>JAQPPZ010015651.1:2891504-4337256 GCA_028583015.1 Wollemia nobilis
TTCGGATTAAATGCCCAACTTAGTCTTCGAAATGAAACATAATCTTCGAAATGAATATTTGACAGTCTGTTTCCACGTGGCATCCAAGGAGGGAGAAAAAGACATAGTGCAAAATTTTTTACTCCATGTGATCATTGACACATGTCAGGCGGCTTACGGTTAGATTCATCTCATATTTTGCACCCATCGAGGAAGTACGAGAATCACAAGGAAAATAACCAACAAACATGCCACCACCATTCATTGCTAATAACCACTCATGTGGGAAAATTTGCATGCAGAATGGACGAGCTAAAAATAGTAAAGAAAATTTGATGGCAAGGATGTCCAATGATTGATGGCCAGGTGTTCGAGCACAGAATAAGGAAGTGTGCCATATTTTCTTTTCGAAGACATATTTGCTAATGATTACAAGGAAAAGTAAAAAAAAATTAAAAGTTCTTTCTGAAGAAGAACAAGAGCAAACCCTATAATTCTGTAGAAACCAGAAATCAGTGACCTAGCGGATGACTATAGTAGCAGAAGAGAGCAGTCTTCTCAACATCAGAATAGAGAAATGAAGTGAAAAATGAAAAAGGGCCAGCCTACAAGAACCCTGGAATAACGTAACCACATGGGTTACCAGATTTTTCAACCTGTGAAGGGTAGTATGTAATTTTGTCAGGGCATCATTTCAAAATTTTAAACCACCTCAGGCATGGTAGGCAACAACCTAAATTTAGAGTGAATTTTCCAGCATACCTGCACCGAGAACTACAGAGCATGGCAAAACATTATCAAGAGGAAAAAAGGAGCCCTCATCATCATGGTCTTATTAAACTGGTGTGCCAACATCATTTTAGGGGAAACCCTAGAAGCTTTAATAGGTTTTATTCTACCCTGACTAATGTAGTTTTTGAAGAAGAAGATGAAGGAGAAGAGGATACAGATGTTGCTATAAAAAAATATGCTACTGAGGAAGAAGAAAAGGCTAAAAAAAAATGCTATTGTAGAGAAGGAAACACACCAAGCAAAAGCAACAAAGCATTTTTCTCTAGAACCATCAACCTCACAGACTAAGAAGAGAAGGGCTGAAACTGACAGCAGAAAAATAAAATAGAAGAGGGTTCATTTTTCTAAAGATGTTATTTATCTGTCAGAATAGGAGAGTGAAGTTCCCAGTGAAGAGCCTGAAGCTATCCCTACAGCCCTGTTACCACAAGAAAATAGGGCAAGAAGAGAAAATATACATTAAGGACTAGGAGGTCTGCAAGACTCCAACAAAAAGAGATAAAAGAACAAATGATTGAAGAGAAGACCAGACAGGATAGCCCTGATGTCATAGAAGTGCAACAAGCCACTGAGAATTTGGATGTAATCATAGATAATTTCATGGAACCTCCTATACAAGAGTAGGGGTCTAAAGCAGAGGATGAGATCATTGTTGAGCAGCAAACTGTAGTTGATTTGTCAGTATTAGGTTCTGAGTCGAATGAAGAAGAGGAGGTGGACATCACAAAACAACTGAGAGCAGCCAAGAGTGTTATAAAAATACAAATGAGATGGATTGAGGAAAGAAAATATGTTATTGAAAAACATGAAAAGAAAATTAGAGAATTATAGCAGAAAGTGGAGAAACTAAAAAGCAGGCTGTCACAAGTTGACGAACAATCAACTACATCAGATAAAGAGGAGGATTTGGTTCAGTTACTACTTGGATTATCTAGGGAAGATGAAGACACAGGTGCTCATTCTGAAGTAGTGCCCCTCCACTTTGAAGTAGTGCCCTTCCATTCTGAGGCATTGCCTTCTCAATCCAGAGAAATACCTTTATGCAACATCATTGGGTAGGTCTCAGATTCAGGCCTCCAACCATCATTACTCTGGTTCCCTCCTATTTTGAAGAGGATTCCCAACCAGATGATCAGTTTGAAGAATGACTCAGAAACCTTCATGAGAAATTACACAGGCACTAAATTGTTCTATGAAACATGGAATATGAGTATGGACATTTGTGACTCCATAGCCCACTGCAATGCATGAGGGCATGCATTAATATAAGTTGGGGGGAATGATGAGGCCTGGATAAGCCTCATTTATAGCATGTTTTAAATAGTTAAAACTGCCTAAAACTCTTGTGAATTATCTTATATGCTAGTTAAGTTGATTTAATATGTTGTGTATTAACTGTTTGCATGATTGAAGTGTTAAGGACATTATATTCTGATTTTTAATAGTTCTTGTATAGTTTTATGTTATCTTGTCATGCTTAGGTTGACAACAACACTTCACTAGTCTTATTTTGATGATCATTAAGCATTAGTTTCTCTAAATTCAGCAAATAGTACAAAGACTTATTACTGTGCAACAAAAAACTGGTTTTTCCATATAAATTCCAGCCAGTTGCCAATGAATGGCAAGGCATGGAATTCACATCCAAGGAAGAATGAAGACTATTGCAATCTGATCCTGAGGGCTAATCCACCTGAGAAATGCAGCCAAAACCATTTGGAGTCAACACAGTTGGTCATTCTAAAGATCTTCGAAATGAACACAGTGTCTTCGAAATGAACACAATGTCTTCGAAATGAACACAATTTCTTCGAAATGAGAATAGAAAGCACTTTTTGACTTGTTGAATGAATTTTGGTGATGGAAAAGGGGATAATAAGGTTGAGAAAGTTAAGGGAAAATATCTCCCATCTAACTTTGTCGTCCTTGCCATCCAAAGCCACCATTTATGGAAAAGATCAAATTGATCCTCTTCTAGGATAAACCCAAGAAATTCTACAGGATATCAGGAACAACATATTTTATGTTTGTAATTAGATTTTAGGCATCTATAAAAGATAGCTCCCATCCAAGTTGAGCTATTAGATAGAGGAGATAGAAAATAAATAGGGAGATAATAGAATAGTGATTTCAGACCTGTAACAGATTTCAGCAAAATTGTAATTATGTTTCGAAGCAATAAAAGTGCAGTTTCATTCCATTTATTTTGTTATGTCTGAGTGTGAGTAAGACTTAAAGAAGAATTCAAACCTTCTTCTAAGAAAGGAGGCTGGCCACTTCCAGACCTAGGAGGAGGACCGACAGACAGGTTTTATTCTGATTTTGCTGCGACAGAATAAGTTGTGAACTTGTCATTTTCATTCTTTTGCACAACTAACATTCCTAGTTGTTTAATTCTTGTTCATAATGTTTTTGTGATATGATTAGTGGTAGATCTGGTTATTCTTTTCATTCCCAACAACTTTCCAATTCACTGCAAATTTCCATTTCCAGCAATTTACAAGTTTTCTGTAATTTCCCTGCATTCTTGTTTTTGCTGTCAAAACCCTGCATAGAAGATTGACGACCTTCTGTTATAGAGCATTGATAGGATCTAGTTTTTATGCTTCATTTCAATTATTGCAAGATTAAATAGACTTTCAATTCTGCAACTATAACTAGAGTTTCAATTCTGCAATTTAATTAGATTTCATTCTTGCAACTGTAACTAGGGTTTCATTTCTGCAATTAGCAATTAGTTTTCATTCTTGCAAATAGATTAAAGTTCAATTTATGCAATTTAGGGGTAGAAGTGACACAAAACCCCCACACAATCAATTCCACCAATAAGACCTGCTGCTTCCAAATGAACTGAACTACAACCCTGCTTGAACTTTCTCTCGTAAATAGCCTTGGACACCACCCTGGATTGACAAATTCATTGAGAATTAATGATGTGCTTAACGACAGCCCATCATATAGGTTGTGGGGTACTAAGGTACATAACCAAGCAAAGACACCTACTACATTAATGTAATACACTATATTTAGGAGAGTGTATTATCATTGATGATAATTTCTCTCTACATATGGTAGGTTATGGAGAGGTTATTATTTGATCTTCTTTTTTTTAATGAGTTTCTTCACATTCCTAGTGGTAGGGCAAATTTTTTATCTATTTGTCACATAAAATATACAAATAAAAAGGTAGAATTGAAGCCTAATAATTAGATGATTAAGGACATTGGTGATGTATTCAAGATAGTTTCCACTAGATATTATGGATTTGTATCTTATGTAGAAATTGGAGGATAGACTCACTCCGATTTCTTCAAATTAAAAAAAATATTTTGTAGCCATGGTTGCATAAGTAGATGATGAAAACTATCAATAGAATCATAGTCTTGGAATCATAACTATGGTCACCAAGGTACATGAGTCATCATTAAATGACCACTAGAGTTTTCTATATTTTCCTATTGAGTGGTTTATTTGAGAATTGTTTGTCTATAATCATCATAAAGAATCCTTTCCAAATTAGATAATAAGGTGTGCTCCATGGTCCTTTCCAAATATGAGGCTTTAAATAATTTTTAGGATTTTAAAGCACTAGTAGAGAGTCAACAAAAAATAAATATCATCTTATGTCAAATATGGGAGGTGATTACATGAGCAATATTTTTTATGATTTTTTGACTTTTCATGGTATTGCATTTGAATGGAATGGTCATTATAATCTAGTATAGAATTAGTATGCAGGACAAAAAATAAGGTAATTATAGATATGACATATTACATGATTCATTCTATGGGAATGGAGAACAAATTTTAGGATGAACTCGTCACATGTGCAACATATGTTATCTAAAGAGTGCTTACTAGAGTACTTCAATCTATGATACACCCTAAGAAGTTGACAAGCACTAAGCTTGATGTGTCTCAATTTTGTATCTATGGGTCTTTAGCATGGTATCACATACCCAAATATCTTTAGAAGAAAGGGGTAAAAACTAATTAAACATTTTTTTTTGGCTATTCAAAGATATCCAATGGATATTATCTTTAGGATCTTGAGAGGCATGAGGTCATTATTTGAGGAGATGTGATTTTTTATGAGGTTCATAAATGAGTTCCATATGATTCTCCATGAATTATTTTGAGAACATATACAAAGGAATGAATGACATAAAGAAGGATAAAATTATTTGTTATGTTCTCTTGAACCTAATTATTTCAAAGGGTTCCCAAGTAGATGATGCTAGTGAATCCTACCTTAAGGTGTTGGTACTAGGATTTCACAATCCAATTTTTGATCCTGCATTTTTTTAGTGAGATTAGGATGTATTGTAACCCGTATAATTACTTATCTAGTCTTACCCAAGGCACACCCATCACTACATCCTATGTAATTCTGTCTACACATGTGTACTAGGTGTATGGCTAGTAGTTACAAGTTATCCCTCTTGCTAGCTCCATGAGCTAACTTACCTTCCATTTTATTTTATCGAAAGGTATGCTTAAATCTATTCACTGATCATGTTCATCAGAGTAGGTCTAGAGAGTATTCAACCTGAATATCCTTCTCATCTAAAATATGATCTAGTCAGTACTTCACTTTCCTCATTAAAATATTATTTGTATGATCCTTAGAGGATTTTGGACAACATTGTTGATCATCTACGTCAACATGATATCTAGATTCCTCTCAATCACCTCATAAAGTTAATTTATAATGTGTGCTTATAATCCCATAGGTATTTTATCAAAGGTTCTCAACTTCTTTTCTAATATTCACTCATCAAATTCTTTTATGATGTAATTGACTAATTCCTTTGCTTTCCTCTCATTTAAATATTTACTAAGAGAGTAGATGCAACCTCCACCATTGTTACTAATACCCATAAGTTATAATTCCTAGAATAATATGAGATTAGTATCTCAAATCCTCTTGAGAGCTTAACTTGTTTATCTACCCACATAGTAAAGATGAGATCCTAGTTACTAGGCACACTTATTCTACTACATATATCTAGCTAACATGAAAGTTCATAACTTCCCATGATATCTCATTTCTAACTTGGTAATCAATAGCATCATTTCTATTTCATAACTAAATAATCAAATAACATTATTTATATTTTGTAACTTATTAATCAAATAAAAATATTTTTATTTCATAACACATTAATAAAATATCATTATTTCCATTTCATAACTTATTCCATTGTCCACAAAGTTAACAAGATCTACTCAAATGGTGCATCAAGAAAACTAACATAAAGCAAGAGTAAACACATAATTTTCACCATATTGACACCACAATTATCTTGGGAGAAACCCTGTGGGGAAACCCAACATTAAAAAGTCATTCCATTATTATTTCATTATCAAGCTAATATTTACAAAGATATGGACCATCCATTTAGTCCCAAGTTCCATTAAAGCATTTCCATTACTCTTATACTAATTCTCTCTATGAGAGAATCCATTTTTTATAGAGTCGGCACCACAACTACATCTTGGAATTTAATCTATGTTTCCCAAATCTATTGTCATGTCATCCATGGATTATGTAGGAATTTATAAGTATGTGTCCATGGGTACTCTGGTATAACCTTTGGTGTTACGTCTTAGCAATGACACTCAATCACCCCGCCCTATATATGGATTTACTACCAGTTATCGGCCCCAAAGGAAAACCTGTCTTCTCGATAGATAATTTTAGAGTTACCAAATCTGGGATCCTTAACTCACTAAGGCTAACATAACAATAATGGAACTAGTATGATTGCGTATTTCAAGAACGCAACAATTTTAACTAAGCAACTAGAGGTTGTAACAACATCTATTTTGCATTTATTATTACTTGCTCTAAGCAATATGAAAGCTAGAATGTAACATTCATTTTGTATTCAGTAACACCTATTCTAAGTAGTATAAAAGCTAAAATATAACATTCATTTATATCCATTACCACTTGCTCTATGCAATATGAAAACTAGAATATACATTCGTCTTGCATTAATTCCTTACTCTATGCAACATAAGCTAGAATAAACATTTAGTTGAATCCATTAATTACTTGCTCTAAGCTATAATTAAAATTTGGGATAAACATTCATTTTAATCCATTAATTTCTTGCTTTAAGATATAAATAAAAGCTGGGATAAATATTCATTTGAATCCATTAATTTCTTGCTCTAATCTATAAATAAAAGTTGGGATAAATATTTATTTGAATCCACTAATTCTGCTTAGAAAATATAGGATAAACATTCATTTTAATCCATTAATTTATTTCTCTAAGCTATAAATAAAATTTTGGATAAACATTCATTTGAATCCATTAATTTCTTGCTCTAAGATATAAATAAAATCTAGGATAAACATTCGTTTGAATCAATTAATTTCTTTAACTTACCAAAACCTCCACCTACCACTACCAAAAACCTTGGATAAAATCACCAAGAAAAACCAAAGTCGATCTCTAGATTAATCACAAGAGAAATAATTTTGACATCTAGGCAACTTCAAATAATAGCTATGGCTGAATAGGCTCATGAGAGTATCATTCTCTTGTCATGACAAGAACAATAACAAGACCCATGCAAAGGTATTTTCCAAGGGAGATTCACAACACAAACACACTTCCAAAACCCGTGTTCACTACAACAAGTCTAAAGATAATTCTGCCTCTATCAGAACATGCCAACATATCCATTTTAGGTACAGATCTATGAGAAGAGTTTAACTTCTACCTATAAATTAAGGAGGTTTCTAGAATCTAACCAACCTTTCCTAGTAAAAATCTACAAGTTCAATATGCATGGTGACTTGGAAGAAAAGCTACACAGTGACCATAATCTATTTATACCAAAATTAACCCAACCAAACCTATCAGATTAAACTTTAGGAAGAACTTAATAGAAAATTTATTTTCAAAAACTGGTTAGGTATCAACTACAAAAACATCTATAGTCCACTACTACAAGTAGATAAAGACCGATGTACACCCAGTGCTATAATAGCAAGTGCAACCAATAGTCATTACTTGCAATTGCAGTAGAATAATGCACCAACATAAAGCATTAAAACTCTAATACTACCATTTACTATGTAAACCAAAACTATAGTTCAAGTGTGAGTCTACTTGCGGTCATAGGTTATTTGCTATGAATCAGATTGTCTTGCTCGACATCACCATTCCAAAATTCCTTCCCAAATCCATTGTAACTTTTTTATTTTTTATTTTTTCTTCTCTAATCTCCCCCTCATTTCCATGCTCACCAACCAAACCACCATGAAACCCCTTCTCCACTATTCCATTGCCTTCTAAAATGGAGGTATCATCACCGTTGTCGGTTGGGAATACCATGATGCTCACTCCCCTAGCTCTCATGTCCACACAAGGATTAGGCGCCCACCCAAACCTTAATGATTATATTTTAATCACACACTAATATTAATAGAAGAGATATATCAAAACTCTTTCTTTTCCCCTACAAGAGTTAGCTCACATAATGAAATACTTACCCACTAACAACATAGTGACATAACAAGCTATCACTGAAATATTATTATGTTAGCTCCAATATTGCAAAGTCTTAGAACAAAACATCCATAACAATATTTTGTAATGCCATCGGCTAAAATACAAGATCCAAATATATATTGTCTTTTAATAAAAATAATAAAGTCAACCTAATTAATCTTGCTTGCCAAAATTTCTTTCATTCTCTTTCTTTGAAATATATCATACTTTTTTTTTAAGAACATAATATAGTTTAAATCATACCCACTAAATTTTTGTAGTCAATAACCAAGTGAGCAAAGTTGATTTATTTCTTATGTGTAAATTTTGCTAAGTTACTTATTGTTGTGGTTCATCCACAACACACCCCAGAAGTGGGTACCCACCTTTGTTTTTGCAGGTTTTAGGGAAGATCTCAAAGACCCGGATGCTAAAAATGAAGAAAAGAAGAAAAATGCCTAAGTGTTGAAAGGGTCACGAAATCGCGACCTGTCTCTCCATCACTGCAAAAAAATTGAAATCTGTCACGAAATCATGACATGTCGGTAGCAGGACAGAAAAGATGTCACGAAATCGTGACGTGTCGGCAGCAGGACAGAAAATCTGTCGTGAAATCGTGACGTGTCGGCAGCAGGACAGAAAGGATGTCGCAAAATCGCAACGTGTCGGCGGCAAAGAAAAAAAGGATGTCACGAAATCGCGACGCATTTTTTGGAAGCGTACGAAAAGTTGAAAGGGTCACGAAATCGCGACATGTCACGATATCGCGACATGTCGCAAAATCACGACCTGTATCTCCATCGCTACGAGTTGCCGAGAGGAAGCACAAGGTTGAAGGTGGTAGCGAATCGCTACCACTTCGTGAAGCGGAGGCCCAAAGGAAAAGTGGTAGCGAATCGCTACCACTTCGTGAAGCAGAGGCCCGAAGGAAAAGTGGTAGTGAATCGCTACCACTTCGTGAAGCGGAGGCCCGAAGGAAAAGTGGTAGCGAATCGCTACCACTTCGCAAAGACAAAGGCTCAAAACCAAAGTGGTAGCGATATCGCTACCACTTCATCGAAGGAATGCTCGGAACCAAAGTGGTAGCGATATCGCTACCACTTTTTGAAAGGAAGGCTCGGAACCAAAGTGGTAGCGATATCGCTACCACTTTTTTGAAAAGAATGCAAAGCAAAGTCGATAGCGATATCGCTACAATGAACTATGGCGGGCGTACGGACCAAGAACACGTCGCGATATCATGACATGTCATGATTTCGTGACATGGCGCGTTATCGCGGCTAGGAAACAGAAGAGGCCAAATGCAAATTATGTCGGTATTTCCATGGGAAAGCGTTACGAAAGGTGCAGGAGACGCAGGACATGTGGCAGAAATGACAGAACCAGAGTAACATTTCATAACAACAGTTACTGGTCGCAGAGATCGAGCGTTACGATTACATGCAAGGGTTAGAATACCAAAAGGCGGGAATTGAAGCGAAGGGTCCCGAGAGTCGAAACGAAGCGTCATGGAGCAGCCGAGAACGCATGACAGAAAGATTAAATAGCAGAAGTGTAGATGGATACAGGGGCTGGAGATTGTAACGAAAAAGCATTACTTATTGAAATAAAGGATTTTTCTTTGGTAACACGACTTTTGTGTGTAAAATCAAAAGGAGATCAAAGCCAAAACTATTGTTTTACTATCAATATTTCCGTTGCATCATTTTGTCTTGTATCTATTTCGTTTACGCCATGGGATGGGTTACGATAGGTGAATGGTAGAATGATGCAATTATATTATTTTCCTTAGAGTCTTGCATCTGATCTGATTAGATTGTGTGTTAGTACAGATCTGATCGGTTGGGTTGTTTTGGGGATTTCATCTCTTAACTTGGGATTTTGCAAGGAGGAGATCGTGAACCATTTTAATATCCTTCATTATTTTCCAGCTGATTCAAAATAATAGTTTCTGTTTTATTCCTTGATATGCTTAATTTCATGTCAGAGACTAACACTGAAATAACAGAACTATTGAATATAGATAAAACGAACAAGTTAACCTTAGAATAAATTATGAATATTAGAACATAAAAAGAATTTTTGTTTATTTATTTTTTAATTAATCAAACAAGTCAAGATTACAAAGTTCATTAAGAATCAACAAAGGCCCCTTGTTAACAGCTATCTGTAGGATTTTGAGTTATTCTGGGATATATCAGTTGCATGTATTAAATTGAATTCATTTTTTTATGTATGTAAAAGTTGTTTCACAAAGAAACTTGGAGAAATAATAAAAGGAAGGAAAATAAAATAAATTATTTCTTTGCAAGAAAGAGTCTTTGTTCGAGACTCTAAGTTGCGTGTTATTATTTGTAATATGACAAATTAATGCTCAACATTTTGGCGCTAGAAGGAGGGCCTTCTGTATTGCTTTGCAATTTTGATTTGTTCTAACAATTAACGTGGGTAGTTTTGTTTCCACCTATTGTGCTTGCAGGTATAACATTTAGACATTTTATCTGGCAGCAGAGTTGAGAAATCTTTTAGAGTCCTAGAGTTTCCAAGCTGGCCCAACCTGAGTACATTGCTACTAGGTCTAAAACCACAGGGGAAACTATCTTCCAAAGTCTTTCTCCCACTGCTAGGAGGCCGAAAAACAAAACATTAGAAGTTGAAATACCACCCAAGTATACTTGAGTTAGGGATTTCTTTGGACTCAAGTGCCTTTAGTGGGATCGAACCCTTAAGTTCAAGTGGGATAGTAACACCAGTTGTATCTGTATCCACAGTTCCAGGAGTTCCAATTGTTCCCACAGGGTTGACACATTTGATTAACATGGCCCAGCAACAACAACAACAACAGCCACCTACCCTTTGGTATGGTGCTCAAAGTTCCCCTTTAGATATTCCCGGGGCAGTCCACGACTTGCCTAGAAACATTGAAAGGGGATTACCCAAATTCATTCATGATGGTCCAACAACAGTAGAATATCATGTCCAAATCTATAAAGATTACATGTTTAGGCAGGGGGTTACTCACGATGATGTTGCCTGTCGAGTTTTCCCTGCTAGTCTAGACCACATTGCTAACGAATGGTATCGAAATTTGCCAGTAGGGTCCATAAATTCATGGGCCCAGCTAGAAACTATGTTCATAGGTCAATTCAGACAGTTAGTAGATCCCTCCATGACATACAATTTCTTCGTATCTTGCAAAATACAAACCAATGAACCCATTCGAGCGTTCAATTAGAGATTTCAAAAGCTATATACGAATGTGACTCGTCACTTTGCGGTAGACCCTGCAATTGCCTTGCAGCTATACTTCAGAGCCTTAGATCCTTTAACATCTTTGTTGACTAGAAGGAACCCTCGGGTTACAACCCTTCCTTTGGCTTATGCAAAAACAATGACTCTCGAACAAGCAGATGAACCTGCCAGGCGCAGGATTGTCTCAATTGATCGGGATGGGACAATATGGCCCATACAGCCAATTTTCCATGATGAACCAGGTAGTAGCACCATAGGCTCCGATGTTGAACAACTTCCAAACACCCACCCAAGTTACGCCATTGTCAGGTTATCCGAATGCTGCTATTCAAGCACAGAGTTTGATTCAAAATAACTCAATGGGTTTGCATGGGTTCGGTATGGGCAATAATATGTTGACCATGTCGGGGTTTGCTCCAATTAACACTCCAAGCTCAGCAACTTATCCAACAATCACACCCATTCAAAGTGTGAATCCGGGATGGAATCCACCTGCCCAAACTCAAGCCATTCAAAATGGGAATCCAGGATGGAATCCACCTACCCAAACTCAGGCCATTCAAAATGGAAATCTAGGATGGAATCCACCTGCCCAAACCCAAGCCATTGTACCCATTCCAGAGGTGGCTAATGCAGCCAACGCAACTGGACCTGCAATTGCAATGCCTCAACCACAAGGGTCCGAAGCAGCCATAGAAAATATGAAAGAAACGTTGGCCAAGGTGTTGGTAACAGTGGGGAATGTCAATAAAAAAGTTGATCAGGCCATGGGCCATAACCGACCTCACAATCATAGAGGAAAAGGAATGTATAACACGTAGCCTAACAACGGGCGGGTACCCAATCCTGTTGCCAACCAGGTAGACATTTTGGAAGACTGTGGAGATGCAGGATCTTGTGATAATGATTGCCCGCACTGTGGCCACGTGAAACCGGAATCTATGCTAACGGAGGTCATACATTCCCATGAAAATGAAGAAGAGGAGGATGTAGAATTTTTTGGAAGCGAAGATGAAGAAGCTTTGGAAGTTCATACAAATAAACGTTTTGGGAAAGCAAATCACAAATATTACACTAGGAGTTCTAAAGAGCCCAAAAATTCCTCTGCTCCTCCTAATAATCAATTACTCCCTCCCTGACCCTAAAGGAGATGTCAATCCCCCTCCTCCATCGAAGGTCAAAAAGTCTAAGATGATGCAAAACTTGCCAAATCCGGAAAAGCTCACTTACGATTTGGTGGAAGATATGAAGAAGAATAGGGCCAATGTATCGATGTATGACATGGCCCGATTATTAGGCCAAGAAGTGATTTCACCAAAAGGATTAAATCCATCCGCACAAGTTCATGAAGCTAAAAGTGCTGAGTCCCAAGTGGTTGTACAAAAAGAAAAACGAGATATACCTCCCTTTTTGGTAACCATTAGAATTGCAGGTAAAAACTTGCACAATTGTTTAATAGACTCAGGGGCCTCGGCTACTATCATGCCCTTAGAAATCTGTAAAAGATTGGGACTTACACCAAAGCCTTCTAGGAGTAGGGTGGTGCAGTTGGACAGGTCAACCATGGAGGCAGTAGGAGAGCTGGGTGATGTGCATATTCAAGTCAATTCAGAACCCAGAATTCAACAACGCATAGACATTTTGGTGCTCGATATTCCTATCAAATATGGCATGGTATTGGGAAGATATTGGAGTAAGAACCTAAATGGTTACATTGTGACAGACTCTTCACACATGTGGCTACCTTGGAGGGGAGTGGCCAATCAAATTCGAATTGACAGTGAACCTCGACTCAAAGAGATGATCACAGATTACAAGCCGAACGAGATCCAGTACATTGAAGCTGAGTTGGGAGCATACTGTTTGGACATAGAAGCACTCAAAAATACCCATGATGAAAGGATGGGGCACAACTCTACTGAAGGACATCAAGACATTTGGACCTTAAGATTTGATGGATCTAGGTCTAGACAAGGAGCAGGAGCCGGTGTTGAATTGTCATGTTCGGACCAGGAGCCTATATTCGCTGCATACAGACTGCAGTTCCCTACCACCAACAATATGGCAGAATATGAGGCTTTGATTCTTGGACTACAGCTGGCCATTCAGAAGAAAATTAAATATATCAAAGTCCTTGGTGATTCGGATCTGGTGGTGAAACAAGTGAGGGGACAATACATATGCAAGGATAGGTGGCTCAGGCTTTACCGAACAAGGGTCAGAGATTTAATAGATGAGTTTGACGCCTTTAACATTTCTCTGATCTCGAGAAAGGGCAATCGTCTGGCAGACTCCCTAGTTGTAGCAGCGAGTATGTTGAAGCCAGTGGACCATAAGAAATGCAAGAATTTCTCTATAGAGTTGGTCCCTTGTCCCTCTATACCAGATAATGTTATGAACTTCCAAGTATTTGATAGTGATAGGCACATATTTCATTTTGTCACTAATTCTGGTATATTTGAAAAGTAGTACATAGATGAAGAAGAAAGGGACATAGAGGAGGTAGTTTCGAAAGATAAAAATCCTGTAAAAAACAACCGGATGCCTGATGAGATAGCTTCATTAGAAAAAATCTTTGATATCGGAAGAAAACCGAGAAAAGGTAAAAGGGTTCCATCTCCTGGAGAGGCCTGTGCTTTGGTTAACATTGGAAGTGCAAAAAATCCCCAGGAGGTATTCATAGCAAAAGCATGTACCAAGCAGGAGAAGGATTCCATAGCAGATGCATTAAAATAATACATAGATTGCATTGCTTGGAGTTATAAGGAGTTGAAAACCTATGATCAGAATGTCATAATGCACACGATTCCACTGAATCCAGAGTCCAAGCCCTTCAGGCAAATACAAAGGCGAGTTAATCCATTATTAGAGCCCTTGATAGAGAAAGAGGTGAAGCGACTGTTAGAAGCTAAGATCATCTTTCCCATTAGGCATTCCACGTGGGTTGCTAACCTAGTCCCTGTGAGGAAAAAGAGTGGAGAAATAAGGTTGTGCATTGATTTCAGAAATCTCAACAAGGCATCCCAAAAGGACAACTACCCGTTACCCACCATCGATGAAATACTCCAAAAGGTAAACGGGTCGAAGATGATGTCATTCCTGGATGGTTATTCGGGATATAATCAGGTCCTTATCCATCCTAGTGATAGGATGAAGACTACTTTTACGACAAAATGGGGCACCTTTGCATACAGGAGAATGCCCTTCGGACTATTGAACGCAGGTGCCACTTTCCAGCGAGCTATGGATTTTGCTTTTAAGGGGCTTATTGGTAAGTGCATCATTGTCTACGTCGATGACATTCCTGTATTTTCTAAGAACAGGGAAAGCCATGTCAAGGATCTTAAGAAAGTCTTTCAAAGATGCAGGGAACATGGTATATCTCTCAACCCAAAGAAGTGCATCTTCGGGGTAACAGAAGGAAAACTTTTGGGACATATAATATCTAAAGATGGAATTTCCATTGACCTTGAGAGAATAGAAGCCATACAGCAAATTCCTCGTCCCAATAGCAAGAAGGGGTTGAGATCATTCTTCGGAAAGATCAATTTTGTCAAAAAATTTATAGCAGATTTCGCAGAGATAGCAAGACCTTTGAACGACATGCTAAAGAAATAGGTCCAGATCATTTGGACAGATGAAAGGATAGAGGCTTTTGATAATATCAAGGATGCGATTTCTAAAGCCCCAATTTTGGTGAGTCCCGATTATACGAAGCCTTTCTATATCTACACATTTGCTTCAGATCACTCCTTTGTGAGTGTTTTAACTCAGAAGAGTGAAGGCAGCATTGAAAATCCCATTGCTTTCCTGAGTAGTCCTCTCAAAGATGCGAAACTGAGATATTCTACCCTAGACAAGAAAATGTACGTGCTGGTTAAGACTATAAAAAAATTCAGGCATTACATAGTCCACAATAGGGTCTTTGCTATCATCCCAGATCCTGCTGTCAAAGCCATATTTGTTCAGAATGAATTAGGTGAGAAGCATGGTAAGTGGGTTTCAACTTTGCAGGAATTTGATCTAGAGATTCAATCGATGAAGATAGTGCGGGGGCAAGGGTTAGCCAAGGCAATCGTAGAACAGGATCTCGCAATTCCTTGTCAACATTATGAAGTTGCTGATGTAACCAAGTAGGAGTGGTATGCAGATGTGGTGTACTATCTACTAAATGGTAGGTGTCCATCACTTTTGAATGCTAATAGCATAGAGCCTTGCGTTTGAAGTCTGCTAATTTTTTGGTAAGATCTGGCACATTATACAGAAATAACCATGAAGGTATTTACCTTCGTTGCATTGATCAAGAGGAGGCAGTGCGAATACTCGAAGAGTTTCATGGTAAACATGGGACAGGGCATGGGTCTGCCAATGCCACAGCCCATCAAATCCTCAGAGCCGGTTATTATTGGCCTCAACTATTCAAGGATGCCCATTCTCATGTGAGGTCATGTCACATATGTCAAACTGCAGCCAATAGGGATAGAAGCGCTGCCATGCCTTTACAGTCCGTAATCGAGTCCAGACCTTTCACACAATGGGGCCTGGATTTTATTGGGATTATCAGCCCCAATTCCTTCGATACTCACAAATATATTCTGATGGCTATGGACTATTGCATGAGATGGACCGAATCTATCCCCACAAAGAATGCTACTGCAGAGGTGGTCATTAGATTTTTAGAAGATAACATTGTCACTAGATTTGGGATGCCTAACTCCATCGTAAGTGATAATGGTTCGGCATTTTCCTCTCTGGAGTTTGCTAATTGGGCATTTGATAACAGCGTGAGTTTAAAGTTCTCCTCCAATTATTACCCACAGGGTAACGGATTGGCCGAGTCATCCAATAAGAATCTGTTGACTGTCATAAAAAAATTGTTGGAAAGGAATCCGTGGGACTGGCACAATAAGCTTAAGTTGGCCCTTTGGGCTGACAAAATTAGAGTCAAAGAAGCAATAGGGACATCTCCTTACCATCTGGTTTATGGACAAGATCCCATTTTTCCTGCAAATCTCAGATTACAAACGCTGCACTTCATGAAAGATTATTTTGGAACTAATGATAAACTTGAGTCTAGACTAACACAATTAATGCGCTTGGATGAAAAAAAGGGATGAAGCTATGCTTCATTTTAGTAAACACCAAGACATTGTAAAAATATGGTTTGACAAAAGGTCTAAGGCCAAGGCGTTTAAAATTTCAGATTTAGTGCTGTTATGGGACAAAAGACATGAGAAGAAGGGGGAACATGATAAATTTTATCACCTTTGGTTAGGTCCCTACCGGATTTCGAGAGATCCTAGGGGAAAATAGTTTTAGACTAAAAACCTTGGATGGAAAGGATTTGGCACTACCTATCAATGGGTTGCACTTGAAGCATTACTTTCAAGCATGAGGTAGTTGGGCTTTGTATTATATGTAACAACGCTGTAATTTCTTGATTTCATTTTTCATGTTTAGGTGTGTATTATTCTTTTCTTTGACATGTCTAAGCTTTATATTAATGTTGTGATCTGTTTCTTTGTGTGCAGATTTGATACTTAAGTGTGTGTTTCCAGAGATATCTAGTTTTGTGTTAATGCTGTAATTTAGTTTTTTTTTATGTGCAGATTTGATATGTTAGTATCTATTCATTTTTGTTTCAGGTTTTTCTTGTATTAATGTTGGGTTTTTGCGTTTGTGTGCAGGTTGGAAATTTAGGCGGTGGTGTTCCTTTGATTTCCTTTTCATTGTTTTAAAAAAAAAAATATTAAAAAAATATATATATATATTAAAAAAAAAAAAAAAAAAAAAGGGGAATAAAAGCTTGATGTTGAACACATGCCTAAGATTGGGAGAATATGAAACATTGGAATCATGTTGTAAGAGCTCCACATGTAATACAAACGGTTAATTTAGATCATTTGAAGCTTGTGATGCATGAAAAGGTCGGTTTTACATGACAAATCATCTCATTTGCAATTCACGAAATAATGCATTCATGTTCCATCTCACTTTCCATACATTTTCACCGTAGTGGCATATGCATCTTAGGTGCAATTCATTTGAGTATGTTGAATCCTCTTAGGGTTATGTTATAACATAAATTTAAGTAAATCCTAAGGTTGGAAACTGAGTCTTGAAGTATCTAGGACCAAGCACGTTTCATACATTAAAAAGGATCTTGAGCAAAATGATCAAAACCTAACTTGGAGGAAAAGGTTGGGCGAAAATGGTTTTCATGTCTATCCTATTATGCAACATGATCCTAAAAATAGTGGTTTTGACCACTTCCATAGATCTTAAAGCCTAAAATCAGAGTAGTAAGGATAGGGTTAAATTCTCATCTCGGTTGGTTGAGAATCTAATTCCCCAAAGCTTTGATTGGACCCACATGGAGTAGTAAGGATAGGGCATAAATTCTCATCTCGGTTGGTTGAGAATCTGATTCCCTAAAGCTTTTATATTTCATTTCGTATTAAATCTTAGATTGTAAGGATCGTACTATTTGTCCTCTGCAAAGGATGGGTAGTCATCCCCAAGGTTTAAGTAACAAGATTAATATTTTCCATTTACATTTAAAATCTTGGGTTGGAAGGATCGTACTATTTGTCCCTAACCAGGATGGGTAGTCATCCCCAAGGTCCAAGAAGTAAAATAAATAAATTTTTCCATCTCATCCCTATATTGGATTGTAAGGATTGTACTACTTGTCCTCTGCAAGGGATGGGTAGTCATCCCCAAGGTCCAAAGAAATGGAGATAAGTTTTGGATTATGGGGTTAGATAGGCCCATGCATGACATCATGTCTTGCCTAAAAAGTAAGACCACTGATTGTCTAGAGGGTTAGACTAGCATGACCATATCTTCCATAATTGGTTTAGTTATTTTGCTCAAAGTGAAGTAAAGAATTCTAAATCAGAATAGTAAGGATAGGGTTAAACTCTCATCTCGGTTGGTTGGGAGTCTGATTCCCCAAAGTTCTGATTTCACATCCACTTGCACATGGGTTCAAGATAGTAGGGACTCATAACCAACTTTGGGATATAATGAACCGTTCACTAGTGGATCCTAAGAGGGTTTGGCAGTCTTGAATGTTTGCACATAATACTACAAGAGTGACTATGCATTTTCTCATGGCATATTCGGTAGGATACACAAATCATTCACAATTTCGCATATGCATTCATGCAAAACCGATGATGGAATGTGGATCAAATTCAAATGATAAGAAAAGGAATTCATTGCACACACCGAGCTAATACTTGATGATTCTAATAATTCATGTACTTCTTATTTTGGGCATTAGTTATATTGATTATGGGCTAACCCATGTTTTCAAATTTGTGATTTATGTTAGGTTGGGTTCTTACTAAAATGCTCAAGAGCATTTGACAGCAGAGTCGCCATTTGTTTTGGTTCATCCACAACACACCCCAGAAGTGGGGACCCACCTTTGTTTTTGTAGGTTTTAGGGAATATCTCAAACACACGGATGCTAAAAATGAAGAAAAGAAGAAAAATGCCTAAGTGTTGAAAGGGTCGTGAAATCGCGACATGTCGCGATATCGTGACATGTCGTGAAATCATGACCTGTCTCTCCATCGCTGCAAAAAAATTGAAATCTGTCACGAAATCATGACGTGTCGGTAGCAGGACAGAAAATATGTCACGAAATCGTGATGTGTCGGCAGCAGGACAGAAAATCTGTCGCGAAATCACGACGTGTCGGCAGCAGGACAAAAAGGATGTCGCGAAATCGCGACGTGTCGACGGCAAAGAAAAAAGGATGTCGCGAAATCACGACGCATTTTTTGGAAGCGTACGAAAAGTTGAAAGGGTCACGAAATCGCGACATGTCGTGAAATCGCGACCTGTCTCTCCATCGCTACGAGTTGCCGAGAGGAAGCACAAGGTTGAAGGTGGTAGCGAATCGCTACCACTTCGTGAAGCGGAGGCCCAAAGGAAAAGTGGTAGCGAATCGCTACCACTTCGTGAAGCGGAGGCTCGAAGGAAAAGTGGTAGCGAATCGCTACCACTTCGTGAAGCGGAGGCTCGAAGGAAAAGTGGTAGCGAATCGCTACCACTTTGTGAAGTGGAGGCCCGAAGGAAAAGTGGTAGCGAATCGCTACCACTTCGCAAAGACAAAGGCTCGAAACCAAAGTGGTAGCGATATCGCTACCACTTCATCGAAGGAATGTTCAGAACCAAAGTGGTAGTGATATCGCTACCACTTTTTGAAGGAAGGCTCAGAACCAAAGTGGTAGCGATATCGCTACAACTTTTTTGAAAAGAAGGCAAAGCAAAGTCGGTAGCGATATCGCTACAACGAGCTACAGTGGGCGTACAAACCAAGAACACGTCGCGATATCACGACATGTCACGATTTCGCAACATGTCGCGTTATCGCGGCTAGGAAACAAAAGAGGCCAAATGCAAATTCTATCGGGATTTCCGTGGGAAAGCGTTACGAAAGGTGCAGGAGACGTAGGACACGTGGCAAAAATGACAGAACCAGAGTAACGTTTCATAACAACAGTTACTGGCCGCAGAGATCGAGCGTTACGATTGCATGCAAGGGTTAGAATACCAAAAGGCGGGAATTGAAGCGAAGGGTCCCGGGAGTCGAAACGAAGCGTCATGGAGCAGATCGAGAATGCGCGACAGAAAGGTTAAATAGCTGAAGTGTAGATGGATACAGGGGCTGGAGATTGTAACGAAAAAGCATTACTTATTGAAATAAAGGATTTTTGTTGAATATAGATAAAACGAACAAGTTAACCTTAGAATAAATTGTGAATATTAGAACATAAAAAGGATTTTTGTTTATTTTTTTTTTAATTAATCAAACAAGTCAAGATTACAAAGTTCATTAAGAATCAACAAAGGCCCCTTGTTAACAGCTATCTGCAGGATTTTGAGTTATTCTGGGATATATCAGTTGCATGTATTAAATTGAATTCATTTTTTTATGTATGTAAAAGTTGTTTCACAAAGAAACTTGGAGAAATAATAAAAGGAAGGAAAATAAAATAAATTATTTCTTTGCAGAGTCTTTGTTCGAGACTCTAAGTTGTGTGTTATTATTTGTAATATGACAAATTAACGCTCAACACTTATGTGGGAAGAGAGCATCTATCCAGGTTGTACTTCTACCAAAAGTATATCCATTATAAGACAACTTGATCCTGCATCAATGCCAATCCATTAGTAACATCATATTTTATCATTAAAACCTATGTATGCAAAAATTGAGCATAGAATTATCAATCATTCATTTTTTTAGCACAAGTATCTAACTAAAATAGAAATATCCATCATGCATATCCTAACATAACCATTAAAAAATGTCTTCCAAGAGAATTTCATGATATAGGATGTGTAGATTTTGAGTACCATTAGATCATTTTTTGGAGAATGATAATAATGTCACCCAATTTTAGCATATGAATGATGATGTGTAACATGATGACATGGAATCTAAACACATTATATCTAATTGTATATTATACTATTATGATGTAGCAACCAGAGATGACATAACACTAGTAATGACATGGCACATGAGCATGTGGCATGCAGTACTATACATCATAATGAAATGGTAGTTAATGGCATGGTGGGTTATATGGATATTACATGGAATTTTTTGACATGGTATATGATGATGTAGTAAGTTATCATGTTGAAGGAGATAATATGGTGGAGTTTTACATGGTAGGTAGAACACCACATGGTATACAACCATTCATTTGTCACCATACTATTGAAGCCATTGACCATATAATCACAAATCCAATAGTAGAATTAGAAAAATACTAATTATAGAGTTAATAAGAGAGTAGCAACTGATGGATTTTAGATCATAGTTGTAAAGATAATTATACTATGAAAATATGGACCAATTCACTAGTACTACCCAATGGCCTACACAATCACCACCCAAGTTGCCAATCCCTTTTTCAAAAAGTGGAAAGTGGTATAACCCCATTTTTTAAAATTATATCTAGATGATACCCCTTAAAAATCACAAGGTAATGCATGAAAACCTCTCATTCACTATAGGTACAATATTTTTAAAATTTAAATGGTTTTGGAAGTATTATGTATAAATTTTGGGGCAAAAATGAAGGGACCATGACTTTTATATATGAAAGTATTATGAGCCCTTTTTTTAGATCACATAATTTTTCAAAATCTTTATATTGGTAGGGTAATTTTTTATCATAACTTCATAGAGGATTTTAAGTTTTGATAGAAAATTTAAGGAATAACATGTATCCTTGATGAATTATCCTAACTATGTTGCTTGGAAAATCATGATTGAAGCTCTACTCCAAATAGGGTTATGCATAGTGATAAATATTTACAAATTTGGTGAATATTAGGATTTTTAAAACTGGAAATTGGCGAATATGAGGACCCTAGATGTCAGCACATTCACCTAAAATGTTTAGGACAATTTTTTTCTTAAGGTCAATTTGCCATAATATATATCCAAACATAGGCATATTTGTACTCATTGGAAAGCTAATTCGAGCTGGATATAATGGTGGTGTTTTTATGAAGTTATAAGGTGATTTATAGGTCAAAGTATACCCCAAATATGACATTACATTTTAGGGCTTCAACTACCTCAAATTTTTGTGTGAATATTATTGATTTAATTTTCTTAGGATTCACTGTGATTAACCTTGATTTTGATTAGGATTCACCATTTTTTTACAAGTAAATTTTGAGTCCAACCCCTTATGCATAACCCTAACTCCAAAGTAAGGGGGTGCTCAAATATGTGAAAGAGTAGCCTTAGACGACTACTTCTAAATAAATAAATTAATTCATCATGTCTAAGAATGAAGAATCCCTTAGTGTGATAGCTCTTCATGTGGAAAATATCTATGGAATTCATGTTAGTAGCACTATGGATACCAATATTTTGCTTAACATATTTCAAGTGTTGTATGGTTGCATAATTTAGGTAAAAATTATCATATTGGAAGACAAAATTGTTTCCTGAACTATTAATTCCTTTGATACCATTGATGAGTATATCATTTAGTTCAGTAGATTGCAAGCATAGAGTCTTAAGAGTAAAGGTTAATTAAAATCCTAAACAAGATATTATAGATAGTTGTATGGTGGATTTGAGATTTACATTATGACGAAAGTCAACAACTAGATCATCATAAATAGTTATGTGCAATCTTCAAATGAATTTCAATCATTTGTTTTGTAGTCCATAAACATGGAGTACCACGCTCTTCAAATATTTTCAATTAATCCATGTTGCTAACTTAATTATGGATAATCTGATTTGTTGTTAGAGTTATTTCAAAGGGGATATAATGGGAATAAAATATTATGGATAATAAGAAAATGTTAAGCTTCCAAATTTTTTATTCAATAATGTCTTAATAGATATATGATTTTTTGTTTTTGTGATTTAGATGCTTCATATCTAATTTTAATATTTTTTCTTCCTCTAGTTGATTATCTCAAATACCTTCTTCAGCATCATGCTAAAAAACAATAGTGTAAGGGTCACCCTTTCATCAATCATGCTTACGCAAAAGAAGTTAACATTTATAGTATCAAGAAACTAAAGTTGAATGAGAAGAAGACTAAAAATACCTTCAAGAATCCAACCTATAATTTTTTACAAGAAGGAAAAGAACAAACTAGAGTCTTACAAAATTGATATTTTTCTATTCTATGCGTAGGATGAGGATATTACAATGATGAAACCTCAGAAACTCATCCATATTTTCATTAAAATTGTTCAATGCTTACATATTTTGATAAGTGGAATATAGATATAGGGATAATAAGGTACATGAACAAGCATAAATACCTTATATAGGATTATGATACACTATATTCAAAAAACCGTATTATCATTAGAGATAATTCCTACCTACATGTGGTAGATTATAGAGAAGTTATTTTTGGATCTTAGTCATTTTATTTTTTCTTCATGTTCCTTGTATTATCCCTAATATTGTATCTTTTTATTAGATCATCCATACAAAAGGTAGAATCTTAGTCTCAACATTGGATGATAAAGGAAATTGACGATGGATTTAAAATATTTAGCTCTAGAAATTTTTTGAATCAAATTAAATGTACAAATTGAAGGATAGACTAAATCTAACTTCATATTACAAGAAATAATTTATAGCAATGTTGGCATAGGTAAATTATGAGAATAAATACTGACATAATAGACATGAGAATTTAAGCTATAGTCATTAAGGTAAATAAGTCATCATTAAATAACCCTTCGAATTCCTTATATTTCCCCTCTGAGTGGTTCATTGAGGGATGTATTTTTAGAAAACATCATAGATGGTTATTTCCAAAATATATAATGATATGTATTGCATGACTTTTGACGCTCATACACAATGATATGTGTGGACCCATAGGTACAAAATATGAAACTTTTGAGAAATATAACACATTCATGATACATTAAAACCACTATTTGATAATCAACTAATAATAAAGATCAAGTGCCTTAGGATAGTTACAAAATTTTAAAATATGAACAATGCTTTTCTTGATTTTTGATTCTTCATTGAATAGATTTTTAAAGGAATATTCATTATACTCAGTAGAATAAGTAGCCAAGGGGGACAATAAGGTAACTATAGAGATGGATAATTTAGGTTAAGGGTATGGTGAACAAATTCTAGTTGTGAATTCATCACTTTTTATGAACATTCTACTTAAAATAAGAACATTCACATAAATATTGCAGTAAAAGCATAAATTCATGAAAATAGAATATTGAAATACAAAATATAAATGTACAAATATAATAGTCTCACAATATAACACAAAATAATAGGCCTCTTCGAGGGGTAAACCTCCTTCAATAATTTTATTCAATATGTAAAGTATACATTAAAAGGTACATCCTTTTCTTTTAAAGATACACTTCATGCAAACCTAACCTAATGCTCAAGTGTTGGCTTATATGCAAACTACCACTCAATCTAGGATATGGTACCAAATAATAGTTACTTTCTTGATAATAGTAACATGAATTAGATCCACTTGTCTAGGGGCCATAATTGACACATACCATTACAAAATATTACAAAATATCATTATAAGGCAGTCCCACATTGGAAAGGGGTCATTACATAATAATATGATAATTACATAATAATGTTAGGATAGGGTCCTAACATGCCCTTCCCCTTAAGAAAGCTTTGTCCTCAAAGCAGGAGATGAGGAAACTGGTGTTGTAGCTATCGGAGAGACTCCCATGCAGGGTTATGCACAGTGGCAAATATTCACAATGATATTCTCACAATGACACTGAGAGGGGGGGTGAATCAGTGTAGCTAAAAATCTAATCTGCAACTCTTAAAACTGAAGCAAAGAGAACTTGAAAATAGATAAAGCAATAATCACAAAAGAGCACACCACAACACACAATGTAACGAGGTTCACCAATTTGGCTACTCCTCAAGAATGACTGCTTGGACTACGGTCCAAATCCAGCCTTTGCAAAACACCAATTTTACAATCTGTTTACCAAGCACCCACTGGAAGGAGCACCAACCCCTGATTTATCCGCACCAACAGAAAGGAGCACCAACCCCTATCCAAGCACCTACTTGGATCCCTATTTTGAAAGTTATATTAATGACATACAAATGCCTTCACTTTTACAAGACCCCGACTGGTCTCCAATTTATCAAAATATAGTAAACACTTCTTGCTCAGCCTGTCGCTCTCTTACAACACTCTTCTCACCCTCTTTCGGTAGCACTTTCACACATACGACAGCAACCTTTATTCTTCACGCAGACCTACTTTTATAACATATTAGTCTCTATTTTTAACTTCCATTTTTACGCATGCAACCCGTAACTGTTTCTTAAATATTCTATTCTGCCACTTGTCAACTGTAACTTCATCTTTATGTAACTCCTTTTGCGTATATAAAGTGGGCATTTCATTAAACACGTTACATGCAACATATACCTCTACCATGACTGTTCGTATTCTTTTCTGTGCATGCATGCATTTTTTGATTCTATTTATGCGATTGTTCGATTTCTCCTTCTTTGACTGTTCTTAAAATAGCTGCATGATTTCTATCTATAACTGCACCTGTAACTATCGCATTTACTCCAGTTAACTCTTCTTATTTTGGCTGCATGCTTTTCCTCTACAACTACCCCTTTAACTATTGTTCTATTCCAGTTAACTGTCTATTATCGTGTTGTTGCGACCTATCACGAAATCGTGACACTTCTGTATCTTTTTGCCCTTCTCGCATTTTACCCATGAAAATACATGTCATAAAATCATGACATTTTTGGCCTCCTTGTTCACCTCTTGTCTTGCACCACAAAAACCAGACATGTCATGAAATCATGACACTTTTCGCTTCCTTACACTTCTACTTGCTTCCAGCTAGAAAACCAGACATGTCACAAATCGTGACACTTTCGCCTTCTCGCTACTCTTCTTTGGCTTCAACCAACATGTCATCGAAATCGTGACATCTTTCTCTTCCTACACTTCTCTGCACCCAAAAAAGAAACATGTCACAAAATCATGACACATTCTTGCCTTGTGCTTTTTCTCTTTGCAACCACAACATGTCACGAAATCGTGACATCTTTTCGCTCCTTTGCCTTTTCTATCTTTCCCGCAAAATAGAACATGTCACGAAATCATGACATCTTTTCTCTCCTTGTGCCTTTTCTCTTCGAACCATGTCATGAAATCATGACATCTTTCTCTCCTTGCACTTTCTCTTCGAACCTATCATGAAATCATGACACTTTCTCTCCTTGGTGCTTTCTCTTCGAACCTATCATGAAATCGTGACACTTTCTCTCCTTGGCGCTTTTCTTCTTTCATAAATCGTGACACTTTCTCTTCTTAGCACTTCTCTTCGAACCTGTCACGAAATCGTGACACTTTTTCTTTGCTCCCTCTTTCTCAAACATGTCACGAAATCATGACACTTTTCTTCTTGCCTTCTTGTTCAACATGTCATGAAATCATGACACTTTTTCTACTTGCCTTCTTCTCTCCAACATGTCACGAAATCATGACAATTTTCCTTCCTTCTCTCTCCTCAACATGTCATGAAATCATGACAATTTTGCTTATGCCTTCTCTCTCCTCGCCATGTCACGAAATCATGACAATTTTGCTTATGCCTTCTCTCTCCTCGTCCATGTCATGAAATCATGACAATTTTGCTTGCACCTTCTCTCTCCTCGTCCATGTCATGAAATCATGACAATTTTGCTTGTGCCTTCTCTCTCCTCGTCCATGTCATGAAATCATGACAATTTTGCTTGTGCCTTCTCTCTCCTCGGCCATGTCATGAAATCATGACAATTTTGCTTGCGCCTTCTCTCTCCTCGTCCATGTCACGAAATCACGACAGAAAACATGTCGCGATATCGCGACAGTTTTCTTACTTGTCTTTTTCTTTGATTTTCTGAATCTGGGCCACTTTTGTCTTCTTGGAAATTCACTGTACATGTTCTGACTGACCTCTGAACTCCTGTCCACTACATCAACTGCATCAACTGATCTATCTGTCTGTGTTGACAACAATGACAATACTTTTGCTGCACCTTGCTCAACAATCTCCCCCTTTGGAATTGTTGGCAACACTCATGCACTCTCCTGTAATTCTTCTCCCCCTTTGACAATAATACCAAAGGGCTGCTGCAGACTCCCCCTGAGTCTATGCACAACATTCTCAGATACACATTGTTATAGTTAGCAAAAATCATGAATATGAGCAAAACTATAAACATAGGCATAAATGCTCCCCATGAGAATGTGATCCCAATTGATAGTCAGTTCTTGGGAAATGTGACTACTCCCAACTTACTTCGAAGGTACTCAAAAACTTCCTTTGGTAATGGTTTTGTGAATATATCTGCTACTTGCTCTGTAGTCGGAACAAAATCCAATTTGACCTCCCCTTCTGCAACTTTATCCTTCAAGAAGTGATACCGGATTGCAATATGTTTGGTTCGAGAATGCATAACCGGATTCTTTGATATGTTAATAGCACTAGTGTTATCACATTTAACTGAAATTGGCTCTTTGAAGTGAATACCAAGATCTTTCAGGGTTTGTCTCATCCATAATATCTGTGTACAACATGTTGTTGCTGCAATGTATTCTGCCTCTGCTGTGGAAAGAGAGACTGATTCTTGTTTCTTGTTGTGCCATGCTACCAACCTGTCTCCAAGATAAAATGCTCCTCCACTGGTACTCTTTCTGTCATCAATACATCCTGCCCAATCTGCATCAGAATATGCAATAAGAGTGAAGTCCTTACCTTTTGGGTACCATAACCCATACTCCATAGTACCCTTGAGGTACCTAAAAATCCTCTTCACGGCTGTCACATGAGTCTCTTTGGGACTAGCCTGAAATCTTGCCACCATGCATACTGCCTGTAAGATATCTGGTCTGGTAGCTGTCAAATACAGCAGGCTTCCAATCATAGACCTGTACATGGTTTGATCTACATCTGGAGATTTGTCATCCTTGCTCAACTTGCAACCTGTTGTCATGGGAGTGCTGACAGGTTTACTATCCTCCATTGTGAACTTTTTCAGCATTTCTTTCACATATTTAACTTGAGAGATAAAAATGCCCTTTTTATTTTGATTGACTTGCAGTCCTAGGAAATAAGAAAGTTCACCAATCATAGACATCTCAAATTCTTTCTTCATTTTAGTTGCTATGTCTTTACAATATTCATCCATGCTGCTGCCAAATATTATATCATCTACATAAACAACAAGTACAATAAGATGGCCATTCTCTATTTTGACATATAAATTGTTGTCCACCATACCTTTCTTGAACCCCTGTTTAATAAGATAGTTATCCAGCCTTGCATACCATGCTCTGGGTGCCTGTTTCAGACCATACAACGCTTTCTTTAACTTGCAAACAAAATCGGGATTGTCACCGAGTTGGAAGCCATCTGGCTGTTCAATGTACACCTCTTCTTCCAGTTTTCCATTCAAAAATGCTGATTTTACGTCCATTTGATATACTTTGAAATTTTTATGAACTGCTAAAGCCAGAAACATTCTGATTGCCTCTAGTCTAGCTACTGGTGCAAAGGTTTCCTCAAAATCAATGCCTTCAACCTGAGCATAGCCTTTACAGACCAATCTTGCCTTATTTTTGACAACCTGTCCGTCTTCATTTAATTTATTTCAAAAAATCCATTTAGTACCGATTATGTTTTTATTTGTTGGCCGTGGTACTAATTCCCAGGTTTTGTTTTTCTCAATCTGATCTAGTTCTTCATTAATTGCCTTCATCCAACTTTCATCTGTGCTTGCTTCAACAATATTTTTGGGTTCAATGTTGGATAATAGAGAGTAGTTTCGTACTACTGCTCTTCTTGTCTGTATACCAACTGTTGGGTCCCCAATAATCTGTTCTCTGGGATGATTTTTCTGCCAGCTGCCTGTTTTGAATTTCTTGTTCTCTTCTTCTTTTGAGTCAATTCTTAAATCAGCTGGGTCAATTTTTTGATTTTCTTCTATTTCCATTTCTTCATCTCCTTCAATGACTTCTTCATAAATAGGGTAGTTTTCTTGATAAGTAATTTCTCGATCTCTACCTTCATCAACTTTAACATCTGCACTCTCCACAATTTTCTTTAGCCTCTTGTTGTAACATGTGTAGGCTTTGCTTTTTGTCGAGTAACCAAGAAAAATACCTTCGTCAGCTCTATCTTCAAACTTATCGAGATTATCTTCAGTTCGTTTGATATAACACTTGCTGTCGAACACTTTGAAGTATCTTGTTGTTGCTTTCCTGTCGAACCATAGCTCATAAGGTGTTTTGCTTTCATGCGTCCTTAACATGCACCTATTTTGAATGTAAACTATAGTATGTACTGCCTCTTTCCAAAATATGTCAGCTATTTTGTTCTCAGCCAACATTGTCCGTGCCATTTCTTGCACAGTCCTGTTCTTCCTTTCAACAACACCATTCTGCTGAGGTGTCCTTGCTGCTGAAAACTGTCTTCTGATCCCATATTTTTGATAGTATTCTGCAAACTCCTCTGAGATAAACTCTCCTCCTCTGTCTGATCTTAGGCATTTAATTCTTTTTCCAATTTGATTCTCAACCTATTTTTTAAAAATCTTGAACATCTCAAAGGCATCTGATTTAAGCTTTAAAAATAGTACCCATGTCATCCTGGAGTAGTCATCTATGAACAACATAAAGTATTTGTCACCATTTATGCTTTGTGTTCTCATGGGTCCACATAAATCAGTATGTATCAGCTCTAACGGTTTGCTGGTGAAGTATTCCTTTGCTTTAAATGTGGATCTAGTTTGCTTCCCTTTTTGGCATGAAGCACAGATGCTATTTACTGGTTTGCCAATGGTAGGTATATCTCTTACTGCTCTTTTTGAACTTATTTTTACCAGATTGTCAAAGCTAATATGACCGAGCCTCTTGTGCCACAGCCAATTTTCATCTTCCTGTCCAATCAGGCATGCTCCTTCTAAAGTTTCTGAGAGAGTATATAGATTTCCAGAAGTCCTCGATCCAGTAGCTATCAGCTTCCCACTGTGTGCTTTTCTGACTTCACAACCCTGCTTCTTAAAGATGACTTCATGACCTCTGTCACAGATTTGACTTACGCTCAGTAAGTTGTGCTTCAAACCAATTACAAACAGAACTTCTTTGGAATTGATCTTTCCATCACTTATCTTGACTGATCCTTTGCCAACTATTTTGGCTCCATCATTATTTCCAAACTTTACAGAACCCCCTTCATATTTCTGTAATTTTTCAAATTTTTGTTTATCTCCTGTCATGTGACTGGAGCATCCACTATCCAATATCCATGGTGCAGATTTGTTCTGTGCTTTGAATGTTGTCCTGTACAATCAAGGATTCCTTTTCTTCCTTGAGTTGCTCTTTTTCTTTCCATTCTGATTTGACTGTAGTTTTGGTCACTTGTTTAGACTTTTCTTTGTCAATGGCCTGTGCATGTTTATCTGGGAATTTTTTGTTTTGCCTTAAACTGTTTGGTTGAGTTCTTCTTCCCTGATATTTATTTGCTGCATATGTGCTTCTACAGTTTCTTGCAATGTGTCCAAAGTTATGACAGTTATAGCATTCTACTGCATAATCCATCAAGGGTGAAAAGACATTTCTACTGGTAAAATTTCTTTGTCCTATATTATAAATGCAGTCTGAAATCTTATGACCGTAAGTATTGCATTTAAAACAATAACCAAAAAAGGAATGATTGAACCTGGGAGTTGGTCTTTGCCAATTTGTAGTAGGAGCCACAAATTTTCTTCTCCTTTGATGTGTGACTTTTGTGAATCCCTCATTGTCAACAGTCTTCTCGTGCCTGGCATTGTTGCTTTCTTTTGCAAGATTCATTTTTCTTTGGTCAACCTTGATTTTATCCTCTTTCTTTACTGGTTCTACAGTTATGGCCTTTGATCCACTTGATGATTCTCCTTCGACAAACCCCAAGCCAAACTTGATGCCTGTAGTCCTCTGACTATTTATAATCTTTTCAAGCTTTGCAGAACTTCCTTCAAGTTTGTGATAGCAACTCAATTTTTGATTCTTTTCTTCTAGCCGCATTCTTAAAACAACAATCTCTTCTTCTAGTTTGCTGCACTCATCTATTCTCATGGTTAACTGTACTTCAAGTTCTTCAGACATTTTCTTAAATTCTTCTGTCTATACTTTCAAACTATTTATTATGTCATTCGCATCCTCAAGCTTTCTTGAGACCTTATTATTCTTTTTCCTTTCTGTCTTCAACTCTTTAAGTGCAGCAACCAACTCTCCTTCCAGATAAACTTCAACCTCATCCTTACTTTTTGTATCACCTTCCTATTTTTCTTCTGTTTTTGCTTCTTCAAATGCCATGAACAGAGCTTCACCTGTTTCTTCTTCAGAATCTTCACCTGAGCTATCTTCAGAAGAGCTGACATTCTTGGATATGAAACTTTTCTTTTTGAAATTGCTTTTCCTAAAGTTTGGTTTCTTCTTCCAGTCACTTCTTTCTTGGTGTGACCCTTCATCACTTTTGGTTTTCTCATTCATTGGACACTTAGCTGCAAAGTGACCGACCCCTCCATAATTGAAACACTTAAATGGTAACTTTCCTCTATATTTTCCTTTTCCCTTTGTAAGTTTCCGAACAAAGTTGGCTTCCGTTTCATCCGATGTCTCTTCATCCTCAGATTCTTGTTCAACTTTTGTATTCTTGTGTGCTTTAAAAGCAGCTTCTCTGTCTATGGGCTTAGTTTGTCCTATTCTCATTTCATATGCAGTCAAAGAGCCATGCATCTCATCCATGCTAAAACTATTTAGATCTTTAGCCTCTTCTATTGCAGAAACTTTAGAATTAAATCTTTTGTGAAGAGTTCTAAGTACCTTTTTCATGACAACCGCATCTTCGATTTTTTTGTCGAGTCCTCTGATTGCATTAATGATTCCATTGACTCTCAAGCATATAGGCCTCTATGTTCTCATCGTCATTCATTTGTAATGCTTCGAACTGAGCTCGATGAGTTTGCAGCTTGGCTTCCTTGATCTTGTTGTCTCCTTCATGGATGCTCTTCAGTTTGTCCCACATGTCTTTTGTTGATGTACAGCTCATGATCCTTATCAGTTCACTATCTACTAGCCCACACATTATGGCATTCTATGCTTTGGAGTTATTCTCAAACTTCTTCTTCTCAGCAGTATCTGTTGGAGGAGTAGCGGGTACTGTGTATCCATTTTCTACTGACTCCCAAATGTCGTATCCTAACGCACTCAGATATGTCTGCATCCTGAGTCTCCAGAATGAGTAATTAGTTCCATTGAACAAAGGAGCTTTGTTTGATGAGAATCCTTCATTACCTGCCATTGTGTTCCTTCCAAGATCACCTAAGCTGATTAAGCTTTGTTCAGGAACCTTGCTCTGATACCAATTGATATTCTCACAATGACACTGAGAGGGGGGGTGAATCAGTGTAGCTAAAAATCTAATCTGCAACTCTTAAAACTGAAGCAAAGAGAACTTGAAAATAGATAAAGCAATAATCACAAAAGAGCACACCACAACACACAATGTAACGAGGTTCACCAATTTGGCTACTCCTCAAGAATGACTTGCTTGGACTACGGTCCAAATCCAGCCTTTGCAAAACACCAATTTTACAATCTGTTTACCAGCACCCACTGGAAGGAGCACCAACCCCTGATTTATCTGCACCAACAGAAAGGAGCACCAACCCCTATCCAAGCACCTACTTGGATCCCTATTTTGAAAGTTATATTAATGACATACAAATGCCTTCACTTTTACAAGACCCTGACTGGTCTCCAATTTATCAAAATACAGTAAACACTTCCTGCTCAGCCTGTCGCTCTCTTACAACACTCTTCTCACCCTCTTTCGGTAGCACTTTCACACATACGGCAGCAACCTTTATTCTTCACGTAGACCTGCTTTTATAACATATTAGTCTCTATTTTTAACTTCCATTTTTACGCATGCAACCCGTAACTATTTCTTAAATATTCTCTTCTGCCACTTGTCAACTGTAACTTCATCTTTATGTAACTCCTTTTGCGTATATAAAGTGGGCATTTCGTTAAACACGTTACATGCAACATATACCTCTACCATGACTGTTCGTATTCTTTTCTATGCATGCATGCATTTTTTGATTCTATTTATGCGACTGTTCGATTTCTCCTTCTTTGACTATTCTTAAAATAGCTGCATGATTTCTATCTGTAACTACACCTGTAACTGTCGCATTTACTCCAGTTAACTCTTCTTATTTTGGCTGCATGCTTTTCCTCTACAACTACCCCTTTAACTATTGTTCTATTCCAGTTAACTGTCTGTTATCGTGTTGTTGCGACCTGTCATGAAATCGTGACACTTCTGTATCTTTCTGCCCTTCTCGCATTTTACCCACAAAAATACATGTCATAAAATCATGACATTTTTTGCCTCCTTGTTCACCTCTTCTCTTGCACCCATGAAAACCAGACATGTCACAAAATCATGACACTTTTCGCTTCCTTACACTCTACTTGGCTTGAACCAACAAAAACTAAACATGTCACAAAATCGTGACACTTTCACCTTCTCCTACTCTTCTTGGCTTCAACAAACAACATGTCACAAATCATGACACCTTTCTCTTCTTTCCCGAAAAACACATGTCACGAAATCATGACACTTCTCGCCTTGTGCATTTTCTCCTTTTCACAGAAAATCACAACATGTCATGAAATCGTGACATCTTTCGCTCCTTGTGCCTTTTCTTCTTTCGCCACAAATACAACATGTCATGAAATCATGACACTCTTTCTCTCCTTGTGCTTTTCTCTTCGAACCATGTCATGAAATCGTGACATCTTTCTCTCCTTGGCACTTTCTCTTCGAACTCGTCATGAAATCGTGACACTTTTTCTCCTTGGTCGCTTTCTCTTCAACTGTCACTGAAATCGTGACACTTTCTCTCCTTGCGCTTTCTCTACCATCTAAATCTGACACTTTCTTTTTCTTTCAAAATCATGACACTTTTCTCTTCGCCTTCTCTCCAACATGTCACAAAATCATGACACTTTTCTTTCCTTCGCCTCTTTCCAAACATGTCACGAAATCATGATACTTTTTCTTTCTTGCCTTCTTCTTCAACATGTCATGAAATCATGACAGTTTTTCTACTTGCTTCTTTCTCAACATGTCACAAAATCATGACAATTTTCTCTTGCCTTCTCTCTCTCGAACATGTCATGAAATCATGACAATTTTTCTTTGCCTTCTCTCTCCTCGGCCATGTCACAAAATCATGACAATTTTTCTTGCCTTCTCTCTCCTCGGCCATGTCACAAAATCATGACAATTTTTCTTTGCCTTCTCTCTCCTCGTCCATGTCACGAAATCATGACAATTTTGCTTGTGCCTTCTCTCTCCTCCATGTCACGAAATCATGACAATTTTGCTTGCGCCTTCTCTCTCCTCGGCCATGTCATGAAATCATGACAATTTTGCTTGTGCCTTCTCTCTCCTTGGCCATGTCACGAAATCACGACAGAAAACATGTCGCGATATCGCGACAGTTTTCTTACTTGTCTTTTTCTTTGATTTTCTGAATCTGGGCCACTTTTGTCTTCTTGGAAATTCACTGTACATGTTCTGACTGACCTCTGAACTCCTGTCCACTGCATCAACTGCATCAACTGATCTATCTGTCTGTGTTGACAACAATGACAATACTTTTGCTGCACCTTGCTCAACACAAATTGGATGAATAAAAGGATTTCCAAAATTGAAAATTGTGAATATGAGGACCCTTAACATCGGCCCATTCGTATAAAATTTTTAGGACTAATTTTTTCTTAGGGTCAATTCACCATAATATATAACCAAACATAGGCATATTTGTACTCGTTGGAAATATCTTTTCCAGGTTGATATAATGGTGATGTTTTTATGAAGTTATAAGGAAATTTAGTAGGTAAAAATTACCCCAAATATGACCTTAATTTTTAGGGCTTCAAATACCCCAAATTTTAGTGTGAATATGATTGATTTGATTTTCTTAAGATTCACCTTTATTCACCTTGATTTCGATTAGGATTCACCATTTTTTTTACAAGTACCAGTTGTAGTCCATGCTATTTCACAATAACCTTAATGATGGCATGATTCCAAAGAGTGTATGATCTATGATCCATTAGTTGTTAAAGCTTGAGCAAGATGGAACCCTTTTTTTCTAGTTCAGGTAAAGAAAATTAAACTTATACCTATTTACCCATGACTTTATTAAGATATGAGAAATGAAATAGGATGGATCTTTAAAATCATTGAGAGTTCCAATTTATAATCCATTGTACCAATTCGCTATAAGACCTAGTAGTGTTTGTAGTATTTGGAAGCTAGTTTTTGGAATTTATGGAGTTGGAGTGAGGACTATTTATATGGTTGAATCTAGAGAAAATCCATATCTCCTACTTCAAAGCTATTCTTAAAAGTTTTGATGATCAACTTGTTGGTGCATACAATTCTAGGCCAATTCTAGAATCACATTTAGTTGATGGAGGACTACATCATGCTAAATAAGGGTGGTATCCACAATGTGAACCTTGGAACTTCTTAGAATGTAGCAGAAGGGTGTTTATGGAATACGATTGTAAAATACTTCAAAAGGGGTAATTTTGGTATCAATATGATATGTGTAGAGCTAAAACTATCCTACCGCATACAATTCTTGTCTATATCCATTGGAAACCAAGGTGAACCATAGGAGTATGTTATAACTCGACACTTAGTGTAATAAGGGGAGAAGGGTTCACTAGGAATGGTTTTAGGACTCAATTAATTTCTAGAGTGGAATGTGTTTTGATATGTCAATTTAAGCATGCACCTATGTTTGGCCTCTCTAAAACTACACTATAAAATGGAAAGAAAATTGGAAGATACAAAATGCAACAAGATAAGAGCAAACCCTAGAATGATTCTTTGCTTGAATGATTACTAACCATAGGATTGTAAAATAAAATATTTTGACCAAGGGTAAAAGGAAAATGCATAAAAAAGGTTAAAACCCTAGATGCACGCTATATGCTTTTATTCTTTCAAATACCTAAAAATTTAATCAAATTTTTTTCCTTACCTATGATATTTATTTTGAATAGAAATAAATAAAAATAATCAACAAACAACCTAAATATCTACTAGGGCACTTATCTTTTTTTTTTGGTAAATTAATAATTTTATTAATAACAGGGCATTTGAAAGGTGCTCCAACACCTTGTACATCAGAGGAGCAAAAAAGGAACAGAAGAAAGAAAGACGAAACTACAAGCTAAAGCAAAATTACATCCTTAAAATTACATCCTAAGACTAAAAGGAGCCAAAAGAAACAACCTTAGACAAATAGGAACAAAGAGAAACAGTCTGAAAGGTGACATAGCCCAAAAATAAATGGTCCTCAGCAAAAAATAAACTAAAAAAGAAACGATCCTCCGCCATAGAGGAACCCAAAAATAAAGGAAGAGTCATTAGCCGTCAAGGGGAATATCCATATGCATGAGAGACGAAGCAACACCTTCCAGACCAACATATTTCGCATCTGTTGTAGAAAAATATTTAATGCCATCCTTAGGAATAGTAGTACATGCATCCTTAGAGATCTCTATTACATATTCATCATTGACAACATCATTGACGTTAGTTTTGGTATCGAAGGATACCTTAGCACCGTACAAGACTGGAACATTATCAAAATTATCATAGAAAAATAAGATGCGCATGGCACTATTATTTGAGAGTTGATATCACCTTTCCAATGGCCAAGTTAGTAGTTTCAAGATGGTCAATGGTGTCAAAATATGCATGCACAACCAACTTGTGAATATACCTTTTGACTAGGTCAGGAGAATTAGATTTGTCCTTAGGAGTTTTTACTGAGGTGGACGGAGGGGTTTTGGAAACTACAGATAGGGGTCTTTTCAACTTTGGCTTTTGTTGTGGTTGATCCACAACACACCCCAAAATTGGGGACCCACCTTTTGCAGGCTTGCAGGGAAGGATCTCAGTGACCCAGATGCCAGAATTGAAGAAAAAGAGAAAATGCACAAGTGTAGAAAGGGGTCGCGAAATCGCGACAGGTAGCGAAATCGCGACATGTCGCGAAATCGCGACCGAAGCCGAAAAATTGTCGCGAAATCGTGACATGTCGGAAAATCGCGGTCAACGCGGTCAACGGCAACAAAACAGAAAAAGTGTCACGAAATCGCGACGTGTCGGTGACCAGGATGAAAAGGATGTCGCGAAATCGCGACATTCAGCTGAGAAGAAAAGAAAAGGTGTCGCGAAATCGTGACATGCTGTTGAGAAGAAAATAAATGATGTCGCGAAATCGTGACACGCCATTGGAAAAGGATGAGAATGGTCGCGATTTCGCGACGTGTTTTGCAGAAACGTACGAAAGGATGAAAAGTGTCGCGATTTCGCGACGTGTTTTGGCAAAGGTGTACGGACGGAGAAAATGGTCACGATTTCGCGACGTGTTTTGGCAAACTGTACGGACGGAGAAAATGGTCACGATATCGCGACAGGTTTTGCCAAGGCGTACGAAAAGAAAAAGCGGTAGCGATATCACGACGGTTTGTCGAAAGAGGGCAAGAGAATGATAATGGTCGCGATGTCGCGACGTAAAATTGCCAAGGAGGCCCGACGGAGAAACGGTAGCGATTTCGCTACGCCTTGTGGAAAGAAGACTCAAAGTTCAAAACGGTAGCGATATCGCTACAAATTTCATGAAGGCAGGCTCAAAGTCAAAGTGGTAGCGATATCGCTACCATTTCATGAAAAGGAAGCTCGACAAAAATGGTAGCGATAACTACAAGAAGGCACAGAGCAAAAGTGGTAGCGATATCGCTACCAAGGGTTGCCAGGGATGTACGAGAAGTTGGTAGCGATATCGCTACCAAAAAGGAAGGTAGCGAACCTACATGTTTTAAAAGAAAGTTAAAGGCCGAAACGGTAGCGATATCGCTGCCATATTTGGAAAGAAGACTCGAAGCTGAAAACAATAGCGATATCGCTACGAAAAGCCGTTGGACGCGTACGGACGAGAAAGACGTCGCGATATCGCGACATGTCGCGATTTCACGGCCGGGAAGGTGAACAGGCGGACTTGCAGTTTTGTCGGGTTCTTTCGCAGGAAAGCGTTACACAGGACGCAGGAAAAGCAGGACACGTGGCGCACAGGTGTCAAACTTGCAGAGGCGTTACATGCAGAGATGAATTTCGAAGCATTTTCAAATTTGAGCGTGAATCAAAGCGGGAAAAAGCAGGAATTTGAGGGGTCATGTGCAGGAAGGTGAAATGAAGCGACAGAGAAGATCGAAGAGCCGCGTCAAACATTATAAGACCAGAATTGCAAATCGAAGGAGGGGTTGGAAATTGCCGAATACGGAGTTGCAGAGACGAGAGCTTTGTGCTATTCTGGGCCCGTACTTGGGCAATTTCCTTCTTTTTGTTCTGGATTTATTTTACACCTGGAACATTTTTTTGAATGTAATCGAAATATTCTTTAAATACAAAATACAGAGAGTTGGCATCTTTTGGATGAGAAAGAAGGAGTTACTTCGGCATGCATGATTTAATGTCTATCTTTCCTTTCCAGATTTCTTAGGTTTCTAGGTGAAGTTTAATGCAAGATCTCTTGGTTGCTTCATGCGAATGCCTGAATCTGGAATTATAGTAGAAACCCTCGAGACCCGCACCTAGCCTATTTGGATTGTGTGGATGTGCAGGTTCATTAGGTTAGGTTGCATGTAGAAAGCCTCGGTATCTTCGGTTTCATCAGATTAATGACAACTTTCTGACTGTAATCTATTCTTATTGTTACTTTTGTTTACTTTTGTCTTTGCTTTTCAAACCCATATTTTATTTTCAGTAGTTTAATTACTGTGTTTGAATAAATCACTGAAAATCCATCAGAATTAAAGGTTAAAACAGATTTTATTCATTTTGAGTCCATTGAAAGTTCAAAATTAATAAACCACAGTGCCCCTTGTTAACATCCACTTGCAAACCCTAAGGTGTTCTTAGCATTTCATTTTAAACAACATCCTTGATAATCAATAATTAGCATAATAAGAACCTTGGAGAAATCGTTTTTCTTTGCAAGCAGAGGATTTAGGACTCGGATCCTACAGGAGAGTGTGTTTTCACAATCGGGTTAAAACACCACTCAACAGATTGGCGCTAGAAGGAGGGCCCGAATCGGTTTATCTATTTCAATTTTTATATCTGAATATTTTGTTTTTGATTTAATTCTGAAATTATTTACGGCTAAACTGCAACACTATTTTTGTGTTTGTTGCAGGTTTTCTTCGAACTAGCCGAGGGTTTCCTCAGGCAGGCTGGACCCACCACGCCGTATTGCGACCAGGTCTCAAACAACCGGAGAAACCATTTTTCACGACCTTACTGGTACTCCCAAGGGTAAAGTCAAGCAAGTCGTAAGCACTCCAGTAGCAAAAGGCCTGTTTTCTCCAGGAACGTCGAGTGGACCTACGCCAGTAATATCCGTTGCCCCTAGTGTGCCTATAGTTTGTAATATTTCTTCTGCTATTGTAGGTCTGTCTACATCAATTTTGAGTCAAATGGCTCAAGCTCCAACAGCTCCTTGGTATGGAGCTAACAATACTCCTTTGAATATTGCTGGGGATATCCATGAAATCCCCAAGAACATTGAAATATTTCTGCCTAAATACAAGCCAGATGGCCTAAGAACAAGCAGAAGAACATATCCAAGCCTATAGAGATGTTTTAATTAGGCTGCAAGTTCAAGCATGAAGATGTAGCCTCGCAGACTTTTCCCCATGAGCTTGGATCCAATAGCATATGAATGGTATATATGCTTGCCAACTGGTTCAATCACCTCTTGGACACAAATGGAAAATGCATTTGTCAATCAATTTAGGTCGCCCTTAGATCCCGCAACTATTTACAATCAATTTATTACATGCAAACGGGGCCAAGGGGAACCAATCCGAATGTTTAATCAGAGATTCCAAAAGAACTATAACAGAGCAATTAGACATTTTGCCATCGATCCTGCAGTAGCTTTGCAGATATATTTTGGGGCATTGGACCCCATGACAGCCATGTTTGCAAGGCGTAATCCTCAGGTCACCACGCTGGCTTTGGCCTATAATGAAGCCATGACTATTGAGCAACAATTGACACCGCAAGGCTACGGGTTTACCCAGATGCCTATGTTGGGACAGGGTGCTCCATATGGTCAAGTTCCCCAAGAAAATCAACTCATGGCACCACAAATGCCAAGTATGAACGCCTTCCCATATCAGCAGCCGTATCCACCAACACCCGCATATGCACCCATTCCAATCCAACCAATCATAGCCATTCCACCTGTTCCTGTGTTTTTGCAGAACAATCAATCAACTACGCAGGAAACTAGTCAAGTCAATCCTCAAGCCATAGTTCCTATTTCGAATCCAATCCCAATTCAAGGTATCAATCCATATGGGAATCCAATTCCTCCGAACCCCACCCAAATGTGGAATCAAGACCCCATCAATTATGCAAATCCAATGGGGGTTAACAACAATGTGGTTCCACCGAAGGATGTCTTTTCGAAAGTCGAAGAGCTCAAGAAACTAGTGCATAAACTAAGTAATGACAGTGTTCAACAACAGAAGCATGAGTCCCGTGCCCCTCACCCAAGTCAGAATTTTAACAATAGAGGGAGGCACTGGAACACTAAGCCAAACAATGGGGGAGTTCCTGCTCCCATTGCTAATCAATTAGATGCTTCTGCAGGCCCTAGCCAATCCAATTCTCTTTTGAATCTTTCAGATTTGGCATGGGAAAGAGGGTGCAAGTTACATAACACAAAAGAACACAATGAGAGGAATTGTCCTGAGATTGCTAGATACACTCATTGTCTTCGGGCACAAGTTGATGATTTGGAACTGGTATCAAATGAGGATCCATCGTATCAAGCAAGATGAAAATATTATGGTGATGGAAACAATATATCACCAAGAGGGTGAGAGCGAGGAGGAAGAAGACGAAGTTTTGGAACAGGAGGTGCAAGCTTTTCGAGATTTCAGAAAGGGGACTCATGGGTACCATTTGAGGAGTAAGTCTAAAGCCCCTAAAACCTCATCAACACCTCCAAACAGCTCTATTCTTCCTCCAGATACAAAGGCAAATAACAACCCTCCCCCTCCACTCAGAAGAGAAATGTCTAATGATGTCCATAAGACAATCAAATTCGAAAAACCAAATTATGACGTAGTGGAGGATATGAAGAAGTCCAAATCTAGCCTTTCATTCCCTGGACGCAGCTAAATTGCCTCGGTCAAAAGGAGGCGTTGATAAGAGCTTTGAACTCACCCGATCCGATGTGGAAGGAAAAAAGAGCTGAATCCCATCCGATTTTGCGAAAGGAGAGAAGGGATGTCCCGCCATTCTTATTAACTCGAGAATTGCGGGTAAGAACTTGCATAACTTGTTTGGTAGACACAGGAGCCACGAGCAACCTCATGCCTACGGAGATATGTCAAATGCTGGGTCTACAACCGGTTTCATCCAAATGCACGGTCTTGCAATTGGACCGTTCAGAGGTAAATGTAGTAGGGACCTTATATGATGTCAAGATTCAATTAAATTCTGAACCCAGGGTCCAAAAGGTTGTAGACATTTTGGTGGTTAACATCCCAAGTAGGTATGGAATGTTACTTGCGAGAGATTGGATGAAAACGCTGAATGGCTATTTTGCAACAGACTGCTCGCATATGTGGCTGCCATGGAAGGGCATTGCTAACCAAATCAGAGTGGAAAACGAACCGAGGCTTAAGGAGATTATAACGGATTTTAACAAGCCGAATGAGGTTCAGTTTTCTGAGCCGGACCTAGGGGTCTATGCTCTTGATGTTGAGAAAGTTGCTGATGAACTTAAAGAAGAAGTGTGTCATGGTGGTTCTTCTGAGGAAAAGGATCACACGTGGTTGCTCAAATTTGATGGATCGAAGTCTAGACAGGGAGCAGGAGCCGGAGTCGAGCTCACCGGTCCAGGAGGTAAACCATTATTGGCTCGCCTACAGACCGCAATTTCCTTGCACAAACAATGTGGCAGAATACGAAGCATTGATCTACGGTTTACGTCTAGCATTGAGCAAACATGTTAAATGCTTGAAGGTTTTGGGAGATTCTCGAGTTGGTTGTCAAGCAAATCAAAGGACAAGATACATGCCGCGACAAAATACTGAGCCTTTATAGGACTAGGGTTATGGACCTCATGGAGGAGTTTGATGCATTCAACATAGCCCTTATTTCTAGGAGAGGAAATCGAATAGCAGACTCTCTTGCAGTCGCCGCGGGCATGTTAAACCCGGTGGATATAAAAAGATGTAAAAAGTTTTCCATTGAGCTGGTTCCTTGTCCATCAATACCTGATAATGTGAAGAATTTCCAGGTTTTTGAGTGTGACAGGCACATCTTCAAGTTTGTCACAAACTCGGGTATTTTTGAAAATCAGGTGATCGATGAGGAACAAAGGTGGCAGGATGAAACAGAAGAAAGTGAAACTGCGTATCAATCCAACAAAATTCCTAAAGACGTGGTTTCATTAGAAAAGATGTTCGACATGGAATGCAAGAACAAGAAAAGAAAAAGAGTCCCGCTCCCCAAAGATGCATGCGATTCAATTAATCTGGGGAGTGCAGACAATCCAAAGGAGGTGTACATAGCAAAGGCATGTACAGAGGAAGAAAGGAGCAATATAATACAGGCTTTGAAGCATTACATAGATTGTATTGCTTGGAACTACAATGAGCTGAAGACTTACAAACAGAACATTATCACGCATACCATCCCTTTGAAGCCAGACTCCAAGCCTTTTAGGCAAAGACAACGAGTTGTTAACCCGCTATTGGAGCCTTTGATCGAAAAGGAGGTTAAAATACTGTTGGAGGCGAAAATCATTTTTCCCGTTAGGCACTCAACCTGGGTGGCTAACCTCGTTCCAAAGAAGAAAAAGAGTGGAGAGATTAGGTCGTGCATAGATTTTCGAAATCTTAATAAAGCCTCCCAAAAAGATAATTATCCATTGCCATCAATCGATGAAATATTGCAAATGGTAAATGGATCAGAAATGATGTCCTTTCTCGATGGATATTCTGGGTACAACCAAGTTCTTATACATCCAGATGACAGGATGAAAACAACCTTCACTACCAAGTGGGGGACATTTGCATATAAGAGAATGCCATTCGGACTGTTAAACGCTGGTGCAACTTTTCAACGCGCCATGGATTACGCATTCAAAGGACTAATAGGCAAATGCATCATCGTGTATGTGGATGATATCCCGGTTTTCTCGAAGAAGAGAGAGGATCATGTTAAAGACTTAAAGAAGGTGCTTCAAAGATGCGAGGGAACATGGAATTTCATTAAATCCCAAGAAATGCATTTTTGGAGTGACAGAAGGGAAACCGCTAGGTCACATTATTTCAAAGGAGGGAATATCCATCGACCCGTAAAGGATACAAGCTATCCAAGACCTACCTCTCCCGAGCAAGAAAAAGAATTGAGGTCTTTCTTTGGGCAAGTCAATTTTGTGAGGAAGTTCATTTCTAGCTTTGTTGAGATAGCTAAACCTCTAAACCAGATGCTCAAGAAAGATGTGGACGTAAGGTGGAACGAGGAAAGTAGAGTGGCTTTCCAGAATATCAAAGACGCCATTTCCAAAGCCCCGGTCTTGATAAGCCCAGACTATTCCAAGCCTTTTTACATTTATGCTTTTGCATCGGAGCACTCCTTGGCGAGTGTATTAACCCAAAAAGGCGAAGATAATGCCGAAAAACCCATTGCATTTTTAAGTGCCCCCATAAAAGATGCCCAATTAAGGTATTCAATCCTTGATAAGCAAATGTATGCACTTTTTAAAACTGTGAAAAAATTTAGGCATTACATCGTACACAGCAGAATTATTGCCATTGTGCCCGATTCTGCTGTCAAGACCATGTTTTTACATAATGAACTAGGTGAAAAGAGAGGAAAGTGGATTGCAACCATCCAAGAATTTGATCTCGAAATCCAACCAATGAAACTAGTTCGAGGACAAGGACTGGCAAAGGCGATCGCAGAAAATGATCCGCAAATAACAGGTCAATGCTCAAATATGGAATACATGGCTAAGGAGGACTCGGTATGTTGATATTGTGCAATTTTTATTGACTCGGTAAGTGCCCTTCTAATTTGAATTCAACACGGAGGAGAGCTTTAAGGCTTAAATCTGTTAACTATCCGATAAAGTCTCGGTGTGCTTTACAGGAAAAATCATGAAGGTATCTACCTGAGATGCTTGAGCAAAGATGAAGCCGCCAGGGTGTTGCAAGAATTTCATGGCAAGCATGGAACTGGTCATGGTGCAGCCAATGCTACAACACATCAAATCCTGAGAGCAGGATATTACTGGCCTCATATATTCAAAGATGCGCATACCCATGTACGATCTTGTCACATCTGTCAAGTGGCTGCAAATAGAGAAAGAAATGCAGCCATGCCGTTGCAGCCTGTAGTCGAAATGAGACCGTTTGCACAGTGGGGACTGGATTTTATCGGGGTTATTAACCCAAATTCTTCTGACTCTCACAAATTTATTTTGACAGCTACAGACTACTGTACAAGGTGGACAGAAGCGATTCCCACTAAACATGCCACCACAGACGTTGTGATTAAATTCCTTGAGGATCAAATTATCACAAGATATGGAATGCCCGATTCTATTGTCAGTGACAATGGTAAAGCTTTCATTTCCACACAATTTGCAGAGTGGGCATATGATAATAAAGTGAGCTTGAAATTTGCATCCAATTACTATCCTCAAGGAAATGGGTTGGCCGAATCTTCAAATAAGAATTTGTTGAATACTATTAAGAAGTTGCTGGAAAAGAATCCTCGGGACTGGCATAGTCAATTAAAGTTTGCCCTGTGGGCAGATAGGACCAGAGTGAAAGAAGCTATAGGGAATACTCCTTATCATTTGGTCTATGGGCAAGACCCGATATTTCCAACAAATTTGAAGTTGCAGACCTTACATTTCATACAAGAGTACATGGGGACAAGATGATCAAGTTGAAGCTAGATTGAGCCGGTTATTGCACCTGGATGAAAAGAGAGAAGAAGCCATGAATCACATGAACAAACACCAGGAAGTCATCAAGAGATGGTTTGATAGAAGGGCCAAAGTTAAATCATTCAGAATTTCAGATTTGGTGTTACTATGGGACAAAAGACATGAGGAAAAAGGGAATCATCAAAAGTTTGATTGTCTTTGGTTGGGCCCATATCAGATTTCAGAGATCCTTGGGAAGAACACCTTCAGGCTAAAAACCTTAGAAGGGAAAGATTTCATGCTGCCGGTTAATGGGCAGATTCTAAAACATTATTTTAGCCCTTAGGTTGTGGAAGTTTTCATTTTATTCTTTTGGCTTTAACAAGGGGATTTTCAAACTGTGTTTTATTTATGATTGCTGGTTTAGCTAGGATTTTGTTTGCTAGATTTTGATATCCGGATTTTGGTGGAGATTTTCAGATTTTGGTTTTTATTTAGGATTGCTAACCTAGTTAGGATTTTGATTCTGAATTTGATTTCAATTGTCATGTTTTGCTTTAAAAAATAAAAATAAAATAAAAATAAAAATAAAAAATTGAGATGCCAACTTATGCTTAGGATTAGGAGAATATGAAATATTGGAATTGTCTTGTAAAAGCTCCACAAGTAGCATAAAACTTTTTTAAGTTATATTGTTTGACTTTGTGATACATGAAAGAATCAGTTTTGCATGACATATCATTTCATTTGCAAAGATAAGGCATTCATATTCCATCTCACCTCACATACATTTCATTTTAGTTACATATGCATCTTATGTACAAGCCATGAAAGTATGTCAAATCCTCTTAGGGTTGTGTTATAACATATATGTAAGTAGCTCCTAAGGTTGGAAACTGAGTCTTGAGATATCTAGAACCAAGCACGTCTCATAAATTAAAAAGGATCTTGAGCAAAATGATCAAAACCTAGCTTGGAGGAAAAGGTTGAGCGAAAGTGGTTTTCATGTCTATCCTATTATGCAACATGATCCTTAAAACAAGTGGTTTTGACCACTTCCATAGAACTTAAAGCCCACATGGAGTAGTAAGGATAGGGTGTAAATTCTCATCTCGGTTGGTTGAGAATCTGATTCCCCAAAGCTCCTATGTTTTCATTTCATAATTAGTCTTGGATTGTAAGGATCGTACTATTTGTCCTCTCGCAAAGGATGGGTAGTCATCCCCAAGGTCTAAGTAATAAAATTAATATTTTCCATTCTCATCAGTCTTGGATTGTAAGGATCGTACTATTTGTCCTCTGCAAAGGATGGGTAGTCATCCCCAAGGTTTAAGCAACATAATTAATGATTTATATCTAAGGTTTGGATTGTAAGGATCGTACTACTTGTCCCTAACCAGGATGGGTAGTCATCCCCAAGGTCCAAGAAATAAATAAATAAATAAATTTTTCCCATCTCATCTTTATTTTGGATTGTAAGGATCGTACTACTTGTCCTCTGCAAGGGATGGGTAGTCATCCCCAAGGTCCAAAGAAATGAAGATAAGTTTTGGATTGTGGGGTTAGATATGCCCATGCATGGCATCATGTCTTGCCTAAAAAAACAAGACCACCGATTGTCTAGAGGGTTAGACTAGCATGACCATTTCTTCCATAACTCGTTTAATTATTTTGCTTAAAGTGAGGTAATGAACTCTAAATCAGAATAGTAAGGATAAGGTTAAACTCTCATCTCGGTTGGTTGGGAGTCTCGATTCCCCAAAGTTCTGATTTCACATTCACTTGCACATGGGTTCTAGATAGTAGGGACTCATAACCAACTTTGGGATACAATAAGATAATGAACTAGTGGATCCTAAGAGGGTTTGGCAATCTTGAATGCTTGTACATAGTATTAGAAGAAGTACCATGCCCTTTATGGAAGCAAATCTCCTTGCACATTCATTAGGGTACACAAATCATTCACCATCCCATATATGCATTCATGCAAAACTGATAATGGAATGTTGATCAATTTCAAACGATAGGGAATGAAAACACATTGCACACACTGAGCTAATACTTGATGATTCTGATGATTCATGTACTTCTGATCTTTGGGCATTTGTTATTTTGCTTATGTGCTAACATGTATTTACGAGTTTGTGATATGTTTCAGGTTGGGTTCTTACTAAAATGCTCAAGAGCATTTGACAACAGAAGTCGCCATTTGTTGTGGTTGATCCACAACACACCCCAAAATTGGGGACCCACCTTTTTGCAAGGCTTTCAGGAAGGATCTCAGTGACCCAGATGCCAGAATTGAAGAAAAAGAGAAAATGCACAAGTGTAGAAAGGGGTCGCGAAATCGCGACAGGTAGCGAAATCGCGACATGTCGCGAAATCACGACCGAAGCCGAAAAATTGTCGCGAAATCGTGACATGTCGGAAAATCGCGGTCAACGCGGTCAACGACAACAAAACAAAAAAAGTGTCACGAAATCGCGACGTGTCGGTGACCAGGATGAAAAGGATGTCACGAAATCGCGACATGTCGCTGAGGAGAAAAGAAAAGGTGTCGCGAAATCGCGACATGCTGTTGAGAAGAAAATAAATGATGTCGCGAAATCGCGACACGCCGTTGGAAAAGGATGAGAATGGTCGCGATTTCGCGACGTGTTTTGCCGAAGCGTACGGGTGATGAAAAGTGTCACGATTTCGCGACGTGTTTTGGCAAACTGTACGGACGGAGAAAATGGTCGCGATTTCGCGACGTGTTTTGGCAAACTGTACGGACGGAGAAAATGGTCGCGATATCGCGACAGGTTTTGCCAAGGCGTACGGAAATAAAAGCGGTAGCGATATCGCGACGGTTTGTCGAAAGAGGGCAAGAGAATGATAATGGTCGCGATGTCGCGACGTAAAGTTGCCAAGGAGGCCCGACGGAGAAACGGTAGCGATTTCGCTACGCCTTGCGGAAAGAAGACTCAAAGTTCAAAACGGTAGCGATATCGCTACAAATTTTGTGAAGGCAGGCTCAAAGTCAAAGTGGTAGCGATATCGCTACCATTTCATGAAAAGGAAGCTCAAGGCCAAAAATGGTAGCGATATCGCTACCACTTCATAAAATAGAAGGCACAGAGCAAAAGTGGTAGCGATATCGCTACCAAGGGTTGCCAGGGATGTACGACCGGGAAGTTGGTAGCGATATCGCTACCATGTTTTAAAAAAGAAAACCAAAGCGAAGGTGGTAGCGATATCGCTACTATAAAAGAAAGAAAAAAGGTAGCGATATCGCCAAGAAGAAGTAAGACGAGCGTAGGACGAGAAAGACGGAAGATCGCGACATGTCGCGATTTCGCGGTCGGGAAGGTGAACAGGCGGACTTGCAGTTTTGTCGGGTTCTTTCGCAGGAAAGCGTTACACAGGACGCAGGAAAAGCAGGACACGTGGCGCACAGGTGTCAAACTTGCAGAGGCGTTACATGCAGAGATGAATTTCGAAGCATTTTCAAATTTGAGCGTGAATCAAAGCGGGAAAAGGCAAGAATTTGAGGGGTCATGTGCAGGAAGGTGAAATGAAGCGACAGAGAAGATCGAAGAGCCGCGTCAAACATTATAAGACCAGAATTGCAAATCGAAGGAGGGGTTGGAAATTGCCGAATACGGAGTTGCAGAGACGAGAGCTTTGTGCTATTCTGGGCCCGTACTTGGGCAATTTCCTTCTTTTTGTTCTGGAATTTTACACCTGGAACATTTTTTGAATGTAATCAAAATATTCTTTAATACAAAATACAGAGAGTTGGCATCTTTTGGATGAGAAAGAAGGAGTTACTTCTGCATGCATGATTTAATGTCTATCTTTCCTTTCCAGATTTCTTAGGTTTCTAGGTGAAGTTTAATGCAAGATCTCTTGGTTGCTTCATGCGAATGCCCTGAATCTGGAATTATAGTAGAAACCCTCGAGACCCGCACCTAGCCTATTTGGATTGTGTGAAAGTGCAGGTTCATTAGGTTAGGTTGCATGTAGAAAGCCTCAGTATCTTCGGTTTCATCGGATTAATGACAACTTTCTGACTGTAATCTATTCTTATTGTTACTTTTGTTTACTTTTGTCTTTGCTTTTCAAACCCATATTTTATTTTCAGCAGTTTAATTACTGTGTTTGAATAAATCACTGAAAATCCATCAGAATTAAAGGTTAAAACAGATTTTATTCATTTTGAGTCCATTGAAAGTTCAAAATTAATAAACCACAGTGCCCCTTGTTAACATCCACTTGCAAACCCTAAGGTGTTCTTAGCATTTCATTTTAAACAAGCATCCTTGATAATCAATAATTAGCATAATAAGAACCTTGGAGAAATCATTTTTCTTTGCAAGCAGAGGATTTAGGACTCGGATCCTACAGGAGAGTGTGTTTTCACAATCGGGTTAAAACACCACTCAACAGCCTTCTTCCTGGTGAAAAAATCATAAATATATTTGCCTCCTTTATCTTTTCTTTTGGATGTAGAGGTTTTAGGGCTTGGGGATGAGGATGAATTCTCCTTGTAAGATTCAGGGGTAGGGAGATTACCTGAAGAGAATTGCAGAAGGAGATACTTGTAAAGGACTTTTAAAAATACCCTAGTGGCAAGGTTTGACCTCATAATTCTTGTAACGGTTGGTGGTAATGGTATAGTTCATGGACCGGAATAAGGCAACAGGAATGTTCATCATTTTTGAGTCCTGAAAATAATTTACAAAAGTAAGATGAAAACAACATAGTTGGGACTCAAGGTTTTCACAAGTAAAATATTGTGTTATTGGCTTAAGTATTTATTTCCAGGGATTTGACAAGTGATGATGAAACAAACATTTTTTTACCTTCTTGTGGATAGGTGATTTTTTCTCGAATAGCGTCAACTTCACCTCCCAGTTGTGCTTATTTTTTTTGATGATATTTTTATCCAAATCTTGCCCTGTCAGGTCCGCCAGCAAATCAAAGGAAATTTGGAACTGGACACTGTGGATGGAAACAAAAGCATTGTCACAAGTTGTCACAAAATCCTTAGTAACCTTGTCGTCCACTCCACAGAACAAGTTGAAGAAATTAATGATCCCTTTATTATCTTTAAACATATCAGTGGAAATGGAATCTAGTTCAATAGTCTCAGGCTCAATAAAAATAGCTTTCCCTTCCTTCATGGTGGCAAAGTACAAGGTGAGCAAAAATATACCTTATAGCTCCTCATATATCAAATTTAATAACATAAAATATAAATACCTCTCACTACCGTCGATGGGATTCGATACCTTAACCTTGAGATATGCATCGCCCTAACACAATTCCTTTAACCGGTTGTGCTATCATAGTGTATGGAACCTCAAGGTGCAAAAATTATTTTATTACCTTCACAGCTTTATCTTCAGAAAAATTACATCAAATTTTTGGGAAGGAATGTAAATTCTTGTGGCAAGGCATATTTATGGATATAGAACTTGCACAACAAGTTCTTATGTCTAGGAATAGACTATCTATAGGCCTCTAAAAATTCTTGAACAATGTCCAACTATGATTTTTTATCACAATACAATTGTAATAGTTTCCATTGATAAAACTATTCTCTTAAGAATAAATAATAAGTCCTAATAGGATGTCTACATTCTAAGAGCCTATCAACAATTTGATAAGTGGAATGAAGTCACACTATTACTGCTACATTATTTTTCTCTTGCTCTTCTAGATTTTTTATCAACTCCTAATTTTATCCTTCAAATGCATTGAGAGTCTAAATTTTCTATTATAAGTGAAGACATTGCCTTACCCATTGTGAAACAATTATGTTTTGTCATCCAAAGTGATCATATTGGGTAGAATTATTATAATTTGTCATGGAGGCTCTCTTTTATCTTGAATGATTGAGGTGCATCCAATGACTTACTTGCTACTTCTATGTATTTTACTATCATTTCCACATGTATAGGTTTTGGCATATGTTCTGTTGGTGCCCAATCAATTTTAGCAATTTTTGTATGGTATTATTGTCGAGTGAAAGACTTTGTAGCTTGTGTCAACATCTAGAAAAACTAGTTGAAGGCTTATATTACTCAAGATAAAATGTGTATTGGGGTATCATGGGATCCTTTTGGTCCTTTCTTGATCTTCCCTAGTGTATACCATGTACCATCTACTGAAGTTATTTCCTTTTGAATTTGCATTGTGGCAAGTTGTTCTTTGAGTTGACTGATGTGCTCATTTTTATCTTTTAGTAGTCTTTCAAGTACTATAACCTGTATTCATAAAGACCATATAGTTTATTGAGATTCCTTTGGATCTAAATAATTCAAAATTGTCTAGTATCTTGAAATGGTCTTGGACTACTAGTGCCTTCTATTAGATTTTGAAGCTCAATACTTAATAAAATTACCACAAGAAATAATTATAGGAATGAAATGAAATGCAATATAAAATCAATATAAAAATTGTAAGAGGAATAATAAGGCACATCAATATATTGAATATATATAAATTCACATAGTAATTTCTCAAATGTATGGAACTTGTATTCCATTAACTTATATTACAAAAAAACTTAAGAAGTATACAATAGATCACATTGATAACGTCACATAATTCTAGGCTATAACATGTATATATAGTGATCGATTGTAATAGCTTACATTTAATATTTGTCAATCCAATGTAATCAATGTTAGATTTAAAGAGTAGAAATCCAGTATAGATTGTATTGTGGGGATCAATTCTAAGCTTAATTCAGATCTCTTTTAGTTTCAAGTTTTGCAAAAAAGTATTGAGTACGGTGAACAAAAATTTAATCATGTAGGAATGAAAATAAAGTGCAATTTATGATTTATGTAGTAAATATGATATTTACCTATTGATTATTTTATCTAACGATAATTACCTACTGATGACAATCCTCGTGCAATTAGTTTTAATTATCTATTTTTAGTTTTTGATCTATGTTAATGTAATTTAATTTATTTTATATTCTAAAGTTAATTTTACGTACTAACTATTCCTAAACTATTGTAGGGGCGAGAGATTAGGGTTAACTATAGGAGTGGGCCCTGCCTCTTAGAGGACAATGTAAGTCTTTCTCACCTAAAATACTTTATCTCAGTAACTAATATGCACAACTACTATTAATATTGTTCTATTCTATGGATGCAAGAAAATTACAATTACAACTACATAAAAGAAATCAACCAGTAAATAATACTAATGATACAATTACCATATGTGAAAAGTAAAGTGCTACTTTGATTGTTGGAAGTTCAAATGTACATGTTGGCACATTTCCTTAAAAATTGTATAGACATTAGCTAGAATTTGAACATTTCTTCATTAGATAGGTGATTTATGATTAGACCTTTTTAAATATCTTCGTATTTAATATATAATATGACTTGGAAAAAATTTAATATAACTCTTCCACGTATTTTTTTCCATGTGATGTTGTGGACTTGATAATGCAAAAAATATGTACTTAATAGAAATAATATAATTATTCTAAACAAATACACTTTTCTAATCCTCCTCGGACTCAGTAAATAGCTTAAGTGGTCTAAGTGGAAATACATGAACGAACATAAAAAATAATACTAATTTGAACATTTCGTAAGATATACAATGTAACTATATACCCCTTTATTCTTGGGAAGGACATAATACTATTGAGTCAGAATATAGAAAACCTAAAAATAATCTAATTATGCAAATTTATGAAATAAAGTTACAACTTTATTAATCACAATATCCTCATGAAGAATATGTGACAAGTCAACCAACTAAGTTGACTGTAATCTTTTGTTGCCATGTAAGAGCACCATGTTGTCATTGATGTGGCATGCAACATCAATCAACTGACTTGGTCAACTTTCTTTTGTAACTACTGGTAAAAGTTCTCTTTGGTAACAGTCTTTAGTAGCTACCTTCTGCAACATACTTCAGTAACTATCTTTTGTAATATACTTCAGCTACCATATTTCATAACAGTATTCATCCACTGTTCTGTTACCACATATAAAGCTTTCTTAATCCATCATTCTTGCATTCATATTCACATTCAAGGTGTAATCTAAAGCTTGTGTTACTACATTATACACCTGTGAATCATTATTCAATATTTCCCTGTATAATCATACACAACTTGCATACATTTTACATGAAATGCATACATTTTTCAAATTAACTGCATCAATCATTTTTACTGATAATTCATGGAAATAAGTAAAAATAACCACTTAAAATATATTATAACCACAAATTAAAGATAAAAATGAAACAATTTATTACAAAAAATAAATGCCAAATAATTACTCATCATTTTACCCCAAACTAAGAGGTATGCATGTACTCATGCATGTAAATAAAATGAGGTTTCAATCAAAATATCACAAATATCACACATGTTTTCAGACAATATATTGCAAATTGAAATATTAAAAACTTTACACGTTTTCAAAAATTTTCAATTGCATGAAAACAAGAGAATACAAATATTTTTTAGAAATGATCAAATAGGTCTATTATACATGGTTTTTGAAAATCAGTAGTAGCAGTACTAAACACAAGAAACAAATATCTTCAAGAATCAATGTATTACAACACAAATTTTGATTAAATTTTTGCAGAAAATATTTCAGATCTCTAAAGAAAATTGCTTAGAATAGCATAAATATATATATATATATATATTTAAATAAAGGGGTAAAAATTTATTGATAAAAAGTCTGGATTACAGAGTACAACTGAGCTTCCAACCAGGACTCAAATAAACAGTCAAACAAAGCTAAAACCACTAGACTAGAATGACACCCAAAAAAGACAACAAGAAAAAACCACATTAAGTTTGTACATCCTTGTGGATCAACTCCCACAGGCATTGAGAGTCCCCATATGGGAGACTCTCCCAATTATCGATACTCCAAGGATCTAGCAGCTCAGAAGCCCTTTTGGCCAGGTAATCAGCAACCAGATTCCATTCCCTTGGAATGTGCACAAAGGATATAAATTTGAACTTTTCACTCATTTTGAGAATCTAAATGGCTACAGAGGCCAACTGCCAATTAACTTCCTCCACCCTTTTACTGTTTAAAATATTAACCATAATTTGATAGTCAAACTCGTAGATAATCCTATACCAGCCAAGAGAAAACCCCCTCCGCAAGGCCTCAATAATTTCAAGAGCTTCCATAAAATTTTTGGAGTGAACACCTTTATAAATGGAAAAGAAAAAACTAACACCACCAGTAGAATCTCTCCCAACACCGCCAATGCTAGCATGTCCAAGATTACCCCTGGACAATCCATCAATATTAATTTTTAAAACTCCTCTAGGGGGTGGCCTCCACCTACCATCTCTCCTAACCTTCTTGCTGAGCTGAGGAACCCTACTAGGGCTAGAAGAGTTCACACCATCCCCAAAGAGACCAAGGTCTTGATGTACCTTCTCTTCCCTAGAATACAAAAGAGGGCCCACATCACATTTTCTATGGATGGTTTCCTGAATGATATACGGGATCCTTTGCTAGATCTGTTGAATAGCCAAATAACTGCCCTAAAATATGCGTCAGTTCTATTTGAGCCAAATTTTCCAGATGATTCAAGAAGGGCCCAAATTCCAAGCCACCCGAAGGAAGGGGGCCTTGGCTGGAGGTCTGACCAGACTACTCCAAAACTCCACCAGGGACAGCACATGATAACATGGATGGTTCTAGGCACTCCACCAATGGTGCCAAATGTTTCTGGAAAAGGAGCATTGAAAAAATAAATGAGAAGAGTCATCCTGATTCTTACTACAAACAACACAAAAACAGGGACCCTGAAATCCCATATTCCTCACATTATCCCAAGTGAGGCATTTATTACGAGCTACCAACCAGAGAAATAAGTTACATTTTGGCTAGGAAAATTTGTTCCACACCTTTTTCCACCAAGTGACAGGAAGAATCCCATACTTTTGCTTATCAAGAACCTAATAACCATAGGCTACCGAGTAGGTTCCCTTAGGATCAGGGTTCCAAGCCAAAATATATTTACCCCTCAATGAAGAACAAGGTCTCCCTATAAGAATAAGAGCAAGCACCTCTCTGTCCTTGGCCAGTCCCCCCTGGGGCCATTCTTGTGGATCTTTCCACCTGTACATCTCCATATTTCCAAAATATTGGATTTTTTTAAAGTCCTCCACATGAGACCAACCTGCTTCCAAGAAAAAAATGCTTAGGGAATGTAACCTAGGATATTTATTCAATATAGGAGGGTGGCCATCCCAAGAATCCTCCCAAAAAAGAGCATTTGATCCTTGATTGCAAATCCAGAACAAACCCTGCTTGATTAAATTATCTCCTCTTTTCAGAGTGTCCTAGATAACTGAACCTTTCCCAACAAAGCTAACTCTAGGGATATCGGCCTTAGAATTACCTCTCAAGTATTTACAAGATAATATTTTAGCCCAAATCTGATCTTGAGAGGTACACCATCTCCAATAAATTTTTGCAGCCAAATCCTACCCAAAAAGAGCTATTTATCACAACCCAAGGCCTCCCTCTTACACCGGCCTATATATAGAATCCCACCTAACCAAACTCCATTTAGATTGATCATTTTTTCTAGACCATAGAAAATGTCTTAACAAAGCATCCATTTCCTTGATGAAGTGAGAGAGAGCTATTTGTACAAAACATATATAAATGGGTAAAGCTTGAACAACATATTTTAAAAGAAACACTCTACCTGCAGTGGATAGCCATCTGAAATTCTAGTGATTCACCTTCATTCTAAACTTATCAAGCATAGACTACCAAGAAGATCTAGGTAGATGATGAGATGAAATTGGAATACCAAGATAAATGAAGGGGGAGTCCCAACCTAGAATCTTAGAATACAAGCAATCCTAGCTTGAATAAGAGGAGGGGTATTGAAGAAGAAAATAGAAGACTTGTCCTCATTAATCAACTATCCAGAAGCACCAAGATATATGTCAAGAGACTATCTAATATTTCCAACTTCCCTGATAGTGGCAACTCCCAACAAAGTAATATCATCAACAAATTGAATGTGGGAAAGAGGTGGCATACTACTATTCCACTTCCACCTGTGAATGAGACCCTGCATGACTTGAGACTTGAGCAATATTTCCAACCCTTCTACCATAATGATAAACAAATAAGGAGATAAAGGATATCCTTGCCTCAATCCCCTTGAGGCCTCAAATAGCTCTGATGGCTCATTATTAACAAGAATAAAGAATGAGGAAGAAGAAACACAACTCATCACCCATCTAATCCATTCCTCCTCAAATCCAAAAGCAGCAAGAACTTTCTGAAGAAAGGACCACCTGACCCGATCATAGGCTTTGACCATGTCCAACTTAATGAAAATAGTTTTCTCCTTAGAAGTTTCCATCGAGTGAATAGATTCTGTAGCAATAACAACCCCATCCAAGATTTTTTGGCCAATAACAAACCCTCCTTTCTCCTCAAAGATGATTTTTCTCAACCATATCTTCAACCTCTCAACAATAATTTTTGTGATGATCTTATACACAACATTGCAGAGAGCAATAGGCCTGAACATATCCAAGGAATTTTCTCCCTTGTTTTTAGGTATAAGCACCACAAAGGTATCATTTAGGGCCCTTAGCATCTTTTTGTTCTTTTGGGACTCATAGACCACCTCCAAAAGATCAAATTTGATTAAATCCTAAAACTCCTGATAAAAATCAATTGAGAATCCATCTAGGCCTGGGGCTTTTCCTTTTTTCATCTTGAATACAACATTTTCCAACTCCTAAAGGGAAATTGGACCCATCAAGTGCTCATTCATCTCTCTAGAAAAAATCACTGGAATATAGTTTAGAATAAGCTTTTCATTCACATAATCTGATAGGGAGTCCTCCTTGAAGAGAAAGGAAAAATACCTCTTAGTATCTTCTAAAATATCCCTAAAAGAAGATAGAAGGGCACCCTAAGAATTCACAAGAGAGGTAATCAGGTTACCATTATGGTGAGCCTTAACTAAGTTATAAAAGAAGGCTATGCTCCTATACCCTTCCTGAAGCCAATCTACTCGAGCTTTTTATTTCCAAAAAAATTCTTCCCTCAGTTCCCATTCAGCAAGGTCTTTCGCAGCCTCAGATTCCTCAACAAGAAGCTCCTTCGTGAATCCTTGATCTCTAATATTCATTGAAGCTTCTTCCATCCTCCTAAGAGCTACCAGCTTAGCCAAGGAAAGGTTCCCAAAATTTAATCTATTCTATCTCTTCAATTTATGTTTTACAAATTGTAGTTGCTTCATAAAGGAATACATAGTGGTGCCATGAGGAGGTTTTTCAGTGGTCCATCAGCCTCGCATGAAATAATGAAGCTTAGGATCACGAAGTCACATAATTTGAAACTTAAAGGAGGGATTATTTTTTAGCCCTAACTCCAAAGCAGAGATTTTGATAGGCCAATGATCATATCCCCTACCCTCAAGAATCATAGAACTAGCACTTATGTTATTACCCATCCAATAAATGGATATCAAAAACCTATCTAGTCTCTCTAAGATGGAAGCTTATCCACACCTTCTATTGTGCCTAAAATCCAAATGCAGAGTGACGGCGTGCCAAATTATTGATGCAAATGAAATTGATATACGGTGCAGATGCTAAGTCCTACGAATGGGATGAAACAAATGCATGTAGGAAATAAAGCAAAAGAAACAAGATGTAAGCAAAACAAAGCGGGGTCTCTTTTATTAATGTTGCTTTCAATCTAGTTACAATACGTCTCCCCCTTCTTTCGGGTTCAAAACATTTTGATACAGTTCGTTACAACAAAATTGATATACGGTGCAGATGCTAAGTCCTACGAATGGGATGAAACAAATGCATGTAGGAAATAAAGCAAAAGAAGCGAGATGTAAGCAAAAAAAAGTGAGGCCTATTTTATTAATTTTGCTTTCAATCTAGTTACAATATGTCTCCCCCCTCTCTAGGTCTCAGAATGTTTTGATACAGTTCGTTACATCAACGGATGGTACGCTTCTAGTGTCCTCCGCATGCCCACATTCAAAATGGGTGGGTCAAACATTGCCGCAACTTGCATCCATATGTTCATAATTCCTTGTTACCCCTCTGGTGTTCCTAGTGGTGAGACCCTATGCACATAGAAACAACAAATAGTTAATAGCATATGCGGATGTAGGAAAACATGCAATCCCCAAAGCCTCCGACTAGTAAGTACATAAAATAGTAAAATTGTGGTCAAAACATGTCCTAATGAACCCAAACTTTGATAGAAGCATCAAGACATCATCAAGGACCCATTGCAAAAATAACAGTCAGGAAATCATGCATGGATTCCTAATCGCTCCGGGGTGGGACGATTAGGACTGTCACAAAATGTGCAAGAGTGACCTTGCAAATGTCCTACCCAGAGGCCTCCAAAACTCCTACAAACTTGGTGTTAGGCTAAAAGGGGAATTTTGAGATGACCCAAAAGTTCAGATTTGGAAGATTTTTCCCAGGTTATCCTGTATCTGAAGGCACTCCCTGTATGTTAGTAAATGCATATAATGATGAAAACAAGGTCAAATCAAGTCAAAATACAATGAAACTTGAACAGTAGCATAAGTACATGAAATATGACAGAATGCAAAAATAAAAGTAGAAAAATCAAGTATAGATTTCTAATCACTCTGGAGTGGGGCGATTAGGACTATAGCAACGCGGGGGGCACCCGGGGGTAGGACGCCCACTATTTTGGGCTTGGTTTTGGCACCAATCCAAGTGGGATGGGTCCAAAAACTCCTAGGGGGTTGTGTCAAAAAGTTTTGTGTGGGATTGTGGCCGATTGCTTAGGTTTTGGGTCTATATTGCATTCCTAGTGTTCACCCAATAACCTCCCTTCCAAAAGAGAGATTAGGGATGTATGAAGCATGAAAGGGAATGGGGGTATAATTTGGTAGCACTCCGTTGCTCCAAATGCTCTAGATCTATTATTTTTTTGGGGGTGAGGAGGCTCACCATTTTATAGACCTGAGGATATTTTTTGAATGCACATGCGAAAGCGCCACTTGGCTCACCATGCCTTTTGGATGGAGAGAAGATTCCTCCCTAATTTAGAGCCTCCATGATCAATGCATGCTTGACTGAAGTCCCTCTCTCAGATTTGAAACCACTCATCACAATTGCATGCCTTGAAGGTGAAGTTGAGTGGTGGATCTAGGTTGCCATTTATCAAGGCTTGACTTTTTGTCAGTCAAACCTACTATTCACCCCACCCTGGAGCGATTGTTGCTAATCATCCCGGGGTGGGGCGAATAGGATTCTAATCGTTCTAGGGTGGGACGAATAGGGAGCAGAGTGCTTAAAAGATGCCAAATTGACCTCTGACCCTCCAAAAATGATTTCAGAGTGGTTAGGACCACTATTTAACCTTTGGAGGCTGCCCTAGGGGGTATGTATGCCAATTCGGTTAGTGCTTGTAGTCACATAATCGGATTGGTGTTGTTTTGGTGTCTACAGATGCCCCTTTTTGGGATGTGCTATGTGTGGTGCAGTGCTGAGAAAAAATAGAAGACCAAAGCACTTAATGATTAGGTTTTCTCAGTAACCTAACCAAATTTAGATGCCCCAAGTATGGAAAGGGCACACATTCTTGAATCCTTGCTTCTGACAAGCTAAGGAGCTTATGTCAAGTGTAACCTTTTTCGATGAGGTGTACTTGATCTTGGACATTGTTCAGTCATGAATAGGCAAAGGGCACAACCTTTTGTCTGAGGAACCTTGTCTTCATACTTCCAGAATGCCAAGTGTTTTTTTAGCTTGTGATTATTGCTTATTTACTACCCCAAGCAAGAGCGTGATTGTCTTTGTCAATGATTCTTTGAATGCATGCCATTTCCTTGATTGTGTATTTGTTGATTTGGTGACTAAGTGTGACTACCCCCTTAAGCGGCGAATCGATGAGGGAATGACCAAGATGAGAAAAGTGATGAGTCGCTTGATGCAAGATGACATTTGTAAGGGTGCCTTCAGTTGTTTTCCTTTGAACGCTTATGCAGTTTCTAGCAATCAGACCTATTTTTGGTGGGTTTTTGACCCTATTTTGTGACGCCTATGGGGGTTGAAATTATCAAAAATCCTCCTTCTCGTGGAGTGGTCTGACTATGGTAGCCTTATTAGGGAGTAGGATAGTGAGTATTTGTGACCTCGACGTCGGTTTTGCATGCCATGAATGTCAGGTGCAGAGGTAACTTTGTGCGGCATATTTATTGCTATTTTTGGTGCATTTTTTGGATGTAATTTTTGTTGCTTTATTTCTTGCTCTGTAATCGTCCTAGGGTGGGACAAGCACTAACTAGAGTGCTCATCCTAGGGTGGAAATATTACAGGCCTAAAAACCTATAAAAGGACCAAAACTAGGTTTTGGGCTCATTTACAATAATTTTTTCTTGGTGTTTTGGAGCAGTGAGGAGGAGTGAGAGTTTATGTAGCAGAGCACTGCCAAAATTTCACGAACACCATGAGTGCGAGAATTGGATCTTCGAGTGGAGGAGCCGAGGTGAGACCGGTATGATGTTCCTTCCTTCTGCTTGTTATTTGTTTTTGCTTTATATGAAGTTAAAAACTTGCACATAATTGTTTTTATTTGGCGTTAATACTAAGGTTGAAACTCTAGTATTAATTTTTATATTTTATATTGTTTTTGTTTTATTTTGTTCACATTAAGGCTAAAACCCTAGGGCAATTTTTGTTGAGCAAGGTGCAGCAACAGTATTGTCATTGTTGTCAACACAGTCAGATAGATCTGTTGATGCAGTGGACAGGAAGTTCAAAAGCTATTCAGATGCAGAAGACAGGAGTTCAAAGGTTATTCAGAGTATGTACAGTGATTTTCCAAGAAGACCGAAGTGGCCCATATGCAAAAGATCAAAGAAAAAAGACAAGTAAGAAAAGTGTCGCGATATCGCGACATATACAACAGGCAAGAAAAACTGTCGCGATTTCGCGACATGTTGGAAGAGAGAGAAAAAGCAGGAAAAACTGTCGTGATTTCGTGACATGTTGGAAGAGAGAAAAAGCAGGAAAAACTGTCATGATTTCGTGACATGTTGGAAGAGAGAGAAAAAGCAAGAAAAACTGTCGCGATTTCGTGACATGTTGGAAGAGAGAAAAAGCAAGAAAAACTGTCATGATTTCGTGACATGTTGGAAGAGAAAAAGGCAAGTGGAAAAACTGTCACGATTTCGTGACATGTTGGAAGAGAAAGAGAAAGCAAGAAAAAGTGTCACGATTTCATGACAAGTTCGAAGAAAGAGAACAAGTAAGAAAAGTGTCACGATTTCATGACATGTCGCATTTTCGCGACTAAAATAGGAGAGAAAGTAAGTTGGAAAAGTGTCATGATTTTCGTGACATGTCGCATTTTACTAAAATAGGAGAGAGAAAGTAAGTTGGAAAAGTGTCACGATTTCGTGACATGTCGCATTTTCACGACTAAAATAGGAGAGAGAAAGTAAGTTGGAAAAGTGTCACGATTTCATGACATGTCGCATTTTCTTGACTAAAATAGGAGAGAGAAAGTAAGTTTGAAAAGTGTCGCGATATCGCGACATGTCCACATTTTGTGACAAAAGAAAGAGAGGAAGAGTACAGAAGGAATATCATGATTTCATGACAAAAGCTAAGTTGAATACTTACGAAGGAAAGTGTCACGATATCGTGACAAAAGCAAAGTCAAAGTCTATGGAAGCAGAAGTGTCACGATATCATGACAAAAGCAAAGACGAAGTATACGGAGGCAAAAATGTCATGATATCATGACAAAAGAAAAGATGAAGTCTACGGAGGCAAAAATGTCATGATATCATGACAAAAGAATAGAGAAAGCGTACGAAGGTGAAAGTGTCACGATATCATGACATGTATTTTCATGGCAACAACAACAAAAGAAGCTATAGAGGTAGAAATGTCATGATTTCATGATAGGTCATAAATGCGCAAGTCAAGAAGGAGAACCCGACTGAAATGAGAAGTATGACAGTGGACCGACATCACTACGACATTTACAGGGGCAATTATAGAGTGATTTCATACTACTAAAATACGAAGAGTGATCAAAAGTTAGTATGGCGATTACAGGGTCTGTCTAGAATGAAATCATCAAGTGATGGATAAACCGAACATCTTCTTGAGTTGAAGCCGACGAAGACCGATGACAACCGACTAAAATTAGGGTTTACAATTGTTATGAAAGTCGACTAAGATTAGGATTTACAACCGACTAAGATTAGGGTTTTCATCATAAAAAATATTGTTATAAAAGGAGGGTTATTTGGAGAATTGAAGGGGAGTTGAATGTGTGTGAAATACGGTCATTGTGTGCAGAGAGCAAGTCATGTCGAATCATGCTAAGTGCAAAATTCACAAAGAGAGCAGAGTGCGCAAAAGGGAGAAGATGATCATGAAGTTTGACTATAACGAAGCAGAGTGTGCGAAGTGATTGCATAGAGAGAGCAGAGTGCATAGAGAGCAAAAAGGTTGAAGTTCGACCAGGTGCTACTGTGATTGCACAGAGAAAGCAGAGTGCATAGAGAACGCAAAGGTGAAGAAGACCAGTCAGGGTCTTGCAAAAGCAAAGGTATCTTACTGACAAACTTATAGATTTAAAATTGAAGTCCAAGTTGGTGCTTGGCATTAGGGGTTGGTGCTCCTTCCAGTTGGTGCTAGTAAATCAAGGGTTGGTGCTCCTTTCTATTGGTGCAGATAAATCAGGGGTTGGTGCTCCTTCCAGTTGGTGCTAGTAAATCAGGGGTTGGTGCTCCTTTCTATTGGTGTAGATAAATCAGGGGTTGGTGCTCCTTCCAGTTGGTGCTGGTAAATCAGGGGTTGGTGCTCCTTTCTATTAGTGCAGATAAATCAGGGGTTGGTGCTCCTTCCAGTGGGTGCTGGTAAATTGATTGTAAAGTTGGTGCTTTGCAAAGGCTGGATTTGGATGGTAGTCCAAGCAGTCAATTTTTGAGGAGTAGCCACATTGGTGAACCTCATTAAATCTTGTGTTGTGTGATGCTCTTTTGTTATACTTGTTGTATCTAGTAATAAGTTTTAATTGTTATGGTATTAAGAGCTATAAATTCAAGTTTAAAGAGCTACACTGATTCACCCCCCCTCTCAGTGTCATTGTAAGACTAACAATTGGTATCAGAGCTAAGTTCCTATACAAGCTTAACCGGCTAGGGTGATCTTGGAAGTAACACAATGGCAGGTGGTGAAGCTCTTTTCATGGCATTTGAAGAAGTAAAATCAGAAAAGAAGAAGGAGTGAACTCTGAAGTATGTGGTGAAAACCCTGAGGCTGAAGTAGATCTAGAAGGTGAGTTGATCTCTGCACTTGAAGAGTGGAAAATAGAGAAGAAAAAGAATAAGAAAATTTCAAAAAATCTTGAGGATGCAAATGAAATCATAACCAGTCTGAAAGTACAGACAGAAGAATACAAGAAAATATCTAAAGATCTTGAAGTACAAATTACCATGAAAATAGATTATTGCTGCAAACTAGAAGAAGAGAATGTTGGTTTACGGATGTAGATAGAAGAGATGAATCACAAAATTAGTTGCTATCACAAATGCGAAGAAAGTTCTATGAAGTTGGATAAGATTATAAATGACCAAAGGCCTGCAGGCATCAAATTTGGTCTGGGTTTCGTCGAAGGAGAATCATCAAATGGATCAAAGGCCAGAAATGTAGAATCCATAAAGAATGAAAATAAGAAACAGGTTGATCAAGGAAAAATGTCTCATGCAAAAGAAAGCAATAATGCCAGGCATGAAAGGAGAATTGACAATGATGGATTCACCAATGTCACACATCAAAGAAGAAGAAGACCTATGGCTCCTACGACAACATGGCAAAGACCATCACCCAGGTTCAATTATCCCTTTTTTGGTTTCTATTTTAAATGCAATGGCTATGGACATAAAATCTCAGATTGCAAATATAATGTAAGACCAAGGAATTTCACCAGTAGAAATGCTTTTTCTCCTTTGATGAATTATACAGTAGAATGTTATAACTGTCATAATTTTGGGCACATTGCAAGAAACTGTAGAAGTACATTTGCATCAAATCAGTTTCAGGGAAGAAAATTTCAACCAAATAGGATGAGACAAAATAGAAAACTTCCCGAAAAACATGCACAAGCTATTGATAAGGGAAAGGCAAAACAAGAGCCCAAAACTACTATCAAAACGGAGTGGAAAGAAAAAGAGCGACTTAAGGAAGAAAAGGAATCCTTAATCGTACAAACAACATTTAAAGCACAGAATAAATATGTACCATGGATACTTGATAGTGGATGCTCCGGTCATATGACAGGTGACAAACAAAAATTTGAGAAGTTACAGAAATATGAAGGTGGTTCGAGTAAAGTTTGGAAATAATGATGGAGCTAAGATAGTTGGCAAAGGTTCGAGTTAAAATTAGTGACGAAAAAATTAAGTCAGAAGAAGTCTTGTTTGTGGATGGTTTGAAACATAACTTGTTGAGCGTAAGTCAGATTTGTGATAAAGGTCATGAAGTAGTTTTTAAGAAGCGGGGTTGTGAAGTCGGAAAAACAAACAGTGGAAAATTGATAGCAACTGGATCAAGGACATCTGGCAACCTGTACATGCTCTCGGAGACTTCAGAAGGAGCTTGTTTTATTGGACAGGAAGAAGAAAATTGGTTGTGGCACAAGAGACTCGGTCATATCAGTTTTGATAATCTAGTAAAAATCAACTCAAAAAGGGCGATGAGAGATATTCCCACCATCGACAAACCTGCAAACAACATTTGTGCTTCATGCCAAAAGGGGAAGCAAACTAGAGTCACATTCAAAACAAAAGAGTACTACACAAGCAAACCTTTGGAACTAATACACACTGATTTATGTGGACCCATGAGAACACAAAGCATAAATGGTGACAAATATTTTATGTTGTGCATTGATGACTATTCCAGAATGACATGGATATTTTTCTTGAAGCATAAATCAGAAGCTTTTGAAATGTTCAAGACTTTCAAAAACCAAGTTGAGAATGAAACAGGAAAGAGGATCAAATGTTTAAGATCAGATAGAGGAGGAGAATTCATTTCAGAGGAGTTTATAGAGTACTATGAAAAATACGGTATTAGGAGACAGTTTTCAGCAGCCAGGACACCTCAGCAGAATGGAGTGGTAGAAAGAAAGAACAAGACAGTGCAGGAAATGGCACGGACTATGTTGGCTGAAAGTAGAGTAGCAGACAGATTTTGGAAAGAAGCAGTCCATACTGCGGTGTATATCCAAAATAGGTACATGTTGAGAACACATGAAAGCAAAACTCCTTATGAGTTGTGGTTCGGTAAAAGGGCAACAACAAAATACCTCAAAGTTTTTGGCAGCAAGTGCTACATCAAAAGAACTGAAGATAATCTTGGTAAGTTTGAAGATAGAGCGGATGAAGGTATTTTTGTTGGTTATTCATCAAAAAGCAAAGCTTACAAATGCTACAACAAGAGGCTAAAGAAAATTGTGGACAGTGCCGATGTTAAATTTGATGAAGGTAGAGAACGAGTAATTAGCTATGAAAAGAACTACCCAATTTATGAAGAGGTTATTGAAGGAGATGAGGAAAACGAAATGGAAAAGATACAAAAAATTGACTCAGATGATTTAAGTTGTGATTCAGAAGTGGAAGAAAATAAGAAATTCAAAATAGGCAATTGGCATAAAAATCATCCTAGAGAGCAAATAATTGGAGACCCCAAAGTTGGTGTTCAGACAAGAAGAAGAGTAGTAAGTAACTACTCTCTATTATCCAACATTGAGCCCAAAAATGTTGCTGACGCAAGCAAAGATGAAAGTTGGATGAAGGCAATAAATGAAGAATTAGATCAGATCGAGAAAAACGAAACTTGGGAGTTAGTACCTAGACCTGCAAATAAAAATATAATCGGGACTAAATGGATTTTTCGAAACAAATTGAATGAAGACGGACAGGTAGTCAGAAATAAAGCAAGATTGGTATGTAAGGGTTATGCACAAGTTGAAGGCATTGACTTTGAGGAAACTTTTGCACCAGTAGCTAGACTAGAGGCAATTAGAATGTTTCTGGCTTTAGCAGTCTACAAGAATTTCAAAGTTTATCAAATGGATGTGAAATCAGCGTTTTTGAATGGGAAACTTGAAGAAGAGGTTTATATTGAGCAACCTAGATGGTTTCCAACTTGGTGATGATCCCAACTTGGTTTGCAAGTTGAAGAAAGCATTATATGGCTTAAAACAGGCACCCCGAGCATGGTATGCAAGGCTAGACAACTATCTCACTCAACAAGGGTTTAAGAAAGGTATGGTGGATAGTAATTTGTATGTCAAAATAGAAAATGGGCATCTTATTGTTCTTGTTGTATACGTAGATGATATCATATTTGGCAGCAACAAAGATGAGTCATGTAAAGATTTAGCAAATAAGATGCAGAAAGAATTTGAAATGTCAATGATTGGTGAACTTTCGTATTTCCTCGGGTTGCAAGTTAATCAAAATAAGAAGGGCATATTTATTTCTCAAGTTAAATATGTGAAAGAGATGTTAAAAAAGTTCACAATGGAGGATTGTAAGCCAGTTAGCACTCCCATGATGACAGGTTGCAAGTTGAGCAAGGATGACAAATCTCCACCTGTTGATCAAACCATGTACAGATCTATGATTGGGAGCTTATTGTACCTGACAGCTACCAGACCAGATATTTTGTAGGCAGTATGCATGGTAGCATGATTTCCAGGCTAATCCCAAGGAGACTCATGTGACAACAGTGAAGAGGATTCTTCGGTACCTCAAGGGTACTATGGAGTATGGGTTATGGTATCCGAAAGGTAAAGACTTCACCCTTATTTCGTATTCAGATGCAGATTGGGCAGGAGGTGTCGATGACAAAAAGAGTACCAGTGGAGGTGCATTCTATCTTGGAGACAGATTGGTCACGTGGCACAGTAAGAAACAAGAGTCAGTTTCTTTATCGATAGTAGAGGCAGAATATATTGCAGTGACAACATGTTGTACGTAGGTATTGTGGATGAAACAAACCCTGAAAGATCTTGGTATTAGCTTCAGTGAGCCAATATCAGTTAAGTGTGATAACACCAGTGCCATTAACATCTCCAAGAATCCGGTTATGCATTCACGCACAAAACACATTGCTATCAGGTATCACTTTTTGAAGGAGAAAGTTGCGGAAGGTGAGGTTAAGTTGGATTTTGTTCCAACTACAGAGCAAGTAGCAGATATCTTCACAAAACCATTGCCCAAGGAAGTTTTTGAGTACCTTCGCAATAAATTGGGAGTGGTCACACTTCCCAAGAATTGACTAGCTACAGGGATCACATTCTCAGGGGGAGCATTTAAGTATTTGATTATCTTTTTGCTCATGTTCATGATTTTTGCTAAGTGTAATAAATTTTGCCTGAGAATGTTGTGCATGGACTCAGGGGGAGTCTGCAGTAGCCCTTTGGTATTATTGTCAAAGGGGGAGAAGAGTTACAGGAAATTGCACATGTGTTGCCAACAATTCCAAAGGGGGAGATTGTTGAGCAAGGTGCAGCAACAATATTGTCATTGTTGTCAACACAGTCAGATAGATCTGTTGATGCGAGTGGACAGGAAGTTCAAAAGCTATTCAGATGCGGAAGACAGGAGTTCAAAGGTTATTCAGAGTATGTACAGTGATTTTCCAAGAAGACCGAAGTGGCCCATATGCAAAAGATCAAAGAAAAAGACAAGTAAGAAAAGTGTCGCGATATCGCGACATATACAGCAGGCAAGAAAAATTGTCGCGATTTCGTGACATGTTGGAAGAGAGAGAAAAAGCAGGAAAAACTATCACGATTTCGCGACATGTTGGAAGAGAGAGAAAAGTAGGAAAAACTATCACGATTTCGTGACATGTTGGAAGAGAGAAAAAGCAGGAAAAACTGTCACGATTTCGCGACATGTTGGAAGAGAGAGAAAAAGCAAGAAAAATTGTCACGATTTCGTGACATGTTGGAAGAGAAAAAGGCAAGTGGAAAAACTATCACGATTTCGTGACATGTTGGAAGAGAAAGAGAAAGCAGGAAAAAGTGTCGCGATTTCGCGACAAGTTCGAAGAAAGAGAACAAGTAAGAAAAGTGTCACGATTTCTGACATGTCGCATTTTGCGACTAAAATAGGAGAGAGAAAGTAAGTTGGAAAAGTGTCATGATTTCGTGACATGTCGCATTTTCATGACTAAAATAGGAGAGAGAAAGTAAGTTGGAAAAGTGTCACGATTTCATGACATGTCGCATTTTCGCGACTAAAATAGGAGAGAGAAAGTAAGTTGGAAAAGTGTCACGATTTCGTGACATGTCGCATTTTCACGACTAAAATAGGAGAGAGAAAGTAAGTTTGAAAAGTGTCACGATTATCGTGACATGTCCATTTCTGACTAAAATAAGAGAGAAAGTAAGTTTGAAAAGTGTCACGATATCGCGACATGTCACATTTTATGACAAAAGAAAGAGAGGAAGCGTACGAAGCAGAAGTGTCATGATTTCGCGACAAAAGCAAAGTTGAAGACTATGAAAGCAGAAGTGTCATGATATCACGACAAAAGCAAAGTCGAAGTCTATGGAAGCAGAAGTGTCACGATATCATGACAAAAGCAAAGACGAAGTATACGGAGGCAAAAATGTCACGATATCATGACAAAAGAAAAGACGAAGTCTACGAAGGCAAAAATGTCATGATATCATGACAAAAGAATAGAGAAAGCGTACGGAGGTGAAAGTGTCACGATATCGTGACATGTTGTATTTTCATGGCAACAACAACAAAAGAAGCTACAGAGGCAGAAATGTCATGATTTCATGATAGGTCATAAATGCGCAAGTCAAGAAGGAGAACCCGACTGAAATGAGAAGTATGACAGTGGACCGACATCACTACGGCATTTACAGGGGCAGTTACAGAGTGATTTCATACTGCTAAAATACGAAGAGTGATCAAAAGTCAGTATGGCGATTACAAGGTCTATCTAGAATGAAATCATCAAGTGATGGATAAACCGAACATCTTCTTGAGTTGAAGCCGACGAAGACCGATGACAACCGACTAAAATTAGGGTTTACAGTTGTTATGAAAGTCGACTAAGATTAGGATTTACAACCGACTAAGATTAGGGTTTTCATCATAAAAAATATTGTTATAAAAGGAGGGTTGTTTGGAGAATTGAAGTGGAGTTGAATGTGTGTGAAATACGGTCATTGTGCGTAGAGAGCAAGTCATGTCGAATCATGCTAAGTGCAAAATTTGCAAAGAGAGCAGAGTGCACAAAAGGGAGAAGATGATCATGAAGTTTGACTGTAATGAGCGAGTGTGCGAAGTGATTATGCAGAGAGAGAAGAGAGTGCAAGAGAGCGAAAAGGTTGAAGTTCGACCAGGTGCTGCTATGATTGCGTAGAGAATGCAAAGGTGAAGAAGACCAGTCAGGGTCTTGCAAAAGCAAAGGTATCTTATTGACAAACTTATAGATTCAAAATTGAAGTCCAAGTTGGTGCTTGGCATCAAGGGTTGGTGCTCCTTCCAATTGGTGCTCCTTAGATAAATCAGGGGTTGGTGCTCCTTTCTATTGGTGTTGATAAATCAGGGGTTGGTGCTCCTTTCTATTGGTGCAGATAAATCAAGGGTTGGTGCTCCTTCTAGTTGGTGCTAGTAAATCAGGGGTTGGTGCTCCTTTCTATTAGTGCAGATAAATCAGGGGTTGGTGCTCCTTCCAGTGGGTGCTGGTAAATTGATTGTAAAGTTGGTGCTTTGCAAAGGCTGGATTTGGATGGTAGTCCAAGCAGTCAATTTTTGAGGAGTAGCCACATTGGTGAACCTCGTTAAATCTTGTGTTGTGTGATGCTCTTTTGTTATACTTGTTGTATCTAGTAATAAGTTTTAATTGTTATGGTATTAAGAGCTATAAATTCAAGTTTAAAGAGCTACACTGATTCACCCCCCTCTCAGTGTCATTGTAAGACTAACAATTTTTTTTGTTTGATTTCATTTTTTTGTTCATACTAAGGTTGAAACCCTAGGATGAATTTGTTTTTGTTTTGTGTTGTTTGTTCATACTAAGGTTTAAACCCTAGGATGATTTTTTGTTTTATTATGTTTTTTGTTCACACTCAGGTTGAAACCCTAGGATGAATTTGTTTTTGTTTTGTTATTTTATTTTGTGTTTTTTGTACAGTTATTTTTATGTCTACGATCATTGTTGTACAGTTTGTTTTGAATGTTTCTGTACTTTTGTTGTACTTTTATTTTTCTGTACTTTTGTTGTACTTTTGTATAGTTTTATTGTATTGTTTTTGTTGATATGAAGTATGTACTTAATATCGTTTGCTTTTTTTTATTGTTTTTTAGGTTGTGAAGAGTCGGTACCGCCAGCCGACTATTTTCTCTGATGCCCGGGAGGCCTTGATAGTTGGGGATTGGGAGTGGCTTGATGCCCTTGGGCTCAAGCAGGTGACGTGTTTGGAGCCTGTGGTGGGGGATCGGGCATATTTGATTGCCTTGATCAATCTGTGGGATCCCCACACCAATACTTTTCATCTCCCAATAGGGGAGATGACTGTGACTCTGGAGGATGTGTATCGGATTCTGTGAATTTTGATAGATGGGCTTCCTATCCGGATGACCCACCGAGACCAGCGGATAGCTGTACTGACATGGTGTTTTGGTCGGGCGGGGGAGATGGGGGTGGAGAGGGCTGTGGAGAAGGTAGAGGCTGACTGCTAGATAGGTGGTATTCTGGTGTGGTGGTGGCTGGAGAAGGGCGTATTGGGGGTGAGGCATGCTTTACTCATGGCCCTTATTTCCAATATGCTGCTTTCGAACTGTTCAGGTGTGAGGTTCCCTTGGAACTTGCTAGAGTTGGTTTTCACTTTGGTGGAGTGTCCGACATCAGCTCCACTTATTATGAGGTGGGGTCAGACATTGTTGGCATAGTTGTACGATGAGTTGTACGAGGTCCGCTATCGGAGGTGGAAGGGGATCGGGTGCAGCTATCTCTTGCAGTGTTGGGGGTGGCAGCACATAGCTGTGGAGCAGCCGTAGGGTTTGCCTTGGACCACCCGAGGTGAGATGGTGGATCGGGAGATTGGGTATGCCAATCTATGGTGGCGATCAGAGGAGCATGGACAGAGTCGATGGTGGGTAGGTGACGTAGGTCACTATACTGATGCCTTCTCTCATCTAATGCCAGGGTAGGTGTTTTGGTGACCGTACCGAGACTGTCCAGCCTGGCCTGAGGCTGGAGAGTGGCTTCGATGGGTGCGCAGGGGTAGGTGGTTGATTGGGCATCATGGGACAGAGCAGGAGTACTTCCCGTATGTCCGGGTGACATGGTAGTTTGGGGTGCGCCAGGGATTTCCTGGTGATCCCTTGATCTATCGGTGATGCGGGGATGAGAGGACCCTAGTCTGGCCTATCATTGAGCCATTGGGCGAGGGGTCTGATGCAGTTATTGATGTACCCGACGTGGACGATGTCGGGGTAACTACAGAGTATGACCGGTGGTGGACTATGCGGCGATGGCGGGGTGAGGGGCCTCTGGGAGGCACGGATGTGGCAACAGTAGGAGGTGGGGGTGCAGAGGCACCGATGGAGGGTTGGGGGGCTCCGCTTGATGAGGTAGACATGGTGGAGGTCGATGATTTCACTGGTGATGGAGATGATGCAGGGATTCAGAGCAGCCGGATGTACAGGACGTCCCGGAGTAGTGGGTGCCAGAGCAGTAGGCCATCCCGAAGGTGCCCATGCCTCAGGCTATCTCAGGAGATGTGGAGGCTGGGTTTCGTGCTGAGATAGCATGATTGGAGGATCTCTTACGGAGATGGGATGAGGAGCATAGAGACGTATTGTAGGAGAGGGATCTCCTACGGGCTCAGTTGGCATAGCGGGACAACGCATTGGTTGTGTATCATCGACGAGATGTGGAGTGGGGGTGGTACCGGGTGGAGTTAGAGACAGAGGTCATCCACCTCGATGGGCAATTACCTGAGCTCGATGGAGGTGGCTCATCGTGTCGCACGAGAGGTAGTGAGACTGAGCAGTCTGCATCCTCTCATCGTAGGTGGCTGGATGAGGGTAGCATTGGTGGGCATGGTGCGCGGGCTAGCAGCAGCCGCCCTGAGAGGTCCCATAGGACCCATACTACTGGGGGTAGTTCCAGTCGCACCGATCCTACGTGATCATGGTGGCCGACTCCCTAGGCTTTGGGGATTTTGAATTTTTGGTTTTTTGTGAGGTCAGAGGACCTTCTTATTGTAGCCTGAGGGCATTTTGACTCGATATATATACATGACTCATTTTTGGTTTGATGATATGCTTGTCATGATTTATTGTTTCTTTTATGCACCTTTATTTATGTTGATGTATGCATATGCTATTATGACTATGGATGATGTTAGCTATATGATATAGATGTATGCATATGGAATGGATGGAATGATTTGTTGGTTTACAGGTGATGGCACCATAGACTGTACAGGATTTACTAGCTTTCTGCACTATGTGATTGCTTTATGGAACAACTGTGCATTTGTTATTTTTGTTTTGTATTTTTTGATGGTGATGTGAGTAATGAAATGTACAACAATTGTTTTAAAATGTAGTTAAGGTTTTTTTGAGACTCAGATGCTTTAAGTAACTAATCAAGACTGTACATTATCTTACAAGACTTTCGAACAAGGTACGAATCAGACTTGAGTTTGACCAAGTTATTTCACATCCCTGTGTGTGCGATTGAGTTCGTTTATGTGGTATTCATAAGGATACCACCAGTGCCAGGTAGGCTGTCCACCAAACCTGTACTGAGGATCACCTAATTAGCTCCACTAATTCCTTTGTTGCATTTAGTAAGATTAATCCACGTCGCAATCTAAGATACCATAAGCTAGCTCATCCACATGCAAACATTGGTCTACACACACGCAAAATGTGATAGACATATCGTCATGCGTTTAGGATACCTCCATTGCCAGGTAGGCTATCCACCAAACCCGTAATGAGGATCACCTAAATGGTTTTTCGAATGCTGAGAATTCCAGGGATTCAAGCTCAGGCGTCTTTCGGTTGCTCAACTTGTTGGGATACTTGCTCTCATACATAGTGATGAAAATCACTGTTTATTTTTCTCTCTTTTTTTTCTTGAGCAAGGGGTTTGAGTAGTGGTGATAACCACTGTTACTTTTTATTGTTGCCTTTTGAGGAGTTAGATTTTGAATTTTGATTTCAAAGTTGAGCTCGTGGGTTTTTGGCTTGTGAATGGCATTGATCCTTTTGGCCTTGGGGATGACTACCCATCCTTTTCAGGGACGTGTAGTACGAATCCTTACGACTTTGGGAATCAAAGGTGGTTGGGAATTTTGCTTTGGAATGGCATTGATCTTTTAGGCCTTGGGGATGACTACCCATCCTTCTCAAGGGCGTGTAGTACGAATCCTTACGACTTTGGGGATCAAAGGTGTTTTGGGATTTTTGATGGTGGACTTTTGGGATTTTTCTTGTGAATGGCATTGATCCTTTTAGGCCTTGGGGATGACTACCCATCCTTCTCAGGGGCGTGTAGTATGAATCCTTATGACTTTGGGGACCAAAGGTGTTTGGAATTTTTGATAGTGGTGAAAACCACTATTTATTATGGGGAATTGGATGGGGAAGAGCTTGTCCTTTTGTCAATTCTCAGCATTCTTGAACCATTCGCACAGGGGGATGAGCAGGATAACATTTCACCTATGGTACCCTAGACTGCTTTGTAGGTTTCATCTTGCATTCACACAACTTGGGAATTTTTATGTGTTTTAAGCTTGTGTTGGGATGCTATGTAACAAGGCATGATCCAAGTAAAACTCTACCTTGTAAAAATCGGTCTGACTTTGTACAACATTTGACTAGAAATCTAAAGACAGCTGAATGATGAAAACCCTAAAGACATTAGAAGACAACTGACTATAATATGGCGAAAATGTGAAGGGCGTTATTCTTGATGGATCTTTTTACAAAATGGACTGAATTTGGAAAATGATGGAATTGTCGAGTAATTACAGTCTATGGTGCTTTTGACATGTATGACCAACAAATATGCAATGTATGTATGCGATGCCTAATGCAGCTTTTCTTTTCTTTTTGGTGTTTTGATTTTTAAGAATATGCATGAAAGTGAGATGCAATTTTTTTTGTTATTTTTGATTATCTATTGTTTTTGAATATTTGTTATGGTGGTTTAACCCGAATGGGTGGGGACCAAGTGATTCTTACGGATCCTTGGAGGTTTTGACCAAAGGGATTATAGATACCTTTGGGGCATTTTGGGTGACCAAGCGATTGTGGGAACCCTTGGAGCTTTTGGTTTGACCAAAGGGATTATGGATACCTTTGGGGCATTTTGGGTGACCAAGCGATTGGGAATCCTTGGGGCTTTTGGTTTGACCAAAGGGATTATGGATACCTTTGGGGCATTTTTGGTTGACCAAGCGATTGCGGGAATCCTTGGAGCTTTTGGTTTGACCAAAGGGATTATGGATACCTTTGGGGCATTTTTGGGTGACCAAGCGATTACGGGAATCCTTGGAGCTTTTGGTTTGACCAAAGGGATTATGGATACCTTTGGGGCATTTTTGGTTGACCAAGCGATTATGGGAATCCTTGGGGCTTTTGGTTTGACCAAAGGGATTATGGATACCTTTGGGGCATTTTTGGGTTGACCAAGCGATTACGGGAATCCTTGGAGCTTTTGGGGTGGGCTATGGCTTCTCTAAATGTTGAATGGCCTCAAATGACTGATGTTCAAGGGTTCTAGTTCCTTGATTCCTTCAAGAGAGGTGAGCCGGTATGTTCTAGGTCCTATTTTACTATCGATTACATAAGGACCTAACCAATTTGCCATGAACTTGTCCCTTAAATGGGGCGACAAGTTAGAATTTTGTTGGTTCTCTTTTAAGACCAGGTCACCAACCTGAAAGTCCCTCAGGTGAACTTTCATGTTGTATGCTTTCTTAAGTCGCTCTTGATAGATACGTAAATGCTCGAGAGCATTGATGCGTCATTCATCGAGTAACGTAAGCTGGTCTAACCGGGCCTACCATGCAGTGTCATCATCGATGAACTCTTGCATTGATATGCGTAGGGAGGGTATTTCCAACTCGAGAGGCATGACTACCTCGGAGCCATACACCAGCAAAAATGGAGTTGCCCTAGTGGGCGTTCGAATGCTAGTGTGATAAGCCCATAGTGCAAGTGGTATTTGGATGTGCCAATCCTTATGATTATCTACGACCATATTTTTAAGGATGGCAACTAGCATTTTGTTTGATGCCTCTGCTTGCCCATTTGCCTATGGATAATAGGGTGTCAAAAAACTATGCTGAATTTTGTACTTTGTTGTCAAAGCATGCACATCTTTGTTCTTAAATGACGTCCCATTATCCGAGATGATCTTGGATGGAATACCAAAATGACATATGATGTTATGTAAAATGAACTCCGCAATGTGGGGTCCAGTCGTAGAGGTAAGCGGAATTGCTTCCACCCACTTAGTGAAGTACTCTATGGCCGTTATGATAAACGTGTGATGACCTGACGATGTAGGGGAGATATTTTCGATGAGATCTAAGCCCCACTACAAAAATGGCCAAGCCGATTGGATCGACTGCAAGGCCTGAGAAGGTACGTGTGTCAAGTTAGCATGGTGTTGACACTTCATGCACTTCCACACATATGCGCAACAATCTCGCTCTAAAGATGGCCAATAATAGCCCATGCAAAGAATGCGCTTGGCGATGGCCATACCGTTGAAGTGGCCACCGCACGTACCATCGTGCGCTTGGGTGATCACCCAAGTGGACTCCTGCTGGTCCAAGCAATGGAGGAGGATCCCTTCGTAGCTCTGATGGTACAAAATGTCTCCTAGCAAGACATGTTTTGCCACTTTCTATTTGAATGATCTTTTTATGATGTGCGACAATCCAAGTGGGAGGCTACCTAACTTGAGATAGTCTCTTATGGGTGTGTACCAATCCTGCTGATCAGAAACCTCGATGGTATGAATGGTCGATCCCTCTTGAAGTTCATCCCTAGCAAAAGTTGAGCGGGAAAGAACTTGTAGAAATAGCGTTGTGTTGCTATTAAGAGGGGTTGGGGAGAACAAAGACCCCTAGTTGGCATGATTCAGACTATCATGGATTCGAGAGAACCTATCCTGAGATGGTTCAATCTGGATCAGGTGGATTCCTGGCATTATGTTAGAGCTTGCACGCTCCATCATGGATTGTGATAATGTTTTGACTTGAATGGTTGTCATTTCACCAGAAGGGTCTTGCGGGATTAGTGACCCCAAGGAGGCCATAGTATCCACAAAATGATTCGATGATCGAGGGAGTGCCTCGATGTCGTACCATTCAAGATTTGCCAAGAATTTATCCACAAGGGCTTTGTAGGCCTATAGAACTAGGCATTTGCATTGGAATACCCCTTTCACTTGGTTGACAATTAACAATGAATCACCAAAGATATTCAAGCATTTGATGTTCATGGTGATGGTTGTCTGAAGACCTATGAGCAAGGCTTCATATTCAGCATTGTTATTGGTGCATGGGAAATCAAGTTTAAATGATAAAGGCATTGGAGCCCCTTGCGGTGTGAAGAACATGATTCCCATGCCACCCCCTTGCTCACATTTAGAACCATCAAAAAATAAGGTTATGTCGGCCTGTGACTCAAGCTCATCAGAATCTGGCGATTCTGAGACATGGAAGACCCCATCATCGGGTAGCTCTATGGTCAGAGGCTGATCATCTTCGAGAGGAGCCTCTGCTAGTTGATCGGCGATGACTTGACCTTTGATGGACTTTTGTCCAATGAATTCGATGTCAAACTCCATCAACAACATGATCCATTTTGTCGTGCGACTACTATGATAAGTATGACTCATCATGTACCGCAATGGATTCTCCTTAGACACAACATACGTCGTATTGCTCAGCATGTAATGGCATAGATTTTTGGTGGCAAATACCACTGCCAAGCATAGCTTCTCAACGTATGCATAGTTAAGTTCATAACTGACCAAGGTGCGGCTAAGATAATAATTAGCCTGTTCTTTATGTAATTCATTTTTCTGGGCTAGCATGGCGCCCAGTGCCACCTCAGTAGCTGAGATGTATAAGTAGAATGACACTCCTGGTCTAGGTGGTGCCAATACTGGCGGTGAAGCCAAGTATTGTTTGATGTCATCGAAGGTTGACTGGCACTCGTCATCCCAATGAAATGCTACCCCCTTGTGTAATAATTTATTCATGGGTCGGCACTTGTCAGATAACTACGCTATGAAGCGCTTGATTGACGTGACCTTACCTTGCAAGCTTCTGAGCTACCTGATGGTGGTTGGGGGAAGCATTTCAAGGATTGCCTTGACTTTATTTGGATCTACCTCGATGCCTCATTTTGAGACTATGAAACCCAAGAGTTTTCCAGATGTGACGCCAAATACGCACTTCTTGGGGTTTAGCCTAACCTTGTGTTCGATGAGGCGATCAAGGATCTTGCGTAAGTCATCGAGATGATTTTGGTGCAAAAGATATTTGGCCAACAAATCATCCATATAATCTTCCAAAGTTTTATGCATGTGATCATGGAAGATGTATGTCATAGCACGTTGGTAAGTGGCACCAGCATTTTTAAGGCCAAAGGGCATGACCTTATAACAAAATGTCCCCCAAGGCATCGTGAACGCCATTTTTAGTTGATCATCGGGATTGATACGAATCTGGTTGTATCCCGAGAAACCATCCATGAGGGAAAGCATTTCGTGGCCTGCTGTAGCATCTACCAATGCATCGATGCTAGGCAAGGGGAAATCATCCTTGGGACTCGCTTTGTTTAGATCTCAAAAATTGGTGCATATGCGAATCCTCCCATCCAGATTTTTGATGGGTACCATGTTGGACAGCCATGGTGGGTAATCCATGCAGATGACAAACTGTGCATCCAACAGCTTTTGTAGCTCATCTTTGACCATTAAGGCCACTATTGGGTGCATCTTACGTAGCTTTTGCTTGATTGGCTTGACTGTCGGATCAAGTGTTAGATTATGCATGACTAGCTATGGGTCTAGCCCCGACATGTCTTTGTAGGACCATGCAAAAACCTCCTTCTTCTCTTTGAGAAGGGCAATGTAATCGGCTTGCTCTTCGGGGGATAGACTTACCCCTAGCTTGATGATTTGTGGATTCATTGGATCAGAACCGATGTCTACGTCAATCGTCTCTTCGACTGACATGTGGGATCCGTCCTCCAACTGGTGTGGAGTTGGGATCAGGTGGATATCATTCGCTGAATTTAGATCTGCATTGGGAACGTCGGGTTCCTCTTCAGCATGGAAGATATCCTGAGTCTGTCCTGGGGTGAAATGAAACATCTCACCGCAAGGCCAGTACTTTGATGGGGATGGTGGTGAGTCAGCGTGATCCTAGTCTATGGCATCTAGGTCTAGATACAATGGTCATGTTGGATCGGCTGGGTTGTGGATGGGGGTGGTTAAATCAATGGAGATCATGTTGATGGAATGAATTTGGTCTCCATTACCATGTGGGTGTTGATTCAGACATTCTTGGTGATCCTTGTGCCTCGGATCTGGCTTTGTGGGTACTGGCACAAAAGGATCGGCCCTATGTGTGGATAGAAGGATGGGGTCTGCCCTTGGCACTGGTGGCCCTATAGGGTCTCTAGGTGGGAGGTGCTCTCTGTATGCCCAAAGTGGTGGATGAAGCACTTGGTTTAACTATGCTTGGTTTAAATGCCACCTATGCCTTGGTCCCATATTTAGATGTTCGAACATATCATCGATGTCTATGGGGTATTCTTGTTGCCTCATATGGTTGAGATATGCCATCTCAGTCTCATCCTCATAGTCGCTATCGGAGATCCATAGGCCTTCATTGGCTCCGACAACTATGTGCCCCTCTGGCTGGTATAGCCCCCCACTAGGCATTTCTTGATCACTTGGCCTTATGGCCGGCATGGGAGGCTCATTTTGTTTGAGCATGTTGATTTGGTCCCTTCTGGGTTGTTCCGCTCTCTACGGGAGGGCTGGATTCTCTGGAGGTGGCAATTGCCCGATTGGAACATTAAAGGGGAACATTGCCACGAAGTCCTCCTGATAATCGTCGATGGGCGTCACCTACGAGTGATTGCTATCGGACTCAAACGGGTCCCAAGGTGCTACCTCATAATCCGACTCATCTTTCGAAGAGCTCCCTTGATTTTGTTCATATCCCTCTTGGAGGTTACCTCTTGAACTTTCTCCTTTCTCGATCCAAAGGGAGGGGCTGTCGAGGTCAACAAGGTTTGTTGTTACCAATGGGAAATAATTCCCCAATGTGTATGTAGTGTTGGGATTGGCATATGGATCTTGTGCCAACCCATCCCTATTGCCTAGACCTAAGCCTTGCATGGTTTCTACCAAGATGTCGAGGGGCAAAGGGTGGTTGAACCCTACTCCTGATTTATCATATGGCATCTGGTACCTTGGTTGACAAAGAGTGCGCATTCCTTGTTCGTATCTGCCCAATCCATATCCATGCCAATTACATTGGTCTAGGTATTTCAAGGCGAAGTTTGGGTTGGACAGATAATCAACATTCTCAGCAAATGGCTCTTCATCCTCTTCCTCTTGTAGGTAGGGTTCCAGGCCATTCTCGAGGCCCCCATATACAAAGTTGGTCTGATTTGGTGGGTAGCCTAAAGGGATGATAGTGTCGATGGGGAGGCGAGGTCTCCCCATGTCTTGCATGGATTCGAGTGTGGGTGTTGCCACAATGTTCTGCACTAGGTACTCCCCAGGCCCGTATTGGCCATTTCAATGGTAATCATCGATGGTTGAGGGGGAGGGAATGGGAGTTCTCCCCGAGTCCACTCCATGTTGGGTGAATCAGGTGTCTCGACTTCCATTCGGCTGGGCACCTCCTCGGTAGAGATGGTTGAGACTAATGGTGGTGCCTCCTCTAGGGGCTTCTTCCCATTGTCCTTCGGTGTGGCCACCATAGGTGGCATTGTTGGTGAAGGGACAGACGATGAAGATGGGCCAGGTCGGTTAGTTGAGGGACCCAACAGTGGGGATGTAGGCGGAATCGGACCCTGCGTGGATGGATTCAATTGAAAGTCCAAATGTGTCGATGGGAGGGTCGATTGTGGCATCAGCTGCACCGCATTGCAAAACTTAAAGGGCTCTAAGTCTGCTGGGACTACATGTACTTGCCCTTCGTATGTGTATTTGAGGCATTGATGGGCTATCGAAGGGACACACTTCATGTCCCTGATCCAAGGTCGGCCTAGCAAGATATTGTAGGCCATCTCACCCTCAAGGATGTGACACAACGTAGGAATGGTCTTTTGTCCTACTTGGATGGGCAGGACAATTGTGCCAACCATCGAGCATAACGCGTCGTTGAATGCTCGAAGAGTGTAGGTGGATGCCACAATGTGGGATGCTGGCAACTTAAGATGTTTTAATGCCGTTGTCATGATTATATTGTTGGATGAGCCAGTGTCCACCAACACCCTCTTGAATGGAATCCCGTTGACCCGTGCGATGACGTGCAGGGGTGGATCCACCATATCACCAGTCACCAATTTTAGTTCATCTTCCCTGAAGGTTATAACTGGTTCTATGCATCGTCTCACATGTCCCACAAAGTTGTTGAAAGAATTGGGTTCATGGGGCTGTAGCTCAATGGCTTTGAGTATCTCCATCAGAGCCTCCCGATGGGGCGGTGATTGTTGGATGAGCTCATAAATGGAGAGCCTAGCCGACGTGGTCCTTAAACTTTGAGTAAGCTTAGTCCGAATCATGGCCATTGGTCTAGGTGAGGGAGGTTGTGTAGGGTGTTGTGGAGGTTGTGACATTGATGGAACATCTCCTGTAGCTACAATGGGTGCAGCCATGTTTGGGTATCTTTTGTTTCGTGTCACGATGCTTATCATCCCCACGTACCCTTGCATGGGGCAGTTTTGTGTTACCTCATTTACTTGTAAAGTCTTTGCCTGCGCGTCATGGGCAGGCAGGGGGTCTTTGAAGACTTCCATCTATTGGTTGCTCAGTGCTACGGGATTATCCACCGTGAGCATTTTGTTGTCTATCAAGTCTTGTACCAAGTTTTTGAATTTCCAACAACTGAAGATGTCATGTCCTTTCGTCTAGTGGAATCTACAATATAAATCTTCCCTATAGCCTTTGGGTTTTGGCATGTTGGGGTCTATGGGTCGACTTTTTAGCAAGTTTATCAGGTTTGCCATGAACAAGCGGTCAAACAAGGAGTCTCTAGACTCCGTGAACTGTGTGAATTGTCGCTTAGGGCGACGCTGCTGATTTTGCTCTTGTTTGTGGTTTTCCTTTTCATAGTTAGCAAGAGGAACTACCTGATAATTAGCCTTTGGGGGCTATGTCATTTGTGTAGGTGGTGGTACAGTTATGGCAACCTGATTGACCATGGTGGGTTTCGGTTGCGTGGGCCCAGTTTTGGCATTTTTGGTCCACTCTTTCTTGCACGGCTTGGCAATCTCACCATCTTGAATTTTGATCTCCTCAATTCTCCTGGCTTGCGCCAGGGCTTCTTCTAGGGTGGCATATTGTTGTAGCTACAATAGCATGGAGATCGACCTTATGCAACTCTTTGAAAACATCCGAGTCATGTCGGCCATGGGAGGGAGGTAAGGTAGCTTTGAAAGCAATGTCCTCCATCGATTCCCATAAGCGGCTATGGTCTCATCATCATACTACTTAAGGCCAAGCTAGGTCACTTAAGGATGCCTTCTTCTTGGTGTTGAAGGCAAAACATTCAAGGAACGCATCCACTAGCTGGTCTAGATTGTTGATGCTATGCTTCGACAATTGGGTAAACCAATCCGAGGCAGGGCCTACGAACGTGGTTATAAACGTTCTCAGAAGCAATGCATCATTGTCCTGAATGCCAAAGCATTGACTCAAGAACCTTGTTACGTGCTCTTGGGCATCCTCATCCCCTCTAAAAATTGCCAATTGAGGCATTTTGAAGTGGTCGGGGTATGGGGGTGTCGGGACTGAAGGATGCACAGGGTGACTATGGAGCTGGCGTAAGGTGGGCTTTTGGGGCCCCGAAGTCTTAGTCTCCATAGACTCTAAGCGCTCTAGCAGTACTTTGTATGCATCAGAGGATTTGATTTCCTCTTCTTTGGTTTGTTCCCATTGTGAATTGCGAGGAACTTGAGGCCTATGGAGGGGTAGCCGGGTAGCGCCCCCTGCCTTGGTAGGGCATTTCAGCCCGCTCTTCTTCTTGCTCAAATTCCTCATAGGCTTCTTGAGGAGTTTTTGGGCATGACCTATAAACATGGATGGGTGCCCGAGGAAGGCGCCCATCATTGGTTCTAGGGGTGGCCTCCCGTTCAGGTCTCGGAGGTCTTGGAGGCAACACTTGATAAGGTCGTGGAGACCTGTCCCGCACTAAGGGGTTGTGCCTCTCATAAATTTCTATCCTATGTGTGTGAGGGGTTGGAATCCTCTCATGCATAGTGTTCTGGAGCAATTCATCTATCTGGTGCTGAATGCGCTCTTTGTTAAGATGATACAGTTGCTCTAACTATTGCTGATCTTGCCTAAGCTGCATGATTTGCGCTTGGCGGGTGGCATGTTTGGCAAATGCCAAGTCGATTTGTTCTATCGTCCTATGTCTAGGAGGCCTAGATGCCTCCCCTACATATCTATCTTGGTCATGGTGATCCGAGATCTCTATGGGTCACTTTCCTCTATCGAGGTTAGCAGCATTCACCTGAGGCTCTGGCCTCAATAGGTGATCTTGATAATTAGCTAGTGCGGAGGCGCATTGCTCTTGCACTGTGTATTGCTCTTGAGGAATATACTGGTTTTCCTCATGCTCCCTCTCGTACATGTGAAAGGGATGGGTGGAGTTGGCTCACCCTGTCTGAAGAGCCTTGCGCTCTAGATTTGGCCTATTAGTTCTAACAGTAATGAGGGGTGGAGGAGGGATGATATAATCATGTGGTCCCTCCTTATGAACCCTATGCTGCTCTAGCGCTTCATCGCATAGTGGCCACTCATAATGAGTGTCTAAGGGAGCCTTCCCATGTATGTACTCCTCCTGAGAGGGTCTATGTTGAATGGGAGTGCCCCTCAAAGGGGTGCCTCTATAGTCCTTTTCTGTAGTGGCATAGTGTGGACCACGTTGTGGGTCAGGCTGCCAAGGTGGTATAACCAAGTCCTTGGGGCTATAACGGAGGTGACTTGTGCCTCCTTGTACACTTTCCGCAACTTCTGCCCATGATTGGGCTTGGCTACGGGTATACACCATGGTGGTGGTCTTTCTAGAAAGATATGTGTATTTTTATCTCCTTTATAAAATTTTATGCTATACCAAACAAAAGGGGACCACACAAGCAAAGAAATGATTATCTCATTTACAGATTAAATGTGTGCCCTAGATCTGGTCTAGTGTGTTTGATTTTTGTTGTGTGAATCTCATAAAGGAAACTTTGTTATACATGCAAAATGAGGGCTCTTGTATCTCCAAAATGGTCACCCCTTCAATATACCATTGCCAAGCCATTATACCGAACCTCTCAATATACCCGCCCTTACGTGAGGGAAACTATTGGTACGCGAGAGCAGAATAGTACGTGGAACATAGGTGGTACGGAAGGGGGATCACTCTATTTTTGACACCTACCATAGAAGACTTATCCTCATGCACGGGGAATCACCCTCATTACACTTGGTCAGCTTTCATCAGGATTTACGTCTAGCAACAGTCGTGATCGGGGTATATGTATGCAAAATCCAAGCCAAGGTGGTGATGAAATCCACCGTTGGTCTTGATCAAGTGTTGGGGTATTAAGACCAACTCCTTGATGTTAATTTTATTAGGTGGTGTGTGTGTGGTTCCTTTTAATCATGTAAAGAAAGAAAACATACAACAAAAGATGATTTTCACTAATGCAATGCTTTAAAGTATGTTTTATCTTTCAAAAACAATTAGCAGCAAGAAGGAAATCACAAAACCTACCTAGAACTGAAACCTATGATGAGGACTTGCCATTGGTGCAAGTATCATGCAAGAAAACCAGAGAAGAATGCATTCCTAATCAAGTTCCTTCCATTTAAGTTACTCTATGTTTTTATTTTCTTTTTCTTATTGCAAGAAGGAAAACAAACTACTTAACTTTTCTATGCAAGCAAAGAAAATAGAAAATTGCAGAAACAGAAAATAGAAAAACACAGAGGATGTTCAGAAAACCTACCTCCTCTCTGTCCAAACCAGATGCCTCTGAGTTTCTGCTCAAAAAATGCATAGAGCTCTAATCATCCCGGGGTGGGATGAATAGCAGGTCTGCATTCATCATAGGGTGGGGTGAATACATATTCATCCCGGGGTGGGACGAATAGCAGGTCTGTATTCGTCACAGGGTGGCACGAGTAGCAGTCCAGCGCCCGAAGGATTAATACCTACAAGGAAAACCACAAAAACTTGGATCAAAAACCTGATATTAATAGTAGGGGACAGGGTCCCACCATGATCGCCACTGAAATCTGAATGCGGAGTGACGGCGTACCAGATTATTGATGCAAACGAAATTGATATATGGTGCAGATGCTAAGTCCTACGAATGGGATGAAACAAATGCATGTAGGAAATAAAGCAAAAGAAGTGAGATGTAAGAAAAAAAAAGTGGGGCCTCTTTTATTAATGTTTCTTTCAATCTGGTTACAATACGTCTCCCCCTCTCTAGGGCTCAGAACATTTTGATACAGTTCGTTACATCAACGGATGGTACGCTTCCAGTGTCCTCCGCATGCCCACATTCGAAATGGGCGGGCCAAACATTGCCGCCACTTGCGTCCATGTGTTCATCATTCCTTTCTGCCCCTCTAGTGTTCCTGGTGGTGAGATCCTATGCACAGAGAAATAGCAAATAGTTAATAGCATATGCGGATGTAGGAAAACATGCAATCCCCAAAGCCTCCGGCTAGTAAGTACATAAAATAGTAAAATGATGGTCAAAACATGTCATAATGAACCCAAAATTTGATAGAAGCATCAAGACATCATCAGGGACCCATTGCAAAAATAATAGTCAGGAAATCATGCATGGATTTCTAATCGCTCCGGGGTGGGACGATTAGGACTATCACAAAATGTGCAAGAGCGACCTTGCAAATGTCCTACCCAGAGGCCTCCAAAACTCCTGCAAACTTGGGGTTAGGCTAAAAGGGGCATTTTGAGATGACCCAGAAGGTCATATTTGGCATATTCTTCCTAGATTATCCTGTATCCGAAGGCGCTCCCTGTATGTTAGTAAACACATAAAATGATAAAAACAAGGTCAAATCAAGTCAGAATACCATGAAACTTGAACAGCAACATAAGTACATGAAATATGATAGAATGCAAAAATAATAGTAGAGAAATCAAGCATAGATTTCTAATCACTCCGGGGTGGGGCGATTAGGACTGCAGCAGTGCGAGGGGCGCCCGGGGCAGGACGCCCACCGTTTGGGGCTTGGTTTTGGCACCAATCCAAGTGGGATGGGTCCAAAACCTCCTAGGGGGTTGTGTCGACAAGTTTGGTGTGGGATTGTGGCCGATTGCTTGGGTTTTGGGTCTAGATTGCGTTCCTAGTGTTCACCCGATAACCTCCCTTCCAAAAGAGAGATTAGGGATGTAGGAAGCACAAAAGGGAATGGGGGTATAATTTGGCAGCACTCCATTGCTCCAAATGCTCCAGCTCTATTCTTTTTTGGGGTGAGGAGGCTCACCATTTTATAGACCTGAGGGTCTCCTTTGAATGCGCATGCGAGGGCGCCACTTGGCTCACCATGCCTTTCTTGGAGGGAGAGAAGATTCCTCCCTGATTTAGGGCCTCCATGATCAAGGCATGCTTGACTGAAGTCCCTCTCTCAGATTTGAAACCGTTCCTCACAATTGCATGCCTTGAAGGTGAAGTTGAGTGGCGGATCTGGGTTGCCATTTGTCAAGGCTTGACTTTTTGCCAGTCAAACCTGCTATTCGCCCCACCCTGGAGCGATTGCTGCTAATCATCCCGGGGTGGGGCGAATAGGATTCTAATCATCCCAGGGTGGGACGAATAGGGAGCAAAGTGCTTAAAAGGTGCCAAATTGACCTCTGACCCTCCAAAACTGATTTGGGAGTGGTTAGGACCACTGTTTAACCTCTGGAGGCTGCCCTAGGGGGTATGTATGCCAATTCGGTCAGTGCTTGTAGTCACATAATCGGATTGGTGCTGTTTTGGTGTCTATAGTGCCAAGTAAATATCCCATTATTTGGATTGATTTAAACCAAGTTTAGGGCCTGGATATGAGCATTGAGGACATAAGAAAAAGGCTCGAGATGGTCCACCCCACCATGTTTCTCCTCCAGACAAGTGATAGAGTTGAAGTCTCCATCCAAAATCCATGGGTGCAGGGGAACCAAATTTCACACAAATCAAATGTGCTCCCACAAATTCACTTTACCATTGTAATAAATAGGAGCATACACATTTGTAAGTAGGATGGTTTCACCAGATTCATTATCATGCTTGACCATTGAAATAGACCATCTTCTGGAAATCCAAGTAAGAGGGAATATCTTAACCGGATCCCATAAACAAGCGACGCCACCAGCATATCCACATGCACCAATACACTGGCATTGATCCATTTTCCACAACTGGGGAGAAATATTGAACATAATATCAATAGTCAATTTAGTCTCCTGAATAAACACCACATCCAAAGAATGCACATGAACCAAATCATGAACAACTTTTTGTTTGGGGATGCTATTCAACCCCCTTACATTCCATGAGAGGATAATAATTTTTGGGGGTTATAAAAATGGGAGTCCAATATTCTCACCAAGCCTGACTCCACCAAAGTCTCCCCATTAACTTAATTTTATCTTGGTCCTTCTTCCAGCCCATATTCATATTCTTATCCAAAAAACTTTTTTTAATTATTTTCTGTTGCAATCCCAACATCGTAGGAGTTTTGTAGTCCAAGGATGACTGCATCAGTGCCTAAGTAGGAGAGGGCATAACTAAATCTGTACCACTTTCTAAAATAGTTTTCCTTATAGGGCTAGACCCAACCATGTCCCCTATACTCATATCCAAAGCCCTTTGTTCTTCATTTAAACCCCCTAGATCTGATTCCTTAAGTTCCCCCTCAAGAAGAGACATCTAATTTGGCCTTGTTATATTTGCATTAGGTAGCAACATTTTAGGTATCTCCATGCACTGATCAAGATCATCTAATATTTCAAAATGGTTGAGTAGAGCATCTGGTTGGCTATCCTTAAGGTATTTGTTTGCCCTTCGTCCTTTGTTTCAGGATTTTATCGGAACAAAAACTTCCTTATCCTGTTACCCTTCCTTTATCAGGGCTTTTCCTTTATCCAAAATTTTTCCAGACTAAGAGGGCCCAGGATTTGAAGCCATAGGTGGGATAAACATAGGGTATTTTATTTGTAGGTGGCCATATTCATGGTAAATTCAACAACAAAATGGAAGAGCTTCATAGTCAAGTTTTTGAACCCATGTAGTTGATCCAAATTGTATTTCAATAGAATTTGGAATAGGATTATTTAAGTCAATTTCAACACAAATACAAGCAAAAGATATTACCTTTTTATCCATTTTCTGTTGTGATGGTCCAACCGGCTTCCCAAGCAGAAGGGCAATCTTATGCAAGATATCAGTTCTCTAGAATTCCAATGCAAGCCATGGAAGCTACACCCATATTGAAAACCATGACGACTGCTCCTTTTATGGGTTGAAACCCACATGCCAGGGTTTAAGAAAGAGTCCCACTTGGTTATAGAAATAAGGACCCCCTTAAAATGCTTTGTTATGATCTACAATATAAGAGAAAACCACCATAAAATAGTTGTTCACACTCAGCATCACCTCCACATCGCCTTCAGGATTCCAAGTCTTCCTAACCCAAGCCTCCACAAAGGGGAGAGAAATTTGGATGCCAAAAAATTTGCCAATAAGGGCATGTTTGGTTAAATACTCCACATATTACGCCATCGAGTCTGGTTGAACCACTAGAACTGGCCTGGCTTCACATCCTTCCAAACATCCATTGTTATTTAACAATCGGTTCTCGACATGCACTAGAAAATATTGTTCCTTCCAATCATTTTCAGATGAAAAACATCACGAGCATACAGTCTCTATGCCGAACCCAATGCCATCACGACATTCCTCCAATTTTATAGACCTCCTCCAGAAGCTACTGCCATTCCCACAGAGCATTTTTTCTTCATAAAAACCTGACAGAGTAGTTTTTCCTCATCAAACCCTAGCAGAGCTCCCATGGTTCAGCATAAATGTTACATGGACTACCAATCATAATAAATTTCTTCAATTATCTGTCTGAATACTATATGTAATAGTATTGCATATAAATAAATAGTTGCAACAATGAACACAAAACATCTAATAATTATATGATGAATGGATTAGCACTATTTGTTTTGTCAACAAACATCTTTAGATGAAGTAATTCTTTGTAATTCTTCATATCATAACAGGTCCTGGCAGAAAATAAAATTTCAAAATTATTTCACTTTGATAACCTGCTAAAACTGTAATATTAAGCACTGAATATACAAATAATTATGTAGATACCAAATTAGAGCCAGTAAACCTCCATCCTAACTATCCCACCACCCACTTATCTTCCATTCTACTCTCCCACCAATTATTTGGCCCAATTCCACCTTCCCGCCATTTCCTAGCCTAATTGGGATTATTTTAATAATATTTATAATATTTTATATTTTATATAATATTTTATTATATTTTAATATATTTATTATAAAATATATATAAATAAACTCAATTAACCTCAGTCGTCCAATCAAATTTAATCTCCACCCTCCATATTCATTAATCCATGCCACATTCAAAAAGTAATCTCAACCTTAGGATTCAATTTAATTTCAACCGCATGATTAAAAAGTGTCACGTCAAAATTATAAGAGAACCTTAAGTTGAATTATAAGTAAGAGCATTTGTAAATGCTCAAAACCTGGAACCCTAGAACTTGGAGATGAGATTTTACATTCTGAAGGAATTATTGGTCAAGCCCTAGCATAGAATCCTGAAGATCTGAAGCCCTAGTCCATCGATAATACTTTTGTTGTTCCAACCACCATCTATTCATCCTCCCTAACCACCATAGCCATACTTCATCTATTACCTTCATCACCATCCCATTGATATGCTTCTCTAGATTCACCCTACCCTGCAAGCGCTATTTCGAGCTTGCAAAGCTCACTACAGAGCCTATCGAGCGCTCTCCAAAGCTTGCCCTATCTGCAGGTGCACACCAAAGCCTTCCAAGCTCACTGTAAAGCTTACCAAGTGCTATTTAGAGCCTACCATATCACCATGTGTGAACCATAGCCTACGAAGCTCATGTACAAGTCTGTAAAGTGCGTGCTAGAGCCTACCGCCATCCACAAATCTCAAATCTGAAGCTGATGTATAAACAAATCTGTGACATCGTCTACAATAACTGACCAGTAGCAAGGTAAATCTCATTTTTGTATATCCTATTTAGTAATTTGTTGATCTTGCATGCTCTCTAATTTTATTATTAAACTAGGGTTTTATTAATGTCTGAGGGTCTCACATTGTGGAGCCCTCACAGGTATTACTAACTCTCTTTGTTTTGTGTATGCATATCTATGAATTCCAAACCTTATTTGATGGTTGCTAAAGCTGGCGTGGCCCAAATTTGGATATCCAAAGCCCACTCAACCTGTTGGGATCAAGAACACACCTGAATCTGAATACACTACCAATGCTACTATCTAGGGTTTTAGAGAACCCTAGCGCCACTATAATATATATTGTATCAAATATTGGTATTGAACATTGATTGTAATAAAAGGAGTTTATCGGCTCCCCCCATATTATTGAATACATTCTTTTGTGCAATATTTGTGTCTCACTACATTATTTGATTTTTTGCTATTTTATTTTAAGTGTCGTGTTCTTGCATTCACAAATTCTAAATATAAAACATTGTCTATAGGATTATTTTTAGAGATACATACATATGCTACAAAAAATTACATCCAAAAATATAAAACATTTAAACATAATAATATGTAGATATCAAATACTCAATCTAAAAATTATAAAATATTAAGTAGTTTATCAGTTCATCCGACTTGTAATCGTTGGGTGGAAATCCTTGATGATGGAGGTCTTGTTGGTGGAAATTTCCTTTTGCATTTCACCTTATATATTTGTGCTTTGGCCTTCTGCTCATCAACCGATATTTTTACCATGACTGTTTTAATATGCTCAATATCGATGGAATCCTCTCCCTACTTTGTATATTGCATTTGGGAAGGCAAAGGTTTCTAAACTATTGCAACTATGTTGTCGATGATTACGTTAACTTCAAGAGGTGTCCCAATACTTAAACCCAAATTCCTTGGTGTAGTTCCTATTTTTGTGGACGTATCTAATTATTTTGATTGATTCGGTTCCATTAGACTGACAAGTGGTTGTGATATTTCTTCTTCATAAAGCTTGAAAAAGTCAATGGATTTACTGTAGCTTTTCTTACTGAAGTTGACAAACTTTTTGGGCTTCCTACTGATTATTGAACTTTTATTGGTAGAAGCATCGATAGGTAGCATTTTTTTGATAGGGTCAGCAAGTTTTGTCACCTTATCTACTAAATTTTTCTTGATCATGTCTATTTGTAGGGCAAGAGGACATTGGACCAGTTTTGAGTGCTTTGTGAAATCCTCCTAAAGCTTATCATTTTTCATCTACAAAATAGTATTCTACACCCAAAGGTCTGAAAGAGTCACAGTTGGTTCAGGTGTGGATAGATTGGATTCATGCCCAGATATTTCTTCTATGTTATGAGTTTCAAAAGTATCTTTATGATGTCAATTTTGCTGTGCAGGTTGAAATGATTTAGCAATTTTGGTTGTGGTTCAACGTTTTCCTTTTGGGGTTTCGGGATCCTCCCCTGACTTTATGACTCATGATCCTCTTTAGAGGAACTCTCTTCTTGATGATAACTATCAACAAACCCAAAATAATCTGGCAGGTTAGATTCTTCAACTATTATTTCCCAAGGAAATTTTACTTTGTTTTCGTTTTTCAAGACCAATAGTTTGATAAGGCCATGATGCACGATTAAGTGAAATTTAGTTTTTTCATGAGAATTATTAGGCTGGATGCGAACAGTAGATTTTAGAGATTGAAATAGAAAATATGGTAAATTGATAATACAATCATTGTGTTTTGGAAACTTTAGATTTATCAGCATTCTAAGGTGATAGGCTGCACAAGTAGACATTCGACCCTCTAGAGTGAAAAAATTAATGATTAGGACAACAAATTCCTACCATTGATGAGGAAGTGTATAAGTGACGATGCCCTTAATCCATCCTTCTTTATTACGAATGATAGTACATTTTTTACCAAAATTTGCTACCAATTGGGTGACACTTTTAGAGGAATTCTCGTAATAAGGTAGCCCTTCTTTCGGTAGACTTAGGACTTTAGAGATAAAACTAGGGTTTAGGTCAATTTGAATATCCCCGATTCGGGTGGTCATATTTGTAGGGTTTCTATTCATAATAAATTGTTTAGAAACCCCCTGGTCATGCCCTCTAAACTTTGTGAAGGCATCCCACCACCTAGAATTTTGGAAAATTCCTTTATAGAATCATTAGGATTCTATGTTTCAATATATGGGGACTCACTTCTTTTCTAAAACATAGAATGGGGCATGGTTTAGAGTGAGGAATAGATAGGGTAGAGTGAATTTAAATGGGGTGGTTCCCAAGTTTTTGTTTCAACAGCTAAAAAACCTACAAAATTATTCCATTTACAAAAGAAAACTTTTGATATTTTGTAGAGAAAAAAAATTATCATTTCAAAATTGTAAAATTTTAGGAATAATTTTATATCTTATAGTGACAAAACTAATTATATTTTTAAAATATATCTGTCTATGTACATAACTATGAAAATATGTATACATATTTGTATATGATAGAAATATTAGAGTATAATATACCTTTTGTCTTCTATGACTTCTTACAACTAAAAATAAATTTTGAAATAATTAGAAAATATTACCTTCCATCGCTATCTATTGTTGTCAACTTTTAGTAATTCCTTGTCAACTATCATCCTTTGCTCATATTTACACCTTTTCCACTTATAATTTGGCATATTCTCAGTATTTATCCCCTTCGCACTTGTTTAGAACCCTCAATTCCATTTTACTAAATAATTTGGTAGATTTTCATCTTGTTTGCAGAGAGTTTCTGTCAATGCTTAGTGCCTTCTACAAAAGGAAAATGGATTAGGGTTTGTTTTTTTTACATGGTGTTTTAGTCATGCAACAGATCTTGACCATTCATTTATTCTAAATCAATGGTAGAGATCATTATCATGCCTTAGCAAATCACAACCCTCTATTTTGTTTTAATCGACAGTCTAAAAATTTGAGTCTGCATCACCTTCATGTAATTGGCCAGAAAAAACTTCGTGCTGGCATTGTGATGAATATTCTAGACCTAGCATGAATTTTCCCATTAATCACATCCCTTCATGGAATTTTTGATCGATAAATGGTGTTTTCCATCCATGAAAGTGTTGGTCATTAGTTGCATGTGCCACGTCTTGATCATCATTGACGAGTTTAGGGTGGTCAACATCCTTTATTGGCATGAAGTTTACATCCACTTTGCATGGGAAAGGTAAGAGTTGATAATTGTAAGTTGGCACCAATAATTTTCACCCCTTTAGCTATTGGTGTAACTAAAAAATTATTTAAATTTTACCCATTGTGTGTATGTGGTACGCGTTCATCATACAAAGAATCATTTTAAGTTTTTACCCTTATGCATACATGCCACGTGTATTTTCCTTTGTGTATACATGTTACGTGTACCATTACCATAGTATTTTATGGCTATATTATCTTATCTCATATTGTATTACATCGTGTCATGTCTTGTAATGGCATCATGATTATTACCCATATATTATTTGTGCTTGATTCCTACAATATTTTTTGAAGTGACTTCCAATAATGATTATACACATCAGATTTAAACTTTGCCATAATTATTATGTGAAAAATTAACATGTAATTGAATTGAGCATGAAATATATATATTGTTCAAAGTAGCTGAAACTACCATGTAGTTCTAAAAACCACCCTAACTACCCAGGGCTTGGATATTAGCAATTAATAAAATAATGTAATATATATGCATGCCTAAGTACTATGCTAACATCCCCCCTTATTACATTATTAGGAAATACAAAGAGCATTGTGAAACAATTCAAATTTGGCAAGTGCAAGTGCCTTAGTGAAAATTTTTGCAACTTGCTCATCAATGGAAATGTACTGGAGATGTATGTGGTGCTTTGGAACTTCATCATGAATGAAATGACATTGAGTGTCAATATATTTGGTACACTCATGAAAGAATAGATTCTTGACAAGGTTCAAAAAACCTTGGTTTTCGCAAAATAAGTGAAGTGGAATATTCTTTGGAACATCCATGTTTGTAAGAATGTGACTTAATAATATCATATCATAGACTGCTCCACGTGTTGTGTGATATTCTACCTCTATAGAAGATAAAGAAACCACCTGCTACTTCTTACTATGCTAAGAGATAGGTCCAGATCCAAGATGGAAATTGTATCCAAAAGTGGATTTTCGATCATCAATGAATTCAACATAGTCTGAGTCCATGTATCCTTGTAAGAAGAAATTATCATTCTTATTGTACTCCAATCCATAGTCTATACTACCACAAACATAATGTAGAACTCATTTTATTGCTTTCAAATGACTCACCTTAGGTTCCTACATGAACCTTGAAAGATAACCCACAACAAAACTGATATCTGGCCTGGTATTTATCAGATATATGAGACTCCCAATCAGTTGGTGATAGAGAGTACCATATACCTATGGAGATTTATCATATCACGATAACTTAAGCCCTGGCTCCATTGGAGTTTCTTTAGGCTTACAATTAGTCATACAATATTTTTCAACCAATGTCTTGGCATACTTTTTCTGTGTAACTCAGATATGATGCTTTTCTTGAGCCACTTATAAACCAATACAATAGTGAATAAGTCATAGATCTATCATTTCAAAATATTTTTTCAAATTATCTTTCACTACATCAATCATGTTCTCTAAACTACCAGTGATGATCAGATCATCCACATAGAGTACCAAAAACACTATGTCAAAACCATTGTTCTTGATATAGAGATTAGCATCTAAAGGACTTATTTTTAATCCATGCTGCAATAGGTGAATGTCCATTTTGATGTACCAAGCTCGTGGAGCGTGTTTTAACCCATACAAGGATTTGACCAACTTGTAAAATTTTTATTCTTGACCTTCAACCACAAATTCTTATGATTGGGTAATGTACACTTCTTGTAGGTCACCATTCAAGAAGGCACTTTTGACCATTTGGAAGAGTGACAGAAACATCTCCTTCACCCTGGACATGGTAGGTCTTATCATCAGTGATTGTCACTGGCTTGCATTCCTTTGCCTCAAATGTCTTAAACCATGATAAATATTCAATCATGTGTTTTTTGGCACCTGAATCAATATACCACATGGAATCATTCTATTGAGAATATGTGTGGGTTATGAGCACCTTGTGTGCTCTCTCATATTCTGAGTTTGATTCCTCATATGCAACATTTCCCTTGGGTTGCTTATTCTTATTTTGTGGTTTGTATTTTTATTTTCCCTTTTTCTTGTGATCTTGATCATTAGGTTATTTATTCTTAAACCACCTATTGGTGTCATGGTTATTCATATCACAAATTTTGCAATATTGCTTTTATTTTTTTTGAGGTTGTTTCCCTTTTCCTTTTGATGAAGATCCTCCCTTCTGAAAGTTACCTTGATTTTGTCCCCCTTGTTTTGAGTAAAGTGCATTGTCTTGCACTTCATCTCTTTGAAGCTAATTTGCCTTCTCAGTTTGAAGTAAATTTACCAATTCCATAAAGGTAACTTATCTACCATACACTTGTAGAGATGTGATCAACACCTTGAAGGATTCTGACAAAGATCTCAAGATGACTGAGGTCAAGAGAGTATCTACCACTGTCTCCCCCATAGCATTTAATTTGGATTTCAATTTCGCCACTCTGCATAAGAAAAATTCAACAGTCTTACCATATTTCATACTGAGTGTATGTAGTTGAGATTAAGGTTAAGAATAGTGGATCGATATTCCCTTTATAAATGGTAATAAAAGCATCTCATACTTCTTTACCAATTTTTGCATCACAAATATAAGCTTGTACCTCATTTGTAGTAGCAAGAAGAATAAACATGAGACACCTTCTATCCTTCTTATAATATACCTCTTGATCTAGCCCTATAGTTGTAGAACATTTTGTAGTGCTAGTCACGACATCCCACAAATATTCAACCAGAAGGATAGCTCTCATTTTTGTCTTCCATGGTGCAAAATTAGAACCTTTGAGCAATTGTGAATCTGACAGATATTTATGAATAGTGGCCATTGTGAAGGTTCCTTATAAAACCAAATGGTCCCCTTTTATTTATACTTATAAAGAGTATGTTAAAGGTAATTCAATAAAATTGATGACACCTACCTCAAAACCCTTCCGAAAAAGGATGATGAGTTAGAGGAGATTAAGCCAAACAATCAAAATGAATTAGGGTATTAAATGGAGTGAATATCAAAAATAGTTTTTCTTATTTCTCCTCGATGATTTATAGAGAACAATAGCTTAGATGTTGTTTTTGTAGCTATTTTAGTCATTAGATACAGTAGCCCAAATATTGATAACATTACCTGTAAGTGTGGGCCAGAGGTACTGTACATATCGAACATTGTGGTGCAATAAATTGCACAAATAGGTGTAAAATTTTGGATCTTTTCTTTTCTTTGTATATTTTACCTTATGATTAAAATGCACAAAAATAGGAATTTAAACTCAAAAACAACCACAAGAACCCACAAATTTAAACACTTAGGTGTCGGTTTCCATCGAAAATGCACCTATTACAATGCCAATTTTGTTACAATGATTTTTGTAAAATATTTTTTGTTTGCAGAATATGATATTCAAATCCAAATGTTCTCAAATCCAAATGTTCTTTTCAAATCCACAATTTTTGTCCCCTCCTTTCCTTAGAAATTTTCAAGAGAAAAATGTTCTTGATCGCCCCTTTTTTATTGTAAAATAAACAAGGATGAAAAATTGTGAAATACCCGTATCAATTTAAAAAAAATTAAGTACAAAAAAATCACTTATCCCTCCATGGCACAAAAGGGTTCAACACAATGCACTAGATTTTATTTTCTTTGTGTGAGTGGCAAAAAAAATTTTAGTGTTTGATGGATCTCAAAAAAAATATTGCTTATCCCCCCAAAAAAAATGTCTTTTCTGCCACTTGCTTACAGAGGTTTCAATTGCAAAAAAAATGAATTTTGCAATAAAACACTAAGGTATATATGAAAAAAATACCTTTAAGAGAGCACCCCTTTTGCAAAAAACAAATGGATTTTTGGACTCCTTGGGATTTGAGCCCAAATATTACAACCAAGCGCCTTTTAAATCCATTCATGACTATCTTAGCCACAACCTCCATTGAGAAGAAAAACTGCAAAATACAATTTAACCTGTCCGCACCATCGGGCTTGAAGAAAAAAAATTCTATACTCCATTCACGATGAGTTTTTAAATCAGAACCTCCACCTAGAAAACCTTAACATGGACCTGCTAGCCAACCAGGCTACAGTGCCCGATAGTAAAAAATAATGGAACACCATCTTGTTATCCTGCGTCTTTGACCAAGATAGAAAAAAATTTATGGGACTATTAATCTCACATGCACTATGAGAGTGCATTGGGACATTTTAAAAGATGTTAGAAACACAAATTATTTTTATTGCCTTTATGAAATCAAGCTCCACTACTAACCTTTTACCATTCTCATGCATGTCTCATAAAGAGCCTACCACATCAACCCCACTTGTACATTCAACACATAGTTGGACACCATGTCAGTAACCTCCTTTCCACGTTAGCTATCTACCACCTCATTCCACATTAGCCACCACCACATAAATCGCCTAGTCAACCACTTCCACATCAACATTGATTTGCATACAATTGGCATCAACCTTCCATCTTGGTATACATGCAAAAGTGTTGTCTTGAGTTGTGTGAAGGTCTATCACTTCACATGCTTGGATCTACCTCGGGAAGCATATTTCACAATGAAAACTCTACCCTTATCCTTGAATAGCTCTGATACCATATTACGTGAATGATTAACATGTAATTGAATTGATCATGGAATATATACATTGTTCAAAGTATTTGAAACCACCATGTATTTCCAATAACCACCCCAACTACCTAACGCTTAATAAAAATAATGTAATATATATATAGATATATATATGCATGCCTAAGTACTATACTAACATTAAATGGGGTTTATTCTATGGTTATATTCATTTGTATTGGAATACATGTGTATTATATGACCATATTTGAAACCTTTATTCTCAGATTTTATGTTTTCATGGAGAACGTTTGCTTTCTCAAGGGATAGTTAAAAAAAAATGGTGATACATGCATATTTGGTGTTCATGTCACATGCTACGTTTTACGTCTACTCATTTATGGGTAGGGTTTTATTAATATGAATTTTATTTTATCCCTTTTAAACCTTGCCTAAACCTTTATAAATATCACTACCACATTTTTATTATAACCTTCATTAACAAGTCTCATCACACATTTTGTTGTTTTTTCGATGGCCATGTGTCGCTTATACTTGGGGCCAATTTAAGTCTTAACACTTAGAATAATTCATGGTGTGTGTTATGGATAACGTATATGGATGGTGCTTATAGAAAATTACTACATAATATTATTACAAAAAACATCTAGGAAATATATCTATAGAAAACACTTACAGAATATATCTATAGGAAATATCTATAGAAGACATCTATGGAATATATATACGAAAGCTATCTATAAAAATTGTCTACAAAAGGTGTCTACAAAAACTGTAGTAGTTAAAGTTAAGAAAATACTTTTACCTGATTCTTTCCCCCAAACTGTATTGTGAACTTCAGATGTATTTATCTACTTCCCCCCAAACTAAAATTTTGGCTATATAGCCAAAATAAAATGAAGGGTGTCTTATTTATATTATGGTGGATGATAAAATAATGAGTTTTATTTATGGAGGATTATTAATATTATTTTTGTGATCATGCTTCTATAATTTCATTAAGAAGTATCCAAGTGAGAGAAAAGAAATGATTATGAAGCTTGATATCAGTCATTAGTGTATGCACAAATAGATATCTATCAGAGGCTAGGATAATTGCAATTACTTAGAAAAAATGAAATAGATATTTTGATATTATCTTGATGGATTTTTTCTAAAGGGATTAAAGTTTTGAGAGATACAAGCCACATTTTTGTAGGATAAAATGAACTATAGTACTTCCATAGGAATTTGCTTCTGACTTTTTCCTGCTTACAATATTCTAGAGTTGTTTCATAAAGACTCAAACATCCTAGTGACTTTATAAAAATTCATCTATTCATTTCACAAATCAATATGATGTTAAATTTATCCTAATGTTTTCAAGCTTCTCAAGGACCAACTATGTGTGCATTGAGTATTCATTCCCCATTATGGGTAAGGATTGAGTAAAACAAAGATCACTTATGCCAACAAGCTAGCTTATCTATGAGCATACATAGGTCTTGTCCATACTTAATGCTATTGTGTAATTATATCTTATATCCAAGCGGATTTCATTCAACCCATTGCTATAATGAGGATCACCCCATGGTTTTCGAGATACTAAGAATTCTAGGGATTCAAGCTCTTTTACCCTTATTTAACTTTTTCTTGGGATACTTGCTCATTTTTAGAGGGATCAAGGGATTGTTATTGCTTTTTGGAATTCTTGCTTATTTTTAGGAGTAGCAATAAAATACTTTTTGGTATACTTGCTCGATTATATGAGGAGCAAGGGATTTGTTTTTTTTGGTAAAGGATGAAGGGTGAGCTTGTCCTTTTGTCAAATCATTAGTACTCTAATCCATGTGCATAGATGGGTAAGCAAGGGAAAACGTTCACTTTATAGCAATAGTAACTCATGAGTTAATCTCTCCAAATATCATAATGTTTTTATATGTTCAAATGTGCGTAGTCCAAGAAAAAACTTGATTGACTAGGAATAACTTACAACATCAAAATATTGTTTGAATTTCAATGAATTTTTTTCTCAAAACATTGGTGGTGGTTGAATAATTAAGAAACACCTATATTTTATCTAGAAAACAAGGTATTATGCAACATATGGTAGACATTTTCCTACAAGATATTTAAAGAAATATCCTCTTGGGCTATTTTTGAAACATTGAGACTAAAAATTGATGAAAATAAGATATAAATATTACAAATATAGAAACTTTGTGATGAAAAAAAGGAAGCACAATATATTTTTTTTGTGAGAGAGAAGTTATTATTCAATAGTTGTTGATTGTAGTTTAGATATGTACTACAAATCGTCTTGCTACTTAAGGTGGTGTATGAATTCTTCCTTAGATAATGCCTTCTTGTAAAGTTTAAGCCTATGCCCATTTACTAGTAGTTTTCTTGTTGAATCATCTATAGGATTAAGCTTGACTGTACCATTATCAAATATCTCTTTGATTTCATAGGTTCCTAGCCATCTTGTCCTCAATTTACCTTAAAATTCTTGGTAACAAGAGTCAAACAACAAGGCCCAATATCCTGATTGGAATGTACGTGGTACAATGTGTTTATTGCGCCATTTATTCCTTTTTTTCTGGATTATTTCAGTCCTATGTAATACCTTTAATCTCCTTTCATCCAAAATAGATTTCTATGCTTGGTTCAAATTCATGTTTAGTTTCATTGTTGTGCGAAGATTTTCTATCTCAAACTTGATGGGCATAATAGCTTATTTTCCATACACCATTTTATAAGGTGATAATCCTGTGGTAGTTTTCCAAGTTGTGTTATATGCCAATACAACTTTTAATCTCTCATCCCAATCACACCTATTAATAGCTATGGTTTTTGTAATGATTTTTTCAAGTTCTATGTTTGTAACTTCTACTTATCCATTGGATTGAGGGTGATATGGTAAGGTTTTCCTATGTTTTATTTGATATATATCAACAAAATGGTCAATTAATTTGGAGAGAAACTGGGTTCCATGATATAAAAATAAATCTCTAGGTGCTCCAAAGCGTTGCATAATATTTTTATAAAGGAAATTAGCAATTGGTTCAACTTGTGCTCATGGTAAAGCTTTAACTTCAGCCCACTTAGTAACATAATATGTACACACAAGTATGTATTTATTACCTACGCTTGGAGGGTCTATTGGTCCAATAAATTCAATTCCCCATTTCTCAATTGGTTCAAACACTACTTTCGGAACCAAAGGCATATCCATTGAAGGGGTAGGCTTAATAAATCTTTGACAAGCATCACATTTATCAAAATATTTATGGATATCTCTATTCATGGTAGGCCAAAAGTAACCAGTTTGAAGTATTTTAGTAATTGTCCTTTGTATGGCATAATGTCCTCCATAGGGTTCTTCATGTGTTGCCCAAATTATTTCATATATATCTTCTTCTTGGACACATTTCCTAATTACTTGGTTAGGACATGTTTTAAACAAAACTCCATGAATCCACATATAAGGGATACTCTAACGTATTAGTTTTAAACATTCATGTGGTGTATAATTTTGAGGTAGTTTTCCTGCTACTAAGTAATTTGCAATATCAGCATACCAAGGAGTAAAAATAGAAAGAGCAAACAAATTCTCATCTAGAAAATTATTAGGAATTAAATCACCATCATTAAAGATTTGCATACGAGATAGGTGATCTGCAATGACTTATCTTTTCCTACCTTGTCTATGATTGTGACATTAAACTATTGTAGCAAAATAATCCATCTAACCAATTTACCTCCTACTATCACTTTGTTCATTAAGTATTTAATGGTAGAGTGATCAGTGTGAATAAATACTTCATACCCTGTTATGTAATGTTTAAATTTATTGATGGTATGTACTACAACTAAAAATTCATTTTCAGTAATAGTGTAATTAAGCTCAGATCCATGTAGATTTTTACTTACATAATAGATAACATAAGGTATTTTGTTCTCAATCTATTGCAATATTGCCCTTATTATGTAACCCGAAGCATAAAAATGTATGTGGAATGATAATTCTCAATTTGGGCCTATTAAGATTGGAGCAGTAATCAATTTATCTTTTATAACTTCAAAGGCTTCTTGACATGCTTCAGTACAATTGAATTCACTTTATTTGGTTAAGATCTTAAGCATGGGAGTAGCAATTTTACTAGAAGCATTTAATGGATATACGATAGTATCCTGCATGTCCTAGGAAAATTCTCACCTTTGTTTGTGTTTTTGAAGGTTGAAGAGATTTAATAGCTTGTATTTTTACAATATCTACTTTAACACGTACTTATGATATATAATTTCCTAGAACAACACCTCCTGTCATCACCATGAAACACCTTTCATGACTCAAAGAGATATTTTGCTCTTGGCATCTAACCAAAACTCTTTGTAATCTTGACAAAGTTTCTTCAAAGGTATTATCGTAGATTGTGAAGTCATCCATATAGACTTCTACACACATTTATTAGATCAGCAAAGATAACTGAAATAGCTCTTTGAAAAGTGGCAGGTGCATTGCATAATCTAAAATGTATGACTTTATAAGCATAGGTGCCTACTGGATATGTGAAGGTTGTCTTTTCCTGATCTTCTTCAGCTATGGAAACTTGATTATAGCCACTAAAACCATCCAAAAAACATAAATATTTCTTTCCAGCCAAGGTATCAAGAACTTGATCAATGAATAACAAGGGAAAATAGTATTTCTTTGTTACTTTATTTAATTCCCTATAGTCCACACAAATTCTCCATTTACCATTATTTTTAGGGACTATCACAAGAGGTGACATCCATTGGCTATCATAAATTGGATATATAAATCCCACCTTCAAGAGTTTAATTATTTCTTCTTGAACCACATATTTTATAGCTGGATTCGATCTTCTTTGGGGTTTTCTTACTAGATAAAATCCTTCTTGATAAAAATGTGATGGGTACAAATATTTTGATGTATACCTTTCATATCCTCGTAGTTCCATGCAAATGCTAATTGATATTTCTTAAGCACATATATTAATTGTGATTCTTGTATGCTTGTGATCTTATCACTAATATTCAATGTTCTTCCTTGTGTGATATCTATTTGCTTGCATTTTTCAAGTTTTGCACCTATTTCCATTATCTCATGTTCAAGAATATTTAATTGATAGTCATATGATATCATTTGTTGAGACTAACTTGTTCTTGCATCATTAATAGCCATAGTAGATTCAGATGAACAACTAATATCTTGACCTTGATATTCTTTTTGATTTCCTAACAATAATGGTAATGATCCCTCAATTTCTTGTTGAATATGTTCAATTATACCATAGTTTATTTGGAAATTCTTCTTCTATTGTTGATTCAAAGAATAGGCTAAGGTCTTTAGTATTCTTGCCATAAAAAATAGTCATATTTTCCAATCTATAACTAATGTAAGCATCAGTTATTGTGAGCCATGCATGCCCTAGAATTAATGGATGTCCCCCTAAATTTTTATTAGGTTTTAAGACTATAAAGTCTATAGGGTATTAACATGAACTTACAGAGACTATGATATCTTCTATTTTTCCTTCTAGCTTGACAGTGGACCTATCTGCAAGTTGGAGTACAATAGAAGTTGATTGTAATTTATGTAGCCCTAAATATTGTGTTGTTTCTGTCATGACATTAATAGCGGCTCCTAAATTGACCAAAATATTTTGCAAGGCTATGTCACCAATGTATACCATGAGTATAGGTATTCTAGTATTTGTGTATTTTGGTAATGATGTACCTCTCGTTATTATCTCAGACAATTATCCAATGACTTGAATAGTTTGAGCTTCGTTTCTCTTTTTCCTTCCTAAATTTGTACATATGTTTTTGATGAGCTTGGAATAGATGGGGATATCCTTGATAGCCTGTAACAAAGGTATCTTGATAGTAACATTTTATAATTCCTAAAGGAAGTTAAAAGCTAGTTTAGATGGTTCTTTTGGTATTTCCAGTATTTGAGGAAATAGTATCTCTACTTCATTCCTTTGAGGAATTTGGATCTCTTGCTATTTTGTTGGAATTTTTTTTGGTGAATTTTCTATTTTCTTCTCATTGTTATTCTCCTTTTTGAACAAGTCTTCAATGGTATTATCAAGATGTATGAGAGTTACATTGTTTTCCAATAATTTTGTGGATCTCAATTGAATATATTGACAAGGTGCTACAGATATAGAACACGTCTCACTAGTTTCATAGACTTGTTGGACATTCTTGTTGTTTTTAGGATTAGAGACTGGTTGAGATGGAAGAGGAGGTTGGTTAGGAGGATTATTGTTATTAACTGGAGGTTGAAGAAGTTTATTTTGAGGTGGATTTTGAGAGGCTTATCCCCTAAATTGGTTTTAAAAGTTCTGTTGTTGTGACAGGTTTTGGGACCAACCAAATCCTCCCTGATTGTATTGATCATTAGTATTCTAACTGTTTTGACTTGATATTACATGATTCTATGGAGGTGGATTTCCATAGGTATTGGTCATAAAGTAGGCCCATGGGGATACATTCCAGTCTTGATTGTTTGAATAAGAGTTCCAATTTGCCCAATTTGGTGCATTGGACCATTGATTGGGCCTTTGCAAGTTGGAATAGCTAGGGTTTGACTAATTTCGTGGTGCATTGAATGGACCATTCCATATTTGAGCTACAAAATAAACATATTCTACATATTGAATTTCAATTTTCTTTATGGTAGCTTTAATAGTGGAGATGTATTTGCAGTTTTTAGTTTTGTGATTCTTATCACAAATTTTACAACAAGCAACAATGTTGGAAATGTTTATAATGTTGAGAGGGAATTCTATCAAGTTGTGCTTTTTCCTATATCTATGACAATAAATTTCTTCACTGTCCTATTCTTTAGGCTTTCTATCCATTAAATCCAAATATGTAGTCAAGGTACTTAACATATCAATTTTTAAACCTTCCAACATGTTTCCAATTTTTGTTCTTGTCACTCCTCCCGTGGAGGTATACTTTTTTTTTTTTTTTGGTAATTAAGGTACAATTTCATTACAACCGGGTTTTACAGGTTGACCCAAAACCTTTTACAAAATCAGCACAATGCTGAAACGGATCAAAACCTCAATAGGGACAGTCTGTCCTTTGCAATTAGCCCCCTACTGAGGCCACACTGCCAAAAAAGAGCACCGTCCCTTACACAATATTACAAACACCTTAGAACACAGGCAGTGGCCCAACGCATTGCTCTCTTGCTGCCCCAGCCGTGAAAATGCGACCTGTCACGAAATCGCGACGTCCTGAAGTCTTCTCCTTCACTTGCTCTGAAGAGTCGCGAAATGGTAACATGTCGCGAAAATGAGACATGTCACGAAATCATGACAGTCATCTCCCAATTTGCACTCTTTCTGCTTCCAGCCATGAATATGCGACATGTCACGAAATCGTGACATCCTTAAGTCGTTTCCATATTTTACTTTGGAAATTCGTGAAAATGCGACCTATCGCGAAAAAGAGACATGTCACAAAATCATGACATTCTGCCTTCGTTCTGCTCCTTTGCCGCTGTATGTCATGAAAATGCGACATGTCGTGCCCATGAGACATGTCACGAAATCGTGACATTCGTCTCCCATTCTGCACGCTTGCCGCTTCCATCCACGACCGTGAGACATGTCACGAAATCACGATGCTTCTGCCACTTTGACCTCTTTTGTTGCTTTTGGACAGGAAGGAACAACATGTCACGAAATCGCAACACTTTCGCCTCCACGCTCCTTTTCTTGGCTTTTGCCCATGAAAAACCAACATGTCGCGATATCATGACACTTTCACCTCCTAACACTTTCTCTTCTCTTTTGGTCACGACAATGCGACATGTCGCGATATCGTGACACTTTTTCTTTCCTCCTCTTTCTCTTCTCTTTTGGTCACGAAAATGCGACATGTCGCAAAATCGTGACACTTTTCCTTCCTGCTCTTTCTCTTCTCTTTTGGTCATGAAAATACGACATGTCGCGATATCGTGACACTTTTTCCCTCTTGCTTATTCTCTTCACTTTTGGTCAAAAAAGTGACATGTCGCGATATCGCTACACTCTTTCTTTCATTCTTAACATGTCACGATATCGTGACACTTTTTCTTTCCTCCTCTTTCTCTTCTCTTTTGGTCACGAGAATGTGACATGTAGTGATATCGCGACACTTTTCCTTCTTGCTCTTTCTCTTCTCTTTTGGTCACGAAAGGATGACATGTCACGAAATCGTGACACTTTTTCCATCTTGCTCTTTCTCTTCTCTTTTGGTCATGACAAACTGACATGTCACGATATCGTGACACTTTTTCCTTCTTGCTCTTTCTCTTCTCTTTTGGACGCGAAAATCCGACATGTCACGAAATCGTGACACTTTTTCATTCATGCTCAACATATCGCCAAAAAGCGACACTATTTCCTTCTTGCTCAACATGTCGCGATATCGCGACACTCTTTCTTTCTTGCTTAACATGTCACGATATCGTGACACTTTTTCCTTCTTGCTCTTTCTCTTCTCTTTTGGTCACGAAAATGCGACATGTCACGATATCACGACACTTTTTCCTTCTTGCTCAACATGTCGCGATATCGCGACACTCTTTCTTTCATGCTCAACATGTCGCGACATCGTGACACTTTTTCCTTCCTCCTCTTTCACTTCTCTTTTGGTCACGAGAATGTGACATGTCACGATATCGTGACACTTTTCCTTCTTGCTCTTAATCTTCTCTTTTGGTCATGAAAAGATGACATGTCGCGAAATCGTGACACTTTTTCTTTCTTGCTCTTTCTCTTCTCTTTTAGTCATGAAAAAATGACATGTCGCGATATCGTGACACTTTTTCCCTCTTGCTCTTTCTCTTCTTTTTTGGTCACGAAAATGTGACATGTCACGATATCATGACACTTCTTCCTTCATGCTCAACATATCGCCAAAAAGTGACACTTTTTCCTTCTTGCTCAACATGTCGCGATATCGCGACACTCTTTCTTTCTTGCTCAACATGTCGCGATATCGCGACACTTTTTCCCTCTTGCTCTTTCTCTTCTCTTTTGATCATGAAAATGCGACATGTCGCGATATCGCGACACTTTTTCCTTCTTGCTCAACATGTCGCGATATCGCGACACTCTTTCTTTCTTGCTCAGCATGTCGCGACATCGCGACACTTTTCCTTTCTTGCTCTACATGTCGCGAAATCGTGACACTCTTCCTTTCTTGCTCAACATGTCACGAAATCGTGACCCTTTTTCCTTCTTGCTCAACATGTCGCGATATCGCGACACTTTTTCTTTCTTGCTCAACATGTCGCGAAATCGCTACACTTTTTCTTTCTTGCTGTAATTTGCTTTTCCTTAGACTCCAACAAGTCACGAAATCATGACATCGGTCCTTGGCCTCTGCCATTGCCCCTAACCCCATAACATGAAGCCACCAAGCCACCTGGATCCTTCCCCTATTGCAAAGAAAACTAAAGCCATCACAATAAGGACCGAAGCAATACTGACAAAACAAAAATGAAACTCCTCTCCCTTTTTTCGATCCCCATAGCTTCAACATCATTGGCGATCATTTTGAATAATTTTATCCACATCACTTGGGACCCCATGTTCCCAAGTGACCATCCCAATGGCTTCCACCCCTATATTGGCCAAGATATCAGCTATTTTATTTGCTTCCCTAAAAATGTGTTGGGCCTTCCGATCATTCCTGGCATGGTAAAGGATCCTAGCCTCTTCGATGATAGTCTTAATCCACCATGGAGGATTTTTCCCATTGCTGAGAAGGTTTATGACCTGCATCGAATCTCCTTCGATAATTAGTTTACCTTCAATCTCCTGAGCCAACTGAAGACCCCTCCATAATGCTCTTGCTTCCGCCTCGTTGTTAGTCCTTGTTCCTAGCTGTTCAGAAAAGGCCATCACCAACTTGCCTTGATGATCTCTCACTGCTCCTCCAGCCCCTGCATTGCTAGGGTTACCTTTAGAGGCCCCATCGAAGTTGAGCTTGAACCAACCAACCGGGGGCGGTTTCCACTTGACATCTAATCTGGGATTGACCTTGGTAGACACAGGTTTCTCGCCCAGAGTAACATTTAAGGATTGAGCGATCCGCCTCTCCCAAGGGGAAGGATTTCGATCTTCATGAGGGATAAGGCTGACATTTTCATGGGTGAAGGTAAGAATATTATTGGTAATGGAGGTAACATCATGGCTCGACTCATGGAATGCTCTATGGTTTCTTTCTAGCCACACCTGCCAAAGAAAATGATGGAGACAAATCTTCCAAAAAAACCTCAGCCTAAGGCTAACAAAGGGATTTGGCCATTGGTGGAAGAGGTCAATGATGGTGGCTGGTCTGACCCAACAAATGCTAAAGGCTTGAAACAACCCATTGAGGACACTCAGAGAGACCGGGCATTCAAGGAAAATATGGTGGGTGGACTCCCAATTAGCCCTGCACAAAGAACATCGGTTAGCAATTATCATACCTTTCCTTAACAAGTTGTCAATCGTCAGAATCCTGCCTTGGATCACCAGCCACGAGAACATTGCAACTTTAGGAATAAGGTTTTTGACCCACACCAGCTATGTCTAGAGTGTGGGGTCCTCGATATCTAACATTAGCATATATGCAGATTTGACTGAGAACTGCCCATTTTTGGTAGCTGCCCATATTACATGATCCTGCTTAGGTCTCATGGAAATGAATTGTTGATGCAGGATGCTTTGGAGTTCTTCTGATTCAGCTTCAAAGCCTTGAATCCTTATCTATTTCCAAATAAGCCTACCTCTGTCCTGTCTTATGAAATCAACCACTTTCCTTCCTATGAGATCCTCTGTGATTCTTTTGATCCTTGCAAGGGTAGGAACCTGAGATAAAGCTTCATCCTTGGCCCACCTATCATCCCATAACGTGATCTTCTACCCGTTACCTAGAACCCATCTTAGGCCTTTCTTTATGACCTCTCTACTTGTTAAGATTGCTTTCCAGAACGTCGAACCTCTACTGTGCACCGTGTCATTTAGGAAATCGATATCTTGAAGATATTTTCTTTTAATTATGGCAGTCCACTCATTCTCCTCATTGTTGATGAGACGCCAAGCTTGTTTGGCAAGCAAGGCAGTGTTTAGGTGAGCAACTCTTCTTAGTCCTAGCCCCCCATTTTCTTTCGGCCTGCAAACCTTGCCCCAGCCCACAAGGTGGAACCTCTTTTTTTCCTCTGACCCAGACCAGAGAAAATTCTTTTGGAGCTATTCAATTTTTTGGTATACTCTGGTTGGGGCCTTAAACACAGATAGAAAATAAACCGGGATGCTCTGTAAGGATGCCTTAGTGAGAGTAAGTTTCTCGACCTGAGATAAAAGATGTCCTTTCCAACCAGCCAGTTTCTTTTGAATTCTTTCTACCACTCTATCCCACATCGATTCTCTCAGAGAACCATAGAAAAGGGGAAGGCCTAAATAAGAGGTAGGAAGAGTCGCTATCGAACATCCCAAAATCTTAGCTATTCTGGCTTGTCTCTGGATTGGGGTGTTGAGGAAGTAAAGCTTACTCTTGTTGAAATTCACCTTCTATCCCACCGCATCCTCGTAGAGTTGGAGTATGTGCTTAATCCTTCTGGCTTCAACCACTGACGAGTGAGTCAACATCAAAGTGTCATCAACAAATTGTTGGTGAGTAACTGGGTTGGTGAGAGAGGTGGCTTTAATCCCCAAAATTAATCCAGCAGTGCAAGCTGCTTTTATAGTTCTACCTAATGCCTCTGCTACTATAATGAACAACATTGGGCTAATCGGATCTCCTTGTCTAAGCCCCCTATGGCTCTGGAAATACCCAGCTGTCATGCCATTGACCAATACTGAGAACCAAGGTTTGGATATGCACTCTTTTATCAGCCTGACCCACTGAGGATGAAAGCCAAACTTTAGAAGAACAACCATCAAGAACTCCCAGTTAATGCGGTCAAAAGCTTTATTCATATCAAGCTTTAGAGCAAAGACCTCCTTGTTGGTTTGCCTTGCAGAGTGCAGAGCTTCATGGACAGTGATCGCACCATCCAGAATTGATCTCCCCTGAACTGAGCTTCCCTGACCAGGGTCAATAATGAGGGGCAATATTTCTTTCATCCTGTTAGCAATGGCTTTAGTTAAGATCTTGTAGGATACGTTACATAAACTAACCGGTCTGAAATCTGCCATTGTCTCCGGAGATGGGCCCTTCGGAATCAGGGCAATAAAGGTGGACTTGAACCCTCTCGGGATATGTTTTGAAGCCTGAAACTCTTGGATAGCAGAAATGACATCCTCTCCCACAATATCCCAAAAAACTTGGAAGAACCGAGGAGGGAACCCATCAGGGCCAGGGGCCTTCTCAGGTTCCATACTAAACAAAGCATTTCTGATTTCTTCATCAGTGAATGGAGCAAGAAGCTTACCATTCATGGCCTCATCAACCAAGCTAGGAATGAACTGGAGGAGAGTGTCCTTGGCTTCCTCTATACACTCGGGATTCATCCCCGAGAAGGGAGCTAAAATAAGCAATTGCTTCCTCTCTGATCTCAATCAGATCCTGGGTTTTGGATCCATCAACTTTGGTCAACTCTCTGATCTTGTTATTACTTTTGTTCCTCAATGTTGTGACATGAAAAAACTTTGAGTTCAAGTCACCATCCTTTAGCCATAAAGCCCTTGATTTTTGTCTCCAATATATCTCTTCACAAGCCAAAATATTGTGATATTCTGACAGCTTGGCTTGCTCCTCCTTCCTAGTAGCTTCATCACCTATACCATTTTGTATGGAGTTGTCAATGACCTGCAACCTTTCTCCCACTTGTTTCTTGTTCTCAAACAGGTTCCCAAAAACCTCCTTATTCCAAGTTCTAAGATTATCCTTTACTAATTTCAGCTTTTGAGCAAGTTTGAAACCTGAACTTCCCTGGAAGGGTTGCCGCCACCATCTGGAAATATTTTCTTTTAACTCCGGGTGCCCGATCCACATTGACTGGAATCAAAAAGGTTTTTTGAAGGAGTTTGACTTTGGAACCTCCAAAAGGATGGGATTGTGATCAGAGGAAATTTTGGGAAGAGTTTGCAAAGTCGAGTCTCCAAACCCAACAATTGCCTCCTTCGATAAGAAAAACCTGTCAAGTCTTTCCTGGATAAGTTGGCTTCCTGCTCGCCTGTTGCTCCAAGTATACTTGGCTCCTCTTAGTCTCACATCCATCAGTTGGTTCGAGTTAACGAAGTCATTGAAGTCTTCCATACTTCTGGTTGGGAGCCCTGATCCACCCTTTTTGTCCGAGGGGTATAATGGCATGTTGAAATCGCCAGCCACCACCCACGGGATGTCATGGAAAGCATCACCCAGTTTACCCAGGTACTCCCACAAAGAAGCTCTTCCTTGAACAACATTGGGAGCATAGACATTTGAGAATATCCATGACCTATTGTTGTCAATGTCATGGAAAAAAACACTCAGCACCCTGTCATCATCTTGGATGATGTTGCCTTCCACCACCCGAGGATCCCAAAGAACCATGAGCCCCCCTGAAGCTCCTCTAGCCAGTTTGAACACCATGTCCCCTTGGCTCCACATATTTTTTGCTATTGATTTTGACTGGGCTTCGCCTAGTTTTGTTTCTTGCAACAACACGATTGTTGGATTGTACTGCCTTCTTAACGAGCTAACCACCCTTTGAGTGGGTTGGCCATTGAGGCCTCTCACATTCCATGAGAGAACCTTCATTTGGATTGTTTAGAGTTTTTCCCCTTCCCCCTCCCTTGAGGAGGCTTTCCTGATTTGTTATCTTCAAGCCCTGGGATAACTTGTTGTATCAATGTTTTCTATTTGCCACTGGCAATCTCATTGTCAGTCCTCATTCTATTGTGCTCTGCATTTGACATCCTCCCCTTCTTTCTCTCACTGCCATAGTCAATAGGTGACTTAGTAGTACTCCTGGTCTGCTTGGGGCTAAAAGGTGGATGAACTCTCTATTGTAGAACCGGACTAACACATTCCTCCAAATCATTCATTTCTACCACCTCAATCCTAGATTCTAACTCCTCCATCTGTTTCCTGTATTCTCCTGATTTTTGTATTGAACCTTCTAGATGGTTTGACGGGCTCCTGGCTATGATGGTGGGAAGGTCTATTTTCGAAGACTCAATCTCCTCCACCCATTTTCTGTATTCTCTAGGATTTTGCCTTACCCCTCCCTGGGGGCTTGAGGGGTTCTTGGTTATGGGATTTGCAGGACCCGCCCTTGATGGGGAATCTAGGGATTCAGGGATTTCACCTTGCAGGTTTCCTCCTTCTAAATCCTCACTCTCCCCTTCTCCCATTAGATCCTCTAAAATTTTGAACTTATTTGAGCTTGGAATTTTAGGGCTTACCTTATTTTCCTGTTCGTCGGAGAGATGTTGCTTGCCTTTGCTCTGACCTTGCCCTGCCCCCTGTTTTGTCTTCTCCTGATAAAAGTGGTTATTTTTAGATGGCCTAGACCCTCCTTTGCCCACGGGGCCTCCATTTGGAGGGAGGTACCTAGGAAGCCCTTTCTCATTTGCTCGTTTGCCTTCCATATTTTGGTTTTCTCTGCTATCTGCAAGATTAGGGCACTGATTTTGCAAATGGCCTTGGGTTTTGCACTCAGGGAAAAAAGCTGGCCTATTTTCATATTCCACCACCTATTTTCTTAGGTAGTTGTCGTACCCTAGCTCCACAAAATTTGGCAACTCAGAGTCTAAATTAGCGTTGACGCATATTCTTGCATGTGTCATCCTTGTCCTAGCCAAGGTTGCATGATCTATGGACACCAGTTCTCCAATCGCTCTGGCGATGCCTTGCAGCCAATACTCATTGAAAAACTGAGCTGGTAGGTTAGGAAGATGAACCCAAATAGGGGCAGTATTGATATTCTATTTTTCAGGGTCGAAATCCTCCCCCCACTTCCTGAGGAATAGGCTATGTTTCCCTAAAAACCAGGGTCCTCCAGTTAGAACGCGGTTCGCATCCTCCTTGTTATTAAATCTTATGATAAAAAACCCCTGGACAGGGCAACAACTTCCATACTCCCCACCGTTCTCCATTTGGACAGAGCCCAGGATCGAATAGTCTCAATATCCGACCTTCCACCCAGAAACTTACCCACAAGCGAAAACTCTTCCATGGATAAAAAAGAACCCATCGAAGCAGTAGGAGCCATTATCCTATTATTCACCGGAATGAGGGGCGGGAGTGAAAGGAAATCACTCATTCGACCCTTAACAGTTTCTGCAAAGGACCGGCCCCCTCTGGGACCCGCAACGCCCTTCTGGGTCCCTTTGTCCGGATATTTTTGAGGAGGGTCGAGCCCACTTTGGACAACCCCACCTGACGCCGAAGGCCTCCCTTCCTCTGGATCCTCGCCTGATTCCATCTCGATGGTCCTTCCCAAACCCTCCGTGCCTTCTCTACAGTTCCCGCCCAAAATTTTCAAACTTCCTCCTCTCGCTCCGCTCTACTACTACCTCCTCCTTCACAGTAAACATCTTTTTCAAGAAGGTGTTCCCGTGGAGGTATACTTATTACTCCTTAGAGGCTTCTTTCTTGAATAATTTTTGCAAAGGTTTTCAATCTCCTCAAACATCATAATATGGATATTTCCTTTTGCCATAAGGTTCAGAACCTCAAGGACATCTTCTTTCAATCCTTTTAGAAAGAGTTATTTTATAATTTATTCATCGAGGTCTATATTTACTCTAGACCCAATGAATAGAAATATCTCAAGGTAATCCTCCAAATATTCTTCTTCTTTTTTATTCATGTGGAATAGATCAACTTTATTATCCCTAACTCTATAGTAATTATAATATCATTAAAGGAATAGCTCTTTTAATCCATGGTATCCATCCTATTGATTACAAATATTTTATCCTATACCCATGAACCATACTAAAGCCACATATTTAAGAGTTGTTGTTCATTAGTGGTGTAAAAGTAAGCTTGGCACACCATCTAAAATTATAAAATAAAAGTATCCAGATCTTCGTGTGGTTTCCCATAAAAGGTAGGCAATACAGAAATAGAGATTGACTTAGGTTCTCTTGATGTTGCATTTGTATGTAATATTGGGAAGGCAAATGTCTTTCTTTACCCGTTTCTTCTCTGGTATCTATTATGTCTTTGTCTATCCTTCCTTTGGTTCTCTTCTACTTCTCCATGCTCACTATGTTTTTCAGCCATGACTAAACGTAATATTTCAATAATTGGAGTAGGTATGGGTTCAGTAAAAATAGAAGAGTGCTCTATGTGATTGTCAGATTGTAGTTTAGGTAATAAATATGAGTCGAGATTTTGTTCTAGGATTTCATATTAATTGGTTAATGTTGTTATTTCAAGTTCTTTTAACATATAAATTCTAGGTTTCTTGATAAAGTCTCTTTGGAAATTTCCTTCAGATTTACTGATCTTTATAAATCTTCCCTTAGAGTCTCTAGGTTTGCTCATGAATTTTCTAAGTTATCTTGTTTTTGAAACATGTCTAATATTATTTGAATAGTGTATGAATATCATTGATTGTATCAAGTTGTTTGGGTGTTATGAAGTGTTCCTATTCAAAATTAAAGTGGTTTGTTAGTAATTGAATCAATTGAACAAGAAAATCTTGTGTTGGAATGGGTTCAGGATTTCCAAATTTTAGCTCATAGCTAAAATATTGACACAACTCTCTAAAGCACACAACACTAGGTATCTTGTGATATTTCTTGCTATATTATAGGGCTACTTATCTCTTTTATATGTCTGCAAGGAAGTTGTGAATGATGAGGGATTCTTCAAAATATTGATTCCAAGGGTAAATTGTTGGATTTACTATTGCCTATATATCCCAAATACAATGCTCAAAACTCCTTCCAAGATCTAGATAATATGAATGGTAGTTTATCCCTAGATTTTTTGCTATATCAATCCTTTTGATTTAATTCAACTCGTATGATTTCTCTTTGATAATGTTAATGTTTCACATAGACACTCCCACTTCTTACTAGATGTGTTGTTTCCTTGCTCAAAAGTGATGCAGGAGCATCCAATGGTGTAAGAGTGATCTTGCATCACCCAAATTTGTATTTGTTTTATTTTTTTCTAAATTTTGTTTAGTTTTTTAGAGGATGGAAAAATAGACCCATCACCAAAAAATCATCCTAATATCCTGAGTGATTTGGGAGATATGTAACTTTTAAGGTCTTTTACCCTATCAAAACTAGTGAAAATCATGCTAGTAAAACTTGGAGGTTAATTTTGAATGCCTTAGAGGCCTTATTTAGGACTAAGATATAGTGTGGGTTGTCGACCCCTTCAAGAGATTTTTGAAAACATGCACCAATAGTATTTTCAAGCAACGAGCGATGAGTTATGAACTTGGGAAGTTTACCCCCATAATTCAAATTTAAAATAGATGGTTCTAGGTGGGAAAATAGAAATAGGGTATTTGAAAGGGAATTTCAAATTTTTAATCAGTTGGTCTTTGTAAGCTCTATTTTAAAAATAGTAATACTAGAAAAGGTTTGGCTCATTTTGCATTTTCTATGCTTTTTGTGGATTGTATGTGCTTTTTTAATGCAAATTTGCTTCAAAAATAAGGTTAACTTCTTGTTGTATTAGTAATTTTCTAAGGTCTATAACTGCATATTGATTTAGACTATTTTCCACCATCTAGCAACCTATATTTTATTCTCCTTTATCTCTCTTTGGTTTTAGTTTTGTTTGGGTTTTGATTTTTTTTTGTTTTAATCTTACTGTTTCCATGGTTAGATATAAGTCATAGAAAATTAATTTATAACTATCCTTAACATAGTAGGAAAATGAAATAATTTTTTTGATTTCTAAGCAATCCTGCTATATTTAAAACTAGACGTGACTCACGGTCTATGAATCCATACAACTAATTTTAGTATAACATGGAATAAAATGAAATATTGCTTGAAAAGTAAAATTTAATGGAAATAAAATTACTGAAAGTAAAAGGTTATTTTGCTATCACTTCTTTGGTTCTGTAGGAACTTTTATTTCACTATGATTATGCCACTCAACCATACCTACTTCCTACTTCTTATAGGTCCTAATTATTTAGGAGTGTTTCACTATGACTATGCCACTCAACCATACCTACTTCCTATTTTTCTCATAGGAGAACCCAAACCAAGGTAAATGAATAGTAATCACACAAAGCTTAGAAATTACTAGAAATAAAATTGCTGGAAAGAAAATGTTAAACTATTACTATTTCTTTGATTGTTTAGGAGAGTTTCACTATGGTTGTGTCACTCAACCATACCTAGTTTTTGCTTCTTACAGGTCCCAAGTATTTATGTGTGTTTCACTATGATTGTGCCACTCATTCATACCTACTTCCTATTTTTATCACAGGTCCTAAGTCAAACTAAACAATAATAATCACCCAAAGCTGGAAAATTTGCAAAAATTGAAATTTGCAGGAAATAAAATTTGTAGGAAATAAAAATTGCAGGAAAGAAAATTCTAACTATGAAAGTAGTAAAATTATTCCTCAATAGAAAAAAACCTGGCAATGTCGAACAAAGGAGCTTTTTGGGACCATCTTGTGCCACTCAAACTCATATGCGTTCCTACATACAAGTAAGCCTCTCCTTTTTTGTACTACAAAACAACATTTATGATTAACCACTATGATGCTACTATCACTAGAAACAGTGCCAAAATGATCAGCTGTAATAGCTTATATTTAATATTTGTCAATATAGGGTAATCAAGGTTATATTTAAATAATAGGAATCTAGTATAGATTGTAACATGGGGATAAATTCTAAGATTAATTCATATCTCTTTTAGTTTCAAGTTTTGTAAAAAATTAATGATTATAGTTAACATAAATTAAATCATGCTAGAATGAAAATAAAGTGCAATTTATGATTTATGTAGTAAATATGATATTTACCTATTGATGATTTTATCTAATGATAATTACCTACTGATGACGATCCTAGTACAATTAGTTTTAATTATCTATTTTTACTTTCTAATCTATGATAATGTAATTTAATTTAATTTATATTCTAAAGTTAATTTTACGTACTAACTACTCCTAACCTATTGTAGGGGTGAGAGATTAGGGACTAACTGTAGGAGTGGGACCTACCTCCTAGAGGATAGTTTAAGTCTTTCTCCCCTAAACTACTTTATATCAGTAACTAAAATGCATAACTACTATTAAAATTATTCTATTCTATGGATACAGGAAAATTACAATTACAACTACATAAAATAAATCAAGCAGTAAATAACACTGAAGATATAGTTACCATATGTGAAAAGTAAAGTGTTGCTTTTATTGCTGAAAGTTCAAATGTACATGTTGGCCCATTTCCTCAGAAATTGTAATACGTTAACTATACTTTGAAAATATCTTTATTAGATAGGCAATTGATGATTAGACCTTTTTCAAAGGTATTCCTATGTAATATATAATATGATTTGGAAAATTCTGTATATACCTCTTCCATGTATTTTTTTCCATGTGGCATTGTGGACTTAATAATTCGACAACTATGTACTTAACAGAAATAATCTAATTATTCTAAACAAACACAATTTTCTAATCCTCCTTGGACTCAGTAAATAGCCTAAGTGGTCCAAGTGGCAATACATGAACTAACATAACAAAAAAATAATAATTTGAACATTTTATGAGATATAAAACATAACTATATGCCCCTTTATTCTCGAGAAGGACATAACAATATTGTGTCAGAATATAGACAACCTAACAATAATCTAATTATGCAACTTTATAAAATAAAGTTACAACTTTATTAATCAGAATATCCTCATGAAGAATATGTGACAAGTCAATCAACTAATCTAATTGTAATATTTTATTGCCATGTAAGAGCGTCATACTATCACTGATGTGGTATACAACATCGGTCAACTGACTTGGTCAAATTTCTTCTGTAACTTTTGGTAAAAGTTCTCTTCAATAACAGTCTTCAATAGCTACCTTATGCAACATACTTTAGAACTATATTTTGTAACATACTTCAGCTACCATATTCTGTAACAATATTCAACAATATTTATTAATCCATCGTCCTTGCATTCACATTTTCACGTTTGTGGTGTAATCTAAAGCTTGTGCTACTACATGGTACACCTATGAATCATTCTTCAATATTTTCCTATATAATCATACACAACTTACGTGCAATTTACATGAAATGCATACATTTGTTAGATTAACTACATTCATCGTTTTGATTGATAAATCATCGAAATAAGCAAAAATAACCACTTAAAATATATTATAACCACAAATTAAAGATAAAAATGAAACAATTTATTACATAAAATATATGCCAAATAATTACTCATCATATAGCCTTACTATGAAGACTCTTGAATTACTATGACTCTTCCATACCTTATGACTCTTGGCTATCACTTGCACACATATGAAGCTATATTTTATGTACACTTGTAACTTGAATCTTAACTAACTCTTCATAATCTAAGGAAACGTGCAGTCTTACGTGAAGGAAAATTGTGCACATGTACACTCATCACACTTGCAGAATTAACTACATGATACTTATGTATTTTTTGTACATTATTACATTACATAAAATATTTACTCACACTTTAAACTAAGACACACTCTTAATCTCAAAATGTACCCAAGGTGATAAATTAGCATGTACCAAATAATGCAATATATTCCAACACCCCCTTATATTGCATTATTTTATTATTGAAGACTTTAGTCTTCAACATGGTCTTTATCCTATTCCTAGAGCTCATGCAATCTTCTCTTGGTATCTTCAGGCTGATCTGTATCTTGATCATGTAGATGATTAGTATCCTCATAAAGTATTAATTTTTCCAAGAGAGTTTTAACATTATTCTCTTCTACTATTTCTTCTAGTTCTTCAATTTCTTGAATTTCTTGAGCTAAGTGTCCCTTTTGATTTCCTTCTCTATATTATTGTTATATTTTGAATCTATAAACTTAAAGGAAATGGAATCACAAGTATGGAATTAAGCATGCAATGTTATAACTATGATAATGGCTAGCTAATATGTATGAAAATATCATAAGAAACTTCATAAATAACTCAATAAATAGCCATCAATGAATGTTTACAAAAATATACAATGTTATTCAATGGAGGTCACAACCTCTCAATTTTTACAAAATGGATCTACATTGTATCTACTACAACTCTACCTATACACTCCAAAATTCCCTTCCACTTATACTCTATTAAGGCCTATTTATAATGAGATGTAACTCTTTACCATCAAAACTCCTATGACATCACTATTCTATCCTAAGGACTTATGTACATGTGGACTACATGCACATTTATATCATTGCATATTCTAACACTTGTGCATTTATTACATTACTTTAATCACCTTACTTAAATCATAATAAAATCCTAATATAAATATGCACCCATGATGGTACATTAGAAAGAACCAAATAATGTAATATATTCCAACACTCCCATGTATTACATTATTTGGTTATTGAAGACTTTAGTCTTCAATATGGATCTTCGATTTTTAGAATTTCTTCATATTGAACTGGTCCTTTGTATTATTTTTAGTTCACATTGCACTATATACCTCATTGATATGGTTCCTCTTCTCATTCTTCTTTATTATCCTTATATTTAGGTTCTATTTATCTATTTTCATAAGTGGTTGTACTTTTGCCTATTTCCTGCAAGAGTATTTTCTCTTTGCCTTTGTCCTCTGTATTACTATCCTTGTTGTATATAGAGGATTCTGAATAAAAACTTAAGGCATCATTATAAGATATTTAGTTAGTAAAACTTGAATTATTAATACTGCATGAGGATTGAAACATATTCTCTAAGAAGTATTCATCTCTCTTTATTTTATCTTTGAGTAATTCAATTAATTCTTTCAATTTTGCATTCTCTTATTTGTAATTTTGAAGTGTAAGTAAAACCATATATAGAATAATCCCAAAGTCTAGAGGAGCTAAAATATTCATTTCCATTATCAATTGCTTCAACGATTCTAGCATAAAGATAATTTTCCATGGTTGTATTTTTTTCTTCTAAGCCTTCACTATAGATCAATCTGGAGGCAAGATTTAAATTTTTAGTTTTGGCAAGTAGATTCCCAATTCCAAATTTTATCAAACTTACATTTTATTTTATAATGGTAGTTTTCACATTAGTTTTTACTATATTCTTTGAGGTTGACATATTTCTTACTCTTTTAGTTTGAGTAGATTATGTTACTTGTAGATTTTGTATCTTTCTTTCTGAATTCTAGATTGAATCAATTTTCGTAGTGTATGATTGATCAATGGAATTTTGACTATTTAGAATTTTATAAATATTTTGATAGATCCTGTGGAGTATCCTACCTTATATATCCTTAGTGATTTATAATATATATAATCCTTCAATTTGTAAATACAATCTTGGAAAGACATTTCCAAATTTCAAGTTTTTTAAAAGATATTTCTATATTGCAAGTTCATGAAAGTACTATGAATTCAATAATATGATTGGATTTCAAGATTTGATTTGAATTACTTTTGTCTACCTAATAATGATATGACAAGTTTAATATAATGTTCAACTCTTTACAACAACTATTTTATCTCTCCTTGTAGAAAGTTGGAATTAGATAGAAATTCACAATATCTTCAAGATAGTTAAGTTGGATTCTCTATATATTCAACTTGAGTATGATACTAATAAAATAAATCTTCCAAATTTTAAATAAATCTAGAGTTTGAATTACCTCTACCTTTATATAATGAAGTTTCTAAATTTCTACAATTTTAATTTGTAGTAGGATTCCTTGTATCTCCCAAGTTAGAAATTTAGAAAGACTGTATTTGCAAATTATATTTCACTAACCTTATGTATCCTTGTTCAATGTTTTCAAATGTTTGAAGCAATAATAATAAATTTTTTAATGCTTCTATTTTATACCTTCTTCTCAAGGCAATTAATATGCTTTCTAGTATTTATTTTCACTCATTATTACTCCTTAATATTAAATATCCTAGAGTATAGAAATTAGTTGATATCAACCTTAATAAACTTTAAATATATCTAAGAATAATTCTCACCTTTTTAATTGCTTAATTCTAGCTTGCAAGCTCCATACAATAAACTTGAATATCTATAAATTAGATGGTGGTTGACTCCTTGTCAACTTCAAGATGCTACATAAATCTTTCACTTCTCTTCACTGAATTGTGCGCTCTTCTTCAATGTTAGTATGCTATCCTGTGACATTCTATTCAATTGGTGAATGTGCTTCTTCTCAATGTTGATTTATTGGCCTATGCACTTCTATTCACCTAGAGAACATGCTCTTATTAAACATAATTATGTTGGCTTGCACACTTATATTCAATTAGAAATCTTAGTATGTTATTACTCCTTGATCTTTGTACTAATTTAACTCTTAACTATTATCTTAAATTTATCTCTTCCCTTCGAATTAGCTTTTTATAAATGAGCACTATACTAGTGCTTCTATTAAGGGTGTCTCTCTAGATTAAAACACAGTGTAAGATGGATAGTACCAAGTGACACTCACATTATCTAACTCCTTCAAAAATGCTTCTACTGCACTTTATTCCAACACCAAATGACAAGTAGTGTTAGGTAATTTAATATATTCCTTCAAGGTATCTAACCTATGATCAATGCTTATTTAAGAGTATTATACAAACGGTTTCTTTACTTAATTATTTCTCTTTTCTTAACACTTGAGTTATCCTCAATGTTGTGGAAATTTACTACTGGTTTGCATGTAATACCTTCTTCCACATGGTGAAAGTATTTCACCACTTTACCCTAACTGCCTTAGATTATTCAATCAATTCAGTATCACTTCTCAAAGCTTGTTTGCTACACTCCTTGATCTACATCCAACATATCTATGATTTAAAATGATAATTATTCTCCAATGTTTCAATGGAATTAATTGCTTATTCCTCTAATGCTTCAACTAAGTATCAATATAGTCCATGTGTTGGCTTCAAGTAGTCATCAAACCTTATTTGAAACTGATTCTACCTTGGTAATTTGCACTGTAGTTTGATGTATCTCATCCTTAGGCTTGATAAGTTTGCTTTCATACCTATGATGACTTCCACGCTAGATATATGAATTGAATGAAACACTTGCAATGGTGCAAGTTAGTGTAATTGCATGGGCAAAAATGGAGGCTTGTCTAAGTGCCAACAAAGCTACTTCCAATGTAGTTACATGGGCTGAATAGGGATGTGTCCTATGAGTCATTCAATTACATTGCTTGGAGGTAGACATTACTGAGTTTCACTGTGATGCCTTCACCAAAGACTATCACATAGGTAATATATCTCACTTTGCTTTCAAATACCTTTTGATGTTTCTTATATTGCCTTCACCAAAGGCTTCTTAGATGTTGAACATACTTGGCTTGACGTCCTTAGCATAGCTATATCTCCTTCTAATGCTTTCACCTTATTCACCATCTTCTACTTGTAAGAAATATTTGTTATTTCTTGGGTTATGAATGTAGGTTAATAATATCTAAGTTATCTTCTTTTTCCTTGGAGATACTTCACATTTAGATCTCTATTAAGTAGCTCTAATGGTATGCTATGGAAACATAGAATAAGATGTGTATACATTTGTCCCCTTTTACTATTAAACCAAATCTCTTGGCTTCTAAAAATGTTGGCTTCAAATTCCTTTGTAGGCTAATATAAAACCAAAGTCAATGTTGCCTTCTAACCATTGGAAATACTTTCCTTTCTCGGCTATTTTTAATTTGTTAATTCTAAACTTTTCAATAATATTTTTGCACTATAGTATACACAAATCCATAGAGTCTTATTTTTCTTGAATAGATAATAGATAGATGATATTTTTATTTCTCTTAAAATACATCTAAATTATATTTTTATGTGTAGGTTGAACCTTGAAGATTGTAACTTTTGCACCACCTTGAAGACTTTAAATTGAAACCTATTTATGTAGCCTTTAAACCTTGAAATTGGTGCTTGATAAAATTAATAAAGAACCAACTATAAAAGTTCAACTAATGAATATTTTGCACCTTTTTTGCATATATTTATACCTTTGTACATGATGATGATATTAGTGATTTGAATAATATAAATGCTATATTTTAGTAGATAAAATTGTAGCTCTTCTAGGTTATCCGAAACAACCCTTCACCTCACCTATTTGTAACATAGACACTCCTATAACTTGCTGCCCAATGTTGTACTTCGATGGCTTTAGTTCTTCTTTAGAATGCACTTTGTAAGTATTAATTTTTATAGCTATTAACGCTATCCTAATTCCTACCATTTTATAGCCAATCTCTTCACTTAAATGCTATCCTTGAACCTCAAAATTTTGGTAGGGAACTAATCCAAATTGCAATTGGGTTTTCCTTCAAGAACTCTTTAGTAATATACTATAGAAACTAGAAAATCTCCTATATCCATAATAATATTGATGCCTTCAAAGGAAATCCCTAAATCACTTAGATTTGGTGGCTTCTCTCTCTCCTTTCTCCTTCAATTTCCTTGTCAAATTCTGACTTCAATTTTTACCTATCTAATGGCCTTCTTCTCAAGATTCTAAATATCTTGAGGTATTCACTATTCTCCTCTAAATTTTATAAATATTATTTCCAAATAATTCTCTCTTGGGATTATTGTTGGATGGTGAAAATTGCCCCAAGTTATTTATCAAAAACTTCTCCTAGAGTTCTCTTCAAATCTTGTCCAATGAGTTTTCCTAGGAACTTCTTCAATGGTTTTCTCCTTCAATGAGGCTCTCCAAGACTTCTCCTTGTTTCTTCTTGAGACCTCTTCTCTAGGGTTTTCACCCTTGTATATTTTATGGTCTTCCCAATGAAACCCTTTCTTCAAAATTCTACTATGAAATTTTGGCAATGAGATCTCCCTCTAGGATCTTTGAAATTTGTTGCTTCTGAAATATGCAATGGGACTTTTACTAGTCCTTTCCAATATTAAAACTTCCAAATATGGAATTGTTTTTTTTTTTTGTATTTACATGGTGGAATCGGTAACCGCCACGAATCCGGGCAAGCTATCTAGCTTTTATGACCGCTACATTATTCTGTGCTCTCCGCCTTGGAAGCCGCCACACAGATCTTCGCACAGTCCGCCCCTATAACCACCATACCACAATCATTTTAAAACTTTTATGCCACTGAAAGCACCAGGAAAGGGATAAGCATTCAGTCCAGTGAGGCCCGAGATTTGAACCTTGGACCTTCACCCCTCTTATGGGGTTTTGATGAACAAATTGGTCTACACCTTAGACCTTCCCACCACCCACTTGTCCATAATACACCTTTCCCACCTTCAAAAGGCCCACTTTAGCCCTTTCCCACCATTTCCTAACCCAATTGGGATTATTTTAATATTATTTTATATTTAATATAATATTTTATATTATATTATAATATATTTATTATAAAATATGTATTTATAAACCTAATTAACCACATTCGTTCGATCCAATCTAATATCCACCGTCCATCTTCATTAATCCATGCCACACTTAAAGTACAATATAATCCCTAGGATGTGATTTAATCTTAGCCATACGATTTAAAGTGTTAAGCTAAAACCCTAATAAACCCTAAGGTTGGATTACAAGTAAGGACATTTGAAAATGCCCAAACCTTGAAATCCTGATATTGTAACATGCATCCTAAAGAAGTCATTCGAGAAGCTCTAGTGAAGCAAAAAATATAGAGTTCTGAAGATACAAAGCCCTGGATAGCAATAGGATTTCTACTGTTCCAACCATCATCATTTTATATTGCCCCCATCATTTCCCATTCGTTGTATTTGTTGCAACCCTCATGATCTACTTTTGCAAATTTTATTCTCATCGTAGGTGCTCTCCCGAGCTTGCAAAGCTCACTGTAGAGCTTTCTAAGCACACGCATGTGCCTACTATATTATAGACTTGCTCTAGATCCTGTTGTTTCCCATAAGTGTGCACTAGATCCTGTTGTTTCCTATAGGTACACTCCAGAGCCTGTTGTTTCCCATAGGTGCACACCAGAGCCTGTTGTTTCCTGTAGGTGCACACCAGAGCCTACTTTTTCCATAGGTGCACACCAGAGCCAATGCTACACATCTACTGCAACTTCACAAATCTACAAAAATGAAGTAACGAATCATCATAATCAAGGTAAATCTAAATTTTTGTTATCATTTGTTGTTATTGCATCTTACATATCCAACTTACATAGATCTAGGGTTTTAGTTTTCATTTCTGAGGGTTCACACTATGGAACCCTCCTTTTTTTACTAACAACTTTATTGTTTGTTGTGTGTGTAGGATTGGATAGCATCAACCAAGAGAAAGCATTGGAAGACTACTATAGTCAGAGTGGCCCAAACACATGGATACCTGAAGCCCACTCGTTCTATTGGAAGTGAGGACACACCAGTTGAAGACACTTCATTATTGTAGCTAGGGTTTTGGAGAACCCTAGAATCTTGTATATCTTTGTATCAAATACTCATTGAGTACAGATTGTATCAAAAGGAGTTTATTATCTCCCCCTTGTTTATTGAATACATTTATATGTTTGAGCAATATTGTGTTTCTTTAGATTATTTGATTTCTTTATTGTTTAAGTGTCGTATTTTCATATTCACAGGAATTTGTTTAATGGGATATCCTATGGGCATATCCTTCAATGTGAAGTTTTCAATATTCAATGGAGATCACCAATCTCCAATCTTCACTAGGACTCTTCTCCTAGAGTCTCTTCTTCCTTCAATGGGGTCTTCTTTCTAGGACCTCATCCTTGATTTGCAATCTTCAATGTGGCTTACGTTTACATGAAATATATCCTCAATATCTAACATAGAATTTTTAATAATCAAATATTGTAATGGGACCTTTCTCCTTGGGCCTCCAAATCTTCAATATCTAACTTTTTGTTTTAGGTACTGTATGGATTCCAAAGATGATATTCTTCCTATATCTTGTAGGAAGATTCCCAAATTTTCTTTTAATATTATTTTTCTACAACAAAGTATTAGGAAATGATAATATAAGTTTCTATAAATATATAGAAAATAATCTTCACTAGTTGATTTGACAATCTAGTGGATTCAATACTGGGTTCTAGTCTTCACAAGATTTTTTGCAACTATGTGAAAAAAATCTAGCCAAAGATAATTTTAGAAATTATAAAAATAATTTTTGCAATCTCCTCTCAATATCTCTTGTTGATCTCTTTATTTCCTATTGATCTACCTAGTGCTCTGATACCACTTTTATCTTTTGAAGCTATAAACTTAAAGGAAATACAACCACAAGTATGGAAATAAGCATGCAATGTTATAACTATGATAATGACTAACTAATATGCATGAAAATATGATACAAAACTTCAAAAATAACTTAATAAATTTCCATTAATGAAAGCTCACAAAAATATACAATGTTATTCAATGGAGGTCACAACCTCTCCATTTTTAAAAATTGGATCTACATTGTATCTACTACTACTCTACCTATACACTCCAAAATCCCCTTCCACTTCTACTCTATGAAGGCTTATTTATAATGAGATGCAACTCTTTGCCTTCAATATTCCTATGACACCACACTTTTCTATTTTAAGGACTTATGTACATCTGGACTACATGCACATTTACATCATTACACATTCTAACACTTGTGCATATATTACATTTATTTAATCAACTTACTTAAATCCTAATAAAATCCTAATATAAACATTCACCCATGATGGTACATTAGAAATAATCAAATAATGTAATATATTCCAACAATTGTAGATAATATTGATTATATTGATATTGAGAAGGGTAATGATGCTAAATTTGTTGTTGATATGGTTTATATTGATTTTGATATTGTCTTGGTTGAAAAGACCCATTTGATTGACCTCCATGTTTTAATTGATTCCCTTGAAACTAATTTCTTGAATTGAATCTTTAAAAAATTGTACTATGTCCTATCTTTCTGCCTACTTGACAATATCTATTATTTCATTTTGATATTTCCATTGAGAATAAAACAACATTTACTTATGAATTATCATTTGAGACTAAGGTTTTGTTAGTCATTTCATCTTTGATTGAATTTTCTATCTCATACTCTTGTAGAATATTGACTAACTCATCAAAAGAAGTATCTTTACTTAAAACTTATAAAGATGTAAAAATATGCTTGTAGCTCTCTGGAAGTGCTCTTAGAATTACTTGAACAAGAAACTTGTCTTCTACCTTCACTCCTAAGATTAATAATCTTTTATTTTATATCTGCCACTTTTCTTAGAAATCATTCTATATTTTCACCACTATTAAGCTTTAGAGAATGCAATTGAGTTTGAAGATTCAAAATAATGGCTTTATTATTTTCTTCAAATATCTTGGCTAAATTGTTCCAAGCTTTTATATTGGTTGCTACTGAACTAATGTATGGTTGTATATCATGTGTAATTACAAATGTTATTATCATAAGATATTTTGCTTAATATTCTTCATACTTTTTAATTTCTCTAATATCTTCATTAGGTTTGGTTTTTGTTCATTTAACAATATCCCAAAATTTTTCCACTATCAATATTGAACTCAATTTTTTCCCATGAAGTGTAATTAGGACCTTTGAGTAGTTGATATTCAGAAAGAAAGAACTTGTTTGTTGTCATGATGACACTCCTTTTATCTTCCTAGTTTTTGAATAAGAAACTTGAAGATAATTTTCAAACTTTTCTAAGATTTTGAGTTGAATTACTTATGTCACCCTATGTTTGAATATATGATCACACAATATTTTTTTATGAAGGTTTCAATTCTCAAATTTCTAAGTTGAATACCTTTTATCTCCCAAATCTGAGAATATGATTACTAAATTATAAATTTCATAATCCTATGTTGATGTTGAATTATTTATAGCTTCCAAATTATAAATTTAGTAGTTTAGTAAAATATATTTTCAAATTTTGGATTCCTAATTTGATGTTGAAAACCTTATTTCTCCAAAATATAATTATTTGCAAATATTTTAAATTGCTTTACAAAATCAAATAAATTAATTACAAAACTTGTAATTAACTTTCCAAAACTTCAAATCAACTTTTCAAATCTCTATAAAACTTTCCAAATTGCATTAAAAATATTTCTAGATTTTTTATTTTCACTTACATACCTTATTTCTCCAATATTTCAATTAATCAAGGTGAAAATAAATTAATTAAATTCAACCTTAGGAAAATAAAATACTATTCATCCCTTATTTCTCCAACATTTAGAAAATAAAAAATAAACTTAAATATTACCTCCAATATTTTGGGTGCATAATTATTTTAGTAAAATATTTGATCTCCTATGTTGCTCCAATGTTGAATCTTCAATAGGTTTCTTTACACAAGGCACTCACTCTAATTCAAATATGAATTAATATCAAATGCTTTTTGGTGCTATGCTATTTATGACTCATGCATCTAATGGTTCCTTCCTCCAAAATCCATTGGTGCTCTTTGTTGCAATTTCTAAATGTCACACAAGTTCTTTTTGTCTTCAACCAATATTCCTTTGGCACTCCAAATTTCTTATGCTCCTCATAACACTTGGAAAAATCATTATTCACATTTGGATTATATTGTTCAATGATGCTATGTCTTCCTAGGAATTAAAATTTACACGTGGCTCTTCACTAATAGTAAACCAAACATCCATTTTATGACAGTTGGTTTCTCTAATGGTCATCCTCATCTTTTGACTATTACAAACACTAATGGTTTGGTTATCTCTTCTACATCTTTTCAATGTGTAACGATGTCTATTCAGTTTCTCATTTTTTATCGTACATAGGTGATGGTTCTACTACTTGGAATGGAGCTTATGGTGGCTCCTCTAACCTATAGTGACTAACTAAAAATTACACCTTCACCTTGGCTCACTTGGTGGCTCTAGAATGGTTTTCCTCCTTTGTATATTCAATTGCTTCTTATTTCACTATGGTGGCTCTTCGTTTGCATGTTTGGTGGCTCCTCCTCCTTCACAAGGTGATGTACTCTCAATATTGGTGGCTATTGGATGCTTACCCCCCTATGCTATGACTAAAACTTGCTTGCTTTACTCCATGTATTATCTTGCTCTTTTTCAATCTAACAACTAGCTTGTTATTATACGATTAAAACTAAACATGCTAGAGAGAGAGATCCTTATATTACATGGTATGTGTAACTACAATATATTGAATTTAACCCTAGTTTCAAGTTGTCCATCATTCTTCTTATCACCAACTATCTATCTAGCATCTAATCAAGATACACCCATCTCCTTACCATGCACAAGCCCATCTATGTAGGTATACTATGCATATTACGATAGATATTAACCACATATTAGTTAGGTTTAGCCTATCTCCTTCGAATAGTCAAGGGTACATTCATATTCATACCCTATACAAGTCTATCTGTGTAGATATATGATGTGTACAACAAATATGCCATTCATATTATCATTATGATGGTGTAGCCCAATCCTTTGTGTTGAGTGATATTTTCAACCGATTATGAAAGCACACTCATAGTTAGGATCTTGTTAAATTCATCCTCTCTTGCAAATAACTAATTTGTTTCTCTAAGGTTTTGTTTACTTAATTTTTTAAAATGTGCTTGTATGCTTGTAAAGTGTAAAAATATTGTTGTATGCCTCAAATGTGCAAGTAACTGATAACAAGGGGCATGTGGTTTGGTATTTGATTTATATTGTGAAAATATTGTTGTTCATGAAATTAATTGTCAAAATGTGCGATTAATAATCAAATATTGCAAATAATAAAACTTGTGGAGTGCAAATATTTGAAATTTAACTTTAGAAAATGATTTTAATTAAATTTATCCAAATAATTAATGTTTGAACTTTAATTATTATTATTTGGAAAGTTTATTAAATAAAATCTCTAATGTTTATTTCAGAATGTGAAATACCGAGAACTTATCAAAATGAAATAAACATTTACCCTAATATGAAAAATTAAAACTTTGCATAAAACTTAGGGTTTTGATTTTTCCTTGTGCAATGAAATTAAAAAAATTAAAAAGTTTTAAGGTTAGAAAAAAATAAAATAAAATGAAATAAAAATAAAACACAAGTTACAGTAACTTATAAATCCCATATTGAATCTGTAGAATGAAATATTTCAAAACTTAACCTAATCTAATCCAACCAATATTCACAATCCAAATTAGATCTAGTGCAATCTTCAAAAGGAAACAATCAATATATCAAATTATTAATAATTCAACTACCATTAGCATGCATATGTCTCATTAAATAATTCAATGATATTGTTACAAAGATATTTAACTAATACAATCTTCATAATACCTCACATCAATTGATTCTATGTGGATGAAAAACTTCTCAGTAAAGCAACTTGAGAGGAAACCTTTGACAATGGCAATATTCAATATTCTCTTCCACCCACTCCAAATTATTTCGGTCCTTTTTCATGAGTCTCAATGACTTATTTATAATTTGAAAAATTTAGTTTGATTCAGTTTCAAAATAGTTTCGGGAACAAATTTAGTAACTATTCATTCTCCTTGTATTTTTGAACTTGTGGAAATGTTATGAATCTTATCATTAATATTTATTTTCCTTCCCTTGTATTACCTGCATAATGACATATTCATCATAATATTAAGACAAAGCCAACCTTTATTTTATTTATTATTCATTTTCCTTCATAACTTTCCTTTTGCCCAAAATTGAGTTAAAATTCAAAGTTCTCATATTTTAATGAAAATTTCCATGCATCTCAATAGGCCAAAAGGGTACTCAAAATTGCTGAGATCATCCAAAAATTTATCACGGTTCATGAAATATAACATTTTAAAGTTCATAAGCTACTATAGTAAACTGCTATTTTTGGGTGAAATTAACATCTGAAATCCTGTAAGTTTGGTACCATTAGAAAGAGGAAATCAATATCTTTCTACCAATTTTTGAATGGCTCAAACCAAGTTGTCTAGCTCAAGATATGTCCATTTCAATTTTACATTAATTTTAGGGCAAAAGTGATAAAATTTGAATAACCCTAAAATGAAATTTAATTATTTAAACCTTTGAAAACCTTTGAAAATGATTTTAATTAAATTATTTGATTTGAGATAATGCAACTAAGATGCAAATAATAAAAAATATTCAATTCGAAGCATTGCAACTAAATTCAAACCTTCAAGATGCAAAGATGTCAACAATTTCAAAGTGAAAGCAAATTTTCAAAGACCTTGATACGAGCAAAATTGGATAAAACAAAGAACAAAAAATACCAAAATTTTGAGTGGGTCCCCAAATTGGGGTACGTTGTGCAATGGAAACAACACTTTCATAGATAGTTGTCTCATTTTAAAACTTCTAGGTGGTGCAAGTTAAACTACTTTAGTCACTTAAACTAAGTTTATCCATTTGTCCCTAAAGGATCCCATAATCCCCTAGGTTCTCCTTAGGGTTATGCATAGGGGGTTGGACTCAAAATATACTTGTAAAAAAATGGTGAATCCTAATTGATATCAAGGTGAATCATGGAGAAGGAATTAAACACTACTGGATGGAAATGAGGAAATTTTTTTTTTGCTCTGCTAGGGTTTGATGAGGAAAGCTGCTTTGCTAGAATTTTTTTGAGACCTATCTGGTGGGCTCTGCGGGGATGGCAGTAGTTTCTAGAGGAGGTATGAACAACTGGAGGAATGTAGTGATGGCATCAAGTCCATCACAGAGCATGAATGCTAGGGCTAGTATTTCTTTTAAAAATGATTGGAAGGAACAGGATTTCCCGTTGCATGCCAGGAATCGCTTGTTAAAGAACAATGGATGTTTGGAACGATGTGAAGCCAGGTCGGTTCTAGTGGTTCAACCAGACTCGGTGGCAGAAGATGTGGAGTATTTAACCAAACATGCGCTTATTGGTAAATTTATGGGCATCCAAATTTCTCTTCCCTTTGTGGAGACTTGGGTTAGGAAGACTTGGAACCCTGAAGGTGATGTGGAGGTGATGCTGAGTGCAAACAACTATTTTATGGTGGTTTTTTATTGTCTTGCAGATCGTAACAAAGCATTTGAAGGAGGTCCCTATTTCTGTAACCAAGTGGGACTCTTTCTTAAACCCTAGCATGTGGGTTTCAACCCATCAGAGGAGTGACCGTCATGGGTTTCGATGTGGGTTCGGCTTCCATGGCTCCCCTTGGAATTTTGGAGAAATGACATCTTGCATATGATTGCCCTTCTACTTGGGAAGTCGGTTGGGCTGTCAGGACAGACGCTGGATAAAAAGGTAATCTCTGTTGCCCGTATCTGTGTTGAAATTGATTTAAACAATCCTATTCCAAATTCTATTGAAATATAGTTTGGATCAACCACATGGGTTCAAAAACTTGACTATGAAGCTCTTCCATTTCGTTGTTGGATTTGCCATGAATATGGCCACTTACAAAGAAAATGCCCTAAGTTTGTCCTACTTGTGGCTTCAAATCCTAGGCCCTCTCAAGCTGTACAAAATATGGATAAAGGAAAAGCCCCGATAAAGGAGGGGGATCAGGATAAGGAAGGCTTTGTTATGGTAAAACCTTGAAACAAAGGAAGAAAGGCAAAAAGAGACATTAAGGATAACCAGCCAGATGTTTAGCTCAATCGTTTTGAAATTCTAGAGAATCTTGATCAGTGCGTGGAGATACCTGAAACATCGCTACCTGTTATAGATATAACAAGACCAAATCAGTTGTCTCTTCATGAGGTGGAACCAAGGGAACCAGATACAGGGGGTTTAAATGAAGAACAAAGGGCTTTGGTTTCGAGTATAGGTGATATGGTTGGCCCTAGCCCTGGAAGTGAAGTTATCTTAGAAAATGGCACAGATTTAGATGTGCCCTCTCCTACCCAGGCACTGATGCAGTCATCCATGGACTATAAAACTCCTATGGTGCTGGGATTGCAACATAAAATAATTAAAAAAAATGCTTCAGATAAAAATATGAAGGTGGGTCGGAAGAAAGACCAGGATAAAATTAAGTTAATGGGAGAGACTTTGGTAGAGTCAGATTTGGTGAGAACATTGGACTCCCATTTTTATAACCCCCAAAAATGATTATACTTTCATGGAATGTAAGGGGGTTGAACAACATCCCTAGACAAAAAGTTGTTCATGATTTGATTCGTGTTCATTCTCCGGATGTGGTTTTTATTCAGGACAGAGTATTGATAACTGGGAGAGTCTCCCGTCTGGGGATTCTCAACACCTACGGGAGTTGATCCATAAGGATGTTCAGACTTAATGTGGTTTGTTTTTTTTTTTGGTTTTCTTTGGGAGTTGACCTTGTCTAGTGATTTAGCCTGTCTTGTTGCTTATTTGAGTCCTGGGTGGGGGCTCAGTTGTACTTTGTAATCTAGACTTTTTATCAATAAATTTTTACCCCTTTATTTAAAAAAAAAAGGTGAATCATGGAGAATCCTAAGAAAATCAAATCAATCATCTTCACACCAAAATTTGGGGTATTTGAAGCCCTAAAATATAAGTTCATATTTGGGTAACATTTTTACCTATTAAATTACCTTATAACTTCATACAATAACGACCATTATATCGGGCTTGAAAAAAGCTTTGAAATGAGTACAAATATGCCTATGTTTGGATATATATTATGGCAAATTGACCCTAAGAAAAAATTAATCCTAAAAATTTTAGGCGAATGGGTCGACGTCGAGGGTCCTCATATTCACCAATTTCCAATTTTGAAAATCCTAATATTCATCCAATTTGCAAATATTCACCACTATGCATAACACTGATTCTCCTACTCTATCCAACACACTAACACTATAATTTATCTAAAGAATTTACTTAACCACTATAAGCATTTTAAAACCATCATCATAGAAGAACAAACACTAAGTCTAACAATTTAATCAAGCATGGAACATAATAATAAAAGTGATGATTGAAAGAAATAAATCTATCCAGATAATATTTTTGAAAAGAAATCTAACATCATTAATCAATAAGTTGAATCATAAATTACAATTAGGAGATATACTTCCATAAGTCAAGAATTATTACATAGCTTGAGTATGGTAAAAGAGTCTATAATTTTAAAAGAATAATATATATGAATAGCTAAATAAAGGTTGCTCTAATAATGTTTCATTCATAACATGAGTAATATTTGTCTATAGTCCTTGATACTTCCTTGGTCCTTTGGTTTGATCATTTCTCAATTGATAGTAGTGAGGGATCAAGACAAATCATGAAACTATGAATCATGCATCTACTAGATGATCATTTAATCTAGTGCATCTAAATTTCCCAAATTACAACTATACAATCACCAATATATCTTTATTATTCATTCACTCAACATCTAAAAGATTCATCTTTCACTTCATCATAATATCCCTTAATCAATCAAGGTTCATAGTCATTATAAAAGTCCTCCCTTAGATTTGATTACCCATTTCTCATTTATTTCTCTAATTAATCAAGGCCCCATATACCTTAATTAACTAAATACTTAAAAAATTACGCATTTCCCATTTATTTCTCTAATTAATCAAGGTCCCATAAACCTTAATTAACTAAATATTTAAAAATAACCCTATTTCCCATTTAGTTCTCTAATTAATCAAGGCCCCATAAACCTTAATTATATAAATACTTTAAAATGACCCATTTCCCATTTATTCCTGTAATTAATCAAGGTCCCATAAATCTTAATTAATTAAATACTTCAAAAATTACTCATTTCCCATTTATTTCTCTAATTAATCAAGACCCCATAAACCTTAATTAACTAAATACTTAAAAATCCCATTTTCCATTTATTTCTCTAATTAATCAAGGCCTCATAAACCTTAATTAACTAAATACTTTAAAATTACCCATTTCCCATTTATTTCTCTAATGAATCAAGGCCCCATAAACCTCATTTACTTAAAATTTACCCATTTTTTAATTTATTTCTCTAATTAATCAAGGCCCCATAAACCTTAAATAACTAAATACTTAAAAATTCCCCATTTCCCATTTATTTTGCTAATTAATCAAGGCTCCATAAACCTCAATTAAAAATATACTTAATCTACTGAAAATCCTAAACAATTCATCAACAAATACTTACAAAAGCATTAAACTTTCTTCCATCTTACAATAGATCAATTTCCATATCCTTTAAAACCTTTTCCTTCTAATGCAAGAATGTAACCCTTCCTTTTTAAATACAATTCAATCATCTATAAATAAAAACATAGCTTTCTCTTTATAGTTTCATTTCCAAATATAAAACTTCTTTCATATTATAATTTTATTTAATTGCTCATCTATTTTTAGATCATCCTCTATTTCCTTTTAACATATTCTAATTTTCATTTCACATTCCTCCAATTATAGAACCAATACATTTATTATTTACTTTTATCTATTAAATATAAATAGTATATGTCCATTCATTTAATACTATAGATATTATCTCAGTAACCCTATTATTTAAATCATTTAAACTCTTAATTCAATATGTCACTTTTATATGAATATGAGCAACCTTTACTCTATCATAATATAAAAACCATTATACTCTTTATTAAGTAAATATTACATCTAAATCATTGGGAAATCCAAAGACAACACACATCTAAGTTAATCATATAACCAGTAAAACTAGCTCGACCCACCCAACAATACAGTGATAGCAAGAGCGGTCGATTAGACAAGACCAAACCACACATCACAAGAACATGGTGAAACAATGACCAACAATATGATAAACCAACACACAACGAACAATGACATGAATTAAAGGGAGGGAGTGGGGTCTTAGAGTCTGGTGTCCATAAAGAGGTGGGCATGGTAGTAAGGTAGCTAATTTCCATAAAAACCACTCCCCAATACCCCATGTATCCCATGTGGTATATTAGGGTGGGGTTTGGAAAATCTTGCCACTCAAGTGATGATATTTCTAGGGAGTATTTAAATAATTATAGGAAGTAAGAGATGATTTTTGCACAACAGACTCAATCACCAACCTTCTAGGTTATAATAACCACTAGGTTGAGAACAAATGCAAACAAAAACTAGACATACAATGACATGGGTGCAACTACTAAGGGGAGCTAAAATGAGTTGGCAGAACCCTTAGAATAACTAGATAAACATTTCCACAAGGCACATAGGTTTGATGAGAAATGGAGATAGTAACCAAAGCAAAAAAACAAAGGCTAAGGGAGATCCAATATTAAGCATAACATACAATGACCACCTCTAAGGGACTAAGGATGTAGGTAAGCTAAACAACATAATCCAATGACACTCTAACATAGATGGTATCTAACATTGCATCCATAACAAATACATGATAAGTATTAAATCATCATTTTTTTTCTTTTCTTTTTTTATTCAACATGAAGGGAAACTCATGATCCAACCTGATATAGTTCGTGTTTGATCTAGGCATCTTTATCTACTGTAGAACCAATATTTGTCCTCCTCTTTCTCCTCTCATTATCCTAGGTTTTTACATCCAACTTCTTCCAAAAAGTGTGTGTCTTCTTTCCTAAGGCATTCAATCTTCTATATGTGTGAATTCCTCTCCATCCACCCAAATGTGTAGGATCCTTTCAAAATTTTAATACCATCTATGAAATTGAAGGTATCCTTACCCACCCATGGCGGTCAATGACAATTTGTATTTTTTGTAATTATCTTCTCTCAAATATCAAGCTTCAAGATATTTTATTATATATGTTTATTTTTTTTTTTTTTTGAGTAATAATTCTTATACACATCCACCATGGGGATTGAACCCGGGTCACATAGCCAATAAATTTTAGGGATAAACAAGGGATGATCATTCCTCTTCAATTTAGTTTTATAAAACTTAAATATCCCTATATTATATAAAGTACAATAAGAACTCTCCATGTAAATGAGATATATATTTCAATATAATAACCCATTTATTAATTTAAACAAATGCATTCCTTTTTTTTTTGAAAAATTTGAAAAAACTTGTATTAAAACAAAGATCAATTACAATATGGGAAGAGACGCTTCCCAGCCAAATTCAGAGAGAACACAAGCTTACAATAGTAGAAGAAAATTTGCAATGGAGCCAAATCTCTTGAACCATTAACTAGCTAGCAGGGGGTCGGCATGGACAGTTGATGCAGCTTGTCACGAAATCGTGACACTATTCTTCTCCTTAGGCCATGAACATGCAACATGTCATGATATCGCGACACCTTTCCCCTTTGGCCGTGAAAAAGCAACATGTCACGATATCGCGACATTTTCCTCCTTTGGCCGCAAAAATTCAACAAGTCGCAATATCGCGACACTTTTCTCCTTTGGGCACGAAAGTGCAACATGTCGCGATATCGCGACACTTTTTCTCTCTCAGCCGTGATGAAGCAACATGTCACGATATCGAGACACATTTTCTCCTTTGGCCGCAAAAATGCAACATGTCACGAAATAGCGACAACATTTCTCCTTTGGTCGCAAAAATGCAACATGTCGCGGTATCGCGACACCTTTTCTCCTTTGGCCCTGAAAATGCAACATGTCGCGATATCGTGACACCTTTTCTCTCTTGGCCACGAAAATGCAACATGTCGCGATATCACGACACCTTTTCTCCCTTGGCCTTGAAAATGCAACATGTCATGATATCGCGACACCTTTTCTCCCTTGGCCTTGAAAATGCAACATGTCATGATATCGCGACACCTTTTCTCCCTTGTCCGCAAAAATGCAACATGTCATGATATCGCGACACCTTTTCTCCCTTAACCGTGAAAATGCAAAATGTCACGATATCGTGACACCTTTCCTCCCTTGGCCGTGACGAAGCAACATGTGATATCGCAACAACTTTCCACCCTTGGCCCCGATGAAGCAACATGTCACGATATCGTGACAACTTTCCACCCTTGGCCGCGACAAAGCAACATGTCACGATATCGCAAAAAATTTCCACCCTTGGCCGCGACGAAGCAACATGTTGCGATATCACGACAACTTTCCACCCTTGGCCGCGACGAAGCAGCATGTCGTGATATCACGATAACTTTCCACCCTTGGCCGTGACGAAGCAACATGTCGTGATATCGTGACAAATTTCCTCCCTTGGCCGCAATGAAGTGACATGTCATGATATAGTGACAACTTTCTGCCCATGACCGCGACAACGCAACATGTCGCGATATCGCGACAACTTTCCTCCAGTGACCGTGACGACGCAACATGTCGCGATATCATGACAACTTTCCTCTAGCGACCGCGATGGCACAACATGTCATGATATCGCGACAACTTTCCTCCCTTTGCATTTTCTTTGATCATTCAAGGACCTTTCCAGACCCTGTCTAATCACCTCATCCTCAATATCCATGTCACTGTGCAACTGAACTCCAACCTCCTTTTCTGCACCCATCTTAGCCAGAAAGTCAGCCGCTTTGTTCAAATCTCTACTCACATAAATTGGGATCACGTCCTCCAATTCCTTCCATAATTATTTAATTTGGGTAACAATAGCCCTCAACCTCCAAGATTTTAGAGAAAAGTTCCTCATGCAGTCTAGAGCTCCAACCATTATTTGCGAGTCTGATTCAAGAATAATCCTATGGTGGCCAAGTTTCACTGCCCAAATAGAAGCAGACTTGATGGCAATGGCTTAAGCTTCATTGTTAGTGGATCTTCCCAGGCCTTGCAATTCCCAATAGAGCACAGTCCCAGCATGGTTTCGGCACACCACTCCAATTCTGGATCTACCCGAATTACCTTTTGCAGCTCCATCAGTATTGATTTTAATCCAACCTTCAGGGGGAGGTTTCTAACAATTTTTGTCCTATCCCTCTTGCAGTTCAAGGCGTTCTTCCAAAGCTCCAATGTCAATTTGAGCTTCCTCCTCAGCATGAATAGCCACAGTTTGGTAACCTTTCTCCAAATGGTCACTCAAACCCCGTCTAGAGCGATAGAAAGTTTCTCTAAAAATTTTGGCATTTCTTTCCAGCCATACTTGCCACCAGATAAATCTTAAACTGAGATCCCAGCCAAAATGAAGAGCTTTAGATTTGAATCTACCTTTCTACCATTTTGCCCAGATATTCATCCGGTTCAGGTCACCACTTGAATTTTAAAGTAAGCAAACCAACACAGCCAAATTTGTCGAGTGAAAGGGCAACCAAACAGCAAATGGTCAATAGTTTCCTCGCTCTTGTAGCATAGTACACATTGAGAAGGTCTGATGATACCTTTTGATCTGAGATTATAAAAAGTGAGGATTCCATTGTGCATGCACTGCCAGGTAAAAAAGTTAACTTTTGGCCAGCCTTTATAGTGCCATATTTTCCTCCAGTCCTCAACCTAAAAAGTATGAGGGGGGGCTCTGGGAGAATGCTGTCATATCCATCCTTTACTGTATAGATGCCAAGACTCCTAAAGCCCCAGGCTAATTCATCCTCCACGTCTCCCCCTATAAGAAATACTTTTGTTAGAATTTTAGTCATGATGGGAGTCAAATCCGGAGGGATTGAAATGGGCCACTCATCCAACTTATTAAACTGCTTAAACTTACACTCCCCCAGCTGAGTAGTTGTGAAATAAATTTCAATACGGATCCATACCTTGGCTTCAATGGCTGCTTTTATTAGCTGTAATTCTGTAAATTTAGCAATGATGGGTGGGAATTGATCCCAAGAATCTGTCCAAAAATGAGCCTTCTCCCCTCTTCCCATTTTCTAAAATAAGCAGTCTTTAACAACCTAAGAACCTAACTTGAGAGCCTGCCAAACTAGGGACCCAGTACCATCCAAGGGGATGCGAGCTACATCGATTGGGTTGGCCTATCCCAGGTATTTGCTAGTTAGGATTCTACTAAAAAAGGAGGTGGGTTGGGAGATCCATCTCCGATGCTGACTTTCCGACCAAAGCTTTATTATTCAGCTTAGAATTTCTCAAACCCAAACCTCCTTTAACCTTGGGCTAAGTAACATTGTCCCAGCCTACTAAGGCCCACTTTCTCTCTCCCTTTGCTACTTCCCATAAAAACTTTCTAGCCATCCTGTCCAACTCTTTCCACATTGTAATCGGGGTAGCCAGGATAGAGAATTTGTAAATTGGCATGGCTTGAATGACTGACTGTAAGAATGTTAATCTGCGACCATAACTTAACCACTTGTGAGACCAGTGATTAATTTTTTCCTTGATACACTCCAGAAGATTCCTCCATGTGTCCAATTTTAGCTTCTTAAAGTGCAAGGGGAACCCCAAGTAAACCACTGGGAGAGAAGTCCTTGTGAATCCCAAGATTTCTAAAATTATGTTCTAAAGCCTTTGCTCTAGATTAAAAAAAACCACTTTGGATTTCTTGTCATTAATGACCTATTGAGTAGCCCTAAGATAGACATTAAGAGTATCCCTAATCATTCTTACTTCCCTAAAGCTGGCCACTCCCACCAAACCAGTGTCATCCACAAACTGTAGGTGCGTTAAAACTTCATCACCCACCCTGATACCCAATAATCGACCTTGCTGTCTTCTCCTCAAGAAAATTCTGCCAAGACCTTCAGCAAAAATGAGAAAAAGATAAGGAGAACATGGATCCCCTTGGCGCAGTCCCCGAGTAGCTCCAAATGGTTGCGAAGGAAGGCCCTTGATTAGCACAGAGTATGTCGGGGTAGAGACACAGCTCATGACCCACTCTATCCAGTCCTGAGAGAAACCAAAGGCTGCCATAATTTTATCCAGGAAACTCCATTCAACCTTGTCATAAGCCTTGGACATGTCCAGTTTTATGAACATCCCTTTATTAACAGAAGTGTGCATTGAATGGATTTCTTCCTGGGCCACAACCACCCCATCCAGAATCTATCGTCCCTCAACAAAACCCCCTTGATCAGAGGATACAATGTTGTGAAGAAGAGGTTTTAGGCACTCAGCCATTACCTTTGTGATTATTTTGTACAACACATTACATAAGGCAATAGGCCTATAATCTAAAATATGAACCCCCTCCTCCCCTTTTGGAATTAAGGTAATGAAAGTGTGGTTTATAGCTTTAAGCATTCTCTTATTTTCTCTAGACTCTTCTACAACAACCCTTACATCTTCCTCTAAGTAGTCCCAGAAAGCTTGAAAAAACTCAATTGGGAAGCCGTCTAGACCTGGAGTTTTACCAGTGCTCATTCCAAAGACCACAGTTTTCAATTCATCTCTGTCAATGGGTTTGAGGAGGGCCTAATTTTCATCCTCAAAAATAACAACAGGTATGACAAAAATAACTTCATTTTGGGCCTCTACATCTTGTACCACACTTTCCTTAAAAAGCTTAGAAAAATAATCCATAGCATGGGAATGCAAACCTGGAAGTGTATCAAAGGAATGACCATTCTCGTCTTGAAGGGCCTCCATATTATTCATCTGTCTTTGAGCACAAGCAGTCCGATGAAAGAATTTTGTATTTCTATCCCCTTCTAATAACCAGGTGGTTCTTGCTCTCTACTTCCAATAGGTCTCCTCCTGGTTGTCAATGTCCTCAACCGTTGAATGCAAGGCATCATCCTCAGGTTTGAGTTGGTCTGTAATTACTCCTTCTCTAAACTTTTTTGGACCTCATCCCATCTGGCCACCAATGGAGCTCTTTGGGCCTGGAAGTCTATTTTATTAGCATGCCTCCAATACTTCAACTAAGTTTTGACATATTGTAGTTTTTTGTGGATTCTGAACATTGCTCTCCCATAAGTGGGCGGCCTTCTTCCCACCACTGTGGAATTTTCTCTTGAACTTCTTCTTTTTGAAGCCAAAAATTCTCAAATCTGAAAGGTTTGTGATGCTGCCCCATCCTAGTCCCGCATACCAACAGAATGGGACAGTGATCTGAAACTGGGCCTTCTAAAATCTAAAAATTTATATTCCATTTTACAAATGCCTCCTCTAAAACCAAAAAATGATCTAGCTTAACCTTCCTGCTATGTGGCTCTCACCTTTTATTAGTCCAAGTGTAGTTAATGCCAGGACATTTAATGTCCACTAAGTGCAAATCCTGGACTTGGGCAATCATGAAATGGTCCCCTGGGTCCAAAAATGGTGTTCCCCCTTCTTGGTCTCTAGAAGATAATTTAGCGTTAAAGTCCCCCGCTATAATCCAGTCTAGATCTTCCCTTGAGGTTCGCATGTTATGCATAGCCTTCCACTGCCGCCTCTGACCATCTAGGTTTTGAGACCCATAAAAGTTTGTGATTAGAACGTGTTTCGCAGTGACATTATTCCTAAAAAGAGAAGTGAGAACACCCCTCCAGGAAATATGTTCTATTGTAGACCATTCAAGAGAGTTACACAGAGTAACAACCCCCCCTGAGGCACCTTGGGCAGCCACATCCATATGACCAACACCCCTCCAAATTCTGTTGACTGTTATGGACATAAGATCTAATGACATCTTAGTCTCCTGTAAAAGCAAAAAATCAGTATTACGATTCTCTAAAAGTCTTCGAACAACAGATTGATGGGTTCTTCTATTTAAACCCCTCACATTCCATGATTGTATAATCATTGGTTACCCTGGGAGCAATAAGAGTCTATTGTCCTCACCGATCCTCCCATGATCAGTTTGTCTCCTTGGACTACTAGCAACTCCCTATTGGATCTTCTACCTACTCCCTGAGAATTGTTGTTTTTTGATCTTTTTTCTACCTGGGTTATCCCAAAAGTTTGCCTTTCCCTATTCTTCTCTGCTATTCCCATGCTGACATCCTGAGATACTATCTACTCCTGGTTATGCACTACTAAATCCCTTGAACACACTGGTTGTGATACCTCATAGAGTTCAACTACCTGCTGTATGATGGGAGGAGATGAGAGAGGGAGTTTCCCAAAAATATTAGAATTTTCCTTATTACCCTCCATGCCCTCCATAGATTGTTCCTCTTCGTCAACTAGTGACTTAAAAATCTCATACCTATTGGCAGGTCTGAGATGGGATTGCTCCTTTCCCTCTTTTTTCTTTGTTCGTCTTTTTCTTCTGGGCTGTTCAAAACCCTCTCTCTGAGCTTCCGGACTCGAACGGTGCTATTAGAATATTTATTAAGTGTTGCCTTATCCTCTTTAGGTAGGTTTGGCATTCCTAAAGGGTCCTCCATTTTAGCATTCATATTATTAGGGCAGAAACGGGCCAAATGTCCATGTTTGTGACAAACCCTACATCTAAAGGGTAGGGACTCATAGTCCAGTTGTTGAATCCAGGAGAGTCCTGCCAATTCAATTTCCATATCTACCAGCAAAGGCTGGCTGAGATTCATCTCCACACATATTCTGCATACACTGCCATGCTCCCTTCAATTGTGTCTCTGGCAACACCCAGATGTCTTCCAATAGAATTGCCAATCCTTGCCAACACTTGCTCACTCCAGAATTCCATTGGAAGAGCATATAGTCAGATCCATACTGGGACAACAATAGGTTCAACTCAAGGATCGAATCCCACTCTCCATGGTTGAACAAATAGCCCTATCGGGCCATGATTTTTCTTCTCTGACTTGAAAGCCCTATTTCTATCATCCAAAGATGAAAAGCTAATAATAAAATATCCATTGCTAATAAAACACAATGAATACTCACTGTGAGGCTCCCAATTTTTGCAGATCCAAGAGTGCAAAAAATTCAGGGAAGGACGTATACCCATGAACTTGCAGATTAAATCGTGATTAGCTCTGTAAATGACTGATTCTTCAACCATACTTGGCTCGATGACAATTTTTGACTGGTTTCGGCCTACGACAAACATCCATTCACATGATGTGTTGTCGACCTATTCCCAGTAGCCGTGAAGAGCATTTTATATGACATTTTTTGAGCTTCATCGTTCTTTGGAGGAGAATTTTCTTTAAACAAATCTGCGTATGAGTTGCTACTCACTGGAAAAGGAGCTGGAGAAGTCCCCATTGGACCCTCCTGGGGCACCAATCTAGCCTTTAGATCCATCGTACCCCGAAGGCACTTCTGCAATCCAGCTGATGCCCTAGATTTTTCGAAGTTCCAGAAACCCTAGTTCAGAGGAAAAAATTGCTAGAGCTCATTTCCCGCCTTCAAGTCCACTTTTCTGAAGCAAAGATATTTTGAAAAAAAAGGGCATTCATTTTTAAATATATTTATTTTCTCTAATTTATTAAAACATTTATTTAAATGAAAACCTTTTGTCATTTGAATAAACATATTTAAATCAAATCCTTTTATTACTCAAACAAACATATTTAAATAAAAACCTTTTATTATTTAAACAAACATATTTAATAAAAGCCTTTTATTATTTAAACAAACATATTTAAAAAAAGAACTTTTATTATTTAAACAAACATTTCTTAAAAAATAAAAAAAATTCTTTAATACACATCAAACAACACAAAAAATCAGATGCATAAAATAAAGTAGGAAATTTCCATCAACCCAATCACCTATATAAATCGGAGGGTTTACGATAGCTTCTAGGCTATCAAATTAAGCTCTACGTGGTTAGCTAGGTGATGATTATACCTAAGTTATAATGCATGCCTATATGAGGGTAGTCATCCATATTACCCTAAGTTGTATTAGTCATTACATTCCTTTTCAAGCACCCCATCCTTGGTGGTCAATTCTATCTCTTCCACCCATGGATGTACTAGGTGATGCACATTAACAACACATTAGCAGTACCAAATTATTCAAGATAGATTATTATATCTAATGCAATAATCATTTAAGCATTTAAACTAAGCATCCATTAACCATTCATATATACATAATCTATCATCCAAAAATATCCTTCTAAGGTGGGGTATGACATCTAAATTTTTAGCTTCATAAATAGAACTTTAGCTTATCCTTTTTTTTTATTTTTTTAACTTTACAAATATGCTTATAATGCTTGATATAAAAACTCTCCTTGAATGCTCAAATAAGGAAACTATAAACACTTATTTGTGAACTATTTTCTTCCTTAATTTCTTGCCTTTTTGCTTGCTTATCTCATTAACTATTTTGTTATTCAAATTCTTCAAATGTGCAACTATTATTTTGCTTAAGTTGCTGCTAAAAATTCTCTCCTTTTCTTCAAATTTATCTCCAAAAACTTTCTTTATCCTTTCAAAATACTATTAAAAAATAACTTCTATCTTCTTCCAAATATGTTGTCCAAAAATTCTCCTTTCTCCTTCCAAAATGTTGCCAAGAAACTCTAAAATATGCAACTCTAACTCTTCTTCGAATGTTGTCCAAAAATATCTATACTTTGTAGCTCCAAATGCTAAAAATACCTCCTTCATAGAGCTATTCAAATACACTTCAAAAAACTTCCGAAATATTCTCCAAATGATAACTCTATGCCTTCTCCAATTTGTTGTCCTGAAAATCTTCAAATTCTGCCCCACAAAATTGCAATCTTCTCCTTCAAAAATCATCCTTCAAAACTTTAATGTCTGCCTTAAAAATATCAATTTGATGACCTCTTCAATCCTCTTTCTCCTCTTCAACTCTCAGAAAATTTGTATCTTCAAATTTGGCCTCTACTGTTGGCCTACTCTTCAAGAATATAAATGTCTTGAAGCCTTCAAAGAATACTTGCCAAAATTTGGAAAACTTCTTGCTAAATCCTTCCTCCTTGAATCAGTTTCACAAGTCATTTTGGGCTTTTCAAATGATGACAATTTTCCCAATTTTTGATGTGATGACCTTTTTTTTAGGAGTTTCTTCTTCTTGCAATCTTCTACCTTGAATTTTATTTAAATCTTCTCCAATGGCTACTTCTAAAATTTTTCAATAGGGCTCTTCTATTCTCCTTATTTCTCCTTCCAAATTTCAATGGGATATTTTCCTAGGCCTCCCCAATATTCTCTCTCACAAATATTATCTCAAATATCAAACTTGCAATGGGACCTCTTCTTTTGGATCTCCTTTTTTTAATCTTCAATAGAGCTTCTCAAGTATCTTTCTTTCTTATTTATTCAATTTTCTATGGGACCTCTTTCTTAGGTCTCCTAAATATTCTATGTCTACTATTTTGCTGCAATTCCAAAATTAATTCCTATGCAACGAAAGCACATAGACTTTTAGGCAAAGGTGAAATTATTATTTATCTATTGTAGGAAGCTTCTGAACTTCTGAGAACTAATTTTCTGCAATAAAATCTTATACAATATCAATCAAATACATCCAAAACTCCAAAACCCTAAAATCAACAATCTTCACTAGTTGTTCTTCAATCTAGTGGAAATAAATCTATGTTGAGTCCTAGTCTTCATGAGTTTTTCTACAACCCTATGGAAAGACTCTAGCCAAAACAACTTTCAAATCCTATAATAAAATTATCCCTATCTCCTATCAATATCCCTTGTGGATCTGATACCACTGTTAGCTTTTGAATCTCAATGCTTAATAAAATTACCACAAAAATTAATTATAGGAATGAAATAAAATGCAATATCAAATCAATATATAAATTATAAAAGGAATAATAAATCAAATTGATATGTTGAATATAGATGAATTCACATATTAATTGCTCAAATGTATGCAACTTGTATTCCACTAAATTATATTACAAAAAATCTCAAGAAGTATACAATAGATCACATTAATAACATCACATAACCCTAGGCTATAACATGTATATATAGCCTTACTATGAAGACTTTTGGATGACTATGACTCTTCCATACCTTGTGACTATTGGCTATCACTTGCACACATAAAGTTAGCTTTTATGTACACTTGTAACTTGACTTCTCACTAAATATTCCTAATCTAAGGAGACTTGTGCACACTTACATGAAGGAAACTTGTGTACATTTACACTCATCACTATCACACACTTAACTATATGACACTTGTACATTTCTTGCACATTATTACATTACATAAAATATTTACTCACACTCTAAACTAAGACACACTCCTAATATAAATATGTATCGAAGGTGGTACATTAGCATTTACCAAATAATGTAATATATTCTAACACCTTTAGCACTTGGCCCTATGGTGACCTAATATAGTTCAATTTCCACCTGCATATCCTTTGATTGGGATGGTGAGTTGAAATTGTCAATGGGTATAGGAAAACAATTCCCCTACAAAGAGGTATCTTCTAATGGCTCATCCATTGTCTCTTGTGGGTCCTTATATTGTATTTGTTCCATTAACTATAGGGGGTCCATATTTTATACTCTTTCATCATCAATTATTACTATCTCATGTTGATACATATCCTCCATCTTGGTTGGCAGTTATTCTGTTGGTTACTAAAACCCACTAGGTTACTTCACAATATATCATGTTAATTTCCAAAAATCAACATCTTCATAGTTCAAGAGTACTTTAGGCTTCCTTTTCTTTTGAATCCTATTTTTAAGGATTTTTGAAGTACCCACTCCATCATGTATTTTACATGGTTGAGATACCTTTGAATTATCTAGGGATTCTAAAGGGAGTGATTCTTTGGATAGCTATAGTGTTGGCTGAAACATGGGTATGATTTCTCATGGGCATTCCAATTATTGATATTATCTATCCATCCCATACACCCAGATGCCTTCTTCCAATTTATTTGACCTCTTAGACATCCATTCTTCCACTTCCTATGTTGGCATTTATGCAATTTCTATATTTTTGGGGTATTTTACAACATTGAAAGTCTCAACATAATGGCACATTTCCACAAGGGAATCCTATGGCTAGGGGTCTTGTTCAAATTTTGACAAAACAAATCGCCATCTCATTTCCCTTGTACCCACCATAGAATGACGTCAATAAATTAACTTGATGAGGCCATGGTGTTTCAAATCAACCTTCTTAGATTGATACTTAATTATCATTTAATGTAGTAAATGACTTCAATAAAATAATAAACTAATTTTATTCTTAGGTTGGTGCTCACCTCATCAAATATGGAGAAGAATCTTCAATTATGGCCCTAAAAGCATCATAAACTAACCATCATAGGTTATGAATTTTATTATTCATATTTTAATTGCATCCCAAGGGTGAAAAATACTATTTAATTTCAAACCCTTGAATATTTTATCTACATGAAGATAAAACATAGGATTAGGATCAAATTCATCTCAAAGCTACTCAAACAATTTGGGCATTCCATAAATATTTTTTAAGAAATGTTGCCCTGCATCTAGAATCCTCAAGGCTTTGCTGATTGTTTTAGGGGTGACATAGAAGTTGACACCCCTTAACCAGTTACTTCATTATGTAAGATTTAAAAAAAAATCCCTTGACAATTGGGTATGGTGTCCATCAAAGCATTCAAAAAATTCCAGAAAACTAGCTGCATGAAATATATTTGTTGCTTTGGTATCTTGGAGCAATTACTCAATGTTATTACATTTAGTTGTGTGATTCTTTCCCATGGATATCATAGTAGATGGATATTAAAGGATGATGGTGTTACTATGGTATCTCTTGTATAAAAAAATTATAGGATGGTGATGGATGAGTAGATCTTCTTTTTGTCCTTAATTTTTTTTTAAATTTGATATCTAGGACATCACAATGATAAGTCTTCGTAGATCTTGTTTTGGACTTTTTACATTGGTAATGAGGTCATATTCTATGAATTAACACTTTTGCAATACAATCACCTATTCTCTAGTGAACACATGTCCTATGAATTCTCCACCATCCTTACTTGTTGCTTATGTTTTCATGACCACAAGCTTTGAAAATCACACATTTCATTCTATAAAATGCACACAAGTGTTTCCACAAGAGCTTTGCCATTTTTCATGTGACCTTACATGGACTATTACTATGTCAATTTTTATGTGAGTTATATAAGTGGTTGTAAGTGTGGGTGGAATACAATCTCATTCCTACATGTGGCCTCAACTATTGGCTCCCTCTCCCCCACTACTGAGAATCATGTTGCTTCCTTCGATATTGAGTTACCATGATTTTCATCTTAGAATTTACATTTTTTTTAATAAGTATAGGATGCATCCAATTTCATACTATGAAAGATACTCTACCATTGGATAAGTTTGACACTCGAGTTAATTTCAAGGAAACATTTAATTACAAGTCACATGACCCCTCTTCTTGTGTATCACACCCTAGGTTAGTCACAATTCATACTAAAAATTCAAGTTAAGTAAAAGTAAACAATAAAATGCATACCTATTTAGAGTATATGTAAAATGCCTTAGAAGAGTTGTATTTGTTTAGTGCTTCACCAAATGAACCAAATCTCCAATAGTCATGTACCTTTTTTTTAATAGAAGGAAACTTTCATTTCCAATTTTTAACTCACTTCTTTCCTAGCTATGTCAACATGGGATTTTCATAACCAAGTTCTTATTTAAAATATTAGTACACCAAAAACTAGTATTTGTACTAGTCTTGGCCTAGTGGAAAGGGGTTTTCACCACTAGATTTTTTTTTTTTTTAATTAAGGACGAAATCAATTATCATCTATATTGGGAGAATAATTTTTTCCTACCACATACATGCTATACTATGAAAGTAAATAAGAAAATAAATCCTCCTTTGTCATTGGTTTATGATATATCTTAAGACAGGGTCCATTAAAATCATATTTCTTGTCAATACGACCATAGGTATCAATTGTACAATGCCATTGTCTGAAACCTAATCAATATCATACGGTCTGAGTAATCTAGTCTAAATCTTTCCCTTGAAATCAAGGTAATGTGAATCAAACAAGAGTGCCCAATCACATGGCTTGTATTTACTGGTTTTGATGTGCTTATCATGCCATACTTTTTGCTACTCCTAAATAACTTTTATCTAATGAAGGGCATCCATTTGTAACTCATCAAGCATGTTCAATTGTAAAATCCATTTTTTATAAGTTAAAGGATTGCATTACTTATACGGGTTTTAAGGCTTCCAAAACCTTTTTATAAAAATAGCCATACTTGTTATGAATAGTGAAGATAATAAAAAAGGTACGATGCCCCGAGTCTAAACCAGAGAAAAGAAAACCAGAGAACGCAGCCTCAGACATAAGGAAAGAGGAGAAATGGACACTACCTAAGATGATAATCCTACATAGTAAAAAGGAAAAGGCTCCATGCAGGGCATCCATAGGAACATAACACAAAAAACAAAGATAAAAGGAATAGGCTCCATGCAGGGTAGCCATAGAAGCAAAAAGTTAGGATCTAAGTAAATTATTCCTCAGTGGAAATCCTATCCTCGTCCTTAGTGTTGCCTTGACTAGTTTCCTTAGGCTCCTCTTTTATTGTAAACACATATTCTACTTCAGACCCATCATCAACCTCCTAGCCACTCTAACCTCCAAAGAACAGATTCTAAAGGCCTTCCTTAATATCAATTCTATAAAATCCTTTTCTATTGTACCTACAAAAACTCAATACCCACATCAAGTGCAATTCATAAAGTTTATAATTCAAAATAAATTGGTAAAATTGGTTTATTTCCATAAAATATCTCATAAGGGGTGAGTCCAGTGGTGGATTTCTAAGTAATATTATAAGCTCACATAGCTTGAGATAACCTATCATCCCAATTTTTTTTATGTGAAGCTACTATTTTTGATATAATATTTTCTAATCCACTATTGTACCTATGAAAACTCAATTCCCACATCAAGCACAATGTGTAAAGTTTATAATTCAAACTCAATTGGTAAAATGGGTTTATTTACATAATATATATCATAAGGGGTGAGTCCATTGGTGGATTTCCAAGTAATATTATTAGCTCACACAGCTTGAGATAACCTATCATCCCAATATTTTCTATGTGAAGCTACTATTTTTTATATAATATTTTCTAATCCCCTATTGATAAATGTTTTCTTTGCCATTGGCTTGGGGGTGATATGGTGAGGAATTTTTATGTTTCACTTGGTAGTATTCCATGAATGAATAGATAACATTTGATGCAAACTAGGATCCTTAATTTGATACAATATCACAATGGACACCACATTGCTGAAAGATATGCTCATATATAAAGTTAGTCAATTTTTCATTTAGCATATATTGGAGAGCCACTACCTCAGCCCAATTAGTCACATAGCTATGCACACTAGGATGTGATGTTTTCCTTGCAATGGAGGATTAATAGGTCCTATAAAATTGATGTACCATTTCTCAAATGGTTCTAAAATAATTTAGGGTTGAAGAGGTATATCATTCTATATCGTAAGTTTTCCCATTTATTGACATTGATCATAATGGAAGACATATTTCTTCACATCCTTTTGAAGTGAGATCCAATAGTATCCAACTCCCAACATTTTTAGTGTAGTTTTTTTATGGAGTAATACCATCTAAAAGGTTCATCATGGCATGCCTAAGGGATATCATAAACTTCATATTTCCTTACACACCTTCACAAAACATTATTAGGTTTACATTTAAATAGTAATCCTTTTATCCATTGGAAGGATGAAATTTATCAAACTAGCTACCATCTCTCAATTTAAGTAATATGAGAGAGGAGCTTCCCAATTATCAAGTAGTTAGCAATATTTGTGAACCATAGAGAGTGCATTCATATTGTAAAAATATTTTCATAAGAAATGAATCATCCATTGGTTCTTGTTCTCTAGTACCATTTAATTTTAATAGGAAATAGATGACTATATTTGTCATACCGAGTCTATCTATTATAGTAATATAAAATTCCTAAAGTAATAAGAGCCATCATATGACTCATCCAATCACCATTGATTTATTGTAGAGTAGTATGTATGCACATATACAACGTAGTCTATAATATAGTGATAAGTATTATTGATGGTATATACTATTTCTAGAAATTCCCCTTCAGTTGTGGTATAATTATTTTTGAAACCCATTAAGTTCTTACTAATATAATAAATAACATAGTTTTTTCTCCATTTTTATTATTTTGTTGACCAAGTATTGTACCAATTATGGTTTTGGGAGCATCTATATTTATTTGGAATAAGATCTTCCAATTTGTACCTCTTAGCATAGGTGTAGTGGTCAAATTTTCTTTGATAATTTCAATTACTGCTTAGCATTGTGGGATCGATTTGAACTTGGCTTCTTTGGTAAGAAGAGTGAATAGTGGATGCACAAGTTTGCTAAATTTTTTGATGAACCACCTATAGTAACTGACACGTCATAAGAAATTTCTAACATCTATTTGAGTCTTAGGTGAGGACAACTGATTTATGACTTCTATCATTTTAGGATCTACTTGTATTCTTGCTGCTAAGATATGATGCCCCAATACAATACCTTTTTCCATAATTATTAAACACTTTTTATTTCTTAAGGATATATTATGGACTTAAAAGGTATTATTAGACATCCTTATTCCTACTTAGTTTTTGAGAATAGAATAAGAACACTTTTCAAATTTTCAACATTACAAAAACTTAAGTTACAAGACTTATACCTCCAAATATATCTATATATCTATATATAGTGTTGCAAAAGGTAACATGGGTTATGCTGGTGGTGGGGGTCTCATTAGGAATGACATAGGTCAATTAGTGGCTACATATGCTAAGGATCTAGGAATTACCACAAATCACAAAGTTGAAGCAAGTGTGATGCTTACATGCCTTCAAATTGTAGTGAATTTGGGTTTTAGAAGAATTGTTCTTGAGGGGAATTCCAAGAATATTAAACTTCTATTAAAAAAGGGGGAGTTAAGTATTCTAGAATTTTACAAATATTACATATGCAAGAACTATTTTGGGAAACAATTTTGCTGATAAAATTACAAATATGACAATTAAATCTAAGAATTTCAAGGTCTAGTCATATGCCCCCATGGAGTTGGAAGAGATTATAAAAATTGATAATGAATCTAGTAGATAAAGTGGGTAGAGAAAAACATAATACTTATTGGGATCATGCAATGAATTATTTGAGAACACTAAATTACATTGTTGTCAATAGTTTCTTTATCAGTTATGTAAAACATTGAACATTGCATACACCACACCATATAGAAGGATAGCGAGAGGAATATTATTTTAGATTCTCCATTAGTAGGTTTAGCCTAGGTTTGTTTATTTTACTAAGATAGGGCTATCTTGCATTTGTATGATCTTCTCTTGTTTTTTTACTATACATATTTTGAGCTCTATGTAAAGGGTTAGGGTCCTTCAACCCCATTTTTTATCAAACCAAATATATATATTGATCAACTTTGTTGAAATCCTTTTCATTATCAAATTTTGTAGAATACCTTGTATTTCCTAATATTTGGATATATGATCAAACAATATTTTTTGACAAATATTTCAATTCTTCACAAATCTAGATGGAATTCCTTTTATCTCAAAAATTTCAATAATATGGTTTATAAAATTCAAAAAACCTAATTTGATGTTGAATTCCTTATAAATCCAAAATTAGAAATTTAGAAATTTAGGAAAATTTATTTGCAAAAATATTATTCCTAATTTGATATAGGAATCCTTATTTCTCCAAATCTCAAAATATTTACAAATATTAAAAATGCTTCAATAATTCAATTACAAAACTTTATAAAGTCTTTTCAAAACTTGAAATGGATTCTCAAAATATCTCAAAAATATTTCAAGGCTTCTCAAAACTTTCCAATAATAACTATTAAAGTCTAAGGTTTCAAATTTCACTTTTATGCCTTATCTCTCTACTAATTAAATTAATATTATAAGTAACTAGATTAATTTTCCATGAATTTTAGAAAAATAATAATATTACCCTGTATTATAACTCCTAAGTTGGGTAAATAATAAAATTTTAAATAACTTGCTTTACCTCCAAACTTGAGGCATAAAATATTCAGTCAAAGATATTTGATCTACCCTTGAATGGTTCTCTTCCATGAAATATAACTCCTTTACCACATGTATGGTGCTTCTCTCCACTCTACCGCACTCAAAACTGATGCTCCATGAAATCTTCAACTCCTTTGTTCTCCACAATAATTCCTCCACGTGTGGGCTTTAAATATTTCAACTTCCTCCATGTGTGGGCTTCAAATATTTCAACTTCGTCAACATGTGGGCTTTAAAGCTTTCAACATTTTACACATATTGGATCTGAACATTTTTGTTTCTTTTTCAAATAGCTTCTCTATAATTTGCAATAATTTCAGCTTCCTCACTCTCCATGTATGATCTTCTCTACACTCCAAAATAGTGTTGTCCTTTAGACACTCCACTCTTCATAATTACACTCAATTAATTTTCCTTCAACACATGAAATGTAGTTCATAAGGTGTTGTTTCTTCCACTAATGGACCTTGGTGTTCCTCCTTAATTGTGGCAAGTGACAAAAATCTCTTCAACCACCTTCCAAAAGGTTCTTTACCTCCTTTGCAATGATCATTTTCTAGTAACACTCAGATTGCACTCAAATTCCTACAAATCCTTTTAGAAAACAATGCTCGGTTGGCTATGCAATTATTCTACCTCACCATGCACTAAATTACATGTGCTCTATAGCATGCTAGTAGTTATGAAAACCAATGCTTGTCTTCTATTTGATTGTTAAAATTCCAAATGAATTGATTGTCTTTTCCTCTACCTTTTGACATCCAATTGAAATATATTTATTTGTACACTTTCCAATGTATGTAGGTGACTATTCCTCTTATCATAATGGATCTTATTGTAGCTCCTCAAATATTTTATGGCTAGCTAAAATAGTGCACCTCTTCCTCAACTCATTTTGTGGCTTTACTTATCTACATAGTGGCTCCTCCTTTACTCACTCTGTGGCTTTGCTCCTCTATGCGATGGCTCCTCCTTTGCTCACATGATGGCCTTGTTCATAAGCTTGGAAAATCTTGGGTACTTTTTCGCCTATGTTATAACTGCAACTCTACCTTGTTTTCTTGTTGGACATTTTGAGTCCTCAAGTAAAATTTGTCATTGATGTCAAGAAATGAAGTCAAGAAATTTGTCAAGAAACAGGTTATCAAAGTTGTCATTGATATTCAGGAAGAAGCTTCTAATAAAGTAAAAGGTCAAGAGGAACAATGCAAAGGTTAAAAGAAAGGGCTCCATAATATTTTTAAATATTATGTGGAAGCATAAGTTAAACGGTTTTCATAAAAACCCAATAAAGTCTATTGCAAATCTAAAGGAAGGTTTAATATTTATTTGATAAATTATATAAATTCAAAATGAATTTAAATTTTATAAATAAATGTTATTTATACCAAGGTGCAAAGTGAAATATGGTTTAAATAAACCAAAGGGTTTTAAAAATAATTAATTTATAAAATTTAAATTCAAAAGAATTTAAATATTCCTCGTCAGACGGAATGCTTGTCCCTTTCCTGGTGCTTTCAGGTGACGTAAAAGGTTTAAAATGATTGTGGCATGGTGGTTATAGGGATGGACTGCACGAAGATATGTGTGGTAGCTTCTAGGGTGGATAGTGCAGAATACTATGGTGGCCATAAAAAATGGACAGCCTACCCGGATTCGTGGCGGCTACCGATTCCACCATATAAATTCAAAAAAAAAAAAATTAAATATTTTATAAATTAATAAAGCTCCAAAGGAAATTCAAGCACCGACGTCTAAAGATCATTGAAGTCAATTCGAGCACCGACATCATGCATGGAGGAATGAAATTTGGTATATAAGCTAATGCCTTAGAGGTATTTTAATTCATCCATTTTATCGATGATTGAAAGTGTGCAATTGTGTTTGAATTCTTGAGGAATAAAGTGAAGCGACCAATTTGTTTAGGCACTAGTGAATAACGTCAAGGAGATTTGTGCCAAAATTCTAAGTGCCAATGAGGCAAGTGGCCTGGTGGAAAAGAGTACAACGTTGGGGTGTTGAGCGCAAGGATTTATATGTTTGAAACACAACGGTAATATTTTTTTGGTAGTAGCATTGGTGTTGGAGAGTGCCAAGGTAAGGTGCACGTTTTGCACAAGGTGAGCGGGAAATGTTTTTGGAGCACGTGGTGCTTGTTAGTCACCAAGAAAATTCCTAGCTTGCACGACATTGGGAGCCATGGCTAGGGCACCGGTTGAGGTTGCATGGTGTTTTTGAATCCCCTCCAAGGTAAGGTAATTAATTTTAAGTTTTATTTTTGTGTGTTGCCTAAATTTTGGAGTTAAAAGGGTGAATGAAAGATTTACTAGTTGGAAATGATTTTTGATAAGTTGGAGGAATAAGGTGTAAAGTTTTATTTTAATAAAGTGTTTTGGCATATTTATTTATTGAAATATTAAAAGGATAGAGGGATCTTCTTATCTTTAGGTAATTTTGAAAATAAGAGTGCATTGAATATTATTGGGAGTTATAAGGTGTAAGTGGTAGTTTACTTTTTGTAAATGTTGATGAATGCTTTATTAAAGATGGAGTGATAAGGTGTATGTGTGTTTTGATGTTTACATTGTATTTTTAGGAAGTTAATCACCTTATAATTTATTTGAGCTTGGCAAGAAGTGTTTGAGATTTTTGGCAGATTTAGAATATTCCTTCATCATCAAGAAAAAGGTATGAGCAAATTTTCCAAAGTTTAATTTTATTGGTTGGTTTTCTGAAAAATAAGTTTGGAGTGAAAAGTACTTGATTAGGGTTTCCTTTTGAGAGTTTTTGAGTTAATGCATCAAGGTTTTTTGGAATAAATAGTTGTTTTATAAGCATTGTTGTTGAAGTGGGTTGTTATGCAAAGAACTTGAACTAGGGTTTGAAAAGAACATGAGTATCATTGTTATGTGAGATTTGTTTTTGAGCATTTTTGGAAATATTTTGAGTTGATATCTACATTCTTGGACTAGGGTTTGTGAGAAAGGGATGTTTCATTGAGTGATTGGTTGAGTAGAGTTGGTTGAGCCTAGTCAAGTGGATATGTGAAGTGATTGTTCAAGTTCCATAAAATAAACTATTCTATATTCTGATTTGAGTTGAGATTGAGCATTGAGTTGAAAAATATTGGGTCTCTAACAATTATCCCTATGTTTATAAGATTGGACAAGTTCTGAGTGGACTTTTTGAGCAGATTTGGACATGTTCTGAGTGGACTTGTTGAGCATATTTGAGCAAGTTTTGAGTGGACTTGTTAAGCAGATTTGAGCAAGTTCTGTGTGGAATTGTTGATAAGATTTGAGGAAGTTCTGTGTGAACTTGTGAAGCAGATTTTGGTGCAGATTTGAGGATAAGTTTATGCCAAACCATATATAGAGATTGAGTAGATTTGTGCTACACCGAAGGACTGAGTTTAGTGCAGATTTGAGATAGAGATTTGGAGGGGATAGAGCAGAGAGGATAATAGTCTTCAGTGGATAGATATCCATCATCCAGGGAAGTGAGATAAGTCTTCTAAGTGGGGACAAGAGTCTCTAGTAGAGAGATATCCAAAAGCCAGTGCAGTGGAGGTAGTAGTCTTCTAGAGGATCACCAACCAAATCAGAGGAGAATGAGTTCTCTTGTGGATAGAGACCCACGAACTTGATTTAGGGTATTGATGTCTCCTTTGGATAGAGGTCCATAAACATTTTAGGGAAAGGATTCCCAAGAAAATTTATTTGAGAAAACTTTATAACAAATATTTTCATCATGGAGTAGCCTGCATTGGGTGAACCACGTAAAATCATGTCTCTCATGTGTGTGATGCCTTATGTGATGGTTACTACTTTAATATTGTTGATGCTATTATTTGGATTAAAAATCAAAAAGTTTTATCTTATATTTTTCACCCCCCCTCTCAGTATAAGCACATGTTTTTCAATTTATATCAGAGCTTCTCTCTCCATAAAAAGACTAACATATTGGAGGAGGATCTATCAATAGCACACATGAATTCTAAAAATGAAGAAGAGACTATTTTTGACATAAAAGAAGAATTCTTTGCTACTCTTAGAAAATTGGAAAGACTTAAAGAGAAGAATTCAATCTTGAAGGAACACGTTCAAGAAGATGAAGAAGCAAGGATAGAACTTATACAAATCTCACAAAACTCAATATTAGGGTGGAAGAAAGAAAGAAGATTGAGCAAGACATCATAGATCTATTGTTGGACATTTTGAGTCCTAAAAGTTAAAATTGTCATTGATGTCAAGAAATGAAGTCAACATTAATATCAAGGTTTTTCGTCAAGGAACAAAGTTGTCAAAGTTGTTATTTGATATCCAGGAAGAAGCCCAAAGGATTCAGTGCAAAGTTAAAAAGGAGATATAATATTTTTTATAAATTATTTAAATTCAATAAGAATTTAAATTTTATAAATAAATATTATTTACACCATGGAATGCAATGTAAAGGAAGGGTTTAAAAATTAAATCTTATAATTATAATTTATAAAATTTAAATTCTTTAGAATTTAAAATATTTATAAATTATAATTAATGTTGACGTCATCCAATTTAATAAGGCACCTTGTATAAATTATAAAGTGTTTATAAAGGCGCCGACGTCGTTGAAAGAATCGAAGCATCGACGTTTGAAGTCAATAGTGACTTCGTATATAAAAGGAGGCCACAAAGACCTTTGCAATATTAATCCTCGATCGAATTATTGAAAGCGCCATCAAAAACATTAATTGCGAATTCGAAAGGTTTGTGAGGAAGAAGACGAAACAAGTGTTTTTCGTCTCATGCAGAAGAAGAAAAGCGAGTAAAGTGGGAGCCCCAATCAAAGGTGGACACGGTGGTCCAGTGGCAGTGCACGTTCTTTTTAAGGCGCTTGTGGGGAGACGAACCCGCGTTCGAATCCCGTTGAGGCATGTGCGGAGGAAGAAGTTTTCGAGTTCTTCGTAATTCAAAAGGCACCAAAGGAAGGTATAAAGGGTGCAAAGGCCCTTTTGGTTCTAAACGTGCATTGGGCGCACGTGGTTGAGGAGCCCACGGCTAGGGCATTCGCAGAGGCGTTGGTGAGGGGTTCGAAACCCATGGAGTGCAAGGTAATAATTTTATTATTATTTTTCAATTGCCTAAAGTTCAAATTTAATATTTGTTAGGAGTTATAAGGAGTATTAAGAAGTTTTGTTAGGCAAATGAAATAAGTGATAAGGAGGAATAAGGAGTGTTAGAAAATTACTATATGTTGGATTGAAATTTTAAAAGGGGAAGATATTATTTTGTGGAGTAATAAGGTGAAAATTAATTTGCCTTAAAATCTAGAAGGTCAAAATTAATTGTGGGTGTTAAAATTATTTTAGAGATTGTGGAGTTGATAAGGTGTAATTTTGATATCATTTTGCATTGTGTTTTGTTGAGGAAATTATTATCTTCTAACCCTTATTGAGATTGGCAAAGAAGTAATTGTGAGTGTGGCAGATTTGTGAGATCAACTCCTTGTCAAGCAAAAAGGTATGGGCAAATTCTTTCTTGGTTGAGTTGATTGATTGGCTTACTAGAAAATAAAGTTTGGAGTGAAAAGGATTTGATTAGGGTTTCCTTTTCGAAAGTGTTTGACTTAATGCTTCAAGGTTTTCTGGAATTAAGAGTTGTGATTAAAACCTTGTTTTATAAGCATTGTTGTTGAAGCCATTGGATTGTGTGAAGAACTTGAGTTAGGGTTTTGAAAAGAACATGAGTATCATTGTTATGTGAAGATTGAGTTATAAGAATTGTTGTTGAAATGAGTTGTTGGGAAAAGAACTTGAACTAGGGTTTGAAAAGAACATGAGTATCATTGTTATGTGAAGATTGAGTTATAAGCATTGTTGTTGAAGTGAGTTGTTGGGCAAAGAACTTGAACTAGGGTTTGAAAAGAACATGAGTATCATTGTTATGTGAGATTTGTTGTTGAGCAATTGTTGGAAACATTTTGAGTTGATTGATATATGCTTGGACTAGGGTTTATGAGAAAGGGGAGTTTCATTAAGTAATTGGTTGAGTTGAGTTGGTTGAGCCTAGTCAAGTGGTTGTATAAAGTGATTGTTCAAGTTCCATAAAACAAACTATTCTATATTATGATTTAATAAGTGTGGATTGAATAAAATTTTATTTGAATTGTGAAAGTGATTGTGCATTGAGAGTAGAACATATTGAGTCTCTAACAATTCTCTTTATGCTTCTATGAGATTGGACAAGTTCTATGTGTGGACTTGTTAAGCATATTGAAGGTAAGTCTTTGAGGAGACTTATGGACTGATTTTATGTGAGATTTTGTGGAAGCTTACAATACAGATTTGGTTAAGTTCTAGAGAGGACTTATTGAGCATATTTGAGCAAGTTCTAGAGAGGACTTGTTGAGAATATTTGAGCAAGTTCTAGAGAGGACTTGTTGAGCAGATTTGGACAAGTTCTGTGTGAGCTTGTTGAGCAGATTTGGACAGGTTCTGAGTGGACCTATTGAGCAGATTTGGACAGGTTCTAAGTGGACCTATTGAGCAGATTTGAGCAAGTTCTAAGTGGACCTATTGAGCAGATTTGTGCTAGATCGACTGGACTATGTTTAGTGTAGATTTGAGTGAGCTTGTTGAGCAGACTTGTGCTAGACCGACTAGACTATGTTTAGTGTAGAGTTGAGAAGATTTGTGCTAGATCGACTAGACTATGTTTAGTATATATTTGAGTGAGCGTGTTGAGCAGACTTGTGCTAGATCGACTAGACTATGTTTAGTGTAGATTTGAGATAGAGCTTTGGAGGTGATAGAGTAGAGAGGATAATAGTCTCTAGTGGATAGAGATCCATCAGCCAGGGTAGTGAGGATAGGTCTTCTGAGTGGGGACAAGAGTCTTCAGTGGAGAGAGATCCACAAGCCAACATAGTGGAGGTAGTAGTCTTCTAGAGGATCACCAGCCAGAGCAAAGGAGAAGGAGTTCTCCTATGGATAGAGATCCACAAACCAGATTTAGGGGATCAACATCTCCTTTGGACAGAGGTCCATAAACATTGTAATTGGGAAGGATTCCCAAGAGATTGATTGAGAAAATTTTAGTGAAATATTTTCTTCGTGGAGTAGCCCACATTGGGTGAACCACGTAAATTGTGGTGTCTCTATTGTGTATGGTGTTTTGTGCATTGCTTTGATTACTGCTATTGATACTGCTATCTATACACTACATAATATTGATTTGGAAAGAAAAGTAAAAAGTACCCTTATACTGTTCACCCCCTCTCAGTATAAGCTTGTGTTCTTCAATTGGTATCAGAGTGGGTGCCTTCATAAGAGTTTAACAACTTGAAGGAAAAGCTAACAAGAACACAATGGATCCTAAGGAGGTGTCCTCGACTAACTCAGCACCAGTATTTGATGGAAATGACTACATGTATTGGAGTATGATGATGAGGATCTACCTAATGGCACTTGGCAATGAAGTTTGGGATGTAGTGGAATTTGGATATGATCCAACAGTCAATCCTCCTACAGATAAGGAAGGTAAGCTTCTACAACATTATAATTCAAAAGCAATGAATGCACTTGTGAGAGGTTTGCGTAGAACAGAGTCTATGAAAGTTATGCATTGTAGAACTACAAAAGAAATGTGGGATAAATTGCAAGGTATATATGAAGGAGATAAAAGTGTCAAGAAAGCAAAGATACGAAATCTCAAAGGACAATTTGAAACATTGAGAATGAATGAAGAAGAAAATATCAGTGCTTATCTAATTCGAATTGATGAGGTTGTTAATGATATGCAAGGACTTGGAATGAAGATTGATGAATCAGATGTTTGTGATAAAGTCTTAAGATCTCTTCCAAATAGATTCAGTGAACAGGTTTCTGCTATAGAAATATCATTGGATGGTGATACTTTGACAAGAGATAAGTTGCTTGGTATGCTAACATATTTTGAGATAAGAACAAAAGATCCTACTCCCTAGAAGGAAGCAACATTCAAAGCAATCAAGAAAACAAAGGGTAAGAAGTCAGAATCAAGAAGTGAGTCATCCAGTGATGAAGAAGCTAATTATGGTAGAAGAAATAAAGGTTCCAGAAGACCCATAGATCTAAGATCTGTTAAGTGTTTCAATTGTGGAAAGTTTGGATATTTTGCAACAGATTGTAAAGAACCAAAGAACAACAATGGTGAAGAAAAATAGGATCACAGGTACAGGGAATCAGAAAGATATAGGCACCAAAAGAAAAGCAAGGATGGACAAAGCAGACAAGGAAATAAGTTCTTTCAAAGACAAAAGAGGAGCTACTATGCGGATAATGCAAGTAAGTACTCAAGTGATAGTGATGCTAGTATTTTAGACAATGATAGAGATGAAGTTCTGTTTATGATTAAAGAAAAAGAACCAATTAAGAAAACTCCAGTTATTCTCAAGTGTTTTAGATGTGGTAACTTTGGACATCTTGAAGATGATTGTACAAGGGATGGTTATAGTTTTAGTGATGATGAGTATGAGAATGCACTTGAAGGACCAGATGAAAATCTTCTAATGGCATTATTAGAAGAAGATGAAAGTGATCCTATAGAAGACAAGCCTAAAGAGAGTAATGATGTGGACAAAGGCAAACAAATAGAGGATTATTCAAAAGAGAATGGTTATGATCTCAAGGGAGAACTCATCTATGCCCTTGACACGGTAAAGAAGGTAAGAAAGCAACACTCTAAACTTGAAATTCAGTTTCAAGAATGTGATGAAGAGAGAAGATTGCTCATAGAGGATTTAGAAAAATCAAAGGCTAAGGCAAAGAGGTTCAAGGATAAGTTAGAAGCAAAGATCTTAGAATGTGAGAAGTTAGCACAAGAAGTGGCACTACTAAAAGAAGATTTAGAGGACTCCAAAATCAAGATGAAGGGATTTAAAAATAGCTCAAAGAACTTGGATAAGTTCATCAAGACACAAAAGCCTACATCAAGTAAAATAGGTCTTGGTTTTGAACAGGTTCAAAAGAAACAGGAAGGAGAGTCAACTTCAAGTTCTGGAGAAGATACTTCAGATGAAGATACTTTAGAAGAAGATAGTGTAAAAGACATTGAGACATCATAGGATGGGTTGGACAATAGTGAATTCAACAAAAATAGGAACAGTGCACAAAGAAGATACAGATGGAACAACAATCAGAATAGGAGACCAATAAGGTCAAGACAAGGAAGCTTCAATGGAAGATGTTTTTCATGTCACAAGTTTGGGCACATGGCTTCACAGTGCAGGACACATAAAATATAGGAATATGGGAATGGATAACCTTTCCATGGGTATTGCTACTCATGTAATCAGTTTGGTCACAAGGCAATGAATTGTAGGGTTCATGACAGAAGAGGATATGGCTTCACTAGGAGAAATCCTAAGACATTTGCACCTCCAAGGAATAATAACATTAAGTGTTATAAGTGCAATAATGATGGTCATACAACAAAGTGGTGTAGAGCAGACATTCCAGAGATAAGTATGAACAGGAACTTGAACATAAACAGGAACAGGAATAAGAATATGGATATGAACAAGAACAGGAATAGGAACATGGACAGGAATAGGAACAAGAACATGAATGTGAATAGGAACAAGAACAGGAACATGGATATGAATAGGAACATGAACAGGAACATGGATGTGAATAGGAATAGGAATAGGAATGATGACATGGACAGGAACATAGACACGGATAGAAACAATCAGAGGATTCAAAAAATTTAGAAAAGAAGAGAAGAGGATAAAGGTAAAGAATAGTGCTTTCTAGGAGTAGAAATACTCCCACCCTAGAATTAACCACCTTAACAAAAGGTGGGGGAGGGGCTAAGCTAAGAGGCTCATTCTTAGCCCCGAGCCCCAAAGGTGACCCTTTGCCATTGATGTCAAAGGGGGAGAGAGATTTGAGTATTGGGGAGAGATTTGATATTTGAGAGAGCATTGAGCCAGGGGGAGCAACACAGAAGAAGAAGTCAAGTTTTTGGTAAAAAGTTTTTGGGTTGCCATCAATGACAAAGGGGGAGATTGTTGGACATTTTGAGTCCTAAAAGTTAAAATTGTCATTGATGTCAAGAAATGAAGTCAACATTAATATCAAGGTTTTTCGTCAAGGAACAAAGTTGTCAAAGTTGTTATTTGATATCCAAGAAGAAGCCCAAAGGATTCAGTGCAAAGTTAAAAGGAGATATAATATTTTTTATAAATTATTTAAATTCAATAAGAATTTAAATTTTATAAATAAATATTATTTACACCATGGAATGCAATGTAAAGGAAGGGTTTAAAAATTAAATCTTATAATTATAATTTATAAAATTTAAATTCTTTAGAATTTAAAATATTTATAAATTATAATTAATGTTGACGTCATCCAATTTAATAAGGCACCTTGTATAAATTATAAAGTGTTTATAAAGGCATCGACGTCATTGAAAGAATCGAAGCACCGAAGTTTGAAGTCAATAGTGACTTCGTATATAAAAGGAGGCCACAAAGACCTTTGCAATATTAATCCTCGATCGAATTATTGAAAGCGCCATCAAAAACATTAATTGCGAATTCGAAAGGTTTGTGAGGAAGAAGATGAAACAAGTGTTTTTCATCTCATGCAGAAGAAGAAAAGTGAGTAAAGTGGGAGCCCCAATCAAAGGTGGACGTGGTGGTCCAGTGGCAGTGCACGTTCTTTTTAAGGCGCTTGTGGGGAGACGAACCCGCGTTCGAATCCCATTGAGGCATGTGCGGAGGAAGAAGTTTTTGAGTTCTTCGTAATTCAAAAGGTGCCAAAGGAAGGTATAAAGGGCGCAAAGGCCCTTTTGGTTCTAAACATGCATTGGGCGCACGTGGTTGAGGAGCCCATGGCTAGGGCATTCGCAGAGGCGTTGGTGAGGGGTTCGAAACCCACGAAGTGCAAGGTAATAATTTTATTATTATTTTTCAATTGCCTAAAGTTCAAATTTAATATTTGTTAGGAGTTATAAGGAGTATTAAGAAGTTTTGTTAGGCAAATGAAATAAGTGATAAGGAGGAATAAGGAGTGTTAGAAAATTACTATATGTTGGATTGAAATTTTAAAAGGGGAAGATATTATTTTGTGGAGTAATAAGGTGAAAATTAATTTGCCTTAAAATCTAGAAGGTCAAAATTAATTGTGGGTGTTAAAATTATTTTAGAGATTGTGGAGTTGATAAGGTGTAATTTTGATATCATTTTGCATTGTGTTTTGTTGAGGAAATTATTATCTTCTAACCCTTATTGAGATTGGCAAAGAAGTAATTGTGAGTGTGGCAGATTTGTGAGATCAACTCCTTGTCAAGCAAAAAGGTATGGGCAAATTCTTTCTTGGTTGAGTTGATTGATTGGATTACTAGAAAATAAATTTTGGAGTGAAAAGGATTTGATTAGGGTTTCCTTTTCGAAAGTGTTTGACTTAATGCTTCAAGGTTTTTTGGAATTAAGAGTTGTGATTAAAACCTTGTTTTATAAGCATTGTTGTTGAAGTCATTGGATTGTGTGAAGAACTTGAGTTAGGGTTTTGAAAAGAACATGAGTATCATTGTTATGTGAAGATTGAGTTATAAGCATTGTTGTTGAAATGAGTTGTTGGGCAAAGAACTTGAACTAGGGTTTGAAAAGAACATGAGTATCATTGTTATGTGAAGATTGAGTTATAAGCATTGTTGTTGAAGTGAGTTGTTGCAAAGAACTTGAACTAGGGTTTGAAAAGAACATGAGTATCATTGTTATGTGAGATTTGTTGTTGAGCAATTGTTGGAAACATTTTGAGTTGATTGATATATGCTTGGACTAGGGTTTATGAGAAAGGGGAGTTTCATTAAGTAATTGGTTGAGTTGAGTTGGTTGAGCCTAGTCAAGTGGTTGTATAAAGTGATTGTTCAAGTTCCATAAAACAAACTATTCTATATTCTGATTTGAATTGTGAAAGTGATTGAGCATTGAGAGTAGAACATATTGAGTCTCTAACAATTCTCTTTATGCTTCTATGAGATTGGACAAGTTCTATGTGTGGACTTGTTAAGCAGATTTGAGGTAAGTCTTTGAGGAGACTTGTGGACTGATTTTGTGTGAGATTTTGTGGAAGCTTACAATACATATTTGGTTAAGTTCTAGAGAGGACTTATTGAGCATATTTGAGCAAGTTCTAGAGAGGACTTGTTGAGAATATTTGAGCAAGTTCTAGAGAGGACTTGTTGAGCATATTTGGACAAGTTTTGTGTGAGCTTGTTGAGCAGATTTGGACAGGTTATGAGTGGACCTATTGAGCAGATTTGGACAAGTTCTAAGTGGACCTATTGAGCAGATTTGAGCAGGTTCTAAGTGGACCTATTGAGCAGATTTATGCTAGACCGACTGGACTATGTTTAGTGCATATTTGAGTGAGCTTGTTGAGCAGAATTGTGCTAGACCGACTAGACTATGTTTAGTGTAGAGTTGAGCAGATTTGTGCTAGACCGATTAGACTATGTTTAGTGTAGATTTGAGTGAGCGTGTTGAGCAGACTTGTGCTAGACTGATTGGACTATGTTTAGTGTAGATTTGAGATAGATATTTGGAGGTGATAGAGCAGAGAGGATAGTAGTCTCCAGTGGATAGAGATCCATCAACCAGGGTAGTGAGGATAGGTCTTCTGAGTGGGGACAAGAGTCTTCAGTGGAGAGAGATCCACAAGCCAGTGTAGTGGAGGTAGTAGTCTTCTAGAGGATCACCAGCCAGAGCAAAGGAGAAGGAGTTCTCCTATGGATAGAGATCCACAAACTAGATTTAGGGGATCAACATCTCCTTTGGATAGAGGTCCATAAACATTGTAATTGGGAAGGATTCCCAAGAGATTGATTGAGAAAATTTTAGTGAAATATTTTCTTCGTGGAGTAGCCCACATTGGGTGAACCACGTAAATTGTGGTGTCTCTATTGTGTATGGTGTTTTGTGCATTGCTTTGATTACTTTATTGATACTACTATCTATACACTACATAATATTGATTTGGAAAGAAAAGTAAAAAGTACCCTTATATTGTTCACCCCCCCTCTAAGTATAAGCTTGTGTTCTTCATCTATTGAGAGCTAGGGAACAAAATGTGAAATATTGGAAGTAGAAATTGTCCACCTAAGGAATGAAGTTGAAAGGACCAAGGTACTACAAGATGTAGAATATGAGAAACAAAAGGAGGAATCAAGTCTTCAGAAAGTAGAAACCTTAAACAAAGATAAGCAAGCAAAGGATATCAGAAAGGAAGAAAGCAAAGGAAAATCTTGGATAAGAGTTAATCACAAGAGGAAGATGACTTCTCCGTAAATTCCAAGACATCCAAATAGATTACTTAATTTATTCCATGGTCATTGCTTTTATTGTAACAAATATGATCACAGAGTTGTACATAGTATTCATCATGCAAGATACAATAGAAATTTCAATTCCTTTGCACCTCTCATGGATGATGATGTTACATGTTACAAAAGCAATAATTTTTGTCACAAGGCTAGATGGTGTAAAATGATACTTCCTGAGTCTAGAAAAACAATTTCAACAACTAGAAAAAGTGAAAAGTAAAATTTTAAGGGTAGATCAATGTTAGTGTAAACAACCCTTCATTATCAGGATATAGAAGAACAATGGTATATTGATAGTGATTTATCTAGTCACATGACAAGAGGCAAAGACAAATTTATTGTACTAAAAGAAACAAATAGAGGATCAATAAGTTTGGTTGATAATGGATCAACAAGAATTGGTGGAAGAGGAACTCTAAGTTTAGATAATGGGAAAACAAAAACAGAGAATGTATTGTATGTTAAAGGGCAAAAATACAACCCGCTGAGTATAAGTCAACTTTGTGATCAAGGATATGATGCAGAGGCATCTGGCACCAACAGAGCAACCTCGCATCAACTAGAACTTAAAACAAGGGTGAATTTTAAGTTTGGTAAGGCAAGTTTTTTCCCAAGGCAAAAGTTGGGAAGGGGGTCGCGAAATCACGACATGTCACGAAATCGCGACCCCAAAGGCTGTGGTAGGTCGAAGGCAGGTTTTTTCACGATATCGCCACGTCGTGATATCGTGATGTCACGATATCATGACGTTTTCGAATGCTAAGGCACGTAGGAGGTTTCTATCGTGATATCGTGACGTCGCGATGTCACGACATTTTTGAAGGCAAAGGCAAGGAGGCTATTTTCATCGTGATGTCACGACGTCGCGATATCACGATGATTTTCAGAGCAAGGGTTTGGAGGTGGTTTTCATCGTGATATCGCGACGTCGCGACATTTTTTAAAGTTAAGACGAAGGCAAATGCAAGTGCGGAGTTGAAGGCCTTTTGTCACGATATTGCGACGTCCAAAAGGCAAAGGCGGAGCAAAGGTAGAAAGAACAGATGGCAAGGTAGGGTTTTTCGAAGGTATAAAGAACCTAAGGCAAAGTGGAGTTTTTGTCGCGACGTCATGACATCGTGACATTTTTGGAGGCTACGACGCAGGAGTTTTCGTCATGATATCGTGATGTCGCAATGTTTTTGGAGGCCATGGTGTAGAGGGAGTTTTCATCATGATTTTGTGACACTAACCAAGGCAAAGGGCTCGCTGGTGAAATGGTCACGATATCGCGACATGTCGCGATATCGCGACATGTCACGATTTCGTGGCAAGTTGAAGACGAATGGAAAATGGACACGCGCATGCGGGAAAAGAGACAGCGGGCACAGTTAAATGTTCTAACAAGGCAACAGTTCTCGAGGGACAGTCTGGAAAACGACGGTTGCAGGTCAAGGTTAATGCGTGCTTTCATGGCGGATCGGGGGTGGTTGCCAATTATGGAGGGAAAATTTGAAGACTCGGTGGGGGAAGCCGATTGTGGCTGGTTTTATTTAATGTTTTTTTAGAAGGGTCATTAATGACCTAGAGGGCCGAGACCTCGATAAAAACTCAAAAATTGTAATAGATCGCAGTGGCAGATTAGAGAACATGGGAAAAAAAAGAAGACCGAGCCGAGCTGGGTCCTTTGTAAAGCCTGCGAGCTGTGTTATTTTGCTATATGTAATTATTTGAAGAAGATTTTAATGAAAAAGTTGAATTTTACGAAGGTGTAATCTCTTGTCCGCCATCAGTGGTATCAGAGCGGGAGTTCCTGAGCATGTAACAGATCACCGAAAGAGAGGCAGTTACACCAGGATCTATGGACAAATTTGTAAGGGAAGAAAGAAAAATGCCTCCACGAAGAAATCGTGGTGGAGTAAGAAATGTGGTGCTGGTGAAAGATTTCCGAACCTTGCAGAGGCAAGTTCAGGCCCTACAAGAAAGGCTACGTAGAAGGCCCGAGCCTAGAATGGATGAAGGAAGTGAAGACAAAGTTGATGAAGAAGAAGACCAGTCTGAGGAAGAAGAAGAGGTTGTAGATCCTGCACAGGCCAGGTTGTACAAAGCCATCTCTCATATTGGAAAGTAACCAAAAATGGAGGTTTCTACATATTCAAGAAACCTAAATCCAGAAGAGGTGATTGACTGGATAAATGACTTAGAAGAATATTTCGAATATGAGGAGGTTGAAGACCCTAATCGGGTCAGATTTGCTAAGACCAAGCTGAAAGGTCATGCAAGCATATGGTGGAAGGGAGTACAGCTAGAACGGAATAGAAGAGGAAAATAACGGATAACAAGATGGGAACGGATGGTAGAAAAATTAAAAAGATAGTTTATTTCGACAGATTACGAGTTGGATCTGCTGAGAAAAATGCAGGGTTTGAGACAGATGAATAAAACTATCCAAGAATATACGAAGGAGTTTTATAAAATCTCCATCAGAACTGGCCATTTAGAAGCAAGCAAGGAGAATGTGGCCCGTTATATTAATGGGTTGAGACCTAGTATCCAGGAAGAGTTGAGCTTAGTTCGGGTGAGCACCATTGAAGATGCTTACCAGTTTTCTCTGAAAGTTGAAGAAAAACTGAACAGAAGGTTTGAGAGCAAGCAAAAAGGAAGAGGTCACAGAGGAAAGACTGGTGGAAGAAAAGAGGAAGGAAAAGAGGAGAAGAAGGAAGAAGTTAGCAGCAGCCGAGATCAGAAGGAAGATGAAGAACCTAAACCCCAAGTTCAGAACAATGGCTACCCAAGGGGAAGAGGTAGATCTGGACGTGGGTATGGAAGAGGAGTGTTTCGGGGAACATGTTTCCATTGTGGAGAAGAGGGACATCGGGCATATGAGTGTCCCCAACACCCCGAGAGAGTGAACAAGAAACAAGTGGGTCCTGCTAGAGCTGTTGTGGCAGTGAAAGATGCTGAATCAGAACATTCTGAAGAAGCTAAGAAAGGAGAAGCAATGATCGTGAGGAGGACCATGTTGATTGATGAAGACAAATCAGAGCAGAGGAGAAGCCTGTTTCGCACACGATGCAAAAGTGTAGGCAAAGTCTGTAATGTTATTATAGACAATGGGAGTACAGATAACTTAGTCTCCAAGGATATGGTTGCTAAGTTACAGCTGGAGAGGAGGAGACACCCGCATCCATACCAGATTGCGTGGTTGCGGAAGGACCATAGAGCATGGGTCCGTGAACAGTGCTTAGTCACGTTCAATATTGGGAAGTACCAGGATGAGGTCCTGTGTGATGTTTTCCCCATGGATGCTTGCCATTTGTTGTTAGGAAGACCATGGTAGTTTGATCGAAGTGCAGTGCATGATGGTCATGCAAATACGTACTCCTTGATGAAAGATGGAGTGTGCCACAAATTAAAGCCATTATAGACAATGGATGAGAAGGTGTGCAACAATGCCAAAATTTTTCTGGTAGAGGGCAATTTTTTTTTTTCCTAGGAGACAAGATTTGAGCAGGTTGTAAAGGCAGATGAGTGTTTGGAGGTGTTACAGAAGAAGCGGACCGAACAACATAGAAGTGAAGGTCACTTCTCCATTTACCCCAAGTGTCTGATGCAAGAGCATCCGGTGGCAATAGAGCAACCTCGCATCAACCAAAACTTAAAACAAGGGGGAATTTTAAGTTTGGTAAGGCAAGTTTTTTCCCAAGGCAAAAGTTGGGGAGGGGGTCACGAAATCACGACCCCAAAGGCTACGACAGGTCGAAGGCAGGTTTTGTCATGATATCACGACGTTTTCAAAGGCTAAGGCACATAGGAGGTTTTCGTCGTGATATCGCGACGTCGCGATATCATGACGTCGTGATGTCACAACATTTCTAAAGGCAAAGGCAAGGAGGCTATTTTCATCGCGATGTCATGACGTCACGATATCAAGACGATTTTCAAAGCAAGGGTTTGGAGGTGGTTTTCATTGCGATGTCGCGACATTTTTGAAAGTTAAGACGGAGGCAAAGGCAAGTGCGGAGTTGAAGGCCTTTTGTCGCGATATTGCAATGTCCAAAAGGCAAAGGTGGAGCAAAGGCAAAAATAAAAAATGACAAGGCGGGGTTTTTCGAAGGCAGAAATAACCTAAGGCAAAGTGGAGTTTTTGTCATGATATCGCGATGTCGTGATGTCGTGACGTCGTGACATTGCAACATTTTTGGAGGCTACGACACGGAAGGAGTTTTCGTCACGATATCACGACGTCGCGATATCGCGACGTCGCAATGTCGCAACGTTTTTGGAGGCCACGGTGTAGAGGGAGTTTTCATCATGATTTTGCGACACTAACCAAGGCAGAGGGCTCGCTGGTGAAATGGTCGCGATATCACGACATGTCACAATTTCACGGCCAGTTGAAGACGAATGGAAAATGGACACGTGGATGGTTGCGCACGCGGGAAAAGAGACAGCGGGCACAGTTAAATGTTCTGACAAGGCAACAGTTCCCGAGGGACAGTCTGGCAAACGACGGTTGCAGGTCAAGGTTAATGCGTGCTTTCATGGCGGATCGGGGGTGGTTGCCAATTACGGAGGGAAAATTTGAAGACTCGGCGGGGGAAGCCGATTGTGGCTGGTTTTATTTAATGTTTTTTAGAAGGGTCATTAATGACCTAGAGGGCCGAGACCTCGATAAAAACTCAAAAATTGTAATAGATCGCGGTGGCGGATTAGAGAACACGGGAAAAAAAAAAAACCGAGCCGATCTGGGTCCTTTGTAAAGCCTGCGGGCTGTGTTATTTTGCTGTATGTAATTATTTTTAGAAGATTTTAATGAAAAAGTCAAATTTTGCGAAGGTGTAATCTCTTGTCCGCCATCAGGATACATGGTTACTTTCCATCCAGATAGATGTGAGATAAGAAAATAAAAAAATTGAAAAATCATTGCCAATGCAAGAAGAACCCCAAACAAATTATATATGCTCAATGAGATCAAAGGGGAAAAGTGCTTTCTATCACAAGAATATGAGAGTTGGTTATGGCATAGAATATTGGGTCACTTGAATTTTGACAACATAGTCAACATAAGCAATAAACAAGCAGTTAGAGATTTACCCAAAATAAGAAGACCTCAAAACACAATTTGTGCACCCTATCAACATGGAAAGCAAACTAGGACAACATTCAAGTCAAAAGGATATATGTCATCTGAGCCATTGAGCCTAATACATACTGATCTATGTGGTCCTACCAGGATACAAAGCATTCAGTGTGAGAGCTACTTTATACTATTTATATATGATTATTCCAGAATGGTTTGGGTAGCCTTCCTAAAAGAGAAGTCAGAGGCCTTTGAAAAATTCAAAGCATTTAAGGAATTTGTTGAAAATGAAACTGGCAAAAGGATTAAGTGTCTAAGATTTGATAGAGGAGGAGAATTTACTTCAAATGAATTTGTAGAGTTTTACGAACAACATGGGATCAAGAGAGAGTACTCAGTAGCAAGAACTCCTCAACAAAATGGGGTAGTTGAAAGGAAAAACAGGACTGTTGAAAACATGGCTAGAGCTATGTTAAATGAATCTAAGCTATCAGATGGTTTTTGGAGAGAAGATGTAAAAACAATAGTATACATAATCACTAGGGCTCAAATGAGGGTAAATCATCACAAGACTCCATATGAGCTTTGGAAAGGAAGACCTACCACTGTAAAACACTTCAGAGTTTTTGGAAGTAAATGTTACATAAGATGAGAAGATCAAAACTTAGGTAAGTTTGATCCAAGATGTGATGAGGGAATTTTTCTTGGTTATTCTACAAGGAGTAAAGCCTATAGATGTTTCAACAAGATAACACGCACTATGGTGGAAAGTATAAATGTAACAATTGATGAGAAGATAGATTCAAGAGAACCAATTCAACAAATTGTGTATCAAGAAGATGAATGTTGTCAAGAAGAATTTTGTGAGGAATGAGATAAAGAAGAAGAAGAAACACAAAGACTTCTTCCCAAAACTCCATCCAGGTATGTACAGAAGCATCATCCAAAAGAGCAAATCATTGGGAATCCAGATGAAAGACAGACAAGGAGAAGAATAATAAAACCATCCCAACAAGCAAATTTTTCTTTGCTATCTAAGATTGAGCCTAAAGACTTCACTCAAGAAAGTGAGGATAAATTTTGGATTAAGGCAATGGATGAGGAATTAGATCAGATAGAGAAAAGCAAAACTTGGGAACTTGTTCCATGACCAAAGGACAAAAATGTGATCATCACAAAATGGGTATTCAAAAATAAGTTAAATGAAGATGGATAGGTGATCAGGAATAAAGTAAGGTTAGTATGCAAAGGTTATGCACAGGTAGAAGGAATTGACTTTGATGAGACATTTGCTCCAGTTGCACGACTTGAAGCTATTAGGATGTTTTTGGCCTTCTCAAGTTTCAAAATTTTTAAGGTATATCATATGGATGTCAAGTCAACATTTCTAAATGGGGTTCTAGAAGAAGAGGTTTATATTGAACAGCTAGAGGGATTCATACTAGCAGATAAACCAGATCATGTATGCAAATTGAAAAAGGTATTGTATGGTTTAAAGCAGGCTTCGAGAGCATGGTACTCAATATTGGATAAGTATCTTTAGGAACAGGGCTTCAAAAAAGGAATAGCAAACAATAATTTATATATCAAAAATGAAGGGAGTAATCTATTAATAGTGGTTGTTTATGTTGATGACATAATATTTGGGGGAAACAATGATAAGATGTGTAAAGAATTTTCTAAGAACATGCAAAATGAATTTGAGATGTCTATGCTTGGAGAATTATCCTTCTTTCTTGGACTTCAGATTTCACAATCAGAAAGGGGAGTGTTTCTCTCACAAGCCAAGTATATAAAAGAAATGTTAAAGAAATTTAGGTTAGAATATTGTAAACCGGTAAGTACTCCCATGGTTATAGGATGCAAGTTGAGTAAGGATGATGAATCTCCAGAGGCAGATCAGAGATTATACAGATCTATGATTGGTAGCTTATTGTATGTTACAACTACAAGACCAAACATAGTACAATTAGTGGGATTAGTGGAAGGGTTCGGGGGCACCAAGGAAACAACGTGTGGAAGAAAAAATTTTCAGGTATCTAAAAGGGACTATGGACTTTGGGATTTGGTATCCCAAAAGTGATAGTTTCACACTAACAACATATACATATGCATATTGGGCCGACAACATTGATGACAGAAAAAGCACAAGTGGAGGAGCATTCTTTCTTGGAGAATGTTTAGTCTCTTGGTTAAGTAAGAATCAGGTTTCAGTATCTTTATCTACAGTAGAAGCAGAATACATTGTAGTAGTAGCCAATTGTACACAGGTGTTATGGATGAAGAGAACTCTAGAAGACTTCAAGATAAAGCATGATCATCCCATTCCTATACTATGTGATAATACTAGTGCCATAAGTATCTCAAAAAATCCAGTAATGCACTCTAGGACAAAGCACATTCCAATTAAGTACCATTTCCTAAGAGAACATGTGACAGATAAACAGGTCATATTGGAATATGTCACTACAAAGGAACAAATAGCAGATATTTTCACTAAGCCACTTTCAAAGGAAACTTTTGAGTATCTTCGAGGAAAATTGGGAGTGAGACTCCCACCCCAAAATTAACCACCTCAAGAGGAGGTGGGGGAGGGGCTAAGCTAAGAGGCTCATTCTTAGCCCCGAGCCCCAAAGGTGACCCTTTGCCATTGATGTCAAAGGGGGAGAGATTTAAGTAAGGGGGAGAGATTTGGTATTTGAAGAGAGCATTGAGCCAGGGGGAGCAATGTCCCAGGGGAGCAGAATAGAAGAAAAAGTCAAGTTTTCGGTAAAAATAATTTGGGTTGCCATCAATGACAAAGGGGGAGATTGTTGGATATTTTGAGTCCTCAAGTCAAAGTTGTCATTGATGTCAAGAAATGAAGTCAAGAAATTTGTCAAGAAACAGGTTATCAAAGTTGTCATTGATATTCAGGAAGAAGCTTCTAATAAAGTCAAAGGTCAAGAGGAACAATGCAAAGGTTAAAAGCAAGGGCTCCATAATATTTTTAAATATTATGTGGAAGCATAAGTTAAACGGTTTTCATAAAAACCCAAGAAAGTCTATTGCAAAGCTAAAGGAAGGTTTAATATTTATTTGATAAATTATTTAAATTCAAAATGAATTTAAATTTTATAAATAAATATTATTTATACCAAGGTGCAAAGTGAAAGATGGTTTAAATAAACCAAAGGGTTTTAAAAATAATTAATTTATAAAATTTAAATTCAAAAGAATTTAAATATTTTATAAATTAATAAATCTCCAAAGGAAATTCGAGCGCCGACGTCCAAAGATCGTTGAAGGCAATTCGAGCGTCGACGTCATGCATGGAGGAAGGAAATTTGGTATATAAGCTAATGCCTTAGAGGTATTTTAATTCATCCTTTTGCTCGATGATCGAAAGCGTGCAATCGTGTTTGAATTCGTGAGGAAGAAAGTGCAGCGACCAATCTGTTTAAGCACCAGCAAATAACGTCAAGGGGATTTGTGCTAAAAGTCTAAGCGCCAACGAGGCAAGTGGCCTAGTGGCAAAGAGGACAACGTTGGGGTGTTGAGCGCAAGGAGGTCTGTGTTCGAAACACAATGGCAACATTTTTGTGGTAGTTGCATTGGTGTTGGAGAGTGCCAAGGTAAGGCACATGTTTTGCACAAGGTGAGCGGGGAAGCTTTTTGAGCACGTGATGCTCGTTAGTCCCCAAGCAAGCGCCTAGCTTGCACGACATTGGGAGTCATAGCTAGGGCACCGGTTGAGGCTGCGTTGTGTGTTCGAATCCCCTCCAAGGCAAGGTAATTAATTTTGAGTTTGATTTTTGTGTGTTGCCTAAAGTTTGGAGTTAAAAGGGTGCATGAAAGGTTTATTAGTTGGAAATGATTTTTGATAAGTTGGAGGAATAAGGTGTTAAGTTTTATTTTAATAAAGTGTTTTGGCATATTGATTTATTGAAATATTAAAAGGATAGAGGGAGCTTCTTGTCTTAGGTAATTTTGAAAAGAAGAGTGCATTGAATATTATTGGGAGATTATAAGGTGTAAGTGGTAATTTACTTTTTGTAAATGTTGATGAATGTTTTCTTAAAGATGGAGTGATAAGGTGTATGTGTGTTTTGATGTTTACATTGTATTTTGAGGAAGTTAATCACCTTATAATTTATTTGAGCTTGGCAAGAAGTGTTTGATATTTTTGGCAGATTTAGAAGATTCCTTCATCATCAAGAAAAAGGTATGAGCACATTTTCCAAAGTTTAATTTGATTGGTTGGTTTTCTAGAAAATAAGTTTGGAGTGAAAAGGACTTGATTAGGGTTTCCTTTTGAGAGTGTTTGAGTTAATGCATCAAGGTTTTCTGGAATAAAGAGTTGTGATTAAAACCTTGTTTTATAAGCATTGTTGTTGAAGTGGGTTGTTATGCAAAGAACTTGAACTAGGGTTTGAAAAGAACATGAGTATCATTGTTATGTGAGATTTGTTGTTGAGCATTGTTGGAAACATTTTGAGTTGATGTTTACATGCTTGGACTAGGGTTTGTGAGAAAGGGGTGTTTCATTGAGTGATTGGTTGAGTAGAGTTGGTTGAGCCTAGTCAAGTGGATATGTGAAGTGATTGTTCAAGTTCCATAAAATAAACTATTCTATATTCTGATTTGAGTTGAGATTGAGCATTGAGTTGAAACATATTGGGTCTCTAACAATTCTCTCTATGTTTCTATGAGATTGGACAAGTTCTGAGTGGACTTGTTGAGCAGATTTGGACAAGTTATGAGTGGACTTGTTGAGCATATTTGAGCAAGTTCTGAGTGGACTTGTTGAGCAAATTTGAGCAAGTTTTGAGTGGACTTGTTGAGAAGATTTGAGCAAGTTATGTGTGAACTTGTGGAGCAGAGTTTGGTGTAGATTTGAGGATAAGTTTGTGCCAGACCAGAGATAGAGATTGAGCAGATTTGTGCTAGACCAAAGGACTGAGTTTAGTGTAGATTTGAGATAGATATTTGGAGGTGATAGAGCAGAGAGGACAATAGTCTCTAGTGGATAGAGATCCATCAGCTAGGGCAGTGAGGACAGGTATTCTGAGTGGGGACAAGAGTCTTCAGTGGAGAGAGATCCACAATCCAATGTAGTGGAGGCATTAGTCTTCTAGAGGATCACCATCCATAGCAGAGGAGAAGGAGTTCTCCTGTGGATAGAGATCCACGAACTTGATTTAGGGGATTGGTGTCTCCTTTGGATAGAGGTCCATAAACATTGTAGGGAAAGGATTCCCAAGAGAATTTATTTGAGAAAAATTTATAAGAAATATTTTCTCCGTGGAGTAGCCCGCATTGGGTGAACCACGTAAAATCATGTCTCTCATGTGTGTGATGCTTTGTGTGATGTTTACTACTTTAATATTGTTGATGCTATTATTTGGATTAAAAGGAATTTTTTTTATCTTATACTGTTCACCCCCCCTCTCAGTATAAGCACATGTTCTTCATTTCTTATCTTTCAACCATCTTATTTTCCTTCTTCCTTGTTGGCTTATTTTCTCTGCAACTTACTAGATTTGTTATTTATTCTTTCTTACCCATTCTTAAACTAAATTGCTATTATTTTATAGGTATAATGCTAGTTCTTTGGTGATAGCAAGCTCTTAAAAATTTTCCTTCAAAATATAAAACTATATATCCTCCTTTTGTTTCCTTTTACTTACTTATTTCCTTGACTATTGTAATGCATAAAACTTTCAATTATGCTATTATTTTTTTGCTTTAGTTGTTTCCCAAACTCTTCTTTCTCCTCTCCTTAAACTTATTCTTCATTTTTTTTTCTCTCCTTTCAATTATGCTATCATAAAATAACTTCTTATTTTATGTTGTCTAAACTTTATGAAATTTGCAACTTTCAATGCTACCCAAAATGCTACCTTATTCTTCCAAAAGGCTTCCAAGAAAATCTAAAATTTACAGCTAAAATACTTCTTCAAATGTTGTTCAAAATACTACTTTATCTCCTTCAATTTGTTTCCTTTTTATTTCTACAAACTCTGCCTCTATATTTGTATTAATTATTGTCAATTCCTTATTCAAACAACTATCCAAAATTACTTCAAATTTTACCCAAAACTTATCCAATTCATAGCTCTTCTATCTCCTTCTAATGTTACCCAAATTTACAGTAATAAACTCTTCAAATGCTACTCGAAAATTTTGAATTCTCCTCTATCTTTCTGTCCTAAAACTCTTTAAATTCTGCCCCAAAATTTGCAATATTCTTCTTCAAAACTCAGCCTTCAAAACTTTAATGGTTACCTCCAAAATTGTCAATTTTTGGCCTCCTTCAATCTTATTTCTCTTACGTAGATTTCGCTGAATTATGTCTTCAAATTTGTCCTCTTTTATGACCTCTTCTTAAAGAATATACATGTCTTGAAGTTTCTAAAAATACTTTCTCAAATTTTCCAAACTTTTTGCCAAAAATCTTCTCCTTGAATCAGTTTCACACATATTTTTTGGCTTGTTGTTGGATGACAATATTTTTTCAAATTTTGATGTGACTACCTCTTTTCAGGAGTTTTTTCTTCTTGCAATATTCTATCTCAAACTATATCTTCTCCAATGACCACTTCTTCAATTTCTCAATACAACTTCTCTATTCTCTTTTTTTCTCCTTCAAAATTTCAATCAACCCTTTTCCTAGGTCTCCTCAATATTATTTCTCAAATTTGCAATGGGGATCTCTTCTCTTGGGTAGCCTCATTCTCAATATTCAATAGGGCTTCATTATCATATTTCTCTCTACTTACTTCAATCTATAATCTTCAATATTCTATGGGACATCTTTCTTGGGTCTCCTCAATTTTCAATCTTCTATCTTCTATGGGGACCTCCTTCTTGGGTCTTCCTCGATATTTAATATTTAATATTTTATGGAGACATCATTCTTGGGTCTTCCTCAATATTCAATATTCAATGTGTCTTCTTTGTTTGACCTATTTAATCTTCAATGTATACTTTTTTTGTTCCAACTCAAAACTAATCCCTACACTAGGAAATCACATAGACTTTTAGGAAATTAAAGGAAAAATTCTTCTCAATATATTGTAGGAATATTCTCAAATTATGAGAACTAATTTTTTGCAACAAAAAATTAGACAATAGCAACCAAATACATCTAAAAATTCATAATTATTAAATCAATAAACTTCACTTGTTATTCTTCAATCTAAATGAAATAAATCTATGTTGAGTCCTAGTATTCATGAGTATTTTTGCAATTCTATGGAAAGAATCTAACCAAATAGCAAATTTTAAATTCCATAAATGAAATCTCCGTATCTCCTCTAAATATCCCATGTGGTTCTCTCTATCTCCTATCAATCTCACTTTGTGGATCTAATACAATTGTTAGATTTTTATGCTTAAAATTTAAAGCAAAATAACCACAAGATATAAAATAAATTTGCTATATTAAATATAAGATAATAGCAATATTCTAATAATTTAAAACTCATAAATAACTTTAGCAATAACTCATAAAATTACCATTAACAAATGCTCACAAAAATAGTATCTTGATATAGAATAAAGATCTCAAATACACCATACTTCCACACACTCTCACTCTACATTGTATCTCTCAAACACACATTGTCACACACATAGAATAATATATAATGGGATGTGACTCTTCATATGGAGTACTCTTGGAAATCACTCTTCTTGAGACTCTTCACTTTCCTACTCTAAGGACACATGTGCACATGGAATAATATACATATTTACATTATTAAATACTTTGCACACTCTAATCATATTTATGCATTTATTACATTGTATAAAGTAAATACTCACACTCTATTCTAAGACACACTCCTAATCTAAATATGTACCCAAGGTGGTACATTGACATGTACCAAATAATATAATATACTGCAACACATTGATGGTGGTAAAGCACATTTTAAACCACCATTCAGTAATTGGATATATAGTGGATTTAAAATTCAACCTTACAATTATTGAATAAACATAGATTGTAAATGGTAAGACACTAATTCATTGTTCTAGAAATAAACATTGAAGGGAGTTGACATAATATGATTACTAGTCTAGAATGGGTATTGATGGTGGTGTACTAAAATTTTTGTGTACATAGAGAAGTGTTAAATATTTGTCGTATTGGTGTTATATAGCCATAGGTGGTGTATGGTAAAAATATAATTAGTTGTAGGGGAAGTAGGTTGGTGGAAGGAGGAGGGACAAAAACCAAGAGGAGGGATCTCATGTAGGATCATAAGGATGAGAGTTGACAATTTGATTTTGTGTAAATATAGGCTGGTGTAGTCTAGTATAGGTGGAATGGTGTTTGAGGAAGCTGGTAGTGGGTTGCAAGTTGGGTTAGGTGGGGTATCAGGTGAGAAAGTCGATAGTGGGTTGTAGGTATTAGGTGGTGATAACTTGGTGGTTTAGTTTTTTGTTGACAGATGGTAGTTTCTATGTTAGGCTCTAAGGAAGAGGATTTTATTGAAAGGTCTTATGGTGGGGGCTCGAGGATTGAGGTGGCAATTCCAAATGAAGAGTCTTCCCCGCTCATTCACAAGGATCTAGTTGCTAATATTCCTGGTGGATCCCCAATTTTGGGTCCTTATTTTCTCCAAATAAGCCTTCCTTTGCTTTGATTACTGCTAAGGGTGACAATTATTGAAGCTTTGAAATCCTTTTTGATCTTTATCAATCGAAGGATAAACTAGCTATTTTAGATGATCTAATGGCATCTACTATGGGGGCAGGCTTGTGGACCCTTGTTGGAAAATTTCATGGAAGCAGGTTGCATATTGGTGAGATCCAGAGATGGGATTTAGCTAGATAGAAGCCGATGTGATCTTTCAAAATTATGGTAATATTGAATGCGTTATTCTTGATTAATCTTATCTATGAATAGGATTTGAAGAAGATTATTGATGGGGGTCATTGGTTATTTGGAAGAAGAGGGATCTTCCTACACAAATGGGTCCCTAAATTTAATATGAGAACTCAAAGAATTAATCTATCTCCTCTATGGGTGCATCTTCTAGATCTGCCTTTCCACTTATGGCACGATGATATTGTAAGGGGCATTGTGAAGGAGATTGGAGAGTTAGTCCATATTGATTCGACCACTAGGTTGCAATCCAAGATGGTGTTTTATTGTATGTGTATCATGGCATATCCTAAGGTAGAGTTTTATTGCCACATTGACTTTATTTCCAAGTTTGGTTCTTGGACTTAATCTATTGTGTATGAAAATAGACCCATTAAGTGTACAATTTGCAAGATATTTGGTCATGGATCAAGGGCATGCTTGAGAAATATTCAATAGTTGAAGGAGGGACCCAAGAAAAGTTGGGTGAAAAGACCTTCAATGGAGCAAGGTTTAGTAACCAATCTAGGAGAGTTCAGGGATGTGGATTCCCTACAGGAAACCCAGATATCTAAAGATAAATTGGTTGAAGAGATCCTTGAAGTTATCATCAATAGCCTCGGTAGGGTAGTGATAAACAATCATGTTAGATCTATCTCTAAATTTTCAAAGGATATTAAGGTTGACATGATTTATGAGGTAGGTATCCCCCAAGATTTTTCAATTCCTTCTTTCTGGTGATGCATTAGTGGAGTAGGATGTTGGGGATAAACCTTTGCTTGTTTTAATTATCCCCTTTGTGATCGAGGAAGCTCTGTGATCTCTTGTTAAGCCCAATATCTACAAATACTTAGGGCTTGGTGAAGGTTCTATGGGATCAAAGTTATCTTACAAAAATATGTGAAGCCTTCAAAAGGGTACAGTGGATGTTGGGGTCCACAAGAATGTGGATAAATTCCCTAATATGGTAGTAAGGAACATACAGGTGGATTCAGATGTTTTAGATGACCTATAGAGTTAGTTAAATTTTGAGAAGGATAAGGAGTCAAAAGGAAAACAACTAAAGATGGATTCATTTTGTCAGTCCCTTCACTCTTCAAATGTGGGGAGTAAAATCAAATATTGTAGATGAAGAGCATTTTCTATAATATCGGAGGCCTCAACAGGGTTGCTAAGTAGAGAGCCCTGGCCTCTTTTATAAAATAATATAGGCTTGATATTATTTTAGTGTAGGATACTAAAATGGATAGTAATAGTGTAGAGTTAGTCAAGATGAGAATTTGGAAAGAGGACATTTTTATGGAAAGCTCGACTAATGGTGCCTTTGGGGGTATCTTGTGCCTGTGGGACACCAACTATATCGAATGATTGGTCCTTATTTCATCTTATGGAGTTATAAATATTTTGTTCTCTGCAAAATACTCAGGATTCAAATGGATCATGTCAAACATATATGTCCCTGACATGCCACATAATAGGTTGATTTTGTGAAATTTGCTAAGTTCTATGAGAGATATTTTTAATGAAGAAGCGTGGCTTCTTATGGGTAATTTCAACACTCCATTATATTTATTGGATAATAAAGGAAGGGCTCTTGTTTGTAAGAGTATAGAAGACTTTGCGTCCTTTGTGAACTCCCAAGAGTTGAGATTCACATGGAATAATAAGTGGTTGGGGAGACAAAATATTCAGATCATATTAGACTAGGTTCTCATCTCTAGAGAAGGGATTCCTTTGTTTGGATATGTGACACTAAATTCTCTCCCTATGCTAGCTTCAGATAATAACCCTTTGCTTTTTTATAAAGTCTTGAACCCTCCTTTCTATTAGAGGCCTTTTAAATTTGAGGCTATGTGGCTGCAACACCTTGAGCTAGAGACCAAGATTAAGGAATGTTGATCCAAGAGTTTCTCTGGTCATCCTTTGGCTCAAATTATTTCCATGTTGAGGTTTATTAAGGCCAACTTGAAGGAGTGGAACAAAAATATTTTTGGTAATATTCACCAAAATAAAAAATACTTAAGCGATCATATTGAAGATATTGAGGGGATATTTGCCTCATTGGAGGTGGATGAGAATATAAGGTCCGATGAAAGACATATTCTATCCAAATTCCATAACGTGCTAGTTGAATAAGAGGCAATGTGGTGATATAAATTGAGGTCCCTTTGGCTTATGGAGGGGGATAATAATACAAAAAATTTCCACTCTTTAGCTTTGAGGTATAGGAGCTCCATTTGGATCCATGAGATTCGAACTATGGAAGGGGTGGTTTCTAAAGATTTGGATGAGATTAGGGTAAATGTAGTTGTTTATTTCAAAGAGTTGCTATGGTCTCCTATTACTAGAAACCTACCTGCTAAAGATCGACTAATAAGAAAAATCCTGGAGTTAGTTTCTAAGGACATGAACAAGTTTTTATGTGAGCCCTTTAGTGATGATGAAATAAAAAAGGCATCATTGGAAATGGTATTTTTAAAGGCACCGAGATCTAATAGTTTTTTGCCTATTTTCTTCCACAAATTTTGGCATATTCTAGGTCCTAAATTTTTTTGGGTGATTAGAGAGGCTCAAAGGTCTTGTTATATCCCCACGGATGTGAATTCTATGTTCCTTATTCTTATTCCCAAATCCCCAAGGGCTAAATATTTTGTTGACTTTAATTCAATCGTACTCTACAACATAATTCTTAAAATTTTAACTAAATCAATGGCTAATAGATTAAAAAATAATGCTTCCTTAGATTATTGACTCCCCTTACAACAACTTCATCCCGGGGAGGTAAATTATTTATGGCATTATCACTATGCATGAGATCATTCATTCAACTAGCAAGAGTGGGAGATTTGAGACTATGATTAAGTTTGATATGAACAAGGCGTATGATAGAGTGGCTTGGGACATTTTCTTAGTCATCAAAAAAATTGGTTTTGCGTAGAGCTGGGTGAATTTGGTTAAATCATGTATCTCCTCTACAAGATTTTCTATTATAATTAATGGGTCCCCATTTGGTTACATATGTAGTTGCAAAGGGCTTCATCAGGGAGATCCTCTCTCACATTATTTATTTATTCTAGTTGCTGAAGCTTTGGGAAGAGCCATTCGAGCTGATTTAGGCATTGAAGGGTTGATATTTGCTCACTCTATTGAACCCATATCTCATCATAAATATATGGATGATATTTTTCTTTCTTTCCTAGCATCGATTACACAAGTTAAATCGGTTAAATCCATTCTTGAATATTTTTAAAAGGTGACGGGTTAGAAAGATAACTTCAGGAAGAGCATACTCATTTTCTTAAATACTTCATTGGATCGATAGAGAAATATAATTGATATCTAGGAGTATTTTGTTAGTTCTCTCCCCTAGATGTATCTTGGAATGCTGATGTTTAAAGGATCCTGAAAACCTTCTCTTTGGGATTCAATAGTGGAAAATTTTCAAAAGAAGCTCACCAGGTGGAAAGGAATCCTCTTAAGTCATGCTAAAAAAATTTAGTTAGTCAAGACCTCCTTGTAGAGCATCCTAGTTTATTTTCTATCTATCTTAAATTTTTTGAGAAAAGTCCTAGATAAAATCAAACAAATACAACGTACTTTTATTTGTTCAAATGATGAGGTCAAAAAGATATTTCACCTGGTGGCGTGGGACCAAGTTTGTATCTCTAAGGAATAAAGATATCTTGGTCTGAGGAGGATGAAAAATATTAACAAGGCTTTGATAGCTTAGAAAGTGTGGTGACTAATTAAGGATGAGGATGCCAGTTGGGTCAAGATAGTTACGACAAAGAATATTTTGATTGATAATAATTTTTTAAAATCTCATTCATTCCCATTGGGTTTCGTATTTTGGTCTAGCTTGTTTGGTAGTCATTCAGATATCTATAAGGACCTTAGATGGATTGTGGGAGATGGCCATTTGATTGAATTTTGGATGGACACTTGGGTGGATAACTCTCTACTTGTTCATCGATCGGATTTTGAGGACCTGAAGCCAATCACTAATAGATTTTTTGACTCCAATGGTAGTGACTTTATTAAAGTGGTCAATGGGAGCCTTCTGTGGAAATATTTTGACATTCCAAACATATCTCAGGTGGTCATAAGGGCTCTCAAATTTTTGTTTGATGAGATAAAATGACTGCTTACTCCAGGAACAGGGCTAAATGATAGACTAATTTGGGAGCCGACTAAGGATGATAATTTCTCGATTAAATTGGCCTATCATTGTTTAGATTCTGACGTTGATCCTTGGTTCCCTATTAATTAGGTTTGTATTAAAGGTCTTACCCCCAAAATAATTTATTTTTTCTGGTTAGCTATTCAATAGAAATTTTTAACAATTGATAATCTTCAAAAGCAGGGGATGAGTACTTCAAATAGATTTTTCCTATGTGAAAACAATCTGGAATCATCGTGGAATATGTTTTCTAGATGTTAATTTTCTATTGAATTTTTTATATTATTATTTAAGGATTTGGGTGTGTCTTGGGTCCTCCCCGATTCTCTTATAGATTTATTTGACCAATGGTGTCCCCCCTTCCACTTAATTAGCTTGAGGTTTCTTTGGAAAATTGGATTAGCTCAATTATGGTGTAAAATATGGAAGGAAAGGAATGCTTGTGTGTTCAATGGGGTTCACCAATTAGAGTCCTATGTTTCCTCAAGGGCAATTAGTGACATGGTCAAGAACTTTAAGGATCTAAATTTGGATAGGGTAACCTATGATTTAGAGATCAAATTGGGGTGTGCTCTGGGCTTGCTATCACATCCTATGAATATGGCTATCAGGGTGGCCCGGGACATGTCACACATTGTCTAGGAACCCCCTTTGGATGGGTGGTTGAAATTAAATTTTGATGGGGCTTCTAAAGGGAATCCAGGCCTGATGGGACCTAGTGGTCTTTTTAGGAATTCTAATTGTGAAATTTTGCTCATCTATGATAAATGATTGGGTCATCAAACTAACCACTTCATGGAGATGTGGGCATTGTTTCAAGATGTTTATCTTCTAGAAAAGGTCAACTGCAAAAAATTGATTATTGAGGGAGATTCTCTCAATATAATCAACATAGTTAAAAGTAGTCAGACCCCATCATGGACGATTTCAAACTTCATCTAGGAAGCCAGGAGATAGATCCAAAGTCTTGAAGAGGTTTAAATTTACCATCATTTTAGAGAAGGTAACAAGGTCACTGATATTCTCACCAACTGAGGTCTCCTCATTCAAAATCTTCAAGTCTAGAAAAAAAATTTCTTCAAAGATATTACAATCATGGATAATGAAGGCAAGCAATGAAGGAATTAGTATTGGTCTCAAAATTTAGGTTGGATGGGAGTTGGGACTTAGTTTCTTGGGGGGAAAATCCTACCATTTTTTGAATTTAAACTTTTTTCATGATGGCGTCGATTCTCCTTATCCTCAAGTTGCAATTGATGTGACAAAGGGTAGATAGCGAGTTTCCTCAATGTCGTGTGGACAACTTTTCCTATCAAGGTGTATTGATTTTGGTGCATGGTTGAGTAGGAGGTTCAATTGGCCTTATTTTGAGGAGAGTAGGAAGGATTGCAGGTGTGAGAAAATATTTACCTCAGGATGCTCCTTGAGGATGTAAGGGGTCAGGATGATATGGCTGATGTGGTTATGGGGGACTTATTCTTGCGAGCTGAGCTTGAAGGAGATCAAATATTATTTTGGGTATCATGAATATTTGTGCCTCGCTTGCAGAGCCTTCGAAAAGTGAATCATATCTTCGTGCTAGGATCCATATCTGACTAGTTTTTTTTGCTATTTTCAATCTTGGTAGCTTTACAAAACCTTTTATAGCCCTTAAAGGTGTTTTATCTAGGTTGGAGTACCAAGATGTGTGGTGGTAGATTGATGATGGTGCTTTTGTTCATCCTATGCTCAAAGGTGGCAGTATCATGTGGGAAAATTTATCTTTAGCTCATAACGTGAAAGAAGAGAAGTCACACGTGAATCTGGATTGAGTGATATACAGGGAAAAATATCAGCTCATTGGTTTCCTAGTCATTTCTCTCTTGAATATAGGTTGGGGTGGTCTAAATGTAATAATTTATCCTTTACTCATATAAGCGGTGTTAGGTAGAGTGTTAGGATGGTCATTTTGATCCTGGAGACACAATCTCTTGCAGTGGATGAGGAGGTCCAAAAAATATTAAAAAAAATAATGTGCTTCAATGCCTTATGAAGTTTAATGGCCATCACCAGAAGATGGCCAATCATCTTACTTACTCATGGTGAGAGGGGATGGTGAGAGTGGGTTCAACTAAATTTGAGATAAACATATCCTTTATCGTTGAGGTGACAGTGCTGGTAGTGGATGACACAATCCATAATATGGAGAAGCACTCCTTGGTGAAGGAAGTGCAAGTGTTTTTGGGTGGTTAAGAAGAACTAGCTAGGACCCAAAATGGGTTTAGGAAAAATTCTCTTAAGGCCCCTTGGGATCTTGTAGTACTGGTGATAATTCAGTATTTTACCTTAGGTGAGAATCTCGCTATCTTGAGTAGCTACCATTTCATTATTCTTAACCATCTACGTCATAAGAAAATGATGAACATTTCATCGTTTCTTTTCTAGTCTTTGACTAGGACTATCTCAAAGGTAAAGAAGGAGGTTGTTTTGGACCTGCTACACCAAGGTTTGCTTAAGATAAATTTTGATTACATGGTGAAGCAAAGGGGTCTAGATGGGGATAATATTCTCAATGTATTGATTAATGTTTTTGTCCCTGTGGTGGGCTATCCGACCTCTTCAGTCTTTCGAGATTCAGAGACCTCGCTCTAGTAGGCTACAGAAGCCACCCCCATTGTTATGTATTTTATGGATTTCATGGAGTCTACTCTGAGAGGTCTTAGCGGTAGTGATGAGGGCACCAAGAGATCCAAACGATCAATGGCTAAGTGAATGAATATTGGTAAGGACTCGATGTTTGTGGAAGATTCTAATTCAAAGGATTTTTCTCCTCCAACTAAGAAGTCAAAGCTGATTCTGGAAGTTGGAGGAGCAAAGAGGTTCCAAAACCCTAGTCTCTATTAGGTGGTTACAATCCAAAGGCTCTTAATTCAATGATCCTAAAGTTGCAGTGTTCAATGATCGATTCTATGCAAGAATCAATTTCCTATGTTGAGGAAGTTATGGTCCTCATGGGATGGCAAGTACCCAATGAAAATAATGTCAAGGAAGAGAATGTAGGTCCTAGCGGGAAAAAGTTCTAAAATTGGATGGTTTTGTTTTCTCTTATTTTATTCGGTGTTTGGGACCTATGTGCCTGGTCAATATTGCTCTATTCATCAAGGCCTACGTGCCTAGTTGGGTCCCCTATGTGGGTTGTAGATACTTTGGTTTTGGCTTTTGGTTTGGGTTGGTTTGTTTTTTGGCGTTCTCGGCTTCTAGTTGTTGGGTTTGTGCTTGTCTCTCTTTACCTCTTTATTTGATCAAAGGTTAGATCCAATTTTTGTTAAGTTTTGGAGACCCTTTCAAAACTCCGTCATCTACCTTATCAAAAAAAATCTAACTAGTTTCTCTGCAAATGTATATTGAAAGAAATTAACAGTATATGACCACTAGCCTTGACATTGATGGTGGTCAACTAGAATTAAAATTGTTCATACACAACTCAACATAAAAGGGTGTTAAATAACAATCCCATTAGTCTTGGAATAGGCAAATATGGTAGAATATACTATTTTATTTTAGTTGTTTTTAAAATACATAGGAAGGAGTTAGCTAGTAGGTTGGGATAGAAATTGTTCCAAAATTCAATTACTTGGATATACAACTAAATATAGAGGGGAGTTAATCTAAGAAAATCACTAGTTTTTTACTAAGCATTGATAGGATTTTATTTATTTATCAGCATAGGATAGGACAATCGAGGAAGTTTTAATTCTTGACAAAATCAATAGAGCTATGAAAGGGGTAACATGGTTTTCTCATGTAGCTTGAGAAAAACACAAAATGAAATCAATCTAAAACTCGTAAATTGTAGAAGTATTTAAACTATTGTAAAAATTCTAAGCATTGGATAATGTTACTTAATTTTAGAAAGTGCTTATTACATCATTAATTAACATACTGTAAATTCTACTTTGGATAACATTATGGAAAAATTGTTACTATTATTGAAATCTTAAAGGATGGGATGCTAAAAGAGGAGGTATGAATCTACAAAATTAATATGAGTGTATTTCTATTCAAATGGTAATATCCTTGAGATATTTATGCCACATGGAAAGAGTAAAATATTCTAGATAGAAATTTTCAATATTGACTATAATGTTTTCCAAAGGGGTAGGTCATATAGTAACATCTATATAATTACGTCAATACATTTTGTTTCACTATCTTAAGCACATAGTCTAGAATTGAGTCAAGCCTCATGCATTAAGATTGTTGTTTGTAGTTTACATGTATCAAGAACAAAATGAGATAAGTCTAAAGCAATCTACCAAACTTAAGATTCCTTTTCTTATCTTTGAAAAATAATATGATGAAAGAAGTGAAAAAGGCAAAGAACATACATGCTAAGAATATTTTAAGATTGATTACAAATATGAATTATTTTCAAATATAATAAAATATGAATATTAATATGTGTAAATATTGTTTGGTTATTTTGCTAAGCAATTTTTGATATTTTGGGTAATTTGTTAGTTTTATTTTTAGTGCTATTGTTTTTTGTTTGTTTTGTTTATAGCTCCTTTGTGCTTTGTTTTTGTTGTATTTGTTTTTCCTGATTTTGTTTGTGGTGTATTTAATTCATTTTGTTGTTTCTATTTTGGATTTGTTTTTTATGTTGTTTTTGGGGTTATCTTCTATGTGGTTCATGTTCTTTGGTTTTTTTGGTTTGTGGTATATTTTTTCTTTTCGTTGTTTTTTTATGGTAGTGTTTTTTTATGATGTGTTTGTGGTTTTTATGAGTGTTTCGTGTTTTAGTGTTGTTTTTTTTTAATATAATTTTTTTTTGTGTTTTGCTATGTTGTTTGTGTGTTTGTATTTTGCTATGTTGTTTGTGTGTTCATTTTATTGTGGTTTGTGGTTTTTTTTTTTGTGTGTTTGTATTTTTTTGTTCTTTTTTTGTGTTGTTTCAGCTCTTTACGTGTGTCAAAGATGGTATGCCAGGTGCGAGCCTTGGAAATTTTTGGCAAAAGAGATACCCTTGCCTCCTTGGGTCTTACCCAAAAGTGGCATCGATGTTTTCCACAAACAAAAAAAATATCTAATGCATACTCATTACAAAGTTAGAAAAAAAAAATATATATATATATATATATATAGATTATAAAAATTCAATAAAGTTCAAGTACATCAATAAAATATTTATTGTAATCATAGTATTAAGATGTTAAAATTATTTTTAAAGATTTATTTATGCTATAATAAATATATCTATAGTACTTGATTATAAATTAAAAACATATATTTACAAGCAATAATAAATCAAAATATCATATCTATAAAGTCATATATATTTGATCATTGGATATATGTACTAATATTAAATCATGTATTAGATACATGTCAAATACATGAGTGATACACATATGCATTTTTTTTATATGCATAAATAGTTCAATATGCATTTAAATTTCTCATGCCCGTGGACCCTCATATCCTACATATTTCTACACCCTCATACTCATATGCCCTAAATTGGAGTTCAACATTAATAGTTTGTACTTGCAATATAGACCCATATATCTACACCATTCCACACATATGACCTAAATTTGAAGGCCTACACTATTAGTTTATATCCACACCATTGATATATATGATCTTGACAATTAATATTAAAAATTAAAGAATAACAACAATATGCCTAGCATTAGTTATTATTACTATTTTTAGTAACTTTTTGTCATTATTGTTGGGATGTAAGTACTTATGATTTTGGGATCTTTGATGCATGCCTATTATAAGCATTTAAGTGCATGTACCTCACGGAGTAATGAGTGAACTAATAAATGTGAGTGCACTTTGAAAATGTATATATACTTTTAGTATAATCCTATTGTATTTGTATCTTCATGCCATTCCATGTATATCTATAATCTCGACTTCATATTATCATACCCTAAAATTGAAGGTTTCCACTATATAATTCAATATTTAATTCCTACATTCTCCACAACCATCCATGCTTTCAACTAAGCAATTCAAAGTAATAAATTTAATTATTTAATAAATTTATGATAAAAATATATTAAAAAAAACAGTAAAAAAATCTTAAATATCATATTTAAATCAAATATAATTAATATTGTCCTTGTGTGACACCATAGTGTTATGGCTTTAACCTCTCATTTGGAAGACCCATTTTCAAACCATGGTAAGATATGTGTGAGCATATTACCCCACATATTATATTATATATATATATATATATATATATATATATATATATATATATATATAACTTACAAATAAAATATTTTTAAATAAAAATTAAATTTATATATTTTTGAATCACAAATGATTATTGTAATGTAAAATAATACCAAATATTTTTAAATTGTTTAAGTATTCTTTTTAACTTATAATAAAATACTTAACCATCCACCACAATAAACAAATAAACAAAAACAATAAAAATTTAATATTATCACTTAATTCATATTTTATAATAACAAACATTAGGTAATAGTTTGGATAGAATATCATGAATTTTTTATATAGTGAAGTTATACTCGGAAGATGTTAGTCTTATCTTGTCCTTTTAAAAAAAACCGTCTATTTTATTATTTAGATTAACTAAATATATAAAAATGTTAAAATTTATTTATAAAATTAAAAACTTACTTTATAAAATAGTTTTCATCTCCCTACTTATCTCAAATCTTTTTATTTTTAATTATTATTTCACATTATCTAACATTTATTTACTTGAAACACCGTGATAATTTGACTTTAGATATTGAACTCTTTTCCAATAAGTACAAACCATGAAAGAACAAACTTGAGTTATTTTTTATTATAAAGGTTGCTACGCGGGTTTTTCATCGAGTGATAGGGCCGAAGCTAAGGTCTCGTATTCCTCCAAATAATCAAAATGCTTAGATAATTATTGGGGTCGACTCCGTTCACACTAACAAATAAAAAAAAAAAAAAAATTAATTTAATTTTTATATTTTATTTTATATATAAAGGAGTTTGTTATATATATATATATCATTTTTTTAGTAATTATAAGTGCAGATTCAAATCAAGAGCTGCACCCAACAAGTTCATACTACTACTTTTGCAAACATATCACCTTAGAGGATTCAGACTAGACTACTACCTATCCAAACATATGATTCAGACTAGACTACTACCTATCCAAACATATTTCTAACCTCGTTCTCTCTCTGAATTCGTACTATCATTATCATCCATCTGTTAAGCACTTTGAGGATTACGCACTTTCAAGATTACCACAGGATCTGCACCCAACAAACTTATACCGTTTTCTCCAGATACTTTCGGTCATACTATCATCATCATTGCCCATCTATTACGCACTTTGAGGATTACCACAGGAGCTGCACCCAACAAGCCTATACCAAGAGTTGTACTAACTACTATCATCATCATGGCCTTTCTGCTACTCATTTTGAAGATTACGCACTTCAAGGATTACCACAGGAGCTGCATCCAACAAGCCTTTGAAGATTACCACAGGAGCTGCACCCAAGGAGCCTATACCAGGAGCTGCACCCAACAAGCCTATACCACCTCGTTATTTTCAAACCTGGTTTGCTCCAGATTCATAATGTCCTCTTGAAATTCGTACTGTCATCATCGTCAACATGTATGTTGCGCACTCTCCATATTTTTTAACCTGGTTATTCTTATTTTAGCTCAAAATTCTACTATCATCATAGTGGAAGGTACTGAGAGGATTTAGAATAGATTACTATCTTTAGAAACACATGCCTCAAAATTTGAACCTTGTCAATAAATATCTTGACAAACAAAAAGTTGACCAAACATACCCTAAATTTGTTCTAAATAAATGCCAAACCAGAATACGGGTAGCTGTTTACATTCAGATTTTCGAAGATGGCATGGCTTTCCTTGCTATAATCTAAGTTATTTTTATCTAATGTCTCTCCCAAAGAGACGGAAACGACAGGACTTATTAGTCGTCATTTCCTCGTCAACATTGGAAGCTGAATCAGAGGCAGAAGAATTCAAAACTGAATATTTTGAGGGTGGTGTCTCCGGAAGCAGTGGAAGAGTTACCAGAATTTTCTTGTTCCTGGCCACCTTTTCCACTAGCTGCTGCGCATTATTATTGAGCATTGGAAAACCTAAATATTTTGTTGGCCTCCAACCACATGGAGTGGCTGTTGCCATCAGTTTGGTGGGAACAATTTCCACATTTTTTACAGGATTGTGTACACCATCCGACAAGGACGGAGCCATCGCCATCGCCCTTTGTATATTCATATCCACTTCTAACGGTGCAGATTCAGCAAGCCCGCTCTTTTTTTTAAAAGCATTGGCTCCTGCTCTCTTCAAAAGTCCTGAATCTTTTCCAACACTCGCTTTCTCTGAACTAAAGGACCCATTGAAAGGGTGAACGATCACAGAGCCGTCTGCTATAACAATACCACTCCCTGCAACAGACTCAAAATCCCAAGCCCTTTGTCTCTTTTGTTCTCTTGGTTTAGGGCTGTGACAGGAATCTGGAGATCTCCCATGGCTTCTTCTGGGGCGGCCACATCCTTTAGCATTCTTTACCTCACGGGGACTGAATCCTGAACGACAGTCCAAGGCAGAATTACAGTTTGAATAGGAAAAATACTCAAAAGTGTTTGGAATCAGAAAGGGGGGCTTGGGAACAATAGGCCTATACTTGGACATGATCTCATCGGCCTTTGAAGGGAAAGCAGAATAAATGTGACGTCCATGCTTGTGTAGGTAGGCTTCTCCCCCTTCCAAGTGACTCATCATGCATATCCAGTTTCTTTCCTTTCCTTTCCTTCCCTCTGGGCACACCAGCACTAGCAGTTACCTATGTATATTAAGGGATATGCCTACGGCTGAGAGAGGCAGAGAAATTGAGCAAGAAGTTTAAAATATAAGTGACAAGATTAACGATTTTTAAAAGGTAATGAATGAGGTATTCATCGTAAAGAGATCATGTACTTGAATTTTATTGACACTTGATAGTATTATCTGGGAGTGTCATTTATGATCTCAGGCCCATTTAAATTTATAAATAATAATTTTTTTTTAAAAAGCACTACATTAAAGGTTGTTATATGATTATAGTGTTGTTATAGAGGTACAGGTTAAGTAAATTTTAGATTATATGAGATAAGTCTCGTAATAAATACTGTTTACTTACATATACACATCTAATCATGTTCCTGACACTAAAATATAATATATTACTTTAACTCATTAAAATTAATTTTTTATTTAAAAATCTAAATTCTTATTATTAAAGTCACTAAAATTACCTTAAATAGTTGTAGTTAGATTCCTACACTAGATATCACCCAAATTGGGAACAAATCCTCTTATAGCACTACCGCTGATGGAAATGATGATTGGTGTGACTTGAGTGCTATGGACATTCGGCCATGCAGCTCACCCAACGTATATGGGTAACTTCATGGCACCTCATGTACTTTGTTTTCTGGGGTTTTATAATAATAAAATTTTAGTTTTATTATTTAGTTTTGAAAAAGTAATATTTAATGTAAAAAACAAAAAGAAAATAAGTTGAAAAAACTAAAAACAAGATAAATTGAAGAAAAAAAAAAATGATTGCAAAGAAGAAGAGGTATTAAAGTGGAATGAAATTCCAACATAGGAATATCTCACTAGAAATAAAAAATTTGTAATGTGAACATCAAATGAACTAGTTAAAAAGTAAGAGGGTCAAGATAAAAGAAAAATCTAAAAGTATAAAAGAATAACTTGGAAAAATTATTATTAGTATTGTAATAATTTTATATATTGGTTTATCATCCACTAATTGAACTATCCATTCATCTTAGGTGGATCATCCAACTTATGTGTAGTTGAATTAGATTACATGTATTAATGATTATGGATTTGAGAGTGGTGCAATAGCATCAAGAAATAAGATGATTGGATTGATTATTGAAGATATGAAAATGTACCGGGAAGTATTGTATTTTAATGAAGTAATTGGATGAATAAAATTCAATATATTGCAATAATAATTTCTATCTTATCTTTTTTGTTTTGCATATTTTTTCCTTTTCTACAAACCAACATTTGGTATTGGAGCTCTTCATTCTTACTAATGCAATCAAAGGAGCACTTCATTCTTACTAATGCAATCAAAGCAGTCAATGTTAAAGCTAGGAATCCCAACCACTTACAAAATGGCTTATAAGGATGTTGGGGCATTGAGTAGAATCACTCCTACATCCAAATAGTAACCTTGTTCAAAACTTCATAGGCAGAACAACCTCAACATAAGTTCCCATAATTCTCTATTCTAAAAATTCTTGTTAAATACAATAACTTAACTTGTGATAATTTAAAGTTATTAATTAAAAAGTTTAAATTTAAATAATAGGTATATTTAAAAGATAAGGTTATTCATTATATTTAAATAAATTAAATTTGATTCCATAATCATATATTGCATAACAATATTCTCCATAGTTGTAGGTGAGTTGGAGAGGATAGGACAATCTTCCAAGGGAGGTCCCTGGTTCGAATCTCTACCCTACCAAACGCACATTGGGTACCCAAAATCCAATTCCAGTTGATAATGCTGGTGCTGTCAGGGTAGTGCAGGACTTCCCGGGTGATACCTGGTTTTGGCCAGCCAACTTCCGGGTGATGGGTGGTTTTGATAGGTAAAACCCGTGGTAATAATTTCTCAAACCAAAACGATCTAGCAAAAAGTTTTTCGCTAAATAATAAAAAAACCAATATTCCTTTATAACTTATAACCTCACTACTTTACTTCTACACAACTTTTATAAGGATGAAAGGGCCATCGGTGTGTGGCACATAGAACTAATAAGCAATCTGGATCTTAATCTGAATCAAGTATAGAATTATACGGGAAATGGTAGGAGAACAGCACGTAAATTGCTCCAAGCAGGATGCGTCATTCATGGAAAAATCCATTCTCTTAACTGTGAAACAGCTGCAATGGCCTTTCAAAAACAGGTCATTCTCAATCCATCTAATCCATTTTTATGGTGCAAAACATGCGTGCATCAAGCACGACACGTACCAACAGATAGAGAATCAAAAACAGGCCCTTCCAAAAACATTTAACAAGATTCATTTGTCATTAAAATTTCCATCTACTTCTTGCTTTCTTTTCAAGTTTGGGAACAACATGGGGAGGCAAGTCGTACAAAAGAAATATGCTTAGGATCAAATAAATCTTTCCAACTGGCTGTTGGTACACGTCATTTCCTTTAACTCATCAGACACATTCTCTTTGGGATAAGATATCGTAAGGAAAGAACCATGAGCTTTGGACATTGTCGTTAAAGATGCTTGGCTCCCTCTAAGATTAGAACATCTTAGTATTTCTGTAACGGGAGAAATCATAAGCAAATATTGTACCGTTGGATGGAAAAGCGTCATGCTATGTCATCATTCATTTGAGATGTAATGAAGAAGATACCACTTTAATCACTGACCTCATACTCTTACGTTTCAATTTACGTTTATCTACCATATTAGATTACTTAGAGAGTATTAAGGTCTCACAATTATAGGAAATAGTCTCACACCGATGAAAGAAATGTAAATGACCCAAACCTTTCAAATGTCGAAACCCATCCTAAAATAGAAGAAATGTACAAACCAACCAGGGATACCAAACATGATGCCACATTAGGAGTTATCTCTTCGAGGGATTGAAAATACAACACAAACAAATGCCTTTCAGATATTTATTATGCATTGTGAATTTTAACATGGATCTTGACCAACAATAGGGTTCAATAGTTTATTTAAATTTTTAAAGATGGGAACTAAATTAAAAGATGTAAGAGTGAAGTATATCCTACAGCCTATCTGTTTGTCAAATGAAACTTGGATAACCTGGGTAGTTTAGAAAATAACAGTGAGGCAGCTTTAAATTTTAAAAAATGGTAACTAAATTAAAAGTTGTAAGAGTGAAGTATATCCTAAAGCCATCTGTTTTTCACATGAAACATGTATAACCTGGGTAGTTTAGAAAGCAATCTGATTCTTCCTTTCATATGCTGCACCTAAAAAGCCTATAATGAAAGAGGTATTAAAGTGGAACAAAATAATTTGGATAGTTTAGAAAGTAATCTTTGTCATATGAAACAGGGATAACCTGGGTAGTTTAGAAAGTAATCTGTTTCTTTTATATGCTGCCTATAAGAAACAATGGAAGAGGTATTAGAGTAGAACAAAATTGGATAACTTGCATAGTTTAGAAAGTAATTAGATTTTTCTTTTGAAAAATCTAAAAGCTTATAAGAAATAATAGAAGAGGTATTAAAGTGGAACCAAATTTCAACTAATCCGGTGAAGAGGGTTTTCACCTTTAAGTCTGTTATTTTATTGGTAAAGAGTTTGCCAAGTGTTAGGGTTCATAAACCATTAAGGTCCCACAACCAGGACAATGTGGAATTATTAACACACGCATACACTACACTAAGGAAATTCTAGGAATATGCCACTAGAAATAAACAGTTTGTATGGCAACAACACCACATAAACCCGTTAGAAAGTAAGAGGGCCAACTACCTTCACACATGTCCAAATCCATGTTAATAGGGATGAGGGGTCCCACGTAAGCAGGATCAAGGGCTTCCACCTTTAAGCCTGCTACCCCATTGACAAAGATTTTGGCAAGTGTTGGGACTCATAAACCACTTCAATCCCACAATCATAATACTTAACAAAATATTTGAAGAGAACTGTAACTCCAATGAACAGACACTAGTATAATGGTTGGGTTAATTCTTCTTACACTAAGATGTGGTAGAGACTATCATATAGATATTTTATCAGATTTCGATAAAGACAGTCCCATCATGAGAGAGCCATTGATAGTTTGAATGTTAGTAATCCCTATAACCTCTTACTGGTAGACAAAATAAGTAATTATCAACTCAAAAGTAAACACTTTTTTCCACTGAGACTCCATAACAATTTCATTACAACGTGTTTATCTGAAATGACTTTTGCAGCCTAATTCCACAAACAAATACATATTCAACATTTCATAAATATTAAGTTATTTTCTTAAGAATCGAATCAAGGTTACAAGCGTATTTTGTTTTCTTGTGCAAACACGTTGTCATCGGTGGAATCAAAGTGTTCCCCTACAATAGGAGCATTTCATTGTGGCAAGTACCATCTTCGTAAAAATAATGAAGATATATAGGTAAACTTGAAGTGAGAAAATACAAATCCATCACCCACTCCGGATGTGGCCTAGTCAGAACCCATTTCCCTGATTTGATAATTTCTATAGACGAATAATAGTCTACTTAAGAATCTCTACCATATAGTGCAAAGCATTCTCAAAAGCTTCGCACTGTTAACATTACTTTATGAAAGAATAGTGGCGATGAGCACAAAGATGGGAATAGACAGGTTGGTTGAAGATGGAAAGAATAACGTGTCGTCGACCCATAGGAAATTAATTTCAATCATACAACGTACAATTGTGATTTGATAGTTCCTTCCCAAAAGGAAATTACGTAAGTGCAGGAGAGGACGTAGTGCTCTACCATGATTTGAAATGCTGCAAGAAATTCCGTGGACTAAAATGGCACACCTGCTTAAAGCGAGAGGACGGGAAAAAAATCAATCAATTAGATGGAAAATGTCTTTTTTTAAATGGAGGTAATTGATTGAAACGTTCCGACAACTATAGTTACAATTTCAAAGTTGACCATTCATGTGCCACCTGCCATTGAATATATAGAAATAGGTCACGTCTTCAGTAGGTCCAAGAAAAACAATTTAACTCTTCTTTGGCTGGAATCCACCATTCTTGTTTCAATGTATTGCTCCTTATTTAAAGGGTTTTTAAATCACACCGTTCATTTATTTTCAACAGTGCATTGAACTTCGTTGCGGTACATTGAACTTTGTTGAAAAATCTCTATGAAAATTAGGATTAAGATTTAAATTTTAAAAAATATATTATTATTTTTTTTTTGGCTAGGTGTAAAAGCATCTTAAGAACAGTTTTAGTTTTAGTTTTATATATATATATATAGGTTATATTGGTTAATCATCATAAATAGGTTTAGATGATAACAATATAGACACCACATAGTATATATACTCTAAACTTTTGAATATCAATTCAATGTGTGTTGATTTATAAATATAATACTTTTATTATGTATATATACGAGGGACTATTTTTATATATAATATTATTATATTTAATTTTATATGTATATGCATTTATAAAAAATATTATCATTTAACTTTATAAGTGTAGAGAGCCTTATCCTCTATATATGGAATATGAATAGACTAATTTTGTTGGTTGATTGATTTCTAAGGTTTTTTATGTATAGGCATAACTCTGATGGTTTTTTGTACATATAATTAAGACAAATCATTGTTTTAATAGATAGTTATAATTTTACACCTCCATACTCATTTCATCTCCTCAACATATAACCATACATCTATAATCCAATTTTTTATGATCCTACTAACATTGTATTCAACTTTCTTTTACTACCTTTATTATTACAACAACATGTGATCTTGTTTTATCTCCCTCTTGTCCTTATAAGTATGACTAAAGCCATATACTATTGGTTTGTTTCCTTCCATGGAGGAGGATGGGATGATCCACCAAATTTTGTAGTTAAATATTGACGCTACCATTCGAGGATCAATTTTCAAGACACTTCAAGTCCCATGTGTTGATCCTAGGTGTGGTCCCTCCTTGACATAATGGTGATGTTGCAAGTAGGAAGGATTGAGTGCTTTATTATGCTTATTTATGGATGGTATTGTTTGTAATTTCCTATGTTATCAAAACAACTATTTGATACATTAGAATTTAACATTGCTTATGCATTTTGTGGATGATATTAGTGTAGTTTGTTCTTGATTGAAAACTATATGAATATGCCTTGTGTGATATTCACCTTCCACTTTTTTGGATCTAGGTTTTAGTATTTTTGTTGTTGTAGGTTCTATGTTGGTTATCACTTTTTTTTATAAGTTAAATGTGTTAGAATTTCATAATAATAGATATGCAAAGCACTACACAAAATATGAAGAGAAGAGTGAAACTGATTGATTTATTCTAAGGATCAACTCTGTATAAATAACAAAGTTGATCAAGGAGAGCCGTTGGATTATAACAACTCATCAGTTTGATGAAGACACCACTGGGAGTTCTCCTGACACATGCAGGAGTGGAAACTCAAGTTTCTATCCTAGTGGAACTTAAGATAATATTCTCTTATTCTAACACCCCCCTTAAGTGATACTAGGGATGAATCATACAAATGAGTCCTGGAAAAAAGGCCTGATGAGGTACTCATGTACAATGACTTATTTTTAAGAGATGGTAAAACCTAATGGGAAAAAACCATCAATCAAAAGGAAGTTGGAGGCTTGTCTTTGTATAGCGAAGATTGTCCTCTTAATATAATAGATGGTTGGTAAAAAAAACCTTGTGGGGAAAAACCAACTATGATAAGAAGAGAGGCATATCTTCGTATGACGAAGATTGCCTCTTTAACAAGAAAGAAAGATGAGTCCCGACAACTTGGTCTGATTAGGTATTGATTTACATAATATTGTTGGTGAAAAAACCCCTGTGGGAAAAAACCAACAATGAGAGGATTACCTTTGTATGGTGAATATTGTCCTCTTTATACAAGAAATAAAGATAAGTCCCGAAAACTTGCCTGATTAGGTACTCATATACAATAAATTGTTGGTGAAAAAATCCCTATGGGGAAAACCCAACTATTAGAAGAAGATAGGCTTGTCTTCGTATGACGAAGATTGTCCTCATAAAAGCAATCAATGCAGCTGTATAACTCCAAGCTTATCTCACAACTGAAGGTAACGTGGAGAAGAAAATGACTTGGTGAAGATATTTGCAATTTGATTTTTAGTTGGAATATATTCCAAGTGTATGTCCCTGCTCTGAATATACTGCCTTATGAAGTGCATGTGTATCTCAATGTGCTTAGTTTGCTGATGTTCAACTAGATTTTGTGTAATATAAATTGTGCTTTGATTGTCACACCAAAGAGTTATAGGCTTCTCGTGGGTGAAAATAAATTCTCTTAGAATTTGACGAAGCCTAAGAGCTTCCTGACTAGCCAAAACTACTACCCTGTATTTTGCCTCTATAGAAGATAAAGCTATTGCTTTTTGTTTCTTACATAACCAAGCTATTGGTGAAGAACCAAGGCAAAAGACATAGCCTGAGGTGGAACATATGTCTTCTATTGAACCTGTCTAATATAAATATGTGTAGCCAATAATATCCATGGATTTTCCCTTGTATAAAATCCCAAAGTGAGTAGTGCCTTGCAAGTAACGAGGGATCCTTTTTGTTGCTTGCCAATGATAGAAGTGAGGTTGATGAGAGAATCTGGATATGAGGCCAACTGCAAATGAGATATCTAGGCGAGTATGAGTAAGGTATAGCTAACTTCCTACAAGATGATGGTATAGAGTTGCATTGCATAGAGGGGATGAGCAGGAACTACTAAGATTAATGCCATATTGAAAGGGTGTAGGAGAAGGTTTGCAATCTATCATTTTGAATCTTTGTAGAATATCTAGAGTGTACTTTTGTTGGCACAAAGACATACTTGCATCAGTTTAACTTATTTGGATCCCAAGAAAGTAATGAGCTTTACCTATATCAGCAATTTCAAATTTTTTAGAGAGGGAGTCTTTTATAGTCTGTATGTGAGTTAAGTTACTACTAGTGAGAAGAAGATCATCAACATATAGAACAAGAATGGTGATGTTACCTTAATTTCTCCAAATATAAACTGTGTTATCAAACTCACAATAAGAAAAATTTACTGAAAGAAGGAAGGAGTCCATCTTCTCATACCAAGCTCTAGGGTCTTGTTTGAGGCCATAGAGAGACTTTTTGAGCCTACAAACAAGAGAGGAGTCTTGAGTGAAACCAGCAGGTTGTTCTATGAATATTTATTCCTTTAAGTCTCCATGTAAGAAAGTACATTTTACACCCATTTGATATACATGCCACTTTTGGGAAGTAGCTAGAGCAAGAACCAATCTTACAGAATCTATTTTAGCAACTAGAGCAAAGGTTTTTGTATAATCTATGCCTGTAATTTGAGAGAAACCTTTGGCCACTAAACGAGCCTTGTGTTTGTCTATTTCTCTATTAGACCCATATGTTTTTTTGAATATCCATTTACAATGAACTAATTTCCTTCCTTTAGGTAAGGGAACTAAATCCCAAGTATTATTTTTGATCAAGAAAGAAAATTCGTTTTCCATGGTATCGTCCTATTCCTTAATACTTGAGGCTTCTTTGAAGTATTGAGGATCAGAGAAAATGGACTGACATACAAGACCAGTGCCTATGGGGTTGGATGATCTAGTTGAAGGAATATTTTGGATGTAAGGAGTAGCTTATTTAACAATGGTGCGGGCCCATTTTGGCATAGAGGAAGGAGTGGAAGGAGTTGAAAGACATTGAGATGGAGTTATAGGTTCCTCATCTTGATTATCAATGACCAAGTTAACTTCAAGAGTTGGCTATTCATAATATTGAGGTTCTACTATAGGAGAAGGCTCAATGGAGGAAGAGGGCTTTTGAGGATATTTTTGAGGGAATGTTTCATCAAATTGGACATTCCTATGAAAGAAAACCTCATGAGTTGAGGGATCAAGAAGCCTGTATGCTTTCAATTCTTCATAATAACCGATAAATATGAGCTTTTTGATTTTCTTATCAAGAGCCTTCATTTTCTTCTTTGGGATGTGAGCCCAAGCAGTACACCCAAAAATATTGAAGTAGGAAACATCTGGTTTTAAGCTAGACCAAGCTTCTTCAGGAGTTAAATGGTCAAGAGTTTTATGAGATGTGTGATTTTGAATATAATTTGCACAGTTAATATCTTCTGCCAAAAAACATTTTGAAGATCTCTTGAATGGAGAATACAATTAGCCATCTCTTTTAATGTCTGGTTTTTCCTTTCTGCAATACCATTTTTTTGAGGATTTTGGGATACAAAATGTTGATGAATGATGCCATGATTGGATAAAAATATGGAGAACTCAAAACTAGAGTATTCACCCCCATTATCTGTGTGAGTCTTCTTGATTTTGCAATATTTTTTATTTTTAGCTAAGGATTTAAAAACTTTAAAGTGAGATAGAACATGACTCTTATATTTCAGGAAGTAGACCCATGATCTTCTAGAAAAATCATCAATAAAGGTCAAATCATATTTTTCTCCTTTGAAATAAGATTCAGGAAAGGACATTAAGTCACTGTGGATTAAATATAGAGGGGATGAGGCTTTTAGAGAACTACTTGGGTGGAAAGGATCTTGATGTTGCTTTCCAAGAGCACATCCAGGACAAATTCCATAACTAGAAGAGACTTAAAGTAATCCTGTAACCATATCATGGGTGCTCAAATATTTTAGGCAGTTGTAACTAAGATGACCAAACATTTCATGCCAAAATTGGCTTTCAAGATCACCATGAGCCACAAAACAGGAGGCTCCTTCTAGATTTTGAAAACCTTTGAAGTGAAAAATATGAGAGTTATGATAAATATTCCCTTTGGCTATAAGAGAATGGGGACCTTGAAAATCTCTTATCTCAACTCTTGTTGGAGAGAAGAGAACAATTTTCTCCTTTCTAGAAGTACAAATCTGAAATATGGATAGGATATTGGTGGCAATATCTGGAACATAGAGAACATTATTTATAGAGCCACCATCAATTGTTATATCCCCTTTTCCTTTTACAGGGTTAAAGGAAGAGTCACCCACTTCTATGCTACAAGTAGAGCTAGAGGATATAGAAGAGAAGAACTTATCTGAAGTAGTCATGTGATGAGTAGCTCTAGAATATAGGACCCAGTAATTAGAGGAAGAATTGGAGGTTTTTCCTTGAACATTAAGGGTTTTTCCTATTTTCTTTTTATTTTCTATCTTTTGATCCTTCATAGCTACCTCTAGTTGATGTAATATTTTCTAGCATTTTTTAGCAGAGTGACCATTATTTTTGTAGTGAGTACAGGTTATGGGAGTATTTTCCTTCTTTTTGATTTTTTCTTTAGAAGAGGTGGAGGCTACTAAGGCTTTTGAAGAAGAGGAAGAATAAGAGATTTCATATCTTGCAAGTTTGATTTCTTCCCTAGTTAATCTATCACAAAATTCTTCTAAATAAGGTATTTTAAAGGTTGCACCAAGAGCATCTTTGGTAGATATAAAGGTGGTAGAAATTTTTTTAAAAACACCATTTAGCTTATAAAGGATTAGATAAATGTATTCTTCTTCAGTATTAACCTTCCCACTACATTTGTATTAATTTAGGACTTCTTTGAACTTGGTGAGGAAGTCAACAATACTACTAAAATCTTCAGGAGAAATATGTTAGTTTTGCTTCTAGTTGCATTGATCTCATCTGATCTACTTTCCTAAACAAGGTATTTTTGTGGCTGCTCCACAACGTACCCCAAAATTGGGGACCCACCTTTTTGCATATTTTCCAAGAAGACCGAAGTGGCCCATATGCTAAAGATCAAAGAAAAAGCAAAACACCGCAAGGAGAAAAAGTGTCACGATATCGCGACATGTTGCATTTTCATGGCCAAAAGAGAAGAGAAAGAACAAGAAAGAAAAAGTGTCGCGATATCGCGACATGTTGCATTTTCATGGCCAAAAGAGAAGAGAAAGAACAAGAAAGAAAAAGTGTCGCGATATCGTGACATGTTGCATTTTTACGGCCAAAAGAGAAGAGAAAGAACAAGAAAGAAAAAGTGTCGCGATATCGCGACATGTTGCATTTTCGTGGCCAAAAGAGAAGAGAAAGAGCAAGAAAGAAAAAGTGTCGCGATATCGTGACATGTTGCATTTTTGCGGCCAAAAGAGAAGAGAAAGAACAAGAAAGAAAAAGTGTCGTGATATCGTGACATGTTGCATTTTCGCGGCCAAAAGAGAAGAGAAAGAACAAGAAAGAAAAAGTGTCGCGATATCGCGACATGTTGCATTTTCACGGTCCAAAGCAAAGAGAAAGAGCAAGGAGAACAAAAGTGTCGCGATATCGTGACATGTTGCATTTTTGCGGTCAAAAGCAAAGAAACAAAAGTGTCGCGATATCGCGACATGTTGCATTTTCGTGACTCAAAAAGGGCAGGCAGGTAGAGAAACAAAAGTGTCACGATATCGCGACATGTTGCATTTTCGCAAAGGGAACAGAGTAGTGGACAGTGCGTCTGATATTAGTGATGAACACCAGGATAGTGAAACTGAAGACTGCATAATGACGTGGACCTATAAGGAATAAATCGAAGATTGAATAAGGTAATTTGTCACATAAGGACAAAATCCAATGAATAAGACAAAACGTTACATAAGGAATATTTAATGATTTGAAATCATTTAAGATGGTCGTTACACATGGAAGGAAGCGGACGCATGCCCATGTGGAGAAAAGGAAACATTTTTTTTGAAATCAAACGAAAAGTGAAGAAAACCAAACAGAGGAAGCCAAACCATGGGAATGAAACGAAGGGCCACAAAATAGAAACGAAAAGCTTTTTTGGAAACCAAAACACATGCATGCACAAGGGAAGGTGAAACGAACAACCATTGGAAAATGAAACGAAAAGCTTCCTAAAAATTTTAAATACGCCAGGCAAGGATGTTTTGAGGGGTTGGAAACTGCTACGAGCAGAGTTGCAGATTTGAAGGCAAGAGGGCCATTCTGGACCTGTTTGGGCTGTTTTTCTTCCATGGACTGGTTTGGGAAAACCAAAAATTTCTGTTATTGTAAAATGACAAATTTTTAATACAGAAAATTTCAGAAAGTTGCATCTTATGGACAAGAAAGAAGGAGTCATTTTCTGCATGCAAGATTAAATGTCTATTTTTCCCCTTTTCATATTTTAGGCTTGTAAATGGAGTTTATGCAAGTTTTCTTGGTTGCTTCATGCGAATGTTTAAATCTGAAAACCTCATTTAAAACCCTAGGAGCCAGCACTTAGCTTATCCGGATTGTGCTTGTTTTGCAAGTCCAATAGGTTAGGTTGCATGCATGAAAACCTCACATCTTCGGTTTTGTCGGAATAGGATAGCATCAAACTGAATGTATCTTGTTTTCCATTTTCTGCATTTCATTTTCATTTTTCTGCATTTTATTTTCTTCAGAAATTTTAACTTTTTTTAAATTTTCAGGCATTAAAATAAACATTTAAAAAATTTCAAAATCCAAAAATAATTTCACCATTGCGTAGGTTATACTTCAGACTTCCAATACGCACTTTGAAATTTCATTTTCGGAGTTGTTTAGTATTTTTAAAAATTCATCGAAGTTGTTGTTTTACTGCAGATTTTAAAAAATCCAAAAATAGAAAATTTCCATTTTAAGGTCAAATTTCATTTTTTCAGTTTTGTTTTGCACTCATGAGCCTATGATGACATTCCCTTCATGAAAATTCCAATTTCATTGAAGGAGTTATGTTTTATGGCATTTTCACAAATTTCCATTTTGGAGCCTAAAATTACCCTCTCTTCATAAAAATTCTGATTTTACGAAAGAGGGGTAATTTGAGCATCACATTGAAGGTCTCTACTTCAAGAGCCATTTGGATTAATGCAAGAAAAAATATTTCCCTACATCGTGGTCATATGAGGGCCAACTCACATTTGCTTTATTTTGGTTCAATGAACAATCACTAAAGTTTCATGGTAAAATAAACCAACATTGCCCCTTGTTTACGAGTTACTTGCAATCACTAAGGTGTTCCAAGCATTTAAATTGAATATCTTTATTTGAGATTACTAATACACATATGCAAATGCTAATATAGCGGAGACCTTGGAGAAGTTGTTTGTTTAACTTCTTTGCAAGAGGGGATTTGGAACCCAAATCCTAAAGGAGAGTGTACTTTCACAATTGGGTGAAAATACCACTCAACATTTTGGCGCTAGAAGGAGGGCCTTCTTTATTGCTTTGTGATTGCGATTTGTTCTAACGATTAACGTGGGTAGTTTTGTTTCCACCTATTGTGCTTACAGGTATAACATTTATTTGTTTCATTTTGCGAATGAGTTGAGAAAAGTCTTTTAAAGTTCTAGAGTTTTCAAGCTGGCCCAACCTGAGTACATAGCTACTAGGTCCAAAACCATAGGGGAAACTATTTTCCAAAGCCTTTCTCCCATTGCTAGGAAGCCGAGAAACAAAACATTAGAGATCGAAATACCACCCAGTGTACTTGAGTTAGGAGCTTCTTTAGACTCAAATACGTCTAGTGGGCCTGAGCCCACAATTTCAAATGTGACAGCTACACCAAGTGCATCTGTCCCCATCATTACAAGTGTCGCCATTGTTCCTATAGGGTCGATACCTTTGAATAACATGGCCCAACAACAACAACAAAAACAGCCACCTGCCCTTTGGTATGGTGCACAAAGTTCTCCCTTGGATATCCCTGGGGTAGTCCATGACTTGCCTAGAAATATTGAAAGGGGATTGCCTAAATTCGTGCATGATGGTCCCATAACAGTCGAAGAGCATGTCCAAATTTACAAGGATTACATGTTTAGACAAGGAGTTACCCATGAAGATATCGCTTGTCAAATTTTCCCTGCTAGTCTAGACAGTACGGCCAATGAATGGTACAAGAATCTTCCCGCAGGGTCCATTACTTCATGGGCCCAATTAGAAACTGCCTTTATTAGCCAATTTCGAATGTTGTTGGATCCTTCCATAATTTATAATTTATTCGTATCATGCAAAAGGTTACCCAATGAGCCCATAAGAACATTCAATCAGAGGTTCCAAAAGTTGTATACAAATTTGACTCGCCACTTTGCAGTAGATCCTGCGGTGGCCATGCAACTATACTTTGGAGCTTTAGATCCGTTAACATCCTTGTTAACTAGAAGGAATCCTCAGGTTACGACGCTTTCGTTAGCTTATGCGGAGACAATGACCCTTGAACAACAAATGAATTTACCAGGAGTAGGGTTGTCTCAATTGACTGGGATGGGACAATATGGTCCATACAGTCAATTCGCCATGATGAATCAATTAATGGCACCACAAGTTCCAACAATGAACAATTTCCAACAACCATCTCAAGTCGCATCATTTCCCACTTATCCTAATGCCTCTGTTCCAACACAGGCATTGATTCCAAATAACCCGATGACCTTGCCCGGGTTCAGTATGGGCAATAACTTGTTGACCATACTTGGGTTCACTCCGATTAGTATGCCAAGCCCAATGACTTATCCAACAATCACTCCTATTCAAAGTGTGAATCCAGGATGGAATCAAAGTGCCCAGACCCAAGCCATTGTACCTGTTCCAGAGGTGGCTAATGCAGCAAATACAACTGGGCCTGGAATTACAGTGCCCCAACCACATGGGCCTGAATCCGTGATAGAAGACATGAAGGAAACATTGGCCAAAGTTTTGGTAACTGTGGGAAATGTTAATAAAAAATTTGACCAAGTTATGGGTCATAACCGACCTCATAACCATAGAGGAAAAGGAACATACAACACACATCCTAATAATGGACGAGTACCCAATCCCGTAGCCAATCAGGCAGATGTCTCGGAATATTTTGGAGAGTTAGGATCTTGTGATAATGATTGCCCACACTGTTGCCATGGAAAGCAGGAGTCTATATTGACTGAAGTTATACATTCCCAAGAAAGTGAAGAAGAGGAGGATGTGGAGTTTTTTGGAAAAGAAGATGAAGAAACATTGGAAGTTCATGCCAATAAACGTTTTGGGAAAGGAAATCACAAGTATTACACAAGGAGTTCTAAGGATCCCAAAACTTCCTCTACCCCTCCAAACAACCCATTACTTCCTCCCGATTTCAAAGGAGATGTTAATCCACCTCCTCCATCAATGGTGGAGAAGTCTAAGTTGGTGCAAAACATGTCAAATTTGGAAAAACCCACTTATGACTTGATAGAAGACATGAAGAAAACTAAGGCCAATGTCTCAATGTATGATATGTCCCAACTTTTAGGCCAAGAAGTAAGTCCACCAAAAGGTTTGGATCCACCTACCCAAGTTCATGAAGCTAAGGGTGTTGAATCCCAAGTGGTTTTGAAAAGGGAAAAGTGAGACGTACCCCCATTTCTTATAACCATTAGAATTGTTGGTAGAAATCTACACAATTGTCTAATAGATTCAGGGGCCTCTGCTAGCATTATGCCCCTAGAAATCTATCAAAAATTGGGACTTACACCAAAACCTTCTAAAAGCAAGGTGGTGCAACTAGATAGATCGGCCATGGAGGCAGTGGGAGAATTAAGGGATATTCTTATTCAGGTCAACTCAGAACCTAGGGTTCAACATCACATAGATATATTGGTACTTAACATTCCTATCAAGTATGGCATGGTGTTGGGAAGAGATTGGAGCAAGAACTTAAATGGATACATTGTAACAGACTCTTCACATATGTGGTTGCCTTGGAGAGGAGTGGCCAACCAAATTCGAATTGATAGTGAACCTAGGCTCAAAGAAATGATAACAGAATACAACAAACCTAATGAGATTCAATACATTGAAACTGAATTAGGAGCCTATTGCTTGGACGTAGAAATTCTTGAGAATTCTCAAAATGGAAGTATTGGATGCAATGATTCTGAAGAACACCATAAGGTTTGGACTTTAAGATTTGATGGATCCAAGTCCAAACAAGGGGTGGGAGCTGGTATCGAACTTTCATGTCTAGACAGAAAACCTATGTTGGCTGCATATAGATTATAGTTCCCAGCCACCAACAATGTGGTAGAATATGAGGCCTTGATTTTTGGACTGCAATTGGCCCTTCGAAAGAAAATCAAATGTATCAAGGTCTTAGGTGATTCTGAATTGGTGGTAAAACAAGTTAAAGGACAATATGCATGTAAGAACAAGCGGCTCAGCCTTTACCAAACCAGAGTTAGAGATTTAATAAACGAATTTGATGCTTTTAACATATCTCTAATCTCTAGAAAAGGCAATCATTTGGCAGATTCTTTGGTCGTAGCTGCTAGCATGCTTAAACCAGCGGATCACAAGAAGTGCAAGAAATTTTCCATAGAATTAGTCCCTTGCCCCTCGATACCTGATAACGTCACGAATTTCCAAGTCTTTGATAGTGACAGACATATATTCAACTTTGTCACTAATTCTGGTATCTTTGAAAATCAGGTCATTGATGAAGACGAGAGGGGGCAAGAAGAAGCAGAATTGAAAATGGAAGCTACTGGAAAATGGAATGAGATGCCGAATGGGATGGCCTCATTAGAGAAAATGTTTGATATTGGATACCAACCGAAAGGAGGGAGAAAAGTTCCACCTCCCAAAGAGGCTTGTGAATCAGTCAATATTGGAAGTGCAGAAAACCCTCACGAAATACTCATTGCAAAGGCATGTACCGAACATGAAAAGAATTCCATTGCCAATGCATTGAAGGAATACATAGATTGCATAGCTTGGAGCTATAAGGAGTTGAGAACTTATGATCAGAATGTTATAATGCATACAATTCCTTTGAAGCCAGACTCCAAACCTTTTAGGCAAAGACAGAGGCCAGTCAATTCGTTACTAGAGCCCTTGATAGAAAAAGAGGTAAAGCGACTATTAGAAGCTAAAATCATCTTTCCTGTTAGGCATTCCACATGGGTTGCTAACTTGGTCCCTGTGAGGAAAAAGAGTGGAGAGATAAGGCTATGTATTGATTTTAGAAATCTGAATAAGGCCTCACAAAAGGACAATTACCCTTTACCTACCATTGACGAAATCCTTCAAAAGGTAAATGGGTCGGAAATGATGTCATTCCTAGATGGCTATTCAGGATACAATCAAGTCCTCATCCATCCTAATGATAGGATGAAAACCGCCTTCACCACAAAGTGGGGCACTTTTGCATATAGGAGAATGCCTTTTGGATTATTGAATGCAGGTGCCACATTCCAACGAGCCATGGACTTTGCCTTTAAGGGGCTCATCGGTAAGTGCATTATTGTCTATGTAGATGATATTCCCATATTTTCTAAGAACAGGGAGAACCATGTCAAAGATCTAAGGAAAGTTCTCCAAAGGTGTAGGGAACATGGCATTTCACTCAACCCAAAGAAGTGCATTTTTGGGGTAACGAAAGGAAAATTATTGGGACATGTAATATCCAAAGATGGAATTTCCATTGATCCTGAAAGAATAGATGCCATACAACAGATTCCTTTTCCCAATAGCAAAAAAGAATTGAGATCATTTTTTGGGAAAATTAATTTTGTTAGAAAATTTATTTCAGGTTTTTTAGAAATTGCAAAACCCTTGAACGATATGTTGAAGAAAGAGGCCCAAATCAAATGGACGAATGAAAATAGGGATGCTTTCAAAAGAATCAAGGATGTGATTTCTAGAGCCCCGGTTCTAGTGAGTCCTGATTATGTGAAACCTTTCTACATCTACACATTTGCTTCAGACCATTCCTTTGCGAGTGTTCTAACTCAGAAGAGTGAACGCAACATTGAAAATCCTATTGCATTCCTTAGTACTCCTCTCAAAGATGCGAAATTGAGATATTCCATCTTGGACAAACAAATGTATGCCCTATTTAAGACTGTAAAAAAATTCAGACATTATATAGTCCACAGTAGGGTGTTTGCTATAGTCCCAGATCCTGCGGTTAAAGCCATGTTTATACAGAATGAACTGGGTGAAATACGAGGTAAGTGGATCTCAACTCTTCAAGAATTTGATCTTGAAATTCAACCTATGAAGATAGTGCGGGGACAAGGGTTGGTTAAGGCCATGGCGGAAAATGATCCCTTAGTTTCATGTCAGCATTATGAAATAGCAGATATAATTGAAGATGAGTGGTATGTAGATGTTGTGTATTTCTTACTAAATGGTAAGTGTCCACCACATTTAAATTCTACTCAACGAAGAGCCTTGCATCTAAAATCTGCTAATTTTCTAATCAGATCCAGTGCATTATACAAGAAAAACCATGAAGGAATTTACCTTCGTTGCGTTGATCGAAAAGAGGCAGCTCAAATACTCGAGGAGTTCCATGGTAAGTATGGGACAGGGCATGGGTCTACTAATGCCACAGCCCATCAAATCCTTAGAGCTGGTTACTATTGGCCTCAATTGTTCAAAGATGCTCATGCTCATGTGAGGTCATGTCATACTTGTCAAATTGCGGCAAATAGAGAAAGGGGTGCTTCTATGCCATTACAATCTGTAATTGAGTCTAGACCTTTTGCCCAATGGGGTTTGGATTTTGTTGGGATCATCAGTCCCAATTCATCCGATTCCCATAAATACATTCTCACAACTACAGATTATTGCACAAGGTGGACGGAAGCTATTCCCACTAAAAATGCCACTTCAGAAGTTGTTATTAAATTCTTAGAGGATAACATTGTCACTCGATTCGGAATGCCTAACTCCATTGTAAGTGACAACGGTTCCGCTTTCTCCTCTCTGGAATTTGCAAATTGGGCATTCGACAACATGGTGAGTTTGAAGTTTTCTTCAAATTATTATCCACAAGGTAATGGCTTGGCTGAGTCTTCTAATAAGAATTTGTTATGTGTCATTAAAAAGTTGCTTGAAAGAAATCCTAGAGATTGGCATAACAAACTTAAGTTGGCTCTTTGGGCTGATAGAATCAGAATCAAGGAATCATTAGGAACATCTCCTTACCACTTAGTTTATGGACAAGATCCTATTTTTCCCACAAATCTTAAGCTACAAACATTACATTTCATGAAATATTACCTTGGAACTGATAATAAACTTGAAACTAGACTAACACAATTGATGCATCTGGATGAAAAGAGGGATGAGGCTATGCTTCACTTTAGTAAACACCAAGATGTAGTAAAAAGGTGGTTTGATAAAAAGTCTAGAGTCAAAACATTTAAAGTTTCAGATTTAGTGTTGTTGTGGGATAAGAGACATGAGAGGAAAGGAGATCACGATAAATTTGATTACTTGTGGTTGGGTCCTTACCAAATTTTAGAAGTCCTAGGTGAAAACAACTTTAGATTAAAAACCTTGGACGAAAAATATTTGGCTTTACCCATCAATGGGCTGCATTTAAAACACTATTTCCAGGCCTGAAATGGCAAGGCCTTGTATTATATGTAAATTTGTCATGCTTTGTTTTGTGTGTGCAGATTTGATTTTGTTTTGGTGTGTTTTAGGCTTTTGCCTTCAACCTTTATTTTAGCATGATGAGGTTGTTCTGAACAAGGTTTTGAGGCATTTTGATTGCATTGTTCTTTTCTTAGCTTGGTGTGTTGGTCATGGGACCAGTTTTGGGCTTGGTATATAGTAAAAAAAAAAAAAGGAGAAAAGCGAGATGTCAACTTATGTCCTTATGAGTGTTGACTAAGACTAAGAGAATATGAAACATTGGAATTGTATTGCAGAAAGCTCCACGAGTATCGCAAACACATTAAAGAATATCGTTTGGAACTTGTGATGCATGAAGTTGTCAGTTTTACAAATTATGGCAAAGTAGGTGATATACTCCATCCGCATTTCAAAAAGAGCAACGCATTCATCCATATCTCATGTTACATTCCACATTGCATATACGTTTCATCTCAGTTGCATCTACATTTCAAATACAATCATTGAAAAGGTGTCGAATCCTCTTAGGGTTATTATATAACATGTATTAAAAGGATCCTAAGGTTGGGAACTGATGCCCGAACTATCTTGAACCAAGCACGTTCTACACATATTAAAGAGGATCTTGAGCAAAATGGTCAAAACCATACTTGGAAGAAAAGGTGAGGCGAAAGGAGTATTTCGTGTCTATCCTATCATGCAACATAATCCTTAAAATAGTGGTTTTTACCACTCCTATAGTGCTTAAAGCCTAAAATCGAGTAGTAAGGATAGGGTTAAATCCCCATCGAACTTAGGTTGAGGATCCAATTCCCCAAAGCTCTGATTTGATCTTCATGGAGTAGTAAGGATAGGGTCTAATTCTCATCTCGCTTAGGTTGAGAATCCGATTCCCCAAAGCTTCTATTTTACCTCCATCACGCTTTAAGAAATTAAAAGCGTGATCTACACTCAAGAACTTGAAGTTCCAAAGCAAATATTTTTCATTCTACTTTTATTGCATCATTGATATTGGATTGGAAGGATCGTACTACATGTCCCTTGCAAGGATGGGTAGTCATCCCCAAGGTTCAAGAAATCAAAAGTAAAGTCAAATCCTGGATTATGGGGTTGATCTCCATCGGGGCTATAGACGCCTGACTGGCAGTGGAGTATGCTCATGCGTGGCAACATGTCTTGTCTAAAAGCAAGACCACTGACTGCTCAAACGGACAGGCTAGCCTGACAATTTCATCCATAACAAGTTAAATCATTTTGTTCAAGATGAGGTAATGAACTCCAGATCAGAGTAGTAAGGATAGGGTTAAATTCCCATCTCGCTTAGGTTGGGAATCCTATTCCCCAAAGCTCTGATTTCACTTACACTTGCACATGGGTTCAAGATGGTAGTGACACATAACCAACTTTGGGATCTAGTAAATTAATTAAGTATACTCATATTTGGTCCTAAGAGGATTTGACAGTTTTAATATGTTTGTTCATGGTACTAGAAAGTTTGAGCCTTTGCAAAGCTTGTTATATCTCTAGCATCTTCACCATACGTTAAATCCTACAGGAATCATCCATAACTTCTCATACGCATGAATCATAAGTGAAAATGACAATGGAAAGTTGAACGAGTTTCAAACGATAGGGAATGAAGCACATTGCACACACCGAGCTGATGCTTAATAATTCTAATGCTTCATGTATTTCTCGTCTAGTTTCATTCTTGGGATATTTTCTGACGCTTGTGTTTGAGTTTTGAAGGTGTTCAGGTTGAGTTCTCACCGAAATGCTCAGGAGCATTTCCTAGTAGAGTCACCATTTGTTGTGGCTGCTCCACAACGTACCCCAAAATTGGGGACCCACCTTTTTGCATATTTTCCAAGAAGACCGAAGTGGCCCATATGCTAAAGATCAAAGAAAAAGCAAAACACCGCAAGGAGAAAAAAGTGTCGCGATATCGCGACATGTTGCATTTTCGGGTCCAAAGCAAAGAGAAAGAGCAAGAAGAAAAAGTGTCACGATATCGCGACATGTTGCATTTTCTGCCAAAGAGAGAAGAGAAAGAACAAGAAAGAAAAAGTGTCGCGATATCGCGACATGTTGCATTTTCGTGGCCAAAAAGAGAAAGAACAAGAAAAAAAAGTGTCGCGATATCGTGACATGTTGCATTTTCATGGCCAAAAGAGAAGAGAAAGAACAAGAAAGAAAAAGTGTCGCGATATCGCGACATGTTGCATTTTTGCGGCCAAAAGAGAAGAGAAAGAACAAGAAAGAAAAAGTGTCGCGATATCGCGACATGTTGCATTTTCACGGTCCAAAGAAAAGAGAAAGAACAAGAAAGAAAAAGTGTCGCGATATCGCGACATGTTGCATTTTCAGCCAAAAGAGAACAAGAAAAAAGTGTCGCGATATCGCGACATGTTGCATTTTCGCGGTCCAAAGCAAAGAAAAAGTGTCGCGATATCATGACATGTTGCATTTTCATCAAAAAAGCAGAGAAAAAAGTGTCATGATATCGTGACATGTTGCATTTTTGTGGTCCAAAGCAAAGAACAAAAGTGTCGCGATATCGCGACATGTTGCATTTTCGTGACTCAAAAGGGGCAGGCAGGCAGAGAAACAAAAGTGTCATGATATCGTGACATGTTCCATTTTTGCCAAGGGAATAGAGTAGTGGACAGTGCGTATGATATTAGTGATGAACACCAGGATAGTGAAGCCGAAGACCGCATAATGACGTGGACCTATAAGGAATAAATCGAAGATTGAATAAGGTAATTTGTCACATAAGGACAAAATCCAATGAATAAGACAAAACGTTACATAAGGAATCTTTAATGATTTGAAATCATTTAAGATGGTCGTTACACATGGAAGGAAGCGGACGCATGCCCATGTGGAGAAAAGGAAACGTTTTTTTTAAATCAAACGAAAAGTGAAGAAAACCAAACAGAGGAAGCCAAACCATGGGAATGAAACGAAGGGCCACAAAATAGAAACGAAAAGACTTTTTGGAAACCAAAACACATGCATGCACAAGGGAAGGTGAAACGAACAGCCATTGGAAAATGAAACGAAAAGCTTCCTGAAAATTTTAAATACGCCAGGCAAGGATGTTTTGAGGGGTTGGAAAACTGTTGCAAGTAGAGTTGCAGATTTGAAGGCAAGAGGGCCATTCTGGACCTGTTTGGGCTGTTTTTCTTCCATGGACTGGTTTGGGAAAACCAAAAATTTTTGTTATTGTAAAATGACAAATTTTTAATACGAGAAAATTTCAGAAAGTTGCATCTTATGGACAAGAAAGAAGGAGTCATTTTCTGCATGCAAGATTAAATGTCTATTTTTCCCCCTTTTCAGATTTTAGGCTTGTAAATGGAGTTTATGCAAGTTTTCTTGGTTGCTTCATGCGAATGTTTAAATCTGAAAACCTCATTTAAAACCCTAGGAGCCAACACTTAGCTTATCCGGATTGTGCTTGTTTTGCAAGTCCAATAGGTTAGGTTGCATGCATGAAAACCTCACATCTTCGGTTTTGTCGGAATAGGATAGCATCAAACTGAATGTATCTTGTTTTCCATTTTCTGCATTTCATTTTCATTTTCTGCATTTTATTTTTCCAGAAATTTTAACTTTTTTTTAATTTTCGGGCATTAAAATAAACATTTAAAAAATTTCAAAATCCAAAAATAATTTCACCATTGCGTAGGTTATACTTCAGACTTCCAATACGCACTTTGAAATTTCATTTTCGGAGTTGTTTAGTATTTTTAAAAATTCATCGAAGTTGTTGTTTTATTGCAGATTTTAAAAAAATCCGAAAATAGAAAATTTCCATTTTAAGGTCAAATTTCATTTTTTCAGTTTTTTTTGCGCTCATGAGCCTATGATGACATTCCCTTCATGAAAATTCCAATTTCATTGAAGGAGTTATGTTTTATGGCATTTTCACAAATTTCCATTTTGAGCCTAAAATTGCCCTCTCTTCATAAAAATTCTAATTTTACGAAAGAGGGGTAATTTGAGCATCACATTGAAAAAAAAATTGACAAAGGGAAGAAAGAAAAAAAAATAAAGACACCATTGAAAACTATCTTCATCTTGAAGATAAAAAACCATATTTGGATTTAATGCAAGATAAAATATATTCTACATCGTGGTCATATGAGGGCCAACTCACATTTGCTTTATTTTGGTTAAATGAACAATCACTAAAGTTTCATGGTAAAATAAACCAACATTGCCCCTTGTTTACGAGTTACTTGCAATCACTAAGGTGTTCCAAGCATTTAAATTGAATATCTTTATTTGAGATTACTAATACACATATGCAAATGCTAATATAGCGGAGACCTTGGAGAAGTTGTTTGTTTAACTTCTTTGCAAGAGGGGATTTGGAACCCAAATCCTAAAGGAGAGTGTACTTTCACAATTGGGTGAAAATACCACTCAATAGGTATTTAGCATATCCCAAATTTCATGAGGATTTTTACAATTTGTAATGTGAAACCACAAACTTTCATGAACATTAGAGCTAATAATACCTATAGTTTTATGCATTTTCTATTTATGAACAAATATTTCATATTCTTTCTCAAATTCTAGTTGTTTTTCTTCTAGTAGATGAGTAAGACCTTTTTGAGAGATAAGATTTAAAATTTTAGGTTTCCAAGTATGAAAGTTATGAGGGGTGAGAGGTTCAATTGAATTCATCATTTTAACACAAGATAAAATTGAATTTTTACCCAATATAGACCCTTTAGAACTCAATTTATTGATTAATGCAATTGATTTAAGGAAAAAATATGAAGCTTTTCAATATATTTCAACTCAATATACCCACCCTAACGAGAGGGAAACTATAAGTATAATGAGGTTTTTAATATTGTTTGCTTTAGAAATGCCAAATTCTTTTAGTTCCTCACAATACCTGCCCTTACTTGAGGGAAACTATAAGTATAGAGAAGAATTTTTCAAGGGTTTTGGCTTGATGTGCAGTGATATCAACCAATTTTGAATTTGGTTTTCTCAATACTTGTCGTTACGAGAGGGAGACTATAAGTGAGAGAGAATCCCAAATGAAATGGATGAATGAAAAATATATTTTAGGCCTATATAACAAGTGCCTCCAAAAACCGCCCTTACGTGAGCAAAACTATAAGTTTTTAGTGGTATTGATACATGGAACGTAGGCAAAATATTTTGAGAAATAAAGGATTTAGATCTAAATTTCCTTAAAATATTTTAAATTTTTTTTTTTGGTAGGTTATATTAAAAATGGGTTTTTGTCAAGGATCCCAAAACCTGATTACAAAGGATCAGATTACAACACAATACATCATATTGAAACAAAAGGAATCTCATCCAAGGATGGACACAAGGATAGGTAAGGACAACCAAAAGGAACAATTAAGGAACATGCTAGAGGAACCTTTGCACCAGAGGAAGGCACTTTCCTTTGTGCCATAGGAGGATGTCTTCCTTTGCGCCAAAGGAAAATCGGGTAGGAAGGAAAAGCCCACCAAAAAACCAAATTTGAATCAAAGGCGCCAAACAATATTTTGAATCAAACAAAGGGTGGGAGAAAGCGCCAAACCGCCCCAACCACTAAGATCAATTTGAAACTTTCCCAAAGGTGGGAAAGGAAACAAAGATAGAATTTTGAAATTTGAAACATCCCAAGGGTGAGAAAACCAGAAACCACCCTTGGGAAACGAAGATCTGAAGAAAAACAAGCATCCCATGTAGGGGAGCTCGAACAGAAGCAAAAATGGATCAATAGCCTGAAATATGGTGTTGTAATGGTTCAGTAGCAAAAGGAACACCCCAGGCCATAGGGTCCTTATGCAGAAAAGGAAGCCTTCAAAAACACCTAACCAGTAGAGGAAACAGCAGCAGTAGAACAACACATCTGAAGGAAAGGATGGGAAAGTGCCATGGGAATTCAAAAGGAAGGAGTAACGAGGATGCATGACTGTATACTTTAGATCACAAACCAAAAAACAATAGCCAATAATCCCAGAAAACCTTCAACAGCAGCTTCAAGGTCACAAAAGAGGAAGTCTCGCAAGGAATCAGCAACAAGAAAAACAGAGGCCCCCTGAAGCCATGAAAGGAACTGAGAACCTATAGGAACCACCACCTCAAACCCAAAGAGCAGAGTCACAGTAGAAAGCACATGGGCAACCCCCAAGCCCAAAAGGATGTTGTGCAAAACTACTCATGAAGCCAGAATTCCTCAGACCCACCACAAAATAGCTTCAATAAAACAAGGAGGAAAACTTGCAAGGATTCAGCAATAAAACGACTAGAGACTACAAAGTCACGAAAGAAACTGAAATCCTGCAAGACCCACCACCTTGAATCCAAAGAGCAGAGTTATAGTATAAAGCATATGGTCCCACTCCTAGACCAAAAGAATGTTGTGCAAAATTTCTCAAGAAGCCATAATTTATTAGACCAAGCCATTCATAACTAAAGATCCTCAATGAATAGATTTCAAGAAGACTTCCCGAAACAACTTGAGGAAAAAAGGAAAATTCAAGGAGAAACCCTGAAAGATCCAAAAAACCTAAGAAAAGTCCCAGGAAAAACCTGAACCCAACCCAGAACCCAGACATCGAAGGAAAAGGCAGGACAGTGGAGCAAAAGTGGAACACGGGTTTTCCCACCATAGGGCAAGGAAAGGGGTAGAATAATGGAACAATGATCTCCCACCCCAAAAGAGATCATCTGCAACACCTTCCAGTCGAAGAGGATGGGAAAATGAGGTGCCAAGGAAGCTAGGAAAGGATCAGGAACCTGGGACAGGGCCGAGGAAGGGATGCAGGAAAGAGGAACAAGACTTCCTAAGGAAGTCCCCCTGCAGAGCCCTCCTCCTTAACCTACAGGAAAAGATTTTAAATTTTAACACATATATAAAAATTTGTAATTTTTAAGAAATACAAAATATAATAGAAGTGATTTAAAAAAGAGGCTTGTGAACTATTTAAGTTAAGAATAACACTTTAAATGTTTATGTAGAACTATGAGTGAAGAATATTATAGTTGAAAAAATTTGTAAGTGATTTTATTTAAATATTAATTTGAAAAATTAATAACTTTAAAAGGAGATAATATATCAAGATTGAATTTGATCTAATTTATGAGAAAGAAAAAACTATAGAAAATTTTGAAATATAAAAAGTTGTTAGTTCTTTTTATAAAACAATTTTATCTTCCTTTAGTAAAAATAAAAAATAGAGGAATTTTAATTAGAGAAATACACTCATTAAAAAAAAAATACTTAAAGGAAGAAGGAGAGATTTAAGATGAAATTTACAACCCCCCTTTAGAGACACAAATGTGCAAAAATTTGCACACAAACCCCCCCAAAAAAAAAAAAAAATTATTAAAATATTACAATATGACTATGACTTTTGAAAAGCTCTTTTAAGACAATTAAAAGTTCTTTTGAAAAGGGAGTCAAAATATACTTCGAAATCGAAGTTTAATAACCTTTAAAAGGAGGAAATAAAAAATTAAACAATGCTTACTGCCCTTGAGAGAAGATAGGTGGCAAGAAACCAAGGCAGATAAGAAATCAAAGGAGACGTTGGATTTTAAAGAGATGTGTGCAGGCGGTGAGGGAGAAGAAGACTCCCGGTTGAATCAAATAGACTGCAAGTAAATTCTTGTGTTATGTATGTGCTATGTTGGTTCGAACCAGGTAGAGTGAAACCTGAGAACTCGTTTTTCTGAGGATGTCAAGAATCCAAAAAACCATCACCAAAACCCGAGGATCGAGGTCTCCAAGAACTTGAGGACGCCACTTGTGATGAAACCAAGGGATCCAGAGAAAATATAAAGGTTATAAAAAAACATTTATCTGGATTAACTGTTGAGATATCAAAAGCTTCTTAGAGGATCGTTCACCAGAGTGAAAAATGTTTTTCTCTTAGTAGATGCGTAAACCCGAGGATCGAGTTCTCTAAGAACTTAAGGAGGCCACCTACAATGAAACCAAAGGATCTAGAGAAAATATAAAGGTTATAAAAAAACTGTTATACCTCCTATCGAGAGTTCGAAAGCTGCTTCGTTCACCAGAATAAAAAATGATTTTCTCTTAGTAGACGGTAGGCGTCAAAATATTGGAAGCTGCACAGAGGAACATGCACCAAAATAAAGGGTACTTTCCTCTTAACCAATGGTGGGAGTCAACCTTCCTTGCAATAGAATACTGAGAAAAAAATGCTAAACTTTTTAAGATGAATCAAATAGCTAAGAACTAGAGACGATCGAAAAATAAAAGCATAGAATGTGTGTTTCTTCCAGCAGGTTAGGAGAATATAAGGATCGGTGGAATATGAGCATCGTTCCAGATACACCCAGTTGATAAGATACATTGATACGTTGGAAGACACCAAGGGCCACGTTGTGGGTGGTGCACAACGTACCCAAGAAACCACACTTGAAGCTATATTAAAACACACAGATCTTGTTATAGCCAAAAGAGATTCAAAAATATTAGCTAAATTAAATATGAATCTAATCTTTGTGGGCCCAAAAAAAATATGGAGCCACAAACTTTTAGGCAACGCCAAAAAATATTTGGGGCCACTAAAAAAGGACGCAGCACTAAATTAAAATATATGGGCTACGAAATTTAAAAAAAAAGACTAGCTCCAATACTTTTAATGGGTCACAAAAAATTTAATAGGTACTGAATCAAAAAACAAGGGATTAGAATTTTTTTTTTGAAAAACAAAAACAAATTCTCTTGAGCATGAAACAATATCTAAAAAATCAAATCATATATAATGAACAATGAAGATTTTTCTGAAAAAAAAAATTGGATAAAACTGACTATTGCATAAAATGAAGCAAGTTAGTCAAAAAAATCTAAATCAAATGAACCAGATCCTAGAACCTTCAAAATAGAATGCTAGAAAAATCTATTCTGCTCTGGTACCATGTTAGAATTTCACAAGAATATATATTCAAAGCATTACACAAAATATGAAGAGAAGAGTGGAACTGATTGATTTATTCCAAGGATCAACTCTGTATAAATAGCAGAGTTGACCATTGAGAGCCGTTGGATTACAACTCATCAGACCTAATAAAGACATCGCTGAGATTTCTCCTGACACATGTAGGAGTGGAAACTCAAGTGTCTATCCAAGTGGAACTTAAGAGAATATTCTCTTATTTTAACAAAATGTGTCTTGTTGTAGTATTTTTTATGGCTTCTTTTAAAATCCATATTTTTTTTCACTATGAGTATTTTTGATAGTTGGTTTTCTTATAGGTTTTCTTAATGATAGAGACATCATAAAACCCCAATTACCTTGAAGTAGATTTTTATCTTTTATTATGGACCCACACTTATTCCTAGGGTTTTTGAATAATTATTAAGTCTAGGAGAATACAAATTGAAGACATAGAATAAGATTTGAGTTATTCCATTTGTGAAGGAAACTATGTTGTGCATCCTTTCACTCTTAGTTAGTTATGAAAGTGATTTTATAGTCCCTTTCCAAATAGACATTACATAATTTTAAGAGAGAACATAGTGCTCTACCACGATTTTAAATACTACAAGAAATTCCATGGAGTAAAATGGCATATCTCCTTAAAAGAAGGTAAAAAATCAATCAATTAGATGAAAAATATCTTTCTTTGAATGAAGGTCCATTTTAAAGGAATTTATTTAAACTTTCTAGAAACTATATTTACAATTTCAAAGTTAAGCATTCACCTGCCACCTATCATTGAATAGATACAAATAGGTCACATCTTCATGAGGTCCAAGAAAAACAATTTAACTATTTTCTTGTTGGAATCTATCATTCTTGTTTGAATGCATTACTACTTATTTGTTTAAAGGTTTTTTAAACACACCTTGGCTTACTTTCAGTGAACTTCACTGTGGCATATTAAACATTGTAGAAAAATATCAATGAAAATTAGGATTAAGATTTAAATTTTAATAGCTATATAATTATTTTTTGGCTAGCTATAAAATCATCCTTAAGAACAATTTCTTTTATTTTTAAATTAATGTGTTGATTATATTGGGTAATCATTTTAAATAGATTTAGATTATAACAATATAAACACCACATAGAATTGATACTCTAAACTTTCGAATATCAAGTGAATGTGTGTTAATTTATAAATATAATATTTTTATTATATATAAATATATGTGACTCTTTGTGTATATATATAATAGTATTGTATTTAATATATTTTATTTTATATGCATATGTATTTATAAAAATATTACTATCAATAGGTGTGGAGAGTCTCGTCCTCCTAATATGGGATATGGATAGACTGATTTTATTAGTAAAGTAATTTTTAGGGTTTTTAATGTATAGGCATAACTCTAATGTGGTTTTGTACCTATAGTTAAGACAAATTATTGTTTTAATAGATAGCTACAATTTCACACCTCCATAAAGATTAAAATATAGTTGTCAATATTAAAAGGAAAAGTTATTTTATCCATATTGTATAAATACCCATTTCATATCCTCAAAATATAACCATACATCTACAATCCAAATGCTTAAGATCATACTAACATTGCACTAAATTTTATTTTACTATCTCTATTATTACAAAAATATGTGACTTTCTTGCTTTTTCTCTCTCTCTCTTGTCCTTATAGGTATTACCAAAGCCATATAATATTGGTTTTCTTTCTTCCATGGAGGAGGATGGGATGACCCACCAAAGTTTGTAGTTAACAATCTATGCTACTACTTGAGGATCAGTTTCCATGACACTTCAAGTCCTATGTGTTGACCCTAGGTGTGGTCCCTCTTTGATATAATGATGATGTTCCAAGGAGAAAAATTTAGGATTGAGTACTTTGCTGTGCTTATTTATGGTTGGTATTGTCCTTAATTCCCTATGTTATCAAAATAATTATTTTCTACATTAGGATTCAATATTGCTTATGCATTTTGCGGATGATCTTAGTGTAGTTTTTTCTTGATTTTTATTCACTAATTTTTTCTTAGATCAATATAGTTTTAACTAAGATATTTTATGATTATTATTTTGTTATCTTGGTTTAAGCATTTTGGTATATCTTGTACTAGTTCACATAATTATATGACATATCTCCTTTTCTAGAAATCATTTTAGTGAACCCTAAATGACGATGCCTTATGAGATATTTCCCTTCCACTTTTTATCTTTAGGTTTTAGTAGGTTTATGTTTGTAAGTTCTATGTTGGTTGTAACTTTTTTTTGTAAGTTAAATATATCTTGTTGTAGGTTTTCTCTCTCTTTTTTATATGGATTCTTTTAAAATCCATGTTTATTTTTCTATCAATTTTTTTGGTAGTTGGCTAGAGGTTTTCTTAATTGTAGATGCTTGATCAAACCTTAGTTACCTTGAAGTATATTTTTGCATTTTGTAATGGCTCCACACTTCTTTTTAGGGTTTTGAAATAATTATTAAGTCTAGGAAGAATTAAATCAAAGGCATAAAAGAATATTTGAATTATTCCATTTTTGAAGGAAGCTATGTTGTGCATCCTTTCACTCTTAGTTCAAATAGTGATGTTTGAATCAATGATTTAACCAAAAAATAAGGATATTCTAATTCTAATAATAATATAGACCCAACTAGATATTATGGTGAGCCTCATCAATCTATCATAATATCCCAAGGTTCAATGGGAGTGTCTACGTTTATTAATGATAATGAATATTTTTTTTTTGATTGGTAGAAAGGGTGTTGAAAGGTCCCTGAACCTTGTACAAGAGAAATTACATGAATTCCAGATCGACCGAGGTGGTCCAAGAAATAAAGATCAAAGAGCGAGCAAACCTCCACACGAGGAAAGGTGTCGCGAAATCGCGACCAAATTGGTGATGTCGCGAAATCGTGACAAGTTGCACCGTTGCTACCAAGAGAAGAAAGGATGTCGCGAAATCGCGACAAGAAGCGCCATCGAAGCCGAAGGAGGGAAGAAGTCACGAAATCGTGACATGTTGCAAGGTTGCTACCAGAAGAGAGGAAGTGTCACGATATCACGACGTGTTGCTAGGTTGGAGCCGGAAGAGAAGAAGAGTCACGAAATCGTGACATGAAGGAAAACCGCAACCGAACAGAAAAGGTGTCACGAAATCATGACAAGAAGTAAGACCGCTGTCGAAGAGAAGAGGTGTCACGAAATCGTGACAAGAAGGAAGACCACAGTCGAAGAAAAAAAGTGTCGCGATATCACGACAATTATGGAAGACCGCTGCCAAAGAGAAAGGGTGTCGCGAAATCGCGACAAGATGGAAGACCGCTACCGAAGAGAAAAAGTGTCATGATATCACGACATTATGGAAGACCGCTGCCAAAGAGAAAAGGTGTCGCGATATCGCGACAAGATGGAAGACCGCAGCCGAAGAGAAAAAGTGTCGCGATATCACGACAAGATGGAAGACCGCTGCCAAAGAGAAAAAGTGTCGCGATATCGTGACAATATGGAAGACCGCAGCCGAGGAGAAAAGGTGTCGCGATATCGCGACATGATGCAAGGAAGAGAAAAAGTGTCGCGATATCGCGACAAGATGGAAGACCGCTGCCAAGGAGAAAAAGTGTCGCGATATCGTGACAAAATGGAAGACCGCAGCCGAAGAGAAAAAATGTCGCGAAATCGCGACATGATGCAAGAAAGCGCCTGAAGAGAAAAAGTGTCGCGATATCGTGACATGTTGCAAAAACGCACCCGAAGAGAAAAAGTGTCGCGATATCGCGACATGTTGCAAAATCACGGCCGAAGAGAAAAGGTGTCGCGATATCGCGACATGTTGTAAAACCGCAGTCGGAGAGAAAAAGTGTCGCGATATCGCGACAAGTTGAAAGACCGCTTTCGAAGGAGAAAAAAGTGTCGCGATATCGCGACAAGTAGCAACCTCACGGCCAGAGGAAAAAGGGATGTCGCGATATCGCGACATGCTAAAATTTCACGGCCAACGGTGAAAAGTGTCGCGATATCGTGACAAGTTGCCGAAACGCAGCCGAAGGGGGAGAAGAAGGAAGAAAGGATGCGAAAACTTGACCAGTTCCAAGAGCAAACAAACCCGGTCCCTTGTTAACCACTCACATTGTGCAGACATTGGAACTTGTAGAAGCATCCCTTAGGCCAATGGGAAAGGAGTCTCTCCAAACATGAATGTCCGTTTCGCCAACTCCCTTGTTAGCAAGCCAGTCCATAGCTTTGTTGTCTTCCCGGTACTGATGCTTAATGACTAGTTTTGGGTAAATGCCAATTAGTGCCTTGCATTCTTGGAAGATCAAAACAAGGGCCCGGGGAGGCACAGAAGTCCCATTGAGCCAGTTGATGCAGTGCAGTGAGTCTCCTTCTATGATAAGTTTATCGATGGTCAAGCCTTCCAAGAGAATCAAGCTTTGGAGTAGAGCTCGAGCCTCTACCATATTGTTAGATTGAATTCCCAGGTTCTGAGCAAAGGCCAAAATAATTTCTCCTCTGTGATTTCTAAGAATTCCTCCTCCGCCAGTCGCTCCTGGGTTGCCTTTGGCCACACCATCGAAATTAAGCTTGTGCCACCCAGTAGGAGGTAAGACCCACTTGATGACAGACCTGTCAACAGAAGTACGGGGTGTGGTAGAGAAATTGGAAAGATTGAAAAGTTTTGTTAGGTCCGATTCAAGGCCAGGCGGGGGGGTTTGGAAGACGAGACAAGAGAGGCATTCTCCGCAACAAGGGCCAAGATTTTGGCAACAACAATCTTCATATCAGTGGCTTGGTTTTTGAAAATTTTGGCATTTCTCTCAAGCCAAATCTGCCACAGGAAGATGTGAAGGCAAGCTTGCCACATGAATTTAAGTTGATTGTTCTTGAAGGGTCGGGGCCATTGTTGAAAAAGGAGGGGAATGGAATGAGGGAGGGCTACGAAGATGATGAAGGTGTTAAGAACCTGGTTGAGCACTGCAAGAGAGAAGGGACATTCTAGAAAAACATGCGAAGTTGACTCACAGGCGTTTTTACACAGGATGCACCAATTGGGGATGAGTAACCCTCTGATTATCAAGTTGTCAGTGGTGAGGATTCTATTTTGGATGGCCAACTAGCAGAAGAATTTGACCTTGGGAATGATCTTGGGAACCCAGACCTGATTAGATAAGTCCCGACCATCATTGGGAGTTTCTTGACTGTAGTAAGCTGATTTAACAGTGAAATTCCCTGAATCTTCAAGGTTTCAGACCATGGAATCATCTTTGTGAGAGCTGGGGATGATGCAAGTCCTCAACAAGTTTTGTAACCGCCTGAGCACCTCTATGATATGCCTAGGCCCATTAAGAGCCAGGTGTTTCCATTCAGGTCTTGTAATACCTGGGTTAATGAAATGACACACCTTATCTCCAAAGGTGGCTTCGGTAACCGTCTTGAGCACTGCAAGATGAGGATCTTAGCTAAGAGGTTTGTCACGGATCCACGGGTCATCCCAAAAATGAATGGTCATTCCAGTTCCAAGACACCACCTTAAGCCTTCCATGATGATTTTCCTTGTTTTGGTGATGCCATTCCAGAAATGAGATCCGCTAGGAAGGTTGTGCTCTCCAAGAAAGGGAACCTAATGGAGGTACTTAGCTTTGATGATGTCAATCCAAGTGACATTTTCATTGGTGGTAAGTCTCCAGGACTGCTTGGCAATGAGGGCCATGTTCATCCACTTGATGTCCCTGAATTCGAGTCCTCCATCCTTTTTCTTGGAACAAACCCTATCCCAGGCAACAAGGGAAAATTTGTTCTTGTTTTCGTTTCCCACCCAAAGGAATCTGCGTTGAATTTGCTCAATTCTTTGGCAGATGGAAGTTGGAGCTTTGAAGATAGATAAGAAAAAAATAGGAATACTTTGCAGGCAAGCCTGGACTAGAGTGGCTTTGGTTGCCTGACTGAGCATTGAACTTTTCCAACCTGCAAGTTTCTTGTTGAGGCGATCTAAAACAGGGTTCCACATAGCCGAGACCGATTTGCCGTGGAAAAGCGGTAATCCAAGATAAGTAGTTGGAAGGCTCCCAATGATACACCCAAGGATCTCAGCAATCCTATTTTGCCTATGGATGGGAGTATTGAGAAAGTATAGCTTGCTTTTGCGGTAATTGACTTTCTGGCCAGCCGCCTCTTCATAAGAATCAAGAATGTTCTTAATGATTTTTGCTTCGGGAACAGAAGCATGAGAGGATAGAATAGTATCATCCACAAACTATTGATGGGAAATGGCATTGGTTGTTGAGGCTTGGTTTGATCCCGGAGACGAGTCCACTATTGCAAGCAGCAGTAAGGGTTCTTCCAAGGGTTTTGACCAAAATGATGAAGAGGAAGGGTGACAGAGGGTCCCCTTGACGGATGCCTTTGGAACTTTGGAAGAAGCTAGCGGGAGAACCATTGATAAGAACAGAGAACCAAGCAGTAGAGATACATTCATGAACCATCTTGATCCATTCTTTGTGAAACCCAAACTTCTCTAGGACCTCGAACAGGAATTTCCAGGAAACCCGATCAAAAGCCTTGTTCATGTCAAGCTTAAGGAACATACTGGGTTTTTTATTTTTTGATGCCGAATGGGCCAATTCATGGATGGTTATCACTCCATCAGCAATGAATCTACCTTTGACCAAGCTCCCTTGGCACTGGTCGATGATGGAGGGAAGGATGTCTCTCAACCTGTTTGCCATAACTTTGGTGATAAGTTTGTAGATGACACTACAGAGACTAATAGGTCTGAAGTCGGAGAGAGAAGCACGATCATTGGACTTGGGAATTAAAACAATGAAGGTGGAATTGGCTTCTCTCGGCATATTTTTGGCTCTCTGGAAGAATTTAACCGCAACAACAACATCAGGGCCCACAATGTCCCAAAAGTGTTGAAAAAACTAGGGTGGGAAGCCATCGGGTCCAGGGGCCTTATCAGGTTCCATTGCAAACAGAGCTTCTTTGATCTCCTCTTCAGTGAAGAATTGGAGCAATTTCCCATTATCATCGTTAGACACCAACTTTGGTATGTTCTGAAGCAGAGAACTTGCTGTGCGGGGGTGGTAGTCAACACTTGGACCTAAGATTTCCTGGAAGTGGCGCACAACTTCCTGTCTGATAGCATGGATGTCAGAGACAATGGTTCCATCAGCCTTGGTCAACTCAAATATTTTATTTGAGCCTCTGTGGTGCATGGTGGAAGCATGGAAAAACTTCGTGTTGGTGTCTCCTTCTTTGAGCCAGAGGCTTCTGGATTTTTGCCTCCAGTAGGACTCTTCCTTAGCCAAGGTATTGTGAAAGTTTGAAAGGAGGTTTTTTTCTTCCATGAAATTTTCGACCCTCTGATCCCCTCCCTAAATCATATTTTCCACCCTTTTGAGCTCATCCATCAGATGCTTTTTTTCGGTAAAGAGGTTGCCGAAAACCTCCCTGTTCCAGCATTTCAGCTTGAGCTTGACCGCTTTGAGTTTGAGGAACAGATTCATGAGGGGGTTTGGACAAAGGTTTTGCTGCCACCATTGTCGAATACACCGACCTAAATCTGGATGGGTGAGCCACATATTTTCAAACCTGAAAGGGGTTTTGAAGATTTGCTGGGGGCGGGAACAATCCAGAATTAAGGGGTTATGATCGGATCCAATTTTTGGGTGGCTATGAAGCCTAGCATCACCAAAAATAGGAATGAGTTCTTTGGATAAAAGAAATCTGTCAAGCCAAATTTGGATGTGATGAATGCCCACCCATCTGTTGCTCCAAGTGTAGTTGGATCCTTGGAGCGGCAAGTCCATTAGCTCGTTGAGGTTGACAAAATTGCTAAAATCTTCAATGCAGCTGCTAGTGATCGGGTTGCCTCCTTGCTTGTCAAACAGGTGAAGGGGAGTATTGAAATCACCACAGAGCATCCATGGAAAGTCAGGAAAGTTATTGCGCATTATGGAAATGTTATCCCACAGCAATATTCTGTTGACAGGGTTGTTTGGTCCATAAACATTGGTGGCAATCCATTGGAGGTTAGTGACTTTATTAGTGAAAAAAATGTTGATGGTTCTATCAGATACTGAAAGAACTCTCCCCTCAATAGTTGTTAGATCCCACAAACAAAGGAGACCCCCAGATGCCCCTAAGGAGGGACAAAAGGCAAAATTGTTGTTTTCCCATATTAGCTTGCAAACTTGAGTGCTGCTATTCTCGTCCAGTTTGGATTCTTGAAGAAACATGATATTTGGTTTTAGGTTTTTCCTTACTGATTTGACAGTCCTCTGTTTAGCAGTTTCGTTGAGGCCTCTGACATTCCAAGAGACGAACTTCATCGAGTTGACTTGGGGTTTGCTTTGCGACCTCTGCCTCTCCCTTGAGATGGAGTAAGTTTAGGTCTAACTTCATCCAAGTCTTGGTGGGTGGGTTGTTCAAAAATAGGGCCCAAGGAGGTAGGCACAGAGCCATCAGCCATTTTGATCTCAGCTACTTTGGCAAGCTTTTCTGCATTGGACGGTCTTCCCCTTCTCTGTTCTTTGTTGACGTCAGCTTTGGGGGCGGGAATGGGAGATTTCAGTGGGCTGGATGTTTGGAGAATGTCGGTAGTGTCAGTCCCAGGGGTAGGCCGGTGGGGGGATGGAGAGCGGGGAGACTGGAACAAGGCAACAGACTCAGGGGAGAGGGAAAGAGGACGATTCTGAGTCGGGGGAAGGGGTGGGAAGGGAAGAGGAAGGTGAGAGGGACCAAAATCGGTGGGTGAGTTTGGGAAGGTCATTGCAGCATTACCTTTGGACAAGGGAGACTGAATCACAGTGGGTGTGGATGAGATGTTTGGATCTATGTGAAGGTCATCGGAGATGTCCTCTCTAGTATGAAGATTATTTAAGGGAGAAAATTGATTAGAACGAGAAGGCAGAGCACTTACATTGTTGGGTTTGCCATGATTTGAAGCAGAGGTTTTAGGAGGGCCTACAGATCGGCCACGGCCCCGACCAGAAGCCTTTTTTTGGGTGTTGGGGATCTGGGGATCCTTCTTTCGGCTTGAATCACTGGGGATATCTTTTTTTTTGGGAAGGGCATTGAGAAGCCAGGTGGCCCTGAGTGTTGCACTCCAAATAAAAAGTGGGCTTGTTCTCATACTCAACTCCTTGACGTCTTCTGTAGCTCCCGTAGTTGATGCTGATGCAGGTAGGCAAAGCCGAATCCAGATTAGCCATGATGCAGACACGAGCATAGGTCATTATGGTTCTGGCTCGGGTAGTAGGGTCGATGGCAACTAAATATCCAATCGGTTGAGTGATGCCTTTGAGTGCATCATTGTAGAAGAACTATGGGGGAAGCCCATGGAGTTTGATCCAGATCAGAGCGATTTTGATAGACTGGGTTTCAGGGTCAAAGTCTTCCCCCCATCTTCACAGAAATAGGCTACGATGACCAAAAAACCAAGGTCCTCCAGTAAGAATGCGGTGGGTGTCGAGGGCATTGTTTAGCCTTATCATGAAAAACCCCCTAGGAAAGGCCACTAACTCCAAGCTGCCCGAAAGTCACCATTTGGAAAGAGCCCACTCTCGGATAGTTTCCATATCAGGTCTGGCACCGACAAATTTCCCAACCAAAGAGAGGGACTCTTGGAAGATTAGTGGCTCCATAACCTCACTTGGAAAAGAGACTTCAGTGCCCGTAACAGAGAAGGGCAAAGGATTTTGGAAAGAAAACGCTCCTGTCGAAGACCTAACTTTATCCGCAAAGGACAAAGACCAAGGTCATGTTTTGGAAGGAGAGGAGGGTGAAACCCTAACATTATCATACGCTGGTTTCACCACGTAGTTTGGATCTTCACCGCGACATTTGCTGAGTGGGCCTGCAGTAGGCCCAACAATGTCTGTAGGACTCAAGGACAAACTTGCCAGACCAGCACCCTCCAGCATCCCTCCAACGTTGCCATCACCATCACCATCGTCCACAGACGCACCCGCTCCCATTCCCGCCATCTGATAATGAATATTACACTTTACTATTATCACTAATTAATTGTTAGGAGTGAAGTCAGTATGGTCAGATGTTAGTCATTAGGGCTGCTAGACATCTAGGCCAGATGTCTGGGCTTCCAGACGTCTGGTTTGGAAAACATCTAGGCCAAATGTCTGGTCTAGTAGACGTCTAGGCCAAATGTCTGGGCTGCTAGACATCTGCTCTGGAAAGCATCTAGGCTAGACATCTAGGTTTCCAGATGGCTGGGCTAGCAGACATCTAGGCTAGTTATGACGTCTGGAAGACGTCTAGGTAGATTTTAGTACACATAATATGAATAGTCAATGGAGTGGAAGACAAACAGTCTTGGGAGTAAAAATGAATAGTCTTTGGAGGCTTGCGTTGGAAGATGAAACAAACAGTTTTGGAGTCTTCCTTCTGCTCTATAAAAGGGATGTGATCCCTTGCATAATGTTGGATGAGTTTCTGAAAGGACATGAATGTAAACTTTGTTGAAAATAATAAATAAGAAGTTGTCATTGCCCCATGGGTTTTCCTGCACATTGCAGGTTTCCACGTAAATCTCTGTGTCACTTGTGTTACTATTTCCATGTTCTATATTTTTGTTATTGTGCTTCCTCTTGTAGGTGATAAATCTTGGAGTTTTTCCTAAAATCTGGTATCAAAGCTAAGGTTTTGTGTGAGTGGGAGATGCAACAATGACAAAAGGTGTAACGAAGTTCAAGATTGAGAAAATTTATTGTAGGAACTTCACTCTATAGAAGATGAAGGTGGAGGATTTTCTGGTTCAAAATGACCAAGCGCAAGCCTTGAAAGGGATCATGAGTAAACCGAGCATCATGAAATATGAGGAGTGGGTAACGCTTGATAGGAAGGCAATTTCTACAATCTGTCTCTACCTAGCAGACTCCGTCTTGTTCAATGTAGTTGAAGAGAAGAACGCGGAAGCCCTTTGGCAAAAGCTTGAAAAATTATATGAAACAAAATCAATAACTAACAAGGTGTTTCTAAAAAAGTACCTTTATAGCTTGAGGATGAAGTAAATTTCATCCATGGTAGATCATTTGAATGAGTTTAATACTCTGATCAGTAAATTGGTTTCAGTTAATGTGAATATGGAGGATGAAGATAGAGCTATCACCCTACTTTTTTCTCTCTTGAACACTTGGGATCATATGGTGATGACCATTAGTAATTCATCATCAAGAACTCTAAATTTTGATGATGTGGTATATGCTTTTTTGGCAGAAGGGTTGAGGCAAAAAATGTCTCTAGAACCCTTAACCAATGAAGCCCTATCTGCCAGAGATCGATCATTCAAGGGGAGTAAACAAGGTAGAAAGCAGTATAGATCTAATTCTAAAGGACATAAGCAAAAAGGGAAGTTTTGGCATTGTGGTAAACTAGAACACTCCAAGAAGGATTGTTGGCAATTAAATAATGGTGAAAAGCAAAATTAGCCATTATTTGAAGCTAGTGTAGTAGATTCAGGAGAGATGGCGATATGTGAAACCTTCTATATTAGTAATAGCATATCAGTGTTATATACCTGGGTTTTGGACTCAGGTGCATCCTTCCACATGTATCCCCATAGAGACTAGTTTAACAAATATCAGCCATATTGTGGTGGAAAGGTCTATTTGGGTGATGATTATCCTTTAGAAATTATGGAAAGATGGGATATAAGGATCAGGATGGACGATGGTAGATAAATAATGCTATGTGATGTGAGACATGTTCCCTATTTGAGGAATAATTTGTTATCAATCAAAATGATGGATAAGCTAGGGTATTCTATCACTTTTTGTAACAACTATTGCAAGATTACCAGAGGAGCTCTTATAGTAGCAAAGGGAGAATCTTATGGGACCTTATACTATTTATGCGGTGATATAGTGACAAACCATGCAGCAGTAGCAACTTCTGTTCAGGATGCAGTAATGCTATGGCATCAACTCCTAGGCCATATGAGTGAAAAAGGCCTAAAAATTCTACATGACAGAGGTATGCTTTTTGGGGTTAAGTCTTGCAATTTAGACTTATGTGAGCATTGTATTTTTGGCAAACATAAGAGGTTTTGGTTTACTGCAAGTACTGGTAAGAGTTCTGATTTTCTGTAACTTATACATTCAAATGTATTTGGACTTGTCCCCACTCAGTCCTTGAATAGTGCCATCTATTTTTTGACTTTCATAGATGATTATTCTTGGAGAGTGTGGGTTTATTTTCTAAAGAAGAATTTGGAAGCTTTGCAAAAATTTAAGGATTTCAAAGCACGGGTAGAAAAGAGTTTGGGAAAGTCAATTTTGTGTCTCAGGTCAGATAATGGGGGTGAATATTACTCCAAGGAATTTGATAAATTTTATATGCAAGAAGGTATTAAGCACCATAATACTTTACCATACACTCCACATCAAAATGGTGTGGCTAAGCAGATGAATTGTACACTCATGGAACACGCAAGAAGCATGCTTAGTGTAGCCATTTTTGGAGAAAATTTTTAGGGTAGAGGTTATTAATACAACTATTTATCTTATTAATAGGTCATCTAAAGTTGCATTGGAGGGTCATATTCCAAAGGAGGTTTGGTTTTGCAAGCCAGTTGATTACTCTCATTTGTGTACCTTTGGCTGTGATGCTTTTGCTCATGTACCCAAAGAAAAAAGGTCCAAGCTTGACCCGAAGTCAATCAAATGTGTTTTTCTCGACTATGCAGATATGGTGAAGGGGTATAGACTGTGCAATCCTACTACCCACAAGGTAATAATTAATCAGGATGTAATTTTTGATGAAAAATCCATGCAAAGGAAGGAGGTACACAAAAATCCTAATGTTGTACCTGTTGAAGTAGAATTGAGTGAAGATGACTATGAATATGAACATGCTAAAGTTTTTGATCGACATGCAAAACAACAAGTAGAACAAGAAGTAGAGCAACCACAATGGTCACAATACCAAGAGCCAAAATCGATAGATCATTGGGTTAGAAGATCTACACATCCACAGAAGTATTCGAAAAGGTATTCTAATGTGTATCAATCGTATTTTTATTTATTTTTTGATGATGGTGAACCTAGTTTATTTTAGGAAGTTAGAGAGTCTAAAAATGTAGAAAAGTGGAGGAAATCGAGGCACTTCACAAGAATAAAACTTTGGAACTTTTGGATCTTCCACCTGGAAGAAAGATTGTTGGAAACAAGCGGGTGTACAAAGTGGAGAAGAACAACGATGGGCTATTGGAATGCTATAAATCTCACTTGGTGGCAAAAGGCTATGTGCAGAAGTTAGGTGTTGACTTTAATGAAAAATTCTCTCTAGTTATGAAGATGACTACTATTAGAGTTATACTTGTACTTGTAGCTGCACAGGATTTGGAACTGGATTAGCTTGATGTAAATACTACTTTTTTACATGGTGATATCGAGGAAGAGATATATATGGATCAACCTAAGGGCTATGAAGAAAGAGGTAAAGATCATTTGGTTTGAAGACTAAAGAAATCACTGTACGGGTTGACACAGGTGCCAAGGATGTGGTACAACAAATTTGACACCTTCATGAAGAGCCAAGGATTCAATAGGAGTGAAATTGACCATTGTGCATACTATAAGAGGTTTGACGATGGTAGTTTTATAATTTGATTATTGTATGTTGATGATATGCTGGTTGCAGGTCCAACATAAAGAAAATCATTGATCTTAAGGCTCATTTGGATAGGACATTTTAAATGAAGGATTTAGGAGCATCAAACAAAATTTTAGGGATGAAGATACATAGGGACAAAAAATGAAGAAATATATGGTTAAATCAAAATTCATATGTGGAAAAGATTTTGTAGTGCTTCAATATGTATAATTCTAAACCAGTTAGTACCCCACTTCTTCCACACTTAACGTTGCCTTCCAACCAGTGTCCTAGAATGAAAGAAGAGAAGACAAACATATGTCATGTACCATATTCATCAGCAGTAGGAAGCCTCATGTATGCCATGGTGAGCACCAAATCGGATATTGCCCAAAAAGTGGGAGTAGTCAGCCGGTACATGGAAAATCCTTATAAGGAGCATTGGAATGCGGTAAAGTGGATATTGAGATATGTACGAGCCACTTTAGATGTTTCCATTTACTTTGGATTGACAGATTTGCAAGTTATAGGTTTTTGTGGATTATGATTATGGTGGAGATAGAGTTGGGAGAAAATCCACTATAGGATATACCTTCACACCTACAAGAGGAACAGTGAGTTGATATTCAAAGTTACAGTCTATTGTGGCTTTATCAACAACTGAAGTATAATATATTGTAGCGAATCATGCCATCAAAGAGACAATTTGGATAGAGTGATTTTTGGGTGAATTCAAGGTAATGCAGAATAAAATTACATTGCATTATGATAGCCAGAGTGTTATTCAATTAGTGAAGAATCCAACATTCCATTATCACACAAAATACATTGATGTCAAGTACCACTTTATCATAAATGTGGTGGAAGAAGGTAGGATCTTGTTGTAGAAAATCGTCATTGAATTGAATCATTTAGATATGCTTACAAATACGATCAAGGTAGAGAAGTTTGAATGGTGTAGAACTTCTCTAGGCTTGTTGAAAAAGTAACAAGGGTAGCATTGGGCAATTGAAACTTACTAAAAAAAAATTGGCAAAATAATTCTCAAATATTGATTTCAAGTGACAGAATTTTAGGTGTGAATTCAGTATGGTTAGACGTTAGTCAACAGGGCTGCTAGACGTCTAGGCAATAGGGTTACTAGATGTCTAGGCCAGATGTCTAGACGTTTGGTCTGGTAAACATCTAGGCCAGATGTTTGAGCTGCCAGATGTTTGGTCTAGAAAACATCTAGGCCAGACGTCTAGTCTGGCAGACGTCTACGATAGACATCTGGGCTGCCAGACATCTAGTCTAGCAGATTTCTATGCCAGACATCTGGGTTACCAGATGTATGAGCTGGTAGACATCTAGGCTAGTCATGATGTATGGCAAACATCTAGGTAGACGACAGTACGCAGAAGACAAATAGTCTCGAGAGTGGAAGACGAACAGTATTGGGAGCAAAAATGAATAGTCTTTGGAGGCTTGCATTGGAAGATAAAACGAACTGTTTTGGAGTCTTCCTTCTGTTCTATAAAAGGGATGTGATATCTTGCATAATTTTGGATGAGTTGTTGAAAACGTTAAATGATGTGAATGTAAACTTTGTTGAAAATAACAAAGAAGAAGTTGTCATTGCCCCATGGTTTTTCTTGCACATTACAGGTTTCCATGTAAATATTTGTGTCACTTGTGTTACTTTTCCCATGTTCTATATTTTTTACTATGCTTCCTCTTGTAGGTGGTAAATCTTGGAGTTTTTCCTAACATTACTGTGGCAATTATAGAACATAAAATGCAATCACAAAGAAGAAATGCAATAAATTTCTCCTAAATGCTTCAACCCTTTTTTGAGTCTTAAAATCAAAAATTAGTTGAATACATGACTACCCTTAAGGAATTCCTTTCTTATTAGTTAGATAATCATAGAAGATATACTAAGAATATGGAGATCACTAGGAAAGAGACAACAAAACAACTATATGACCTTGTTCAAAAAAATGATAAATAACCATAATTAGATCATTAGTGTTAATAGGGTCTCTTAGTACACATCATCACTTATTTAGCCCTAAACCCTAACGTCCTCATCCTTCACCTCCCCAAGCTAACCATGGGTCAATTATGATGTGCCTACTAGATATTTATTAACAAATTATTAAAGTCCTTAATATGAAATAGTATACATATTTTGGCATCTCCCTAATTTATTTTATTGCAAAATTAATAAATATTCAATATTTATTGATAAGTTTACTACATATTATAAGGACTAACTACATAATGAAAATATTTATTTAACACTAATAACTAGGGCTCTTATAGGAAATGCTCTTGATTGATTTGTATATTTACCAAAATACTCTATTGATTTCCTACATACTTTTGTTAAAATATGAACAAGAAATTGATGATGATATGATAGTAATGCAATTAAGGGATGTGCTTGTGAATTTTAAACAAGGATGTAATGAATCTATATTTTAATTTTATAAATAAGAACTTAAATGTAATTGTAATATCACTCTAACTAAAGAGGCAACTACGGGAATGTTTGTAAACAATATTAGAAAACATTTTAGGCTAATGTCTAGAAACATAATCCATGTGATTTACACTCTTTAAAAAGGGCTATACAAGTTATTAAAGTACTGAAGTAGTAGGAAAATAAATATGTTTAAAACATTTAAAACCTAAAAAATACTAACAAAAATGTTGTAAGGGATGGGAGTTATAATGTAGCTATGAAAGAGACCTCTCACAAGATATATATAGTTGTAACCCCTATGATAATATTGGCAAAATCTAAAGGTGGTCTATGATACAAACATACAATACCATAATAGACTCATGAAGATATTCTCAAAATTTATCCACAACCTATTGGAATATATTACATTATTTGGCAAATGCCAATGTACCACTTTGGGTACATATTTAGATTAGAATTCAAGCATTTAATTTATGCAATGTAATAAATGCACAAGTGTTTGAATGTGCAAAGTACTTGATAATATAAATGTGCATGTAGTCCACATGTACATGAGTCATAGAATAGGAAGATGAAGAGTTATAGGTAGGTGAAAGGCCAAGAGACATATCTCTTTATATATAGGCCTTTGATACAATGATAGATGAGAGAGTGAGCATAAAATATAGTGGAGAATAGATAATAGAGTGGAATACAAGTTAGACACAATATAAAACTTGTATGGATCATGGAGTATTTAAGATCACCATATTTTGTATGAACATCCTATTTTTACGATATTTCATTAATGAAATTTTTATGAGTTATTGCAAAAGTTTATTATAATTTTTTCCTGTTTAGTATATTGTTATTATCATATAGTTAATATTGCATGCTAATTTTAAGTTCTTATGGTTGCATTTATTTAAATATATAGCATAAAAATCTAACAGTGGTATTAAAGCACAAGGTAGATTGATATGAAATAGAGAGAGACACAAGAGATATTGAGAGGAGATAGGGAGATTTCATTTACAAAAGTTTCAAAAATTCTAGAATTGTTGTTTTGCTAGAGTCTTTCCACAGATTTGCAAAAAAACTTGTGAAGAATATGACTCAGCATAGATTGTTTTTTCACTATATTGAAGGATAACTAGTGATGTTTATTGAATTATAGATATCTAGATATTTGCATGGATTTTCTTGCTACTGTCTAAGTTTTTGTTGTAAAAAAATTGTTCGCAAAATTTGAGAATCTTCCTATAATAGATAGAGAAGAATTTCATCTTCGATTTCTTGAAATTCTATGTGCTTTCCTCTTACAAGGATTAGTTCTTTATTGCAAAAAAAGTAGACATTTAAGATTGAGGAGAACCTTAAATAAAGTCTCCATATAATCCTAAATATTTAATATCTCAGATTGAAGATTGAGAAGAGACAAAGAGGCCAACGGAGCCCTATTGAAGATCGAATATTGAGGAGACTTGATAAGAAGGTCGCCATAAAATATTGAAGATTGTAGATTACAGACTTAAGAAAGTAGGAAAAACTCTAGAAAGAGGAGATCCAAGAGAGGTCCCATTAAAGAACTTCTAGATTTGGAAGATAGAGGAGGACTAGGAAAATTCGTATTGAAGATTTGAGAAGCTACAAAATTTGAATACCCAAGAGAAGAGATCTCAAGTAAACTTGGAAGGATAAAGAAGTAGGCTAGGAAAAACCCTACTAAAAAATTCAAGAAGTGGCTATTGGATGAGATTTGAAGAAAGCTCAAGAAATAAAAATAAATCAATGAGAAGCTCTTGACAAATAATAATTTGGGATAATTATCACCATTTGATAACAAGCCCAAAAGGAAAAAGGATTTGGCAATAAGTTTGCCAAATTTAGAAAATAATTGTAGAAGACCTCAAGACATTCAGATTTTTGAGAAGGAGGCTAGAAAATAGGTCAATTTGAAGTCATAATTTGACAAGGATATTTAAGGAGAAAGGATCTATAAGATGCCACCATATTAGAGATATTTGAATATTACCATTAAAATTTAGTAGGCTAATTTACAGAAGAGAAGATTGCTGATTTTGAAGCAAAAATTAAAGAGTCATAGACCAACAAATTGAAGGTTACATATAGCTACAAATTGGAGGATATTCCTAGTAGATTCTAGAGATTTAAGGATATTAAAGCAAAGAAGGAATTGGCTACATTGAAAGCTAAAAAATTACATATTTTAGGATATAAAGAAGACAATATTCTAGGCAATACTAATAGCTGTAAATTTTAGAGTCTGAGAGAATAAAGTTGAAGGAGAAATAGGCAGCAATCTAATCTAGAAAAATGAAAAATAAGGGTAGCATTTGGAGCTACAATATTTACATATTCAGAGCAGCAAATAGGTGAACCAAATCACCTATAAGACTAGATACAAAAAGGAGACGAATAGGTATACAATATTGGTGCTAAAAAAAATTATTATTTGAACATTCATATTAGTCAATTATAATTTTTTTCAAGCATCATTAAAGGTAGTATAAATAAGTTTAAGTTAAAGGTTTTCAATTTAATAGAGGTAGAATTATCATCTTGGAACTTGTAAAATACATAAACACAAGATAGTGTTAAATTTTTATTTAAAGGAGAAATAAGAAGTAGATAGTGTTTAATGTATGCTATATTTAAGAGCTATAAAACTACAATATTATTAAGGAAGTGAAGAACATATAGTGCACATGAACAAGGCTGAGTTAGAGTTTCCAAAGACACCATAAATCATAGGTAAAAGCTACAACAAGTCTTGGTGAATAAAATCCATAAAGGAGTAGTAAAACCTCAAATATAAAGATGATGAGCCATCATTTAAAACAAATAAGGACCATTTGATAAATTCAAGAAGGTAAGCTACAAAAGGAGACTTAAAAGGTCTTAAAATTTTGGTGCAATAAAGGTATTTTATCTAAGTTTAAAATATATTTATTTCTAGTTTTTAAAAGCACCATAGTTGGTTTTTTAAAGTAGCAAAATAAAGGCAAGAGGTTAAGTACCTAAATATACAAAATGGGAACAAAACATTGCAGCCATTAGTGGCAAAATCACCAAGTGAAAAAGAAGAAGCCATAGAGTGAAGAAGAAAGTGCTGAATAAGTGCTCAAATATGGCATATTCAAGGTGTTTAAAGACACCAAATATGATTCTAAAACTCCAAGAAAGTAATGCCCACATTGGTGCAAAACCTGCAACAAAAGAAATAAGACAAAAATAATATAAGGACAAAGCCAAAGTAAAGATAACAGTGCAATTCTTAAGGAAGGAAAATAAAGCATGTAATAAATTTTTTACCCAGGTAAAGAGGCTTGTATATTTGGCAAAATATTGGTGTAACAACTACAAAATAATAAGTTTTGAAGCACCACCAAAGGAGAAGCCACCACCATTTAAGAGGAGTAAGGAGAAGAGCCACCACCAAATATTGGAAATCAAGTTCTCTGTAGTTGCAAAAGAAAGATAAAACAATGTATATTGAAAGAGAGAAGAGTTAGAAAAGAACATTAAGAAAAATAAAGGAATATTAAGCACCAAAAGAAAGGTTACATGCAAGAGATAAGTGGAGCCACCACTTGTTACATCGGTTGAATACTTCATAGGCCACTTGATGCAAAAGAAAAGGGAGTAACAACATTCCAAACTAGTGCTCACTGAGAAAGGATACCACATGTTATAAAGTAACACCTGCATTGTTCAAATATTTGAGTAACATATAAAGTAATGTCTTTACCACCTAATAGAGGAGACTAACAAGGAGTAACATCCAAATATTATGTTGAGTACCATGTGGTACATAAGGAAAGGAATATAATCAAGGATGAAGAGCCCAAACCATTAACAGAGCACACATACTAAGTATTCAAGATCATAAAATGTTGAAGAGGTAAGAGGAGGATAGTAAAAATTTGAAAAGAGAACCATAAAAGGGAAGAGTAATAAATGTAGCAAAAGAACCTTGCCAATTTTTGAAGACTAAGAGGATAATAGAGCCCAAATTAACACGCAAGTTGTAGTCAAAGAAGCAACAAACGGATAGGTAGTGCCTCATCTCAAAGGAGGTATATTAACATTCAAATATTATTTGCATATTCATTAAGGTTAAGGAGGCATAAGGTTTATTAATTCTAAGGTTAAGTTTAGTTAATTAAATCTTGGAGATATAAGGAAATAAATTGGTAACCTTAGATGATTTATTGATTGATTAGAAAATCTATTGAAGTAAGAAGAATATAACCTAAGAGCCTTTTCAAAAATTGCATTACTTGAAGTTCAATTATTGAAATATTTGCAAATAATTTAACTAGGAGGAATAATATTTTCTACATTAAAATTGAAACATTAAATTTGTAAATATCCTTTATTTTCTAAATTTCTAACTAGGGAGATATAAGGAATTCAACACCAAATTATAAAGCTTGAAATTTAGAAACTATATTATTGAAATTTAAAAGATATAGAAAGCAAACATAAATCTATTAGAAAGTTAGAAAACTACATTGAAATTAGTCTCTTGCTCAAATTAATGAGACACAAGGAATCCAAATCTAAAGTCTTGAAGATAGAATATTTCATCAATTGAAAGTGCATCAAATTTATTTTTAGATTTATATTCACAAATAGGGAAAAATAAGGTGAATAATAGTAGTTGAACATTAGGGAGATAAAATGAATTCAACTAAAATAAAAACTAAGAAACATAAAACTTTAAAAATATCATAATATATTCAAAAAGTTTGAGAGATACAAAGTATTCTACAAAAATTAGAAAATTGAATATAGTATATCAAATTTGATTATATACTCAAATTCCAAGTTGGACAAAAAAAAACAAATCTCAAAACTAGGGAGTCATAAGGTAGTCAACGTCAAAGGTTTAAAATTTTAGAATTCTATCAAAATTGTTCTTTTTAAATCAAAAAGTTACAAAAAAATATTACTTTAAAATGAACTATGGAAAATCTTATTAAGTATACGTGATTCAAGGAATAAAAATGGTTCATAGACATACTTGATTCTAGAAATGATAATTGGAAATATGCAATTAGAAGATAAGAACCAATATGGAATAGAAAGTTTTTTGAGAATTCACAAGCTAACAGTTTGGCAAAAATAGATTCTATAGAAACATCTTCCAATGACTTGATGATGTTAGCGTACTTGTATTCTTGTCACTATTATATTGTTTAGATCACTATTACAACTGCGTAACAGATCCGTTCCGTCGGTGACTATTCTCGGCCATGTAATCTGTATTTATACCTGCTGCGTAATAATAAAGTTTGGTTCGTGATTTTACATGGTACCAGAGCCAGAGTCGAGGGACATCACGAGAAAGCAGCTGAGGGAGAGCTATAAAAAAAAAATGTTGCAACGTAGAGAAGGGAGCACCCCCCCGCACGCAGGTCGTCGCAGACGCCCTGCGACGTCACGACATAGTCCGCGCGCGCAGGTCGCAGTCCCCGCACGCGATAGGGACGTCGCGATAGTAGCAGTCCTCGTGCGCGATAGGGACGACATGACAGTAGCAGTCCCTGTGCACGACAATCGAGGGACTTCATGATAGCAGTAGTCCTTGCATGCGACAGTCGAGGGACGTCGTGACAGCAGCAGTCCCCGCATGCGACAGTCGAGGGACGTCGTGATAGTCCCCGCACGCGATAGTCAAGGGACGTCGCAAGACGTCTGTCGCAGTCTGCTACACGACAGAGAGCACGAAAAAGGGCTGAGGGCCCCCCCCACCCGCCATAGAGAGGGAATTAGCCCGCGCGGGAAATTGGAGGGGGTATAAACCCCCCCCGGGCGACTGCGTCGATTAGACGCAGCCCTCCCCCTCCCCCGGCGCACAGTGCGAATCGCGCAGCCGGGATTGAAAAAAAAAAAAAGAGGCCCCCCCCCGGTCGTGTTCAACAGTGAAAAAAAAAAACACAGAGCACCGAGTCGCGAAGCGCGTGTCTCGACGCAGCGTGAATTTTTTTTTTTTTTTAGAAAAAAAAAAAAACATAGAGCGCCGAGTCGCGAAGCAGCAAAAGCCGGACGGAGCAGGATAGCGGAGGCCGCTGCAGAGGAGGAGGAGGTAGCAGGCGTTGAAAGAGGAGCTGGCCCACTGATCCTTCCGGATCAGCCCGCTAGCTCACTTGGCAGTGAGCCATGCGGTAAGGCTCAGGGAGCCTGCAGGTCGGGGGTTCAAATCCCGCCGACTCCCCCCAAGGTATAAATTTTTTTTCGAAGTCATTTTTTTAATTATTATCTTTTAATTAAAATTTTTAATTTTAATTTTTTTTAATATAGTTTTAAACTTTATAAATTAAAATTTAATTTTAATTTATTTTTTCTAAAGTTTTAAAACTATATAAATTGAAATTATTTATTTTAATTTTAAATAAATAATAATTATTAAAATGCTTTGTTAAAGAAAGCCTTTTAAGGGGGGATATTTTTTCAAAAAAATCAAAGGGGGATAGTGAGTAATTTTTCAAAAAATAGCAATTTGGCATTGTAAAAGGTGCATTTTCGGCTGTGACCAACACCTTGTGGGTTATTCTTGTGGGCAATTTTTTTTGTTGTATGTTGCATATTTCATTTTTTGCACTATAACATTAAAAATTAAAATCAAACACTCCCTAAGTCCCGGAATAATTAAAACCCATCCGTGCAATTTATTACACTGTAGCGTTCGGTATTTGTGATACCTCTGGACAGCACTTACAGGTAAAGCTGTCGTGATTTGGCTACTGTATCTGCCACCTAATATAGCTGCAACAACGACGTCTGAGCTTGTTCTCTATAAATCGTCGGGGAGAGATAAGTTTGCAATTTTTGCATTTTTTTGCTCCATCCACTACCCTTTATTGCACTTGTGTTTAGGCGTAAATCCTGATGAAGTATTCTTCATAGTGTTTAGGGGAAGTTACGCCCCATGCATGAGAAGAATCTTCTATGGTAGGTGCCATCAACAAGGCGATTCCCTTTCAGTACCGCTTATGTTCCACGTATCGTATGATCTCTAAAATTCACCTATAGTCTCCCTCACGTAAGGGCGGGTGATTTTTGTTGATCTTTCTAAATACCTATAGTTTCCCTCACGTAAGGGCAGGTATTTTGTATGGTATATTGGCCTAGCAAAAGGTATATCGAAAGGGGGACCAATTGGTGATATAAGGAACCTTCACTATGGCCGTTGTTGCAAAGTTGATGACTGATCCGCATCAGTTATTGAAAGGTCCAAATTATACACCATGGAAACATAAGATGAAGGCTATTCTCCAAATGGAAGATTTGTGGGATATTGTTACTGGAGTAGCAACTAGGCCTTCACCAACAGCAGGATCCACAGGTCCTTCCACAGATCAAATAGCTTTTGACAAGAAAGACAGTCGAGCAAAGGTGCTCATTTTGTTTGTTGTTTCAGATGAAGTGCAACCTCATATAGCTAATAAAGCAAGTGGTAAAGAGGCATGGGATGCCCTTAGAACCATCTATGAGGGGAAGAATGATTCAACCATTCTTCATCTTCAACAACAACTTCATAACCTGAGTTTGAGGCAGGGTGAAACAGTTGAACTCTTTCTGTGTAGAGTGTCTGAGTTGAAAGAGAAATTGAGTTCTCTCGAAGATACTGTGGACGAAAAGCTTCTCATTTCACTTGTGATGAGAGATTTACCTTCTTCATTTGATATGTTGATAACCTCCATCCAGGTGTCTCAACGATAAATTACCTACATCGAGTTGGTCAATCTGCTTCAACAACAGGAGGCATGCCAACTTCACAAGGATGATTCTTCCAATACAGCCCTATACACCAAAAGGCAAGGTTCTAGGAAGAAAGGTAATGGGCAAAAAGGAGGCAACTTTCAAAAAGGAGAAAATTCTCAACAAGATACGAAAGGAAAAGGCAAACAACCTCAACAGAAGAAGAGGTGGTGCAAGATCTGTGAGAAAGACAACCATGAAACCAACAGGTGTTGGCATAAGAACAAGCAGAAAGGCCAAAACAAACCACAAAATAAAAACAAGCAACCCCAGGTGAATGTTGTTGTTGAAGAATCCGACTCGGATTCTGAATGGGCACACAAGGTGCTCATGACTACCACAGATTCCACACAGAGGGATCCTATTTGGTATGTCAATTCTAGAGCTAGCAAACATATGACTGGTGACAGATCGTGGTTTGAATCATTTGAGGCCAAAGAGGGAAAACCTGTCACCATTGCTGATGATAAAACCTATAGGGTTCAGGGAGAGGGTACAGTTTTAGTCACTCTTCTTGATGGCAAGTGTCAGATTGACAAAGTCCTCTATGTTTCGGGATTGGCCAACAATTTGTTGTCAGTGACACAAATCCTGGACAGAAATATGGTTGTCAACTTTCGTGTTGAGAATGGAAAGAAGTGTTGTACCATTACCAGGAAGGGTAAGAAGATTGCAATGACTTCATATAAGCATGGCTTATTTGCACTAGATGCTATCTCTACTCCACATGTTGCCATGATTGTCTCGACCAAGGAGGCAACTTCCCTTTGGCACAAGAGATATGGGCATCTTAGTTCTGGCTACTTACTTGAGCTTAGCAAGTATGAGATGGTAAAGGGTCTTCCTTCCCTTTACGCCACATTGCCGAGTGTGCTCCGATCGCTTAGCGAGAAAGCAACATAGAGTACCATTTGAGAAGAGCTCTACAAGAGCACGAAAACCTCTGGAGTTAATTCACACTGATCTGTGCGGTCCTTTCACACCCAACAGTTGTGGAGGGAAGAGGTATTTTCAGTTATTCGTAGATGACTACTCACGAAAGATGTGGGTTTTCTTTCTCCAACTAAAATTTGAAGCTTTTGCATTCTTCCAGCAGTTCAAGAAATCCGTTGAGAAGGAGTCAGGAGCTTCTATTAAAACCCTCCGCTCAGATCGAGGGGGAGAGTTTACCTCTAATGAATTTTCAGCATTCCTAGATAAGCATGGAATCAAGATACAGTTAACAACTACCTATACTCCTCAGCAAAATGGAGTTGCTGAGAGAAGGAACCATTCTATCATGGAAATGGTTCGTTGTATGCTCACAGGAGCTACTCTTGGGCAACAATATTGGGCGGAAAGTCTGTCACCACTCGTATTGTATCTGTTGAATAGGGCACCCACAAAGGCCCTAAAAGGAATGACTCCACATGAAGCATGGAGTGGTCGAAAACCCTCCATATCTCATCTACGTATTTTTGGATGTCACGCTTTCATGCACATACCGAAAGAGAAAAGGAAGAAGCTAGATGAGAAAACACTGAGATGTATTTTTCTTGGTTATTCACGAGCACTCTAAAGGATATCGGTTGATAGATCCTTTGACCAAGAAAATTCATATCAGCAGAGATGTTGTCTTTGATGAAGCTTTCACATCACAGAGCACATCTAAAGTACACCAAGATATTGTGGAAACTAAGGAAGAGAAGATTCCTTCGTCAACACAAACAGGAGGTCCTTCTACATCTTCTTCACCACCACCGAAGAAGAATCCTAAATGGTGTACAAATACAATCAGAGATGCAAATTTATCCACTCCTCCCAATTTGAATTTGGATAGACCTCGTACACGTAGTATGGCTCAAAAGGAAAAAGAAGCTAGAGAAACTGGTGAGGTTGATGATCTTTGTCAATCTTTTGAGGAACTTTCTGTAACTCCAAGTACAGAAGTAGAGGATATGGATATTGATGATGACATGGCGTTCATGTCTACAATAGATGGTCTTGAACCTGCATCAGTGCAAGATGCTCTCAGTGAGCCTCAGTGGAAGGCCGCTATGGATACAGAGTATGAGTCTTTGATGAAAAATAAAACTTGGAAGCTTGTTGATCTGTCGCATGGAAAGAAACCTATTGGTTGCAAATGGGTATATAAAGTCAAGTACAAGGCAGATGGAACAATTGATAAGCATAAGGCCCGTCTTTTTGCAAAGGGCTATGCTCAAAAAGAACGCATTGACTACGAGGAAACTTTTGCACCTACTGCTCGGATGACCACAATTCAGGTTATGTGTGCTATGGCAGCACAATATGGGTGGAAAGTTCACCAGATGGATGTCAAAAGTGCCTTTCTAAATGGTGATCTCCAAGAAGAAGTCTATATGACTCAGCCTGAAGGATTTGAAGTGGAAGGCCAACAGTAGAAAGTTTGCAAATTGGTCAAATCCTTGTATGGTCTGAAACAAGCTCCTCGAGCTTGGTATATAAAAATGGACAATCACCTTATGCAGCATGGATTTAAGAGATGTCCGTCAGATGCAAACCTCTATTTCAAGAAACAGGGTTCTGAGATAGTGTTGCTTGTACTCTATGTGGATGATCTTCTCATTACAGGGAGTTCAAAAACTATGATCTCTACTGTCAAAAGAAACTTGTGCAAATCTTTTGAGATGACAGATCTCGAACTTCTCCATTATTGTCTTGGTCTGGAATTCAGCTAGAAGGAGCACTCCATCAAAGTGTCTCAGAAAAAATATGCCAAGACATTGCTGGAAAAATATCGCATGACTGATTGCAAGCCAATGGCAACTCCGATGGAGAATGGACTTCAGTTATCATGATATGATGATTCACCTTAGGTAGATGGTACTCTCTATCGACAGTTGATTGGGAGTCTCATATATCTGACCAATACTAGGCTAGATATCGTATTTGCTGTCAACTATCTTTCGAGGTTCATGCAGAAGCCTAAGACCACTCATTGGAAAGCAACAAAACGTGTTCTTCACTATGTCTGTAGTACTATGGAATATGGCCTAGAATACAATAGGAACAACAAATTCTTCTTACAAGGATACACGGACTCTGACTATGCCGGATCATTTGATGATCGCAAGTCAACTTCTGGATACATTTTTCATCTGGGATTCGGTCTTGTCTCTTGGCATAGCAAGAAGCAACAGGTGGTTTATATTTCATCAACAGAGGAAGAATATCATGCCGCACGTGAAGCTGTGTGCGAAGTGATATGGTTACGTCGCATTCTGACAAGTATGGGCCATCCATCAAAATATCCAATACACTTGTTTTGCGACAATCAAGGTGTTCTGAACCTCGTCAAGAATCCAGTCCATCATGAAAGAAAAAGCACATTGACACACAATGTCATTTCATTCGAGATGAAGTTCCAAAGCACCGAATTCAGCTTCAGCACATTCCCATCGATGCTCAAGTTGCAGACATTTTCACTAAGGCACTTGAACATGTCAAATTTGAATTGTTTCGCAGCTCACTTTGTATTGCAAAATAATGTAAGGGGATGTTAGCAGTCTAGTATAGCTATTAGTTATTACATTACCCAAATAATGTAATAAATGGGGATGTTAGCGTACTTGTATTCTTGTCACTATTATATTGTTTAGATCACTGTTACAACTGCGTAACAGATCCGTTTCGCCGATGACTATTCCTGGCCGTGTAATCTGTATTTATACCTGTTGCGTAATAATAAAGTTTGGTTCGTGATTTTATAGATGAAAGGAATTGATGACAACTATATTAATGAAGATATTAGGAATAAAATAAAAAACCATACTTGAAAGGTAGAAGACAATATTTATCATAAATATATCCTACAAATATATGAAAGAAGTAAAGTTAGAGTAGCTTCAATTATACACAAATGGTTTTACTATTTTATCAAGGAAATTAATGAACTTGAATTTCCAAAGATAAGTAAAAAAGGAATAGGAATATCTTCACAATGCACTTATTGCAACAAGATAGGTCATGAGAAAATAAAATATTGGATATTTCATCCATGTAAATATTATGGAGGAAAATCTCACTCATATTTTTTCTATTACTATAAAGATAAGTACTATAGGATATTTGAAGAGATATTGATATTCAGATTAGATTATCTTTTTCAAGTTATAATTTTTGAAGCATCTACTAATAATATGTTCAAGTTTGAAGTTTCTAAATAACAAGAAGAAAGGTCATTCAACCAGAAAAAGGAATAAAAATGGATGAGTTCTAATCCACTTAGGATTTGCAAGACAATGAGACCTCTTGTTCATCAAATATACTTGAGTGAATTAAATAATGAAGATCGTATCAGCCACTTTGAAATACAAAGAAGTAGTTAAATGAATAATACAATAAAATATAGTATGAGCTCCAAGAATAAAATGAAGACTGAACTAGGAGAAGGACAAGAACTAGAGAAAGTTGAAGGACATCTAAAAGATGAAGATCCATATTGAAGACTAAAGTCTTCAATAACAAAATAATGTAATACAAGGGAGTGTTGGAATATATTACATTATTTGGTACATTCCAATGTACCACCTTGGGTACATGTTTAGATTAGTCAGTTTGTATTAGATTAGGATTTGAGTATTTACTTTATGCAATGTAATAAATGCACGTGTTAGAATGGGTAAAATACTTGAGAATGTAAATTTGCATGTAGTCCACATGTACATGAGTCATAGAATAGGAATATGAAGATTCATAGGTAGGTTAAAGGCCAAGAGACATATTTTTCTATATAGGCCTTTGATAGAGTGATATATGAGAGAGTGAGCATAAATGATAGTGGAGAATAGATAGGAGAGTGAAATACAAGTTAGACACAATGTAGAACTTGTATGAAGCTTGGGGTATTTAATATTTCCTCATTTATATGAACATCCTATTTTCATGAGATTTTATTAATGGCATTTTATGAGTTATTGCAAATATTTATTATAAGTTTTTCATGCTTGGTATATTGCCATTATCATATAGTTAATATTGCATGCTTGTTTTAAGTACTTTTGGTTGCATTTCCTTAAATATAGCATCAAAAGCTAACACAACCTAGGATATAAATTATCATTATAATAAAAAGTTTGTAGTACTTGAGTGACATGATCCTAATAATATTTGCTAATTTCATGGTAATTATAAACTTGAAATAGTAAATTCTTACATTTGAATACCTTTGGTCCAAATTTTAACATTTATAAAATCAATAATGGTAGGAACACTTTATTTAATAAAAATAGTAAGATATCTAGAAGAAACCCAATAATCCTTATAATCCTAGGTTGGGTATTTATAATACCTCATTCCCTGGTCATGATAAACCAAATCCTAATCATAATAATCAACATAGAATGAATTATAATCAATTTTAAATATTCAATCAAGGGGGTCATCAAAACTATAAAAATAAATGATCTAATCCTATTTACGAAAGCTAGAATATTAATTGAGGGGGTTAGAGTAACCAAAATTAGAAAACTCCTTATTCCTAAAACCAAAATTCTAGACCAAGCAATTTAAAAAAAAACTTCTCAATCCAATCAAGTCTTTTCCAAAATTAACCTAGATTGAGGATATTGTTTTAGTCATCCAAATATGACTTATTATGTTAATATTTTGGTGGTTTAAATAGAACAATTGTATATTTAGAATAGCATATTATTGTTGTTACTAGAAGTGTAACTCACTATAAAAAGAAATAAAATTCTTCATATTAATACAAAAAATAAGGATAAGGCTAAAGAACATATATACGCAATGATTAACACCCATAAGTGATAAGATTATGAACCCTCATTTTTCCATTTAGGAACCAACCCAATAAGTGAAAACATCTATTGACATATAAAGCATTCTTGAGAAGACCTCATCCAAGGCTACAAATCTTGTTACTTTTGAAAAAATCAAATGGCCATGGTTGTTATTTAAAGTAGGAATCCTCATCTCAAATGAATGAAAGTGTGAGGACACTATCTAGCCCAACTAATCATTTCTTAATGTAGTTACAAGAAAAAAAGTGGTACATAGTAGAATAATTGAATATAATACCCTCTAATATACCATACCTAAAATTTCTTAGGGAATCTCCCTATCAAAGATAATGAATGAGAGAATTAATTGATTATATGGATATGATGGACCTAGGGTTTCTAATACAATGCTTACATTCCATGGTATTATGGACTACAATATATTTAATCATATAAAGAACATTATTTTTATTGATGCACACACTAGCCATATTTAAATATAAATCTTCCTAAAAATATGATTACTGCTAACTATTTTGTAAGGATTGATGATATACTAGTAATGGTTATAATAGCATACAATGGTATTGTTATTCACAGGTATTTGGTTGATGAAGGGAGTGGCACATGTATTACACCTTTATCCTTTATAGGTAAGCTAAATATCCCTAGAGAGAATGTCTTATCAGCTAGAAGCTATTTTTATCTATATAATGGCCAACCATAAGATCATATTGATTGAATTTGGATATCAATTTTAATAGGATATAATGAAGTAAGAGTGAATTTTATGATGTTTAATTTCAATATAAACTGTAACATGTTATTGTGTAGACCTTGGACTACTAAAATGTGAGTCATATCTTGCTTTACTTGTCAAGTGATTAACTTTTGTTATGATAATAAAGTGTTCACCAAAGAAGGAGACTTAGACTATTGGGAGAATTTTCCACCAGATCATAAAGTTCATTTATTCCTCTTATTGATGATACACAAAATTTCTAATCTATTGACATGATCAACAATGGATTTCTAGATGGAAATTGTATAAGGAAAACCCTAAATTTCATTTAAAATATCCCTAAGATAGGTATGAAATAAAAGATGATAAATATGACATGTATGATACTACCTCCATCCTCAAAAGTTAGTTGAAAAAATTCTACCATCATTAAACCATAAGAAAGATGGAAATTTGAAACCTAATAAAGGGGAATATCATGTATTATTTTATTAATGATTTTCCAAATTACATAGAGCTTTCAAGAATGCTACTAAATTGAAACAAGTTACCTTCTATGTTGATAATGATGTCATGGGGGAAAAAATTAATATTTATGTTGATAATTATTTTCATTAGTTTTTTAACATTTAAGCATAAAGTAATATTTCTACAAATCATATTTCTCATTTCAGATAGGCTTTAACAAGTAGATTCAATGGAATATTTAATTTTAATTGATGATGAATAATATTATAATATAAATCTATGTGCAATTTTTGATAGAGATAAAAATCATTTATTTTCTTACTATATGTTGAGGAATGATGAATATTATATCTATAAAGTTGATCTAGATAGATATAAACTCTCAAATATTTTGTGATAAAAATTATTCCTTTACCTTGGAATTTAATATAGCATGAAATTTATCCCTTTCAAAATTGCTATGAAGATAGCCTTATTGGATATTTTATCTCTAATAAAGTTAGTTCCTACACTATTTATAACTATTCTAGCCTAGAACTAACAATTAGCTAAGCTACTATAAGAATTTATCCTATAAAACTATGATCTCCTCATAAAGTGGAAATCCTAATAATATAGTTTTGCTTATATTTTTTTAATCCTATTTCTACTAGGTCAAAAACCCCTAGTGTATGTCTAGCCTATAGGAATATTTATTTGTGATAAAATTATATTATACTTTAGGTAAATTTACTATTCATTTGTCGCTATCTCTTAATTTGACAATAATAATTTTCTTTGATTTCTAAGATAAGATGGATGCCTTAGTAGTTACATCTATCTTATACATTACTTTTCTATACCAAGATATGTTCTCTTAGATAAATAGACCATTATACTAGTGGCTTGACAATGTAGGTGATCCTACATATTCTTCTCTCACTAAACATTTAATTGAAATAGAATTTTCTCTTCTACTAAAATTGAAGGTTATTGTGCCTGCCTTAATAAGGATCTATAAGCAATTAGATCCATACATTGATCATCACATATCTTTCTTTCAAAATTTTCATTCACATATTCAAATCCTCTCCAAGATCAAAGGAAATGGATGAATTTATGCTCAAGATTCTAGATAGCGTTCTCTTCATCCATGTTGTATTTTAAGCCAAAATGTCTTAGGTCCCAATATTCTATATCTTGAGTGGTATCAAATATAAGACTAATAAACATATTATATGGTCAAAATAATTAACAATAATATTCATGAAAATTATAATAATAGTAATATAAATTACTAAAATAATTCATGCAATAACATGTAGAAATCTTATAGTATAATTGCTCAAATTGTATACAAGCTTATTTGTATGATTTCTGAAATATATATATTCCTCAATGATACATTACATGGATCTTTGTATCCATAATATAGCCTTACAAATATGACTCTTCAATACTTTATTATTGCTCTCCTTACATATTTGGGAGATGCACATTTTCCTATTCCATGCATAATAAATCATCCCATGTCTTTTGGATTCTCATCTTCCCACTTGTATACATGACTCTTTACTCTCTATTTACTTGCATACTTAAATATATGACACTTGCACACTCCTACTAGCATAATTGATACTTGTGCACATCCTGCACATAGACACTTACATAAATGAGACATTTAAATCACACTCCTAATCTATAGACTAAAAACCTATTCTAATATTTATATTGTACCATAAGGTACCATGGGGGTACATTATCATGTACCAAATAATGTAATATTCTCCACAAATACATACCTTGGATAATTATCAATCTATTCTTTAATTATTATACATCAGAGAGGAAAATATCTCTTGACCATACCAAAATAAGAGTTTTCCCAAAAATCCTAATGCTAAGTGGAGGAGACATAAGTGGTCTAATTTTTTATGCTATATTGAGATTGATTTTAAAATAGATAACCTTCCTCCTACTATGGACCACTTTGAAGAAGGCAATTTTATGAAATATTAAACCTATTATATTTGGACATGCCTAAAATAGATGAGAACTTTTCCATACACGACATTGTATCTTATGAGGATGCTACTCTTATCTGGAAAAACAAAGGAAATTTTCTCCTCTCATTGAAAACCTATGTAATATTGAAATTAAATTTTATTTTATGCTAACTTTATAATACCTATTCAAATTTTAGGAAGGGTTTCTAACATCATTCCTATGAAAAATAATGACAACAATATTACTTAGATTTGATATGATTCTAGAAACACCAATCTAACCTATCCTAAGGATAAATTTCCTTTAATATTTATTGATACTATTGTTGACTCTATTATGAGGTATGGAATGTTGTCCCTAACAAATAGCCATTCATGATATAAACATATTAGGACCACCTTTGAATATAAAATTAAAATAACTTTCCTAGGGTACACTTGAATATATTTTCATGCCATTTGGATTTAAAAATATTGGAGATACTTATTAGTGGCCCATGATAACCATATTTATATATTAATTGTATAAATAGTAGAAAATATATTGATAACCTTTTGGGTACATCTAATAAATGGGATTAGCATCTTGCTAAGCCTTATATCATATTTGAGCAATCATATCACTATAAGGTCTAATTTAACCCAAATAAATATGATTTTGGTGTTACTAGTGGTAATATTTTAGGCTTCATTGTGTCTCATAGGGTAATACATGTGTAAAATGATAATATCATGTCCAAACATGCTATATCTCTTCCTCACACTATCAAATATATTAAATATTTCTTAGCGAAGTATGGATCTCTTAGCTAGTTTATCCCTATGATAGCATGCAAAGCTTCTACATTAAATTATTTACTTAAGTAAGATATCAATTTCAATTGTTATGATAGTTGTAATAAGGTTTTTTTGAATTAAAAGAAATTCTTTTATGATGCCCAATTTTTTTACCACCTAGCCCAGATTAGTCATTTATCTATGCACATTGGATACTTAGGTATCCTTAGGAGTAGTCCTTACTCATCAAGGTGATAACAATAGGGAGTTTTTATGTATTATATTGGTCATACAATATCACTAATGGAAACTAGGTACACACCCATGGAGAAGGTATGCATGGATATTTTTTTTTCATGTGAGAAGATCAAACATTATATGTTATATTAGATAAATTATATGGTTATTAAAAATGATTCGTTGATATGATACTTAGAAAACTTTACATACTTAGTGAAACTTGATATAGGAAATGGATCATTATGTTGAAATATTTCAATATCTATATCATCACCCAAAAATCTATGAAAGGTCAAATGATTGTTGATTGATTAGTAGTTTCTACTTATTGAGCCTAAAAACCCTAAAAAGAGGCATTGGAACATGGGGATATAATGGCCATTATTGTTCTTCTCATAGCTTTATGGTATTTCCTTCCCTCATTGCCTCTGGTCTAATTTAAGAGTCTAGTTGTTATAACCATACCAAGCAAGAAAAATACTCTATTAGAGTCTCATCAAGATACCAAGAGATGACATAAATTCAAAGTTAAGGTCAATATAAAAAAACCTATCACCTTAGAATTGAAATAAGACCTTCATTCTGATACTTATACCCTTAACTTTGATGGTGGAAGGAATGAACTTAAAGTAGGATTTAATATCTTTCTCAAATCTTTGACTAGGCTAGTTGTTCCTATTGCATTTAACTTAAAATTTTGGTCATTATAAAAAATGTTGTAGAATATGAGGATTTTATTTTAGGGATTCTAACCACCCAACATATGAATTTTAAACACATCAAAGAGCTATTATTATACCATATTATGGTCCATAGAAACTCAAGAGAGTGTGTTTTTAAACCCCCACATGGAATCCCTTCCAATCATGTGGCTACAAATTAAGTCAATATATTTTAGTATTTTTCCATTAGGCTTTTTCTAAGGGTAAAATAATGAGGGTAACTCTCTAGTTGCTTTGACTAATAGATTTATACAACATGAAAAAATAATTAAAATTAATTTTATTATCAATGTTTATGATAGGAATATTATTTCTATCACTAATGATTGAGTGGATATGCATATAGTCAAGTTTAATACTATTCATTGCCACATTCCTATAGATGATCCTTGGTATGGTGAAATTTTATGCCACCTTGATAACTAAATTCATCCACCTAGGTATAATACTAAGGAAGGAGATTGCATTAGTAGGAGATCATTCCAATCTATAATTATTGAGAGAGTGTTGTACTATCAATGCCTTGTTCTCCTATGATGCATTATCAAGGTCAAATTACTAGAAACCCTCTTTCATATCCATAGTGATGACTATGGAAGACATTTAAATTGTCCTTGCACAGCCTTTAAACTATTAATAATGGGTTATTTTTATTTATAATGGAATATGATGCTGATAATTATGTAAAATCATGTAATAAGTGTCAATTCCGTAAGTATGAAATTCAAGGCCTTGCCCATGTTTTGCATCTAATTATATTTCATTTCCCATTATCCTCATGGTGTCTTGACCTTATAGGTCCTATTTCTCCTATGTCCTCTAGTGGATATAAATCAATTATCATAGCCACAAAATATTTTACAATGTGGGTGGTAGCTATGACACTTAAAAATTAGATAACCCTTATTGTGTCCAAATTTATTTTTAGTCCAATTGTATATCACATTCATGTATCATCTACTATCATTTTAAACAATGACACTTATTTTAAAAACAAATAAATGCATGAAGTATATTCACAATTAAATATTCAATACCATTTAGGATGCCTTAATATCCATAAGGGAATTATCAATATAAATCTAATAATAGAATTTTGGTTAACATTAGACAATCAATTAATGATTTGTAGTTAAATTTATATAGCTCATTATGAGTGCATCACATAGTATTCAGATGTCCATAAGGGAAACTCATTTCTATCTTATTTATGGTAATGATGTTGTTGTGCCAATTGCTATTTAATTTCCCTCACTATATGTTTCTTTCTAAAATTTCTTGTGTCATGATGAATATCATAAATAATATTCGAAATCACATATTATTGAATTTAATACTCTTGGCGAGTAATAAATGCATTATATAGAGGATATTATTGGATAAAAAGTCATATTTCTAAATAGTATAATGAAAGAATTTATTTCCATCATCTTCAAATTGGGAATCTTGTCTTCAACCTCGATAATGTACAAAAAATCACAAGGCCAAGTTTATATAACAATGGATTGGCCCATGTTTTGTTAAAGAGTTGTATGGGTATAGGGTAATGAAATTGTAAACAATGGATGGATTGGACTAAAGAACACATAAATTTCATGCATGTGTTGGTTCCTTGTTTTGTGTTTTGATTGCTTTCATTGTCTACTTATGAGTTCCTATGTGCATTAATATTGTATATCCTTGGCTATCGGCATGTGTTTATATCATTTGTAATTTTTTATCTCTCCTAAACAATATCATCACTTTAAGTGATGATTATGAACTTATACAAATTTTAACTTACCTCTAATTGATTTCATATTTGCATTGAATTTTCTTAGTTTCGTTGTGTGTGTTGTTCCTTTTAGTTGAATTTATTCTTACTAATTTTTTACTTTTTCTTTGATCTCCTACATCATGGTGCCCCTAATACCAATAAGGGGCATCAAGATGCATTCCAAATATAATAGTATCTAGCCCATTATTTTACTTTTATTTTATGTTTATCCTCTATAATTTTAGGGCATACTTTAAAAACTCTTTTTAGAAATAAAGAAATGCAAGAACTATGTTCACAACTAATGATTAAACACCATTTTTTATGCCTTAATATCCATAAGGGAATGATCAATATAAATATAACTATATAATTTTATTTAATATTAGACAACCATGCAAATGATTGGTAGGTAAAGTTGTATTCCTCATTATGCGTGTGTTACAATACTATTCATATGTCCACAAGGACAACTCCTTTTCCTCTTATTTATGGTATTGATGTTGGTTTTCCACTTGCGATTGAATTTTCATAATTGCATATTTTTAAAAAAATTATTGAGTCATTATGAATATCATGAACAGTATTACGAAGCCCATATTACTAAAATTACTACTCTTGATGAGGGATATCTACACAAACTATAGTATAATAGAGCATACAAAACTCATGTTGCTAAATAGTATAATATGAAAATTTGTCATCATCATTTTCAAATCAAGGAGCTTGTCTTCAACCTTGATAATGTTCAAAAATACACAAGGCCAATTTCATATAGAAATGGATTGGTCCATGTTGGACATTTTGAGTAGTTGAGTTGTCATTGATGTCAAGAGTCGGTTTCAGTGAGCAGTGCAAGAGGAAGTAGTTTCAGCTTTAGTGAGAACGTTAGGTTTCGTAATCAGTGCAATAGGAAAGTCCGCTTCTAGTTGGTCAGATCCGATTCCAGGTGGTCAGATGAGGTTCAAAGAGCAATGAAGAGGCCCAAGAAAAATAATATTATAATATTTTATTATAATATTAAAAGGAGAGATTTAAATTAATTATAAATTAATTAAAATAATTTCATTATAAATTAATTTATTAATTAATTTAATTAACTTCTAAAGTTATTAAGTTAATTATAAATTAATTATAATTTAATTATAAAATTAATTTATATTAATTAAATAACCCTAAGGTTGGGTTATAAAGGTTAATTATTAATTCAAATTCAAAATTTGAATGTGGCATCGACGTTCCTAAGGCATTGGCCTTCGTGTATAAAAGGGGGGCAAGAACCTTTGTCTTAAGTCTAATGCATTATCGATTAATCAAGCTCCAAAGATTCATGCGCAAGGAAGAGACAAAGGATTTCATGTGTTTTGAAAGCATTCGATGGTAGAAGACAAAACAAATAGGAGCGGGGCTCCTTTTTCTCCGCACAACGTTGTGTAGCGTAGTTGGCGATAGTGGGTGGCACTAAGAAGTTTGGCAGGTGAGGAGAGTAGGGTTTGAAACCCGTCGAGTTGGTTTTGCAAGGGAGAAGAGTGCATTTTTTTTTGCACCATGCTGATCGAAAAAGGACAAAGGGAAGGCTTGAGCCTTCCCCTTCATGTGGAGGCTCGTAGCCCACGTGGTGGGCTAGCGCCTCGATAAGGCGCTCGGTTGGGAGTGGTCTCGCATTCGAAACCCATCGAGGCCTTTTGCTTGAGATAAAAGGTATGCACTATTGTTTGCCAAGGTTGCATGAAATATTTTGGATTTGCTAAGGTTGGATGAAAAATAAATTTTTTGGAGGTTTATAAAGTTTTTTTTTAAAATTGGTTATTGAGTATTTGAGGGAGATAAAAGGGTAGGCAGTATTATTTTTGAGGGTTTGATTTTTGGAGGTTGTTAATTAAATATTGGAGATTATAAGGAGTAATTGAGTAATTATTTTTTATGTATGTTTTGATGATTGCTAATTTCAAAGGAGTAATAAGGTGTATTTGAGTTTGATTATTTTTGTAATTGAGAAATATTTTTGAGAGAGTGTTAGTGTGATATTTTGTCATCTAACCTTTGAAATTGGCAAAGAAGAATATTGTGTTTGAAGTAGGTTTTTGAGGTCTACTCTTCATCAAACAAAAGGTATGGGCACATCTTCCTTGTGAGTGATTGTTGGATGTTGTGAATGCTAAGTTGGAGAGAAAAGGGTTGTTTGATAAGCATTGTTGAGTTTGATTGTTAAAGGTTTTTCTAAGTGAAAGTTGATGATAAAAACCTTGTTTGATAAGCATTGTTGGAAACTATTGAGTAAGCTTTCATATGCTTGAACTAGGGTTTGTAAAAGAACATGAGTATCATTGTTATGTGAAGTTGAGAACTATCTTGAACTAGGGTTTGTGAAAGATCATGAGTATCATTGTTATGTGAGATTGTTTGATAAGCATTATTGGAAATAATTGAGTGAGTGTTCATATGCTTGGACTAGGGTTTGTGAGCAAGGAGTATTTCATTGAGTGATTGATTGAGTGGAGTTGGTTGAGCCTAGTCAAGTGGAAGTGTTGAAGTGATAGTTCTAGTTCTATGAAACAAATTGTTCCATATTATAAATTGATTTGAGAAAGAGGTTGAGTGTTTGTGAGTGTGAAACATATTGAGTCTCTAACAATTCTCTATATGTTTATGTGATAAAAAGAGAGATTGAAAGTGATTGAGCATTGTGGTGAGTGTGAAGCATATTGAGTCTCTAACAATTCTCTATATGTTTCTATGAGATTGGACAAGTTCTAGAGAGGACTTGTGGACAGATTGGTGTGAGATTTTGTGGAAGCTTACAATACATATTGGGCAAGTCTAGTGAGGACTTGTTGAGTAGTTTGGACAAGTTCTAGTGAGGACTTGTTGAGCAGATTGAACAAGTTCTAGAGAGGACTTGTGAATAGATGAGTGTGAGATTTTGTGGAAGCTTACAAGGTAGATTTGAGATAAGTCTTTGAGAAGACTTGTGAGTAGAGTTGGTTGATTGATTTGTTCAAACCTTGGGTTAAGGTTTGGGGTAGATCTAGCAGAGTTGATTTGTAATTAAGTCAAACTTTGTGTTAAGGCTTGAGGATAGAGATTGAGGATAGATTTGTGCTAGATTGAAGGACTATGTTTAGTATAGATTTGAGGATAGAGTTTGGTGTAGATTTGAGGATAGGTTTGTGCCAGACCAGAGATAGAGATTGAGAAGATTTGTGCTAGACCGAAGGACTATGTTTAGTACAGATTTGAGATAGAGTTGAGAGTAAGATTTGGAGGTGATAGAGTATAGAGGATGATAGTCTCTAGTGGATAGAGATCCATTAGCTAGGGTAGTGAGGATAGGTCTTTTGAGTGAGGATAGGAGTCTTCAGTGGATAGAGATCCATTAGCTAGTGTAGTGGAGGCAATAATTCTTCTAGAAGATCACTAGCTAGAGTAGAGGAGAAAGGAGTTCTCCTATGGATAGAGATCCATGAACCAACTGAGGAGATTGGTGTCTCCTGTGGATAGAGATCCATGAACCTGATTAGGGGATTGGTGTCTCCTTTGGATAGAGGTCCATAAACATTGTAATAGGGAAAGGTTTCCCAAGATATTTGTTGAGAAAATTTTAGTGAAATATTTTCTCCGTGGAGTAGCCCACATTGGGTGAACCACGTTAAATTGGTGTCTCTATTGTGTGTGGTGATTTATGCATTGCTTTGATTACTATTGTTGATATTGCTATTGATACATTGCATAATATTGATTGGGAAAGAAAAAGTAAAAAGTGGTCTTATATTGTTCACCCCCCTCTTAGTATAAGCTTGTGTTCTTCAATTGGTATCAGAGTGGGTTCCTTCAGAAGAGTTTAACAGCTTGAAGGAAAATCTTACAAGAACATAATGGATTCTAAGAGTGGATCCTCAGATAATTTAGCACTAGTATTTGATGGAAGCGATTATGTATTTTGGAGTATGAGAATGAAGATTCACCTAATGGCACTTGGCAATGAAATATGGGAAGCAGTTGAAAATGGATACACACCACCAGCTACTCCACCTATAGATAAATATGGTAAGCTTCTACATCATTACAATTCAAAAGCAATGAATGCAATTTTGAAAGGTTTGCATAGAACATAGTTCATAAAGGTTATGCATTGCAAATCAGCAAAAGGAATTTGGGATAAGTTGCAAAGCATATATGAAGGAGATAAAAATGTCAAAAGGGTAAAGTTACAAAATCTCAAGGGACAATTTGAAGAATTAAGAATGAAGGATGAGGAAAACATTAGTGCTTATCTACTTCATGTAGATGAGGTTGTTAACTCCATGGAAGGACTTGGACTTGAGGTTCAAGAATCTGATGTTTGTGATAAGATCTTAAGATCTCTCCCAAAAAGGTTTAGTGAAAATATTTCTGCTATAGAGGAATCAAAATATGGTGATATCTTGACAAGGGATGAACTACATGGCATTCTTACAACTTTTGAGATGAGAACAAAAGAGGAACCTAATCTCCGGAAAGAAGCAACCTTCAAGGCTACTAAAAAGACAAAGGGTAAGAAGTCAGATTTAAGCAATGAGTCATCCAATGATGAAGAAGCAAATTATGGCAGAAGGAACAAGGATCCAAGAAGATTTAAAGATGTAAAATCTATTAGATGTTTCAATTGTGGAAAGTATGGTCACTATGCAACTGATTGTCAAGAAGCTAGAAATAGCAATGATGAAGAAAAAAAGGATCATAAGAACAGGGAATCAAAAAATACAGGTACCAAAAGAAAGGCAAGGATGGACAAGGCAAACAAGGAAAGAAGTTCTTTCAAAGATAGAAGAAGAGTTACTATGCAGACAAGGCAAGTAAGTACTCAAGTGATAGTGATAATAGTTCCTTAGATAATGATAAATATGAAGTTCTATTTTTGACAAAAGAAAAGGAAATGGTTAGGAAAAGGTCACCAATAATTCTCAAGTGTTTTAGATGTGGTAACTTTGGTCATCTTGAAGATAGTTGTACAAAGAGTGGTTTCAGTTTCAGTGATGATGAATATGAAGATACACTTGAAGGACCAGAAGAGAATATTCTAATGGCATTAGAAGAAGAAGGAGGTGATCCTATAGAAGACAAGTCAAAAAATAATGAAGATGTTTTCAAAGGTAAACAAATAGAGGAAGAATAAGAAATAGGAGGAGTTGATCTTGAAGGTGAACTTATTCATGCCCTTGATGCATTAAAGAAGGTAAGAAAGCAAAACTCCCAACTTAAGCTTTAGTTTCAAGAATGTGATGAAGAGAAAGGAAAGCTTATAGAGGATCTAAATAAGTCAATTGCTAAGACAAGGAAGTTTAAAGATAAGTTAGAAGAAAAGGTCTTAGAATGTGAAAAGTTAGAGCATGAAGTGGCTCTACTAAGGGAAGAAATAAAAGAGTCTAAGGATAGGTTACACAGGTTTGGAAAGAGCTCAAATATTGTAGATAAGATGATCAAGGTACAAAGATGGTCAATAAACAAAATAGGTCTTGGTTTTGAATAGGTACAAAAGAAACAAAGAGAGGAGTCAACCTCAAGTTTTGAAGAAGAAGAAACTTTAGAAGAAGAGAGTGTAAGAGAGAGTGAGACTTCTGAGGATGAGTTGGACAACAAAAATTTCAACAAGGAAAGGAACAATGCACAAAAGAGGAACATATGGAACAAGAACCAACACAAGGTAAAAGAGACTAAGAGACCAATGAGGTCAAGGCAAGGTAATTTCAATGGATGATGCTTTTCATGTCACAGGTTTGGGCACAAAGCTTCTCAGTGCAGGACACATGAAAGATAGGAATATGGGAACTTTAGAAATAGATAACTATTTCAAGGGTATTGCTACTCTTGTAATCAGTTTGGTCACAAGGCAATGAATTGCAGGGTTCATGATAGGAATAGATATGGCTTCACCAGGAGAAATCCCAAGACATTTGCACCTCCAAGGAATAACAATATTAAGTGTTATAAGTGCAATAATGATGGACATACAACAAAGTGGTGTAGAGCAAAAATTCTAGAGACAAGCAGGAACAGGAATAGTCAGAGGAATCAGAAGGATCAGATGAGAAGGAAAGTGGACAAAGGTAAATATCAATGCATGTTGGGAGTAGAAATACTCCCACCCTAGAATTAACCACCTCAAGAGGAGGTGGGGGAGGGGCTAAGCTAAGAGACTCATTCTTAGCCCCGAGCCCCAAAGGTGACCCTTTGCCATTGATGTCAAAGGGGGAGAGATTTGAGTAAGGGGGAGAGATTTGATTTAAGGGGAGAGCATTGAGTCAGGGGGAGCATAACAGAAAAAGGTTAAGGAAATTGTAAAAGGTAATTGGGTTGCCATCAATGACAAAGGGGGAGATTGTTGGACATTTTGAGTAGTTGAGTTGTCATTGATGTCAAGAGTCAGTTTCGCGAGTGCAAGAAGAAGCAGAGTAAACACAACGTCAAAGGAAAGTCCGCTCCAATTGGTCAGATCTGATTCTAGGTGGTCAGATGAGGTTCAAAGAGCAATGAAGAGGCCCAAGAAAAATAATATTATAATATTTTATTATAATATTAAAAGGGGAGATTTAAATTAATTATAAATTAATTAAAATAATTTCATTATAAATTAATTTATTAATTAATTTAATTAACTTCTAAAGTTATTAAGTTAATTATAAATTAATTATAATTTAATTATAAAATTAATTTATATTAATTAAATAACCCTAAGGTTGGGTTATAAAGGTTAATTATTAATTCAAATTCAAAATTCGAATGTGGCATCGATGTTCCTAAGGCATTGGCCTTCGTGTATAAAAGGGAGGCAAGAACCTTTGTCTTAAGTCTATGCATTATCGATTAATCAAGCTCCAAATATTCATGCGCAAGGAAGAGACAAAGGATTTCATGTGTTTTGAAAGTATTCAGTGGTAGAAGATAAAACAAATAGGAGTGGGGCTCCTTTTTCTCTGCACAACATTGTGTAGCGTAGTTGGCGATAGTGGGTGGCACTAAGAAGTTTGATAGGTGAGGAGAGTAGGGTTTGAAACCCATCAAGTTGGTTTTGCAAGGGAGAAGAGTGTGTTTTTTTATACCACACCGATCAAAAAAGGACAAAGTGAAGGCTTGAGCCTTCCCCTTCGTGTGGAGGCTCATAGCCCATGTGGTGGGCTAGCGCCTCGATAAGGCGCTCGGCTGGGAGTGGTCTCGCGTTCGAAACCCATCGAGGCCTTTTGCTTGAGATAAAAGGTATGCGCTAATGTTTGCCAAGGTTGCATGAAATATTTTGGATTTGCTAAGGTTGGATGAAAAATAAATATTTTTGGAGGTTTATAAAGTTTTTTTTTAAATTGGTTATTGAGTATTTGAGGGAGATAAAAGGGTAGGCAGTATTATTTTTGAGGGTTTGATTTTTGGAGGTTGTTAATTAAATATTGGAGATTATAAGGAGTAATTGAGTAATTATTTTTTATGTATGTTTTGATGATTGCTAATTTCAGAAGGAGTAATAAGGTGTATTTGAGTTTGATTATTTTTGTAATTGAGAAATATTTCTGAGAGAGTGTTAGTGTGATATTTTGTCATCTAACCTTTGAAATTGGCAAAGAAGAAGATTGTGTTTGAAGTAGGTTTTTGAGGTCTACTCTTCATCAAACAAAATGTATGGGCACATCTTCCTTGTGAGTGATTGTTGGATGTTGTGAATGCTAAGTTGGAGTGAAAAGGGTTGTTTGATAAGCATTGTTGAGTTTGATTGTTAAAGGTTTTTTGAGTGAAAGTTGATGATAAAAACCTTGTTTGATAAGCATTGTTGGAAACATTGAGTAAAGCTTTCATATGCTTGAACTAGGGTTTGTAAAAGAACATGAGTATCATTGTTATGTGAAGTTGAGAACTATCTTGAACTAGGGTTTGTGAAAGATCATGAGTATCATTGTTATGTGAGATTGTTTGATAAGCATTGTTGGAAATAATTGAGTGAGTGTTCATATGCTTGGACTAGGGTTTGTGAGCAAGGAGTATTTCATTGAGTGATTGATTGAGTGGAGTTGGTTGAGCCTAGTCAAGTGGAAGTGTTGAAGTGATAGTTCTAGTTCTGTGAAACAAATTGTTCCATATTCTGAATTGATTTGAGAAAGAGGTTGAGTGTTTGTGAGTGTGAAACATATTGAGTCTCTAACAATTCTCTATATGTTTCTGTGATAAAAAGAGATATTGAAAGTGATTGAGCATTGTGGTGAGTGTGAAGCATATTGAGTCTCTAACAATTATCTATATGTTTCTGTGAGATTAGACAAGTTCTAGAGAGGACTTGTGGATAGATTGGTGTGAGCTTTTGTGGAAGCTTACAATACAGATTGGGACAAGTCTAGTGAGGACTTGTTGAGTAGTTTGGACAAGTTCTAGTGAGGACTTGTTGAGAAGATTGAACAAGTTCTAGAGAGGACTTGTGAATAGATGAGTGTGAGATTTTGTGGAAGCTTACAAGGTAGATTTGAGATAAGTCTTTGAGAAGACTTGTGAGTAGAGTTGGTTGATTGATTTGTTCAAACCTTGGGTTAAGGTTTGGGGAAGATCTAGCAGAGTTGATTTGTAATTAAGTCAAGCTTTGTGTTAAGGCTTGAGGATAGAGATTGAGGATATATTTGTGCTAGACCGAAGGACTATGTTTAGTGCAAATTTGAGGATAGAGTTTGGTGCAGATTTGAGGATAGGTTTGTGCCAGACCAGAGACAGAGATTGAGCAGATTTGTGCTAGATCGAAGGACTATGTTTAGTGCAAATTTGAGATAGAGCTGAGAGTAAGCTTTGGAGGTGATAGAGTATAGAGGATGATAGTCTCCAGTGGATAGAGATCCATTAGCCAGGGTAGTGAGGATAGGTCTTCTGAGTGAGGACAAGAGTCTTCAGTGGATAGAGATCCATTAGCCAGTGTAGTGGAGGCAGCAATTCTTCTAGAAGATCACCAACCAGAGTAGAGGAGAAAGGAGTTCTCCTATGGATAGAGATCCATAAACCAGTTGAGGATATTGGTGTCTCCTATGGATAGAGATCCATGAACCTGATTAGGGGATTGGTGTCTCCTTTGGATAGAGGTCCATAAACATTGTAATAGGGAAAGGTTTCCCAAGAGATTTGTTGAGAAAATTTTAGTGAAATATTTTCTCCGTGGAGTAGCCCACATTGGGTGAACCACGTTAAATTGGTGTCTCTATTGTGTGTGGTGATTTATGCATTGCTTTGATTACTACTGTTGATATTGCTATTGATACATTGCATAATATTTATTGGGAAAGAAAAAGTAAAAAGTGGTCTTATATTGTTCACCCCCCTCTCAGTATAAGCTTGTGTTCTTCAGTCCATATGTTGTTAAAGAGTTGTATGGGTCTAGGGCAATGAAATTGTAAACAATGGATAAATTTTACTAATAAATCCACTATATTTCATGCATATGAAGTGCTTTCATATGTAGCCCCTTATAACTTACTTGTATAATATTTGATTTTCCTTCGTTTGCCTCTGAAGTTTTGTTTTCTTATTTTATATTTTGATTGATTTCACTACCTACTTATGAGTGCCAATATGCACCATTCATGTATATCCTTAAATATTGGCATGTATTTATGTAATTTGTGATGTTTTAGCTCTCCTAACCAATGTCATCAATTTAAGTGATGATCGTGGTCTTCTATAAATTTTGATTTACTTCCAATTGACTTCATAATTGCATTTTTTTAGTTGTCTTGTATTTGTTGTTCCTTTTACTTGCATTGTTCCTACTAGATTTCTTACTTTTTGTTTGTTCACCTACACCATGGTGTCCCTAATACCTATAATGGGAATCATGATGTATTCAAGGTATTCCATATTATTTTTCTATTAGTATCCCACATTAAATATAATAAAGGAAACACCTTAGTTAAACCCATGGTATGCAATTGGAATATCAAAGAAACTTATTTTTATTTTCTAAAACAAAACTCTACAAATATTCAAGTTATCCTTACTATCTTCCACTATAGTGGAAAGCATAATTGTTGACACATTGCAATTTTTTAGATACTATAGTGTGCAAGCTTAGACTGTTTCATTAAATTGATGAGTTTTCTTCTTCTATAGGTTATGCTTACTTTAGGTATATTACAATGTGTATCTAACCCATTTATTTACTTTTAATTTATATTTTCCCTCTATCATGGTAGGGCATGCTTGATGTGACATCATGCTCATCAAATATGATAATATATGAGTTGGATTGAAATATAAATCATTTGCACATCTTTGTATTAGTGGCATCCTATTCATACAACCTATAATAGTGAATTGTCAATGCTTGTTGATACATCATATTCATTTAATACTATATTATATTTTATTTTTCCTATAGCCATTGTAAGCATACTTGTTCATACATCATACTCACTAGATAATATCTTAAAAAAATTATTTGCTACTATATGCTTTGTATTCTTTTTGTCACATCATATCAACTACATATAATAGTGCATTCGTTACCCTTTTAGTGGTTTGCATGCTTGTTGATACATCATATTCATTATATACTCTAAGGTATTTTAGGGCTATTATATATATCACTTGCAGTTTTTTTTGGTGGCATCCCTTTAGTTGGACCCCACTATAGTGTTGAGTGTACTTTTAAAAACATCACACTTGTCATATATTACATGTGATTCCTTATTTATATTATAGTTATGGGTATGCTTGCTGGCACATCATGCCCATCAATTATTGTAGTGTGTATTATATCTATTGTAGTGGTTTCTATACTTGTTTACACCACATGTGTTAGATACTATAGGGAGGTAATTTGGGTTAAGATAGATCATTTGCATCTTTTATTGGTGGCATAATTTTGGCCCCTCTTACTATCTCTATTTACCTTTTGACATATATATTTTAAGTTTTATATAAGGTTTCACATGACATATTCCATGTGTTAAACATTAATGTGTTAGAGAAACTCATGATATACTACTAAGTATTGTCAATGTAAAATCTAGTTGAATCTCACAAGTGCTGAAATACAAATGCTAAAATATGCATACATGTAATTACTATTAGAAACCAAATGTAACATGTAAATCAAACATCACATAATTAAGCATAATATATGAAAGGAAATATGCACTAAAAAATAATGTTATATATATGGATAATATGGTACATGATAGTACATCATAGTATAATGGAACATTGAGTATTGTAATCCTAAGCTATCCTATGTCCCAAGTATATAGTCTCATACCATAAAACATCCTATATATAGACTAGGGGTGATATATTATCTACAAAAGGTTCATATGATAATACAATCTATATGGGGTATATGAATGCATAATCAACCCATCAATGCCTTTGACTATGAGTTTCACACCTATACATTTAATGAGGAGGTGACAAAGTGGGATTACCGTGACTTGGATATCCTACACTCAAACTATATTTGCCTAGATATATGATATATATACCTAAGCCTACATTAGCTTCTACTATAGTGTCCACTTCTTATCTTAATATTAATCCTCTATCATTCTCAGGTTAGGTTTAAGTCATATATTTTCCTCTTACACTTGTGGCTTACATACTGTTCATCTCTGTTTACATTCTGTTATGCCTATTATCATTCTTTTTTTACTTATATTTCAGGTTGCATTAGCTTGGAGAAAATCATTTGTTCCCAAACCCTAGGTTTCAAAGTTGCATTCTTGTTCAAGCATCATGTTGATTCTATTTGCATTTCATTTACTATTCCATGCAATCATATTTCATTATGTTTATTCCAAAGGTCAAATATCATTTTATTTTGAATAGTTAACTAAAAGGACCTAGGGGGCTTGATTGTTGTACCTCTATGCTTAGTCTTATAGCAGCCTAAGCAGGTATCCAAATATTGACCATATTTTCTAGAGTTTTTGTGAAGCTATTTTACATGTTTTGAAGCTATGTGATATTCTAGATGTAAGATAAGGCTTGGATGAAATATTGGATCAAATAAGTGACCTAAGGAAAGTTGTTAGGTTGTGTGTTTCTTATTTTTGTTATTTATGTTCACAACCTAGATTATTAATAAATAAAAAAATAGTTGATTGCTTTCAAGACATTAAAAGAAAAAGAATATAGTTTTGCATCTAGGTTTTAGTTTTATTTGTGCACTCCCTTGGTCCCTTGCTCAAAGGAAAATATTTCATTTCTTACAACCTAGGGCTAGATATCATTAAATAAAATAAATAAAATAGGTTTAATCATTGTCTTCTTACATCTTGTGTGCTTCACATTATTCTTTTATTTACATAGTTTAGCATAGAAATGCCAAACATAGGTGTTTTCACAATGTTTCCATCTTGGACTTGGAGTGAGTCCTACAACCATTCTTGGTGAACATATTTTTTTATTTCAAGTGTATAGTTATAGCACACCCTCGTGGTCACCTCAACTCCTAGTGGATCTAGCTGAGAACCATTCACGTAAGGCATTTTTCCCCCTCTACATATTTTATGGATTTGACATGAAACACACATCTTAGTGGCCAATATAGGAAGCTTCTTCCTTAGATTTTTCTTGAAAAATTTAAATAATACCACTAATCTTGTTTATTTAGAATTAAAAAAACATTTAAATATATCTTAATAATCTTATTATGGGTATCTCCTTATTTTTCTCCTCTATCCTTTCATTTCTCCTAATGGATCCATTCCTTAGGAATTAGTGAAGGTGTCTATAATCTGATCAAATTCCTCAACAAGATGATCAAATTGATAGGGAGAATCCTAATATTGATGTAGAAGAGCAAGAACATGTGGAAACTGATACTAACTATGATCTCCATAAGGGGCCTAATGGTGGCTTCACTTTTACATTATTTTATCATATATTGGGTTTTATGAAGCTTCAAAGGGGGGCTTTGATTAATGCTATGGAAGAGGAAGCCCAACCCAAAAAGGGTAGGATGCCTCCTCCTTCTACCACATTTCTTAGGAATGTTCATAACAACCTCTTGTTTGAATATTCACATCATGTTAATCCTTCTTATCAACCAACATATGCTACTACTATGATCATCAATGTTGGAAGAATTTCATAAGTTCTTCCAACTAGTAGTGCCACTCAATATTATGTTCAATTTCCTCCTCAATCTACTCATCTCAAAATTCATTCTTTTGTTCCACCAAATATCAGTTATCCTCCATAGAAAGATACCACATATGATCCGTAATTTTATCCAAACTATGAATATTCTTACAATTACATATTTAAGGATTGAAAAATATATTAAATCTCCATGCAATTGCTATTAACTACTAAAATTCAAGTGTAAATAACAAAACATTCACACATATTTGACACATAAATTTATAGTGGTAAAACCCCAATGTGGGAAAAAATCCACTATCCAAGAGATCTAACTATTTTATTAATTAATAGAGAATACATTGCAACTTTCGAAGGGCTACCAAGCATTGCTATTATAATGAAAATAGCCAATACTATGCAACAATCTCACCCAACAGTATGCAAAAGTTCATCATAAACACAAATCAACATACATTCTCTCCAATACATCATTAACCATGAATATATGCCAAAAATTGACATAAATAATTATTCCAATAACTCTTGGCCTTTCAGATACCAAGCGTGTCTTTTGGTCTCCAACTGTTTTTTGGTATTCTACTGTCAAAAGCACCGAATTTCTATTTTTGAACACGTACAACTTTTGTATTACTTATCCAATCAACCTAAATATTTTACCATGTGTTCTCAGTAGTTCAAATTACATCTGGTTAAAATTTTAGGTCCTAAATACTTATGAGTCACTCCCAACATGTCCATGAATATTACCACTGAGGATGATTTTTACATAATTTCCAACTATCAAAATGTACCATATTATCATTTTGGAACACATAAATTTTGTATTACATGTACAATCAACCTAAAAATTTTACAATGTGTTATTAGTAATTTGGACTACATCTGGTTAAAATTTTAGGTCCTAACCCCTTATGAATCGCTCCCAACATGTCTACAAATATGACTACTGATGTTGATTTTTACATAGTTTCCAGTTGTCAAAAGTGTGCAGTCCAGTTTTGTAAAATTTATGAAATTGCCTAATTTGACAAGGTTTGGTGATACTAAAAACACCTAAAATTGAAATTATTATGTCAAAATAACTCCACTAATATGTTTACTTACAATGATAATCAAAATTTTATTTATACAAAAAATAATTTCTTATCAAGCCTCCCCACTTGGGGAGCTTTTGGTCCCTCAAAAGCTTTAAGTCATCAAGTGAGGATATAAATCCTTCACCTGAGCCAAAGGTAACCATATTTCCTTGTTCAATATTTGACCTTTTGATAAACTAACCAAATCTCTTGGTCACCTCTTCTTGGAGAACAAGATTTCTTTTCAAGCACCACATCCTCTATAGCCTCCTCAAAAGTTGATGAAATTAGATCATCCCATCATGGTAGAACTGGAATATATTATTTGGCATCCAACAATGAAGGCTCAAAAAATTCCAAATTCTCCACATTAACAACAAAATACATTTTCTTATAACTAGGAAAGTCCAATGTGAATGCACTATCCCCATATTTATTCATAATCTTGAATGGTCCATAACGTATGGGTTTTAGCTTCTTATCAGCTCCTTGAAGCCTCTCCTTACCCAAATGTAACCACACCATGTCTCCAATATAAAAATTATGTGCAACTATGTGTTTATCATGGCTCTATTTGTACTATTGTTAAGTATTAAACTTCTCAATTCGTTCATGGATAAGCTAAATTTTCTGGATGAACCTCAAATCCTTGGTACCTTTTGATTCATTACTCCCTACTGCATCTAAACCACTTGAAAATATTCCATAAAAGATGAATGTGGTAGAAAACCATAGCATACCTCAAATGGTGATAGCTGAGTTGATGAATGAATAACCCTATTGTAGCAATATTGAACATAAGGCATATTTCCATCCCAATTCTTTGGTATTTTCTGCTTAAAACTTCTCATCAAATGAATAATTGTCTTATTGAAAACTTCTATTTGACCATCATTTTCAGGATGAAATGCGGTGGATATTTTCAACTTTGTACCCAAAATTCCCAAAGTGTAGTCCAAAACTTGCTAAGGAACAAGGTATCACGGTCACTAATAATTCTTTTGGGTAGACCAAAATTCACAAAGAAAAAATCAACTACTCCTTCAGCTATGATAGTCTTATTACATAGAATCATAACAACCATTTTACTAAATCTATCAACTATCACATACAAATAATCATTCCCCTTACAAGTGGTAGTAGTCCAACCATAAAACCATTGAAATTTTCTTCCAAGGCTGACTAGGAACTGGCAGGGGAGTGTACAATCCCAACTTATGGTTCCTTGGCTTACTTGTATTACAAATGGCACACCCATGGATGTATCTAGCAACATCATTTTGCATATTTGTCTAGTACACATACTGATGTAAATTTTTTATTGTTTTATGCACCCCAAAATGACCAAAAATCAATGAAGTATGAGCTTCTCTAATTATATGCAATATGCTACCAACTGGAATACAATGCTTACCATCCTTGAACAATAAGCCATCCTCCAAGTGATAGTCTTACATCGAGGTATTATTTTCTTCTCCAATATTGACATACACATATTTAAATTCCTCATCCTCCTCATATTCACCTTTATAAGTATCAAAAGCAAAATGGTCTAAATCCATTACAACTGAAGCAATTTTAATCATTTTACCTGATCAAAAGGTTAAATTGTTGCAAGAAACCCATCTATTTAAAATATCTTGACTGTTGCAATTTACTTTAAGTTTACAAATATTTTAAGGGTTCATGATCAATATGAATTACTGATTCTTTACCCATCAACTAATGCCTCCATTTCTTAATCGCTTGCATAAAAGCATATAATTCTTCATCATATGTAGGATAATTAAGAATAGCTCCAGGGTTTGGGGGCTTGGTTCAATGGTCAAAATGCTTATGTAGGAGTGTAGAGACCAAGTTTCCAATCCCTCGGACCCCATAGTATCAGTGGGCATGTCACATCAGCATAGTTGGCTACGTAAAAGGTTTACCTAATGCAACTAGAGGTTATAGTGGTGACAAGAAGCAAGATTCAAACCCATGAAGAGGCATAGAAAATTGTAACGTGTTACTGATTCCTCTAGTATAATAAAAAAAATTAAAACTAACTCCAAAAAATAACTCAAAATGATAACATACTTGCTTACCTTCTTAGCGTAAAACTACTCCTATTGTATGACCAAAAGCATCAGTCTCTACTTCAAAACGTAATCTCATATCTGACATGACAAGAACTGGTGCATTACAAACCTTATCCTTCAACTTCTAAAATGCTTTTCCTTCTTCTTTATCCCACACAATACTATTTTTTTCATAATAGTTTCTATAGTGGTGTAGACACATGTGAGATATCTTTATTGAACTTCCTCAAATATTGAATTGCTCCAAAAAAGCTTCATAATTTAGTATGATTTTTTGGTTGGGACCACTCTTCGATAACTACAACTTTTTCTAGATCAATTCGAATCTCTCCTCCACCAATCACATGGCCCAAAAATACCAAAGAAGTATTTCCAAACTTACATTTTTTTATGTTTAATTTCTATTATGATCACTTCAAAACTGTCAAGACCTCTCTCAAGTGTTGCATATGCTCTTCCCAATATGCACTATAAACAAGTATGTCATCCAATAAGACAAGTGCACATTTATCGAGAAATGGATGTAATACATCATTCATCATTCTCATGAATGCTATAGGAACATTAGTTAAACTGAATGGTATAACTAGCCACTCAAAAAGACCTTGCTTAGTCTTGAAGGTTATCTTCCAAATGTCTTCCTCCTTCATCTAGATTTGGTGATAACCAGATTTTAAATCCATCTTGGTGAAATATCAGGTATGCTTCAATTGATCAAGTCAATCATCAATTTGAGGAAGTGGATATATATTTCTAATGGTGATTTTATTGAGTGCTTGGTGGTCAATTCCCATCCTCCATGTCCTATATTTATTTGGAACTAACACAATGGGAGAACCTATTGATGATGTACTAACCCTCACAAGCCCTTGTTCCAATAATTCTTGGACTTGTCTTTTCACCTCATCATATTCCAATACTAATTGCCTACACAACCCAATTTTTGGTACTTGTGAATCTGGTAAAAGCTAAATCTCATGTTCCACATCTCTCTTTGGTGGTATTCCCTGAGGTGCCTCAATAATATCTTGTAATTATTAGAGGAAATTCTTCAAATCTCCCATTTTCTTGGGAGTACAATCAACTAAATCTACTTCAAGTCCATTAATTTGGATATCTTCACCTACACCTCTCACCATGAGAAGTACAAACCTCTTACTAGAATTCAGCATACACTTTACTTGTTGAGTAGTAACCAGCTAAAATTTGTTTTTTTCTTTGTAGGCATGAATTCTAGATCCCTTACCATATTTCACCAAACACCATTGGTTCATCCTTCTATAAAAATCATCTCTTTCCCATAAATATGGGCTACCAAATACAACTTGACATATATACAGAGGTATAATATCACAAACTACTTCATCTTTAAGCTTCTCATTAATGGTAAATTTAAATGTGCATTACTTAGTTACCTAAAATTCTACATATTTGTGCAGATGCCCCAATGGATAAATTTGAGGATGAGGTTTTACCTCCAATACCAACTGTTGTATTAATTTTTCTAAGATCATATTTCTTTGTGATCTAGAATCATACAATGTCATCTTTATTTGGATATACATCCAAAACAATTCTTCTTTTGTTGATTCTGAAATATTTTCTCCTTTGTAGCTTGAACACTTGTTTTCAAGCCTCCAAAGTTTGTAGTTTCTTTTGCCCTTACTTGGATACACAAGCAAATTTTTCTTCAACCTCTATAGTGCCAATATAGTCCTCGTCTTGCTGACACACATTGGCTGATTTCTTTATACCTTTGTTCAGCCATTTGGGCTTCTATTCTAGGTGCAATTTCCAACAATTTTCTCTATTGTTCCCATCAACCTTGCAATTATGACAATATTTTTCATATTTTTGCACTACTTTAGAAGCCTTCTTGGTCTGATTTTTGCTTTACTTTTGAGTTTTTGCTATATTTTTAATACCATTGGGCTGATTAGAGATTAGTTCTATTTTATTCAGCTTCTTGCTCTTCATCTCTAAGTACATTGCCTTGACACATGCCTCATCTATACTTGTGAAATTTAAAAGTTCCAACTCTATTCTGATATGGTAGTGCAATCCACCCTTGTACTTCTTCAAAACCGATAGGTCCTACAGATTTATGTTCAACAATAACACTTGCTTCTTGAATTCAATGGTGTATTATTAAACATCTTTCCCTTATTTCTACCTCAAAAATTGCCACCTCTCCTCCATCCTTTCTTAGTATCCAACTGGATAAAATTGAGCTCTAAGTGTAATCATAAATTGCGCATATTTTGTATATGTGGTTGCCTATTACAATCCAAATCGGCAACATATGCCTCCCACCATGTGAGAGCATGTCCTCTAGGCTTCAATCTGGAAAAATCACTTTTTGGGGCTTTGTATAATGCTTGGTACTGAAGTATACCTACAGCTACTTCAACCAGACATCCAACCTCTCAGATTCCAACTCTTTACTATAGATAGGTTTGTCCAGCCTCACCTCCATCTTAAATGGGTTAGATATCAAATGTATCTTATTATAAGTTAAAGCGCCTTCATCCTCTCCAACAGGAATTGTTTGCTCCTCATTTCTAGATCAATTCAATTGGTATTGCATCATCTCCATAATTTTGGTGAGTTGTGCGAGAGTGTTTTCCATATTTAGTAATTTGCATTCATATTCCTCATCAAAAAAAATTTCTCTCTATTCTTCAGCCATGGAAGTATTTATCTACCTTCTCCCAATTTTTGGGTTACAAGGAACTAACTCCAAATTTTGAGACCTTCTACCTTGCATACACAAGCCTTACAAAATAACTTGATCTGATACTACTTGACCCCCATCATGGTAGCCAAACCATGAATATTATTACAATTATAGATTTAAGAATTGAAAAACACATATAATATCCATGCAATTGCTATTAACTACTAAAATTCAAGTATAAATAACAAAACATTTCACATAAATTTGAAACAAAAATGTATAGTTTTAAAACCCCAATGTGGAGAAACATCCACTGTCCAAGAGTGCTCGCTAATTTATTAATGAATATAAAATACATTGCAACCTCCGAAGGGCTACCAATCATTGCTACTGTAATGGAAACAACCAATACTATGCAACAATTTCACCCAACAGTCTGCAATATTTCACCATAAACATAGTTCAATGAATATTCTCACAAATACCGCATTAACCATGAAGAGATGCTAAAAGTAACATAAATAATCATTCCAATAGCTCCTAGTATTTGAGCTATGAAGCATGTATTTTGGTCTCCAAATATTTTTTTGGTATTCTAATATCAAAAGCACTAGATTACCATTTTGAAACATGTACAAATTTTGGATTACGTGTCCAATCAACCTACAAATTTTACCATGTATTATCAATATATCGTGCTACATATGGTTAAAATTTGAGACCTAAATATTTTTGAGTCACTCCCAACATGTCCATGAATATGACCACCGAGGCTAATTTTTACATAGTTTCTAGCTATCAAAAAGTGCCAGATTGTCATTTTGGAACACCTACAACTTTTGGATTACATGTCCAATAAACTTAAATATTTTACCATGTTTTTAAAGTAGTTTTAAATACATCTGGATAAAATTTTAGGTCTTAAATCCTTATGAGTCACTCCCAACATGTCCATGAATATGACTACTAAGGTTGATTTTTACATAGTTTACACCTATCAAAAGTGTGCAATCCAATTTTGCAAAAAGTATGAATTTGCATAATTTGACAAGGTTTGGTGGTACTAAAAATACCAAAAATTGGAATTATGATGTCAAAATAAATCCATTAATATGTTTACTTACTCACCAAGATTATTAAAATTTTATTTTTCTGAAAAAATAATTTCATATCAACATATCACAATCCATATCATAACAGTGTCAATACCTCCAAAATTGACCATGTTCCCTTTCAATAGCCTATATATACCCCTACCCTAGGGAACTTAGGGGTATTGCACAACAAAAATTTTGAAATACAAAGTTTAAAAAATGTTGTGAAACAGTTAGTTTCAAGAGTGGATATGATTTAGCCTCCTAGTTTTGTAGGCAGCAAATCCACCTCCCAGAAGAAGTGATCCTTGGATTTGCATAGTTTTGTTTAGTATTTCTCATTTTTTATTAAAATGTACAAGTGTGAAAATGTACAAGTAGGAGCAAAACTTACAATTTTGAAAATGTACAATGTGAAATGAAATGAAATTATGGTGAAACGTACATTTGGAGTGAATTTGATAAAAATCAAATTAGACCTTAGTAAACCTTGTAAAAGAGTTGTTTTAGAATTAGTTTGGGAAGGCAGTTGTAAATATTGTTATGCTTCAAAAAACACTTTGGAACAGTCTGGGTATGCATTATATATCCCCTCCCATTTTTTTTTTTTGGTTTTTCATGATATTTCATTCATGTTGGTTCATAGTTCATTGTTGTTCATTATTGAAGCATTGATACATAATTCATGGAGTATTGATTGTTGAGTTGTATGTTGTTCATTGTGATTGTTATGATGATTGTGAGCAATTCCAATGGCTATATTGTACAGGATTACTCATAATCTAGATATTACAACAATTCTTTTTATTTCCTTACCCTTGTGAATTCCACCATACATTTTGGTTGTAGGTTATGTAGTTAATATTTTATGCATAACTTGATATGTAGATGGATGGAATTGCATTGTTAATGATGAAGTTTACTTTCTATACTTGGTGTGAAGAATTTAATTGATTATATAAATAATTACATTTATGCCCTAATATGTCCAAGAAGTTGTATGATTTCTAAAATTTCCCATGATGAATATAATTCATTGATATTGATATAGGGTTTGCATATTTAAAAGAATTGGAGGAATTGACATAGAGAACCACATCCAAACTTGTCCTTGAAGGAGTGATGATGCGGGTTGATAGACCTGAGTATAATTTCCAGTAAGGGTTCATAAAAACAATACAATTTTTATACCAAATCCTAAAAATATTTGATTATCTAATTTGGCAACAAAGTTGCAACCCAAAACCTGCCAATTAAGGAAATATTGCTAGTTTGGAGAAATTGATTACAAAACTGATCGATTTAACTTGCAAAACCTGTTTTAGTGAGTTGGATGAGTACCAAATCATACAAGGTACTATGTTGTATGATTTAGAACATACGACTATACGATTTGGTGATTGTACAAGTACATTGAGTAAATTGACATAGTGTACGATGGATACGTACAAGCTATATGATTTTTACAAGTTGGGTTATGAGATTGTGGTAATAATTTCTAGAGCTTCTAAATCACCCCCCCTTAAATAATACTATACAACTAACCTATAAAATTTTTACCTATAACTATAGAGAAATGTGCAATCAGCCCTTATACCCTGTCATCGCCTCTACACCCTACCCTAATCATTTTCCAATATCGATTTTTCCTATCTATAAGGGAATAAAATATTCAATTCAAAATTTAAGAATGTGTGGGATAGCATACCATGATATCATATATGATGGTATGTTGTTACTAAACACATTCTCTAAGAGCCTTTGTGGTATGTTGTTAGAGTGGTCTTATCAACTGCCCAATCATTCTTTGTGGAATTTTAAAGATATGGTTGAAATGTTTGTTCAATAGTTCGAAGTTTATGTTGAAAAGAATGTGACTATGAAAGATGTTTATATATTAATACAAGGTAAATATGAAATTTTTTGTCTCGTTGGAGGAGTCTAGTTGAATGCTTGAGATATACCTTACCTCCTTGAGATATGCTTGAGATATTTATCAGGAATTTACAAGAGTAAATATCTTATGAATTGGAAATAACTATAACGTATTTTGACAAAGCAATAGATCTAGAAAGAAAGGTAGCACAAGCCCTTATATGAAGAGGTCATCTTAAGATAAAAGAAGATAGGACCATAAAAGTACAATCTAAGAACAAGCATTTAGGTTCTGATGGGGTAATGGATAGTAGGCTTGTTAATGGTGTTGTTAATACCCTACAAAATATGTTGCTTAACCATCCTTAAAAATCCCCACCGCAAATTTTTACAAGACTCAAAATGCCTATGAATGTGTTCCTACAATAGATTTTGAAATCTAATATGATTGAGGTGCCTCCCATAAGGCAACCGGATGCCATGGCTGATTGGTATAAGCCTAGTCAACATTGAGAATATCATAGGGTTGTTGAACAAGGTGCAGCAACAGTATTGTCATTATTGTCAACACAGTCAGATAGATCTGTTGATGCAGTGGACAAGAAGTTCAAAAGCTATTCAGATGCAGAAGACAAGAGTTCAAAGGTTATTCAAAGTATGTACAGTGATTTTCCAAGAATACCGAAGTGGACTATATGCAAAATATCAAAGGAAAAAGACAAGTAAGAAAAGTGTCACGATATTGCGACATATACAGCAAGCAAGAAAAAATGTCACGATTTTGCGACATGTTGGAAGAGAGAGAAAAAGCAGGAAAAACTATCGCGATTTCATGACATGTTGGAAGAGAGAGAAAAAGCAGGAAAAACTGTCATGATTTCATGACATGTTGGAAGAGAGAAAAAGCAGGAAAACTGTCGTGATTTCTCGACATGTTGGAAGAGAGAGAAAAATCACAATTTCATGACATGTTAGAAGAGAAAAATGCAAGTGGAAAACTGTTGTGATTTCATGACATGTTGGAAGAGGAAGAGAAAACAGGAAAAAAGTGTCACGATTTTGTGACAAGTTCGAAGAAAGAGAACAAGTAAGAAAAGTGTTGCAATTTCGTGACATGTCGCATTTTCACGACTAAAATAGGAGAGAGAAAGTAAGTTGGAAAAGTGTCATGATTTTGTGACATGTCGCATTTTCACGACTAAAATAGGAGAGAGAAAGTAAGTTTGAAAAGTGTCACGATATCGCAACATGTCGCATTTTTGCGACTAGAATAGGAGAGAGAAAGTAAGTTGAAAAAGTGTCACGATTTCGTGACATGTCATATTTTCATGACCAAAATAGGAGAGAGAAAGTAAGTTGGAAAAGTGTCACGATTTCGTGACATGTCATATTTTCGTGACAAAAGAAAGAGAGGAAGCGTACGGAAGCAGAACTATCACGATTTCACGACAAAAGCAGAAAGCAAGACTTCGAAAGTAGAAGTGTCACGATTTCATGACAAAAGCAAAGAAGTAAAGTACGAAAGTAAAAGTGTTGCGATTTCATGACAAAAGCATAGAAGAAGACTTCAAAAGCAGAAGTGTCGTGATTTCACGACAAAAGCAAAGTCAAATTCTATGGAAGCAGAAGTGTCACAATATCATGACAAAAGAAAATACAAAGTCTACGGAGGCAGAAATGTCGCGATATCACGATAAAAGAATAGAGAAAGTGTACGGAGGTGAAAGTGTCACGATATCGTGATATGTTGTATTTTCACGAGCCACAGCTAAGAGAAAGAGCAAGGAGAAAAAGTGTCGTGATATCGTGACATGTATTTTAGCGGTCCGATGCAAATAGAAAGAGCAAGGAGAAAAAGTGTCATAATATCGCGACATGTAGCATTTTCACGGTTCGATGCAAAGAGAAAGAGAGAGAAAGAAAACGTGTTGGGATATCACGACATGTATTTTTGGGGACCAAAGCAAGGAGAAAGAGAGAGAAAGAAAAAGTATCGTGATATTGTGACATGTATTTTCGTGGCAATAGCAACAAAAGAAGCTACAGAGGCAGAAATGTCACGATTTCATGACAGGTCGTAAATGCGCAAGTCAAGAAGGAGAACCCAACTAAAATGAGAAGTATGACAGTGGACCGACATCACTACGGCATTTATAGGGGTAGTTGAAGTCGACGAAGGCCGATGACAGCCGACTAAAATTAGGGTTTACAATTGTTATGAAAGCCGACTAAGATTAGGACTTACAGCTGACTAAGATTAGGGTTTTCATCATAAAAATATTGTTATAAAAGGAGGGTTGTTTGGAGAATTTATGTGATGTTGAAGGTGTGTGAAATACGATTATTTTGCGTAGAGAGCAAGTCGTGTCGAATCGTGCTAAGTGTAAAATTCACAAAGAGAGCAGAGTGTGTAAAATGGAGAAGACGATCATGAAGTTTGACTATAACGAAGTAGAGTGTGCGAAATGATTGCACAAAGAGAGCAGAGTGCACAAAGAGTGAAAAGGTTGGAGTTTGACCAGGTGTTGATGTGATTGAACAGAGAAAGTAGATTGCAAAGAGAACGCAAAGGTGAAGAAGACCAGTCAGGGTCTTGCAAAAGCAAAGGTATCTTACTGTCAAACTTTTAGATTCAAATTGAAGTCCAGGTTGGTGCTTGGCATCAGGGGTTGGTGCTCCTTTCAGTTGATGCTAGTAAATTAGGGGTTGGTGCTCCTTCGAGTTGGTGCTGGTCAATCAGGGGTTGGTGCTCCTTTCTGTTAGTGCAGATAAATTAGGGGTTGGTGATCCTTCCAGTAGGTGCTGGTAAATTAATTATAAAGTTGGTGCTTTGCAAAGGCTAAATTTGGATGGTAGTCCAAGTAGTCAATTTTTGAGGAGTAGCCACATTGGTGAACCTTGTTGAATCTTGTGTTGTGTGATGCTATTTTATTATACTTATTGTATCTAGTAATAAGTTTTAATTGCTATGGTATTAAGAGTTGTAAATTCAAATTTAAAGAGCTACACTAATTCACCCCCCCTCTCAGTGTCATTGTAAGACTAACAATTGGTATCAGAGCTAAGTTCCTGTACAAGCTTAACCGGCTAGGGTGATCTTGGAAGTAACACAATGGCATTTGAAGAAGTAAAATCAAAAAAGGAAGGAGTGAACTCTGAAGTATGTGGTGAAAACCCTGAGGCTGAAGTAGATCTAGAAGGTGAGTTGATATCTGCACTTGAAGAGTGGAAAATAGAGAGGAAAAAGAATAAGAAAATTTCAAAAAATCTTGAGGATGCAAACGAAATCATAACCAGTCTAAAATTACAGACAGAAGAATATAAGAAAATATCTGAAGATCTTGAAGTACAAATTACCATGAAAATAGATTATTACTGCAAACTAGAAGAAGAGATTATTGGTTTACGAACGTAGATAGAAGAGATGAATCACAAAATTAGTTGCTATCACAAATGTGAAGAAAGTTCTATGAAGCTGTATAAGATTATAAATGACCAAAGGTCTGTAGGCATAAAATTTGGCCTGGGTTTCGTCGAAGGAGAATCATCAAATGGATCAAAGGTCAGAAATGTAGAATCCATAAAGAATGAAGATAAGAAATAGGTTGATCAAGGAAAAACGTCTCATGCAAAAGAAAGCAATAATGCCAGGCACGAAAGGAGAATTGACAATGATGGATTCACCAATGTCACACATCAAAGAAGAAGAAGACCTATGGCTCCTACGACAACATGGCAAAGACCATCACCCAGGTTCAATTATCCCTTTTTTGGTTTCTAGTTTTAAATGTAATGGCTATGGACATAAAATCTCGGACTACAAATATAATGTAAAACCAAGGAATTTCACCAGATAGAAATGCTTTTTCTCCTCTGATGAATTATACAGTAGAATGTTATAATCTGTCATAATTTTGGGCACATTGCAAGAAACAATAGAAGTACATTTGCATCAAATCAGTTTTAGGGAAGAAAATTTCAACCAAATAGGATGAGACAAAATAGAAAACTTCTCGAAAAACATGCACAAGCTATTGATAAGGGAAAGGCAAAACAAGAGCCCAAAACTACTATCAAATCGGAGTGGAAAGAAAAAGAGCGACTCAAGGAAGAAAAGGAATCCTTAATCATACAAATAACATTTAAAGCACATAATAAATATGTACCATGGATACTTGTTAGTTGATGCTCCAGTCATATGATAGGTGACAAACAGAAATTTGAGAAGTTACAAAAATATGAAGGTGGTTCAGTAAAGTTTAGAAATAATGATGGAGCTAAGATAGTTGGCAAAGGTTCAATTAAAATTAGTGATGGAAAAATTAAGTCAAAAGAAGTCTTCTTTGTGGATGGTTTGAAACATAACTTGTTGAGCGTAAGTCAGATTTGTGATAAAGGTCATGAAGTAGTTTTTAATAAGCAGGGTTGTGAAGTCAAAAAAACAAACAATGGAAAATTGATAGCAACTGGATCAAGGACATCTGACAACTTGTACATGCTCTCAGAGACTTCAAAAGGAGCTTGTTTTATTGGACAGAAAGAATAAAATTGGTTGTGGCACAAGAGACTCAGTCATATCAGTTTTGATAATCTAGTAAAAATCAACTCAAAAAGGGTAGTGATAGATATTCCCACCATCAGCAAACCTGCAAACAGTATTTGTGCTTCATGCCAAAAGGGGAAGCAAACTAGAGTCACATTCAAAACAAAAGAGTACTACACAAGCAAACCTTTGGAACTAATACACACTGATTTATGTGGACCCATGAGAACACAAAGCATAAATGGTGATAAATATTTTATGTTGTGCATTTATGACTATTCCAGAATGACATGGATATTTTTCTTGAAGCATAAATTAGAAGCTTTTAAAATGTTCAAGATTTTCAAAAACCATGTTGAGAATGAAACAGGAAAGAGGATCAAATGTTTAATATCAGATAGAGGATAATTCATTTCAGAGGATTTTATAGAGTACTGTGAAAAATACGGTATTAGGAGAGTTTTCAGCAGCCAGGACACCTCAACAAAATGGAGTGGTAGAAATAAAGAACAGGACAGTGCAGGAAATGGCACGGACTATGTTGGTTGAAAGTAGAGTAGCAGACAAATTTTGGAAAGAAGCAGTCCATACTACGGTGTATATCCAAAATAGGTACATGCTAAGAACACATGAAAGCAAAACTCCTTATGAGTTGTGGTTCGGTAAAAGGGCAACAACAAAATACCTCAAAGTTTTTGGTAGCAAGTGCTACATCAAAAGAACTGAAGATAATCTTGGTAAGTTTGAAGATAGAGCGGATGAAGGTATTTTTGTTGGTTATTCGTCAAAAAGCAAAGCATACAAATGCTACAACAAGAGGCTAAAGAAAATTGTAGACAGTGCCGATGTTAAATTTGATGAAGGTAGAGAACGAGTAATTAGCTATGAAAAGAACTACCCAATTTATGAAGAGGTTATTGAAGGAGATGAGGAAAACGAAATGAAAAAGATACAAAAAATTGACTCAGATGATTTAAGTTGTGATTCATAAGTGGAAGAAAATAAGAAATTCAAAATAGGCAGCTGGCAGAAAAATCATCCTAGAGAGAAAATAATTGAAGACCCCAAAGTTGGTGTTCAGACAAGAAGAAGAGTAGTAAGTAACTACTCTCTATTATCCAGCATTAAGCCCAAAAATGTTGCTGATGCAAGTAAAAATGAAATTTGGATGAAGGCAATAAATGAAGAATTAGATCAGATCGAGAAAAATGAAACTTGGGAGTTAGTACCTAGACCTGCAAATAAAAATATAATCAAAACTAAATGGATTTTTTGAAACAAATTGAATGAATACGGATAGGTAGTTAGAAATAAAGCAAGATTGGTATGTAAGGGTTATGCACAAGTTGAAGGCATTGACTTTGAGGAAACTTTTGCACTAGTAGCTAGACTAGAGGCAATTAGAATATTTTTGGCTTTAGCAGTCTACAAGAATTTCAAAGTTTATCAAATGGATGTGAAATCAGTGTTTTTGAATGGAAAACTTGAAGAAGAGGTTTATATTGAGCAACCAGATGGTTTCCAACTTGGTGATGATCCCAACTTGGTTTGCAAGTTGAAGAAAACATTATATGGCTTAAAACAGGCACCTCGAGCATGGTATGCAAGGCTAGACAACTATCTCACTCAACAAGGGTTTAAGAAAGGTATGGTGGATAGTAATTTGTATGTCAAAACAGAAAATGGGCATCTTATTGTCCTTGTTGTATACGTAGATGATATCATATTTGGCAACAGTAAAGATGAGTCATGTAAATATTTAGCAAATAAGATGCAGAAAGAATTTGAAATTTTAATAATTGGTGAACTTTCGTATTTCCTCGGGTTGCAATTTAATCAAAATAATAAGGGCATATTTATTTCTCAAGTTAAATATGTGAAAGAGATGTTAAAAAAGTTCACAATGGAGTATTGTAAGCCAGTTAGCACTCCCATGACGACAGGTTGCAAGTTGAGCAAGGATGAAAAATCTCCACCTATTGATCAAACCATGTACAAATCTATGATTGGGAGCTTACTGTACCTAATAGCTACCAGACCAAATATTTTGTAGGCAGTATGCATGGTAGCATGATTTTAGGCTAATCCCAAGGAGACTCATGTGATAGCAATGAAGAGGATTCTTCGGTACCTCAAGGGTACTATGGAGTATGGGTTATGGTATTCAAAAGGTAAAGACTTCACCCTTATTTCATATTCAAATGCAGATTGGGCAGGATGTGTCGATGACAGAAAGAGTACCAATGGAGGTGCATTCTATCTTGGAGATAGATTGGTCGCATGGCACAGTAAGAAACAAGAGTCAGTTTCTTTATCGACAGTAGAGGCAAAATATATTGCAGCGACAACATGTTGTACGTAGGTATTGTGGATGAAACAAACCCTGAAAGATCTCGGTATTAGCTTTAGTGAGCCAATATTAGTTAAGTGTGATAACACCAATGCCATTAACATCTCCAAGAATCTGGTTATGCATTCACGCACAAAACACATTGCTATCAGGTATCACTTTTTGAAGGAGAAAGTTGTGGAAGGTGAGGTTAAGTTGGATTTTGTTCCAACTACAGAGCAAGTAGCAGATATCTTCACAAAACCATTTCCCAAGGAATTTTTTGAGTACCTTCGCAATAAATTGGGAGTGGTCACACTTCCCAAGAATTGACTAGCTACAAGGATCACATTCTCAGGGGGAGCATTTAAGTATTTGATTATCTTTTTGCTCATGTTCATGATTTTTGCTAAGTGTAATAAATTTTACCTAAGAATCTTGTGCATGGACTTAGGGGGAGTCTGCAATAGCCCTTTGGTATTAATGTCAAAGGGGGAGAAAAGTTACAAGAAATTGCACATGTGTTGCCAAAAATTCCAAAGGGGGAGATTGTTGAGCAAGGTGCAACAACAGTATTGTCATTGTTTTCAACACAGTCAAATAGATTTGTTGATGTAGTGGATAGGAAGTTCAAAAGCTATTTAGATGCAGAAGACAGGAGTTCAAAGGTTATTCAGAGTATGTACAGTGATTTTACAAGAAGACCGAACTGGCCCATATGCAAAAGATCAAAGGAAAAAGACAAGTAAGAAAAGTGTTGTGATATCGTGACATATACAGCAGGCAAGAAAAATTGTCGTGATTTCACGACATGTTGGAAGAGAGAGGAAAAGTAGGAAAAACTATCACAATTTCGTGACATGTTGGAAGAGAGAGAAAAAGTAGGAAAAACTGTCGCGATTTCATGACATGTTGGAAGAGAGAGAAAAAGCAGGAAAAACTGTCACGATTTTGCGACATGTTGGAAGAGAGAGAAAAAGTAGGAAAAACTATCGCGATTTCGTGACATGTTGGAAGAGAGAAAAAAGCAGGAAAAACTGTCGTGATTTCGCGACATGTTGGAAGATAGAGAAAAAGCAGGAAAAACTGTCACGATTTTGTAACATGTTGGAAGAGAAAAAGGCAAGTGGAAAAACAGTCACAATTTCGCAACATGTTGGAAGAGAAAGAGAAAGTAGGGAAAAAGTGTCGCGATTTCACGACAAGTTCGAAGAAAGAGAACAAGTAAGAAAAGTGTCACGATTTCGTGACATGTCGCATTTTCGCGACTAAAATAGGAGAGAGAAAGTAAGTTTGAAAAGTGTCATGATTTCTTGACATGTCGCATTTTCACGACTAAAATAGGAGATATAAAGTAAGTTTGAAAAGTGTCGCGATATCGCAACATGTCGCATTTTCGCGACTAAAATAGGAGAGAGAAAGTAAGTTGGAAAAGTGTCACAATTTTGTGACATGTTGTAGTTTCGCGACTAAAATAGGAGAGAGAAAGTAAGTTGGAAAAGTGTCACGATTTTGTGACATGTCACATTTTCATGACAAAAGAAAGAGAGGAAGCATACGAAAGTAGAACTATCGTGATTTCACAACAAAAGTAGAAAGCAAGACTTTGGAAGCAGAAGTGTCACGATTTTGTGACAAAAGCAAAGAAGTAAAGTACGAAAGCAGAAGTGTCACGATTTCATGACAAAAGCAGAGAGGAATACTTCAAAGGCAGAAGTGTCACAATTTCACAACAAAAGCAAAGTCGAAGTCTATGGAAGCAGAAGTGTCGTGATATCATGACAAAAGAAAATACGAAGTCTACGGAGGTAGAAATATCATGATATCATGATAAAAGAATAGAGAAAGCATATGGAGGTGAAAGTGTCATGATATTGCAACATGTATTTTCGTGGGCCAAAGCTAAGAGAAAGAGCAAGGAGAAAAAGTGTCACGATATCGTGACATGTATTTTCGTGGTCCGATGCAAAGAGAAAGAGCAAGGAGAAAAAGTGTCACGATATCGCGACATGTAGCATTTTCGCGGTCCGATGCAAAGAGAAAGAGAGAGAAAGAAAAAGTGTCACGATATCGTGACATGTTGTATTTTTGGGGGCCAAAGCAAGGAGAAAGAGAGAGAAAGAAAAAGTGTCGCGATATCGCGACATGTATTTTCATGGCAACAAAAACAAAAGAAGCTATAGAGGCAAAAATGTCATGATTTCGTGATAGGTCATAAATGTGCAAGTCAAGAAGGAGAACCCGAATGAAATGAGAAGTATGACAGTGGATCGACATAACTACGACATTTACAGGGGCAGTTGAAGCCGATAAAGACCGATGATAGCCGACTAAAATTAGGGTTTACAATTGTTATGAAAGCCGACTAAGATTAGGATTTATAGTCGACTAAGATTAGGGTTTTCATCATAAAAATATTGTTATAAAAGGAGGGCTATTTGGAGAATTTATGTGATGTTGAAGGTGTGTGAAATACGGTCATTGTGCGCAGAGAGCAAGTCATGTTGAATCATGCTAAGTGCAAAATTCACAAAGAGAGCAGAGTGCACAAAAGGGAGAAGATGATCGTGAAGTTTGACTGTAACAAAGCAGAGTGTGTGAAGTGATTGCACAGAGAGAGTAGAGTGCGTAAAGAGTGAAAAGGTTAGAGTTCGACTAGGTGCTACTATGATTACACAAATAAAGTAGATTGCAAAGAGAACACAAAGGTGAAGAAGACCAGTCAGGGTCTTGCAAAAGCAAAGGTATCTTACTATCAAAATTATAGATTCAAATTGAAGTCCAGGTTGGTGCTTGGCATCAGGGGTTGGTGCTCCTTCCAGTTGGTTCTGGTAAGTCATGCGTTGGTGCTCCTTCCAGTTGGTGCTGGTAAATCATGGGTTGATGCTCCTTTCTGTTATTGCAGATAAATCAGGGGTTGGTGCTCCTTCCAGTAGGTGTTGGTAAATTGATTGTAAAGTTGGTGCTTTGCAAAGGCTAGATTTGGATGGTAGTCCAAGTAGTCAATTTTTAAGGAGTAGCCACATTGGTGAACCTCGTTAAATATTGTGTTGTGTGATGCTCTTTTGTTATACTTGTTGTATCTAGTAATAAGTTTTAATTATTACGGTATTAAAAGCTGTAAATTCAAGTTTAAAGAGCTACACTGATTCACCCCCCCTCTCAGTGTCATTGTAAGACTAACAAGGGTAGAGGGGCACATGACAAATAGATGTAAGAGATTCAAACATGTGGTTTAGGACCTAATTTACGAAGTTCACCTTGTTATAGAAGGTTCTCAACTCAACCCTCCAAAATACAATCAACCTATAATCCCCATGAGTAGCCTAATGGTGGCTTGAATTTTACATCATTTGATCATCTATGGGGTTTTATGAAGATCTAAAGGGAGGATTTTATTAAGGCTATGGTAGAGGAAGCTCAACCCAAAAAAATGTGGGATGCCTCGTCCTTCTAACATCTTTCCTAGGAATGTTCATAACAACCCCTCGTTTTAATTTTCACATCATGTTAATCCTTCTCATCAACCAACATATGCTACTACTATGATCATCAATATTGGAAGTATTGCGTAGGTTCTTCCAACTAGTAGTGCCACTCAATATTATGTTCAATTTCCTCCTCAATCTACTCATATCAATATTCATTCTTTTATACAACTAATATCAGTTATTCTCCATAGCAACATACTACATATGATCTATAATGGTAGCCAAACTATGACTATTCTTACAATTACAAATTTAAGGATTGAAAAATATATTAAATCTCCATGCAATTGCTATTAACCACTGAAATTCAAGTTTAAATAACAAAATATTTGCACATATTTGACACATAATTTTATAGTGGTAAAATCCCAATGTAGGGAAACATCCATTGTTTAATATATCTCACTACTTTATTAATGAATAGAAAATATATTGCAACCTCCGAATGGCTACCAAGCATTGCTACTGTAATGAAAACAACCAATACTATGCAACAATTTCACCCAATAGTCTGCAATAGTTCACCATAAACATAGTCCAACATACATTCTCTCCAATCCCTCATTAACCAAGAAGATATGCCAAAAATAGCATAAATAAATGTTCCAATAACTCCTGGCATTTTAGCTACCAAGCATATATTTTGGTCTCCAACTATTTTTTTGGTATTCTACTATCAAAAGCATTGGATTACATGTATGATCAACCTAAAAATTTTACCATGTGTTCTTAGTAGTTCTAACTACATATAATTACAATTTTAGGTTGTAACTCCTTATGAGTCTCTCTCAACATATCCACAAATATGACTACTGAGGCTGATTTTACACAGTTTCCAGCTATCAAAAGTGTGTAGTCCAATTTTATAAAAAGTATGAAGTTGCCTAATTTGACAAGGTTAGGTGATACTAAAAACACCAAAATTAATGTTATTATGTTAAAATAACTCCACTAAGATGTTTACTTACTCACCATGATAATTATAATTTTGCTTATCCAAAAAATAATTTTGGATTAGGCCTCCCCACTTGGGAAGCTCTAGGTCCCTCAAAAGTTTTAAGTCATCAGGTGAGGATATAATTCCTTCACCCAAGCCAAAGGTAACCATATTGCCTTATTCAATATTTTACCTTTTCCATAAACTAACCAAAACTCTTTATCACCCCTTATTGAAGTATGAACTTTATTTTCAAGCACTACATCCTCTACAACCTCCTCAAAATTTGATGAATTCGGGTCATCCAAACATGGTAGAACTGGAGTATCTTCTTTGGCATCCAAAAATGAATGATAAAGAAATTTCAAATTCTCCACATTAACATTAGAATACATTTGCATGTAACTAGGTAAGTCATGTTTAAGTGCATTATCCCCATATTTGTCCACAATCTTGAATGGTCCAAACATATGGATTTTAGCTTCTTACCAACTCCTTAAAGCCTCTCATTACCCAAATGTAACCATACCATATATCCAATAAAATACTAATGTACAACTCTATGTTTATCATGGTACTCTTTGTACTGCTACTGAGTCTTCTTCAACTTCTCCTCAATTCGTTCATGAATAAGCTGAATTTTTTGGATGAACCTCTAATCCTTCCTACCTTTTGACTCATTACTCCCTGTTGCATCTACATTACTTGAAAATACTCCATAAAAAGGTGAATTTGGTAGAAAACAATAGCATACCTCACATGGTGATAGCTGAGTTGATGAATGAATAGCCCTATTGTAGCAATATTGCACTTAAGGCAAATTTCCATCCCAATTATTTGCTCTTTACTAGTTAAATCCTCTCAACAAATGAACAATCGTCCTATTGACAATTTCTATTTGACCATAAATTTGGGGATGAAATGTAGTGGATATTTTTAACTTTGTATCCAACATTTTCCAAAGTGCAATCCAAATATTGCTAAGAAAATAGGTATCATGGTCACTAATAATGCTTTTGCGTAGACCAAAATTCATAAAAACCTATTTAAAGAACAAATCAGTTGCTCCTTTAGTTGTGATATTCTTCTTACATGGAATCATAAAAACCATTTTACTAAATATATAAACTATCACATATAAATAATAATTTCCCTTCCAAATGGTAGGCAGTCCACCCATAAAACCATCAAAATACTCTCCCAAGGTTGGCTAGGAACTAGTAGGAGAGTGTATGATCTCAACTTCTGGTTACTTGGCTTACTTGTATTACAAATGACACACCCATGGATGTATATCGTAACATCATTTTGCATATTTATCTAGTGCATATACCACTGCAAATTTGCTACTATTTTGTGCACCCAGAAATGACCAGCAGTAAATGAAGTATGAGCTTCTATAATCAGTTGTAATATACTACCAACTGGAATACAAAGCTTACAAACCTTGAACAACAATCCATCCTCCAAGTAATAGTCTTCCACCAAGATATTCATTTTTTCTCCATGACTATGACACACATCTTTAAATTCTTCATCCTCCTCATATTCACCTTTATAAGTATCAAAATCAAAAGGCTCTAACTTCATAATAGCTAAAGTAAGTTTCATGGGAGGTCTAGATAATATATCATCCAATTTATTAGCTTTATGTCTCTTATACTTGATCAAAAGGTTAAATTACTACAAGAAACCCATACATTTAAAATGTCTTTACTACTTCTATTTACTCTAAGTTTGTAAAACTTTTAAGGGTTCATGATCAGTATGAATTACTGATTCTTTACCCATCAAATAATTCATCATTTCTTAACTTCTTACACCAAAGCATATAATTCTCTATCATATGTAGAATAATTAGGAATATCTCCACCCATATCTTTCATAGCATAATTTGACCCTACTATATGAGCCCTTGCTAGCTCTCTTTCAATGATTAAACAATGTAGGTCACATTACCTTATCCAAAATTTGATCCCTCGATCCCAATCAATCCAAACCTCAAGGATATATTGAGTAGGACCTTTGTGCATACCATCAACAAAATGGTCACAATATAGAGTCTTTTCATTCCTTTCGTGGTCTTGTTTAGTACCTCATTAACTAGGGTACCATTCATGTATCAAATCCCCTTGCATCCTAAAATAAAAACTTGGGAATCTACTGGGGGACAAAATCCCAAGGAACCTAATCCAATCCCCAAGGAAAAACCAGATAGGTTAAGAATGTTTAATGAGATCCACCCTCATGTGGCATTATTGGCATGATCAACCTTACCACTTGGGTCCAATGCTATCCACCCTAATAGGATGTGCTAGTAGTTTCTCCTTTGACACCCTTCAGTTATCTACAACCTTCTACCATAGTGCAGACCTCACTATGTTTGCCATAGAATATAATCACTATCTATGGTAGCTTTACACACCAGTTATGTAACATCCCAACCAAGCTATCCATATTCAATCTCTTACAACAATCTCAACCCCACCATGAGATGTTGAATGATATCCTTAGATTCATCGACCTTGAAATGCATGACACATGCATTTATTAACTTCATGGAAAACATAACTTGTTGTCTTCAATTCTCCATCATATTTCATGACCACGAGATCATAGATCTCATAGGGGAAGGAGCATATCCATCTATTCACATAAAAACAACTATCAATGACATCACCTACAAGTGGGTGCTTATCAATACTAGATCATCCATCAACATTATTTCTACGATTGTCCTACATTTTGCACATTCCACCTGCTCACTTTACCACACCATCACTCAATATTAGAGCATTTGATGGTTCCTTATGACCCATGGTAGGCTCTATTATCCTACCTATTCATATCAGTGTCTAAAACATCTCCATCCTATTTTCTTTTATTCATGGTGATATGTAGTACAATATCTTTCTCAAATGCTCATGGATTAGAGACATGTAGTGTGTCTCCTCTACCTTACACCACTATCTTAAATATATCTATTATGGTATCATCCATTATGTTTCCACTAATGGGGATCCCTTTAAATTTAGCAACATCGTAGACCTCCCACTAGGACCCTTATCATCCTCCACTCATGTCCTTCCCATTCCTTCTCTTCAATCATCTAAAGCACCTACAGCTCCTTTAGTACTGATATTGTCACCACAAAAATCACCACCTAGAATGACACTTCAATCTACTACCACCCCTTTCTCATCATCTTCCTCGTGGTCTCCCCCTCCTTCTTAGCCATCCTCCTCTATAAATCCCCTTTTTGTACCTCCACCTTTTTCACCACCATCATCATCACCTCCTATCCCATTTCACCCATCTTCCTCTACCGAACCTCCTCTCCTTCGCACTCCTCAAATAACCCTACTCCCTTTTAACTCATGACCACTATATTTCACATCTTCTCATAGCCTAGTGCCTACACCTCATCCACAAACCACACAGTTCCCACATACAAAACATTCCATCTTATATACCATAGATGAATGCCATGATTGGGATCAATGATATTCCCACTTAGATGCTAAATTACTCCATTATTCTCCTCCCATAATTCATGATTCCTAGCTGGCATCATCCTCTTTAGATTCTAATTGACCACCTCGATCCCTGATACATGCCACACCTCAAGTGTCAATATTCATGATAAAATTCAGACTCGATGACTACAATATTTGGTATGCTCATGTGAGACCCCCAAAAATCCAACACACATTGGATTTTTCCCATCCTTCAACCTACATTTTAACCATTGGTACCATTGTATGACTAGGTCCTCCTAAAAATTATAATAACTTTGTTTATGCTGGTCTTGACTCCTCACACCTGGCTATTATACCTCCACCACCACAATCTAGTTTTTGTGGCACTCTAGACCACATGTTGAACCTCCAATTCATCCTAAATTACCTTTTATGTTTCCACTATCATGGATTTGGGCTAGGATGTTATGAACAAGGGTTACAAAGACCTATAAACCCCCATTTTCAATTGCAAATAGATAAATCTAGTCTAGGCTATCACCCCTCCACCACACACATGCTTGAGGATGAGATTCAAGTCCTTTATTTACATCTCCTACCAATATCTACATACACAGTAGAAGACAACATTGACATGGAAATCCTGGATGACAGTCTATCTCCCCATTCTACCATTGCCATTTCATGCACTTTCTTCTAATACATGTCTTGTAATGATACAACTTCTTCTTATTAAATCGATGCACTAGTTGATCAATTTGTTGCCCTATATGTCATACCTCCTCTAATAGAGCAATCCATTTCACCTATATTTCCATCACCTACATATTCATCCATACCAATTACCATTTCTTGGAAACTTTATTGATTCGTAACAAGATCTTTCTATCCACCCATGGTTTTGCAACCACCTTTAAACCTCGTACAATGTTCAAATATTCTTGAAACCCTATTATTAGACTCATCATCTTCCATGACATCTATGGATTTTGTCAATATGGTCGACATGTATTTATACTACCCACTTAGATACTCATATCTCGTGCATTGTGACAAAACACCCAACCCTAACTTCATGGATTTCACCCACATTTCACTAACACCTTCATCGTAAAACTTTTTGCTATCACCTTTCATATTGCACACTGCAAATACTCCATATCCATCTACCCCACCTCACATATCATGATTTAATCACACTAAATTTTACTTAGATAATGAATTTGAGTTACCTAAGGCCATCGATGACCTCCATCTTATTCCCATCTCATATCAGCTTTACGATTGTTCCCACATGCTTGTGGAAGAAACAATTGACATTGATATTGGTGATGACCCCACCAATATGCATATTATCAAGATCATAGCTAGCCTCTCACCAAAAGAGTGCACATTTTTTACCACATTTGTAAGGAACCTACTATTTAAATAAATCTCACATACACAAAATATTGAAATATAACTTAAATACATGCAATAATAGAATAACACTATGCGTAAAGTAATTGTAGAATTGAATCAATATCACAAATAAATCGGAATCGTAGGCATCTTCGAGGGGAAAATATCCTTAAATATTTCATTAACTTTCAAAAAGATACATTCATACATGGCTTCATAGCTTTTAAAGAAAGACTTCATGCAACCCTAACACTAAGCTCAAGAGTTGGCTTACATGCAAAATGCAACTCGAGCTAGAATATTCTACAAAATGTTGGTTACAATATTGATAATGGTTACATCAAATGGCCCCACTTGGATAGGAGCTTAAATTGCCACATACATTACAAAATATTGCAAAATAAAATTATGTATGGGATCCCCCATGTTGGAAGTGGATCATTACATAATAATGAGAATTCCAAAATAGCATTAGGATGGGATCCGAACATGTCCTTCCCCTTCAAAATTTTTTGTCCTAAAATTTGAAGGTGAGGACACTGGTGTTGGATTTGCTAGAGGGACTCCCATGTAGCATCTTCTAGTTGGAGTCCACACCACTGAACAAGGACTTCAGTAATGGTGTAATTGTGTAGAGTGTGATTTCGACAATCCAACAACTATTCAGGTTCAAGCAAGATAGAACCTTCTTCATCTAACACCGAAAGTGTATATTGAACCTGTACCTGATTACCCACCACATTTTTGAGAGAGAAAACATGAAAAACAAGATGGATCTTGGATGTAGGTGGAAGGGCCAATTTGTAGGTTGTGGCACCAATCCATTGTAACACCTGGTAGGGACCATAGTATTTTATAACATATTTTTGGAATCTATGAAGTTAGAGGGACAAAAATTTGTATGGTTGCAATTGAAGGAAAATCATATCACCCACATCAAAACTACACTTATAATGGTTTTGGTCAGCATATTGGTGCATCTGGTTCTAGGCTGCATCTAGATTCATCTTCAATTAATAGAGAACATCAACATGCTAACTGAGAGTAGTCTCAACTGCATGGACCTTGGATCTACCTGGAATGTCAAAGGAAGGTATGGGTGCAGGGTACCCATAAAATACCTCAAAAGGATTAAACTTGGTGGTTGTGTGATAGGAAGTGTTGCACCACCACTCATCCAAAGGAAACCATTTTTCCTAGTGTGTAGGATGATCTGAGGTAAAGCAACGAAGGTAGGTTTCCAAACATTTGTTGATAATCTCCATCTGGCCATCCATTTGCGGATGATAAGTTGAACTAATTTTGAGCTGAGTTCACTATAACTTAAACAATTATTTCCAAAAGTGACTAGTAAATGTTGGGTCACGATCAGACACAATGGAGGAGGGCAAACCATGAAGGCAAAATATAGAATTAAGAAAAATTTGGGCAATGATGGATGCTATTTAAGGATGGGATAGGGAATAAAAGTGAGCATATTTTGAAATATGATCCACTACCATGAATATAGCATATTTAACTCCAAACATAGGTAATCCTTTAATAAAATCCATATAAATATCCATCCATACCTATTCAAGAATGGGTAAGGGTTGAAGAGTGCCTGGAGAACACACCATTTCACCTTTCATCCATTGATAGGTATCAAAAGCTGCCACAAAATCTTGAATAAATTTTTTCATACCCTTCCAAAAGAAATTGAGCTTAAGTCATTCATATGTTTTGAGAAATCCAGAATGGCCAACATATGGGGCAGCATGCAATTATTTCATGAGTTCCCATAGTGGGTACTTATGGGAAACAACAAGGCATTGGTGGTAATGCAAATATTGGCCATACCAAGTGTAGCCTAGACATAAAATAGGTTTAGTTTCTAGGGAAGAAACCAAATTCTACAATTCATAATATTGAAGTACTTCTTGGCATAAGGAATCGATCCACTAGAGAATCGACAATGAAATGGCACACAACATACTGAGAGCCTCAAATTTGTGAGAGAGAGCATAGACCATGACATTCTCCTTTTACTTCTTATAGGTGATATCATAATCATAGCCCATGAGTTTAGAGACCCATTTTTGTTGTTTAGGAGTGGCAACCCATTGCTCAAAAAAATATTTTGAGAATCTGATGATCTGTATTAATGGAGAAATGATACCCAATGAGATACAATCACCAATGGTTTACTGCATGCATAATTGGAATCATCTCCTTGACATAAGTGGATTTTACCAAATTATGGTTAGAGAGAGATTTACTAGTGAAGGCCAAGGGTCTCCCTTATTGCATCAATACTACACCATACCACAACCTAAAGCATCACTTTCAATGAAAAATGGTTTGGATAAATTTGGCATATCCAAAATAGGCGTAGTGCTCATAGCATGCTTCAATTCTAGGGAAGTCTTTTCATTGGATCTCATCCAAGTAAAAGAGTCCTTATTTAACATGGAAGTGAGGGAAGCTACAATTTTATCATAGTTATGAATAAATTTATGGTAATAACTTGCAAGCCTTAAAAATCCCCTAATATCTTTGAGAGTGTGAGGTTCAAGCCATTCCTAAACCACTTGGATATTCTTGGGGTAAACTTTGATGTCATCCTTAGTGACAATGTGTCCCAAATATTCCACTTCTATCAACCCAAAAGAATACTTGGAACACTTAGCATAGTTTTGATGTTGTGCCAACAATTGAAGAGTATGATTCACATGAATAAGATGCTCTTCCCATGAGTGACTATACACCAGAATTTCATAAAAGAACACTAGGTTAAAATTTCAAAGGAATGGATGAAAAATGTTGTACATGAGGCTTTAGAAAGTGGAAGGGGCATTAGTCAAGCCAAATGGCATTACCAAAAACCCATAGTGACCTTCATGAGTACCAAAAGTAATCTTGGGAATATCCTCATCCTTGAGCTAGATTTGATGGTACACTGAGTGAAGGTCGAGTTTGGAAAAATACATAGTCCCATGAAGTTCATCCAGAAATTCATCCACCACAAAAATAAGGAACTTATCCTTTATGGTGAGTTTATTAAGCTCTCGGTAATCAATACACAACCACCATGACCCATATTTCTTATGCACCAGTAAAATTGAATAAGAGTAAGGATTGTTGCTTGGCCAAATGACACTAACTTTTAACAATTCCTATACTAACTTCTCAATTTTTGAATTAAGAGTATGAGGATACCGATACAGTCTAATTTTGGGTGGTGCATTTCAAGGTAACAAGGGAATAGCATGGTCATGAGAGCGGTGATGTGGTAATTCTATTGGCTTAGAAAAAATACAGTTATGCTTGGTCAAAATAAATTGCAAATATATAGGAACAAAGTCCTCCTCTGAAGTATGAGGTTGGATCACAAAAGTTTGAGCTATGACACCCCGAGATGATTTTTTTAACAACTTCTTCATCTGACTGGAACTGATAATTTGTGAAGTCCCTACTTTTAATCCATGGAGAGTGTAGGACTTTCCATTCTATGAAAAGCACATCCAAAGCTCATTAAAGTTCCATGAGATGAATCCCAATGTGCCCAACCATTGAGCTCCCAACACGATATCACATCCCCTTAGTTGAAGTGTAAACATATCTTGTTTGATCTCATAGTCCCCAATATTGACCTTAACATTATGATATTTACCTTTGTAAGGTAAGGTCCCACCATTTGCTACCATAACCTTATAGGAATTACATGTATGTACGTAATAGTTTGCTTGCTTGGAAATGTAGGGATCAATAAAATTGTGTGTACTACCAAAATAAATCAATATGGTAAGATGTAGGCCCTTGAAATAGCCCACAACTTTCATAATTTAGGGAGTAGTAATGCCCGCAAGAGCATGAACAAAAAATTTCAGCCTATGGTTTATCCTGAATTTCATCCTTCAATTTGGATGGTTCCTCTACTGATGCGGTGTCATCATCACTATAGTCGCTGGTGTTAGGCTCATCAGCATCAATGAGGAACAACTTATTTTGGGTGCACCTCTTCCTGTGAGAAAACTTTTCATAATAATTGTAGCACAACCCTTGGGTGCATTGTGCATCCATTTTTGTAGTGGTTAAACATTTGGGTGTAGCAATAGGTGCAAGAGGTTTTTTGTTCATTTTTATTGTGGAATCTAGAAGGAAAAGAGGGTTTAGCCTAAGGAAATTTAGATATCTACCTCTGAGCTAAAAATTTAGACTTAGCCAAATGAGCCAACTGGATAACCTGCATCATGAATTATGGTTTAAACATTGTGACCTCATCTTGGAGATCTTCCCTTAACCCACTAACAAAATAACTCATAAAGAACTCTTCATTCAATCCTATAGTTTTTTTGGCCAATCTCTCAAATTGTATTTGGTACTCTCAAACTGTCAAAGTTTATTTCAACTTTTCAATTGTCCTTTAAAATCATCATACTCACTAGAGATGAAGCGAGTGAGTAATTGAGACTTAAAGTACACCCAAGAAGGATCATAGAGAGAATACTGCAACCATTGGTACCACTATAAGGCTTAAAATTCCAAATTGAAAGAAGCCATTTGAACTTGGTGATAAATAGGGACATCATAAAGTTTAAATAATTGAGCAACACGACATAACCACCTATCCACATCCTTCCCATTGAACTTAGGAAAGTCTACTTTTGGCATATTAAAGGTAGTATCACAATCAAAGTGAATGTGAGAGTCATCTATTCCCTTTCCTTGACCTCGGTCAAAATGTGAGTGTTCAGTCGATACTCAGAATTGCTTGGAATGCCTTGCAATTTGGACTCAACTTCTGCAAGCTAGTCTTCTAGGTGAATTCTGGAGGTATCTTGTTCAGCTTTGAAAGTTTGAAATTCTGCCATCAAGGTGTCACTTGTGGTTTTCAAGCTTGTAACAACACTCATTAGGTTATCCAACATTGAAGTAGTGTTTTTCTCTACCTCTTTTTGATGTCCACGAGTTCCACTTGCCATTTGGGATAGCCTTGAACTTTTTTTTTACTTAATTACTAAAAATAGAAGTGTGGTTGTAGGAGTTACTATTTTTAGTAAGGAGTTCAAAAAGTGCTTGGATGTTATATATCAATATGATTATATTGAAAATATGTTCACAATGAGCTATATACCACAACATAAAATTTTGGGCACCCCAAACTCAAATTTTGTATTTATGGAATATTTGGCCAAAAAGGGCTAGTAGAAAATTGACAAATTTGAGGAATTTTGATAAAAGGAAGTTAATACTCAAAAATTATGTGAGAGATTCATAAGGGGATAACTAAGACAACAAGATAAATTTGAGGATTTTTGGAGTTGTTGAGGGCCTGTTATGACTTTTTTTAGTGTTATTTTTCCTTATTTATGGTCTAAAAATTACTCAAAATAGAGTAATGATAAAACCATTACAACTTATTTGTTATAGCTTTGATTTGCATGATTTTTAAGTTTTTATTTTTTTTAGTCTACTAGAGCATGCAATTTTTTGATATGTGTTGTATCAAATGATCATATTTTCACTATCCTATCACCTGTACCGCATTTACTGACATTTATGATCTTGTTTCTGACCCTAACCAGCTATATTTTGTGATTTTTATAGTTGACTATTACTATTACTATTGCTAACCCGACTATTACTATCACTGACCTAAATGTTATTGTCAGTGAAATGACTAGTACTATTACTAACCCAACTATTACTTCCGTTGATCTAAATGGTACTAGAATTTTTCAAATTGTGAGAGACACTTGAAAACTTTGTCCTAACTGTTGGTGCATGCAAAATGCATTCTTATGTGATAGGGAAGTCCTTTGTATGCTCAATTTTTGGGATTGTGAATGCAGGTTCAAAAAACCATGGAGATGTGTATTTTTGCAGATTGAAGTGTTTAATAGGACCAGGGTATTGTAGGTAGAGTATTATGTAAGATCCATAGGCCCTCTTTTATACCATAGTTATGAACAATAGTGCTCACAATAGTGCTCAAAATAATATTTTAGGTCACTACCCAAGGAGGATTCCACACATACCCTTGAGCACACTATCTACCTCTCTGACAATATGGGAGGGTAATCATTTGAGATGTTGTGTCCTATGGACTATGGATGATACAAGGCTGAAAATATTCCTATTGGATAAAATTTTATTCAACCTAGAATGGTCTCCTGATACACCCAAAGATGCATGGGAGCTTGATTCTGTATGCGAGTGATGTTTGAGGCCTGGGTATTGGAGTCTAATTACCCCTCAGTTCACTAGATACTTTATGGTCTTTCTATCTTAGCCAATAACAACAACTTCTTCACAATATTTTAAAACCCCCAACATAGGATTTCTAGCCTACTCAACTACAAAAAAAAATAGACTATATATTTTTGGTTTTTGTAGTTTGTTTTTTGCTTTTTGAATAAAGGAAAACAAAATGAAAAACACAAGAAAATTATACCTAACAAGAAGAAATGGCTGAGCAAGAATTATCGTAGTCACAATAGAAATCAGCCCTGGAAAGTGCTCTAATACCACTTGTAAGGAACCTGCTATTGAAATAAATCTCACACACAAAATACTAAAATATAACCGAAATACATCCAATAACAGAATAATACTATGTAGAAAGTAATTTCAAAATTGAAATAATCTCAAAAAAACTCAAAATCGCAAGCCTCTTCGAGGGGGCAACCTCCTTCAATATTTCATTAACTTGCAAAAAGATACATTTGTACATGGATTCATAGATTTTAAAGAAAGAAAGAATTCAACCCTAACCCTAAGCTCAAGAGTTGGCTTACATGCAAAATGTCACTCGATCTTGAATCTTCTGCCAAATTTCGGTTACAATCTTGATAACGGTTACATCAAATGGTCCCACTTGGCTAGGAGTGTAACTTGCCACATACATTATAAAATATTATAAAATAACATTATAGATGAGATCCCCCACGTTGGAATTGGGTGATTACATAATAATGAGAATTAAAAAATAGCATTAGGATGGTATCCTAATAGCCTTCCTCAAGGATTATATCATAGTATTCACCTACTCCTACAAGGACATGCCTAGAATCGATCCTTCCCTAGTAGTACACAACCTCACTCTTGACAAACATGCCAAACATATCAGGTAGAAATTGTGATGCATGCATCCTATAGTTACGTTACTAGTTAAATTTGAGCTCCAAAAGCTCCCTGATGTAGATTTCATTCACCCTATTGATTACCTCACATGGGTCTCAAATATGGTACCAATACCTAAGCTCTCAAGCGATGTTTGCGTATGCACTGATTTTCGTGACTTGAACAAATATTATCTCAAAGACAATTTTTTCTTACCAAACATTGACTCGCTCATTGATTCCATCGTAGGCCATGAAATGACATCCCTCATGGATGGATTTTTTGGCTACAATCAAATCAAAATCAACCCAGTTGACCAACACAAGACTTCTTTCACAACCTCCTGGGGGACCTTTTGCTATAAGGTCATGCCTTTTGGCCTTAAAAACACTAGGGCAACCTACCAGCATGCAATGACCTATATTTTTGATGATTACATACACAAAATCATGGAATACTATGTCAAAAATCTCATTGCAATATCAAAAGAGCATTCACAACATCTCGTTGATTTACGCAAAATATTCAATCACCTCCTAGAACACAATGTTTGTCTTAACCCAAATAAGTGTGTCTTTGGTGTCACCTCAAGAAAAATCCTAGGGTTCATTGTCTCTCAATGAGGTATTGAAGTAGACCCTAACAAAGTGAAAGCCATCATCGAGATACCCCTGCCTACCAATATCAAACAACTATGCATTTTATAGGCCAAAATTCAATCCATATGCAACTTTATTGCCCAAATTTTAGATAAGTGTAAACCATTCAATCACCTCTTACAAAAGGGGGTCACCTTTAAATGGGATGAAAACTATCAATAAGCCTTTGAATCAATCAAGGCTTACCTCACCTCCTCACTGGTTTTATCTCCCCCACACCCACAACTACCATTTATCCTATACATTTCTACTATAGATTTCACACTTGGCATGCTGTTAGCCCAAAAGGATGCACTCAATCATGATTAGTCTATATACTACATCAGTTGTACCCTAGTCAGCTATGAAACCCACTACGTATATATGGAAAATCTATGCCTAGCTATAGTCTCTGCTACCCAAAAACTACATAATTACATGCTTAATCACACTACAATTATCATCACTTGTGACAATACACTTCAATACATGATGAACAAGAGTTATCATAACTCTTGTACTACTAAATGGATCATGCTCCTTACTAAATTTGACCTAGAGTTCATTTTGCAAAAATCCATCAAAGGGTAGGTCATCGCAGACCAACTCGTTGAGGCCCCATTACTCTATAATTGGCCTCTCCTCATCAAACACCCTGGTGATTCTATTTTTAATATTATAGAACTCGAAGAGTATGTCAAACTAGAGACAATTGTTGTCCTAACACTTTTCTTTGATGGTTCCCACTACACATATGTTGGAGGTGCAGGCATTGTATTTTTCACACCATATGGGAAGCTTCTTCCATTTTCATTCAAATTAGGGTTTCCCTACACAAAAAATAATTTAAAATATGAATCTCTCATTCTCAACATAAAATAGGTGCATTCTATGTATATTATATGCCTTCACATCATTTGAGATTCCCTTCTTATCATGAATCAAGTCCAGGAGATATGGCAATGTTGGTGCCCCATCCTCCAACAATACAAACAAATCACCCAACAACTTATTGCCCAATTTGAATGGTACGATATCAAAGCTGCTCTGTGCTCATCTAATTGTTTCACTAACACAATGGCCTCCCTGTGGTCATTAATACCACAAAACACCTTATCTCACACTACACATGTGTCTATTCATATGCTAACACAATCCATAATTTCATTCTCACCCTCTATAGACGAAGAGGGTATTCATGTCATCCACACTAAATCACATGATCCTTGGTTTTCATAATTAATGATTATGTTAAATTAGGATTCCTACCTTGCAATTTACCACATTCTCATCATCGAGCATTTAAACAATGGGCCATTCATTATACACTACTAGGGGAAATTTTGTATCACCGCAGTCATGATGGTATTCTTTTGCATTGCCTAGAACCGCATGAATATCATCAAGTGGTACAAGAAACCCATGATAGTACTTGCAGTGGCCACTCTAGTGGCATAAATATCACAAAATACATTCTACATATGGGCTACTATTGGCCCAAAATGGAGCATGACTATTGTGAGTACGTGAAACAATGTATCAAATACCAATAACATGCTAACCTCACACACCTACCATCACAAGCGCTCCAACCCATTCAGTCCATGTGGTCCTTCTTCCAATGGGACCTAGATCTTATCGGATAGATTACACCTGCTTTATCAAGCAACCACAAGTTCATCATCACTACCACAAAATACTTCACAAAGTGGGTCGAAGCCATCCCACTTGTCCAAACCATAGGAGCAAAAATTATAGCATTTATCATTGACCATATTATATGTCACTTTGGCATCCCTTCCCAAATAATTTATAATAATTACACACCATTCAAAAATAAAACTAGTCATACTTTCTACACCAAATTCAATATTTACCATAGCTTATCGACCCCTTACTACCCATAGGGTAACGACCAGGTCAAGGCTACTAACAAAACCATTTGCTCCATCCTCCGTAAAAAAATTATAGAATCCCATCGTCATTGGAACAATCAGATGCCCCTAGCTATATGGAAATATCATAGTAGCATTTGTACTCCCACTGGGGCAACCCCTTTCTCATTGATCTATTGCACCAAATCCATTATGCCTCTTGAACTTGAGATACCTTCCTTATGGGTCTCTATGAAAGTCTTTATTTATGATGACATGACTCTTCAAGACCGCCTCTACCAATTGACACTCTTGGACAAGTGAAACATAGATACCATCAAGCACACATGTGTCTACCAAGACCACCTTTTCCATGCCTACAATAGCAAGGTACATCAGCAGGAGTTTCAAATTGGTGACCTAGTTTTAAAATAAAACCAATAGATCACAAGCCAACCCAATCAACAGTGAGACAAGTTCACTCCTAACTAGTTAGGTCCATACATCATCACACAAAATTTTTGTTTTGGTGCCTATCGATTGTCAAACCTTGAAGGATTCGTTGAACTTGAACCTATCAACATTATTCACCTTCACACATTTAATGCCTAGACCACCTAGGTATGCATCACCATGGATTGTACATAGTATCACTATGACATAGTCTAGATATACATCACCCACACACCACACCGCACTACACATTATTTTTTTCACTTTCTGTTACAAAACAGATACCTATACTTATTATATCATTTATATGCTATGGGGATTTTGGATTTTTATAGGTCTTTCATCGTCAGCAACCACATATTTAATGGTAATACCTTGTCCTAGGCACACATATTTAGCATACCACTCACCTTCATCATGCAGGACCTCCAGATACTACCGCTAGTACAAATCACCCTAGCTGATCTTGCCATACCACCTAACACAATCCATGTACGTCAGCCCTCCACATCATCACATTTAGACCACCACACATCACCCCACCTTCGATCACCCCATCATAGGAATTTATCCTATTCATCCTACTCTAGAGATAGCTATATCTCCTTATCATCCTTCACAGATAAGGAGGAACATTCCCATATGATAGACCCTCACCCACATAGATCATACCTACATCACATTGGTGACCTGAGAGATCCATATCTAGCACCTGCTCTAGCCCATAAATAATTATCAGCATACTACCCTCCTAACAGAGGTACCACACCCCTTCACACATACTCCTTAGGACTACCCCCACTCCTACCATGTGAGGCATCCCCTTACAATATGTGTTTGCACCATCATGTCACCAAGGCCACTATTGCACGTAATCCCCCATATCATCCATATTGTTATTTGTAGTCATCTCCTATGCCACCTATCCTTCATACGCCCTCTTCTCCACTATACGACATCTTGTTCAAGCCTACCCCACTACCAACGTCATAGTTCCATTCACATCCATATTAATAATGATCATTATCTTCTTCAAACCCATACCCCAACCCTGTTTATGCATTAGATTCCCACTCACCACCAGCTTTGGTTACGTCACCTCCTCTCATCGATACCCAATACATCCTCGCTTGCCTCAAGAACCTTGAGTTGCACTTAAGTCATTATCATTTCCACTCCTCTCTTCACCATTATACCATGACCCATGGCCTTTCACCTTCTTCCAAGTCTATTCCTCACTCTTATATTAGACACACATCATATTCTCACATCTTGACCCGAACACTCATTCCTACACCACCTCCTTCATGCTCATCACCAATTGACCCATACATATATCCTATGCTAGTTTGGTCCACACCACTATCCCAAACTTTTCACTAGTTACTCCACTAGGACCTCCTTGTACTACCCGAGATCCACACTATCAACCCTTTGCACCCTAAGCCATGAGATTACAAAGAAAACCAATTTTTTTTTTTATCACCATCAACCATGGCATGACATCAATGCATGCCATAAATTTGAGACCATTGTTCAGGACATGCTTTTTGATAAACCTCTTTCACATCCTGAACAAGATCCCTCACCTACTCATCTCGAGAGCCCTCCATATCGGCTAGTACCTTGCTTCACCCAATCATGTGATTCATTCACCTCCGCACCTTGTTACTTTCAATAATTATCCAATTATACCAACTACAAACATTCTAGTCACCCTTTGGTACATCTATCACATTAGCTGATTTGGTTATGTTTACAACGGGTTAGTCCTACCTCCCTTAAAATGGATAAATGAACATCACTTATTTGCACACATTGGTCCCTGATAGATTTTGACCTAGCCAGGTTGGTTATAAGTTCTCTAAAAATCTCGTTTAGTTTTTTATGAGGTTTGATTGCTACAACTATGATTTTCAAAATTGTTGCATACACCCTATACTATCCTACATCCCTGAGATTACTAAACAAATCACATTTCCATCGGTTATGCTATGATACGAGTGCTTCCTCTACATATTTTAGCTTCCACATACATGCATCATTGCATCTATCTTACATGCATTTATTTACATCACATCATGCATCATTGCATCTATCTCACATGCATCTACTTACATTACATTATGCATCATCACATCTATCTTACATCATACATCATTACACTTACTCTACATTTACATTGCATCACTCTACATTGTATCTATACCACAACAACATCATTCTTCTACATGCTATCACATGCATATATATTCATCTATCATACATTTGCTTATTGATATTTTACATTACACAAACACAAAAAAATCACAACACACACACACACACACACACACACACACACACACACACACACACACACACACACACACACACACACACATATATATATAATAGCCACAAAAAAATAGGTATCTATATAAATAATGAACACAAATCACCATCAACCTAAAAAATGGGAACATGTCCACCACCCATCACCACATATACCCATAGGCTATAAAAAATAAGATATACCACCACAAACTAATCTCAACCTTATTTATCACTAGGAGTCTCCCCACTCCCCTCATGAGATGCCCTCTCCTGCCCTACCCCACTTGCTATTATTGCATCACTCAACTTAGCTATTACTCTTCATGTATGTGTCCCTATAGGCACTACCACTCTATCCAACTCTAGGACAACACCTCCTATCTATCATACCATGCGTAACTCCATCCTCATCCTCCTTTGTACTATTGATGTTGTGCTTCGGTGACTCTTCTGAGAATATTTCTATGCTTGTGATTATAATATTGACCTCAACCACAACCTACCATAATATGGAAGTGGGATCCCATGCATGGTCAAGATAATCTCACACTCATGTTGCATTGCTACCTCCTCCCTCATCAACTTCACAACATCCTCAATACCCTTTTGCAACTGCTCTATATCTCCTTTCAAAGTAGCCTCGTTGATAGGAATCTACTCTATGGCTCTCACTCTCCTAGAATCCTCTCATACTTGATGTTGCCACATTATCTTGGTGCAAAACTTAGCTATATCCACCAAATGAGCCACTCACTTAGCATCCCTGGTCATTATCACATGCTACATTCTATGCACCTCTACCTTCAATTTATCCCCTACCTCCATAGTCTCTCTTATCATATGGTGCATCCTCTACTGACTCTACATGCCTTGTCTCCATTGGTTTGAGCCACCCATGCAAATCTACACACTATAAATCCAATGCCTTCCTCTCTGTCGTATGACCCTAATTTTCTACCCCTAATATCTCTATCAAATATCTCTGCTCAGTATCACTCTCCATATCCACAACTATCATTCTCTCCTCCAAATCACAACACTCTCATCTCCATGTCCCCAAGTTACCCATCTAGCATCTCTCACTCTCCTAAATCCACTCCTCTAGTTGTTGTACCCTCTCTCATAACATCAGTAGCTCCTCATCAACATACCTCCTCTCATGTTCCTCAAAGGGTATGTCTCTCATATATTCCATGTAACCCAAATATCCTATATAAATTATATTACCAACACCTATGCCAACCTTGACATCCTCACTTACCTCCTCTATGGTTACTATATCCTCCATAGGTAGCACCCTATCACTCATCGGTGCCTCCATCATCCACTCCATAGATGCACTAGACTCACCACCTAGCTATCACCTTGACTGATGAAGAAGCCCCTCCGCATCATCTCCTCCCTATGACCTAGACCTAGTGCCTCTCAATGTCTATCCATATCGCACAAACACTCCACTATCTAGATGCACCCATTGATCAATCACTCTAGTACCTACCTCCCAAATCTAAGTCATCCACCAAGCATCATACTCTAGTATCTTACCTACATAATCCTCATATAAAATAGTCATATGTGGATCCCTCTCACTAGTCCAATAAAGTACTACAGGGCAACTCCCTCTATCACCCCATCACCTATAAATTATGATAGGCACCTATGGAATACCCTATCGTAACCCAAACTGCAACATCACCCTACTAAACTGTAAGGACTCTGCCTAGTGGGTATATCACCCCACTACCCATCACCATTAGTGGATAGTACCTAACTTCTCCTCACCATTCTACCATACCACCCCATCCCTCCAAGGCCTCCACTAGATATCCTTAGGCTCCAAATCCCCAAACTTCACCTTCCAAAATAAATAATCACCCTCATATGGCCTCTTTATCCCCTTATCCTCATCTATCTACAACCTCAATGCATATGGCAAGTGATTTTTTCCCTCCACATGAACATGATATAGAAACAATATCGATCGCTATATCGTTATATGCTCCCACACTCAAACCTATACCAAAGGAGTCCAACTTAATCCTTTCTACCTCACATGCACCACATCATGTATCTACCTATAGACATGTGCCAATAGTGCAGGTGCCCATGCAAACACAACATTATGCTCTACCATGTTGCACACCACATAAATCATGTTCTAGGTAAACAACACCCTAGAAGTATTCGATAGTGCATATGTTAAAATCATGAGCATTGCCACACATTGACGATCAGAAAACATATCTTGATACCACAAATACTCATAATCCATCTTTTTAGTATCTACTTCTCTTCATTGTGCACCAAGTGCATGCTCCAAAACCTCCTCCTACCTATCATCCACCATTACCCCCACGAGAATACCCTCAATAGGTAACTTTTAAATCCTATACACATCCTCCAGGGTGATAGTCATATCACCCATTGGAAATTAAAGGGTAATCCTATTTGGGTCCCACATCACACATAGTGCTGATATGTACACTCTGTTAGCATGGATGCTCACATAATCCCATACTCCTTTGAACTACACCTTCTCCAACCACTCCATATCTACCTCACCTAAGGCATCATCCAAATTAGCTCTCATGATTTGCACATAATGTCGTGGCTCAATCATATTCACCTATTTCATCGATTAACATCATGACAAAATTCATGTCAATTACACACACAGACTAAAATTCCATTTATTTTATTTATTATAATTTTAATTACATACTCATTCCACACAACATAATTATAGTATATCACATACCAAAAAAAAAACAACAAAATACATTATGGGCAACCATTCACCCCTCTTTCATGACAAACATGTCAACAACACGCAAAAACAAATCCAACCAAGCACATTCAACATCAATAAAATCATCCATTTCATTCATCATATATTTCGAGATATATTACATGCAACATAGCAAAACACAAACACAGTCACATTTTTGGATACCCATTTTTCCATTTCATGGTAAAAGTCCAAATAGATTAAAAAACTATACATATTTGGCTCCCAATAGCCACGTTCACACTTATCCATATAAAAAACGTGGTACAAAATTCAAAAACACACTCAACACAATGACACACAAAAACAAAATACATTTTTAGATACCCATTTACAATGAAAGTTTCAACAATTTTTAAAAATACTACACCAAAACCCATAAAATCATAGTTAAATTCAACAAAATTACATCAAAATAACATGCATCCACATAACATGCCAAAAAAATGCAAAATATAAAAACAATCGTATTTTTGAATACCCATTTTCCACTTTTATAGATAAAATTCAATCACATCTCACAAATAGCACCCCATTTTTCCCCAACAAGCAAAGTCAAATCAATCACCCATAATTCCTGCCATATAGTCAAACTGGCATAAAACTTGGTCAAACCTAATATCTAATCACACATTTAGATACCCATTTGACTTTTTTAACACTTTGTGTTCAAATTTTCATCAAAATTTTACATGCACCCACAAAAACATGCAAAAATATCCTCTACATAATTTCACATATTTCTAAAAATCAAAATTAACTAAAGTAATAAGTACTTACCGGTGGATCCCCATGTCAACCGACAGTACCAGTATATCCCCTTGCCATTTCCACATACACTACTCCAATCTGTAACCACTTTGCATCACCAAAAATCACTCGATCCTCACTCTCTAACTCACACGTCACACAAAATGACTTCACACACATGCTAAAATGAATTTGTATACCATAAATCCCCAATTCGTAGGTCACCTTGTGAATCAAATTCCAATTCATAGGTCACCATGTGAATTTAGATCTAATTCGTAGGTCGCCATGCGAATCACAACTATAGCCATCACATTCATACTTTTTCCACTCCAACACTTTCATTCTTCTTCCCCCTTCCCGTTTTCCCATTTTTCCTTCTATTTTATCATCAATTTATTCTATCAATCGATTCATCACCATCATCATCTCATTTCATTTGTATCATTGTTGATTTCTCATTTGAGGGGGTCTTCATATACAAATCTACTTTGCATGCAACCAAAAAATCAAACATCCGAATTATGGATATTGCATCTGTCTACAAAATTTTTGTTGGATACTATCTCAAGATAAATCCCATTCCAAATAATATATTTGTTAAGTCATGAGAGCCATGCAAAATATCAGAGATGTCTTACTTTCATTCTTGATATCAACCCTGAACACATACTAAATGTTACGCTTGATTCATCCATGCCACTCAACTCAAATGGTTTGACATGTGTCACCATGCACTCATCAATAAATCAAAATCAAAAAACATATAAAGTAGTGTTTATCATAATATATATTTTTTGTTTATCATAATTTATTAACATAATTATAAAGTAGTGTTTTTCCTTTTATAAAAAGGAAGAATTCATTATCTGCATTTATAACAGACTAAAATATATATTCTACATAAGTTAAATAATAATTGTAAAAATAATACTTGTTTAGGATTCTTTTAAACTACGCCCTTATTATCTTGAAGGATTGTTAAGAAATCTTGTCTACAAGGGGTTAGAAGCTATACCTAGATAAAGATGTCTTAGTTACTCTATAAGCCAATACCTACCCTAAATATGGTTAATTCTTGGGAGGATGAACAACAATATTATCAAAATATACCCAATATCGGTTGTATTGCATGAGAGCAATCAACTGTGATATGGGAATGGTCACTCCTGGTAGGAAATGCTAGGTACTTGTAGTACATTAGTGGTACTTGTACATGATTATGAATAGGATCCTTGTGGGAGGTTTAGGGAGATTCCACAGTAGGTTGGTATGGGATAATATATTTTATTATTCATAAATTTTGGCAAGAAACCATGATGATTATGTAGGATATGTGGAAATGGTCTTAGTTGATTCCATTGTGCTAGAAATTATACCTAGCGACATGGACATAAACTAATCACTAAGCCGTTATGCCATATAATCCTACATATTAACCCAAAAACGGGTTAGTATAGGACAATCCATTGTATTATTCACAATAAATAAATAAGAATGATCATGATCATTATCATGGAGTGGTAATGATCTTGATTTTCTTCTTCACCACATCCTTTAGTACATTGTTCACTAGTAGTCAACAAGAAAAATTATAATTATTATCATTAGGATTAATTTATTTCATGGGATATGAAAATTAACTAATTAATAAGCATCACATCATAAAAATGATAACATGTTGGGATTGGGGAAAGGTGTCTCCCTCTTAGTGTTATTGGCCTTAGAGGATAACCCCTACGTTGTGGTCAAATTGTCTCATATAGGAATGTGTATGGGAAAGGTGGAAGGACCACTAAAGTGTCTTTTCTAACAAGATGTTGGTAAAGTGAACAATCATAAGAAAAGTAAACCCCATAAGTCTTTTATGATAATTTGCCATTCCTATCCACTTGAGGGTCGATTGGAGTGACTAAAACTCAAAAGTGGTTATCTATACCTTGTATTGATTAAATTATTGGGTGATCCCTAAGTAATATATATACATATTTCCTCCTTGAACTAGTTAGTTGGGTTGTTCAAGTTTTTAGTTGGGTTGACTTGATAGTACTAAATCATTCAACTTCCTTATGAGTTGATAGAAATTAATGTAAAGAATTATCTATGTCTCTAAAATCCTTCTAATATAAAGTTTTGTCAATGTTCCTAAATGATCAACTATCTTAAAGTTGATTCATCCTCCAATAGATGAGTCCTTGTCTTCATTGGTTATAACCATGGAAATACCCTATAGATGAGTCATAGTCTTCACTAGTTATTCTGCAACCATGGAAAGACTTTATAGATGAGTCCTAGTCTTCACTAGTTATTCCTTCAACTTTGGAAAGACCCCTAGCCTATCTACTTACTTTGATCTTACAATAGATTTCAGGTCTAATTGTCTTTAAAGTAGATATACTCTATACCAATTCTATCAAGCTAGGTAAAATCAATTTTGTATGTAGCTAAATAAATTCAACCTGTGCAAGAAACTACACATTGTAGCTCTAGTATCATTTATGTTTTTTTAAGCCTTAATACTAGCATAAAGCTCATAGGATAAATTCCACAGGATCAAATATAATATTACCACAATACAGTAAGGTCAATATAATGATGTAATTAGAATAAATTGAGCAAATTAATATGTAAATATAGGCTTATAATATATCAAATAACATTCACTAATAAGCAACAATATGAATGTCAATAGCCTAAATCATACATGTAAAAAGCATGTAGCATGACTTACAATATTAATTGCTCAAATGTATGCAATATTTATTACTCCTCTTCCTCTTACAAATATGATATGATATTGGGATATATCAAGATGTAATGGGATGTGATATGATATGATTTGATTCTCTATGGAGTACTATATAGCCATAGTATAATGACTCTTTAGATACTTGACTATTCCTTTCTATATGTCAAGTCTCATGTCTATTGACTTCTCTATTTGACACATGTATGCACACTTAGACATGACTCTTCACTTATCACACTCTAAGATAAGTACACTTGTGCATACTTACATATAAGAAACTTGTGCACATAAACTCATATTACACTTACACACTCACTCACATGACACATGCATTTCTTGCACATACACACATAATATTTGTGCATTTTCTACACATTATAATAGTACATAAAATATTACTCACACTCTAAACTAAAACTCACTCCTAATATAATATTTACAAGATGTACCATGAAGGTAAAATGGGCGTACAATAGCCTATACCAAATAATTTGATATACTCCAACAATATTAGCATTACCAATATAGCATATTTATTATTTTATTCTTTTGACATATTTTTTTGTTTCTATTTTTTGTATATTTTGTTGTTATTATTGATTAATTGTTGCATGTAGAACCTTAGGAACGACATCAAAGCCCATTCTAGGGATACTTATACTAAGCACATATTTTTTCTTTCCAAAATTTGATGTCTATTGAACAAATATTTGTTCCTATTTTCCATCCTCCACTATAGAATTCCTAAATTACATTTCTTGTTTCTTATATTCTTAGTAGTTTTTATACCCTATATATATTTCTTTATATTTTATATTGATTTAGTCCTAATTCCATATTTAATGGAATGGTAGTAAGTTTTCCCCTAGATTGTTTAAGGCTAGAAACCATGTTTCAAAGACTTCAAAAGATCACACATAGTTATTATTCTTTGGTAATCTAGATTACCTATAAAGAGTAAAATGAGTTGGTGGTTGGTCATAACCAAATATTTAGTCCTTAGAAAATATTTGAGCATGTCCATGAGGTCTCACATACATGTAGGTATATCAAGAGATCTTGTAGGTTTAGGGTAATCCTTTACCTATAGGAAGTCATCTATCAGTAATGAATTATGTTGAACCAATGAGTGGTTAACATAGAAAGATGCTCGTATCATATCTTAGAGATGGGGTATGCAACTATGAGAATAGTGAAACTATTTATGGTTAGTAACCTAAAACATTGGGTCATAAATTATCTACAAACAAGATCAATATATCTTTGATCCCATAAATTAGGGAACCTTGTCTAGTACATCTAAAATAACCTAATATAGTACATCTAAAATAACCTAATAAATGACTCATGTAGGTATATTTAGAGAGATTCATTACCCTCCAAAATTGTAAATTAGATTAATCATAGGTCTTGAAGATTTCATATTTTTGGGTAGAGTAGAGGTTATTCAAGAGGAGATAGAAGAGTAGAATAAGGCCATAAAGTAATGCAAAATTATGGAATAATTTACAAAACGTTTAAGGTTACAATGGGTGATTGAATGTGAAAATAATATTTATATACTTCCATTGGTTGGTGTTATATACTCTCATGAGAATAGTAGCTACACACAATAGGATGCATATTATGATACTTTTTAGAAATATATTATGAACTTTTACTCTCACAAACATAAATCACTCATCGATAAGAAGATATATCAAACCATTCAACCTCAAATAATTATCTGTGATAAACAATCCACATAATGAGAGAGATATAGATAATACACATAGGATAGGGTAACACCAATAATATACCTTAAGAAATAACTCTCTAAGTTCTCCAAAGGTGTGAACACTACTTAGAGAGAGGAAAATTTGATAAGGAATAATGTGTGAAAAATAATTACAAAAGAATACTTAATATGCATAATGATCATCACAATGAAAATATACCTTGTAGACACAAAATTTTAGTCATTTGCACAACCAATCCATAAAAACCCTTCAAATCCCTACCAACTCACCAAAACCCCCAATTTTCCACAAAATCCTCTTTTATTTTCCTAATATTCTTCAAATTAGTCATAATCTCACATTAATTCTAATTAAACATATATTTTCATTTAATATTACACTTAAGAACAACAAATCCTCTTTCGTACACCATGAGTTTTAAATTCAAATTTATTTGAACTTAAAATTCCCATGTGTGGCCCAAATTCAACATGCATTAAATAGTTCCCACTAACTTTCCAAGTCAAAACATATGCATTAAATGCCAAAACCCTTTTCACACTGGATAAAAATAGACACTCTAGATCTTGGGTACCCTTCCCTCTCCTTCCAAAAAATCTATAAATACTCATCCTTTTCTTCATTTGAGTATCCTGAAAATACTAGTGATGCACTGAGATATTGTTGATTCCTTTTTGTGATTTTTCAAGATTATTCTATAATTCAAATACGTATGTTCATATTCTTTGTTATTGTTATGGTTGTTATTTTTCATAACACATTGGAAGGTACTACTAGTCCCTTGGTTGTTTGTATATGTGTAGGAATCAGGTGTAACAAGAGGCTTAGGTGGCTCTACACAACCAGTGATGGTCGCTAAAAACCCAACAACACATTATTGTGTTTAGAAATAATATCATGAAGGCATTCCAGTTCATTATGTAATTTGGTTAAGAAAAGATTCCTTATATTCAAAGGCTTTCTTGTAAAAAACCAAGAGGGTTCTTTGTAATGAAAAAGGATTCAATAATAATATAAGATCTTTATTTGTTTATTCAATGGATGTATACATTTTCTTGTTTAAAAAAAAAGTCCTTCTTGCCTTTGTTCTGTTAATTAGAAAAAAAACCTTATCTGATCTATTATGTTAATTTAAAATAAAATAAAAAATTCCTTCTCTACTCTATTCTGTTGATTTAAAAAAAAAAGGCTAGCTTTACTTTTATTTTCTTTTGATTTAATAAAAAATAAAAATAAAAAAAATCACATAGGGCTAGTCTTGTGGTCGTGCACCACACCCTACCACCTGGACCCTATGCTACTCATCCTACCTTCCCTTCTCCTTGTGCAACCTTAGCCGTATGAATTGCAATTCCCTTTCCTCTCCCAACGTGTGTTAGCTTTTGATGATTTATATTAAAGGAAACACAACCACAAGATGTAAAATGAGCAAGCAATGATAACTATATGATAATGGCACTATAATCTATAGGAAAACTATAAGATAAACTTCTACAATAAATAAAAAATATGCCATCAATGGATGCTCATTATAATAGTACAATGTATTATAACGAAGGACATGAACACTCCATAATTTTAATGATTGAATTACATTGTACTCTAACTACAAATAATTATAGCAACTTCAGTCTCTCTCACTCACATGCTCTCTATACCTCAAGGCATATATATATAGGAATATATGTACTTTCACCTTTACTCTACCCATGACTCTTCATATACCTATCCTATGATTCATGTACATGTGGATTGCATGCACATTTACATAATTGCACATTCTAACACGTGTGCATTTATTAATTTCTTGACGTAACTACTCAAAACTTAATCTAATATAACCTCCTAATCTAGAAATGTATCCAAGGTGGTACATCGACATGTACCAAATAATGTAATATACTCTAACACCCCTCGTATTATATTATTTGGGTACTGAAGACTTTAATATTCATTATGGATATTCATCCTTCAGATGTTCTTTAGCTTAATTAGGTCCTTTATATTATTTTTAATTTACCTTGCATTGTATGTCTCCTTGATCTAGTTCATCTTCTTCTTTTTATTTATCCTTGTCTTTAGAACTATTTTTTTACTATCATAATACTATCACTTGATTCCTATAAAAGTATTTCCTCTTTGCCTTTGTCCTCCTTATTAATTTTCTTGTTGTGTAGAGAGGCTTATGAACAAACACTTAAGATATCATGATAGTATCTTGAGTTAGTAGAACTTGAAGTATCAAAAATGTATGTGGATTGAAATATCTTCTCTAATAAGGATCCATCCATTGTTGTTTTCTCTTTAAGTGATTCAATTAATCCTATTTGTTCTACATTCTCATTTTTGTAACATTTGAATATAAGTAATGCCATATATAATATGCTACCAATATCTAAAGGAATTTGAATATCACTCTTTCCATTATCAATTGCTTTAGTGATTTGAGCATGTAGATAATATTCCAAGGTCTCAAATTTTTCTTCTAAATCTTCACTATGAATTACTTTTGAAGTAAGGTCTAATTTTACTTACGACTTAATAAGTAAATTTTTTATTTCAATTTTTATAACACTTGCCCTTTCCTTTCTAATGGAGTTATTCATATCATTTTTCACTATATTCTTTTATGTAGACATATTTCTTCTTCAATTTTAATAGTCTATCGTTACTTGGAGACCTTGTATCTCCCTATCTGAATTCTAGGTTGAATTTGAGTATATGACCAAGTTCTAATTCTTCAAATCTTGTAGTATATGATTAATCAACAATTTTTTTTAGCTCTTTAGTAATTTGATAATACTTTTGATATAACCTTTGTAATAGTCTACCTTATGTCTCCCTAGTTTAGAGTATAAGAACTAACTTGATAAATGCTTATAAAATTTTGGATTTTGTAGAATCCCTTATAAAAACCAAGTGAGTATAGTATGCTATGGTTTTGATAAAGTGCTTAGCATCTATTAGATTTCCTTTTGAGTTGATTCCCTAGTGTTTTGAAGACAATAATCAACTCCTATATCACCTTATTTCTCCCTATTGATATATGCACTTTTTAATTAGATGAAGTTCTCTAACTTCAAGACTCTATGGTTGGATTCCTTTTTTCCCTTTTAATGTGAATATGATACAAGTATAAGCAATAAATTCTAACTCTTTTAAGCAATGAGTGGTTTTGAAGAGTTCCTTTCAATTCTAGTTTTCAATGGTTTAATTTTCTAAATTCCAATGGACTAAATTTTGGTGTAGTACTCCTTATATCTCCCTAATTTGGAACTTTAGAAAATAATAATATTTGCAAAATAATGTTTTAATTATACAAGGTAGAAACCCTTATATATCCTAGTTTAATTATTTATAAATATTGGTTCAAGTAATATAATTTGAAAAAGCTCTTACTAATATAAAACTCTTCTCTTTAATTGGAATTATAAACATTAATACTCTATCTAAGATTTTAGCTCCTTATTTATCCTATCAATTAATTAAATAATATTAGAGATTAAATGACCTTATATCTCCTTTGTGTTATAGAAATAAACTATTAAAGTAATGCACTTACACCTTTTAACATTGTTTTATGTGTTGCTTGAATTAGTCCTTGATTGTGCTTTCAAAGCTTTAGTGTTGTATGTTAACCAATCTATGAGGTATGATGCTTAAAATTAATTGAATGTCATTCTCTGGAACACTTAGACTATAATTTCCTCCTCATTAAAGTTGATTGACCTGAGTATGTAATAGTATTTGCACTCTCCTTTGGACCAAAGTATTTAATAGACTTTACCTCCATTTGAAACGTATGCCAAATGATATATATATTACATTGGATCTTGTAACTCCTTGCTAGGTGGTATTGGTATGTGAGGTACATTATATGATGCTAATATTGGTAACATATGCATTATTATAACCTAAGCATACTAAGTAATGAATACTGATCTTTATCAGTAAGCTAAGTGTTACTTGGGTATTCATTTCCTTTGCAATACTTCTAAACTGAAGATATTACAAAGTGTTTGTAGGTGCTCTTGATGTCCTTCTCTCCTATTCCAAGTGGCATGAGATTCCTTCATTTAAGGTGGCAAGTGGAAGCTCTCACACTTGCATGTATATACACTCTCAACTCCCTTATTTGCTCAATGCTCTTACCATCTATTGCTAGTTATTATTTGGCTTAGCTTTCTCTAGAAAAAGGTGGTGCTCTCCAACATAGGTGGTTCCAAGGTGCTTCAACCTATTCACTATTATTCCAAGCTATTTATTAAGTATTCTTGGGTAATAAACCTCTTTACTTACACCTTGTTATTTTTTGTCTTACATTACATTGTTCCCCTTGCTAGTGATACATTAAACTTACCTTGCTAATATTGTTATGCTACCAAAATTGGTCTCATTTCTATTGTATTTTGTTCTTGCACAACAAATGATGCTTTCATGAGACCAACAATGATTAAATTGGTGTATTTATATACCTTGAAAACTTTGCTAATGAGCACTTAGTTGGCTCTATTCCTCTCCTTCAACGTTTGCTCCTCAACCTTGCTGATATGGTTGCTCGATGATTGTACTATGCTGGCTACTGTAGTGTCTTTTATCCACTCTATATTTTGTCCTCCTATTCTATGTTGGAAATAACTATCATTGTGGAAATATATGTTGTAAATAAGTCTACCTTAATTTGCACAAAAATTTGAGACCTTAAGTCTCATTTTTGAAGCTATCTTGCTTCCTTGATATGGTAGCTTCTTGCTCTACTCCTTGAGGGAAAATAGTGATTTAATGTTGCCTTCCTTACTAGACAACACTTATCCTCTATATCCTTTGCTTGAATAACTTTGCAATAATAATTCCAAGATTTTTAATCAAGCAACTAATATACCTTTTTGGATGGCTTAACTTTGCACTATAGAGAATGCAATCTTGCAATTAGAATAATGTCTTATTTACTTTCAATAGAAGGTAGGATGATGATATTTTTATTTATTTAAAAATATATCTAACTTCCCTTATGTGCAGGTTTTAACCCTTACAGAAACTAACTTTTGCACTTCCTTGAAGACTTTAAACTTGAAACTTACACCCTTGCAACTTTAAACTCTAATGTGGTGCTTAATGAAACTTAATAATAATATGAATCTAAATGTTCAAATAATGAACATTTTGCACCAAATTTACATACCTTTATAACTTCATAGATCAAGGATATCTTTGTGATTTGAATCACCTAATTGTTGCCATGTATTAGATGAAATTGTAGCTCTTTATTGCTATACAAAATAGCTCTTCAAATCATCAATTTGCAGCTTTAATACTCCTCTCACTTGCTTCCTAGAAATGTAGTTTGGTGGATTTAACTCTCCTTCAGGATGCACCTTGAAAGTCTGAAACTTAGTAGATATTAATGCTGCCAAAATTGTTGCTTTCTTCCTATCCTCAAATATGAAATTTTCAGATTGCAAAGCAGTCAATTTATCCTCTAAAGTGTTTTCCTTGAATATCACAAATTTGGTAGGAAAATCCTCCAAATCGCAAATGTTATTATCCTTCAAGAAACCTTCACTTCTATGTTGTAAAACCAAAAACCTCCTTTCTTTTAAATAGCCTTAAATGGTAATATCCAAATCTCTTAGATTTGGTGGCTTCTTCTAACTCCTTTCTCCTTCAGCATCCTTGTCGAATTCTGAATTCAAAATTAGCCTATCTAGTGGCCTTCTTCTCAAGAATCTGATTGTCTTGAGGTCTTCACTATTCTCCTCCAAAATTTAGAAAACTCCTTATAAAATTATTCTCCTTTTGGGATTTTTGTAGGATGGCAATAATTGTTCCAAATTGTGTTCTATGGGGAACTTCTCCTTTCTAATAAATTTCTCCAATGAGTTCTTCTTAAAACTCATTGAATGGGGTTTTCCTTACCTTATCCTTATTTCTCCTTCTAATCCTTCCTTAATACCTCTTCTCTAAGGTCTTCAATTTTTTGTAGCTTCTCTAGTCTTCGCAATGAGACATTTTATTCAATCTTCAACTATGGAAATTTTGCAATGAGATCACCTTACTATGATCTCTAAAATTTGATGCTTCTAGAATCTAGAACAAGACCTTTGCTAGTTCTTCTCTATATTCAATATTACAAAACTAGAAGTTCTTCAATGGGACTTCTTGTGGGTCTCTTCAATTTCTTGATTTATTTTATCCTCCTTCAATCTATAATATGTAGTCTTCAATCTTCAACGGAGATCACCAATATCCAATATTTTCCTAGACTCTCTTCTAGAGTCTCTTCTTCCTTGAATATGCAATAAATATCCTCTAGCATTTTTCTCTTCTACACTATGTAGGTCTACAATCCTTCAATGGGACATTTTCCTTAGGCATCCAAATATTTAATTTTTCATTTTTTGCTTCAGGTACTTGATTGATTCCAAAGATTATTTCTTCCTGGATATTTGTAGGAAGCTTCCCAAATTTCTTCAAATGTTATTTTCTTGCAACAAATATTAGAATATGCAGTGGAAAAAATTTTAAATCTAGATATTATGAATCTTCACTAGTTGATTTGTCAATCTAGTGGAATAAATGTTGAGTCCTAGTCTTCACTAATTTTTATGCATCTCTGTGGAAAGACTCTAGCCAAATGTATTTGTAGAAATTTTGAAAATGGGATGTTCTATCTCCTCTCAATCTCTCTTGTGGATCTCCCTATTTCCTATTGATCTACCATGTGCTCTGATACCACTATGATATTTTGATCATTTTTATTAAATAAAATGCTACCACAAAATATAAAATTAGCAAGAAATGATAACTACATGATAATGACACTATAATATGCAAGAAAACTATAATCTAAACTTCTACAATAACTTATAAATATGTCATTAATGGATGCTCATAGAAATAGTAGAATGTATTATAATGGAGGACATGAACAATCCATTATTTTAATAAAATAACTACATTGTACTCTAACTACAAATCACTTTAGTAACTTCAGACTCTCTATCATTCACACACTCTCTATACTTGAAGGCATATATATAGGAAGATATGTGCCTTAGCCTTTTCTCTACCTATGACTCATGTAGAAGTAGACTACATGCACATTTACATCATTACACATTATAACACTTGTGCATTTATTACTTGCTTGAAGTAACTACTCAAACATTAATCTAAGATAACCTCCTAATATAGATATATATCCAAGTTGGTATATTGACATGTACCAAATAATGTAATATACTCTAACAACATGGCCCTAGCCATGCTGCTTACTCCTACTATCTCTTTCCCCTGTGTAGCCCTCATCGCACCCCTTGTGCTACCTCATTCCACTCTCTTGGCATCCACCCCTTCCCTTATCTACTTCCCTCCTAGTTCCCATGTATCCCATATTTTTATTTGTCTCCGTATCATTTTCTCTTTCTTGTATGCTCCCATACCAACCCTCCTCTCTATCCTATCATTTCCTCACCCCTAGTCTTCTCCATGCAGCCTTTATCATGCTACTATTCCTCATCCACCATGGCACCTACTATACCCACACCTCATATCTCACCCTCACTATAGCACTACACACCCTCCATACTCCATGTCTTCTCCCATGCGTTGCTCCATGACCAACCCATCTCTTCCATACCATAGAAAGTTATGCTCTATGCATACCCCCATCCTCTGCTCTCTCATGTCCTAGTGGGTTGTGATTTATGAATAATTCCCTCCACTCCTCCTCTCAATACTCCATGAGATATGTTCTAAATGCGTCGCCTTCCATCCCTAGATTGATCATGATTCATCATGGACAACATCTCCCACACCCCACTCCCCCTCACTTCAAATAGCCCCACCTCATCTCTCCCTAACCATAGCCTTGTTGTGAGCTCCCCTCTCTTTGTATACATCACATAATAGTGCATGGTATTTCCCTATCACCATCCCAATGTGCACCCCTTGGCACATTATTTCTATGCCTTTCACAGACCTACATGCCTATGTAGTCCTACACGTGATAGACTTGGCATAGGCCTATGTACGATAGGTCTAACATAGGCCTTTATGCAATAGGTGTGACATTGGCTTGTGTTAGGCCTATTAGGTATATGAGGGCATGTAAGGAGCCATATAGGATACATGCATGTTGATGCACGTTGACCCGTCCACCTCTTAATGATTCAAACGATACAATTAAAAACAAAAAAATAAAGAAAAATAAAAAAAATAAAAAACTCAAAAAGCATAAAAAACAAAAGAATCAAGAAATCAACAAAAGTAAAAAAAAAAAAACAACAAAATAATCGAAAAAAAACATCAAAAAATAAAAAACCAACTCAACAACACAAAAAAAAAAAAAAAACTCACCAAATCCAAAATAAAATCAACAACAAAAAAAGCCAAAATTAAACAAAGAAAACAAAAACAAAAAAAGTCAAAACAATGAACAAACAAATCAAAACACAAAAGAACAAAAATAAAAAATCAAAATCAAAACAAAATCAACACAAAAAATCAACAAAAAATAACACAAACATCAATAAAAGTAATAAAAAGCATAAGCAAACACAAAATTCTTTCTTACTTTGATTAATTTGCATTTTAATATTAGGAGCATTCTAGGCATAATATTTACTTGCATTGCATATTTCATCTTGCAATTTTAGCTTTAGTTTTGCATTATAAATATGTATCAAAAAAAAATATTTGCACACACACTTGCACTTTCATATTTCACAAATATTTGCAAGTAAACCTCCTGGTGAGTAGTATACACCACTGGTTGAGCCCTTAGACACCCTAGTTAGTGTGCATAGTTTCTTGGATTTCATCACTAGGAAACTAGTTACCCTTGGAATTAGCTCAAGGTAATCCTTAGGTTAGATCCTCTTTGACCATGGGGCTTAGTATATAGTGGACCATAGTTTTCGTTCTTGTGCAAGCTTGACTGACGGTGAACCGAAGGCTTGGTTAGGCTAGTAGTAGGACTTAGACAACATGACCTCTTTTGGGAGGTACATTTTGGTCCCCTTTAGGCTACCCAATGCCACAACCACCATCCTAGGAAGCCTTTTTTAGCTATTTTTTTACCACTTCTTGTAAGGGAAGTGAGCATAAACACACCATGTTTTCTTCCACTCCATTCACCCTATTTTTAGTTCTCAAACCTAGGGTATATCAAATACACAAAACCATAAAATATCACAAACATATTACAAAACCATCAAGAAGCACAAAAACATTACAAAACCATAAAAAAAAAACAAAGCACAAAAACATTAAAAAACATAAAAACTCTAAAAAAATATTGTAAAACATCACAAATTTTTTTCCTAAACACCATTTTCTTATTTTTTTAATTTAATTCTACTATTTTTTTTTGCATAGGTAGCCCTACTCTTTCACACAAACTTTCCAAATCACCAACACCATGTTTAAATCCATTTCTAAACCACTCATAGAAGAACTAGCTTATGTTGTTTTGAGTTGCAAGTTGTTAGTCCTATCTCTCTCAAAATAAAAAAAGAACATTCATTGCACACACTTAAGTCCTTGAGATACTTGACTGACTAGACTGGTATGAGTATCTTTAAACATCTACTTGATTAGAAGATAAGTTTAATCAATGTCACTAGGGTGTTTGAGCTTCTTGAAAGCACTTTACACTTCTGCCTCCCTAGGACATGTGAACTGACAAGTTGTGTCACCTTTGCTTCATCGTCCTATTCACCCCATGCATATTTTATGTCTCACTTCCTATCATCCATTCTATATTTATGTCATTACCATTGTTTTGATGCCCTTAATTAAGAAATTAACATCATGCCTAGTGATTTGTGTCTAAGCCCTTTTAAAATGATAATCACATAAGCATGCCCACATTTATTCTATTATGCCTATCACATTTACCCCCAATAGTTCTTATTTATTCTACTTCTATCATCTAGAATATCTACCAAGTATAATTCAATACATCTTCAAAATCAAATACCATTTGCATCATAATTCATACCATGTAACACATCATGATTCTCTAATCACATATGTCTATCCACCATCACAAATCAACTCAAAAACACTAAATAAAAAATCAATCCAAACAATAAAAAAAAAAAAAGTGCCCTTATATATCATCATCCATCACCTATGCATATCAAATCCATGATATTTCATATGTCCTCTCTATCCCACCATATATACCCATCAAACATTGTACTCTAAATACCCTAAATACATGTACAACACCATCTATACCTAACATCATATCATGGCATCCATTTGTTCATCATTATATTTATATAATGAATCAATAAAGACAACCCCTCACATATCCATGCCCATACCTCATCCTCATCAAAAACAAAAAAATTCTTAAAAATATTGTAAAATCGAGACCTCTTCAGCCTCAACCAAAAATATCATCTCTCTTGTTGTGCCTAAATACAAATAAACTACCAGGTTCTTGAATTGTTGACAATCACTAAGGTCATAAATAATTACATCATTATCCGTACACTTAAACTACTAAGTTCAAATGTTTGTGCCCTTTTCCTCACATTCAAATATCACAACACATCAACTACCAAGTTTAAAAGGTTGTATCCTTTTGTCAAAGATTGTGCCCTTTGACTTGCATTGATATCTCACAATAAATCCCATCCTAGGTTCAAAAGGTTGCATCCTTTTATGCAAGGTTGTGCTCTTTTCCCTATATTTACATCTCACAACACATCAACTACCAGGTTCAAAAGGTTGTTTCCTTTTATCAAAGGTTGTGCTCTTTGCCTAACCATCTCAAGAATCACATTTCAGTTCAAATACCCCAAAGACACCAAACCTCTTTGGTCAACATTTTAAATTCTAGTTCAAATACTCCAAAGGGACCAAGCCCCTTTGGTCAACTTTAAATTTTTAGTTCAAAGGCTTCAAAGTAACCAATCCCCTTTGGTCAAATTCAAATTTTAGTTCAAAGGCTCCAAAGGAACCAATCCCCTTTGGTCAAATTCAAATTTTAGTTCAAAGGCACCAACAACACCAAACCCCTTTAGTCAAATTTCCTTTCATGCAATTTATTTGCTTTCTATATTATCTTTACTTTCTTGCAATTTACCTACTTTCATAGATTAGATTTCCTTCTTGCATTAGTGTAGATTTACTTTTCACATCCTAAGCATTTTTATTAGCATAATATTTCATTTCAAAGCAAATTACTTTTCATGCCTTGAGCGTTTTTTTTAGCCTAAAATCTCATTGTAAAGAAATTTAATTTTCACACTCTAAGCATTGCTCTTAGCATAAACTTTCATTTAATAAGAAATTTATTTTTCATGCCATGCTATTGTCTTTAGGATATATTTTTATTTCACAAGCAATTTACTTTTTTGTTTCATAGATTAGATTTAATTTTTATTTCATAGATTATATTTACACTTTTTTTTTGTAGATTAGATTTATTTTCTTATTTCGTAGAATTAGCTTTGCATTCATAATTTGTAGATTATATTTATTTTAATGTAATTTATTGCTTTTATAGATTAGATTTAATTTCATACATTTTCTTACTTTCAGAGATTAGGATGAGTGAACCTCATACCCAATGATCTACCCTAGTACACCTAGCAGTTGGGTAGCTTACCATAAGGGCAATTATTTCAAAAAAATCCAACGAAAAACAAAACAACAACCACCATGTTCCATTTCATTTCATGCTAAACTTCACTCTTTGACCTATTTCAAATATGAGCAAGATTTTTTGTCATTGATGTCAAGAGTTGTTAAGAGTTTGTTGGTTAAGTTTCGTCATCATTAATGTTACTAGGTGGTTTATCCAAAGGAAGAGGTTTAAAGTAATATGATATAATATTTATTTTTAATACTATATGCCTAAGGAGGCCTAAAAGGTTGATGACTCAAGGAAGAAGAAGTAGGTTTAAAAGGCAATAATAATATTATAATATTTAATATTATAATATTCTAGGTTACAGGTTGAGATGAAGAGAATAGGCCCAAGGAGTAATTAAAAATAATTTATTCCTAAAAAGATCTTTTGAGGAGGTTGTAAAATATTTAATTTAATTTATTTAAGTTTAAATATTTTTACCTAAAGGTGAAAATTTAAATTTAAAATAAATTTGGGTGCCAAAGTTAAAGATTATAAGTAATTTATTAGTTCAAATTTTTAAATTCGAATTTTTAATTAAAATGCCGACGTCAAAGCGCATACGTAAAAGTGTATATAAAGGGGGACTTAATATTTTAATTAAGTCATCCATGCATAATTTGATAACCCAAAGTAAAAGGTAATCGTGCACTGTTTGTGGTGAGGAAGAAATGATTTCGTGTGATTAAAAGCTTTGGAGGGTAGGAAAATATTTAAATGCATGTGGCATGTTTAGTGCATACCCATAGTGCTGGTTAGCACAGTTGGTGACCAAGGCATAATTAAGGCATTCACAAGGAAGAGGTTGGGGTTTCAAATCCCCATGCAGTCATTTTTTGAAGGACAAAATTGTTTTTGTTTCAATCACAAAAAAATGTGGAGATAACAAGGAGAGGTGCTCGAGTGTTTAGACTTGTGTGGGTGTGTGGCCCCACGGTTGCCTATATTTGGCTAGAGAGTAGTAGTGACAATGACATCACAGGTTCAAAGCACATCCAAGGCATACACTATCCATTTTGTACGTGGGCCAAGGTACAAGGTATGCATTAAAATTTTTGTTTAATTTTTAATAGTGCCAAGGTTGTGGAGAGCTTTAAGGCCACGTGAGTTTAGGTAGCACCTTGGAAAGTAGGGATTCATAAGGTATTTGATAGTTTTATTTTATTTTGTGCTTTGAAAAATTAGATAAGGGTTGGAGCCATAAGGTTATTTGATATGTTATGTTATTTTCTGATTTGAAAATTAAATAGAGGTTGGAGTAATACGGGTTAATCAAGGGATTAATTCTCATAGGTTAAAAATTATCATTGGGAGTTTATAAAGTGATTGTGAAAGAACTAGGTCTTCTATAAATTGATTAATTTGGAGTTGATAAAGAAAAATTGATTCATATGTGTTGAAAAATAATTTTGATAAGTTTGGAGATAATAAGGTGTACTTGAGTCTTGCTTATTTTTGTATGGTGAAATAATTTTGAGGGAAATAATTGAGTGAATATTTTTGATATCTAATCATTGATATGTTCAAAGAGGTTGATTATGATTGAGACAAGTTTTGAGGTCAAAATATTCATGAAGACAAAAGGTATGGGCACATCTTCCTTATGAGTGAAATATTGTTGGATTGAATGTTGTGAAATGCAAGGTTGGAGTGAAAAGGATTGTTTGATAAGCATTTTTGGAAATATTTGAGTGAGTGTTCATGTGCATGATTTGTGAGTGATAAAAGAACATGAGTATCATTGTTATGTGAAAATTGGAATCATCTTGAGTCAAGGTTTATAGTGTGAGTTGTTGGAAGTATAGTGAAACACTTGGTTAGGGTTTATATGCAAGTTGTGTTTCATTGAGTGGATGGTTGAGTGAAGTTGATTGATCATTAATGATTGAGAGCATTGGAGTGATAGTTCAAGATTTGTATTTTTGAATTGATTTGAAAGTGAGTTTGAAAGTGTTAGAGTGATTTGTGAGTGTGAAACATATTGAGTCTCTTACCATTCTCTATATGTTTCTATGGTTAAACAATATTCTGAGTGAAACTTGGTTGTGTGATTAAAGAGGTTTTTTGAAAGGATTAAATTGAGTTGTGTATGTAATATTTGCAATTGATTTGAATAAAGCTTTTGTGAAATCTAGTGGATTGTTTTGAGTAAGTCCTAGAGGGGACTTAAGGATAGAATTAAGCAAGCTTTTGTGAGATCTTGTGTGCATATTTGAGTAAGTCCTAGAGGGGACTTAAGGACATATTTGTGTGAGCTTTTATGGAAGCTTACAAGCATATTTGAGGTAAGTCTTGGTGAATACTTGTTGAGAATATTGGACAAGTTATAGAGAGGACTTGTTGAGAAGAGTTGAGATAAATATTGAGAAAATTTGTGCTAGACCCAAGGATAATTTTTAGTACATATTTGAGACAGAGATTGAGTAGATTTATGCTATATATAAGGACAATTTTTAGTATAAATTTGAGACAGATATTGAGCATATTTATGCAGGGTAGAGGATAGTGTTCAGTATAGATATGAGATAGATATAGAGCAGAGTTAGAGCAGGCTTTGGAGGTGATAAAGCAGAAGATAGTAGTCTCTAGTGGATAGATATCCATCAACCAGGGTAGTGAGGATAGAGGTCTTATGAGTGAGGATAGGGGTCTTCAATGGAGAGAGATCCACAAGCCAATGTAGTGGAGGCAATAGTCTTCTAGAAATATTAAATCCAAAGTAGAGGAGAAAGGGTTCTCCTATGGATAGAGATCCACAAACTTGATTAGTGGATTGGTGTCTCATTTGGATAGAGGTCCATAAATATTGTAATAGGGAAGGATTCCCAAGAGAATTTATTGAGAAAATTTATAAGGAATATTTTCTCCATGAAGTAGCCCACATCAGGTGAACCACATTAAATCATGTCTCTCATGTATGTGATACTTTGTGTAATATTTAGTACTTTAATACTGCTGATGTTATCATATTTGAAAATTAAATTTTTTTATCTTATACTATTCACCCCCTCTACGTATAAGCACATGTTCTTCAATTGGTATCAGAGTGGGTCTCTTCATGAAAAGACTAAGAACTTGGAGGAAGATCCATCAGAAATACACATGACTTTAGAGAATGAAGAAGAGACCATGTTTGAAATAAAAGAGGAATTCCTTACTGCTCTCAAGAACCTGGAAAAGGTTAGAAAGAAGAACTCAAGTTTGAAAAAAATATAGAACTTCTACAGAGTCTCACAGAACTCAATATGAAGGTAGAAGAAGGAAATAAAGTTGAACAAGATATGAAAAATTTGTTAAGAGCAAGGGAAATATAGTGTGGAATATTAGAAGTAGAAATTGTTTCTCTAAGGAATGAAGTTGAAAATATGAAGTTACAACAAGATATAAAGTTAGGAAAATAGAAAGAGGATTCAAGATTTCATGAGGTAGAAACATCAAGTAAATATAAGCTCGTGACTCATACTTTGGAAGGAAAAGACATCAGGAAAGAAGAAGGCAAAGAAGAACCATGGACAAGAGTTAATCACAAAAAAAGGAGGAGAAATCTACCATATTTTCCAAGGCACTCAAATAGTTTACATAATCTCTTCCATGGCTATTGCTTTTCATGTAACAAATATGGTCATAGAGTTGTACATTGCACTAGTTATGTTAAAAATTATGTTGATAGAAATTTCAATTCTTTTGCACCTCTTATGAATAATGATGTCATATGTTATAAGTGCAATAATTTTAGTCACAAGTCTAGATGGTGCAAAATGGTATTTCTTGAGTCAAGTAAAAATAATACAAAATCAACAATTAGGAAAGAGAAAAAAGGGCATGAGAAAGCTAGATCAATGTTATTACAAATAGATCTTCATGTTCAAGATAAGGGAAAACAATGGTTTCTTGATAGTGGATGTTCTAGTCACATGACAGGAGACAAAATTAAATTTCTTGTACTCAAAGAAACTGATGGAGGATCAGTTTTATTTGGTGATAATGGATCAATAAAAATTTAGGTGAAAGGAACTCTGAGTTTGGGTAATGGGAAAACAAAAATAGAGAATGTATTGTATGTCAAGGGGTTGAGGCACAATTTATTAAGTGTAAGCCAACTTTGTGATCAAGGGCATATGGTTACTTTTCATCCAAGTAGGTGTGAGATTAGGAAGTCTAAAACTAGAAAACTTATTGCAAATGCAAATAGAACTACAAACAACCTCTACATGTTAAGTGATATTAAAGGGAAAATTTATTTTCTATCACAAGAAGATGAGATTTGGTTGTGGAATAGAAGAATGGGTCATTTGAACTTTGAAAACATATTAAAAATAAGAAAAAAGCAACCTGTCAGAGATTTACCAAAGCTAAAAAGGCCACAAAACACAATCTATTCACAATGTCAGCATGGGAAGCAAACTAGAACAAGTTTCAAGTCAAAAGGATTTATGTCATCTGAGCCATTGAAGCTAGTGCACACTGACCTATGTGGTCCTACAAGGACAAATATTTTACAAGGTGAAAGTTACTTTATATTATTTATAGATTATTATTCTAGAATTATTTGGGTAGCCCTCCTAAAAGAAAAGTTAGAAGCTCTTGAGAATTTTAAAGCTTTTAAAGAGTTAGTGGAAAATGAAATAGGAAAAAATATTAAGATTTTAAGGTCAGACATAGGAGGAGAATTTACCTCAAATGAATTCGTAGACTTTTGTGAACAACATGGGATCAAAAGAGAATATTTAGAAGCAAGAACTCCTCAACAAAAATGGGGTAGTTGAAAGGAAAAACAAGATAATTGAGAATATGGCCATAGCCATGTTAAATGAGTCTAATATTTTAGATGGTTTTTGGAAAGAGGTGGTACATACAACAACATATATCATCAATAGAGCTCAAGTAAGAGTAAACCATCACAAAACTCCATATGAGCTTTGGAAAGGAAGACCAACTACTCTAAAGTACTTCAAAATTTCTGAAAGAAAATGTTACATAAGACGGGAAGAGAAAAATTTGGGTAAGTTTGACCCAATATGTGATGAGGGTATTTTTCTTGGCTATTCCACTAAGAGCAAAGCCTATAGATGCTATAAAAAAGGACACGTACTATTATAGAAAGTATAAATGTAATAGTTGATGAGAAGATAGGATCAAGAGAACTAGTTCAATAAATTGTGTATCAAGAAGATACAAGTTGTCAAGAAGAGTTATCTAAAGAATCAGAGGAAGAAGATGAAACACAAAGACTATTTTCTAAGACTCCATCTAGGTATGTACAAAAAAATCATCCAAGGGATCAAATCATTGGGAATCCAGATGAGAGACAGACAAGGAGAAGGATAATAACATCAAATCAACAAGCAAATTTCTCCTTGTTATCTAAAGTTGAGCCAAAATATTTCAATGAGGCAAGTGAAGATGACTTTTGGATTAAGGAAATGAATTAAGAACTAGATCAAATAGAGAAAATTAAGACTTGGGAACTTGTCACACGACCAAAAAATAAGAATGTGATTGGCACTAAATGGGTATTCATAAACAAGTTAAATGAATATGGTCAGGTAGTCATAAATAAAGCAATATTAGTATGCAAAGGTTATGCACAGGTAGAGGGAATTGAATTTGATGAGACATTTGCTCTAGTTGCATGACTTGAAGCTATCATAATTTTCTTAGCCTTCTCAAGTTTTAAAAACTTCAAAGTATATCATATGGATGTTAAATTAACCTTTCTAAATGGTGTTCTAGAAGAAGAAGTTTATATTGAGCAAATAGAGGGATTCAACTTAACTGATAAACAAGACTATGTATGCAAATTGAAAAAGGTACTTATGGTCTAAAGCAAGCTCCTAGAGCTTGGTACTCAATATTGGATAAGTACCTTCAGGAACAGGGCTTCAAGAAAGGAATAGTGGACAGTAACTTATATATCAAAAATGAAGGGAATGACTTACTAATTGTGGTTGTCTATGTGGATGATATCATTTTTGGAGGCAACAATGATATTATGTGTCATAAATTTGCAAAGAGCATGCAGAATGAATTTGAGATGTCAATGCTTGGTGAGTTGTCCTTCTTTATTGGACTTCAGATTTCACAATCAGAAAAAGATGTATTTATTTCTCAAACCAAGTATATAAAAGAGATGCTAAAGAAATTCAAGTTAGAATATTGAAAACTAGTAAGTACCCCCATGGTTACAATTTGCAAGTTAAGTAAAGATGATGAATCTCCTGAGGCAAATCAGAAATTGTACATATCTATGATTGGTAGCTTACTGTATATCACAGCTACAAGACCAAATATCATGCAGGCAGTGGGATTAGAATAAAGGTTTCAAGAATCAACCAATGAGACACATGTAGTAGTAGTAAAGAGGATTCTCAAGTATTTAAAAGGGACTATGGATTTTGGGCTTTGGTACCCCAAAAGCGATAATTTCGCTCTCATAGCATATACAGATGCAAATTGGGCTGGCAATATTGATGACAAAAAACACACAAGTGGAGGAGAATTCTTTCTTGGAGACTATTTAGTCTCTTGGCTAAGTAATAAATAGACATAAGTATCCTTATCCATATTAGAGGTAAAATATATTGCAGCATTTGCTTGTTGTACACAAGTTTTATGGATGAAATAAACTCTAGAGGACTTCACGATAAAGCATGATCACCCTATTCCCATATTGTGTGATAATACAAGTGCTATAAATATTTCAAATAATCTAGTGATGCACTCCAGGACAAAGCACATTCCGATCAAATATCATTTTCTGATAGAGTAGGTGATAGATAAGCAAGTCAAGTTGGAATATGTTACTAAAAATGAGAAGATTGTGGATATTTTTACTAAGTCACTTATGAAAGAGACTTTTGGATATCTTCGAAGAAATTTGGGAGTAATTCTACACCCATACCAAAATTAACCACCTCAAAGAGAAGAGGTGGGGGAGGGGTCAAGCTAAGAGTCTTATTCTTAGCCCCAAGCCCCAAAGGTGGCCCTTTGCCATTGATGACAAAGGGGGAGAGATTTGAGTTAGGGGGAGAGTAGTTTCTTAGGGGGAGAAAATTTGAAAAAGGTAAAATAAATGGTTAAAGAAAAAAGGGTTGCCATCAATGACAAAGGGGGATATTGTTCAAAATATGAGCAAGATTTGTTCTCATTGATGTCAAGAGTTGTCATGAGTTTGTTGATTAAGTTTCATCATCATTAATGTCACCAGGTGGTTTATCCAAAAGGAAAGGAAGAGGTTTAAAGGAATAGGATATAATATTTATTTTTAATTTTATATGCCTAAGGAGGCCTAAAAGGTTGAAGTCCCAAGGAAGGAGAAGTAGGTTTAAAAGGTAATATTAAATATTATAATATTTAATATTATAATATTCCCAGGTTACAGGTTGAGATGAAGAGAACAGTTCCAAGGAGTAATTAAAAATAATTCATTCCTCGGAAGACCCTTTGAGAAGGTTTCAAAATATTTAATTTAATTTATTTAAATTTAAATATTTTAACCTAAAGGTTAAAATTTAAATTTAAAATAAATTTGGGCGCCAAAGTTAAAAATTATAAAGTAATTTATTAATTCAAAATTTTAAATTAAAATTATTAATTAAAAGGCCGAAATCAAAGTGCATAAGCCAAAGTGTATATAAATGGGGACTTAATATTTTAATTAAGTCATCCATGCATAATTCGATAACCCAAAGTAAAAGGAAATCATGCATTGTTTGTGGTGAGGAAGAAAGGATTTCATGTGATTAAAATATTTGTAGGGTAGACAAATATTTAAATGCATGTGGTAAGTTTAGTGCATACCCATAGCGCTAGTTAGCGCAGTTGGTGACCAAGGAAGACTTAAGGCATTTGTAAGATAAAGGTTGGGATTTCAAATCCCTGTGCAGTCATTTTTGGAAGGGAAGAACTATCTTCATTTTGATCTCCAGAAATTATGGAGATAATAAGGAGAGGCACTCGAGTGTTTAGACTTGTGTGGGCATGTGGCCCAAAGGCTACCTAGCTTCATCTAGAGCGCAACGGTGACAACGAGGTCACGGGTTCAAAGCATAGCCAAGGCATGCACTATCCATTTTGCATGTGGGCCAAGGTACAAGGCATGCATTAAAACTTTTGTTTAATTTTTTAAAAAGTTCCTAGGTTGTGGAGAGCTTTAAGGCCACGTGAGTTTAGGTAGAACCTTGGAAATTAGGGATTCATAAGGTATTTGATATGTTATATTATTTTCTGATTTGAAAATTAAATAGAGGTTGGAGTAATAAGGTTTAATCAAGGGATTAATTCTTATAGGTTGAAAATTATCATTGGGAGTTTATAAAGTGATTGTGAAAGAACTAGGTCTTTTATAAATTGATTAATTTGGAGTTGATAAAAAAAATTGATTTCTATGTGTTAAGAAATATTTTTGATAAGTTTAGAGATAATAAGGTGTACTTGAGTCTTGCTTATTTTTGTATGGTGAACACTAATTTTGAGGGAAATAATTGAGTGAAGATTTTTGATATCTAATCATTGAGATTGTCAAAGAGGTTGATTGTGATTGAGATAGATTTTGAGGTCAAAATATTCATCAAAACAAAAGGTATGGGCACATATTCCTTATGAGTGAAATATTGTTGGTTGAATGTTGTGAAATGCAAGGTTGGAGTGAAAAGGATTGTTTGATAATAATTGTTGAAAATATTTGAGTGAGTGTTCATGTGCATGATATGTTAGTGATAAAAGAACATGAGTATCATTGTTATGTGAAAACTAGAATCATATTGAGTCAAGGTTTATAGTGTGATTTTTGGAAGTATAGTGAAACACTTGGTTAGGATTTTTATGCAAGTTGTGTTTCATTGAGTGGATGGTTGAGTGAAGTTGATTGATCATTATTGATTGAGAGCATTGGAGTGATAGTTCAAGATTAGTATTTCTGAATTGATTTGAAAGTGATTTTGAAAGTGTTAGAGTGATTTGTGAGTGTGAAACATATTGAGTCTCTTACCATTCTCTATATGTTTCTATGGTTAAACAAGATTCTGAGTGAAACTTGGTTGTGTGATTGAAGAGGTTTTCTAAAAGGATTAAATTGAGTTGTGTATGCAAGATTTGCAATTTGAATAAAGCTTTTGTGAAAGCTAGTGGACTATTTTGAGTAAGTCCTAGAGGGGACTTAAGGACAAAATTAAACAAGCTTTTGTGAGAGCTTGTGTGCAGATTTGAGTAAGTCCTAGAGGGGACTTAAGGACAAATTTGTGTGAGCTTTTATGGAAGCTTTCAAGAAATATTTAAGGTAAGTATTGGTGAAGACTTGTTGAGAAAATTAGACAAGTTCTAGAGAGGACTTGTTGAGCAGAGTTAAGACCAAGATTCAACAGATTTGTGATATATCAAAGGACAATGTTTAGTACAGATTTGAGATAGATAGTGAGCATATTTGTGCTAGATCGAAGCACAATATTTAGTACAAATTTGATATATATATTGAGCATATTTATGTAGGACAGATGATAGTGTTTAGTACAAATATGAGATAGAGATAGAGCAGAGTTATAGCAGGATTTGGAGGTGATAGAGTAGAATATTGTATTATCCAATGGATAGAGATCCATCAGCTAGGGTAGTGAGGACAAATGTCTTATGAGTGAGGAAAATGGTCTTTAGTGGAGAGAGATCCACAAGCCAGTGCAGTGAGGGCAGTAGTCTTCTAGAAATATCATCATCTAGAACAAAGGATAAAGGGTTATCCTATGGATAGAGATCCATAAAATTGATTAGGGGGTTGGTATCTCATTTGGACAGAGGTTTGTAAATATTGTAATAGGGAAGGATTCCCAAGAAAATTTATTGATAAAATTTTATAAAGAATATTTTCTTCGTGGAGTAGCCCACATCGGGTGAACCACATTAAATCATGTCTCTCATGTGTGTGATGCTTTGTGTAATGTTTACTACTTTAATATTGCTGATTTTATTATATGCTTTGAAAAGCAAAAAGTTTTATATTATACTATTCACCCCCTCTCAGTATAAGCACATGTTATTAATGACCATCCCATATCCATTCTTCCATTTCCCATTCTATATTTTTTGAATCGGTTCATCAATGTCATCCATTTTGTCTTCCACCCACTCATCGCTTGAGGGGGTAGATAATATTCATAAAATTTTACCTCAAAGAAGTCCAATATTTGAACACCCATTTTTAGACTTGGCGTTTATCCAAGAACCTTATTCGAGGCTATCATTTGTATCAAATTGATTTTTTAATCATAGCATAGTTTTAGCATAGTGAATCCACTCACATTAGCCTATTGATTTCAATCACATTAGCACAATGACTCTAGTTACACTAGCATAGTGACTCCGATCACATTAGCACAATGGCTCATGACTCAGTAGTTTAGTTGTTAATCTAGATTAGCATAGTTATTTCAAATGCACTCATCAGTTCATCAATGACAAGGTTCATAGATATTCATCGCTTCCATGATTGGGGCATCCTACATTTCTCTAAATTTGGGGTAACCTTATGTAACCTTCCTTAAGAACCAATTCATTATCATACATCATCATTCCAACTAACTAGGTGTTTTTTTTTGCACCACATTATATTTTTATGTAATGAAATACAAATAGGGGTATCTATAGATACCAAATTTTAGTCATTTGCACAACCAATCCATAAAAACCCTTCAAATCCCTAACCACTCATCGAAACCCCCAATTTGCCATAAAATCCTCTTTTACTTTCCTAATCTTCCTCAAATTTTTCATAATCTTGCATTAATTCTAATTAAACTCATATTTTTTATTTTAATCTTCCTCTTAACACCCAAAAATCCCCTTTCACACTCTATAATGTTTTAATTCAAATTTATTTGAATTTAAAATTCCTATAGATGGCCCAATATCCACATGCATTAAATATCTCTCACTACCCACCCAAGTTAAAACATACAATTTAAATACTTAAACCTTTTCACACTCGATAAAACTAGGCACTTTAGATATTGGATACCCTCCCTTCTCCCTCCAAAAAATCTGTAAATATTCCCTCTTTTTATTCATTTGAGCATCCTAAAAAATGCTAGCGAAGCACACTTGATATTTAGGTGATTCCTTTTTGTGTTTTTTCAAGATTATTCTAGAACTTAAATATGTATGTTCATATTCTCTTTGATTTTTATGGTTGTTATTTTGCTTAACACATTAACAAGAGCTACTAATCCCTTGGCTATTTGTATGTGTGTAGGAATTAGGGGCAACAAGAGGCTTAGGCAGATCTATGCAACCAATGGTGGTCACTACAAATCCACTAGTGTATGATTGGTCACTACAAATCCACTAGCGTACGATTGTGGTAACTCCAATTTAGAGTCTCCCTTGCAAAACCCCAAGAAGGTTCTTTGTAACAAAAAAAGTATTCAATAATAATATAAGAGGATTTGTTTTTGCAACATGGATGTATGCATTTTTCTTGTTTACATACTTTATTTATATAAATATTATCCTAATTTTTGGATGGTATAACCCTAACCCTAGGTAAATCCTAAATCATTATCCTAGTTAATACAATCAATATATGGTTATGTGTATCCCATGCCAACTATCAATAACACCCATATATAATAAAGTGTTATATACCTATGTACCTATCCCTGGATACCATATAATTCCACTCTCATTCCAAATATGTTATACTCAAAATATGAGAAGAAACTATACAATGTGATCTTCTAAGCAATGTTGACAACTAGTATGAATATTGATCACCCACCAATCCAAGTGAAATCTTGATTGGTGTTGGTGTTACATGATGTTGTTGCACCACTTTGAAATATAAATTTACTATATTTTTATGTAAATCACCATCACACATGATACTGTTATCATTCCATGTAGGTCAATACTAATATTGATACCCTATGCCATGACTCCATTGTTGTTATGCATGGTGTTTTTGATGGAAATGTGCTACAAACATAACCTAATTTTTTGCTTTACTTAAATGTTAAAAAAATTCTTCTTTTGTTTTAAATGCTTCCTCAAGATATCATGTCATGTTCCCTTTATTTCATGTATCACTACACTATTATAACATAGCTTCATTGGAATTTGTTATTTATTCTTCCATAAACTCTCCTATTACCTCTACTAAAGACATAGCTTTTTATTATTCTACTACATTTAAAACTTATTTCCTAAACATAAATACTTCTAGCTTCTCCTTGGATCCTTACTCCATAGGTTGTTAAATATCTATTTTCTTTTGTATATACCATAACTGTTAGTCTCACAATGACACTGAGAGGGGGGGTGAATCAGTGTAGCTCTTTAAAACTTAAATATTCAACACTCAAAGCCAAAATAATGAAAACATAAAACCAAATAAAGCAAGTATAACAAGAGAACATCACACAACAACAAGATGTACCGAGGTTCACCGATTTGGCTACATTCCAGAAAATGACTATTTGGACTCCCATCCAAATATAGCCTTTTCAAAGCACCAAATTTACAATAAATTTACCAGAACCCACTGGAAGGATCACCAACCCTTGATTTATCTGCACCAACAGAAAGGAGCACCAACCCCTGATTTATCTACACCAACATAAAGGAGCACCAACCCCTCTACCAAGCACCCACTTGATTTTTATATTGATAATAAAATGACATATATGAATGTCTTCACTAAAACCAAAACCCTATATGGTCTGTAAGCTCAAAATCTAAAACTTTCTATTTCACCCAGTATAACATCCCTCTCTCTGCATTACTCATAATTTGAATCTTCTCTTCTAACAAAAAAACTTATTGTTCTCTTAGCTGATTCTACTAATTGTTAAACGCTTTCTGGGTATTGTGCAACACTTTTTATTTGAAATCATCTCAAAATTTCAGCCACAATGGATATCATATGAGAAATTTATTCCCAAAATATTGAAGTGACATTTTTCACCACTCTCCAAAAATCACGGATTTTCACTCTTTATTTTTCTCCACACACACTTCTCTCTTCACAAAATAAATTCCCCGCATTTCAAATAAAATCCCTTGTCACTTAAAAAGCACACACTTGCATTATTTTTCCCTTTTTAATTTTAAAAAGGTTTTCTTTAATGAATCTTCTTAAAACAATATAACTTCCTTTTTTTTATTTTGAGAAGGCATTTCATCAAACATGTCACATGCAAAGAATTAACACCTTACTCGTTCTCTTACTTCGGAGCCACGCGACACCTCAAACAAAAAATTAAAGATGCTCTATTTGATGCCTTGAATTTGAAACAACACTGAAACCAAAACTCTGGTGACTCTGCAAGGTCGAAATGACCAACTAAAAGATTTTGCACAAGTGGAACAAATTGACATAAAAGTGACCTATATTGTTTTTACAACAATTATAACTCTCACCTTGTAACTCTATTTTTTATGAAATTTTACATGTATAATATCTACAATGCTGAATACATCTAGTTCAAATTTCGCTATATAACTTAATACGGTTCACCTATACTACCTCCACGAAAACTGTTGTTGACACACTTTTTCCAAAAAGAGCGTTTTTGTGACAATATTGCAATGCTTGTAACATTCGCCTCATTTCTCCATTTTGGTGTAAATTTGGAACACATATTTTTGAATATAACAACCACATCTAGTTAAATTTTTGCTATCAAATTCTTCTTGGTTTTCTCGCAGTGCTTCTGACAAAACTGCCATTTTTTAGCCTATACAACCACTTGCCAAATCATCCGCCAAGATACCAGAAACGTCACCGATCAATACAAACATTGTGCTGACACTTCAAAAACTATTATGGACTATTTCCTGACATGCTAGCATATTCCAAATTGATCCATCATGTCCAACTATGCCCATGATGACTTTTGCAATTTTTTGACAACTTCGTGACGATTTTTTCAATGTTTGCAAATTTGCATGAACAACATGTAACAACTTCACCCGAACATAAAAAACATCCTCATAAGCATTGAAAATCACTGTATATACTATGAAAAACCTCCGAACAACTTTCCACTACATCAACTTGTCCATCTGAGTGTGTTGACAACAATGACAATACTGTCATTGCACCTTTCTCAGCAATCTCCCCCTTTAGAATTGTTGGCAACACATGCACAATTTCCTGTAACTCTTCTCCCCATTTTACAACAAGACCAAAGGGCTGCTACAAACTCCCCCTGAGTCCATGTACAACATTCTTAGGCAAAAATTATTACACTTAGATAAAATCACAAACATGAGAAAAAAGATAAACAAATACACAAATGCTCCCCCTGAGAATGTGGCCCCAATAGCTAGTCAATTCTTGGGAAGTGTGACCACTCCAAATTTCTTGCGAAGGTACTCAAAGAATTCCTTGGGCAATTTTTTGGTGAAGAAATATGCTACTTGCTCTTTTGTTGGAATAAAATCCAACTTAACCTCACCTTCCACAACTTTCTCCTTCAAAAAATGATATCGGATAGCAATATGTTTTGTGTGAGAATGCATAACCAGATTATTTGAGATGTTAATGGCACTATTGTTATCGCACTTAACTAAAATTGAATCACTAAAATTAATTCCAATATTCTTCAGATTTTGTTTCATCCATAACACCTGTGTACAACACATTGTCGCTACAATGTATTCTCCCTCTGCTGTGGATAAGGAGACTGAATCCTATTTCTTACTATGCCACGCGACCAACCTATCTCCAAGATAGAATGCACTTCCATTGATACTCTTCCAGTCATCTACACATATTTCCCAATCTGCATCTGAATACACAATAAGAGTGAAGTCCTTACCTTTCAGATACCATAACCCATACTCCATAGTACCCTTGAGGTACCGAAGAATCCTCTTCACTGTTGTCACATGAGTCTCCTTGGGACTAGTATAAAATCGTGCTACCATGGATACTACCTACAAAATATTTGTTCTGGTAGCTATCAAGTATAGTAAGCTCCCAATCATAGATCTATACATAGTTTGATCAACATGTGGAGATTTGTCATCCTTGCTCAAATTGCAACCTATCGTCATGGGAGTGCTAACTGGCTTACAATCCTCCATTGTAAACTTTTTTAGCATCTCTTTCACAGATTTCATTTGATAAATAAATATGCCCTTATCCTTTTTATTAACTTGCAATCCGAGGAAATTCAAAATTTCACCAATCATTGATATTTCAAATTCTTTCTGCATCTTATTTGCTAAATATTTACACAACTCATCTTTGCTGCTACCAAATATGATATCATCTATGTATACAACAAGAACAATATGATGACCATTTTATGTTTTGACATACAAATTACTATCCACCATACCTTTCTTGAACCCTTGTTGAGTAAGATAATTGTCTAGCCTTGCATACCATGCTCGGGGTGCCTGTTTTAAGCCATATAATGCTTTCTTCAACTTGCAAACCAATTTGGGTCATCACAAAGCTGGAAACCATTTGACTGCTCAATATAAACTTCTTCTTCAAGTTTCCCATTCAAAAATGTTGATTTCAAATCCATTTGATAAACTTTGAAATTCTTGTAAACTGCTAAAGCCAAAAACATTCTAATTGCCTCTAGTCTGGCCACAAGTGCAAAGGTTTCCTCAAAATCAATACCTTCAACTTGTGCATAGCCTTTGCATACCAATATTGCTTTGTTCCTAAATACTTGTCCGTCTTCATTTAATTTATTTCGAAATACCCATTTAGTACCGATTACATTTTTATTTGCGGGTCTTGGTACTAACTCCCAAGTCTTGTTTTTGTCGATCTGATCTAATTCTTCATTTATTACCTTTACCCAACTTTCATCTTTGCTTGCATCAACAACATTTTTGGGCTCAATGCTGGATAATAAAGAGTAGTTACTTACTAATCTTCTTCTTGTCTGAACACCAACTATGGGATCTCTAGTTATTTTCTCTCTAAGATGATATTTCTACCAGCTACCTATTTTGAATTTCTTGTTTTCTTCCACTTCTGAATCATTGTTTGAATCCTCTGAGTCAATTTTTGGTTTCTTTTCCATTTCCTTTTCCTCATCTCCTTCAATGACATCTTCATAAATTGGGTAGTTCTCTTCATAGCTAATTACTCGTTCCCTTCCTTCATCAAATTTAACATCAGCACTATCCACAATTTTCCTTAGCCTCTTGTTGTAGCATTTGTAAGCTTTTCTTTTTGACGAATATCCAAGAAAAATACCTTCATCTGCTCTATCTTCAAACTTACCAAGGTTTTCTTTAGTTCTTTTGATGTAAAACTTGCTGCAAAAAACTTTTAAAAGAGTACCCATGTCATCTTGGAATAGTCATCTATACACAATATAAAATATTTGTCACCATTTATGCTTTGCGTTCTCATGGGTCCACATAAATCAGTATGTATTAGTTCCAAAGGTTTGCTTGTGTAGTACTCTTTTGTTTTAAATGAGACTCTAGTTTGCTTCCCATTTTGGCATGAAGCACAAATGCTATTTAATGGTTTTCCAATGGTGGGAATATCTCTCACTATCTTTTTTGAGTTGATTTTTACTAGATTTTCAAAACTGATATGACCGAGCCTCTTATGCCACAACCAATTCTCTTCTTCCTATCCAATCAAGCAAGCTCCTTCTGAAGTTTCTGAGAGAGTGTATAGGTTTCCAGATGTCCTTGATCCAGTTGCTATCAACTTTCCATTGTTTGCCTTTCTGACTTCACAACCTTGCTTCTTAAATATCACTTCATGACCTCTATCACAAATCTGACTTACACTCAACAAGTTATGCTTTAGACCAACCACAAACAAGACTTCTTTTGACATGATTTTTCTGTCACTATTCTTAACTAAACCTCTACCAACTATATTAGCTCCATCATTGTTTCTAAACTTTACTGAACCACATTCATAGTGCTGCAACTTCTCAAATTTTTGTTTGTCACCTATCATATGACTCGAGCATCCACTATCAAGTATCTATGTTGCAGATTTATTTTGCACTTTAAATGCAGTCTGTATGATCAAGGATTCCTTTTCTTCCTTAGGTCACACTTTTTATTTCCACTCAGGTTTGATTACAATTTTGTGCTCTTGTTTTGGCTTTTATTTTTCAGTAGCTTGTGCATATTTTTTAGGAAATTTTCTATTTTGTTTTATCCATTTGGCTGAAATTTTCTTCCCTGAAATTAATTTGATGCAAATGTACTTCAAAAATTTCTTGCAATATGCCCAAAATTATGACAATTATAACATTCTACTGCATAATCCATAAAAGGTGAAAAAACATTTCTATTGGTAAAATTCTTTGGTCCTACATTATACTTGCAATCTGAGATCTTATGTCCATAACCATTGCATTTAAAATAGTAACCTGAAAAGAGATGATTGAACCTGGGTGGTGGTCTTTGCCATGTTGTCGTAGGAGCCATAAATCTTCTTTTTCTTTGATGTGTTACATTGGTGAAGCCATCATTGTCAATTCTCCTTTCGTGCCTTGCATTATTGCTTTCCTTTGCATGATTCATTTTTGCTTGATCAACTTGTTTCTTCTCTTCATTATTTGTGGATTCTTCATTTATGGCCTTTGATCCATTTCACTATTCTCCTTCATTAAAACCCAAACAAAATTTGATGCCTGTAGTCTTTTGGTTATTTATGATCTTATCCAGCTTCATAGAACTTTCTTCATGTTTGTGATAACAACTAATTTTATGATTCATCTCTTCTAGTTGCATTCTTAAACCAACAATCTCTTCTTCTAGCTTGCTACAATAATCTATTTTCATGGTTATTTGCACTTTGAGATCTTCGAATATTTTCTTGGATTCTTCTATCTGTACTTTCAAATTTGTTATGATTTCATTTGCATCCTCAAGCTTTCTTGAAATTTTCTTATTCTTTTTTCTTTCTATCTTCAATTCATCTAGAGCTGCAATTAGTTCCTCTTCCAAATTCACTTTTGTGTCAATTTCTTCTTCATCACATTTCTATTCTTTTTCTGGTTTTTCTTCTTTGAGTGCCATGAAAATAGTTTCACCTATTTCATATTTAGAATCCTCACTAGAGCTATCTTATGATGAACTGAAATTATTGGAGATGAAACTTTTCTTCTTGAAGTTGCCTTTTCTGAAATTTGTTTTTTTTTTAGTCACTTCTTTCTTCGTGCGATCCTTCATCACTTCTCTTCTTCTCATTAAGTGGATATTTAGCTGCAAAATGCCCAACACCTCCACAGTTGAAACATTTAAACGGTAACTTTCCTCTATATTTTTCTTTTCCACTTTTTAGTTTTTGAACAAAGTTTTCTTTCATTTCATCTGGTGTCTCTTCTTCCTTGGATTCTTGTTTTGCTTTCATATTTTTATGGCTTTAAAAGTATCTTCTTTGTCTGTGGGTTTATATTTTCCTATTCTCATCTCATATGCAGTCAAATAACTATGCATCTCATCCATCCTAGAAGAATTTAGATCTTTAGCTTCTTCTATAGCTGAAACTTTAGAATCAAATATTTCGGGAAGGGATCTTAATACTTTTTTCATGATGACAGAATCTTTGATTTCCTCGTCGAGTCCTTTAATCGCATTAATGACTTCATTAAATCTCAGCATATATGCCTCTATATTTTCATCATCATTTATCTTTAATACTTTGAACTGAACTCAATGTGTTTGTAACTTGGCCTCCTTGATCTTAATGTCTCCTTCATGAATGCTCTTCAATTTGTCTCATATTTCCTTTACCATTTTACAACCCATAATATTTACTAGTTCATTGTACACTAATACACACATGATAGCATTATTTACTTTTGAGTCATTCTCAAACAGTTTCTTACTAGCAGAATCGGTTGGAGAAGTGGTGGGTATTGTGTATCCACTATCTACTGAATCCCAAATGTTACATCCCAAAGCACAAAGATATGTTTGCATCCTGAGTCTCCAAAATGCATAATTAGTTCCATCAAACAATGGTACTTTGTTTGATGAGAAGCCTTCACCACTTGCCATTATGTCACTTCCAAGATCACCCTAGCCGGTTAAGCCTATTCAGGAACCTCGCTCTGATACCAATTGTTAGTCTCATAATGACACTGAGATGGGGGGGTGAATCAATGTAGCTCTTTAAAACTTAAATATTCAACACTCAAAGCCAAAACAATGAAAACATAAAACCAAATAAAGCAAGTATAACAAGAGAACATCACACAACACAAGATGTACCGAGGTTCACCAATTTGGCTACATCTTCAAAAATGACTATTTGGAATCCCATCCAAATATAGCCTTTGTAAAGCACCAAATTTACAATAAATTTACCAACATCCACTGGAAGGAGCACCAACCCCTAATTTATTTGCACCAACAAAAAGAAGCACCAACCCCTGATTTATCTGCACCAACAAAAAGGAGCACCAACCCCTCTACCAAGCATCCACTTTATTTTGATATTGATAGTAAAATGACATATATGAATGTATTAACTGAAACCATAACCATCTATGGTCTATAATCTCAAAATCTAAAACTTTCTATTTCACCCAGTATAATATCCCTCTCTGCATTACTCAAAATTTGAATCTTCTCTTCTAAAAAAAAAAATTGATTGTTCTCTTAGCTCGTTCTGAAAATTGCTAAACACTTTCTGGGTATTGTGCAATACTTTGTCTGTAAACTCCTCTCAAAATTTTAGCTAAAATAAATATCATATAAGAAATTTATGCCCAAAATACTGAAGTGATTTTTTTCACCACTCTCCAAAAATCATGGATTTTCACTCTTTATTTTTCTCCACACACACTTCTCTCTTCAAAAAATAAAGTCCCCGCATTTCAAATAAAATCCCTTGTCACTTAAAAATCACACACTTGCATTCTTTTTTCATTTTCAATTTTAAAAAGTTTTTCTTTAATGAAGCTTCTTAAAATAATATTACTTTTTTTTTTTTTTTTAGAAGGCATTTCATCAAACATGTCATGCAAAGAATTGACACCTTACTCGTTCTCTTACTTCGAAGCCACGTGACACCTCAAACAAAAAATGAAATATGCTCTATTTTATGCCTTGAAGGTGTAACAACATTGAAACTGAAACTCTAGCGACTCTGCAAGGTCGAAATGGCCAACTAAAGGATTTTGCACAAGTGGAACAAATTGACATAAAAGTGACCTGTACCATTTTTGAAACAATCATAACTCTCACCTCGTAACTATGTTTTCTCTGAAATTTGAAAAGTAGAATATTTGCAATGCTAAATATGTCCAGTCTGAATCTCACTACATAACTCCTTACGGTTAGCCTGTACTACCTCCATGAAAACTACTGCTGACACACTTTTTCCAAAAAGTGTTTTTGTGACAGTATTGCAACGCTTGTAACATTCACCTCGTTTCTCCATTTTTGTGGAAATTTGGAACACATGTTCTTGAAGATAACGAACACCTCCAATTAAAATTTCACTTTCAAATTCTTCTTTTTTTGCTCGTAGTGCTTCTGATAAAATTACCCTTTTTCGGCCTGTACAACCACTTTCCAAATCATCCGCCAAGATACTGGAAATGTCACCAACCAATCCAAAAACTATGTTGACACCTCAAACACTATTCTGGAATTTTACCTAACATTATGGCATGTTCCAAACTGATCCATCCTGTCCAACTATGCCCATGACAACTTTTGCAATTTTTTGACAACTTCTTGATGATTTTTTCAACTTTTGCAAATTTTTGCACGAACAACCTGTAACAACTTCACCCGAACATCAAAAACATCCTCATAAGAATTTAAAATCACTATACATACTCTGAAAAACCTCTGAACAACTATCCATTGCATCAACCTGTCCATCTGAGTGTGTTGACAACAATGACAATACTGTTGTTGCACCTTGCTCAACAATAACTTCATGAACTTCCATTCCATACTAATATTGATAGTACCAAAATAATACAACCAAGGATAACCAAGAATAAAGGAAAGAATAAGTAATATGATGGAATGAGATCAAAAGCAATCACATATGTTTCTAAGGTTACACCACATAAGAATAACATAAAATACATAAAGAAAAATTGTATATGTTCAATAGACAAAGAAATGAAGTGAATAGATGACAATTGATGAGCAAGTATAGGATAATCTCTTCATTGGACCCTTTACAAATAATTTTTTAAATAACATATTTGATATACTAAACCAATAATCAATACATGGCTTATAACATAGAATATTTTAAAAATAAAAAATTGATAGAAAACAAAAAAGCAAAAAAAAATGAAGGAAATTTATTCATTATGTGTGTAATAATAAAAGCTATCATTTGATTTATCAATTAAAAATGAATGATGGAAAATTAAATGAGAGTAAAATTATGCAATGTGTTTCTAATTTAAACCAAAAATAATTTATTTAAATTATAGGATAAGGCTATATATTCAATATTTATAACTATAAAATTTCAATAAAATATTTGGTAAGCAAATAGAAAGTTTTTAGTTATGCACTTCAATATCACATACTTGTTTCATGTATGTAATAATAGCAAACATAATTTGGTTGAAAATTATTTGATAACATCATTGAATCAACACACATAAGGATTGGATATCTCAATCATTGTTGTGGATATTAGATTCAATGATAAAATTGGACATGTTTTATAGTAATTGTACAATAAGTATAAAATGGTTTCGAGTTTTATTTTTATGAAAAACTAGAAAGTAATAGGTTTGAGATATAGGAAATAGAAAGAGCATAGGAGAGACAATAGTTTATGTATACTGATATTGTTGATAAGTTCCCTCTTCCCTTTTTAGGTATAAGATATTTATTACCACTTCTAGATTACTTAAAAAATATAATATTTTTTCCTCTACATATATCTTTAATGTTGGAAATTAATCCAGATTTTACTTACCTTTTACAAATTTCTAACAAATCTTATTTTCTGAATTTTGGAGCATGTATACCTTCTTCAGTTACATATATGGATGTTGGGCACAACTTCAAATGTTAGAAGGAGAAGAAGAAAAAAAAAAGCAAGTTAGGGGAGTGGAAGTAGCAAGCATGAGAAGTAGAAGAAGGAAATAGCAAGCCTCTAAGTAATCTCTTGCGTAAAATAAGTGCAGCAATAGCACAACATTTGCAAAGGTGTAGAAAATTTCTAGTGAAAGAAGTTTCTTGTGTAAAAGCTTTTGCTTATTGTAAAGCTGTTATAAATTATATATTTGCATATCCTCATGTATTTGCTTTGTTTTTCTGGATTTGTGCCTTTATCAAACTTGTGAATATTTTTTACTTAAGTGTTTGCTTTCTAAGATCATGCAATCTCAAATAGAATAAATTTCAAAAATTTGATTTTAAGGTTTCATGCTTGTTTGGCTTTGGAAAACTTCAACTTTGTTTATATGCATAAAGTCAAAGTATAACTTTGGCTGACATCATCAATTCTTGTGAAAAGTCCAATTTTTTACAATTGCACAACCATGCCTCTCTATTTTGGCATCATGCAAAGTTTGGCTTTTTGCAAGCCCAACATCATGCAAGTCCAACTTTGTGCAAGTGCGCATAAAACTCTTGTGTTCCAATTTCATTCCACTTCCAAATCAGTATGAGATCTTGAGCCATCAATGGGATTTTCAAAGCCACAACAAAAATCCTTGCCAATTACATATCCCATGATTCAACGGCAAGAATTATGATTACTAGATCATTCTAATGAAGATTTTGTTTGGGTCTTAGGAGCTCTAGGATCCAGTGGATAATTCGTATACGGAACCCATATATGCAACAATGTTAAGTGTTCTTTCTCAAGATGAGAAATATTTGTTGAAGGAGAACAAAAAGAAGGATTAGAAGACCCTATTCTACATTATGCAGACGGTTGAGGAGACCATCTTTCCTATAATTACAAGAGTAACAAAATCAACGGAGGTATGGGATATATTAGTCAACTCCTTTCAAGGCACCAACAAAGTAATGTTGGTGAGGTTGTAGATGTTAAGAAGAGAGTTTAAGAATTTACAAATGAGTGAAATAGATTCCATGAGTGACTTATTTACCTGCATAATGGGTATCATCATCTAAATGAGCATGAATGGAAAACATGTTGAGAACCAAATAATTGTGGAGAAGGTATTGAGAAGCCTACCAACAAGTTTTGACTTAGTAGTGATTTACATTGAATAATCAAGGGACTTAAAAACCCTTTCAGCGGATGAGCTCATGGTTTTTTTTGCAAATATATGAGCAGAGGCTAAATCAGATAGCATTGTCTTCATTAAAGTAGGCATTCAAAATGTAGGTCTCATATAGAGACAATAATAGAAGAGAGGAATCCTGGAAAATAGACTCAAGTTATCAAGGATAAAGAAGACATGATAATAGGAGTAGAGGTGGTAGAGCCCATTAGAGAGAAGGAAGAACAAACTACTCCAAAAAAGAAGAAGCCAACTACAGTTTCCATAATGCAAGAGGAAGAGGAAACACCAAAAATTAGTAAAGAGAATCAAATCAAAGGTATGATAAATCAAAAATCCAATGCAAATGTTGTAAGAAATTTTACCATTATAGTTATGAGTGTAGAAAGAAGATGCCTAAGGAAAATAAGAAACAAGCCCACTATACCAATGAGAATGAGAATGTAGAAAACAAATATGCATGTGGGTCTATGATGTTAACTTGTAGTGTTTATGAAGAGATCTTAAATAATATATGATATCTTGATAGTGGCTATAGTAACCACATATCTAGAAACATAGAAATATTCTCATGACTTGATGAAACCATCAAGTCTAAAATGAAGATGAGAAACAATAACAAGGTACCTAACATGGGTAAATGGAGGATTGTAATTTGCACAAGACAACGAGAAGTAAAATAGATCATTGTTGTGTCTTATGTACCTAGGTTGAAACATAATCTATTGAGTGTTGGGCAACTTGTGTAAAAGGGGTGCATTGTGTATTTTGAAAATTGAGCTTACGTAATTAGAGATAGAGAAAATAGTCTCATTGGAAATATGGCTACGACAAAGAACAATATGCTCACTCTGAAAAATTCTTTGAGAAATATTAATTTCATTCAGTGGAGTTGTAAAGAATGCTACATGGTTTTGCCATATTAGATTTTTTCACTTGTATTTTAGTGGCCTGAATTTGCTGTACAAAAATTAGATGGTGAGGGTATTGCCTTTCATAGAATAACCCAATCAACCATGTGAAGGTTGCATTGTGGGAAAACAACATAGGGAAATATTACCTATAGGAAAATCATGGAGAGATTCACAACCATTGGAGCTAGTGGATTCATATATATCTAGGCCTATGCAAACCAACTCATTTTCCAACAATAAATACTTTTTGACTTTCATAGATGATTTTAATGGAAATATATGAGTATATCCCCTGAAACAAAAGTTAGAAGTATTTGGTAAATTTAAGGAGTTTAAAGATTTGGTTGAAAAGCAAAGTGGCTATTATGTGAAGACTCTAATAATATATGGAGGAGGTAACTACATCTCTAATAAATTCCACAACTTCTACAAAGAAAATGAAATTAGAAGATAATTCACAGTCAGATACACACCATAGTGAAATGGTATTGTAGAGAGGAAAAACAAGACCATAATGGATATGGCAAGGAGCATTCTGAAGGTAAAAGCATTGCCAAATGATTTTTAGATAAATGTTGTACTATGCATAGTATATTTTCTAAATAGGTGTCCTAGGAAGAGTGTGAAGGATGTGATTCCACAATAAGAATGGAATAATAATAAACCAAGTGTTTATCACCTATGGACCTTTGGGTGCATAGAATATACACACATTCTAGATGAGAAGAGAATAAAGCTAGATGAAAAGGTAAAAAAAACATCTTCATTGGGTACAATGACGAGTCAAAGGCTTATAGATTGTATAATCCTATTACAAAGAAGTTGATTATGAGCAAAAATGTGAAGTTTATAGAATATGAAGCTTGGAATTGGAAATCTAAATCTAGTCAACAAGGGCTAGCAAGTATCCAGTATGAAGACTTAAATGGAGAAAACATGGATCAACCTTCAACTTCAAGCAATATTACTAGTGTGGGTAGAAAACCTTCCTTATCAAGATCATCACCACTTGTAAGAATGATATCCAACATGAGAATACCAACAAAGATAAGGACCTTGCAAGAAATAAATGAGGTAACTAAAAATGAAATAGAAGATGAAGAACATTATATATTTTTTTATTTCCTATTTCATTTGAAGAAGCAATTAAAGATAGAAAATGGGTGAAAGCTATGAATGATGAGATAGAAGTCATATATAAGAATCATACTTGGTAGCTAATATATATTTCAGAAAGAAACAAATAATTGGTGTAAAATCAGTGTATAAAACCAAGTTTCATATCCAAGGTAATGTTGAAATGCATAACTCAAGGCTAGTTGCAAAAGGGTATAATAAGAAGTTAGGCATGGACTATCATGATTTCTATGCACCTATAGCAAGGCTTGACACAATCAAAATAATTCTGGCATTAGTAGCCCAAAATGGGTGGAAAGTTAATCAAATGGATGTCAAGTTTACCTTTCTCAATAGAGTATTGGAAGAAGAGATCTACATAGACTAGCCACCCAACTAAGAGTTATAAGGGCAAGAAAAAAATATTCTTAAGTTGAATAAATCCATTTATGGGATAAATCAAGCACCTAAGACTTGGTATAACCACATTAATGCACACTTTTAAGATAATGGATTCATAAAATTCCCATATGAGCACGCTATCTACATTAAGACTAATCAAGAAGGAGAGATAATAATAATCTCCTTGTATGTAGATGATTTTATTTATACTAGCAACAATAATATGGTGTTTTATTAGTTTAGGAATGCCATGAAACATGAGTTTGAGATGATAAATCTAGGCTTAATAAAATATTTTCTTGGCATTGAAGCTACCTAATCCATAAATGGTATCTTTATATCTCAAGGAAAGTATGCCAAGGATGTTTTGAAGAGGTTCGAAATGGAGAACAACAAACCAACCATCACTCTAGTTGTAACAGGTCTAAAATTGAACAAGAAGGATTGTAGTAGTAATGTGAACTCAACCCTTTACAAGATTTTAGTTGGTAGTCTAATGTATTTGACAACAATTAGACCTAACCTAATTTTTGTAGTGATTTTAGTCAGCAAATTCATGGAGGGACCAAAGAACACTCAATTACATGCATGGAAAAGAATATAGTGGTATATCAATAGAACTATGAACCATGGGATATTTTATGTGAGGTTAGACTAACTTGAACTTATTGGCTACACAAATAGTGATTGGGCTAAAAATATTGATGATAGAAAGAGCAATTCTAGATATGCATTCCATCTTGGATCAGGTGCAGTCTTGTGGTCATCCAAGAAGTAACCCATTGTTGCATTGTCAACTAGAAATACAAAGTATGTTGTTGCCACTTCAACCACATGTCAAGCATTTTGGGTGAGAATAATATCAAGCAAGTTGAATCATACATAGGAAGGGGTAACTACAATATTATATGATAATATTTTTGCTAGATCCCTATCAAAGGATCTAATATTTCATGGCGAAAGCAAGCACATAAAAATTTGGTATCATTTCATCAAAGAGTTCATGAAAATTAATGAAACTGACTTACTATTTTGCAGGTCCAAATAGTAGGTTGCAGATATTTTCACAAAATCTTTAGAGGAAGATTTTAAAAGGCTGAAGGAAATACTAGGTGTAAATTTTTTTTGTGAAATCTGGCTTAAAGGAGGATGTTGAAAATTAATCCATATTTCAGCTACCTCTAATAGATCTTATTTTCATTGATATTAGAATCCATCATCATATTTTGAAGCACCTATATTTACTCTTGCTAGGTATAGTTGTTTGGTAATTTGAGTACCACATGTTGTTAATTATGTGTTAGGTGAATTTTTTCCTCTTCATCAACTATATATGGGTGTTGGGTACAACTTCAAATGTTGGAGAAAGGAATAAAAAGACAAACGAGTTAGGAGAGTTGAAGGGGCAAGTGTAAGAAGCAAAAGAAGGCAATAGCAAAGCCTCTAAATAATCTCCTATGTGGAGTAAGTGAAACAAAACCAAACCTGACAATTTTTAATTTGAAGCATCTATCAACTCACAAACATATGCCAAACATATATTGGTTGATTAGAAAAAATATATTATGCTATAGACACTATCAATGCAATTTTCAAAGTTAATTCTTGCAATTAAACACAAATAAAAATAATAATTGCCTGTGGATAGGGATTTCCCATCCATTGCATTTTTGGCACCATGAACTATTAATGTTAGAAGAATAGATTGATTCGACACAACGCTTTTGTAGATCTTATATACTTTCGACAGGCATAACTTTTAAATAAATGTACATGGTCTGACATCAATTGCTAAATTTAGCGAGTCACGAGGGACCTGGATTTTATTCCCAATTTTCTCAAATTTTTCCTTTGCCTCGAATCCATTTTATGCAAAATAAAAAGTGGATTATCCACATCAAAGAGTGGACTAGATTAATTAGACAAAAAGTGTTAGAAAATAATGTAAAATATCATTGAAGAGTATTTTTTTTTTTTAATAATGAATAATAATAGAAGAAAAAATCATGTAGAGAATTAAAAAAAAAATAGATAAGTTAAAAAGCAGGTAGCAATCCGAATAGAAACAATATTGAAAAATTAAAAAAATTAATTATAAAAAGGAAAGTTAAATGTAAAGATAAAAAAGGTTAGTATTATATTAGTAAAAGAAATTATTATAATGATTTTATATATTTATGTATTTTAATGAGTGATTTTTTTTTTGGTAAATAAAAGTTGTCATTAATTATCGGGTTTTGTAGGTTAACCCAAAACCTAATACAAAATATAGCCTTATGTTGAGATTACGAATCCCGGTCATCCTTAAAACATTCTTTCCAAAAAATGTGTTGGTTATCCTATAACACCTTACACTTACTACAGAAAGACAGTTCAACATGACAATTAACATTACTTACAACGATAGACATTTGAGTTGACTTAGAGAAAAAACTCTATGTTTATCATGAAAAACTTGGGGAAAAAACACCCTTCCACCTTTCTTCTTAATCAATAGTGTACTTTTCATGTCTAAGAATATCTTCCACTTCATGTGGTACCCATTGTGTCCACATCATCAAACTTCCCACATCAATACCCACATTGGCTAATTTTTCAGTCGCTTTTTTGGCCTCACGAAACACATGGCGAATCCTCCTATCTTGTCTTGCCACAAAAAGGTTCCTTGCCTCGTGGATGGTGACCTCAATCCTCCATGGAGGTTTTCTGCCATTGGTTAATAGGTTGATGATATTAATGGAATCGCCTTCAATCATCAAACTTCCATGAGTCTCCTCAACAACTTTTAACCCTCTCAAAAGGGCTCTAGCTTCTGCCTCATTATTAGTTCTAATTCCCAATGGTTCAGTGAAGGCCTTAACAAGGTTTCCTTGATCATATTTGATTACTCCTCTAGCTCCTGCTCTTCTTGGGTTCTCCTTAGCTGCACCATCAAAGTTTAATTTGAACCAACCCCTAGGGGGTGGCACCCTAGAGACCCCATTTTTGGGATTGGGTAGACGGATGAAAGGCTTTTCCTCAATACCTAAGGCTAAAGCAATTTGTCTTTCCTAGGGAGGGATTATACGGTTCTCCTTGGCAAGGATACTAATGTTTTCTTTCACAAAGGTAAGTATTCTTTTGAGGATTGTTTTAAGGCTATGAATGGTGTCCTTAAAAGCTCTATGATTCCTTTCTAACCATATCTTCCACAAGAAATGGTGCCAATATATTTTTCAAAGGTACTTAAATTTTAGACTAACAAAGGGTTGAGGCCATTGTTGGAAAATTTCAAAACCTGAATCCGGATTGACCCACGAGATCCTAAAAGCCTAGAAAAGTTCATTAAGGATGGACGCTGCCATCGAACACTCTAGGAACAAATATTAGGTTGACTCCCACCCAGCCCTGCACATATGACAATGGTTAGCAATAACCATACCTTTGGTCAACATATTATCCATGGTAAGAATTTTTCCTTGGATCACCAACCATGAGAAAAAATATATTTTAGGGATTAAACCCTTGATACAGACCAAATTCGATTGAAATTGTTGGTCTTCATTGTTAAGGAGCAAGTTATAGGTGGATTTAATCGTAAAATCTCCACTTTCAGTCTCGGCCCAAGCAATGTGATCCTCATATTCTCCAGAGGGAATAATTTGCTATGTAAAAATATAATGAAGTTCTTCGGACTCAGCTTCAAAACCCTATACTCTAATGTATTTCCACCTAGGGGTGTTCATATCCTGCCATATGTAATCAGCCACCCTTTGCCTAATCTATTGCTCCATGTGTTCTTGTATCCCATCCAATCAGGGATTCTGGGATAATTCCTCAGCTCTCACCCATCGGTCCTTCCAAATTTTTTTCATTTACCCATTCCCAAGGATCCATCTAATCCCTCTCTTGACTAGATATTTTCTTGTTAGGATTGCCTTCCAGAAATTTGACCCCATACTCACCAGATTATCATTGAGGAAATTCGATCCTTGGAGGTATTTCCTCCTGACTATAGCCGTCCATTAATTTTTGACCATGGTTAATAGCTATCATGCTTGTTTGGCTAGCAGAGTTGTGTTGAGATTAGCAATTATCCTCAGCCCTAGGCCCCCTTGTACCTTAGGTTTGCAAACCTTATTCCACCCTACCAAATGGATCATTTTTTATCCTTAGTACCTGACGAGAGAAAGTTATTTTGAAATTGGTCAATTTTATGATACACCTTGCTTGGAGCTCTGAAAAACCTATAAGAAATATACAGGTATACTTTGTAGGGAGGCCATTGTTAAGAATTCTTTGCCCACTTGAGATAATAAATGTTTTTTCTAGCCTACTAGATTTTTTTGGATCCTCTTCAACACAATATTCCACATTGACCCTTTTGGTTTCCCATAGAAAAGGGGAAGGCCTAAGTAGGAGGTAGGAAGAGATGCAATCTGGCATTCCAAAATTCTAGCAATGTTGTTTTTCCTAGGAATGGGGGTATTTATAAAATACAACTTGCTCTTATTAAAATTCACTTTTTGTCCGGCCGCCTCCTCATACATCTTAAGAATGTGTCTAATCCTTCTTAACTCAACCACTGAAGAAAACATAAGCAACAATGTGTCGTCAAAAAATTGTTGATGGGTCACTGGGGCTGTTAATAAAGTTTCCTTTATGCCTGATATAAGTCCAGCTACTGTCGCTGCCTTGATGGTTCTTCCTAAGGCTTCTGCTATAATGATGAAAAGCATGGGAATAATGGGATCTCCTTGTATCAGTCCTCGTTTACTTTGAAAAAATATTGTTGTAGACCCATTTACCAAGACTGAAAACTAGGCCTTCAAAATACATTCTCTGACCAACTTGACCCATTGAGTGTGGAAACCCAATTTTACTAAAACTGCCTCTAGGAAATCCCAAATTATCCTATCAAAAGCTTTGTTCATATCTAGCTTTAAGGCCATGACTGCCTTCTTAGTCTGGGCAACCGTATTGAGAGCCTCATGAACTGTGATAACTCCATCTAAGATTGATCTTCCCTCAACTAAACTTGATGATAAAATACAAGGCCTTCTTCAAGTGGTTAGCTAATACTTTGGATAGTATTTTATAGGATACGTTACACAGGTTAACCGACCTAAAATTAGCCATGGTCTTAGGATTGGAGCCTTTGGGTATCAAAGCTATAAATGTTGAATTAAAACCCTTGGGAATGTGATTAGAAGTTTAGAACTCCCTAATGGCAGTGATGATGTCTACACCAACAATTTCCCAAACTGGTGTTCTTAAAAGCTCTATGATTCCTTTCTAACCATATCTGCCACAAGAAATGGTGCCAATAGATTTTTCAAAGGTACTTAAGTTTCAGACTAACAAAGGGTTGAGGCCATTGTTGGAACACTTCAAAAAATGAATCTGACTTGACCCACGAGATCCTAAAATCTTGGAAAAGTTTGTCAACGATGGATGCTACCACTGGACACTCTAGGAACAAATTTTGGGTTGTCTCCCACCCAAACCTACACATATGACAATGGTTATCAATAACCATACATTTGGTCAACATATTATCCATGGTAAGAATTTTTCCTTGGATCACCAGCCATGAGAAAAAAAATATTTTAGGGATTAAACCCTTGATCCAGACCAAATTCGATTGAAATTGTTGGTCTTCATTGTTGAGGAGCAAGTTATAGGTGGATTTGACCGTAAAATCTCCACTTTAAGTCTTGGCCCAAGCAATGTGATCCTCATATTCTCTAGAGGGAAGAATTTGTTGTGTTAAAATATTATGAAGTTCTTCGGACTCAGCTTCAAAACCCTGTACTCTAATGTATTTCCACCTAGGGGTGTTCATATCCTACTAGATGTAATCAGCCACAATTTGCTCAATCTGCTACTCCATGTGTTCTTCTATTTTAATGAGTTATTGATTCATGAGTGGGTTATCTAATATATGTTCAGTCCATAGTTGGATTAGTTTTTTTTTGTATATGAGTTGGATGACAACAAAATTCATATAATGGAAAAATATTGTATGGAGTTAGATAATAATAAAAATTGTAAAAATGATTGTCAATTCCATGAAATTTGTGAGCCATGTAGTTTCCTATATTGAGTAAATAATTTTGTATTGTGTGAAAATTTTGTGTGTTTTTCATTTTAAATTAAAGAAAAATGTTGAAATGATGAGATAATTTGTATGCTTCCACAACATATTCTTTAAAAATAACTTGATGCTATAGCATAGATCCTATCAAAATATATTAGATCATGGTTTCAAAAAAGTTGCAACAATTTTAATTTCTATCATTTGGTATCATATCTAGTGTTGAAGCTATAGTAGTTAAAGTTGAAACTAGGAACCAAAATTAAAGCTAGGGTTTCTAACCCAAGGGTTGGACTTTGTTAGGTTCCTCAATCCTAACATTAATAGTTAGTATTAGTTAGTATTATTAATCATTTAATTATTATATTATTAACTTATAAAATGAACCATCACAACCCTTCATAACGTGAACCATCACATCTCTTCATATGTGAACCATCATGTCTCTTCACCAACGTAGCTTTAGGGTAGATATATATATTATGTTGGCCATCCATATCAAATCATCCAATAAGAAGAAGAATAATATAGATTCTAAAGGAGGGAGCCCCCTATAGTGGCAAAGCGATTACAAGGGAGCCCCATTTGAGTGGCCTCCGATTACATTTATATTAATTTGTTAATAATTTTATAGTAAGACCTTGGGGTCTTACCATTTGGTATCAAAGCCATGTGGGACCCAATCATGTGGGAATTTCTCAAAGATCTTCATCAAATCACTTATGTGCATGAGTATCAAACTCATTTTGAGGATATCACCAAACACAACACAAGATTGTATGAATCAATTCTCATCAATGGCTTTATTAGGGGATTAAAAGAGGAAATTAGAATGGAGGTGACAAGGTTCAATCCTTATACCATGATGCAGACCTATGGATTGGCAAAATTAGCTAAAGATAAAATTAATGCACAACAACGATTAGGGAAATCACTTATGGAAAAATCATCGACCACTTACATTGCTACCAAACCTATGCATAATGGAAGGGCACAAAGAACTTACACAATCCCCAAATCTAACTAAAATTTACGAATTAAACATCTTAGCTTTGAGGAGATGAAGGAACGACGAGCAAAAGGACTTTGTGATAATTGTGATGAACAATTTGGACCCCACCATAAATGTGCTACACTAACATTGTATCCCTGTCTCTCCATAGAGCAAGTAGATGAGGTAGTTGTGTCCGAAGTGACCAATGCACCTACTCATCACAATGAAGACAATGAGGTCGATGTGTAAGAAGTGATTGATGTACCAAGCAAGGATGAGGTAGACATACCCAAAGTGATCAATGCTAGCCAAACATGCACTCTACAAGACCTACACATACCTTCCTCACCAATAGTGAGTTCTTGCCATATGACCAAACCTATTCGGAACCAACGCAGAGTGACTACACACTCCTTCTCCATTGGCTCTACCAAGGAACCAAAAAAGGATATGAAATTATTACCATCACTTTTGATGCATCATTCTGAAGTATTTGAGAAACCCCAAGGGTTGCCCTCCCATCGTCATCATGATTATCCTAAGGAAGATTCTACTATTGTTCTTGGCAACCCCCCACTAATGCTTCATCCTTCTCGATATCCCTGCCTACGAAAGGATGCCATTAAAATAGTCCAAGAACTTACACAAATCCTTCTTGGAAAACAAAGGACAAAGCTTCTCACTTTGATATTTGAGGACAAAGCTATTTTTAAGGAGGGTGGCATGTTAGGATCCTCAATCCTAACATTATTAGTTAGTATTAGTTAGTATTATTAATCATTTAATTATTATATTATTAACTTATAAAATGAACCATCACAACCCTTCATAACGTGAACCATCACATCTCTTCATACATGAACCATCATGTCTCTTCACCAACGTAGCTTTAGGGTAGATATATGTATTATTTTGGCCATCCATATCAAATCATCCAATAAGAAGAAGAATAATATAGATTCTAAAGGAGGGAGCCCCCTATAGTGGCAAAGCGATTACAAGGGATCCCCCTTTGAGTGGCCTACGATTACATTTATATTAATTTGTTAATAATTTTATAGTAAGACCTTGGGGTCTTACAAGAGTTGGAGTAATAACTAGGAATAATTCTACATATAAATCACAAGTCATATCTAGACAAGTACAAAAGCTTATTAGTAATGCTAAATCAATACATGGATATCATAAGAATGCTAGCTTGTGAAAAAATTTAAAAGGGCACCATAGTTGAAATAATATTGTTGATAAATATAGTAACAACAAGAGTGACCTCAAAAGAAAAATGGAAATAATTGGAGTACCACCAAAGGATAAAGGAGGAGTGATAAAAAAAAGTGAAGAAATAATAATATCTACAATGAGACAAAGGAAAAAATAATCATCTTTTAGATAGAAAAAGATGTGAAGCAACAAAAAAATATTATAGCTATTACACTTTGTGGTTGTAGTGACTTGTTATCCATGCAATTTGTTAATATGAAAATTTTTAATATGGAAATATTACCATAAGGACCCCGGTGCAGTAATAGGTTCATATCCATGTTGAAGTAAAAGGGCAAAGACTCAATAATTGGAACAACTATTCAAAATTTACATAAGAAACTATGGTAATTGGACAAGAAGTCAATAAATTTGTTTGAAAATATATAATGATGTAGATAGAGTAATAATTGGATAAGGTGTAGATCAAATTATATAAATATATGTAAAGGTGTGTGTAAGGTAAAGGTGTGCATTCAATAAGATGTTGAAAGATTTTTATTTCAAGGAATGTGAAATTAGATCATTAATGAAGATAATGTTTAATAAAATAATTCTAAAAACACATGTTATGGAAAAATAAAATATGTTTGAGAAATAAATACATTATGAAAATAGAAAAGTTAATAAAGTTACAAAATCAACTTATAAGCATAGAAAACCAAAGTAATAATATTAAAGAAAATGGTAGTAGCAAGAGCTCCGAGAAAGGGAAACAATAGAAGTAGCCTCCCAAAAATAAAGGGGAAGTTATGAGACATTGGATGAGTTATGTGCATAGTAGAAGGAATGCCCCAAACATGAGGGAAGAAAAATGAAGACACGAAATCATAAAAATATCAGAAGATGTAAAGAATAAATTATCAAATTATTCAAAGAGATGAACATGAGAAGTAATAAGTAATATGTGACAACAAACATAGATTAGTTATTCATGTAGTCTATTAGGATAGGAAGGTTACCATATGAACACTTTCAATTGAGTCATCTGTTCACACCCATATTGAAGTTGAAAATTAAAGTAGTCAATAATTAAATAAGATTAAAAATTAAAGTAGTCAATAATTAAATGAGATGTTGAAAACTTTATATAGGAAATACTAACAATTGGATAAAAAGTCAATTAAATTATTTGAATATAAATGACAGTTTGTGGAGTAGCAAGAATATGTGCATTCATTAATATGTTGAATTAATTATATTTAAAGGAATATAAACTTAGATTATTAAAAACTAAGGAAGATAATATTGGAGAAAATAATTCTATGTAAAAATCAAATACAAGAGTTTTCTTTGAAAGAAAAAAAGTTTTAAAATTTTTAACATCATGAAAATACAAAATTTAAATAGCATACAAAAACAACAATGAAAATATAAAGGTATTTGAAAAATAAAGGAAGTAATTACAAAACTAAAAATTCATATATGAAGATATAAAAGCTAATTTGTTGGGTATGGAAAGCTATTGTTATGATTCTATATATTTATATATTTGTATGGGTTGATTCATCGATCCATCCCTCAAGTGGTTCATCCAACATGTGCATAATCAACTAGAATTAAATGGAAGTAAAGCCTATCATGTAATTGAGATTATTATCTAGGATTGAATGACATTAATATCTATCACAATTATTTCCATTTAAATAAAATATATGTGTCATACAACTAACCTAGATCTTGATATTTAGTATCATAGTATGGTTGCATAGACATTGTAAGATTTTAAATTTCTATCATTGGGTAAAGACACATAAGCCAATTCTTTTATCTTAATGGAGACTCCACTTGATAAGTCACAAATATACCTTAGTAACACCATCCTCACTTAACCAATAAACTAATATCCTAAACATGAACTCATTCAAACCTATATCATACCCATCTCTTCTAAACATCACATGTCCCCCTCTTACTTATAACTTACAATCCCATTAATATTGATTTTTTCATCCTCTTCTAAAATTTTCATATTGAGACTTAAAATTTTATGTTTAAGCACCTTGTCCACCCTTGTAACTTTACTTTGTTGTTCACACCTTCACCTCATTTATATGATATTCACGTGTATTATTTGAATATTTTCTCTTTTTGAATTAGATTAAGAGAGAATAATGTCAAAACTAATATTATTTTGAGCTAATGAAATTTACCAAGATTGATGATCAAATTATGTGGTTATAAGGATTTTAAGATTAATGGAAAATCTAAACTCTCATTTCCATAAATTTTATCTAACATAATTCCATTTCCTTTTGTTCTTGAATATTATATTTATAATTCCCATGCTTGAAAACTTCTCCAATAATGTCAAGAGGAATAAGCTCAAAAATATCATTACTAGTAACTAATAAGGGATCATTACTGGTAACTAATAAGGGTTATTAAATTATGATAACTACTACAAGGATATAAGTATTTTATGTATGTGTAAGAATCCATGTGTAACTATTCTCTCCATGTTATTTTAAATTATATCTCATCTCTCTAATAAATAATATAACCTTCTATGTTTTTAATTTGTATTGCACAAAACCCTTTCAAAAATTGTAGTATGTTACCTACTTCTATAATATATATCTTAAAGCTTAATTTTAGAGTCCTCATCCTCCTCTAGATTTCTTATAGTATACATCCCATTCCACATTTTTTGTTAAAGTTTATTAATGCATTATCTACAGTTCAATTATCCTTTATTGGGATCACGAGAAATCTAGGAAAAATTAGCATGATTAACATCTAGAAAAAATTATAATGGTAGCAATGACTATTATTATATTTCTATGATCCGTAATGATAACTACATGTAAATATTATCTAAAAAAAATATTTCAATATTTACCCTAAACACTTTCATGTTCTAACTTATGTTATCTTTTGATGTAATGGGCAATGGGATATAGCAATCACAAGATGCAGAATAATTTAAAAGAAATTAAATATTTTAGATGACTGAAGTATGCTTCATAGAAATAACATAAATGAATACAATGTAGCTATGGAGGAAATGAACACTCCATTAATAAAGCTACTGAACTACATTGCACCCATCACCAATATATGGTGATATACACAACACTGCACTACTACCTACGACTATGTTATAAGCAACTCTATCTATCTATGTCCCCCTTCTCATATCTATCTAACAATGAGGCCTTTATTATATAGGAATACAAGTTCCTTGGACAACACTCTACCTAGTTGTGCAAGGGACAACTTGCACATATACAACTTGCACATTGACACTTGTGCATTTATTACATTGCATGAGGTAACTATATAAATTCCCCCTAAAGTAATATAATGTCCTAAGTATGTACCTTGGAAGATACATTTATATAACCAAAATTATGGAATATAATCTATTTGTAACACCCCCCTATATTACATGAAGAACACAAACTTATACTGAGAGGGGGGGTGAACTGTATAAGAGAACTTTTTACTTTTCTTTCCAAATAAATATTATGCAATGTATAGATAGCAATATCAATAGTAGTAATAAAATCAATGTATAAATCACCACACACAATAGAGATACATTTTTAACGTGGTTCACCCAAAGATGGCTACATCCACAGAGAAAATATTTCTTCTAAATATTTCTCAAATAATATCTTTGGAATCCTTCCCAATTAAAATGTTAATGGACCTCTTTCCAAAGGATATGTTGATCCCCTAAATATGGTTTATGGATATCTATCCACAGGAGAACTCCTTCTCCTTTTCTCTAGTTGGTGATCCTATAGAAGACTATTGCCTCCACTACACTGGCTTGTGGATATCTCTCCACTGAAGACTCTTATCCCCACTTAGAAGACATGCCCTCACTACCCTGGCTGATGGATATCTATCCACTGAGACTACTATCCTCTCTACCCTATCACCTCCAAATATTTATCTCAAATCTGTAATAAACACAATCGATTTGGTCTAGCACAAATCTGCTCAACAAGTCAACAAACAATTGTACTAAACACAATCCTATCGGTCTAGCACAAATATGCTCAACAATTCCACTCAAATTTGCACTAAACATAGTCCAATCGGTCTAGCACAATTTTTCTCAACAAGTCCACTCAAATATGCACTAAACATAGTCCAGTCGATCTAGCATAAATCTACTCAACAAGTCCACATAGAACTTGCTCAAATCTTCTCAACAAGTTCACTCACAATTTGCTCAAATATTCTCAATAAGTCCACATAGAACTTGCTCAAATCTTCTCAACAAGTTCACTCATAACTTGCTCAAATCTGCTCAACATGTCCACTCAGAACCTGCTCAAATCTGCTCAACCACTCAAAACCTGTCCAAATATGCTCAACAAGCTCACACATAACTTTTCCAAATCTACTCAATAAGTCCTCTCTAGAAATTAACCAAATATGTATTTTAGCTTCTACAAAAGCTCACACAAAATCAGTCCACAAGTCTTCTCAAAGACTTGTCTCAAATCTGTTTAACAAGTCCACACATAGAACTTGTCCAATCTCATAGAAGCATAAAGAGAATTCTTAGAGACTCAATATGTTCTACTCTTAATGCACAATCACTTTCATAATTTTCTCAATCTCATAGAAGCATAAAGAGAATTGTTAAAGACTAGATATGTTCTATAATCAATGTACAATCACTTTCAAAATTTTCTCAATCTCATAGAAGCATAATGAGAGTTGTTAGAGACTCAATATATTCTATACTCAATGAACAATCACTTTCAAAATTTTCTCAATCTCATAGAAGCATAAAGAGAATTGTTAGAGACTCAATATGTTCTATACTCAATGATCAATAACTTTCACAACTCAAATCAGAATGTAGAATAGTTTGTTTTATGGAACTTGAACAATCACTTCATACAACCACTTGAATAGGGTCAACCAACTCAAATAAATCAATTGCTAAATTAAACTCCCCTTTCTCACAAATCCTAGTCCAAGCATATATCAACCAACTCAAAATGTTTCCAACAATTCTCAACAATAAATCTCACGTAAGAATGATACTCATGTTCTTTTCAAAAAATCTAGTTCAAGTATTTGCACAATAACTTACTTCAACAACAATGCTTATAAAATAATCTTCATATAACAATGATACTCATGATCTTTACAAAACCCTAACTCATGTTCTTCACACAACCAATGGCTTCAACAACTATGCTTATTAAACAAGGTTTTAATCACAAATCTTAATTCCAAAAATACTTGAAGCATTGACTTAAGAACTTTCGAAACTGAAACCCTAATCAAATCCTTTTCACTTCAAACTTTATTTTCTAGTAAGCCAATCAATCAACTCAACCAAGGAAGAATTTGCCCATACCTTTTTGCTTGACAAGGAGTTGATCTCACAAATTTGCCACACTCACAATTACTTCTTTGCCAATCTCAATAAGGGTTAGAAGATAATAATTTCCTCAACAAAACACAATACAAAATGATATCAAAATTACACCTTATCACTCCAACTTAAAAATAATATTCACCATAATCTTATTTAATAGAAAAACCCTTATTAAAATAAAATCAATGCTCAATAGTCTTAATTCTCCAATATATCAATATATTAATTAAGACTTTAATAAGAAATTAAAATAAAAACCTCCTTATTACTCCTAATAACAATACTCAAATACCACCACTTATCCAATAATTAATCCTTCTAAATTTTCACTTAACAACCCTTATAACTCCAACATAGGAAAATAATCATAAAACCTTAAACACCCTTATACCTCCAACTTTAGGTAGATAATAAAAGTTCTAATAAAAAATATTTAGGTTGCATTCAGAGGGAATCGAACCCTCAACTATGCCCATGACATGCACTTTAAATGTGGCCTCAAATTCTGCATGAGCTACGTACTCATTTGAAACCAACAAAGCACCACATGCTTCAAGTAGTTCTCCCTCTGTCCTTGGAAAAAACATGTGCCCTGGGTGCCTTTCAATCAACATGATCTCCAATGTAGTCACCGTGTTTTGAATGCAGGCTCTCTTGCAAATAAACATTTTTGCACTTGCCCACTCGCCACTAGGCCACATTGCTCGATTGGCCTTGGAACAATTAATACTTCCCTTTTTAAACTGTTCATTGTACACAAAAATCGAAATGTCAGGAGCTCTTCTTCCTTTTTGCATGCCAATTAATAATTCAAGCAAGGATAATTTTTATGCCCTTTGGGTAAGGTATTTATATTTTCTTTCTCCACTCCTTGGAGAACGTCGGTGCTTCCAAAGACTCTCCTTCCACAATGTTAGTGAAGGTTTAATAACTTTATAAGGTGCTTCAAATGCCTTTGCCTCCAAACCCAACTTTGGGTTTATGAAATATAATTAAAATTTATTAAACCCACTTTGATTTATAAAATATTATAATAAAAATTATAAATATTTTATTTGGAATTTTCACCATATCACTTTAATATTATAATAACAATTATTATAATATTATATCCTTTTGATGCCTTGGATAAATTGCTTCCTTGGGTTGACCCATTCTCTTGGGTGTAAAATATAGATATTTAAACCCATCATGAATTTCATTAAACTTCCACTTGCACTTGAGCTGAGCTATCACCTGGCATCTTGACATCAATAACAACTAATTTTGGACATCAACAACAACTACTCAAAATTTCCAATAAAATCCCCTTTGTCATTGATGGCAACCCAAATTCTTTTTACTGAAAGCTTGAATTCTTCTTCTGTGCTTCTCCCCCTAGGACACTGCCCCCCCTGACTCAATGCTCTCTCAAATATCAAATCTCTCCCCTATACTCAAATCTCTCTCTTTGACATCAATGGCAAAGGGTCACCTTTGGGGATCGGGGCTAAGAATGAGCCTCTTAGCTTAGCCCCTCCCCCACCTTCTATTAAGGTGGTTAATTCTGGGGTGGGAGTATTTATACTCCCAAAAAGCATTGTTATTTACCTTTATCCTCTTCTCTTATTTTTTGAATTTTCTAAATCCTCTAATTGTTTCTATCCGTGTCTATGTTCCTGTTCGTGTCATCATTCCTATTCTTTTTCCTGTTCTTGTTCACATCCATGTTCCTGTCCCTATTATTGTCCATGTTCACATCCATGTTCCTGTTCCTTTTCCTGTCCATGTTCATGTTCTTGTTCTTGTTCTTGTTCATATCCATATTCATGTTCCTGTTCCTATTCTTGTTTATGTTCAAGTTCCTATTCATACCTATCTTTGGAATGTATGCTCTACACCACTTTGTTGTATGACCATAATTATTGTTGTAGCACCCTAAAATTGGCGTAGTTAAACCCTTAGTAAAAAGATAAAAATTTGAATTTTAACCCCGAAACCACCCGTTAACCGTTCACCCCATTTTTTGCACCATTTTTAGGAGTTGTTTTGACCGTTGGACGATATCGTCGTCGATCAGACGAAATCATCCCAGATCGGACAAATTCGTCTGGAACAGAACGTCCAGACGATTTCGTCCCAAAACCAAATTTTCATAATTAGCTTCTGTTTCAATAACCTCTCCAACTTGGGCAGAAGCGTGTCTACGTAGTTGGAGATTCCTCCGTTGGAGATCTCCCATATTGGGATGATCCCCAACCTCCTAACCTCCCCCTAATTCTATATAAACTAGGATTTTCTCAGTTTATCCCCTTGGCTCTCCTCCTGACTCTCTCCCTGGTTGATTTTCCCTGCCATTTAGCTTTGTTGTGTTAAGACGTCCTATCTACCATTGTTTGCACTCGTAGTTTTAAGTTTTCATTGCAGGTTTTCACTGTGCTCTAGTTGGAGGAAGCTCGGATCATCGCAGGCGATTCCACATGATTTTGGATGATCCTATCGCAGATCGGTGACGATCTCGTATGATTGGAGGTGATCTCGACTGTAGTTCAGATTGGGGGCAATCAGAGCCCTGAGTTTGCATTTCTCATCTTCCTTCCTTATTTTATTATGCATTAGCTTGATTATTTTCATTCTGCATCCTAGAGTTCACCTCATTTAGCATAAATGCATGATAAAGTTAAAATAAGTTATTAAAACAATGCATTTCCTTTAATCTGCTATCTATATTTATCAGTTAAGCATTTATACTCTCATTTCTATCATTTTGCATTATTCTTGCAGTTGCATTTTTGGTTTTTGGTGTCTGTTTCTGTGATTGCAGGTTTTTGATGAATTCGTCTGATGAATTCGTCAGATCGATGATGATCTTGTCTGATCTCAGATGATCGCCTATGATCTGGGATGATTCTGTACAATTGCAGATGATCCTATCATATTCGGGATGATCTGGACTCCTACAAGCTTTAGAATCTTCATCAGACATCCGGAATCAGGTGCATTCTTTTTCATTTAACATATTCCTGGTATTTAGGATTCATTCATGCTTTCTGTATTCATATAAATCAGAATTTTCATATAGAATAGCTTAGATTCATTTTGGCCAACCTAGGAATATGAATGATTGAGTATAAAATGAACACATCAAACCCATTCTCAACCTAGGCGTGGAAACTGCCACTCAAAGTTTCCTGGTGAACCCCACCATCCATCAAAAATTCACCCTTATACCCCTCCCCCGAGAGGCGTGACCTTCAAAGGGCCTCTCAGTCCGAGGTATTGTCCCATCCTTCTCGCATCCCCCTTTCGGGCACGGATCCTATAGCCTGAAGGTAAGGGTGCAAAAAATTTGGGTCAGTACATTTTGGTGAACCCGACGTGAAACTCAAAAGCCTTTTGAAAACAAAAAATATATATATATAAAATAAAAATATAAATGCATTATTAAGAACATCTAGAATCATTAGAAAATTGTTAAAATTGCATATCAGACTTAGATGGTAGATTATAATAAAAGACGAGTTGTCACCATAAATGTTGAAAATCAATTAACAACCATAGAGATTACTTATGTGCTTAGAGTACCTCAAACAAATAGAGTCCAACCTTTGTGGGATGAACTTGATAGGAGATTGGGTATTATTGAATCTAGATCTATAGAACTTAGGCAAATTAAGAGGTTTGTCCTAGATAGAATCTTGGATCCCGATCAGGTAACCTTGTATCATGAACTTTAGAGAGCTTGCCATAGGTGGTTAGCAGATAAAAGAGCACTTGTGTCTTCAGAATTGTACACCTTTGGGGAATACCTTGAGAACGCAGTTGTAGTACATAAGTTTCTATCTCATATAGAGGATCAAGAAGTCATTCTTACGGATAGAAAGATATGGAATAGAGTTCCTAGAGCTGTGTTATATCGAGAGTATTGCCATGAACTTTATTTCTACAGGTCAGAGTCCGAAACAGATCATATTACTATAGCACACTTTGTCAAATTCTTGAAAAACCATTTCCAATTTGAAGAGGAGCATTTCATGACTCCTGATGAACTTGATCCTATTAATGATATCCATAAACTATTTATAGAAAACTAAGTCATTATTCTTATTATTGTTATTTTTTTGCAACTAGAATGCTATTTGTTATCTTTATAATAATATTATAAAACACAAAAACAAAAACAAAAAAACAAAAAACAAAACATTTCCTTTTTATAGTAGGTATATAGTTAAAATATATACCTCTCAACCCTATCGCATATATATATACAAGTATATATATTTGCTGAAATCTAAGTTTAAGCACAATGCCTAGACTTAGGAATGGAAAACAAACCGAAGAAGAAGAAGATTGGTTAGGAAAACCATTAAATAACCCAGATGTCCTTCTTGAAGATCAAGTTCCGGAAGAAGGAACCCTAGACCAGCAAGAAGAAGAGCTTGCTGTAGGAAATGAACATGAAGAAATTATTAGAGAGGAAGGATCCTCATCCCCTAAAATGTCTCCGGGAGGAGCTGTCACTTTTGAAAACATGGAACAATTCTGGAAGTTCATTAATACTAATATTGGTGTTCTTAATAAAGTAGTCCATATGGACAAGGATCGAATTAGTGACACTCAAGCAACTCTAGAAGAAGTATTTCACACACGCACTAATCCCTTGTCCTTTATTGATCAAGAGAGTGATCAAGTTGGACCATCCAATTTGGATATGGCCGCTATAATCCAGAACATGCAACAACAACAGGTTACCCAACCATCTAAAGTGCCTGTTAGCAAGCCTAGGGTTATTCCCGCACAAAAGAAACCATCATTTACTGCTCTATTTCACCAAGCTATTGATCAACATACTTCAAATCAACAAAAGCCCAAAACAAAACCAAACACCAATTACCAACAATCTGGGATACAACATAATACTACTACAAATCTCCTTCATAATACTCTTCCTACCAACACTTTACATAATAGCAATATAGCATCTAATCCTTATGTCACACCATCATACACTCATAAATCCCATACCTATGTCCCACCGAACCAATATGGTGGACAAACTAGTAATCTTGAAACCATGGTGAAACAGTTAGTTTCCCGCATGGACCGAGATAGATCCCTACCATCCCTCGTACAATTATCGAGAGATGTGTAGTCAGCCTTTAGATCCTATAGTCGTAGCACAACCATATCCTAAACATTTTCCTATGCCTGTCCTGCCCATATATAAAGGAACCGAAGATCCCATAGAGCATCTTCGTATGTTTAGGATAGCATGTCATGATATATCACATGATGACTTGTTATTGCTAAAAATGTTCCCAAAAATCTTGGGAGGAATGGCATTAGAGTGGTATTATCAATTACCCACTAATTCTTTGAGGAATTTCGAAGAAACAACCGAGTCTTTTGTTCATCAATTTAGTGCCTACATCGAAAGGCATGTGACCATTAAAGACTTGTACAACTTAAAACAAGACAAAGATGAATGTTTTGCTGATTTCCTAGCTAGGTGGAGACAGTTGATAGGAAAATTGCACTTTGTGTTACCTTATAGGGAGATGTTGGACATCTTTATTAATAATTTACAAGACCAACTATCCTACGAATTATCAACTGCTACCTTGACCACCTTCGATCAGGCTATAGACTTAGCCAGATGAGTGGAAGATGCTCTCATTAGGAGAGGTCAGCTTAAAAAGAAAGACGATGAGAAAACATCCAAAAATCAATATAAAAATAAACAAGTTGTGGGTGATGGAGTCACTGATAGTAGAAATATTGCTACTATTAATGTTGCGAAGACAACGGAGAAGTTTATACTGAAACCTCCTGATAAACCTCCTCGAGAATTTACTAGGTTAAATCAACCTTTATCAACCATTCTACCGCAATTATTAGAATGAGGTTTGATTCAATTACCAAATATCTGGGAACCTGATCCAACTATACCCGGATACAGAGCTGATTTACACTGTGACTTCCATAGAGGACCTGGACACACTACCAACTCTTGTAAAATATTAAAACATAAAATACAGGACTTAATTGATAACAATGAGATGGAGGTGCAAGCCTTTCAACCTAAGCAAAATCCTCCTAATAATGCTCAAAAGAACATCCCCCAAAACCAGAATCAGAATGCCAATCAGTCATTGGACATATTTCAACATCCTTTACCAAAACATGGCAAGGAAGTGGCTAATCAAATTGAACATCATAATGTTCCCCCTCCTACCCGATATGTAGGGACTATTAGTGGGCATTTACCCGTTCATGATTTGGAAATATTTGACACAACCTTATCCATGGTTACAACCAGGCCTCTATATAATATGCGGATACCTGATCTTAGTGATACAGAATATGAGACTGAGAGTGATATGGAAATCACATCAAATCAATCGAATAGCTCTAAAGATGAATCGGATCCTATTCTCCCTATCACAAGTTATATGGTTCCAGAAGAACCATTTCCAAGAAGAGTCACTACTAGACCATCCTCTCACCAATTACTTTCTAATGAGCAAGCCATAAATGCTAGACCAAGACCCATTCATCATCCGTAGAATAATATTGTGGGTACCATCGAAGTTGTTACTAGACAACAGGCTCAAAACTCTCAACAAGATCAAATGCAGAATGATGGATCAACTCCATTTGTTTTGAAAGTTCCTAATAAATGGAATCAGGCACCTAATGTTCAACCTAAACCTCCTTATAATATTAATGAACAATTATCAAATATTACGGCTAGAATTTCTCTTTTGGACCTTTTAAGATCTTCTCCTACACATAGAGATGAATTAATGCTCACATTAAGCCAGATGATGGTACCACAAGACATTCAACTCAAAGCCATGGCTAATACTATAATAACTCATGAAGTTGATTGTATTGACTTTCGAGATAGAGACATACCGCAACATAGTTTACATAAGGATAACCCCTTATATATTACTGCCTTAATTGGAGATGTAGCGAGTTAAACGAGTCTTGATTGATAATGGTTCATCTTTAAACATCTGCACTTTTGACTTCTACCAAATATTTGGGTTTAGAAGTGATGAAATGAAAAGAACTGATATGATCATAAAAGCCTTCAATGACGAAACACAAGAAACGTGTGGAGTTATTACCATCCCATTACAGGTTGGTCCGAGAACCTTGGATACGACCATGTTTATTGTACATTTCCCTGCATCGTACAATATACTCTTGGGTCACCCTTGGATCAACGCGATGTGAGCCGTTCCCTCAACTTTACATCAATGTGTTAAATTCGAATTTAAGAATTAGTTGGTTACCATTCATGGTGATCCTAGACCCTTTGATATGTGTGCTTTGGCAGAACCTGTTGGAGTTCAATTTTGCCCTGCTCTGTCATCCACACATCCTAATTCTCATTATCCATCTAAACATGTGAAACACACACCCACAATGTCATCTACTTCTTCTCCATCAGTTCCACCCCTACATACAGCTCAACCATCCTCTGAACAAACCACATTAGGACCTCAGAAACATCCTAATCCCACAACCGATGCCTCTTGTTCTACTCCTATAACTTCTATACCTATAATAGGCCCATCCATCGACATCTCTACAACATCTACATCCACCAAAGGCATAGTTTCCGCATCAGAAGATGTAGGAAATGTTCCTTCTACCTCTTATGCTCTTACTGATGAGCTCTTACCCGATCTATCTAAAATTCTTATATCAGAGAAAATGAATGCTTCTATGCAAGATTCCCTTATTTTAAATAATTTGCCACCATCTCCTCGTACCTTGGGTCTCCCACAGCCTATGGGAAGTATTTACCAAGTCGGGAGCTGTGCTTTTATTTATAAGGGATATGACTGGGGTAGAATACCCAGAAACATCAAGACTCATTATGATGGATATGCTCGATGTTATTTTACTAATGAGTATATTAAAGCCAAAACTATAATGCTTAAATTGGGATATAAAGGGAAAGGTTTAGGACCTTTCCAAAATGGTATGAAAGAACCTTTTGAGGTAGAACCGTGGCCCTCCCGATGTGGTGTGGGCCTATTTCCTAGTAAGGGTCAGCCCTTCCCATTTGAGGATGATGACCATCTCATATGTTATCAAGATTATTTGGATGAGCGTGATGCTTTGCATTTAACGAATAAGCTATTTACATGTAATATGCTATCTGTAGCTTACCCTGAGATGATCGCTGAATCCGACGATGAGTTGGAGGGAGATATCTTCCATGATGTCTCCGTTGAGGAATTATTACATAATGAATTTTATTTTGATGGCTCTATACCTAGTATAGCCCAGCTTGAGGCCACGACTCCTCAAGACGAATTATCCAAGCTAACCTTGGCAGAATTACAAGAATTGGGCGTTTCACCCACCCCACCTAATTTTGAGAAAGATCTACACATGGAAGTAGAAAATGTCATAAAAATTAACATTGGAACTGAGGATAATCCTCACATAATCAACATTGGATCAAAATTGAGTCAAGAAAAATAGGATAAATACATTGCATTTCTTAAAGAATATGAAGATGTCTTTGCTTGGACATATGAAGATATGCCGAGTTTAGACCCTTCTGTAGTTATGCATCACCTAGTAGTCCATCCGGATGCTAAACCTGTTAAACAGAAACTTAGAAAAATGCATCCTAAAGTGGCCTTACTAGTCAAAGGGGAGTTAGAAAAACTCCTGAATGTTATTTTTATACAAGCCATTGATTATGCTGAATGGATCTCGAATGTAGTTCCAGTAACTAAGAAAGAAGCTACCAAAGTTAGGGTTTGCACAGACTTTAGAGATATTAATGTTGCATGCCCTAAAGACGATTTTCCTCTTCCCAATATGGATCAGATCATTGATTTTACTATTGGGAGTGGAATGATATCCTTAATGGATGGATTTTTTGGTTATAATCAGATCAGGATAGCTCCTGAAGATCAGGCTAAAATAGCCTTTATTACCCCTTGGGGGACCTTTTGTTGGAAAGTGATGCCATTTGGTTTGAAGAATGCAGGTGCAACATATCAACGAGCCATGACTTATATCTTTCATGATATGATGCATGATATACTACATGATTATGTAGATGACATTATAGCTCGTTCTATTGAAGAAGATGACCATTTAGATGACTTGAGAAAAGTATTTGATCGGTTAAGGGAATATCTTATCCGATTGAATCCAACCAAATGTATATTCGGAGTTAAGTCCGATAAATTATTGGGGGTTATAGTTTCTTTACGTGGCATCAAAATTGACCCTCTCAAGATTGCGGCTATCACTGATATGCTCGTGCCCACAAATATATCTGAATTACAGAGTTTACAAGGTAAGCTTCAAGCTATCCGTCACTTCATCGATAAGTCGGCGGATAAAACCGGACCCTTTCTTAAGCTTCTTAAGAAGGATGTCTCTTTCCATTGGGACGACGAATGTTAGGAAGCATTTGAACTCCTCAAACAATATCTTCTTAACCCACCTGTGCTTTCACCACCTAGACCTGATCGCCCATTTATCTTGTATATTTTTGCTTCAGATTTTGCCTTAGGAGCCATGTTAGCTCAACTGGATGATGAGAAAAGAGAACGTGCTAATTATTACATTAGCAGAACATTAATCAGTTATGAAACCCGCTACACAACATTAGAAAATTTATGTCTAGCAGTCGTATTTTCTACACAAAAACTACGCCATTATATGCTCAATCAAAAAATGTATGTTATTGCTAAATCCGATCCTTTGCGGTATCTCATGAGTCGACCTTATTTATCTGGTCGCACAACAAAGTGGGTTCTTGCTCTAAGCGAGTTTGAACTCACGTTTATAGGACAAAATTCTGTTAAGGGTCAAATCATAGTAGATCAATTAGTTGCTGCACCCTTAGAGTCTACCCATCCCCTCATCATTGAGTTTCCTGACGAATGCCTTAAACTAGAGGCAGACCATCCAGAGCAATGGTCCCTATACTTTGATGGAGCCCGATGCATGAGCGGGGCTAGTGCAGGTATTATTCTAATATCTCCATAGAAACATCTTATACCTCTATCCTTTAAATTAACGTTTGCTTGTACTAATAACATTGCTGAATATGAGGCTCTAATCCTTGGATTACGAGCTGCCTTGGCACTAAAAATTAAAAATCTATTAGTTTTTGGTGATTCTCAACTTGTTATAAATCAAATTAATGATGTTTATCAGACCAGAGATGATAAATTGCATCCATATAAAGCATATGTATTACAATTAATATCTTTATTTGATCAAGTTACCTTGGAAGCTATTCCTAGAACTAATAATCGTGCGGCTGACGCTATGGCTGCAGTTGCATCTCTTTTACCCTTGGAGTTAGATGACGAATATGCTACCATCATTATTCGTCGACTCTAGGAACCCACTTCAAATAAATCATGCTTAGAACCTTTGGATGTGTTTCTAATCAACGAAACTACTCCTAAACTTTGGTACACTGATATATTCAATTTTCTTCAAAATGGGACTTTCCCTGAAGGTTTTAATAGAAACCAGCGTCGGTTATTACGTAGACGAGCAAGTCGCTTCGTAATAATTGGCAATACATTATATAGGAGATATTTTGAAGGTATCCTATTGAGATGTTTGAATCTAGAAGAATCTAGATCAGCTTTGAGTGAAGCCCACGATGGATCTTGTGGGGGACACTTTAGTGGTAGCGCCATTGCTAAGAAGCTCCTTAGGATAGGATATTTTTGGCCTACCATGGAGAATGATGCACATGATTACGTGTGCCATTGCGACAAGTGCCAGAAACACGCTGACCTTGTCCATGCACCTGCACAAGAACTACAGGCTATTTCATCTCCTTGGCCCTTTTCAAAATGGGGCTTAGACATTATTGGAAAAATCAATCCTGTGTCATCCGATGGACACAAATTCATCATAACCACCATCGAGTATTTTACGAAGTGGGTTGAAGCTATGCCCTTAGCTTCTTGCACTGGAACCCAAGTTTCCAAATTTATTTTTAATCAAATTATTTGTAGGTTCGAAATTCCTGCAAATCTCATCTCGGATAATGGAACTTGTTTCAAAAATAAAGATGTCAAGAAATTATGTCAAAAATATAAAATTCAACATCGTTGGTCCACTCCCTATTATCCTCGGGGTAATGGCCAAGCAAAAGCATCTAATAAAACATTAATTAAAATCCTCAAAATATTGGTCAATAAATCTGGCCGAGATTGGCACATTCAATTATATCCTGCTTTGTGGGCTTATCGAACTAGCGTTCGTACTCCCACGGGCACTTCACCTTTTGTTTTGGTTTATGGCGCTGAAGCGGTTTTTCCCTTTGAATTAGAAGTTCCTTCTTTGGCTCTGCTACTTCAAGATACTGAAGTAGGAGATGAATATCGTGCTGGAAGATTTAGTCAGCTGGAACTCCTAGATGAGAAGCGCATCAATGCTTTGGAACATCTTCGAGCCTACCAGAACAAGCTTAAACGAGCGTATCTTAAGAAAGTTCATCACCGATCCTTTGAGATCGGTGACCTCATCTTAAAAGAAAATAAAAAAAATACTAATGCAACTAAAGATCTTAAAGGTAAATTCGAGCCTAACTGGCTTGGGCCATATATCATCACTGCTAAATTTGGATCGGGAGCATACAGATTAGCTACCTTAGATGGTAAAGATCTTAAAGAACCTATGAACATTATGCATCTTAAACGCTATTATGCATAAATATGGTAATTTCATCATTTGTATATATTTTGCATATTGTTTCATTTTAGTAATCCATATAAAAATTTCAAAAACAGTAATATTATTTATTCTTTCAATTCATAAATTAAAACCAAAATATAAAAAAAACATCAAAATCATCAAAATCTTCAAAAACATTTTCTATTTTTGCACCTGTCAATTCTTGAAGTATTGCAGTCATATTTTCAATTATTTTGGATAAATTAGCATTTATTTGGAATCCCGCACTTTCACACTCACATGAATAAATATCTTGATTTTATTTGGTATGATTATTAATCTCTCTTATATCAAAGTCCACAGTTGAATTAAATAAAGTTTTGAGCATAGAGAATTGATCTTGTTATTTACTTGAACCAAGTATATCTTTTCACATTAAAATGATTTCATTGCAAATTCAATATGATGCTACATAGTAGAAGTGGTTTCTTGAGCGAAAAGTTTCCCCTGCTATCCTATCATGCACATGGTCTAGAATCTTTGAGAATTGACAAAAGGACAAGCTCACCCCTGCCCGGAATAAAAATCCCTTGCTCTACAACCAATCCGAGCAAGTATCCCTAGTATAGGAAGAAAAAGAAAAGTCAAAGAAAATGAGAAAAAGAAAAATATCATTTTGTACCATCGCAGACAATATTTCAGCATTATCTCAGTTCCAAGCAAAAATACAAAAAAAAAAAAAAAAAGAGAAAGAGAAAAGAAAAAGCAAAATGCAATAAATCCCTTTCCCTACCCCTTGAAAAGAAAAGAAGGGTGAATGAGCTTGAATCCCTAGAATTCTCAATTATTCGAAAACCGTGAGGTAAGCCCCATAACAGGTGGTTTGTGCCCAACCCGCTTGGCCTTGGGTAACTCCTAGCGTGGTGATATGTCTGTCACATTAGCGACCTTCTTTTGTACAGACCTATGTCCGCTTATGGATCAGCTAGCTCTTGATGACCCGACTTACATAGTAGTCCGATACGGTTACATGCATATAAATCATGGTCAACGAACACTTATTTGGTTAATTCAAATTACTTGTATCAAATTATCTTGCTCAAAATTGGTAAATGAACAATACAATTGCACACACATTTGTATTTGAGAGATTTTGTATCATTATGATAAATCAAGATCGACAATGAACTCACATATGCACATGAGGGTTCCTTATAAATCTACATTTTGTCTTTGAGATAATTTAAAATATTTATGCAAATATTTTGGAATAATTTCATCTTCTTATTTGAGAACATCTGCTTAGCGTAAAAACAATTAAATACATTTTTTTCCAAAATCCAAAATTTTCTTTCAAAACATGTTCAAAAATCTAGCAATAAAGTCACGTTTATATACTTTCGACTTCCGCAATGATGGTATAGTTCCTAAAACCTAAACTGGAATTTTATGCCTAGCGCAAGTCCTCATCTTATATTTTCTGTTTATCTCAAAATCAAAAATCAATCATGCAATAAAATTATTTTTGGATTTCGCGATGATGGTATAAGTCTATATCTAAAAATTCTATGCCTAGCGCAAACCATTGTTCTAATTTTATTTCCCATTCATTTTAATTCATAAAAACATATGGCTTACATCATTATGTTACACAATTGTGCTTTAAAAAGAACGAACACTTTTTCTATTTCATTTCATTATGTCAACATTCAATTTTGCAACGATGGTATAATTCCTAAGGAATTGTTCAAAATTTTATCACACTTAGGAATTTTATGCCTAGCAAAAATCATATTTTTTTATATTTCATGCATAATATTTTCATGAAAATCTGAAAACAAATCATCACCATCATCATTTTTCATCATCACAACACAAAGTCTTAAGACAGTCTCTTAAGCACTCTTTTACTTTTAGCAATATTTCTATATTGGGATTAGCTTGACGACCTAGCGAGCGGCGACTCCATGAAATGGTCATATAACAGCGACAATGTCCTTTGAAATTATTGTTAGAAGTCCCTTTATTTTTCATCAAATCATACCACAACAACCAATTTGTTTACATCAGATTATTTCATTTAAATTTCATAGCATGACATAAAATTATACTATTGCCAACGACATAATTACATGAATAATCAATCAATAATTCAAAATTTAAAGCATCATAAAACATATGGACAAGTCATATCACAAAAATATCATATATATATATCAAAATTATGTACATCATATCAACACTGGATTGGTATGCCACAATCTATACCCTGGCATACTCAATCCTCTCAAATATACAGTCTATAGTCAAAAGCAGCTAGTCTCGAGAAGCCCTCGAGCTCTCAGCCTCATCTCCTCTCCCGCCCTGACATGGAGGAGGTGGTCCCATCGAGGTCCATGTTGTATCGTGGGTCCTCGACGTCGATCGTGAGGATGTCCTCGATGATCCCATCATGACCGGCTCTGCAATGCTAGCTGGCAACGGTATCCTCTGCCCCTCTGGAACCACATGATAGTACAATCCTTGGTAGAACGTGGTCTGAGCAATAGCCCATGCCAGATCCCGAGTGCTCACCCCTCCACTCCGAGCCCTGAGTCGTGTAGCCTCATCCTGTAGTGTCTGCACCTGAGCCCGGAGGTGGGCATTCTCAGCCCGGAGAGCCACCATCTCGTTGCTCTCCCCCACCTCGACACCCTTGCCCTTATCGAGCGATGCTGGCCTATCCCTCTACTGAGAAGGGAGTCCCTCCTCTCTCCTCTCTGGCTGCTGTGGTCCCTCCAGAGCCTGTGGCGCTCTCCAGCGTCTCTCCTGAGGAGGCCATCGCTGCTCCCTCCCTCCGTGACCCCTCATTGCATCGATGGTAGCCTAGCGCTGCCTCCCCATCCGTCGCACCATAGCATGCATTGGACCATGTGCCCTCATCATCCGAGGAGGGTGGATGCCTGCATACCAGGCATCATATCCATATGTGACCCCAATGTCATCCCCATCCACTGGCTGAATGGGGGCATCATCAGCATCCTGACTCCAGAATCGCTACATATCTGGAGCCCCGCTCAGTGTAGTATTATCCCAGACAGTCCGGGAGTACTCGTAGTCTCTGAGAGAAGGGATCCCCTACTGTAGACCGAACTGCCTCAAAACTCGGTCATAGCGATGGAGCTCTACCTCTCCCCGCTCCATCCTCAGCCAGAAGACTCGCTTGATGCGAGCCAACTCCTGTCCATCCTCTCCCCACCCTGGATGCTCTCTCCATGGCCTCCAGGTGATCTGGTCAGGGATGAGGTCGTCTAGCAACCTTCGGGACATCGGCAGATCTATCCGCCGTTGTGACCCTCTCTGGAGCCACCAATAGAAAACCCGGGGTCTCTCCTGGTCAACCCCTATTAGTGGAAGCCCTACCGGCCTCCGCACCACAATGTGCTCCCAACACCAAACCTGTAGCAGCGATGTCAGTACTAGACATCGACCTCCCTTGTATACGACCCCGTACAGGATCCTATACAAGCGACATAGTACAAAACTACCCCAAGCAAACCTATAGCCGTGGTCTCTCATGTCGTAGACCACATCTAAGAGTAGCCACGGTAACTTGCATCCACTCTGGTGGCATAGCAATAGGCCACCCACTACCCCTACCAAAACCCGAGTCAATCGAGATGCTCCCAGGCATCTGCCTCAATGTCTCGATGTTCACTCCGCCCTTCTCCAGGGTGAAGCTAGGGTCTCCGCATAGTCGCATCATGGCATGGCCCTGATTGGCCGTAGGAGTCATCAATCGCCCATGTATGGGGATCCTCAAGATCCTCCATACATCCTCTAGAGTGGGAGCCATCTCCCCTATCGGTAACTGGAAGTAGGACGACCCCGGATACCACCTCTCTGCTAGGGCTATCAATAGCCCCATGTCTGTAGGTATTTGTGGCATCTCTGCCACATGTTGTAGCCCAACCTCCGATAGTCGGTCTCGCTCCGCCTGATCGAGCGTGGCTACATCGTCTCTGAGCCCCCCGTATTTCCACTCCCAACTTTTTAGTAATCCCCTCTGCAAAATAAATAATAAAACAACAAAAATCATTAATAGATAATCATTAAAATTAGTTAAATCAATTTCATCTTATAAAAAAATGATATCATCCATTATTGGATGATATCATCCTAAATCAAGTCAAATCATCCTTGGTAGGATGAAATCATCTCCGATTTCTCAACTTGGGGATCGCCCCTTGTTGGACGGGATTGCCCCTATTTCGTCGATTTTGCCCCTAGACGAAATCGGTGATCTAGGGACGATTTCGATGAAATTGGGACGATTTCATCCCGACGTCGTCGACGGCCTAAAAACGGCCGCGATGCCCCAAAAATAGTCAAAATTCAAATTAAAAATCACACAAATCAAATTAAAAACATAATGCATCAAGTTTAGATCCCTACCCGCAACCCGCGTCGGACCTCTGTCGATCTGTGTGTCGTTTCCACCATTTTTCCTGCAGAGCTCTGAAACAACAAAAGTGAACAGTAACAATGAATTAGGGTTTTACCCTATTTTTTTAATTTTATTTAAAAACAACTTTTTTTAAATTTTGTTTTTTCGCGCTTTTACCTCAAACGTTCGATTTGGGTAAAAACACGGAGGGGGCACCATAGTAAGCAATCGTACGATTCAACCTAGAATCGTCGTCTAAAAAATGGAATAAATTTTTGCTTTCTCGTAAAGCGGGAAGAACTCGTCTTTAACGCATTTTCTTCAGAAAATTCGCTAAAGAGGGGGCAAAATGTAGCACCCTAAAATTGGCGTAGTTAAACCCTTAGTAAAAAGATAAAAATTTGAATTTTAACCCCGAAACCGCCCGTTAACCACTCACCCCATTTTTCATGCCATTTTTAGGAGTTGTTTTGACCGTTGGACGATATCGTCGCCGATCAGACGAAATCGTCCCAGATCGGACGAATTCATCTGGAATAGAATGTCCAGACGATTTCGTCCCAAAACTAAATTTTCATAATTAGCTTCTGTTTCAACAGCCTCTCCAACTTGGGCGAGGCGTGTATCATGCAGCTTGGAGATTCCTCCGTTGGAGATCTCCCAGATTGGGATGATCCCCAACCTCCTAACCTCCCCCTAATTCTATATAAACTGGGATTTTCTCAGTTTATCCCCCTGGCTCTCCTCCTGACTCTCTCCCTGGTTGATTTTCCCTGCCATTTAGCTTTGCTATGTTAAGACGTCCTATCTACCATTGTTTGCACTCGTAGTTTTAAGTTTTCATTGCAGGTTTTCACTGTGCTTCAGCTGGAGGAAGCTCGGATCATCGTAGGCGATTCCACATGATTTTGGATGATCCTATCATAGATCGGTGATGATCTCGTACGATTGGAGGTGATCTCTAATGCAGTTCAGATTGGGGGCAATCAGAGCCCTGAGTTTGCATTTCTCATCTTCCTTCCTTATTTTATTATGCATTAGCTTGATTATTTTCATTCTGCATCCTGGAGTTCACCTCATTTAGCATAAATGCATGATAAAGTTAAAATAAGTTATTAAAACAATGCATTTCCTTTAATATGCTATCTAGATTTATCATTTAAGCATTTATACTCTCATTTCTATCATTTTGCATTATTCTTGCAGTTGCATTTTTGGTTTTTGGTGTCTATTTCTATGATTGTAGGTTTTTGATGAATTCGTCTGATGAATTCATCAGATCGACGATGATCTTGTTTGATTTCAGATGATCGCCTATGATCTGGGATGATTATGTACAATTGCAGATGATCCTGTCATATTCGGGATGATCTGGACTCCTACAAGCTTCAGAATCTTCATCAGACATCCGGAATCAGGTGCATTCTTTTTCATTTAACATATTCCTGGTATTTAGGATTCATTCATGCTTTTTGTATTCATATAAATCGGCATTTTCATATAGAATAGCTTAGATTCATTTTGGCCAACCTAGGAATATGAATGATTGAGTATAAAATGAACACATCAAACCCATTCTCAACCTAGGCATGGAAACCGCCACTCAAAGTTTCCTGGTGAACCCCACCATCCAGTCAAAAATTCACCCTTATACCCCTCCCCCGAGAGGCGTGACCTTCAAAGGGCCTCTCAGTCCGAGGTATTGTCCCATCCTTCTCGCATCCCCCTTCCGGGCACGGATCCTATAGCCTGAAGGTAAGGGTGCAAAAAATTTGGGTCAGTATAATTGCACTTATAACACTTAATTTTATTATTCCTTGGAGGTGAAAATGTATTAGGATTTCTCCTAGTGAAGTCATATCTTCTTCTGTCATTAACCCTGCAATTCAATGCCTTGTGACCAAAATGATTACATGAGTAACAATATCCATGAAAAATTTGTATGTTCCCATATTCCTATTTTTCATGTGTCCTACATTGTGAAGCCATGTGCCCAAACCTATGACATGAAAATCATCTTCCATTGAAGCTTCCTTGTATTGACCCCATTGGTCTCATAGTCTCTTCTACCTATTTCATGTTCCATTCATTTCTTACTTGTGCATTGTTCCTTTCCTTGTTGAAATTTCTATTGTCCAACTTATCCTTAAAAGTCTCACTCTCTCTTTTACTTACTCCTTTTGACGCTTCTTCTTTTCTAGTGTTTGAGCTTGACTCTTCTTTTTCTACTTCCTGTTTCCCTTGTTCTTCTTTAGAACTAAGTCCTGTTATGGTGACGGATGACCTTTGTGCATTGATAATCCTATCCAAAGTCTTTGAATTTTCCTCAAACTTGTGTAGCTTATCCATATAACATTTTACTTCCATCCTTAGTAAAACTATCTTATGCTCTAATATTTCACACTCTAGATATTTTGTATTTGTTTTTTGGCCATACCTTCTTCAAATTTTCTTGTCTCTTCAACTTTGATTTTGAAGTTGGTGATTTCCTATAAAAAACTTGCTTTTGATTTTTCATCTTCTTGATATTTAATCCTTAATCCTGAGTTCTCCCTTTTTAATTCTTCAAGAGTAACCATAAGCCTTACACATTCTATATATTTTACCTTTGACTGTTCAACCATACCTTTTTCAACTCGTCTTGCCTTTTCAACCTTAACTCTCAAGTCAGAAAGATCTTGCATAAGCTTTGTCTTACATTTCTCATCTTCTTGTATTTCATACTTCAATTCTAAATTCTCTCTTTTCAATTCAACGAGTTCCTTAAGAGTGGATTTCTCTTTTTCTTTTTCTGAGTATTCTATAAGAACATTTTCTTCTTCTAATGCCATTAGAATATTTTCATATGGTCCTTCAAGTACATTCTCATACTCATCATCACTAAAGCTATAACCATAAATTGTACAATCATATTCAAGATGTCCAAAGTTACCACATCTAAAACACTTGAGAATAACTAGAGTTTTCTTAACTGGTTATTTTTCTTCAATAATAAACATAACTTCATCTCTATCATTGTCTAAAAAACTAGCATCACTATCACTTGAGTGCTTACTTGCATTATCCGTATAGTAGCTCCTCTTTTGTCTTTGAAATAACTTCTTTCCTTGTCTACTTTGTCCATCCTTGCATTTCTTTTGATGCTTATCTTGCCTATATATTTTTTATTCCCTGTATCTGTGATCCTATTTTTCTTCACTATTGTTGTTCTTTGGTTCTTGACAATCTATTGCAAAATGTCCATACTTTCCGCAATTGAAATACTTAACATATATTAGATCTATGAATATTATGGAACCTTTATTTCTTCTACCATAATTAGCTTCTTCACCACTAGATGATTCATTGCTTGATTATGACTTTTTACCCTTTGTATTATTGGTTTCTTTGAATGCTACTTCCTTCTAGGACATAGGATCTTTTGTTCTTATCTCAAATGCTATGAGAATACCAAGAAACTTATATCTTGTCAAAGTATCACCATCTATTGATACTTCTATAGCAGAAACTTGTTTACTGAATCTTTTTGGAAGAGATCTTAAGACTTTATCACAAACATCAGATTCATCAATCTTCATACCAAGTCCTCGCATATCATTAACAACCTCATCAATTAAAATTAGGTAAGCACTTGTATTTTCCTCTTCATTCATTCTTAATTCTTCAAGTTGTCTTTTGAGATTTTGACTATTTTATTTCTTGATAATTTTATCTCCTTCATATATATTTTGTAATTTATCCTACATTTCATTTGCAGTGTTACAATGCATAACTTTCATAGACTCTATTTTACACAAACCTCTCACAAGTGCATTCATTGCTTTTAAATTATAGTTTTGTAGAACCTTACCTTCCTTATCTGTAGGAGTATTGATTAAGGGATAGTATACAAATTCCACTAATTCCTAAATTTTATTACCAAGAGCCATCAGGTAGATCTTCATCATCATACTCCGATACATATAGTCACTTCCATAAAATATTGGTGCTAAATTATTTGAGGACACTTCATTATGATCCATTTTGTTCTTGTTAGATTTTTATTCAAGATGTTAAACTCTTTCGAAGGCACCTTATCTGATACAAATTGAAGAACACAAGCTTATACTGAGAGGGGGGGTGAACCGTATAAGAGCACTTTTTAAATTTCTTTCCAAATCAATATTATGCAATCTATAGATAACAATGCCAACAACAATAATCAAAGTAATGCAAAAATCACCACACACAATAGAGACATAATTTTAATGTGGTTCACCCAAATATGGCTACCTCCACGAAGAAAATATTTCTTCTAAATATTTCTCAAATAATCTCTTGGGAATCCTTCCCAATTACAATATTTATGGACCTCTGTCCAAAGGAGATGTTGATCTCCTAAATCTGGTTTGTGGATCTCTATCCATAGGAGAACTCCTCCTCTACTCTGGTTGGTGATCCTCTAGAAGACTACTGCCTCCACTTCACTGGCTTGTGGATATCTCTCCACTGAATACTCTTTTATCCACTTAGAAGACCTTTCCTCACTGCCCTGGATGATGGATCTCTATCCGTTGGAGACAACTGTCCTCTTTGATCTATCATCTCCAAAGCTCTATCTCAAATCTATACTAAACATAGTCCAATCGGTCTACAACAAATCTGCTCAACAAGTCCACTAAAATTTGCACTAAACATAGTCTAGTTGGTCTAGCACAAATCTTCTCAACAAGTCCACCAAAATCTGCACTAAAAATAGTCCAGTTGGTCTAGCACAAGTTTGCTCAACAAGTCCACTCAAATCTATACTAAACACAATCCAATAAGTCTAGCACAAATCTTCTCAAAAAGTCCACATAGAACTTGCTCAAATCTTCTCAACAAATTCACTCAGAACTTGCTCAAATCTGCTCAACAAGTCCACAAAAAACTTGCTCAAATCTTCTCAACAAGTTCACATAGAACTTGCTCAAATATGCTCAACAAGTCCACTCAGAACCTGCTCAAATATTCTCAATAGGTCCACTCAGAACTTGTTCAAATCTGCTCAACAAGCTCACACAAAACTTGTCCAAATCTTCTCAATAAGTCCTCTCTAGAAAACCAAATCTGTATTGTAATATTCTACAAAAGCTCACACAAAATCAGTCCATAAGTCTTATCAAAGACTTGTCTCAAATCTATTTAAAAATTCTGCACATAGAACTTGTCCAATCTCATAGAAGCATAAATATAATTCTTAGAGACTCAATATGTTCTACTCTTAATGCACAATCACTTTCAGAATTTTCTCAATCTCATAGAAGCATAAAGAGATTTGTTAGAGACTTAATATGTTTTATACTCAATGCACAATCACTTTCAAAAAAATTTCAATCTCATAGAAGCATAAAGAGAATTGTTAGAGACTCAGTATGTTCTATACTCAATGCACAATCACTTTCAGAATTTTCTCAATCTCATAGAAGCATAAAGAGAATTGTTTGAGACACAATATGTTCTATACTCAATTCGCAATCACTTTCACAACTCAAATCAGAATGTAGAATAGTTTGTTTTATGGAACTTGAACAATCACTTCATACAACTTGACTATGCTCAACCAACTCAACTCAATCAATTGCGTAATGAAACTCCTTTTTCTCACAAACCGTCCAAGCATATATCAACCAACTCAAAATGTTTCGAAAAATTCTTAACAACAAATCTCATATAACAATTATACTCATGTTCTTTTCAAAAACCCTAATTCAAGTTCTTTGCACAATAACTCACTTCAAAAAAAATTCTTATAAAGTAATCTTCATATAAAAATGATACTCATGATCTTTGCAAAACCCTAACTCAAGTTCTTCACACAACCAATGGCTTCAAAAACTATGCTTATCAAACAAGGTTTTAATCACAACTCTTAGTTCCAGAAAATCTTGAAGCATTAACTCAAGCACTTTCAAAAAGGAAACCCTAGTCAAATCCTTTTCACTCGAAACTTTATTTTCTAGTAAGCCAATCAATCAACTCAACCAAGGAAGAATTTACCCATACCATTTTTCTTGACAAGAAGTTGATCTCACAAATCAGCCACACTCACAATTACTTCCTTGCCAATCTCAATAAGGGTTAGAAGATAATAATTTCCTCAACAAAACACAATAAAAAAATGATATCAATATTACACCTTATCACTCCAACTTAAAAATAATATTCACCATAATATTATTTAATAGAAAAACCCTTATTAAAATAAAATCAATGTTCAATAGTCTTAATTCTCCAATATATCAATATATTAATTAAGACTTTAATAAGCAATTAAAATAAAAACCTCCTTATTACTCCTAATAACAATACTCAAATACCACCACTTATCTAATAATTAATCCTTCTAAATTTTCACTTAACAACCCTTATAACTCCAACATAGGTAAATAATCATAAAACCCTAAACACCCTTATACCTCCAACTTTAGGCAGATAATAAAAGTTTTAATAAAAATATTTATCTTACATTCAAGGGAATCGAACCCTCAAATATGCTCATGATGTGCACCTTAACTACAACCTCAAATGTCGCACGAGCTATGTGCTCGTTTGAAACCAACGAAGCACCACGTGCTTCAAGTAGTTCTCTATTTGCCCTTGGAAAAAACGTGTGCCTGTGGCATGGTAGTTAGGAGCAAAATAGAAATTAGAAATTTATTAATCAATCCACACCAATGTAAAATTTACAATACTTAAATAGAAGGTAATTTAACAACCTTAGAAAACATAGGGAATAGATAGGGAATGAAGGAAAATAGGGAGGAAAGGAGGAAGGGAAATTGATGTCGAACTCCCTACCATCCATGCTGTCTAATCCGTCCAGTTAGCTGTTGTCCAAGTCAACCTATCTACCCAGTCAGCTTTCGTCCAAGGAGGTAAAAGGGTAAGGTCCAAAGCTTACCATTGTAAACAAATTTTTTACCCCTTTTTATTGCTTTAACTTCCAAAATTATCCCCCTTAAATTTGAGAGGACTGACTATACAGTCTCTCAGATTTATATATTGAGCTTTAGCTGTACCTTTGGTGAAAATGTCTATAATATTATCCAAAGTGTTACAAGATTGAAGCTAAACTATCTACTTTTCCACCATAACTCGAATGAAGTGATACTTCATATCGAAAATCTTTGATCTGCTATGGTGGATTGGATTGTATGCCGATTGAATGGCACTTATGTTATCACATTACAGTCGAGTTGGACCACTTTGAATTTCTCTAATCTCTTCAAGGACTTTTCTCAACCATAGGACTTGAGTACTAGCATGTGTGATGGCTATATACTCAGCCTCAGTCGATGACAATGCTACAACAGTTTGTTTCTTAGAATTCCATGTAATTAGTCCTGATCCTAGACTAAAACAATTCCCTGATGTAGATTTCCTATCATCTATATTACTGTCCCAATCATTGTCACTAAAGCCAACTAATTTCATAGAATTATTTTTTTGGTAATGGATTCCAAAATCCAATGTACCTTTTACATATCTCAATATTTTTTAGTTGCTTGTAGATGCAGCTTAGATGGACTAGCCATAAACCTTGAAACTAGAGAAACAACATATTGAATATCGGGCCTTGTGTTGGTGAGAAACATCAGACTCCCAACCATGCTCCTGTAAGTGGTCATGTCAACATTTGATGCTCCATCGTCCTTGCTAAATTGGATCCCATGTCCAGTTGGAGTTGCAACTGATTTGCATTTCTCCATGGAAAATTTATTAATCATGTCTCGAGCATACTTGTGTTGATATATGAAGATCCCTTTGTTTGATTGATGCACTTCCATGCCTAGGAAGTATCACATTAAACCAAGATATTTCATCTCAAACTGCTTCATCATGGAGTTTTTGAATTCCATATTCATTTTAGTGTTACTACCCATAAATATTAGATCATCCACATACAAAGAAACTATGAGAATGTCTACTCCATGCTTTAGGTAGTACAAACTTGGTTCACTTTTGCTTCTTGTGAATCCATACTCACCGAAATAGCTAGCAATGCGTGAGTACCAAGCTCTTGGTGCTTGCTTGAGGCCATACAGTGCTTTCTCCAATTTGTAAACAAGGTTCTCCTTTCCTTGTTCTTGAAAACCTTGAGGTTGTTGAACATAAACCTCTTTTTTCAAGTATCCATTTAGAAAATAACTTTGCACATTCATATTTTGGACGTTCCATCCTTTATGAGATGCTAAGGAAAGAACTGATATGATTGTCTCTTGTCGTGCAATAGGAGCAAAGGTTTCCTCATAGTCAATACCAAATTTCTGAGTAAAACCTTTTGCTACTAGTCTCGCCTTATGCCTCTCAATGCTTCCATCAACATTGTACTTGGTCTTGTAGACCCATTTACACCCAACACATTTTTTTCCTTTGGGTAGCTTTACTAGCTCCCATGTATCATTATTATTTATAGAGGTTATTTTACTCTTTCATGGATTCTTGCCATGCATTTTGAGTATATGCCTTCTCATAGCTAGCTTTTTCTAGTTGTGTACTATCCAATAAAGCATAATTGACTACATCTCCCCTAGGATCATGGGAGTCATCATCTCCATACAATTGTAAATTTTCAAGTTTTTGCAAAACTGTATTCATCTCACTAGCTTGGCTTCTAGTGAATCTTCTCTAGAAATTTTGATCCAGCATTTGAAAATATGGATGATTTTGTAATGTTATTTTGCCTCTCGATGGAGAGTCTCTATAAATGTCCATTGGTGAAGAACTTACTGATCTCTATGGAGAAGGACTTGGAGTGGAGGTTGAAGTACTTGATGTAGTACTCTTGTATGGACTTGGAGGGAGTGGTGTGCCTTTAATTTTCTTTGGAGACACCTATTGTACATGTGAAGAACTTACATATTGGGACTCATCATCAAAAAAAATTCTTTGATGACCCCATTCTCCCCCTTCATCAAAAATTACATCCCTGGAGAGTACAATTTTATGAGTATTGGGATTGTAGATTATATATGCTTTTGTAGACTCACAATACCCTACAAATATACAAGCTTGACTTTTGGGATCAAGCTTCTTCCTTTTCTCATCAGGAATGTGCACATATGCTAAAGAACCAAAAAAATGAAATGCTTTACATTTGATTTCTTTCCATACCACCCCTCATAAGGAGTGACACCATCTAAACTAGAAGTTGGACTTCTATTTAGAATGTATACACTAGTTCTTACAACATCAGCCCAGTACATATTAGTTAGATGCTTAGTCTGAAGCATCATTCTCGCCATATCAATGATGGTGCGGTTCTTTCTCTCTACCACACCATTCTGTTGTGGGGTATAGGTAGTGGTGAATTGCCTTTTGATCCCACTTGCTTTACAATATTTCAAGAATACTTTTGAGGAGTACTCACATCCTCAATCTATCCTAAGATATTTTACATAATTCCCACTTTGGTTCTCTACATTGTTTCTAAAATCCATGAAGCAATCAAAAGCTTCATATTTATGTTTCAAAAAATAAATCCAGTACATTCTAGAGAAGTCATCTATGAAAGTGAGAAAATAATAATTATTTTTGAGACTCTGTGTTTGCATTGGTCCACAAATGTCTGAATGTACTAACTGAAGTGGATAGCTGGCTCTTCATTCTTGTCCTTTTGGAAACTTCGACCGTGAGTGCTTTCCCAAAGCACATCATTCATAGACCTCCTTTTGTTCATTGATTTTGGGAAGTCCTATCACCATAGCTTGAGAAGTTAGGAGTTTCAAGCTAGCGGAATTAAGGTGACCATATCGCAAGTGCCAAAGCACACTTGGATTTTTTATAGCTACATTTGCAATTTGAGCTCCTCCTGGCTCATCAAATTTGAGAGGGAATAATCGATTCTTGGTCATGGGGACCTGTGTGATGACACGATTACAATTATTTTTATCAAAAAAGATACATTGTCCTTCATCAAATACAAGTTTGTAATTGTTCTCCATAATTTGCCCAACGCTTAGTAGATTGTGTTGTAGCTTTGGAGTGTAATAGATTTCATGCATTTTATTTAGTCCTTCTTTGGTTGGAACCTCCACGGATCCAATACCTTCTACTTGCAATGTTTTATCATCCCCTAATTTGATTTGGGATTTATAAGTGGAATCTAGAGTAGCAAATAAATTTTCTTTGCCACTCATATGATTTGAACAACCAGTATCCAAAATCTATGTGTCATTTAGATGTTTTTCTGATTGTCCATATGAAAGAAAAATATGAGAGGTATCATATTCTTCTCCATAATTGCCATATTGACTACTGATGCCTTGTGAATATTTTTACCAGTAGTCGCGAGCAAAGTGAACTGGCTTGCCATAGTTGAAACAAGCTAATTTGGACTCGTCACTTCCTCACCCTTGATTTCCACTTTGGTCTGGATGTCCTCCTTGATTTTGGTTTCCACCTCTATTCTGATTGCCTCCTCTATATGAGTTGCCTCCTCTGTTGGAATTGCATCCTCTATTCTGGTTGCCTCCTCTATTTTGGTTGCCTCCTCTATAGTTGCCTCTGCCTCTACCTCTTTGTTGTCCTCTACCTTGACCTATTCCACATCCTATTCCATTGTTTTCATTGGAAGTGAAGGCCTTCTCATCGCCCCCGTAGCTGGTTGAAGGAGTTTCAGGAAACCTCTCTTCATGTGACATTAAAGATCTGATTAATGCATCAAATGTTAAAGTGAAAAGATCTTTGGATTCTTCTATAATTATGGAAATATGATTCCATATATGTGGAAGTGTTCACAACACTTTTGTTACAAATATCTCAGGCTTTATTTCCTCGCCAAGTGTAACCATTTTATCAACAATTGCTTTTACTCTAACACAATAATCATCGACTTTTTCATCATATTTCATTCTGATATTTTCAAAATATCTTTTTAGTGTTTGAAGACTCAACTGCTTCACTTCACTACCCTAGAATCCATATTTTAAAGCTTTCCATGCATCTTTTGTAGTTGTACAAGCGATGATTCTAGGGAATATGCTTTTCTCCAATGCAGCTTGGAGATGAGAAAGAGCATAATAGTTGCTCTTTTGCCCTTCTTTTCATGTTTTCTTGTCTGCGGCACTTCGTGTTGTCCAGTATAAGGGTTTTGTGTAGCTCTCTTCTATTATGTCCCACAAACCTATTCCTATGAGCAAGGTCTTCATTTTTATAGACCAATACTCGTAGTCATAACCGTTGAATTCTGGTATAGGTAAACTATTGTGTGAGGCCATAGTTACTAAAAAACTCTTTATTTCAAGGTTATAATAAAGCACTCTACTATTTTGAAAGAAGGAAAGAAGAAGGAAGAAAGAAGAGATTACAAATTTAAGTCAAATCTGACTTGTTCTACTCTATCATTGATTGCTTGTTCCTCTTGCTTTGGGGATGCTATCTCTTGATTCACGAAATTATCTGCTACTTCTTCTTCATCATCACTTATCAATATTATTTATGGTGATTCTGGTTCTAAAATTTCTACTCAAATACTATAGTGTGTATATTCTTATTCTTGTGGTGCAGCTATTATGGATTCTGCTTGTTCAAATTGACTCCTGAATGAATTATCTTCAAAATCTACCTTGTACCCTGAGTCAGGATGCCTTTGATGTGCAATCACTGCATTCTTAAGTTGGCTAAACACAACGTTGATCCCATAACCTCTTAATTTTTCATCGAATATATTTGCACGTTATCTTGCTAAAATTGCACATAAGGCATGATAACAACCATTTGGTCTTATCATCAATGCCTCTTTACAATTTTACAATTTTGATCCTTGGTCTCTTTTACAAAAAAAATTAAGCCTCTTAGGCTTATTACACAAGATTTGTGATTCCTTGAATCAAGTGAAAAAAATGAACCTTTATATTACAATGAATTGTCTCCTAGACAATATTCTCCTTTTATAATATTAAAAAAAAAAATTATATTACTATTTAATAAAAAAAAAATTGCCCTTAAAAAAAATTAAAAAAAAAAATTATATTTAATTTATTAAATATAATATAAGTGTTTAATTTAATAATATAAAGAAATTTTTTTAAAAACTTTTATATAAAAAAAAAATTATCCTCTACAGGAATCGAACCCGCAACCTCTTTTCTTCAACAAATCGTGCTAACCAACTCGGCCACCACCGCCGATGAGAACTAAGGACAACAATGCAATTTTTATAAAGTTTTGAATCCGCCTTTAATAAAAATATTAGAAAAAGGACTTGTTACCGTCGAGTTTTGAACCCGTGATATGCAAGAGGACGGGTGCCTTAAGGCTGGCTCCTCGAGCCAGTCGAGTTGCATGGCTCGATGGGAAGGCAAGTGAGTCTTGCCTCCTTTATTCTTCTCACGGCCGCACCAAAAGAAAAAAACAATTTTAGGGACTTTAGTCCCACATCGACGTGTGAGCGCGTTTGAGGTGTTTAAAATCCTCAACACTCACAACATCACTCGATTGCCTTCGGGAAATCAGTACTGCCCTTTTGCCTCCTTCTTGAGCTATCACTCTTTACCACATTACTTGCAACTTGTCCTCTGTTCACCATGTTGTTGATCCTCTATATGTTCTCTGTCCTCTAGTATGCGTCGGCCTTGCTCTCTCCTCACCACATGGTGTTGTCCAGTTGGTTTCTCCTGTGGTTGCTCCTCCTCCTCGTGTGCTTTTTGTGCGGGCCTTCTCCAAACCTCACCTCGGTTTGTGATTCATGGGCCTTCTTCAACCTCACCTCGGTTCACATGTTGCAGGCCCCACTTGGTTTCTCCTTGGTGCTAGTGCTACTAGGTTCCTTCGATCTCGATCTGTGGGTCCTCTTTGACCTCGCTCTAATACCATATGTGGCACAGTAGTTAGGAGCAAAATAGAAATTATAAATATATTAATCAATCCACACCAATGTAAAGTTTACAATGCTTAAATAGAAGGGAATTTAACAACCTTATAAAACTTAGGGAATAGATAAGGAATGAAGGAAAATAGGGAGGAAAGGAGGAAGGGAAATTGATGTCGTCCCTGCCATCCATGCTGTCCAATCTGCCTAGTCAGCTATAGTCCAAGTCAACCTATCTACCCAGTCAGCTACCATCCAAGGAGGTAAAAGGGTGAGGTCCAAAGCTTACCATTGTAAATAAAATTTTTACCCCTTTTTACTGCTTTAACTTCCAACAGTGCCTTTGGCGCCTTTCAATCAACACGATATACAATGCAGCCACAGTGTTTTGAACACAAGATCTCTTGCAAACAAATATTTTTGCACTTGCCCACTTGCCACTGGGCCACGCTACCTGGTTGGCCTTCAAACAATTAATGCTTCCCTTTTTAAATTATTCATTGTACATGAAAATCAAAGTCTCATGAGCTATTATTCCTTTTCGTATGCCAATTAATAATTCGAGCAAGGATAATGTTTATGCCCTTTGGGAAAGGTATTTATATTTTATTTCTCCACTCCTTGCAGAACATTGACACTTCCAAAGGCTCTCCTTCCACAATATCGACAGAGGTTTAATAACTTTATAAGGTGCTTCGAATGCCTTTGCCTCCAAACCCAACTTTGGTTTTATGAAATATAATTAAACTTTATAAAATCCACGTTGATTTATAAAATATTATAATGAAAATTATAAATATTTTATTTGGGGTTTTCACCATATCACTTTAATATTATATAAACAATATTATAATATTATATCCTTTTGATGCCTTGGATAAATTTCTTCCTTGGGTTGACCCATTCTCTTGGGTGTAAAATAGATATTTAAACCCATTACAAATTTCATTAAACTTCCACTTGCACTTGAGCTGAGCTATCACCTGGTACCTTGACATAAATGACAACTAATTTTGGACATCAATGACAACTACTCAAAATTTCCAACATTACATTATTTGGGTATTGAATACTTATCTTCAATATAGATCTTCCTCCAACGGATAATGGAGTTTGTATTATCCTTCATTGCTCACTATATTCAGGTTCTGCAAGTAATCTGTATTTTCTATCCAACCACCGTTGTAGTTATCCTTACTACTATATTCATTTGGTTTTTATTGTTGATGAATGAGTAAAGCGTAGTGTAATTATCCTCTCATACTATTTATTTTTATTCTTCTATGCTTACCTTTTTGTTGTACTGGTTCTTCATTTTCTTCACCCTGTTCCTCTATAAATGTGTTAGCATCATTTTAAAACAATACAATATCTTCAGATATTTCCATTGCATCTAGGATATATGTATTTTCAAGGATTGATCATGTTGCTTTTATTCCATCTTGTTTTATAACGAGGCATGTATTGATCCCATACATATATCCAAATCTGATCATATAGTTATTTTCTACTCGCTTACTTACTAAAATGAGATCGAAAGTTAATCCAGGAACATACAATACTTTTGTGGTAGAATATCTGGAAATGATTTGCTAGGTGTCACACATCCATATCCATGTATAGGATAGGTTTGGATATCTGCAATTATTAGTTTGTATCCTCTAGCAACTTGAAGACAGTTAAACCATTGTATATTTTTTGTCATATGATGATTGTCTCCTGAGTCAGTGTACCACATGTTTTCATATTCTATAGACTTGTTCTTGTTGGAGAAAGTTTTACATTCACTATATGATATTTCTTTTCCCATTTGAAGAAGTAGACTTGAAGAAAAATATAGAATTATAGTCTACCTTATGGCTCCCAATATTGAACAAATTTACCAAGCAAATCATTCTTCTCATTCACTTTAGATATAGGAGATACATGCGGTTACAAACTGTTCGAACCACCTCGGTGGTTAGGAAACAGAATTGGAGAGCGCCTACGAGTGCTTATTTTATTATGCCTAGAATGTAATATAAACCAACTTGTTCTAACATCCCCCCTTATTACATTATTAGCAAATCTCAAGTGTATCCCAAAACTTTTCATATTTGATATGTCCAAGTGCTTTGGTAAAGATATCTGCAACTTGTGCATCAGTAGGAATGTAGTGAAGTTGGATATGGAACTTCATATTGAATAAAATGACATCTGGTATCAACATGTTTGGTACGTTCATGAAAAATTGGATTTTTGAAAAGATTCAAAACACCTTGGTTGTCGCAAAACAAATGAAGAAGATTCTTTGGAAGGCCCATGTTGGTAAGAATGTGACTTAACCACATTATCTCGTAGACTGCTTCACTGGCTGCATGATATTCGGCTTCTGTAGAAGATAAAGCAACCACATGCTGCTTCTTACTGTGCCATGAGATAGGTCCAGATCCTAGATGGAAAACATATCCGGAGGTGGATTTACGATCATCAAGGGATCCAAAAAAATCGAGTTTGTGTATCCCAGTAAGAAAAATTTATTATTCTGTCTATATTCCAGACCATAATTTGTAGTACCGTGAACATAATGAAGAACTCTTTTTGCTACTTTCTAGTGACTGACTTTAGGCTCCTACATGAACCTTGAAAGATATCCTACAACAAAACTGAGATCTGGTCTGGTATTTGTTAGATATAGGAGACTCCCAATCAACTGGCAATAGAGAGTACCATCTACCTGAGGTGAGTCATAATATCGAGATAACTTAAGTCTTTGTTCCATTGGAGTTGATTTTGACTTACAGTTAGTCATCCGATATTTTTCTACTAAAGTCTTGGCATATTTCTTTTGTGTTACTCTAATATGAAACTTTTGTTGAGTAACTTCTAAACCAAGACAATAGTGCAGAAGTCCTAGATCTGTCATATCAAATGATTGCTTCAAATCATCTTTTACTAAGTCAATCATTTTTTTTGAGCTTCCTGTTATGATCAGATCGTCAACATAAAGTACAAGAATCACTATATCAGAACCATTTTTCTTAATATAGAGATTTGCATCTGAAGGACTTCTAATAAAACCATGCTGCACAAGGTGACTGTCTATTTTGATATACCATGCTCGAGGAGCTTGTTTTAACCCATACAGAGATTTGATCAACTTACACACTTTTTGTTCTTGCCCCTCAACCTCATATCCTTCTGGTTGAGTCATGTATACTTCTTCTTGTAAGTCACCATTCAAGAAGGCACTTTTAACATCCATCTGATGCAATTTCCACCCAAACTGAGCTCCCATGGGACAAAGTACTCTAATGGTAGTCATTTTTGCAGTAGGGGCAAAAGTCTCTTCATAATATATGCCTTCTTTCTGAGCATATCCCTTGGCAACAAGCTGGGCTTTATGCTTATCAATAGATCCATCTGCCTTATACTTCACTTTGAATACCCATTTGCAGCCTATGGGTTTCTTTCCTGGTAGTAGATCGACTAATTTCCAAGTATTATTTTTAAGAAGAGATATATGTTCTACATCCATAGCCTGTTTCCATTGTGGTTTATCAAGTGCAGATTGAACCGTTGTGGGTTCATTTATGTTTAATGTAGACATATAAAGTTTTTCTCCATCCTCATCTTCTTCCCTGTCATATTTGGTACTCACTGACAAATCATCAAAGTGTTGACAAAGTTCATCAACCTCTGAAGTAGATTCTTCTGCTCTCTTTTGTTGTGTCATACTGCGAGTACATGGCCTATCAAGAGAGGGATCTAGAAAGGATTCCAACTTAGCATCTCTCAAAGTGCTAGTATACCATTTTGGAACTTTTTGTTTTGGCTTTGGAAGTTGAACCTCATTTTTAGGCACTGCTTCATCTACGTATACAGTTGTGGATGTGTCTTTTGATGTAGGAGCTTCATCAAATACAACATCTCTACTTACATGTGTCTTCTTGGTCTTAGGATCAATCAATCGATAACCTTTTGAGTACTCATCATAGCCAAGAAAAATACACTGCAAGGTTTTCTCATCCAGTTTCCTTCTTTTTTGTTTTGGTATGTGCATGAATGCTTTACATCCAAACACCTTCAAATGAGAAATGGAAGGTTTTTTATCACTCCATGATTCTTGTGGAGTCTTCCCTTGTAGAGCTCTAGTGGGTGCTCTATTTAGGAGGTATGATGTTGTGTTTCATCGCTTCGCCCAATATTGATCCTCAAGATGTGCCCCTTTTAGCATACATCAAACCATTTCCATAATGGAACGATTTCTTCTTTCTGCAACTCCATTCTCGCTCGAGGTGTATAGGCTGTAGTCAGTTGTCTTTTGATCCCATGTTCTTTAAGGAACTCTAAAAAATCTTTAGAGGTGTATTCCCCCCCTCGATCTGAGCGGAGGGTTTTTATCAAACATCCCGACTCCTTCTCAACAATATTCTTGAACTGTTGGAAGGTGAGAAGCACTTCTGATTTCAACTAAAGAAATAAAACCCACATCTTGCATGAGTAATCATCAATGAATAGTTGAAAATACTTTTTCCCACCATAGCTGGTTGGCATAGGACCACACAGATTGGTATGTACCAGCTCTAAATGTTTTGCAGCTTGAGAGGAGCTGGCTTCAAAAGGCATTCGATGTTGCTTCCCTGCTAAGCAATCCGAGCAAACCGACAAGATACATGAGAGGGGCGGAAGACCTTTCACCATCCCATATTTGTGTAATTCAAGCAAATATCCAGAACTGAGATGCCCATAACGTCGATGCCAAAGAGAGGTAGCCTCTTTTGTAGTTGTAGCCAAAGCAACATGGGAAGTGGAAAGAGCATCAAGAATAAACAAGCCATGTTTGTAAGATCCAGTAGCTACATGTTTACCACTGTATGTGATAAAACATCTCTTCTAGCCATTGACAACTCGAAACACGACTTCCATGTTTCTATCCAACATTTGTGTGACTAAAAGCAGATTATTGGCTAGGATTGGAACATAGAGAACCTTTTCAATTTGACAATTACCATCAGGAAGAGACACAGAAATATCCCCTTCTCCTTTTACTTGATATACCTAATTGTCAGCAATTGTGACGGGCTTACCTTCTTTTTCAACAAACGTATCAAACCAGGATTTGTCCCCAGTCATGTGTTTGCTTGCTCCTGAATCAATATACCATACAACATCTATCTGGGAAGACAATGTATGAGTCATGAGTACCTTGTGTGCTCGTTCAGAGTCAGAGTCTGAATCGAACTTAGGAAAATGTGAGTCTGAGTTGGATTCAGCATAAGCAACATGGCCTTTAGACTGCTTATGCTTATTGTATTTTTTCTTGTACTTGCCCTTCTTTTGGGAACCTCTTTCATTTGGTTGCTTGTTTTTGAACCAACATCTGTTGGTGTCATGGTTATTCATATCACAAATTTTGCAATATTTTGCATCTTTTTGCTGAGATTGCTTTCCTTTTCCTTTGGAGGAAGCACCTCCTTTTTGAAACTGGCTTTGTTGTTTACCACTCTGTTGTGTGGAGAGAGCATTATCTGGCATGTCATATTTCTGGACCTGAGTTGCCTCCTCAGTTTGAAGCAAGTTTACCAGTTCCACAAATGAGACTTGTCTACCAGAAACATTGAGAGAGGTGATCAACATCTTGTAGGAACTTGGTAATGCTCTCAAGATAATAGAATTCAAGACATCATCATCCACAAGTTTTCCCATAGCATTCAATTTTGATTTCAAATCTGCCACTCTGCATAGGAATATGTCAACTATTTCTCCAGAACTCATACTGAGATTATGTAGTTGAGTTTGAAGATGAAGAATAGTGGATTGATTCTTCCCTTCATATACTATGAGCAAAGCATCCCAGGATATCTTACTAGTTTTTTGCATCACAAATATGAGGCTACACCTCATTTGTGGTAGAAAGTAAGATAAATACAAGAATTTTTTGGTCTTTCTTATCCCAATCATCTTGATCTGTTCCTGTTTTTTGAGGACGTTTTTCAGTGCTAGTCACTACATCCCATAGATCTTCCAACTGAAGTATGGCTTTCATATTTGTCTTCCATGGAACAAAGTTAGGACCTTTCAACAATTGGGAATCTGAGAGATACTTATGAATCGTGGCCATTATGAAGGTTCCTTATATCACCAATTGGTCTCCCTTTCTTTATACCTGCTAGATCGTTATATTATAACCATTCAATATACACCCGCCCTTACGTGAGGGAAACTATAGGTATATAGGAACAATATACTACTCAATATGTACTCGCCCTTACAAGAGGGAGACTATAAGTACATATGAGAAGCACAATATTTTGAACATAGGCGGTACTAAAAGGGCATCGTGTTGTTAATGACACCTACCATAGAAAGTTTTATTCCGCATGCATGGGGCGTAACTTCCCCTAAACACTTTGGAAAAAAAATCTTTCGTCAGGATTTATGCCTAACAACAATCATGATGTGGGTATGAAATGAGTGCTAAAAAAAATTGGTTTGCCTTATTTCTCCCCGACGATTTATAGAGAACAAGCTCAGACATCGTTGTTGCAGCTATATTAGGCGACAAATACAGTAGTCCAAAGCACGACAACATTACCTGTAAGTGTGGACCAGAGGTATCTCAAATACCGAACGCTGCTGTGAAATAAATTGCACAAATAAGGTATAAATTTGGGGTCTTATATTTGTAATTTATGATTGATAATGCAAGAAAACAGAATATTTAAATGCAAAAAATAACAATCATAAATGCCCACAAATTTTAGCACATATTTTATCCTAGCAAAATTTTGTCTACCAAATAGCTTGATTTCCCCCCTTTGTCTGATAATTTTGTAAAGGAAAATATGGATTTCCCCCCTTTCAAGTTGTAAAAGAAACAAGAAAGTGGAAAAAAATACCTAAAAATAGGGTATGCAGCCGTCATAGCTGTCAAAAATAGGATTGCAACTTTCAAAGCCATCAAAAATAGGATTGTAGCCGTCAAAGCCATCAAAAATAGGTTTGCAGCTGTCAAAGCCATTAAAAATAGGTTTGCAGCCGTCAAAAAAAATGTACAGGCGTCAAATGTACTCTGTCGATGTCAACAAACCTGTCCGTCATCACTGTTGCATGCTGGGTGTCAAAAAAAACAAGCCCGCCATCAACTGTATTCTGCAAGGCATCAACAGTGTGCGCTGCTGTCACAGAATCATGAAGGTCGTAAAAAAAATTCCCCACAGGGATTGGAACCGGGAACCTTCCCCGAGCCACGAATCATGCCTTACCGCCTGAGCCAGAACGCCCGACGAGTAGGATTATGCACGCGATTCGTATTGTAGATGCGAGGGCCATCGAATCAGGAAAAAAAAAATATTCCCACATGGCCTGTGCGGCCAATGTGGAGGGGTTTAAAAAACACCGAAAGCCTCTAATGCTTTCGGTTTCCTTCGGGCAACCACCCTGTCCTCGTATTTTTGTCTCCCTACCGCTGAACCTTCCCCGAGCCACAAATCACGTGCTCGTGCTTCTACGTTGTCTTCGGTCTGTGTCAGGGTCATTTCGTAGTCTGTGTTGTCTCCTGTCTGTGTCCAGGGTCAGCATCCTCGGTTTCACTGCTGTCTGTGTCCAGAGTCAGCGTCCTCAGTCCTCGATCGGTCTGCGTCCTTGGTGTCGCTGTTGTCCGTGTCAGGGTCTGCTAGTCGGTCTATCCACGACTCTGATGCCATGAACAAATTTACCAAGCAAATCATTCTTCTCATTCACTTCATATATAGGAGATACATGCAGTTACAAAATGTTCGAACCACCTCAGTGGTTAGGAAACAGAATTGGAGAGCACCTACGAGCGCTTCTTTTATTATGCCTAGAATGTAATATAAACCAACTTGTTCTAACAAATATTAGAATATATGATCCCTTGTTGAGGTATATAAGCTTGATTTGATAAAACATTTACTAATCATTAGGTTTGTAGACTTCCTTATGTCTTCCTAGTAATGAGAGTATGAATACTTATTTTTTAGGTTTTTTTAGAAAGCTTATATCTTCCCAACTTGATAATATTTGAAGGATATTATTATCGTCATTTTTTATATAATGCCTTATGACTCCCTAGAGAATTTTAGAATATAATATAGTGATTTTGTATAGGTATAGTTCAATTTTGGTTAATTTTATATCAATTTTGTAAATATCAAAAATCAACTTCTTAACATCTTATTACTCCTATTGATCTAAGCACTTTTCAATTTTGAAGAGGTTTTAATTTTGAATTTTTTTGTCCCTTTAGAGAATTTTTTGAGACAAGAATATTATATTTTTTCCAACCTTAGTAAAAATCTTTAATAACCTCTTTTTATATCCCTTGGATTGTTTCTAATTTCCAATAACCTAGTTTGGAGTTGTAGCCCTTATGACTCCCAAATTTGGAAAATTAGAAAAGATTAATATTTGCAAACTTTAAATGGATTAATTCCAAGTAGTATTCCTTATTTATCCTAGGTTATGCTTTGCAAATATTAGATAACTTTAATATTTAATTTCCCTAAGTTTTGCTTTCAAATAAAGATTGATTCATTTTAATAATTCAACCTTATAATATATCCTTATAACTTCCTTTCTATGGAAAGCAAATTAGATGGAAATTGTATCTTTATAAAACCAGTGGTAGAATATCCTTCTTGGGCACTGTAAGTAATGGAATATCTTCCACTTATTTCAACACTCACTTAAATGCTTCCTTAACCCGTTTGACCAGGAGTAATATGCTTCACAATTTTTGGATACTTTGAATTGCTCTCAGATTGTTCTCCAAGTTGCTATCGATACACTACTATGTAGTTGTCAAGATACTACCGTTATACAACTTAAATGCTACCAAGTTTCTTTAGACTCACTTGCTACCATTTTTGCCTTGCTTTGACTACACTTTCACCTCCTTGAACACCCTTTTTATGGAAGATAAGCCTTGAATTGTGTGACAAGTGTCACACCTATTACGTATGAGTGATTGCTCCTTTTGAAACATACTACCTTCCTTATCTAATGCTTCTTGGGCACTGTATAATGTACGAGCACTTGTGTGGCAACTTGTGTGAGGCTTGTGGAGGATAACAAGTGGTACCACCTGCTTAATATTCCTTGTAACTCCTACATGATGTTTTTAAGCATTGAGATATAGAATGGTGCTTTAGAAAGTTTATGCCAAGTGGCATTCAAACACTTTGCATGAAGACATGTGCTATAACTCTTACAAGGAGAGTATAAATCCTTTTGTATGCCTTCATTTAGCTTGATTCATTTCTTGGATATCATACCACATTTAATTTTGTAGGTGATTTTATGAGGTTCTATGGAGCTTCAAATGATGATTATGAGAGTGATATTGGTGCTTCCTTTGGTGGACGATATTCACCAATTTTAAGACCTAAATGTACCATATTTTCTCCTTGTCTACTATACCTTCGACATGATGATTTATGTGTTGATTTATAGTGTAGATAGTCACTTTCTATGTTGTCCATACCACATTGGTAGAAGTATATTTTGATGCCTTATCTTTGTACATGAGCTCCCTTTTTGTCTATGTAAATGCTAATTGATAACAACCTTATTTGGGCTTTGATATTGTAGGTTCGTCTATCCAAGATCTATGAAGAGTAGGCCCTTTGAATGGCTCCTTTTATTGTGGAAGAAGAGTGCTAACGTTCGTCCTTCCTTGGTTGGCTTACCCTGTAGATATTAAAACTTTTGAGGTACCTTTAAATATTCTATCTTCCTGTGTATATTGTATAGTATAAGTGTAATACCATGTAACTTTACATGTATATAAAACCTTCTTTATTGAACCTTTTCTTGCACTCTTTTATAGGTCTGAAATTATATCTTTGTAGTATATTTTTGAATGCAAATATGAGGGTTTTGAGGATGTCTCTTTGGCTAGACTCCTTACCCTTTTTTCTTGGATACTTTGATGATAAATCCAAGCCCTTAATGATGTATATAGAACCTTCTTTGTAACATGCACTTAACCCTGTAATGCTTTGGATTTGAGACTCACAAAGTCTCAATATTTAAAGCTTTAATTCCTATTTTTGGTTAGTTGTATTCTTATCCAAGTTTTGGAGGATTCTAACCTGGTTTGGTGGTATCACTTGGACACCATGTGTTGCATATTTTTATGCACTAATAGTGTCTTTAGATACTTTGACAATTTATTATTTTGTGTCATTCTCAAGTACAAAAAAGCTAATATTTTGATATTAATAGAGTAGTGCAAATGAACCTAATAATATTTCACTTTTAATGCACTAAAAATTCCACCTGATCATTCCAATAAACTCTCAAGATAATATACTTAATCAAATTTACTACAACTAATAAATAATAATCTAAAATGAAGCTTCAATAATTATTTTGCAATTTCACTACAATCAATATTGTAGGACTTGATACTCTTTTTATTTTTCAAAGTTTATGATAGGTAGTTGATAGAAGCTATTATGAAATCTAATCAACTCCTAATCAATGTGCAAATGAACTTTAAAAAGAACCTTTCTTGTTGCACTTTTGAAGATTGTAATTCAAGTTTCTTCTTGCAACTTTAATTTAAATTAAGGTGCTCTAACAAATCTGATAAGTAATCAAATGAATCTACTTGCACCAAAAGTTTCTTATCTTTATGAAAGTCTTTATAGCTCTTGTGTCATTTTTGTAGAGGATGTAGATAGTGGTGTCTAGGATCACAAAGTTACTGCTTAGATTAGGATCTTGTAGCTCTTTATAGACTGTCCTAAACAACTCCTTCTTCAACAAATGATGGTCTCAAACTTTACTTCACGAGCCTAGGATTTGGTGGCTTGTTCTCCTATTTTGTTCTCCTCCTAATATAGATTCGGAGAAGTCTTTATCTCTAAATTAGTGCCTTATTTCTATGAGAGGTAATATTCAAATATCCAAGATTTGGTGAGATTCTTCTATATTCAAGTCTTCTTGTCCAATTTTGACTTCAAGTAGGATCTTCTTCTGGGATTTGGTACTCCTTGCCAAATTTTTATTCTAGAAATTGACACTCTTTGCCAAATTATTCTTCATCGATTTGGCACTCCTTACAAAATTTGTCTTCTCTTGGGCTTGTTGTCGGATGGTGATAATTGTCCCAAGTCCTTCACTATCAAGGGCTTCTCCTTGGTAGTGGATTTATCCAATGAGTTCTCCTTTGAGAATTTATTCAGTAAGGATCTCCTAGCCTTTTTCTAGATGCTTGGTGAGACGTGTCCAAGGTCTTTGATCTCACAGCTTTTGATGGTCTTCCTTGAGACATCTTTAACCTTATATTCCTAGAAGTGTTGGTGGTGAGATCTTCTTATGGATCTCTAATTCTACTACTTTTGTATTCGAGCAAGACTTACCTAGTCCTTCTTCTTCTTCTTTCTTCCAATACTAGAAGTTCTTCAATGATATCTTCTCCTAATATCTTTGATTTTGCTTTAGGTGTTGAATTAATTCTAAAGAAGATACCCTTCATAACTTTCTTGTAGGAAGTTTTCCAACTCAATGAATCTTCTTTCCCTACAAAAAATATGTTAGTACTAAAATATTTAGTCTACTTATAAATCAGATATTCTCTTCAAATTCTTCTCCAGGATTAAGGCTTCTATGGCCTCTTTTAGTATCAAGGTGTTTGTGGTCATTTTTCAGTATCAAGGCTTCTATGGCATTTTTAGTATCAAGACGTATGTGGATTCTTTTTCAAGGCTTTTATGGCCTTTTCTTAAAGGCTACTACGACCTTTTGTATCAAGGCTTCTATGGCCTATTATTCAACTATGAAGTTCTTCAATCCAACAATGGAGACATCAAGACTCCTAATTTCACCATGACTCTTGAATAGAAGTCTTCTTCCATAGTATTATTCTCTTGCATAAGGAACTAATATCTGCACTTTGAGGTACACCTACCTTCAGGAAAAGAAGTTGGAGTCTCCTAGCTTTCTATTGTAGGAGGAATCTCAATCCTATTAGAATTATTTTTTTGCAACAAAAGAAAATTTAGGTAATAATTAGAAAATTCTAGATATCCTGTATGATCTTCATTAGATGATATTTCAATCCAGTGGATTGAATGCTGAGTCCTGGTCTTCACAAGTTTTTCCTGTAACTCTATGGAAAGACTCTAGTCAAATGCAATCTCAGTATTTTTTGGAATTGTGATTTCTTTCAACCCTAACTTTGTGACTCTTCATAATTCTACCACCTAGATTCTTCTAATATCTTTTGATACTGGTTGGTCCATTGGTGCGTCGGTTTGACAAAACAATTAGGCTCAATGATAATGGTATTTTCCCTATTGACCTAAATAGACTAGATCTACCATGGCTGTAATACCATTGTTAGCTTTTGATGTAATGAACAATGGGAGATAGCAATCACAAGATGTAGAATAATATAAAAGAAAGTAAATCTACTAGATGACTAAATTATGTTGAATAGAAATAACATAAATGAATATAACGTAGCTATGGAGGAAATGAACACTCCGTTAATGAATCTACTGAACTACATTACCCTCATCACCAATATATGGTGATATACACAACACTGCACTACTACCTACGACTATGTTATAAGAAGCTCTATCTACATATGTCCCCCTTGTCATATCTATTTGACAATGAGACCTTTCTTATATAGGAATACAAGTTCCTTGGCCAAAAATTTACCTAGCTGTAAAAAGGGAAAACATGCACATATACAACTTACACATTGACACTTGTACATTTATTACATTGTATGAAGTAACTCGATAACCTCCCCCTAAAGTAATCTAGTGTCCTAAGTATGTACCTTGAAAGATACATTTACATAACCCAAATGATGGAATAGACTCTATTTATAACAAACTAATCATATCTTTAGTTGCTAGAATTCATCCTCCAAATTTTAAATGTTTATCTTGAGAACCTTCTCCTTAACTTATATTTGATTGTTTTTTTCTCCATTTTCTTTTAAATGTTATAACTTGTTTTAATATCTCTCTACCTCTACCTTATTATATCATAAATTCATTTTCTTATTTTACTATACAATATATATGTAATGTTAATATTTCAACACTTATTAAATTATCATAGCAAGGCCACAATAAAAATAAATGGAATATTGTAGTTTTATTCAACCTCTTTAAAGTTAATAGAACATGCACTAGAATTTTTAAATTGAAGAAGTCACATGAAGAACAACATTACTAATAATATAATCAAACAACTTCTCCTCTAGATGATAGTGCACCCATGGCATTAATCGCTAGGTTGAATTCATAGAAGGAAAGAAATAGAATATCGATTTAAATCCACCACAATAATTATATCACTCCAATGTGAAAATGTATCACCTCTAACATGGTACCAGTAAATGATATGCCACTTTGGATACCATTTAAGTTTTGCTACCAAGTGATCTTCCAATCTATTTATATTAATAGTCATCATGAGCTAAAGGAATGGCATATGACATGTTAGGAATATAAAAATCATGAGCAATAAAAAACGTGGAATTATTAATGCAGAAAATAAAGCACACAAGAGACATAGAGAAAATAACTAGGATTTATTATTTTGTCCAAAAAATCTCTAAGGGATACAACCTACAACAAATTTGTTGTACTTCCTATTTGATATCACAATTGCAGTATCTCTTTCTTCTCACCTTTTTGATTTCATACAACATTCTCTTATAAAATGAGGGTTACAATTTTAGAGCAAATCATTAAGGTCCCCCCACCCCAAAAAAAATACTATTTTAGGTAAATTATATTTTTTGTTGAAATCTGAATTTTTTAGTAATTACTATTTTCGAAAATTTATTTTTCATCAAAAAAAATCCGTTTTTAGTAATTACTATTTTCGATAAATAATTACTATTTTAGTAATTACTATTTTTGGAAAATTATTTTTTGTCAAAATATTTCTAAAAATAGTAATTCACAATAAACTTGGATTGACATGCACTTTGACACACAACTATATAACACCCATATAATTTCACAGAGTGGGTCCAAATGCGGCTAAAACAAGGCCTCCTAATTAGAATCAAGCTCCACAACCAATAATCTCCCATTTGGAGACTGATCACAATAACTCCACCACTATTGCACTTGCTAGACTATGCTTCAAATTTGGACCTGGAAATTGTCTCATATTTTATTGTCATGTTTGAAGATCAAATGAATCTAAGCAAAACTTAGTTTCTCCCTAGTTACTACCTTTGTGAACATATCTACGATATTCTGGCTAGTGTGTATGTTCTCTAGTTTTAACTGTCCATATTCCAAAATTGAGCGTATGAAATGGTACTTGGTATGTATATGATTAGTCCTATAATGGAAGACCAAATTTGTAAAATTAATGGCACTCTGACCATCACTATATAATATGTTATTCTCCTACTTCTTTCCCAACTTCTCCATAAACCTTTGTAACCAAATCATCTCCTTACTAGCCTTTGTAACAATGGCATACTCTACTTCCATTGTTGAAAGTCCAAAAACCTTATGTAATTTTAAAATACAACTTACTACAGTTCCACCTATAGTAAAAACATACCCTATGGTACTCCTCTTGTTGTCTATATCACCTGCCATATATGAATCAACATATCCCTATAAAATAGTGTTAGAACCTCCAAAGCATAATACCTGAGTGATAGTACCTCTCAAATACCTAAGAATCCACTTCACTGCCTCCCAATATTGTTTTCCTTGATTGTTCATAAACCTACTCACAACTCTCACTACATGTGCAATAAATTGCCTTGTGCACACCATCGCATACATCAAACTACCATCTGCTAATGAATAAGGAACCTTGGATATATACCCAATATCCTCTTATGTATTGGGACACTTCTCTTTGGTCATTTCGAAATGATTGGCCAAATGTGTACTTACAAGTTTTGCATATTGCATTCAAAATCTCTCCAAAACCTTCTCAATGTACTCCCCCTTAGATAAATTTAATTTGTGAATTTTCTATCTCTTGTTATTCTCATACCAAGGATTTTCTTTGCAACACCCAAATCCTTCATTGCAAAAGAATCTACAAATTTTCTTTTGAGCACATCTATATCATGCATGTTAGAACCTACAAAAAGCATGTCATCTATATACAATAATAGTATAATATAATTACCATTATCCATTCTATTAAAATAAACACAGTGGTTAGAATAACATCTACTACACCCCTATTTTGACATAAACCTATCAAATTTCATATATCATTGCCTTGGAGCTTGCTTCAGGCCATACAAGTTATTTTTTTACCTACACACTAATTTCTCTTTCCCTTTAACTTCATACCCCTGTGGCTAATGCATATAAATATCTTCCTCCAAATACCTATGGAAAAAAACTATTTTTACATCTAATTGCTCAAGATGCAAATCCTCTACAACTACTAGACTTAAAATAGTTCTTACTGAAGTCATTTTAACAACAAGTGAAAAAATTTCATCATAATAAATACCTTTATTCTATGCAAACCCCTTTACAACAAGTCTGAACTTATACCTCTTTTTACCTCCATATTCTTCTTTCACTTTGTAAACCCATATATTTTTCAATGATATTTATCCTGTAGGAAACCAAACCAAATCCCAAGTTTGATTATGTACCAAGAGTCCATATTCTCTTTCATGCTTTACTCCCACTTCTTCCTGGTTTCTATCTATATCACTTCTTTACGTGTTTCTCATTCACCAGAGTTAGATAAAAATACATAATATAATGAAGGAGAGTAATATTTAGGGGGTCTACTTATTTTGGTAGATCTTCTAATAATATTTTTAGGAGTTTGAGGTGCTTGCTACTGCTATTATTTTAGCACCTTTGGAGTTTCAATTTTATCAAGCATTGTGTATTATGTGTTTGCTTTTTCATATTTCTTTCCCTGCAACTGATCCTTATACATGACCTTCTCATTGAATATCACATCTCTACTCCTAATGATTTTGTGATTTGCATAATCCCAAAAGCGATAACCAAAATCATTAACTCCATATCCAATGAAAGTGCACTTCTTGGATTTTACCTCAAGTTTTGTTCTATTTTTTTTAATCAATATGCACGAAAGCTTCACAACCAAAAGTCTTTAGAAATGAAAAATTAATAGTTTTACTTGTCCATACCTCTTTTAGAATACCACCATCCAGTGAACTTGAAGGCCATTTATTTATTAAATAAACATTAGTATCTATAGCATCTACCCAAAACTGTAAGGTTAATCCTACATGTAATCTCATACACCTAGTGCATTCCATGATTTTCCTATTCATCCTATCTGACACACCATTTTATTATGGTGTTCCTAGAAATTTCTTCACTCTATGAATCCCATGGTATGAACAGTAATTTTCAAACTCCTTGTTGTAGTACTCACCTCCATTAACTGATCTAAGACACTTCAACTTATTTCCTATCCCATTCTCAATCAAAGATTTCCATTTCTTAAAAGTATCAAAGACATCTAATTTATTTTGAATATAGTAAACCCAAGTTTTTCTAGTTGCATCATTAACAAAAGGAACATAATAATTAGATCCACCAAGAGATGATACATGAGCTGGTCCCCACACATTTGTATGCAAAAGCTCTAGCTTTTAACTCTTCTTTTCCTTCCCAAATTTGAGAAATCTGACTCTTTTTTGTTTGCCATAAACATAGTGCTCACAAAAATCCATATCAATCTGCTTCAATCCTAGCAACAATTTCCTTGAGTGGAGAATTTGCATCCCCTTCTCACTCATGTACCTAAGCCTATGATGCCATAAAGTTGTATTTGCTCATGTATAATCTAAAGTAATTGAAATATTAGTATTACTAGTACATACATACAATGCACATGACTTCTTTCCTTTTGCTAATATCAGTGATCCTTTAGCAACCTTCCATAAATTTGCTAAGAATATAACTATACATCCCTCATTATCCAACTTACCTATGGAAATTAGATTCCTTCTCAAATCAGTAATATGTCTTACCTCTTTCAACAACCATTGGTTTCAATTCAATAATTTTATATGTATATTACCCTTTCTAATGATTTTACATGGTTGATCATTCCCAAATAAACCTATCCAAAATCACCTTGAACATAATCTAAAAAATATTTCCTATGGGATGTGGCATGATATGAATCCCCTGAGTCTAACATCCAACAATCATTAAAATTATCTAGTGAAAGGATTAAAGCATCTTGTAATATATCACACACAACTTTTACTTTCTAATTATCATGTTTTTCATATCCCTATTTTTATTTCTAAGAGCAACAATCTTTTTTTTATGTGTCCTTTCTTCCCATAGTACTAGCATTCCAACTAATTTCCTTTTGATTTGGATCTACCATTCTTTGATTTTTCATATTTTCTTGGGTTCTTTCCTCTCTCCTTATATCTCCCCTTGTTTTCCACTCTCAAAGCATTACCTGATGTCTCACCTATACTTTTTATTTACAATTCCCTGATTAGGATAACACCAATAACATAAATAAACTTTAAAGTATTTGAACGAGAGATAGAATTAATCATAGCCATGATCAAGCCATTCTATTTTTTTAGCAATGAGCATAATATCAAAAGATCCCTAACCTCACCATCAAAATTTACACCTTTAAAGGTTAACTTATTTGTAACCGTGTTAAACTCATTCAAATGATTAGTAACAGATCCACCTTCTAACATCTGCATATAAATAAATGCTTCATAAGAAATACCTTATTTGAAGCTAAGGGGATTTCATACAATTTGGCCAACGCATTCATTAAATCCTCCATTATCTTTTCCTTTGAAATAATGAAGGCCACCGATGATGCTAGGCACATTCGTATTATTCTTAGTGTCTTTCTATCTAGAACTTCCCATTCTTTGTCTAATGTCTTCATCAACTTATTTGCTTTTCTGCCTAATGGTAGGTAAATATCCTTCTAATATTGATAATCCTCCATTTGCATCTTCCATAGCTAGAAATTTTACCCGTTAAACTTCTCAACACTAAACCTACCTTCTTCTACCATTGCTCCCACTCAAATCAGGAAACCTTCCTGTCAAGTCAACCTCACTCTAATACCAGTTGTTAAGAATATAAAATTATGAGCAATAAAAAACATAAAATTATTAACGTATAAAATAAAGTACACAAGAGACACATGGAAAAAATAACAAGGATTTATTATTCCATACAAAAATCTCAAAGGGATACAACCTACAACAAATTCATTGTACTTCCGCTTCGATCTCACAATTACATTCTCTCTTCCTTCTCATATTTTTGGTGTCGTACAACATCCTATTATAAAATTAGGGTTACAATTTTAGATCAAATCGTTAAGGCTTCAAAATTAATAAAAAGAAATTACTATTTTCAGAAAATTATATTTTCTGTCAAAATTAGCCATTTTTAGTAATTACATTTTTTTTTAAAATTAATTTCATTAAAAAAAATCTATTTTTAGTAATTACTATTTTTTTTTTAAATATTAATTCACAAAAAACTTTGATTGACATGCAATTTGACACACTAGGTTGAATTCATAGAAGGAAAGAAATAGAATATTGATTTCAATCCACCATAAAAATTATATCACTCCAATGTGAAAATGTATCACCTCTAACATGGTACCAGTAAATGATATGCCACTTTGGATACCATTTATATTTTTCTACCAAGTGATCTTCCAATTAATTTTTATTAATAGTCGTCATGTGCTAAAATAATGGCATATGACACACCAAGTTTCCTCTATTAGAAAAAGAAACACTATGACCATATAAACAACAAAGAAATCAAATCTCTAATGCACATAAGTTTATTTTATTATGGTTTTAACCTAACAAACTTGGTACCATGAAGTTCAATGTATCACATTAATTACAAAATATTTAGCATAGTTTCAAAAAATAAATATATTGTTTGTAAATATTTAAATCCTTAAAATATAATTAAGGAATACCAATATGCTACTCAATAAATTACTTCCTAGGTTGATATTACCCAATAGTCCATTATACCTTGATCAACCTAAGAGAATGATTAAGGTAATTAGTAGATTCAATAATTGTTTAACTAGATCAAAATTCAACCAAGTTCATTTCATTATAGTAGCATCATTGTTATAGTTACAAATAATGATAAAACATGATGCATATGTATCAACTACAAGGAATTAATCAAAACCATTATTAAGAATATATACTATTATCATGAATTGGTGATCTAGTAGACTAGATCTAGTGGGATTAATACTAAATAAGGATCAATATAAAACAATGCTATCATTAGGTTCCTATGAACCCCATAAACATATGAAATATAAAATTTAAAAATAGAGAGGGACTATATAAGTAGTTCCCTTTACATTATAGTTGGACTAATACACCATCAACATTTATGTGTATGATCAATGATACCTTGTGACCATTCATAGGATCATTCATCATCAATCACCTATGACATCTTCATATTTACCAAGATATGGAAGCAACATCTATAACATGTGCACTATATATTGCGCAGGTATGTCAATAAATGGTTCATGTAAATTTGTAAAAGTGCAAATTAAAAATAAAAATATCTTATCTAGGACACAATAATGACCATCATAGCATCTATGTAGATCTAGATACAATACTTGACACTCAAGAGTGGCAAAATCCTATGAGCTTGATCAAACATAGAATATTTTTAGGATTTCTAAATTTGATCCTTGGATATGTATTTGGGTTATGACATGTATCATGTCCTCTCAATCAAGTTGTGTAGAGCAACATGAATTTTTACTTGACCTTAAAAATTATGTATTTGATGAAATCAAGAAATGTCTCTATTTAATGTCAATGCTTGTTATACATGATATTAGTTAATATTTTAAAGTTAAGGAAAACATAATAGACTAAAAAATCGGTACTATCCTAATATAGAATAGGAATCTAATGACATGCAAATTTTAGACACTCTCTAATACATTAAAAAGGTAATAAACATAACATAATTTTTTGCATTCCACTATTTCAGTTATCTAATAGTAATTTTACTATATAATGGATATATTACTCTCTAATAATAGGCTTTGATAAATTTTGTATACATGTAAAAAAATAATTACATGTTATATGAAGTGGATGAGTTACCTCTAATAGTTTGACCATATGACCTACCAATACATGGATAAGGAAAAGTAGGTAATAAATTGGCTACCATTTTCTATATAAATTCTATTGATAGTACTTGACATTGGAAGTTATAATTTCAATGGCTAGAATATATTATACTCTAGTGATTCTAAATTTTTTGACATACATCATTACCTAATATGGGAGAATTCAATGTGAAATCACCATCTTCATGATGTGTTTCTTTATCATATTTGAAAACTATCTACTCAACTATGTGTGTACATGGATATTGTCTTCCATATTACATTCTATGATACCATGATAAATTATGAATTCTAGTACAACTTAATAATTATTGTAAAATATAAAAGATATTTAGAATTGGTTGTAGGAAATCCTTGAGCATAAAGAATTATAGTATAACAATCACCATGATCAATAAAAAATATCACTAAGTTTTCATGTTAGAGAAAATATTGAGCTCTATTTTAACAAGGAATAATTCTCTAGTCCATAACAAAAGGTCAACCCATTATACTATGATATTTACATCGTCCAATGAGTGGTACGTGAGAATTTATATATTCATGATTTTCTTAGGGATAAATCCAATATTTCATATAGAAATCCTCAAGCCATAGAATCATAATTTGCTATAGCTTGAGGTCAACAAAATGCAATATACTTCAATCCAACTCAATTGGAACCTACTATTTTAGATCAGTTGGCTGAGTTTACTTGCAAATTACTTGTGAAGGAGCATAAAACATACTCATGGTTATTAATAAATATTATTTTACAACTTATTCCAAGTGATACATGCTTGACAAACTCAAGCATTATTTTCCAAGGAAGAACATATGATATAACTAGGGAATGTGTTCCTTAATTCTTCAAGAATGTTGGCATCACAAAATTCCATTGAAACCGTTCTTAAAAAAATTCTAGATATGTGACACCATTTGTACTTGATACTTTTGACTCATAACTTATTTCTATCATATTGCCTCATGACCACTACATTTGAATGAAATATCATGATACTAACAACTATGATCCTTCTTCATAATTATGGATATAACTATATCAATAAGACCATACTATTGATAGATCCTAGGATGTATATATTATTTACCTCACAATCACTATGTATCAATGACACTAGTGTAACCATCCAACCATGATGCTTGGAATTTAATGGATAGTTATATAATCACATTTAGGTATACTCAGTTAAATAGAAAGTATTACTAGTTTACCTATCATATATATTATAATTATTGTAAAATTATATATGTCATAGGGTTACCTTAGTTTGTTACTATTTATTCTACTTCACCATCTTGATATTTATATTAGCTCTTCCTTTGATGCACTTATGATAAGTTCTAGTCTATAGGCCTAGGTTGTCCTTATAATGTCAATGTTTTTATTTTAATACTTATCTCACTACATAGGAATTAGTTGCCCTCATGCTCTAATCTTAAATGCACTACTTATACCAAGCATATTTACTATTTTCAAAAAGGATGCAAGAGACTTGTATTCCATAATTTACATTTACTTTACCTATAAATAAAAAATCCATTGCTACAAAAAATGTTTGTTGTGTTATATTTTTTTTGAAACTTTGAAGCATAACATGGATTATGCTAGAAGTTGGTTTATGGATCAATTCTCCATGCCATGCCAAATTGGCCCCCAAGGTGTCGACCATTATATGTCTTAAGTATGTGTATACTAGAGAATAATTATATATTCAAGAAGTATAGAAGTGATACTATAGTATAAAATTAATTAATTATATTAGTTCTAGTGGATTATTGCATTGAAAATAGATAATGCAATCCATATCATGTACCTAATATTATCCCAAGCATTCATTCTATCATTATTTTTATTATCTTGAATATTTGTTACTTCTACTCTATCTCAAATACCTTGTAGGCCATATTTATCTTGTGGTAATTTGTCTTAAATAGTGAGGGAGATTTAAGGTATTCATCATTAAATATCGAAGCAATATTATCTATATCATTCTTGGATAAATTCAATTGGGATTTACATGAAAGAGAAAAGGTTGGGAGAATATAACATAATAAAAAAGTAGTAGAGTAGTGGTTAAAGGTAGTCGATTCAATGGATGTTATTTTAGAGAAGGGAAGTTGGCAAAGTATAGGATGGAAAAAAAACTACATATAAATCAACTCAATATAAATATTTGAAAGAAATATAGTGTTTTAGATTTAGTGTGTAGAGAGAGGGTGAAAAGTGATTATTTGTAAAGTAGGTTATAGAGTGTGTTCAAGAATCATAGAAGTACATATCTAGATGAGGTAAAGAGTACTTTCTATAGACATGGTTTGTTGTAGAATCTAGTTTAGTTTTTATTATTAGTGCTTAATAAGAAACTACATTAGGCTAATAACCTCTTGTATGATTGGGTGTAAATCCTAACCACTTAACTAGGGAATGTGTCTAGTCAATTTGCCCTAAAATTCAACAACCCTATGTGGCTTGAGTGTGTCATCAATGAACAAGGTCAACAACCCTACATGTTATTCATAGTTTCCACCCTAAAAGTGTATACAATAAGCTATCATTTATAGGTAAAGCCATGGCTAGTTTCTTAGTAGTCATTTCCTATTAGAATATTATTTGTAATTAGAGAGTGATACTTTCTTATATAGTTCTTGTGGTCGATGAGATTTCCCTTAATTCACTACTAATCCATAGTATGGGGCCCAATTCATTGATAAAATTTCTATAGAAGTGCAATACAATTATCAACAATAACATTTTTAATGTTGTAGGAGGTGTAGCACCCTAAAATTGGCGCAGTCAAATTGGAATAATTACATTCACCTTAGTAAATAATTTTAAATTCAAATTTAACCTCCCAAACCGCCCGTTAACCGCCGAGAAACCCGTTTCCCCTTTTTCCGTGCCATTTTTAGAGGTTGTTTTGACCGTTGGACGATATCGTCGCCGATCAGACGATATCGCCCCAGATTTGACGATTTCGTCTGGACTAGAACGTCCAGACGATTTTGTCGCAAAACTGAATTTGCATAGATAGACTCTGTTCCAACGGGTCTCCAATTCGGGCAGAAGCGTGTCTGCGCCGTTGGGACCCTTCCCCCATTGGAGATCTCCCAAATTGGGATGATCTCCAACCTCCCAACAACTCCCCTATGCCTATTTAAACTCTAGGACATTCCCTCCCCAACCCCTGGCTGAATTTTATCTGCAAGTTGAATCCCTCTGCACTAAAACACCTTAATCTTATTTTTGCACTAGTCCTATAGCAGTTTTTATGCAGGTACACCACTGATTTTCAACCGGAGCCAGCACCCATCGCCACCGACGAACCTGTCAAGATCGGAGGCGATCCTGTCAAATTCGAGACGATTTCGTACTGATGCGAGACGATCTCGACTGCAGTCCACATCGAGGCAATCAGTGCCTGGAGTTTGCTTTTCTTAACTTTGCCTCAGTTATTTTGTTTTACAAATTAGATAATCTATTTAGTTTTTATCCTATTTTGCATCTGGAGTTCACCCATCTAGTCTAGATTGCATGTTAAGCTCATAATCTGCCATTAAAGTACAACAATTTACTTTAATTTCTATTTTTAAACTTTGTTCAGTATTCAGTTTATTATTTGGCATATTTTGCCTCTGTTTGCATAGTAGGAATTCTTGTATTTTGCATCTGTTCTCTGTTTTGCAGGTCTCTGACGAATTCGTCTGACGAATTCGTCAGATTTCAGACGATTCTGTCAGTCTCAGACGAATCTGTCAGATTCGGACGATTCTGTCAGATTACAGGCGATTACGTCGAATTCCAGACGATCCAGACTGCTTCAAGCATCAGAAACTTCTTCAGACTTCCGGATCAGGTAATCTCCATTGGCCTCCTGCAAATTCTCTATTTTTTGCTTTCTACTCTGTTTGTTGTATTCATTTAAATTGCATTTTCATATAGATTAAGTTAGATTCATTCGGCCAAACCTAGGATGAATGCTTAAGGATAAAACGAACTCATCAAAACACATTCCAAAAACCTAGGCGTGGAAATTGCCACCAAATGTTTCCTGGTGAACCCACCATCCGTCGAAAAATCACCAAAACACACCTCCCTTGAGAGGCGGGACCTTCGTAAAGTCCTCTCGTCCGAGGTACCGCACCATCCTTTTCCCATCCTCCTTTCGGGCGCGGATCCAATAGCCTGAAGGTAGGGATGCGAAAAATTTGGAGCGATACATTTTGGTGAACCCGACGTGAATGCATCATAACCTTTTGAAAACAAAACAAAACAAAAACAAAAATATATATATGTATACAAGAAAAACAAAAACAAAATCATCATTTCAAGTTTGTATGTTTTAGATTCAATTCTAAATAGTAGATGCTAAATATTACTTTTAGAAGTACTAAAGAAACCATGAGTTTTTACTCAAATCAATATGAGCCCATCAGTAATGTTGGAAGAATTCAGCCAAATACATTTGTTGATTATGACCAACCTCATCCCTATTCAACACCACCTCCATCACACTCTTCTTATTTTTCATCCATAACCCAACAAGACAATCCCTTTGCCAATCCTCTTCATAATGATATTATCTATTCTCCCATATATCCATATTATGTCTATCAATCCACATATAATCCTCCACCACCTTTTCAATACTCTTCTTTCAATACAACACATCCATTTCAACAAGAAAATACTTATTCTTCCAATTCTACCATGCACTCACCTCACACTTCGCAATCTTCCTATCATCATTCTACCCATAATAAAGAAAGTAGAGGTGAGAAACCATTAGGTCCTTTTATGACAAAATTCCTAAGGCATTTATCAAAAACCTCTCAAAAACCTTCATCACGTAAATTTACTAAGCTCAATCAACCAATGGATATAATTCTCAAGTATTTACTTGACACAAATAAGATTGAACTTCCTTCCATAAGACAACTTGATACCACATCAGATTGGTTTAAACCTGAGCTACATTGTGAATATCATAGAGTAGATGGACATATGACACAAAATTGTAAAGATTTAAGATGTGCAATTCAAGATTTGATTGATAAGGATCTTTTTAATATAAAGGAATTACAATCTACAACTGATTATAAATCTCCAGTAAACTATCAAACTCCTACACAACAAATACCAATAATCAATCAAGACATGGGGATCTCCCAAGAACCCCTACTCAATTATCAACAACAAGAAACCAATCAAATATTGCATGTTAATGTGTCCCATCATGATGATATTATTAATATTGTAACAAAAACTACAAATGAGCAACCTCAAGTTCAATCAACTCAATCGGATATTCAAGATATGGATTCCTCATTTGACCAACCTTCAAAACTATCTTTGGCTCTAGAGAATGATCCAAAATGGAATGTAAGCATAGAAAGCTCATCTTTAGAATCAAAATCTCAATCTGAAATCCACTTTGATAACCAACAACAAGTGATTAATCCTCAAGCAAAGATATCCCTTTTAGAAGTATTACAAATTTCTCACAAGGAAATTTTGTTCAAAATACCTAGCCAACAATTTGTTCCTCATCATATTTTCTCTAAGAACATAATTAATGGTGTAAACCCTCTTGAGGTTAACCATATTTCATTCTATGATGAGGATATTCCTTCCTCTACTCCACAAGAAGACTCCTATCTTTACATTATCGGATCTAGTAAAGAAACACTTGTTAGAACTATCATGGTAGATAATGACTCCTCTCTTAATTTATGCACTTATCAATTATTCCAAAAACTCAAATTAAAGGAAGAAGATCTTAATGAATCAAATGTTATTATAAAATCTTTTAACAATGAAATTCAAGAAGCTCAAGGTACTATAATTCTTCCCCTTAATATTGGATCCAAGATCCTGGATACTTTATTCTATGTAGGATATTGTCCTTCACCTTACAACCTACTTCTCCCGAGTCCTTGGATTCATACGATGAGGGTTGTCCCTTCCACTCTTCACCAATGTTTGAAGTTTGAACTTGCAAATAAAATTGTTACCATACATGGTGACCCAAAACCATTTGAAGAATATTTAACGATTGAAACATCAAGTTCTATACATTCTCTATTGTCACAATTATCTTCTATCCATCACTTTTCTTCATCCATATATGATCATCCTTGTTTACCAAATAACACTCATGCATATCTTTCACATATACTTTCTCCATCTTATCAAGACTTGGAATATAATAATAAGAATGAAGAACTTTCTTATCCTTCTGACATTTTATTTTGTAACATGATCAATTTTCCACATATAAAAGTCAAATCTTTTTCTACATTATTCTACATTATAACAAAGCTTTTGTTATCACTACCTTTTATTCATCACCTTATATTCTTACCTTCACCTCAACCAGATTATCCTTCAAAACCTCCTTTGATTTTGAAGCAACCTTAGACATGCTATACTCAAATAACCTTGTATAGTGTATATAGATCATCTTGTATATACCACCAATTTCAATTCATAAATTAAAATCAAAATACAAAAAAATCAAAATCCTCAAAATCTTCAAAAAAATACAAATGCAACTAAGGAACTTAAAGGTAAATTTGAGCCCAAGTTGGCTCGGACCATACATCATTCCTGCTAAATTTGAATCGGGAGCATACAAATTATCTACCTTAGATGGTAAAGAACTTAAAGAACCCATGAATATTTTACATCTCAAACGTTACTATGCATAAATTTGGTCATTTCATCCATGTATATATTTGTTCAAAATTACTCTCTTATATTTCTTTCAAATTTATAAAAAAATCAAAAACATCAAAAACATTCATAAATCTCCAAAAATCTTCAAAAACTATCTATTGCATTTATTTAAAGCACTTGTTAAGTTCTTTTTGCTCAAAAACAAAAATCTAAATAAAAATCTAAAAACAGCTATATGCTTGACTCTTTCGAAACCAAAACAATATACAGAAGAAAGAGAGAGTCAACATTCTCCCAACTTCTCAAAAATCATTTATATATATTTTCTTACAATTATTGCAGTTATATGTTTCAACTTATTTTGGATACAATTAGCATTTATTTGGCATCCCTCACTTGCACACTCACAAACAATAAATATCTTGATTTTATACGGCATGATTACTAATCTCTCTTATATCAAAGTTCACAAAATTCAAATTAAATAAAGTTTGAGCATAGAGAATTGATCTTGTTATTTACTTAAACCAAGCACATCTTTTCACAATAAAATGATTATATTTGTAATTTCCATGTTTTGCTACATAGTAGAACTGATTTCTTGGGTGAAAAGTTTCCCCTGCTATCCTATCATGCACATGGTCTAGAATCTTTGAGAATTGGCAAAAGGACAAGCTCACCCCTACCCAGAATAAAAATCCCTTGCTCTACAGCTAATCTGAGCAAGTATCCCTAGCACAAAAAAAAAAAAAAAAAAATTCAAGAAAGAAAAAAAGAGAAAAGAAAAATGTTATTTCAGCAATGTTCCAAGCATTATCAAGCAAAAGAAATACAAAAAGAAAAATAAGCAAAGTTCAAAAGAAAGCAAGAAAGCAATAAAATCCCTTTCCCTACCCTTTGAAAAGAAAAGAAGGGTTGATGAGCTTGAATCCCTGGAATTCTCAATTATTCGAAAACCGTGAGGTAAGCCCCATAACAGGTGGTTTGTGCCCAACATGCTTGGCCTTGGGTAACTCCTAGCGTGGCGATATGTCCGTCACATTAGCGACCTTCTTTTGTACAGACCTATGTCTGCTTATGGATTAGCTAGCTCTTGATAATCCGATCTACATAGTAGTCTAATATGGTTATATGCATCTACATCATGGTTAATGAACACTTATTTGGTTTCTTCAAATCACTTGTATCATAGTATCTTGCTCAAACCTGGTAAATGAACAATACAATTGCACACACATTTGTATTTGAGAGATTTTGTCTATCATTATGATAAATCAAGATTGGAAATGAATTCACATATGCACATGGGATTCCTTATAAATCTAATTTTTGTCTTCAAAATACTTTGAAATATTATTTTTGCAACTTGTTTGGAATAATCAAGTACAATTATTTACCATAAAGACAACTATATAATAGAAAAATCACAAATTTCTTTCAAAACATATCATATATATCATATCGACTTTCGTGACGATGGTATAGTTCTAAAACCAAAATTGGAATTTTATGCCTAGCGCAAGTCCTCATTTTCATATTTTCTGTTCATCAAAAATCAATCATGCAATAAAACTATCTATTTTCTTTGATTTTTGCGATGATGGTATAAGTCTATACCTACATATTCTATGCCTAGCGCAAACCATTGTAACAATTTTTATTCCCCCATTTATCAAAACTCATAAAAACCATATGACTTCATTTTATTACACAAATTTTGCTTTTCAAAAGAATGCACATTTTCATTATTTCATGTCATTATGTCAACCTCCAATTTTGCAATGACGGTATAATTCCTAAGGAATTATTCAACAATTTTATCACACTTAGGAATTTATGCCTAGCAAAAATCATTTTTTACAAATATTTCATGCATAATATTTTTATGGAAATCTGAAAACAAACCATCATCATCATCATCATTTGCATCATCACAACAAAGTCTTAAGTCAGTCTCTTAAGCACTCTTTCACTTTTCACAATATTTCTATACTGGGATTAGCTTGACGACCGAGTGAGCGGCGACTCCATGAAATGGTCTATAATAGCGACAATGTCCTTTGAAATTATTGTTAAAAGTCCCCTCTTCTTTTATCAAATCATTGCATCACAAACAACCAATTTGTTACATCGGATTATTTCATCAATATTACAGCATGACATCAAAAGGTATAAATTCTTTTCCAACGACATAATTACAAGCATTATCAAAATCAATCAATCAAAGCATCATCAATATACTCATAACATAAGTCATATGACCAAAAATATCTCATCTATATATATATCTCAAAAATATATATGTACATCATATCAGATAGATTGGTATGCCACAATCGATATCTTGGCATACTCAATCAAGTGTCCTCCGAGCAGTGTCTCGAGAGCCCCTAGAGCTCTCAGCCTCATCTCCTCCCCCACCCTGCGGAGGACGAGGTGGTCCCATCGTAGTATGTGTGGTACTGCGAGTCCTCGTCGTCGATCGGGATGAGCTCCTCGATGACCCTGTCTCCGATCGGATCTGCTATGGCAACCGATAGCTGTACCCTCTGGCCCTTCGGCATCGCCTGGTAGTATAGAGCCTGATAGAATGCGGTCTGAGAAACCGACCGCAGTAGCTCCTGAGTGCTCACCCCTCCACCCCGTGCCCTGAGACGTGCATTCTCGTCTCGCAGCTGTGACACCTCGGCTGGTGTTGTGCGGCCGCATCCTATAGTGTCTGCACCTAAGTCTGCAGACGATCTCTCTCTACCCGGAGAGTAGCCATCTCGCTACTCTCTCCTATATCCATGCCCTTGCCCTTATCGGGCGATGGTGGCCTCTGTGGAGATGGGGGTCTCGCCTCCCTCCTCTCCCTCTCTCTCTCGTGGCCGCTCCTGTGCCTGTGGCCTCCTCTGATCTCTCCCGCCGTGACCCTGGGCTGCCTCTATCGCCGCCTGGCACCGCCTCCCTATCCGACGCATGACTGCGTGGATCGGGCCCTGTGCCCTCGTCATCCGAGGAGGGCGGATGCCTGCATACCAGGCATCGTAGCCATCGGCTACTCCTACGTCGTCCCCATCCACTGGCTGAATGGGGGCATCATCTGAGTCCTGGCTCCAGAATCGTTGCATGTCTGGAGCCCCGCTAACAGTGGTGTTATCCCGGACGGTCCGGGAAAACTCATAATCCCTGAGAGATGGGATCCCCTACTGTAGACCGAACTGTCACAAAACTCGGTCGTAGCGGTGGAGCTCCACCTCTCCCCTCTCCATCCTCAGCCAGTAGACTCGCCTGATGCGAGCCAGCTCCTGTCCGTCCTCTGCCCACCCTGGATGCTGCCTCCACGGCCTCCAGGTGATCTGGTCCAGGACAAGGTCATCCAGTAGTCTCCGGGACACCGGTAGGTCGATCCGTCACTGTGCCCCTCTCTGGAGCCACCAGTAGAAGACTCGGGGCCTCTCCCCGTCTACCCCTATCAGTGGAAGCCCTACCGGCCTTCGCACCGCAATGTGCTCCCAGCACCAAACCTGTAGTAGCGATGTCATAACCAGACATCGCCCGCCCTTGTACACGACCCCGTAAAGGATCCTGTACAACCGGCATAGTACAAAGCTGCCCCATGAGAACCTGTAGCCGTGGTCCCGCATGTCGTAGATCACATCTCCTAGCATCCACGGCACCCTGCACCCGCTCCGGTGGCACGGCGGAAGTCCACCAACTACTCCGACCGAACCCGTGTGAGTCTAGATGCCCCAGGCATCTGGCGTAGTGCCTCGATGTTCACTCCGCCCTTCTCCAGGGCGAAGCTCGGGTCACCGCATAGCCGTCCCATCGCGTGGCCCTGATTGGCCGTCGGTGTGATCATCCGTCCTTGTATGGGGATTCTCAAAATCCTCCATACATCCTCCAGTGTGGGAGTCATCTCCCCTATCGGTAACCGGAAACAGGAAGACCCCGGATACCATCTCTCTGCTAGGGCTGTCAGTAGCCCCATGTCTCGTAGACACCTACGAGCATCTCTGCCACATGCTGCAATCCGGCCTGTGCCAGCAGATCCCGCTCTGCCTGGGTGAGAGCGGCCAAGTCGTCTCTCAGTCCGTCGTACTTCCACTCTCTGCTTTTTAGTAATCCTCTCTGCAAACATAAACAACAAACAATAATTAATCAATAAATTCCAGTAATTAATAATGCAACTTAAAGATCAATTTTTTGCAATTGATGATATCGCCCACTATTGGACGATATCGTCCCCAATTTGAGCATAATCGTCTCCGATTTCGTAGTTCGAAATCGTCTCTAATTTGACGAAATCGTCCCCCTTTCGACGATTTCGCCCTCGGGCGAAATTGTCGAAATTGAGACGATTTCGTCGAAATCGGGACGATTTCGTCCCGACGACGTCGACGGCCAAAAACGGCCGCGATGCTCCAAATTCACTTAAAAATTCATCTAGAAAGCATGTAAAAGCAACTTAAATCAATCTAAATTGAGTTTAGACCCTTACCCGTAGACCGCGTCGGACCTCTGCAGATCTGTGCGCTGTCTCAACCATTTTTTGCTCCAGAGCTCTAAAACAGTAAAATGAACAGTAACAATGAATTAGGGTTTTACCCTATTTTTCTTAATTTTATTCAACAATAATTTTTTTTGCTTTTTCGCGTTTTTACCTCAAACGTTCGATTTGGGTAAAAACACGGAGAGGGCACCATAGTAAGCTGTCGTACGATTCGACCAAGAATCGTCGCCTAAAAATGGGAATAATTTTTGCTTTCTCGTAGATCGAGAAGAACTCTTCTTTAACGCATTTTCTTCGAAAAATTCGCTAAAGAGGGGGCAAAATGTAGCACCCTAAAATTGGCGCAGTCAAATTGGAATAATTACATTCACCTTAGTAAATAATTTTAAATTCAAATTTAACCTCCCAAACCACCCGTTAACCGTCGAGAAACCCGTTTCCCCTTTTTTCGTGCCATTTTTAGAGGTTGTTTTGACCGTTGGACGATATCGTCGCCGATCAGACGATATCGCCCGAGATTTGACGATTTCGTCTGGACTAGGACGTCCGGACGATTTTGTCGCAAAGCTGAATTTGCATAGATAGACTCTGTTCCAACGGGTCTCCAATTCGGGAGAAGCGTGTACGTGCCATTGGGACCCTTCCCCGTTGGAGATCTCCCAAATTGGGATGATCTCCAACCTCCCAACAACTCCCCTATGCCTATTTAAACTCTAGGACATTCCCTCCCCAACCCCTGGCTGAATTTTATCTCGCAAGTTGAATCCCTCTGCACTAAAACACCTTAATCTTATTTTTGCACTAGTCCTATAGCAGTTTTTATGTAGGTACACCACTGATTTTCAACCGGAGCCGGCACCCATCACCGTCGATGAACCTGTCAAGATCGGAGGCGATCCTGTCAAATTCGAGACGATTTCGTACTGATGCGAGACGATCTCGACTGTAGTCCACATCGAGGCAATCAGTGCCTAGAGTTTGCTTTTCTTAACTTTGCCTCAGTTATTTTGTTTTACAAATTAGATAATCTATTTAGTTTTTATCCTATTTTGCATCTGGAGTTCACCCATCTAGTCTAGATTACATGTTAAGCTCATAATATGCCATTAAAGTACAACAATTTACTTTAATTTCTATTTTAAAACTTTGTTCAGTATTCAGTTTATTATTTGGCATATTTTGCCTCTGTTTGCATAGTAGGAATTCTTGTATTTTGCATCTGTTCTCTGTTTTGCAGGTCTCTGACGAATTCGTCAGATTTCAGACGATTCTGTCAGTCTCAGACGAATCTGTCAGATTCGGACGATTCTGTCAGATTACAGGCGATTACGTCGAATTCCAGACGATCCAGACTGCTTCAAGCATCAGAAACTTCTTCAGACTTCCGGATCAGGTAATCTCCATTGGCCTCCTGCAAATTCTCTATTTTCTGCTTTCTACTCTATTTTTTGTATGCATTTAAATTGCATTTTCATATAGATTAAGTTAGATTCATTCGGCCAAACCTAGGATGAATGCTTAAGGATAAAACGAACTCATCAAAACACATTCCAAAAACCTAGGCATGGAAACTGCCATCAAATGTTTCCTGGTGAACCCACCATCCATCAAAAAATCACCAAAACACACCTCCCTTGAGAGGCGGGACCTTCGTAAAGTCCTCTCGTCCGAGGTACCGCACCATCCTTTTCCCATCCTCCTTCCGGCGCGGATCCAATAGCCTGAAGGTAGGGATGCGAAAAATTTGGAGCGATACAGGAGGTTCAATATTAAGAGGAGGTGTAGATATTGTAGTTTAAGGTCTAGTATGGGGATAGATAAGGAGTTTTTGGAGGTGAGAAAAGGGGTTCTATGAGGTCAGAGCATACAGTAAAGATAGACTCAATAAGGAAAATCATGTAGTTGGAGTTTTCAAATTGGATCAGTGTGTGGTTGAGGCTTCTAAAATATAAGCAATAATTCAGAAGGATATAGCTAGGTTTATTGATGATAAATATTGTAAATATGAATTTTATGATACTTATGAACCATAAAATCCATCTCCCCTAATTTTAAATGAGAAGAACCCAAATTTGTTGCATGAGAGTAGTAACATAGACAAAGAAAATAGAACATGGATAGAGAATTTTAAGGGGAAGAAAAATGAGGAGAAAAACATGGAACATCAATTAATAATCACCTTTTAAATTAAGGAGGGATAAATATTTTTTAATATTCAAAACAAATTCTATGAAAGAGCACACAATAAACTTGATAAAACTCTTATAGGAAAGTTCATAGGTTCAAGACCAACATGGAAGTAGATTATCAAGTAGGCAACTAATTATTGAAAAGTTAAAGGTCATGTGGAATTATCCTTTTTGCCAAAATGTTTTTTCCTCTCTTATTTTAACAATAAAGAATATTTCCAAAGGGATATTCTAGACAGATCATGGTTTATGGTTAGATCTAACCTTTATATCAGTAAGTGAGTTCTTGGCTTTAACATTGACATATAAAGTATATAAGTGGACCTACTATGGGTAAGGCTACATGGTCTACATATAGAATTCTAGGGGAATTATTTGAGAGTATAACTAACTCCTTTGGGCATTTTTTCATAGTGGATTTTGTTACCCAAAAATTAAAAAGGGTCCTTTTTGCTAGGATTTTTGTTATGGTTAAATTACGACAAAAAACTATTAGAGTAGATCAATTTGGTGTCAATATGGGGAGTGTGGAATAAAAACATTATTTGTGATAACTAATCCTTTAGTTATAGAATCTATATAAAAAAGAGCCCTCTAGAAAAGGATTGCCAAAATAGCTAGAGAATAAATAAAAGAGAAAGCCCTACTAGCAAGAATGAAGGAAGGAAAAAAAAGATAAATGTGGAGGAAAATGGAAAAAATATCTAAGGAGAGGGGTAAAGAGTTTCATAAATAGGAATATGAATATAGGAGGTATTCAAAACAAAATAAGGAAGAAATAAAGGAATATGGTATTAGTTAAGGTAATCAAAAGTCAAAAAAGGAAATGAATATGGAAGGAGGTAAAACAGTAATTCTAATTTAGGGACCTAATACCTTATAATGTTAGGATGCTCCAAAAAGGTCAAGCTATCTAAGACCATGAGATGATGGTATTAAAAATGAGGAATATTAGATGGGTCAAATGGATGAAATAGAGAAAGTAATTCTAGGGGGGATAGAGACCCATCATATTTGGATCCAAAAGTTATGATGTCTATAATTAATCAAGAATAAGTGGATGTAGCATCTTAAAGGAAAGTACCAAACCTTAGGATATTGAGGAGTTCTAAGAAGCTTCTAGTTGTAGTAGTAGATGAAGAAAAGGTAGTGTGCAGGCCATATTTGAAGAAAAAATATTTAAAGGAAACAAAGGATTTGAAATATGAGAAGCAAACAACCATTGTCTTAAGTGGGAAAAAGCCCACTATAAGAAGTAAAACATGAAGGTCATATCATGTTATGTCAAGGGGACAAATGACCCTAACAAACATAAATTGGTGAGGTCCATGTTGAGGGATCACTAACCTAAAATATTATTATTGCAAGAAATAGAATGGTAGAACCCTAAAGGTTCTAGCTAATATTTAATAAATGAATAAATAAAATAACATTAAAAAGAATCGCTTTTAGGGTTGAATCACTGTTGCACTAGAATGGGGAATCCCTCCAATGGGTTTAAACAAATATATATTCTTATTCTTGGATGATTTGTGTGAATGACCAACCTAATATATATATATCTACCCTAAAGCTATGTTGGTGAAGAGACATGATGGTTCATGTTATGAAGAGACATGATGGTTCACGTTATGAAGAGATGTGATGGTTCACTTTATGAGTTAATAATATAATAATTAAATGATTAATAATACTAACTAATACTAACTAATAATGTTAGGATGGAGGATCCTAACATGCCACCCTCCTTAAAAAGATCTTTGTCCTCAAATATCAAAGTGAGGAGCTTTGTAATTTTTTTTCCAAGAAGGATCTACGTAATTTCTTGGACTCTTTTAATGTCATCCTTCTATAGGCAGAGATATCGATAAGGATGAAGCGTTAGCAGGGGGTTGCTAAAAAAATTAGTAAATGTGTGATAATGAGGGAAGGGAAACCCTTGGGGTTATTCAAATGCCTTAAAATGATGCATAAAAAGAGGTGGTAAAACTTCTACATTATCTTGTTGTTCCTTGGGAGAGGCAATGGAGGAGTGTGCAGTCAACTTTCTGCCTTGTTTTTGAATAGGTTTGACCCTATGGCGATAAATCACTATTGGAGATGAAATTGAGTGTAGTTCTTGTAGAGTGCATGTTTGGCCATAATGAGTCACTTAAGGAATGTCTACCTCATCCTTTCTTGATGCATTGATCACTTTTGGCATATCAACCGTATTGCCTTCATCGTTGTGATCAGGTGCTTTGGGTATTGCTTACTCATTGTCCTCATTTTCCACATCTTCATTATATTTCTCAACTTCCTTAGCTTCATCATTGTTTCCATACTTAGTGTTATCTTTATGTGTATCTATCACTATATCTACCTCAATTGTATTTTCATTGTTGGGAGAACTACAAGGAATATATGCATCTAAAATATATAGTGTAGGTGTAATACGTTGATGATTACGAACAAATTTCTCATCACAATGATAGCATAGACCTTTTGCTTTCCGTTATTTCATTTATTCAAAACTAAGATGTTTAATTTGTTAGGGTTGGGTTAATTTTGGGGGTTTTCTAAGTTCCTTGTGCCTTTCCATTATGCGTAGGTTTGGGGGTAATGTAAGTGGTTGGTGATTTCCCTATAGGTGGTCTCCCTAATCGACATTGTGCATTGATTTTGTCTTCGGCTAATTTGGCCAATCCAATGGTCTGCATCATGGTATAGGGTTTGAACTTCATCACCTCCATTTTAATTTCCTCTTTCAATCCATTGATGAAGCAATATATGAGAAATGCTTCATCCAACCCTATGTTGTGTTTGGTGATATCCTTAAATCGAATTTCATACTCACACACGGTAGTGTTTTGATAAATATCTTTGAGCAATACCCACATGACTAGGTCCCACATGGCTCTGATACCAAATGGTATAACTCTGAAGGTTCTATCTAATAATTAATAAATGAATAAATAAAATAACATTAAAAGAATTGCTTTTAGGGTTGAATCACTGTTGCACTAGAATGGGGAATCCCTCCAATGGGTTTAAACAAATATATATTCTTATTCTTGGATGATTTGTGTGAATGACCAACCTAATATATATATCTACCCTAAAGCTACATTGGTGAAGAGACGTGATGGTTCATATTATGAAGAGACGTGATGGTTCACGTTATGAAGAGATGTGATGGTTCACTTTATGAGTTAATAATATAATAATTAAATTATTAATAATACTAACTAATACTAACTAATAATTTTAGGATGGAGGATCCTAACATAAAATTATCTTGAATTATGGAAAAAATGTAAGAGTTATAGGATGTAGCTAGAGGAGCTTAACGAGGATTGATAACTATGTGAAATTTTTACCTCTATGAGGGAGAAGTCATATCTCAAATTATAAATTAGTTGTCATTTATATTCTAGATTAAGTATTCAAATATAAGATTTTTTGAACACATTGGAAGTAGTATATGGCTATCATATCAACAAATTGAGGAGAGACGTTTTTTGCAGGACTGCCCAAAATGCCGAACTCGTTTCGGCCATATCTCACTCACCCAAACTCAGATTGAGCTAAAATTTTGAGGGTAGATGACTAAAAAACCCTAGAATTTCCACCAATTTTCATATCATTTGGAGCAACACATATCCTAGCATATCCCTATGTGTGAATGATATATTTTGCAAGTGGCTATGCGAGGGTTTCATTTGGGTTGAGTGCAAGCAGCTCTAGAGGTTGGTTTTTATGGCTTTCGGGCCCTAGCGACCAATATTTTTGTGGTTTATGCTCAATATTTTAGCAGGAAATGTTGCAGGGGATACAAGATGGGTTAGAAATTTGTCTTTCAATAGATCATACTGTGAACTTGAGTGACAACGGCTTCCAATTTGTTGCACAAAAGAAAAGTGAAAACCATACCTTTCCACGACGTCTAGGGCAAGGATTAAAGAGACCACAAAATAAGTTTCAAGTAGTTGATAAAAAAATGGCTCATATCTCAAGTGAATCTGGTGCTTGTTATGATCACAATGACACTAAGAGGGGGGGTGAATCAATGTGTTCTTTAAAAACTTAAAAGCAATTTGGACTTTTAAATAAACTACAGCAGATTAAAATAGAAATAATAAAAGTACTAAGAGCATCACACATAACACGACATTTTAACGAGGTTCACCGATGTGGCTACTCCTCAAAAATACTGCTTGGACTACCATCCAAATCCAATAAAATGCAAAGCTACAACTTTACATAATCATTCACCAAGACTAACCGGTAAGAGGCACCAACCTCTAAATTTTATCTAGTACAACGGAATGGAGCACCAACTCCAATTTTTCCAGCACCAACCGGAAAGAGGCACCAACCCCTTTTTCAAGCTACAACTTGAAGATAATAATAAAAATTGCGGAATGTAAACTTTCACCTCAATTATCACGATCTCGTTATTTTTCTGCGATCTCGTCGCTTGTCGGCATTCGATCGTCGCTGTGAAAAATGATTCACACTTTTTCAACCACTTCTCTATATCTCTCCACGTTCTCTGCTGTAACTTCACAGAAATATCACTTCTACAACCAGCACACTGTCATTTCACACTCGGAACACGACTTCTGCATACCGCGTTATTATCTTCTCTTTGCACCACTCACTCTACTGCACCTTCCATGAAATCTCACTTCTACCATCTACGTATTTTTGCCTCGGACTTTAAACACGTCGTCTGCATATCGCTCTCTTTGTTCTCGATCAGTCGATACGCACTCACTCACTATCTCATCGCTACGATCTCTTTTCTTTAACTCCAAAGAACTATCACCGACTTACACTCTGCTGCACATGAACTTCATTCGCATATATCGCATCATGCCCACTATTCAACCTTGCAACAGTCTCACCTTTTTATAGAAGAGAATATCCCATCAAAACATTCTCAAACACGTCGGCTGCAACCCTAATTAGGTCAACATGAAACCCTAGAATTTTTTGGTTGCTTAACCTTGCTTTGTCAGTAGGAAACCCTAATTGATCCGTTGCAAAACCCTAGCAACGTCGGCTTTGAAAACAAGCCGGTGAATGACTTTTAATTTAATTTTAAAATATTAATTTAAATTTTAAATAAATAAATAAAATTTAAACTGGATATTTAAAATTAAATATCTTCATCATCGAAGCACCTTTTTCAACAAAACGAAGAGCTAACTTGGGTTTTAAGAAAAACCCATTTCAAAACTATTGACCATGGATTTAAACAAAACCTATAATTTAGTCTGCCTTGGTTTTCACAAAAACCCTTCCGCTCTTTGACATTAATGACAACATCAACACTTGAGCAAGGGCAATGTATCCAAGGTACCCAAAATTGCCAACAATCTCCCCCTTTGTCATTGATGGCAACCCTTTACTAAAAACACATCTTCAAGAGCCAAAACTGAAATCAATCTCTTTGAAGTTTTGCTCCCCCTGACTTGAAGCTTTCCTCTTCACTTGAAGCTCTCCCCCTTACTCATATCTCTCCCCCTTTGTCATCAATGGCAAAGGGCCACCTTTGGGGCTCGAAACTAAGAATGAGCCTCTTAGCTTAGTCCCTCCCCCACCTCCTGATGAGGTGATTAATTTTGGGGTGGGAGTAAAACTCCCATTAGGCACTGATCAACATCAACGTCTATAACTTCCTTGTCGGGTCTTCTCTTGAACTCTTTGACCATATTCTTGTTCCTGTCATTGTTCTGATCCTTGGACCTGATCATGCCACTGTTACTATTCCTATATCCTGGAATTTCAACTTTGCACTGTCTGACAGTGTGACTTTTATTGTTGCACTTATAACAATTAATAGTGTTGTTTCTTTTAGGCATACCTATTCTTTGAATCCACATGTTCTGACTAAGCCAGTTCTGACTAAACCTATTTTGACCAAGCCTATTAGTGTGATGTTCTTTTGTTTTAAATGAAACTCTGGTCTGTTTACCCTTCTGACATGAAGCACACATACTATTTGCAGGTTTTTTAATGATTGGAATATCTCTCACTACTTGTTTAGCACTAATTCTTACCATATTATCAAAACTTATGTGTCCAAGCCTCTTATGCCACAACCAGTTCTCTTCTTCTTGTCCCATGAAGCACATACCTTCTGAAAACTCTGAGAGTGTGTACAGATTTCCAGACGTCCTTGAGCCGGTTGCTATTAATTTCCTGTTGTTTATTTTTCTGACTTCACAACCATGCTTCTTGAAAACTACTTCATGTCCTTTGTCACATATTTGACTCACACTCAATAGATTATGTTTCAAACCATCCACATATAAAACTTCCTCTGATTTGATCTTTCCTTCACTAATTTTGACCGTTCCTTTACCTATTATTTTGGCTCCGTCATTGTTGCTGAATTTTATAGAACCACCCTCATACTTTTGTAGATTTTTGAATTTATGTTTGTCACCTGTCATATGACTTGAGCAACCACTATCAAGAATCCAAGGAACATGTTTATTCTGAGCTCTAAAAGCTGTCTACACTATTAAAGAATCCTGTTCTTTCTTGAGCTGTTCTTTTTGTTTCCATTCTGTTTTAACTGTGGTATTGGGTTATAGCTGTGACTTCCCATTTTTAGAATTTTGCACATATCCTTCAGTATAAATTCTATTTTGTTTTGCTCTATACAGTTGAAATATGCTTTCATGAGGTTGATATGAAACAGACATACTACGACAATTTCCCGGCAATATGACCAAAGTTGTGACACTTAAAACACTCTACTCCATAACTCATTAAAGGAGCAAATGCATTTCTACTAGTGAAACTTCTTGGACCTATGTTGTATTTGCGATCAACAATTTTATGCCCATAAACATTACACTTGAAACAAAAACCATAGAAATAATGATTAAACCTGAAAGATGGTCTTGGCCAGGTTGTTGCTAGAGCCTTGGATCTTCTATTCTTTTGATGTGTGACCTTAGTAAAGCCATCATTGTCAGCTGCTATTTTAGGTCTGGCATTATATCTTTCTTTTGCTTGATTCTTGTCTTTGTTCTTTTCACTTTCAACATTGCTTGCTTTTGGTCTGGTTGATTATTCTCCTTCAGAAAATCCGAGACCAAATTTGATACCTGTGGATCTTTGATCGCTCAGAATTTTGTCCAATTTCATCGAGCTTTCTTCACGTTTTACATGATAGTTGATTTTTCGATCCAGCTCTTGTATCTGTATTCGAAGACTCACATTTTCTTCTTCCAATTTGTCTGCAGTGGTCTATCTTCATGGATACCTGTATTTCCAGATCTTCAGACATTTTATTGTATTCTTCAGTCTGTATTTTTAAACTAGCAATAATGTTGTTTGCATCCTTAAGTTTCCTTGACAATTTTTCATTCTTCTTTTTCTCCGATTTCCATTTCGTAAGGGCAGACACTAGCTCACCCTCTAAATCAACTTTAGCCTCAACTTCTTCAACTTCAGAGTTCATTCCTTCTGCCATTTCTGGTTCAATTTTCTCAACCATAGGAATTGAAACTGGCTGGGATGCCTTTTTGGATGAGGATCTATTATTCTTAGCCATTGTGTACTAATCCAAGATCAACCCTGACTGATTTAGCCAAAATTTGGAACCTTGCTCTGATACCAATTGTTATAATCACAATGACACTGAGAGGGGGGGTGAATCAGTGTGTTCTTTAAAAAATTAAAAGCAATTTAGACTTTTAAATAAACTGCAACAAATTAAAATAGAAATAATAAAAGTACTAAGAGCATCACACATAACACGGCATTTTAACGAGGTTCACCGATGTGGCTACTCCTCAAAAATACTGCTTGGACTACCATCCAAATCCAATCAAATGCAAAGCTACAACTTTACATAATCATTCACCAACACCAACTAGTAAGAGGCACCAACCTCTAAATTTTATCTGCTACAATAGAATGGAGCACCAACTCCAATTTTTCCAGCACCAACTGGAAAGAGGCACCAACCCCTTTTTCAAGCTACAACTTGAAGATAATAATAAAAATTGTAGAATGTAAACTTTCACCTCAATTATCACGATCTGCTATTTTTCTGTGATCTCGTTGCTTGTCGGCATTCAATCGTCGTCGTGAAAAATGATTCAAACTTTTTCAACCACTTCTCTATATCTCTCCACGTTCTTTGCTGCAACTTCATAGAAATATCACTTCTACAGCCAGCACATTGTCATTTCACACTCAGAACATGACTTCTGCATACCGCGTTCTTATCTTCTCTTTGCACCACTCACTCTGCTGCACCTTCCATGAAATCTCACTTCTACCATCTACGTATTTTTGCCTCGGACTTTAAACACGTCGTCTGCATATCGCTCTCTTTGTTCTCGATTAGTCGATACGCACTCACTCACTATCTCATCGCTGCGATCTCTTTTCTTTAACTCCAAAGAACTATCACCGACTTACACTCTACTGCACATGAACTTCATTCGCATATATCGCATCACACCCACTATTCAACCTTGCAACAGTCCCACCTTTTTATAGAAGAGAATATCCCATCAAAACATTCTCAAACACATCGGCTGCAACCCTAATTAGGTCAACATGAAACCCAAGAATTTTTCAGTTGCTTAACCTTGCTTTGTCAGCAGGAAACCCTAATTGATCCATTGCAAAACCCTAGCAACGTCGGCTTTGAAAAAAAGCCGGTGAACAGCTTTAATTTAATTTTAAAATATTAATTTAAATTTTAAATAAATAAATAAAATTTAAACTGGATATTTAAAATTAAATATCTTCATCATCGAAGCACCTTTTTCAACAAAACGAAGAGCTAACTTGGGTTTTAAGAAAAACCCATTTCAAAACTCGCTGACCATGGATTTAAACAAAACCTATAATTTAGTCTGCCTTGGTTTTCACAAAAACCCTTCCGCTCTTTGACATCAATGACAACATCAACACTTGAGCAAGGGCAATGTACCCAAGGTACCCAAAATTGCCAACAGTGCTAAGGTGCACCCACAAAATAATTCTACTATGAAAACCCCTGTCAAGGGTAAGAATTTTGAAGACAGTCCCAAAAATGAATTTTAGGGATGTCGTTCATGGTGGACAGCCTCAGCCCAATGCTAATATCAATATTAGGGATTCTCATAAACCTCTAAGAATGCCTAAGATTGATCCTAGGAAAATGAAGTCGGGATGTCTTAAAGTAGCTGATGGAACTCCTATTGTTAAGCTTGATATGGGTAACATTCAGATTGGCATTGAAGATTTGGAAAAAAGAGGACTAATTTGTCGGTTCGTGGGTTTTCGTCCGAGTCTCTGCTTTCAAAGTCTGGGTTGCAAAAAGTTGGAAAACTAAAGGTGAGTTACAAATCTCTATTTATCCAAACGGTTATTTTCTTTTTTTATTTGCTAATAATGAAGATAGAGAGAAAACTTTTCAAGGGGGTCCTTGGTTTTTTGGAAGGGCAGGGCTTTTCATGAAGCCCTGGCATACTAAATTTAAATTTGAAGAAGAGATGCCTTCTATAGATCTCGTGTGGGTTAGAATATTTGGCCTCCCTATTGAATTTTGGAATCCTACTATTTTTTCTTCAATTGGAAACTCTTTAGGAACTTTTATGATGACTGCTAATTGTACTCAAAATTTTGAACATATTATTTATGCTTGAATTTGTGTTTTAATGGATTTTGACAAACCCCTACCTAAAAATATCACATTACAATTTGGGGAAGACACTTGGGAGCAAGTAGTGGATTATGAGAACATTCCTTTTCGTTGTAGAATTTGCCATGAATATGGTCATTTGGCTAGTGCTTGCCCAAATAAAATACCTGATCAAAAGAAAGAAGATATAAACTCAGTAGGTTTCCAAATACCTAAGAAGAACACTCATAAAAAACCAGTAATGAAGGATCAATCAAAGTCATTTGCTAATATGTTTGAAATCCTTTCCATAAATGATGTCCCAAGTGAGGAAGAGGAAATAATGGAAACTGAAATCTTAGAAACACAATTTAAATATGAAGGAAAGAACTTAGAGACAAACCAATAAATCAAAGGTTTTCAACAGAAAAAAAGGAGAAAATTTACACAAAAAAAACAATATTTCAAATGTCAAAACTTTAAATAATGTAGGTCCCAATATAGACTCCATTGAACCATCTAGTAAAATTTTGGCTATGTATGAGCATTCTTCAAGGTTAGAAGCCATCTCATATTCAATTGGAATAAGTCAAGAAACAGGGAAAAAAAAATTGAAGATGGATTCTAATCAAAAAGTAGGTCACAAGACCAATCAATATCATATGGTAAAAGAAGGTGAAAAGCTTGTAGAGGAAGGTAAGATTAATGCCCTTCCCAACATTTTTAGCCCTGGTATTAATGAAGATCATCACTTGGAATATTATAGGACTCAAACGGAGTCTTTCAAAACAAAATGAAATTAGAAGAATGATTCAGATAAATCATCCACATCTTGTTTTCATTCAAGAAACAAAGATGTCAATGGAGGATATGGACTTAATTGCTAGTAAAATTTGGCCAGCTGGAAAAGTGGTTTCCATCAGTTCCCAAGGGACTTCGAGTGGCATTGCTTGTCTTTGGGACCCAAAAGAGGTAGTTATTCACCATATGGTTTGCAGTTGGGGTTTGTTGGCTATAGCTATTCAAAGTAGACATTCCAACCAAATTATGCTTTGCATTACTGTTTATGCCCCGACTTCTTTGGAGGAAAAAAGAAGATAGTGGAAGGATATTACTCATATTATCTCTCATTTTCCTAAAGCTTGGATCTTGATCGGAGGATATTTCAATACCATCCTCTCTTTGGATGAGAAAAGGGGGGAAATAGAAATTTAGACAAAAGTAGTGACCTCATGAGCGAATATATTGTAAACCTCCATCTTGTGGATATCCAACCAGATAATGGCCTTATGACTTGGTCTAACAGAAGGCAAGGCTTAGCTTGTATAATGGAGAGATTGGATAGGTTTTTGCTCTCTAAAAATTTCTTAATCCATGGTCACATTCCTAAAGTGAAGACTCTTAATAATGTTGGTTCGGATCATTGGCCAGTCATGGTGGAAATGTGGAAAACCAACATGAGTTTCTCTCCTTTTCATTTTCAATTAATGTGGCTTAGAGACATTTCCTTTAGACCTCGTGTGCAACAATGGTGGAAGGAAGGTAAACCTAGGCATGGGACTAAGATGTTCTGTTTTGCCAAAAGACTACAATACATTAAATCCAAAATCAAGACTTGGAATTGGAAAGAGTTTGGGGATGTTCATAAAAAAAAACATGAAGTCATTGCTCATCTCACTCAATTGTTTCCAACAATCTCACATAACAATGACACTCATGATATTTACAAACCCTAGTTCAAGTCCATAACTCAACCAATCATTTAAACAACAATGACCATCAAATAATTTCACATAACAATGATACTCATGATATTTTACAAACTCTAGTTCAAGATAGTTCACAACTTCACATAACAATGATACTCATGTTCTTTGCACAAACCCTAGTTCAAGTTCTTCACTTAGCCAATTACTTCAACAACAATGCTTATCAAGCCAAGTTTATATCATTCACTTCTATTTCAGAAAACCATCAACTCAACAAAGGAAACCTTAACCAAATCCTTTTCACTCCAGTCTTGTTTTCAAAAAACCTCAATCAATCACTTCAACCAAAGAAGAATGTACCCATACCTTTTTTTTTGATGTAGAAGTGCCCTTAAAACCTGTCTTGAACACAATTTTCTCCTTTGCCAATTTCAATAGTTAGATGACAAAATATCACACTAACACTCTCTCAAAATATTTTCCAATTACAAAAATAATCAAACTCAATTATAAATTATTACTCATTCTTTTAAATAAGAATTCACCAACACACATTCATAAAAAGATAATTCCTTGCATACACCTTATTGTTCCAACTTTAGAGCAATATTCATCAATACTCATAAGAAAAATAAAAAAGAATTTATTTATTCCTTATTACTCCAACTTTATAACTCAAACCTTCCAAAATTAAAGTAAAATATTTAATATTTAGAATCCTTATATATCCCTTAGAAACCTTAGCCAATATTTATTTATCACAAACTAAACATCTTTGAAATCACACAACCTTAGCACAAAATATATGATGCATACCTTGCAAGAAAAACATCACCATGGGTTTCGAACACGTGACTACTCCTTCGCCAAGTGCGTTACCAAGGCTCTAGCCCACCATGTGGGCTACTAGCTCCCACATTATAGGGAAGGAAAAATCCTTCCACTTGTTTATCTCTGATCAGTGTGACACCCAAAAACTAACACTTCGCCTTGAAAAATTGAAAACGGTGGGTTTCAAACCTTGCACCTCGAGCCTGCAAACCCTTCCTGCCTTCCTTGATTTGCAGTTGTGCTACATGGTGCTATACAATGAAAACGGAGCCTTCGTTCCTCTTTATCCTATCCTCTACCACTAGAAAATTTGGAATAACAAAAATCTTGTCATACCTTTTATGCATGATGGTCAAAAACTTCGCATATATAAAATTATGTAATCATCATTTTAAACAATATTTTACCCACTTCTTATATGCATAGTCCACACTTTGAGAGACATCGATGGATGATTTCAAATTTGAATTCGAATAAACTTTATAACCCAGTCTTCGGGTTAGAAATTAATTTAATAATTAATCTATAATTAACTTAATAAATTTTAAAGTTAATTAAATTAATTAATAAATTAATCTATAATGAAATTATTTAAATTAAATTAAATATTCCCCTTTAATATTATATTAAAATATTATAATATTATTTTGCTTGGGCCTCTTCATTTCTCTTGAAACTCATCTTGACCACTTGGAAGTGGACTTTCCTTTTGCATCGATTGCGAAACTGCTTCTTCTTGCACTCTTCACTAAAACTGACTCTCGATATCAATGACAACTCAACTGCTTATGGAATCACTTCCTCTTGCACTGCTTCACTGAAACTGACTCTTGGCATCATTGACAACTCAACTACTCAAAATATCTAACATGGACCACTCCAACATAATTTACTCTATAGAATCCAGTTTGAGTGGTCTCAATAGTAATAAGAGCTACACTTAATCCTCTAAGGAATCCTAGTGAAAATCAATTGAGGCCACCTCTAACAACAAAAGGACAAATATTTTTAAAATATCAAAATTTACAAGAGCCTCTTCTATTAGATGCTTCAATGTGGTTAGCACCTAAGGAAGTCAACTGTAGTCATATCTCTTTGGTATATCCTCTCTATTATAGAATATATGAATAACTTAGAAGAGTCCCTATAGAATTATACAAGGGATACCTACCATGCTATAACTTTTAGGCCCATAGCCCAATAAGCCCAAACCTATGCCATTATACCTGACCCTAATCTATGAAGATAAACTAATATACAAATGCATAATTGACTTAGGGTATAGCACATCAGTTATACTCTAGTGCTAGTTTTTAAGATAATTTAATACCTTCCTTTGGGACTCTAAGCATGCCCTAAATTGAAGGTTAAGATCTAAGTATACTCATCATTGGACTAAAATTACGTGTTATTCCAAACTAGATATTAGACCAAGTTTAAAATTTTGTCAAAACCTTTCCACATGTACCACATAGAGCAAATATCCACTAAGGAGAGTGGATAAGAACTATCAAACTCTAACTATTTCATGGATGAAGTACACCTATACATCCATTTTGACTATCTAGAGAAATGGGCCTATAAAATATAGGGGTTGGATCCTAACAAGGTATTTAAACCAAATAGCATGGGGTGATCTATCATTAGATATTCCTTTGTACATAGTGTATATATTATATATAGTATGTATTTATAGAATCAAAATTTGGGAAGAATGATCATAAAATATTTTGGATGTTAAGGTACTAAAGGCTTACAAAATATAGAACCTACAGTAGTCCCATCCATGCATCCAATCAGAGAGAGATGACTCTATTCGAGGAAACATGGCATGATTTCAAAAGTGGCATCAAAAGGAGTGGTATATACCATTTGAAACACATCTATGAGGCACTACCCCAACATTCATAAGCAACACATAGGTTAAACATAGTTATTGAATTACTGATGTGTTCCTAAAAAGGTGTGCCTTAACCAAAAAATCATAAGGTAGATCCTCAACACATGAGAGATACATGTTAAATCCAATAATGAATGTAGAAATCTTCATAGTAATACTTGGGCAGGAGATACAAGATGTTCACATGAATTAGCAATGACATGGAAAATATCCTAAGGATTATCATGTACTAAAATAGTTAAACATAATCATGCCTCTATCGATATCATTGCTTGAGAGTGATGAATCCCATTGACAAGGGTTTCGACAAACCCAAAATAAATCCAAATACTAGAAAAGTATATTTAAGAAATGTCTTCAACATTGTTCCTTGAAAGCTCCTAGATCCCAACCATACTCCAAGCCAAATTATGTTTAGAAGTATTAGAGTGCTCAAAACCCAACCAACATACGTAAAAAATATTCCAAAGAGGCTAACAAAGAGAGGATTCTAATAAAAGTTTCTATCAAACCCAAAGATCCCTATGATGCAAGACTATGCTTACCAAAAGGATGAAGATCTATATCCTTCTTAGAGCTAGATAAGTTAAGTATTGCTATGGATAAAATCCCCAATACCCTTACAACAACATATTAAGGGGCTCTATCCTTGGCAAGGCCCTCTCTTATCCCCTACTTGTGATCCCTCCCATTGCTCAAAAATCAAATCATATTTCACTCATGACTAGTTTCTCTACTCCCTAGGGCCATTACCAAGGTAACATCGATAGGACCCCAAGGAAAGGGAAATTTAGGAGCAATTGAAGGGTAAGAAGGTTTTAAGGTGACCAAGCAAGGTATTGGTTCATCCAAGAAAATATATAATCTCATAGAAATCTAAACACCCCAAAAAAATTTGGTTTGTGAAAATTCCATATATTGTATGGCCTTATTATCCTATAAAGGGGTCACCTCGATTGTAGGTAACATAGTAAAAAATACCAAGACTCTATAAAAAACTATTTTTGCATAAAGTATAAAAAATGGAGGGCAAGTCAACCTAATGAGAAAAAGAAAGTAGTTGAGTTCACTCAATCCCATGTAATATATGCAACAAAACTAGAGGTTATACAAGAAAAATACCCCAACAATAGGTGGTATTGATCAAATTCCTCATCATTAAAGGAATTCAAGGGCAATTATTTGGGTCCCATAGTAGAAAGGTGCCTCTAGAAGAAATGGGCCCCTAGAAAGTACATCAAGGTAGAAGTAACATCATATCTCTTTTAGTTCCCAAATTTTGTTATTATATTAACCTATATCTAGCTTCCAAATTTTGACTCTACACCTTATGGAAAAGGTAATAATTCTAAGTTCATTTTATTTTTAGCAAATTGAAAGGCCCTGATAGCCACCAAAACTATAGGGAATTTTTCCTTACAACCTCTCTTCACCCATTATACTTAGTAAAAATTAGGATGAACCAAGGAAAATAATTAGAAGGTTTTTTCCTACATTCACTTGAAAGGAGAGGACTATAGGGGAAATCTAGAGAAGCTTATAAGTTGCATAAATTGTTATATCTTCCATCTACACTCAACACTCCACTTTAATTACATATTGATTGCATAAAGGGTACTAAAGAACATGGGCTATTAATTTTTGATTGAATGGTCTATATAGTCCTTCTGACAAAGGATAGAATAGAAAATAATAAAAACCTCAATTAAATCCTAAATACAAACATGTGGCAACTAGTCAAAAGTCCAAGGAGGAAAGTGTCAGTATTTTAACAAATGAAGGCTCACCATTAGCCAAATGGAGTTGCACCTCACTCAACAACACATGGTAGTCATGCACTTGAAGAAACATTAGGTGGAATATTTAAGGTACCACCTACCATTAGAAATAAATATTGAATTTCATGGCCAATCCTGTGAGAGCCAACCATGTGTCATCATTAGCAACCACCCACCATATGCATGAGCCTTACTTATCCATCTACACTAGTCAGGGAGACCATGCCTACCATACTAGCAAAGAAATACATTCTAGGATGAAAACGGTGGAAAAGTAATGGCTTAGAGACATTGATATAGCAAAAGAGAGATGGATCAACAATGATTTATCATCTGAAGGCTTGGAAGCCATCAACATTTATGACCCTATATCTAGAGATCTCGAAATGTTTACTTCTAGTTATAGAAATATTTTGGTTATAGGAGTAGAGGATAGCATACATAATTTCTACATAGAACTTTAGAGGAAAATAACTTTCTTAACTTATAAATAGGTCTAGGTTTTATTATAAATGGCAATGGGAGTTGTCTGCTTGTTCCTGGTACCCAACCTTACGGTTTCTTTATTTCACCATTATTTATTATTATAACCAGGGGATCTCAAACCTTGGATCACTACCTAAGGGGCACTAAAATATTTGAGCCTCATTATATTATAATTATTTCAGGTATGTTAATGCAAGCCATGACTAATATTGCTCCATCCTCCTTTCTTTAACTTATTTCAATCTCTGACAATGTGTTTTGTTTGGTTGTATTCACTTTGTTGTAGGATGATATATTTTGTGTTCAATTACCACTTATTGTAGTCAAAGCTAGGATTCAATTCTTTGGTACATTGTTCTTATATCTTAGGTTTTATTCTTTTGTAAAGTATTTACTTTTCCTATTTTTACTTTCATTGCAATTCATTTCCCTTTAACCCTGATTTGCATGAACTTATGGAGGTCTTTGTGCATGAAGTCTTAACTTTGATGAGGATCTGGACCTGATTAAAAATCCTATATTTTATCCTGTAGGTGGTCCCCCATCTATGGTGCTTCCTACTATTATGCTCTATCCAAGGCATGGGTGCATCTATCCAATTAGGTCCCCAACTTGGATTGGCGGATGCATTCATAGACAACAATAATCATAATAGACTAGGAGAATAGTGAGTTGGTAGAATTAAGCATTATGATGCACATTTATCTTGTTTTACTCATTTCTTAGGTTTTAGCATTGTGTCATTATAATGCAAGCAAGCCCATCCTTATACTATCCATATTTATGTAGAATTATGGATGAATGTCAATCCTACTAGAATTGTATATTAGTTGATATAAGTATATGAGATGCCTATTATGGATAGAAGTACCAATTTTTGTTATTCCTATTGTATGTAGGATGCATAAGGCATTGTATTATTATTTTTCTTTATATGTACCCAAGATTATTTTATTTACATTATGCAATTCATAAAGAGAACCATGCATACTAATGAACCTCTTAGTTTATTTATGTTTTTTATTTCAATATAACTATAATATAGGGTATAATAATTTAACGTAGCCAACTATTTTTATATGTTTTCTAGGGTATTAATGACACTTCCAATTATATTCATTGACAAAGTTAACAATTGATAAATAGATACAAATGGTTGATTACCATTATCTCATCAACAATTCTAAAATTATTAAGATATATTGAGCACAACCTAGAGATATTATTTTAATGTAAGTTATACTTACAAATATTCATATCTCAGTACATAGTCCCATTTGAAATTATTATGAACAAATCACGTATATGTTAAGATTACAAATATCCTGGGAATTTCATAAGGGTGTAACAATTCCTATGGTTGCTTTTTTTTTTAAATAAATCTATTTTAGTCATACCATTTCAAGAGTGTGATACATTTTTCTTGATAGTAAATAGACGAACATATTAATATTCAAGATAATTTAGAGATATTACATATTAATGCTTTTAAAATTATAATGCTTCATAAAATTGTATTATGGGGCAGACATGATAATTTAGTGTATTGATCTTCAAGATACAATACTTCATATATTTGATGAAGAGTCTTAGAGAGAATTGTATTACCTAAGTAATCCATACTTCCCAAAACATATTCATGTTTAGAAGAGTGTTCTATCTCATAAATGGATAAAATACTTGTTATAATATACTCATGTACTTTATAAAATTTAAAAATATATTAGAAAATTGTTTACATAGTTAATCCTAGTCATTACATAGTTATGCTTCATACTAGATATTGGCCCATAAAATTATCATGTCAACCATATGTTTTCTTTTAGATATGCTAAAAAAAGTATTTTAATATAAATTTAAGATAATTTATTTTTCAATATTAAAATAATTATCTAAATAACATATTAATGTGCACATAAATGATTATTTATTTAAAACACTAGATGTAAAATATCTTAAAAATATTAACATTTAAAACCATTAAAGTTTTATTTTTTTTATAAAATTTTAATAAATAAACTAATATAATTCTTGGAAATTTAAAATACCCAATGCATTAGGACATAATTTGAGGTATTTCCTATAAATAAATAGGAAAATATTTTTAAACCATTGTAGACATTTAGTCCTTTGTTGTTAGGGTGCCGATCTACTAGAACTTCTTGGGTAACATGACGAAGCAAAACATATATTTCAATACTATACATAGGATGATAATTTGTATAATTTTTTACATTTGTTTTCAAAGTAGGTCATAAGGTACAACTCATATATAAATAATTTAATTTAAACTCAAGTATTTCTAATAAAAAATTAAAAATTAAAAAATATATCAGCTTTGGTGTGCTTCAAAAATATAACTATGATGATTAACTAGTTTGCATTTATTCCCATAATAATGGAAATATATGTGAACCATAGAATAAATCAAGGGTTTTTTACTATATATCAAATCCATATTAGGGCAGAAGGGAGATGAATGGTGAAACTAGGGGTTTTATATTAGAGATCAAAGTCGTAATACGATAGAAAGGAGAAAAATGGCTTATTTTTTCTGGTATGATCCATTACTGTATTTTTCCAAAAATTGCATTTGGCTTTAGAGTTTGTTTTTACCTTGTCTTGTGTAATTTAAGGGTTACAATAGAAACCCCTAATAGAAATCTTGGAAAATAGAGAACGCTTGAAATTGAAAAATTAGGGTTTACAAGGAGGAAGAATTCAATGGGAGAATCCTTGGTAGGAGGGTTCACACAAGGGACAAGGACTCATAGTACCAAGGGACATAATACACAATCCTTTGTGGAAGTGATCAGAGGCAGTAACAGAAAGAGATATGATACAGGAGAACAGACCCAAAAATTCCTACAAGTTGCAGGTAAAAGAAAGGATACTGAAGCTGAACAAGCTGAAATAAATGGATGTTTACCTTAGAAAAAATATTAGTGCTATAAATTGTATAAGAAATCATAGCAGATGATATTATGTATAAATCCAAGCATACCTTAATATGCAAGTTTTTGGAACTCCGACCTTCTACAAGGTTCTTGTACTCCTAGGCTAGAAAGCATTGGGTACCACAAGGGGAATTGAATATCTTCACATTACTGAATGGATACTTCATAGTTTAATTCATATTGATTTTTGACAAGGATAGAGCTTTCGAAGGAGGTTTGTATAACATAGGACCTGTAGGTCTATTCATGCAACCATGGGGACCCACTTTTAATCCTAGAACTGAATCCTCGATAGCTCCAATTTGGGTAAAATTATTTGTACTTCCTTTAGAATAGTGGAAAGAGGAAATTTTAGAGTTGATAGGTAATATCTTGGAAAAATACATAGGTAGATCAAGAAAATCAGCAAAAAGAGGATCAGTAGCGTATGCCAAAATTTGTGTGGAGATGGACTTGGGAAAACCATTTCTAGTGGAAATTGACCTCAAAGTTAGAAGGAATATATGGATACAATAAATAAAGTATGAATATGTACCTTTCGTATGTCGAGCATGTCATGAATATGAATATTTGGTGAGAGGCTACCTCAAACTAGCCAAAAGAGAGACAAATCTAGTGAATCTAAACCCAAGAAATCAACCTCAACAAAAATAAAATGAACAAGAATTTCATATGGTTATGAGAAAATAAAAGTAATAATAATACCTAGGAAAGAGGAAGAAATTAGTAGAAGGGATAAAATACAAATAAACGTCAAGAAGGAAGGGTTCCATCCAATAAATACGAGATTCTCAGGCTAGATGATCCAATGGAAGTATAGGAACTACCACAATAAAATCAAATACACAATATTGAGAAATTGGTAGCAGAAGAGGTTCATCATCCACAGTATATAGATACATAGAAATAACAATACCTAAAAGTAATGAGAGGGGTAGAAGAAGGACAATCCATAGATATACAATTTTCATCAACCAAAGAACAATAGATAGAATATAAAGAGCAACTACAACCAGATATAGAAGGAGATCTAGTACTATATAATAAAGAGTCACATACATCTAAGGAGGTAATTATGGGAATAGAAAAGAAAAATAGATAAAATCCAACCCTTGGGATAAGCCAAATGGAGAAAAGACTAAAAAATGCAAACTCTCAAGGAGTAGGTAGAAATACAAACAAAGAAAAAATACAACAATGATAATAGTTGAGAGAGGTAGGAATGGTTAAACCCATATCCAACTTCTACAACACGGGTTCCCAATGATTATACACACATGGAATGTAATGGGATTAAACGACCATCCCAGACAATTAGTTGTTAAACGTATGATAAAAGATAACCATCCAAATGTGATTTTATTATAGGAAACTAGAGCCTCATTGGAAGAAATGCAAATAATATCCAAGAGAGGAATGGATATTATGAGGTAAAATCTTCCTATTGTTTCTCAAAAAAAATGCCACTTTGTGTAATAGAGATACTTTTCAGCATGTAGGAGCAACATCAGCTAGAGGGATCTTGATGACCAGATTGAGAGATAGAGAATTAGACTCAGTTTGACTGATTATTAAATTTTATGGGATGAAGGAAATACATGAAAAAAACCCAATGGAATTCAATCGATACTATTAGAGAATCTTACCCAAAAATATAGGTTCTTGGTAGATCTAGACTTCAATGCCAAGATGTTAGTGAATGACCAAGAGGGAGGCCTAAATCATCTCAGTGAGAAGGACAAACTTCTGATTTTCCAAGCTAATAATTTAAATCTAATTGAAATTCCACCTCCAGGATGTGGTACTAGTTGGACCAATAAAAGAAAATGAGACAAAGCAATAAAATCAAGATTAGATAGGATGTTGATAGAGGAAGAAATTCACCAGTTATGGAGCTATCATTCAGAAATCATAAACCTGTTATCTTCCAACCATTTATTGGTATGTCTAAATATCACAGCTAGAATATCCCAATCTGAAAACCACCTCTTAAAATTTGAGAACTTTTGGCTTCTAAACCAGGAATTACCAGAGTTAGTTCAACAATGGTGGCAACAAGGGAAACCAACATTTGGAAAGACACAATTTCAGCTACACTCTAGATTGAAATATATCAAATATAAATTAAAAAACTTGAGCAAATTCCAAATATCATATTTTCATCAACAAATAGAAGAGCTAGTTGAGATAATGCAAGGAGTTACAAAAATAATTTGTTCGAAACCCATGTCAAAGGAATTACTCTACCATGAAAAGATATTAATGCAGTAGGAAGAGGAGATAGATAAGAAAGAAGAAACCTATTGGAAGCAGATATATATATATATATATATATAATTACTTGGCTTCAAGAAGGATATCAGAATATAAAGTTCTTTCACCAGTAAGCCACAACTAGAAAACACTATAACCAGATTAATTCTTTAACAAATGCAAGACTCCTAGAAACCACCACTTCAGGTATACGAAAAGTAGCTAATGAATATTTCTTCATTTTTTTAATGCAGATTCACATCTATTAAAATAATCTCAAAAGGAAATCTTGGGAAGTATCCCTAGATTAGTCTCTCAAGATCAAGATGAGTAGCTTATGAAAGAGATCAAAGAAGAAGAGGTGAAAGAAATAATCTTCTACATGCAATCAGGAAAGCCCCTAGGTCCTGATGGATTATCAATAGAATTCTACAAATATTTTTGGGATATTACAGGAGAATATATAACTAGAGCAATAGAAGAAGCCAGATCCAGTGGTAGGATTATCAAATCCCTCAACCAAAATGTTTTAGATATGATTCCAAAGTGAGGAGAGATGGAGAATCTAACCAATTACAAACAAATAGCCCTCTGTAATGTGATCTACAAGATCATCACCACGGTAATAGCTAGAAAACTAAAATCTATATTACCAAATATCATATCTCCTAAACAATAGGGGTTTCTGTAGGGTGGAAAAATATTATATGGGATTGTAATAACATAAGAAACTATACATTAGCTGGGCCAAAGAAAGAAAAAAGGAATATTCTTGAAGTTAGATCTATCAAAGGCCTATGATAAAGTAAGTTGGGAATTTTTGGATAAAATTTTACAAAGATTTGGATTCAAGAAAGATTGGATCAACTGGATACTTGAATTCATCTCCATAGTCTCCTTTTCAGTGCTCATAAATGGAACCCCCTCCCCGTTGTTCAAGGCCAATAGAGGAATTAGACAAGGAGATCCTCTCTCTCCATATTTATTTATTATTTTTGTAGAAGGATTGGGAAGACTCATACGGAAGAAAAAAGTAGAGAACAACATTACAAGAACTCAAATAAATAGAGATATAGCTATCACTCATCTACAATTCATAGATGATACAGGATTATGGGAGGAATCAATAATAAAAGAAGCAATCAATATCAAAGAAATATTATACTGCTACACTACAACCACTAGCCAACTTCTAAATGAAGAAAAATCTAAAGTTGTATTCTTTAATGTACATAAGAGAATCAAAGATCGGATAGCAAATATTCTTAGGTTCTCAATGGCCTCATGTCCATTAGATTACTTGGAAATTACTTTAACATAAAAAATATGAAAAAAGAAAGATTGGAAATCCATAAAAGATAAAATTTTCTCAAAGTTATCACACTAGTCTCATAGATAGTTAAGCTTTGGAGGCAGAGTCACACTTTTGAAGTCATTGTTACAAGCAATGCTAGTTTACAAATTTTCCATTTTAGCAGCCCCAAAGAACATACTCAAATATTTGGATAAACTGATGAGAAAATTCTTATGGTTAGGAGCACAAGAAAATCAGAAAAATACTTTGGTAAGCTGGGAGAAAATCTATCAACCAAAGGAAGAGGTATATTTTGGAATTAGAGTTGCATTAACAAAAAACCTAGCACTAATAGGGAAGTTATACTGGTGGTGGATCACAAACCTAGATTAGTTATAGAGTCAAGTTCTAAAAGATAAATATTACCCTACACATGAAATGGATGATATCCCATGGTTGCTAGTTATAGGTGTTGGATCAGAGATATGGAAAACACTCAAAAGAGGGGCCTCACTTATTAATGAAGACTTACATTGGAAAGTAGGTGATGGAAGAAAAGTCAGTTTGTGGGATGATTCTTGGGAATTCCCCCCATTATCAAAAAATACCCTCATCTTAGTGGTATTATATAGACTCTTCAGAATCATGGCTAAACTCTTATATCTTAGTATCTCATCCCCCCAAGCCAACAACTAGTAGCTTCAGGAAGATGGCAAAATTTGGACTAGTGGTTAGATGAAGAATGGGAAGCCAAAAAATGTGAACTAAAAGAAATCCTAGAAAAAAGAACATGGCTATGGAAATATGGACCTGACCAACTAGCATGGGGATATGGGAAATAAGGCACTTACATAGTGAAAGCAAGCAACCGAAAGGTTCACAAAAGTAGCAAGAACAAACCCCAAAAATAACATCCCTGGAAAGAAATATGGCAACCAAAAGGTTGGCCAAAGGTTAATCATTTTATATGGTAGGTTGCTCACAAAAGCATTATGACTCAGGATAATATGAGGAGAAAGGAGTTCATTGGACCCAATAGATGTGTAATGTTCTTACAAGAGGTAGAAACTATAAACCACCTCCTTTTTTATTGCCCATATGCTTACACAATCTAGAATTGGTGGTACTCCATATTTAGCCAAATAGAATGGTATCCTCCTAATGGTAGTAATTTTTGGGACTATTGGTCACATAACACCTTCAAATCCAAAACACTAAGCATAACTTGGAATTTAGGTATTGGCTTCATATACTAGAAAATATGGTTAAAATGGAACAACAAAATTTTTATTGAGGAATTTGGTTTAGAAGAGAGGACATGGGGGATTATGTTAAGGAAGTTATTAGAAATAGTGCATACCAAAGTACTAGAAGAATCTCTGATTATAGAGGTAGAAAAAGACATTTGGGCACAACTATGGATCAAATGCAACATAAAAGATATCAGGAATAGAAAAAGAACAAATAAGGCTTCAGTAATATTTGTTGGAAGACATATACAATTTGAGAAGGTAAATTTTAAAGAACGAAGGATTCAGAGATCTTGGGTAGATAAAAGAAAACAAAAAAACTGCATTTTGAGACTTGCTAAGAAAAGGAGGATATCAAAATGGATTTATATAAGATGATCAGTTTTTTTGAATAATTTTTTTACCTCCTACTCAAAAAAAATTATGGAAATATATATTTCCTTTGTGAAGTTATTTGTTAGTTCTTGTGGTGGGCATGAAACAGTTTCATTTATGTAATTAAAAATAATCATAGAAGTTTCCTATTATTATAGAATAAATGACATTATCTTAAAGGTAACATTATGAATCTCTTGAAAGTCTTAGTGTAATATGGGGACATTATAGACCAGTTGTATTGGTAATTTTATTTAGTTTTACTTCATTTTTCCATGAAGTTGGCATTTAGAGACCATTCTTGAATAAAGTATGCTAACTTAAGCCTGACAAAAAATACATGGAAGCCATATGCAACAAAATTTGATGATAATGGAGTAAAGAGACACGAAAATATAATTATCTGAAATGCCTCAGCACAAGGAGGAGTATTTACTTCAATTTCAATGGATACCATAGTTTTTTTTCACAAATATTTGAACCTTCTATTGGCTTCTTCCAAATTCATGTATAAGTGAAATTAATCCTTAAATAGGATTTCATGGTTACATTTGTATACACATAAACAAAATAAAAAATGTTACAAAGCTTATTGCTTCTCCGAATCCACATGGAATATTAGTAGGCAATTGTTGGGTTTGTAGGGAAAAAACAACTATTCAAAACAAAATATTAAACAAAATACATGAACACCAATTGTTACTGCAAAAAAAATATTTTTATGTATCTATGCACTTGCACTCTATTCCAAAAAATAGCCACACAAGAAACCTGCACATTTCCTTTACAGCTCAAATGAAAACTTAAATAAAATTTATAAAAGCTGACCTAGCACTACCATGTATATTATTCCATCCAAACTTGAAAAAGAAACAAAAACATTATTGGAGCACAAAGAATTATGCTTTTGCATGTATATGAAATTTTTTATTATAATCCTTAGGATGTTGTAGTAGTCATCCTAAAATAAAAAGTAAATATTGTGTACTAAAAAACTGAGCCCTACAAAATCTGTGATATTTCTAGCACTATAAAATTCAGTTGATATTCTAGACATTGTAAGATTCCCTTGTTAGTTATACATTAAGCATTAACTTCTTCATTCTCCTCCTTAATGTTTAATGTAGTAACACCTAACATCTATCTCATCCTTGGTAACTTCTCTTTTGATAATGTTTTAGTAAACACATTTCAACTCAATCTGACCTTCTACCCCAAGATTTCTAATAGAGTGGTATTTAATATCAATATGATTAGTAATATTATTGGAGATATGATTTTTTTCTAGAGCAAGTGCTAAATTGTTTTTATAATGAATAGTTATTATTATATTTTACTCATATCTCAAACCTGCAAAAATCACCTTCAACCAAATTGCTTGACATGAACTTAATATTATTGTAATATATTCTACTTCTACTATTGATAGTGAAGAACATGAACTTATACTGAGAGGGGGGGTGAACAGTATAAGAATTATCCATTTAATAATTTTAAAATCAGATAGCAGTGGCATCAACAGAATATTAAACAAGACAGAAAGCATCACACATAGAGGACTCATTTTAACGTGGTTCACCCAGAATGGCTGGGCTACGTCCACAAAACTTTTCTTTAAAATATTATTTCAAATTCTTTGGGAAAACTTCCCAATTACAATGTTTATGAGCCTATGCTCAAAGGAGATACCTTCCCCTAACTGGTGATCCTCTAGAAGACCTTTGCCTCTTCTGCCCTTAGCAAGTGGAACTCTATCCATAGAAGACACCTGTCTTCCACTGCTGCGTCGGAGACCTCTGTCCTCAACTCGTCACCTCAAAGCTGGTCCTCAAATTTGCACCAAAACACAGTCCTTTGATCTGGTATAAGTTGTCCTCTTCCTCTGTTTGGCAAGACACAGTCCTTCGCTCTTATTGTGCAATTACAACTACACTCAATCGAACATCGACCTTTGCACCTCTACGCAAACACATTAGCATACAACACTCTATGATCAAACTTATCACAGTGTGCATGAACTCGCCACTTCTATGCTATTTGTGCTGTTATGGCTGCATCTCGCACACTTCACATGAATCGATTTGAATCGGTCTTTACGCCCCGCAGACTTTGCTTTCGCTAGTTCGATTCACCAAATAATACCTTCAAACTCGAAACAACCCTCCTTTTATAGAACAAATCTCAAGATTAGATTCTTGATCTTAGTTAGCTGCATATCCCTAAAACAACGTTGGTTGCACAACCCTACACTTCGTCGGCTCAAGGTTAACTCTGTCGACTTCAACCGCCTCTGTTGTTCTGTAGTTTTTCTTGTGAAACTCCAACATGTTGCAATATCATGACACCTTTGCCTACCGTACACCTTCTTTAGCCTGTTGTCGCGAAATCATGACACCTTGGCCTTTGTCGACTTCCTTTGTGCTTTTGTCATGAAATCGTGACACTTTTGCCTCTTGCTGACGTCATCTTCACTACTGTCGTGAAATCATGACACTTTAGTCTTCATTGCCTTCTTCTCTTCTTTTGTCACAAAATCATGACACATCTGCTTCTACTGATGTCATCTTTAACTCTGTCACAAAATCATGACCCTTTTGTCTTCATGGCCTTCCTCTCAGCTTTTGTCACGAAATCACGACACTTCTGCTGCCTCAAGCTTCTTTTTTCCTTACACCCGCGAAACTGGAACATGTCGTGAAATCATGATGCTTTTGTCTTCATAGCCTTCCTCTCTGCTTCTGTCATGAAATCGTGACACTTCTCCTATAGAAGACCTACTTCCAGTTTCTATCATGAAATCGTGACACTTTCTCCAACTCAAAGCTACCTTATCAACCTGTCATGAAATCATGACATTTTCTATTGACGCAAGCTTTCTCTCCATCCTATCGTGAAAACGCGACGCTTTCAGCTTTCGTACACTTTTTCTACTACCTGTCGCGAAATCACGACGCTTCTCATATCAAACTCTTTCCTTCGCTACATGTTGCAAAATCGTGATAGTTCTCACTTCGAGCTTTTCAACATGCCGTGAAATCGCGACAGTCCTCAACTCGACCTCTGCAGCATGTCGCGAAATCGTGACATTTTACATGTAACTTTCTCTCTCTTCGAACTTGTCATGAAATCATGACAGTTCTCTTTGCGGACTCTCTCTTCAGCATCATGTCGTGAAATCGCGACACTTTTTCATCCGTACAACCTTCCTTGCATTATGTCACAAAATCGTGACACTTTTCCTTTTCTGCCTTCCTGCACTTTTCGAGTCGCGAAAATGCGACATGTCGCAAAATCACGACACTTTCCAACTTTCTCTCCTTCTCTGCCAACATGTCGCGAAATCGCGACAGTTTTGCCCGAACTTTCTCTCTCCTCAAACATGTCGCGAAATCACGACAGTTTTGCCAGCACTTTCTCTCTCCTAAAACATGTCGCGAAATCATGACAATTTTGCCATCACTTTTTCTCTCCTAAAACATGTCGCGAAATCGCGATAGTTTTTCCAACCGCCTGCATACTTTTTCTTACTTGTCTTTTTCTTGATCTTTTGCAACTGGGCTACTCTGATCTTCTTGGAAACTCACTGTCCAAACTGAAACCTTCATCAAAACACATTCTGAGACATCAAACCAAATTGCTTCAAGACCTTCTTGACATCAATGACAACATCTACACTTAGAGCAAAAGCAATGTACCCAAGGTACCCAAAATTGCCAACAATCTCCCCCTTTGTCATTGATGGCAAATCTTAATCGAAAACACTAGTCAAGAGCCAAAACTGAAACCAACCGATCCAACAACCGAGAATCTGCAATTGAAGTTTTTTCTCCCCCTGACTTGAAGCTCTCTTCTTCACATGAAGCTCTCCCCCTTACTCATATCTCTCCCCCTTTGTCATCAATGGCAAAGGGCCACCTTTGGGACTCGGGACTAAGAAAGAGCCTCTTGGCTTGGTCCCTCCCCCACCTTCTGATGAGGTGATTAATTCTAATGTGAGAGTATAACTCCCAATTTCTCCCTTAGATACTCAAACGTATCTCTTGGAAGAGGTTTGGTGAAGATATCTGTAATCTGCTCTTTAGTAGGCACATACTCTAGCTTGACCTGCTTCTCTTGCACTTTCTCCCTTAGAAAATGATATTTGATGGAAATGTGCTTCGTCCTTGAGTGCATTACCAGATTTTTAGAAATACTTATGGCACTTGTATTATCACAGATAATGGAGATGGGTTTTTTATGCTTGACTTTGAAATCCTCTACGGTGGTTTTCATCCATAAAACCTGTGTGCACCCAGCCACTGCTGCTATGTATTCAACTCTGTCGTAGATAAGAAACCGAAGGTTTTTTCTTACTTAATCAAGAAACCAGACTCTTTCCCAAAAAGAATGCTCCACCACTAGTGCTTTTCCCGTCATCAATACCGCTTGCCCAATCTACATCTCGTATAGGTTGTGAGGGTGAAATCATCACCTTTGGGATACCAAAGCCCAAAGTCCATAGTTCCCTTCAAATATCTGAATATCCTTTTGACTGCTATAACATGAGATTCTTTTGGAGCTGCCTAAAATCTTGCAACTAATCCAATGGCCTGCATGATATCCAGTCTGGTAGCTGTACTATATAGTAAACTGCCAATCATAGATCTATATAACTTCTGATCTGCCGTTGGAGGAGATTCATCATCTTTACTCAGATTGCACCCTATAATCATAGGAGTACACACGGGTTTGTTGTCCATCATCCTGAATTTCTTCAACATTTCTTTGATATACTTTTCCTGAGAGAGAAATATACCATATTTTTATTGCACAATCTGAAGCCCTAAAAAGAATGACAGCTTTCCAATCATAGACATATCGAATTCCTTCTGCATGGTGTTGGCAAAAACTTTGCACATCTGAGTATTATTTCCCCCAAAAATAATATCATCAACATAGACAACTATGATCAACATATCATCGCCTTCATTCTTAATATACAAGTTGCTATCTACCACGCATTTCCTGAAACCTTGTTCATGAAGATACCCATCAAGTCTTGAGTACCAAGCCCTGGGTGCTTGTTTTAACCCGTACAAGGCCTTTTTTAGTTTACATACATAGTCTGGCTATTCTGAGAGAGACACTCCTTCTGGTTGTTCTATGTAGACTTCTTCATTCAAAACCCCATTTAGAAAGGTTGACTTTACATCCATTTGAAATACCTTGAAATATTTGAAACTAGAAAGGGCCAAAAACATTCTGATAGCTTCAAGACGAGCAACAGACGCAAACGTCTCCTCGAAATAAACACCTTCTACTTGAGAATAACCTTTACAAACTAACCTAGCTTTGTTTCTAACAATCTTTCCATCCTCATTGAGTTTATTTCTGAAAATCCATTTTGTGCCAATGACATTCTTGTCCTTAGGTCTAGGAACCAAATCCCAAGTTTCACTTTTCTCTATTTGATTTAGCTCTGATACCAATTGAAGAACATGAACTTATACTGAGAGGGGGGGTGAACAGTATAAGACTTATCCATTTAATAATTTTAAAATTGGATAGCAGTGGCATCAACACAATATTAAACAAGACAGAAAGCATCACACATAGAGGACTCATTTTAACGTGGTTCACCCAAAATGGTTGGGCTACGTCCACAAAACTTTTTTTTTTAAGTTTATTTCAAATTATTTGGGAAACCTTCCCAATTACAATTTTTATAAGCCTCTGCTCAAAGGATATACCTTCCCCTAACTCTGCTCTGGTTGGTGATCCTCTAGAAGACCTTTGCCTCTTCTGCCCTTAGCAAGTGGAACTCTATCCATAGAAGACATCTGTCTTCCCTTCTCTGGCTAGAGACCTCTATCCTCAACTTTGTCACCTCAAAGCTGGTCCTCGAATTTGCACCAAAACACAGTCCTTTGGTCTAGTACAAGTTTTCCTCTTCCTCTATTCGACAAGACATAGTCCTTCGCTCTTATTACGCAATTACAGCTGCACTCGATCGAACATCGACCTTTGCACCTTTGTGCAACACACAGTAGCATACAACACTCTGCGATCAAACTTCTCATAGTGGCATGAACTCACCACTTCTACGCTGTTATGGCTGCATCTCGCACACTTCACACAAATCGATTCGACTTGGTCTCTATGCCTCGTAGAATTTGCTTTCGCTAGTTCGATTCATCAAATAATCCCTTCAAACTCGAAACAACCCTCCTTTTATAGAAAAAATCTCAAGATTAGATTCTTGATCTTAGTCGGCTACATATCCCTAAAACAACGTCGACTGCACAACCCTACACTTCGTCAGCTCAATGTTAACTTTGTCGACTTCAACCGCCTTTGCTGTTCTGTAGTTTTTCTCATGAAACTCCAACATGTCATGATATCGTGACATCTTTTCCTGTCGTACACATTCTTTAGCCTACTGTCACGAAATCGTGACACCTTGGCCTTTGTCGACTTCCTTTGTGCTTTTGTCACGAAATCGTGACACTTTTGCCTCTTGCTGACGTCATCTTCACTACTGTCGCGAAATCGTGACACTTTAGTCTTCATTGCCTTCTTCTCTTCTTTTGTCATGAAATCATGACACATCTGCTTCTGTTGACGTCATATTTAACTTTATCATGAAATCGTGACCCTTTTGTCTTCATGGCCTTCCTCTTAGCTTTTGTCATGAAATCGCGACACTTCTACTGCCTCGAGCTTCTTTCTGCCTTACACCTATGAAATTGGAACATGTCACGAAATCACTACGCTTTTGTCTTCATAGCCTTCCTCTCTGCTTCTGTCATGAAATCGTGACACTTCTCCTATAGAAGACCTGCTTCCAGTTTCTGTCGTGAAATCGTGACACTTTCTCCAACTCAAAGCTGCCTTCTCAACCTGTTGCGAAATCGTGACATTTTTTGCTGACGCAAGCTTTCTCTCCATCCTGTCATGAAAACGTGATGCTTTCAGCTTCCGTACACTTTTTCTACTGCCTGTCATGAAATCACGATGCTTCTCATATCAAACTCTTTCCTTCGCTGCATGTCACAAAATCGTGACAGTTCTCACTTCAAGCTTTTCAACATGCCACGAAATCATGATAGTCCTCAACTCGACCTCTGCAGCATGTCGTGAAATCATGACATTTTACATGTAACTTTCTCTCTCTTCGAACTTGTCATGAAATCGTGACAGTTCTCTCTGCGGACTCTCTCTTCAGCATCATGTCGTGAAATCGTGACACTTTTTCGTCCATAAAACCTTCCTTGCATTATGTCACGAAATCGTGACACTTTTCCTTTTCTGCCTTCCTGCACTTTTCGAGTCGCAAAAATGTGACATGTCCTGAAATCGTGACACTTTCCAACTTGCTCTCCTTCTCTACCAACATGTCACGAAATCACGACAGTTTTGCCCAAACTTTCTCTCTGCTCAAACATGTCGCGAAATCGCGACAGTTTTGCCAACACTTTCTCTCTCCTAAAACATGTTGCGAAATCGTGACAGTTTTGCCAGCACTTTCTCTCTCCTAAAACATGTCGTGAAATCGTGACAGTTTTTCCAGCCGCCTACATACTTTTTCTTACTTGTCTTTTTCTTGATCTTTTGCAACTAGGCTACTCTGATCTTCTTGGAAACTCACTGTCCAAACTGAAACCTTCATCAAAACACATTCTGAGACATCAAACCAAATTGCTTCAAGAACTTCTTGACATCAATGACAACATCTACACTTAGAGCAAAAGCAATGTACCCAAGGTACCCAAAATTGCCAACAGATAGTGCAACTATTGTTTTCTTCTTTGAGGAAAAAAAAATCACACCTGATTCCAAGCTAAATACATTTCCTCAAGTGCATTTTTGATCATCAATGGATCCTATCCAAACATTATCTATATATCCGACCAATCCAAAGTTATCAATTGATGTGTACAAAATACTAAATTTGGTTGGACCATGAACATACCTCAACATTCGTTTTGTTGTACAAAAATGAATCTCACTTGGATCTTGCATAAATATTGAAATTAAACTTATAACATACATGATGTCAGGTCTAGTGGCCATAACATACATAAGACTGTCAACTATGTTTTTGTATAGTGTAGCTTCTATATTTTTATTGTCATCATTCTTGACTATCTTCTCACTCACATTCAAGGGTGTCTGCATTAGATTGAAATATTTCATTCTAAACTTATAAAGCAAATCAACTGCATACTTTTCTTGTGAGATAAAAATACCATCATTCAATTGTCTTACTTCTAAGCCAAGGAAGTAATGCATCAAATCCAAGTCTATCATTTCAAATTCATTCTTCATGGAATTCTTGAATTCTTAAATTAAAAAATTGCTACTGCTAATGTAAGTTAAATCATCAACATACAAGCAAGCAATAAGTAGATCATTTGTACCTTTATATTTGATAGATTGTACATTCACTTTCACTCCTATTAAAGTCAGTTTTTAAGATATCAATCTATTATGCTATACAATTCTGTTGGTGCTTGCTTAAGCTCGTAAAGAGCCTTTTTCAACCTATAAGCATTTTCTTATTATCCTACAACTTCATAACTTGGTAGGTATTAAAAAAAACTACTTCATCCAACACACCATTCAAAAACATTAATTTCACATTAAGTTGATATACTAGCCACTTCAATTATACTACCAATGCCAAAATAGTTCTTATGGTATCCAACCTTGCAATAGGGGCATAGGTCTCATTATAATCTATACCTAGCTATTGTGAGAAGGCTTTAGCTACCAATATTGCTTTACATATTTCAATGGATCCATTTGGATTATATTTTATTTTATAGATCCACTTTAGCCCAATCACATCCTTTTATTGTTGGAGGATCTACTAACTCCATCTTTCATTTCTTTCTATGATTGCCATTTCCTCATCCATGGCTTTACACTAAATTGCATGCTTCATTGTATCTTCAAAATATCTTTTTCTACCTAAATATTAGATATTAAAGAAAAAATCATAATTAGACTAATAGTTCCATCATATATTTATTTAAGAGTTTTAACTTCCTTGGAGGAGGACTAGATGAAGAAAATGTTGAGATTAATGGAGTAGTAGTAGAATTTGAGCTACTGCTAAGGCTAGTAGAATAAGATGATGCATCTTGTTCTATATCCATAATTACTGGTTTTTTGTTGCACACTTTCTTCTCATTGTCATACATATTTTTTAGAAAAAATACATCATGATTAACTATTAGCCTTTTTGTCAATGGATTTTACAACCTATAACCCTTTGTATCCTTACTGTAGCCAATAAAAATGAATTTTCACTTTTATCATCAATTCTTTTATCTTTTTTATTTGGCATTATGAGCATAAGCAATGCAATCAAACACCTTAAGTTGGATTACACTAGGCTTTCTTCCACTCCATACCTCATAAAGAGTCATATTTATTATACTTTTTGTTGAATATATATATAGCAAGTAAACATATGTGGCTACTATTTCATCCATACTTGTAAAAATATTGAAATTCTTTAGATGTAAATTCTCACCCTCTATCTACATGTAGAGTCTTCAAATAAAAACCACTTTGTTTTTATACATTAGGTTTATATTGTCGAAAGGTAGAAAATGCTTCTAATTTTTCTTTGATGAAATATACCCAAGTCCTTCTACTATTGTTATTAGAAAAAATGATAAAATACTTGTTTTTGTTGACTCACAAGGTCTACATTGGACCATAGATATCAACATGTACTAATTCAAGTGGTTTATTTGCACTTCATGCCTCTCCTACTAGAAATGAATCTTGATGTTGGTTACCAAACATGAAACATTCACAAACTTTATAATTTTATTCAATGAATGATAATCCTTTCACCATATAATTTTGACATAATAGTTTTAGCCCTTCAAAATATAAATTTCCATACCTCACGTGTCATAATAAAGAGTCATCATTTAAGACTACTTTCAGATCTTGAGTTTCTCCATATGCAAATCTAAGAGGGAAAATTTTATTTTATAACATATTAACTTTTTCTATAATCATATTGCTACCATTTTTATCATAGATTACACATTCATTACTTTAATAAATAGTATAGTATCCCTTTTCAATAATCTACCCTATACTCAACAAATTTTGAGTCGATTCAGACACATATAAAACATCATGAACAAACCTTATCTCACCTTCTTTTTTTAAACTACAATGGTGCCTTTGCGTTTGACCTAAACCTCCATGTCATCTCCAAGTCAAACATGAGATTTGATAGACTCATATTTACATATATGTTTTTGTTCCTTGCCATATGATTGTTGCAACTGCTATCTAGAAGCCATACTTCATCGAAGATTTATTTTTTAATATCACAGGCAAAAAATACACTATTTTGTTCTTCTCTTTCTTCAAAAGAATTAGAATGTTGCCTTTGTTTCTTCCAAAAATCATGTTCATGATAACCAAATATTTTACAATAATAACATTGAACCTATGAATTACCATAGTTTTGATTACCTCTTTCATAGTGGATACTACATCTTACTCTATTATTAATTTTTTGACCGGTTAAATAAATTAAAATTTATATTTCAAGCGGGTTTTGATAGGGTCCCAAAACCTGTATACAAAAAGCCTCTTACTCTATTATTATTGTAGTTGTCTCTTCCTCTATTGTTGTTGTTATTGCCTCTTCCTCTTTGTAGTTATAGTTGTAGTTGTAGTAGTAGTAGTTGTTGTTGTTGTTATTGTTGTTGTTGCTCCTATGTTGTGTCTTCCTCATCCACTACTACTTCCTTTGCTTGCATGTCCTCTTCCTCTAACATTTTGTGTTCCTTCATAATATGATGGTTTTTCCTTATCCATTGAAATAAGCTTTGTTTGAACAACTTGTTCAATAGATTTTTTAGTGGATCTATTTATTCTCTGCTCATGAGTTTGAAGAGATCTTGTAAACAACAAGATTAGATCCTTTGATTCCTCGATAACAATCATAATGGAATCAAAATATGGAGGGAGGCTTCTCAAAAACAATTCTACCATTTTTTTATTTCACAAATTATCGCCACAAGTTCTAATTTGATTCACTGAGCCCATCACTTGAGTAAAAAATCCAGCATAGATTTAGAGTCTTTCATAAACAAATTTTCAAAAACTCTTCTTAGTTTTTAAAATTTGATGATTTTTACCTTTTTTGTTCCTTGATATGCATTCTACAATAGATCCCACGCCTCTTTTAATATTGTTGTTGCAACAATTCTTAGAAAAATGGACTCATGTAATGCTTGTTGAATAAGCAAAAAAGCTTTTGAGTCATTTTTTCTATTCCTTCATACCATGTGGCAAGAGCTTGTGCATTTGCAAGTTTTATGTAACCAATCTCAACCAAATCCCACAAATCTTGAGAAAAAAATCTGTCTTATCTTAATGCTCCAAAAGCCATATTTCTCCCCCTTGAGCAAAGGAATTTGTGGTTCATATTTCTTCATCTAAAAGCTCCAAAAGTCATAGATCTCCCCCTTGAACAAAGGAATTTGTGGCTGATACATATTTAGACTACTGTTGCTGGTGATACCAATGTTTAATTACCATCTCTACTCTTTCTTTTGCTTCTATTGTGCTCTCTTTGTTGCAGCCTTTTCTGTCTTCTTCTCACGAACAAACCTTTGTTGCAACCTTTTCTGTCTTCTCCTCACAAACAAACCTCACTCCCATACCACTTTGTTGGATTTAAATTTGCAAAGGAAAAACACAACTATACAAAACATGCTGCAACAAAAATCTTTTTATATATCTACACTTTATTGGAAAAAAAAATAAAACAGCACTCAAGAAACCTCCACATTTCCTTATAACTCAAATGAAAACTTACTTTACATATATAGATGCTAACCTGGAACTACCCTGCATAATATTCCGTCCAAACTAGAAAAAGAGCAAAAACTTTACATATCTTGAATCACAAAAAATTATGTTGCTTATTTTGCATACATATGACAAATGTCACTGTGTTCCTTGAAATGCTGCAACAGTGCAGTCGCCTAAATTTTAACAGTAAATGCAGACCCAAAATAAATAATAACTACATTGCACTAAAAATCTGAGACATTCCTATAAAATTCACCTGATATTATGGACACTGTAAGATTTCCTTGTCTGTTACACATTAAGCATTAACTTCTTCAACAATTTTGTCGGGGCAAAGTTAGCCTATTCTATTGAGGATCAGCATCTGGACTTCTCCTAATTAATTTTAAATGCAAAACATCAATGGGACCCAAAGAATGATTGGTCTTTACAATCCAGTTAACGGAACACTTTGTGAACTCACTCCTCCAATCACATATACGCAAGATAATATATACAATTCGCTAAAAATGTGAGCGGGGAATATGGAGATACTTAGAAAGTGGTGGGACAGCAATGGAAGCAGCATGGGATATACATGTATGATTCGTTATCCAATTCATGTACAACGCGTCTCATCTTATCGGGAATATTATTTTGTGTGGGTCAAACCCTATTTTCCATAATGGTTTATGTTTTTGCGTTGGTAGCGATTGTCATAAAACTGTCGTTGCGGATTACTGTTATCAAAGAAAACTCAATAAATACCAGATCAGTGACGGAAGTTGAAACTTAAACCAAATAAACAAGATTGCGGATCTTTGAGACATGCCCTGACAAACCAAACACAGGCGGAGGCAAATAATTACAGAGTTTATATTGAAAACAGGGGAGGGCACCCAAAACAGGGAAATGGCTCTACGGAGCCTTACATCTGCGGACATTGCCGCCTGCGGAATAAACTGCCCAAATCCCAACTGGATTACACAGGGGGTTCTGCGCTAAGGAGCAGCAAGAACCCCGAAGCTCACACTGAGCATTCAAACTGCGGCAAGGCAGGGCCGCCGAATCCTGTGCACTGCTGGTGTGCAGGGAAAAGCCTGCACAGTTGGTGTGCAGGGAAACTGGGGCTGCTGCCCAGAATACCGAATGCGTGCCCGAGGCTTCCATTTATATTTGCAGGGGATCTGAGGCTGGCTTGGCGCGACTCCCGAGGCCAGCCTGGAGGCATACGGAGTTCACCTACTCCCTTAACTCGCCCATGCTTTCTCTGCCAGACAAGACGTTCTAGCGGTGATGACAGAGTACGAGATTTGGATTAAACAATATTTCCAACAGCCTCCCTTAATCCAAATTCTTCTAACAAAACAAAAAAAATGAGCTTCGGCACTCTCCAATGCAGGATATTCTACTTCGGCGATTTTCTCTCCGAAGTAACTACTTCGCTGCTCAAACTCCCGAAGTAGATTCACTTCGGCCCAAAACACTGCTGAAACAGTTCAATACTGCCGAAGCAGTTCTTCTTCGATCTTTCCGAACCAATTTTACTTCGGCCAAAAGCTATTCGAAGTAGATCAATACTGCCGAAGCAGTTTCTCTTCAACCTTCCGAAGTAATTTTACTTCGGTCAAACACCTTCGCGTGGCGGCTTCAAGCTAGTGCCTTCAATCCTCACTTCGGATTTCAAACTTTCGAAGTATTTTTACTTCGGCAAAAACTGCCCGAAGTACCTTCCGAACCACTTTAGTCTGCCGAAGTATTTTCACCCTGCCGAAGTAAATTCATTTCGGCGAAAATAGGTCCGAAGCTGCTGCTTCGTTGACCCAAAACTCCGAAGAAGCTTCCGGAGTAATTTGCTTCGGCAAAAATCTTTGCTAGTCTGCTCGGGGCTTCCGAGGAATTTTTAGTTCGGCAGAAACTTCTGCGAAGCACCTTCAAATTTCTGAAGCGCTTTTACTTCGGCCAAAAACTGCTTCGAAGCATGTTCAAACTGCTTTAACTGCCGAACCATTTCCATCTCCGAATTCAAACTCTCGAACCATTTCCATTTCGGCAAATACTTGTGTGAAGCTGCTGCAAACTGCCGAAGCAGTTTCAATCTGCCGAAGTAGTTTCACTTCGGCGAAAACTGGTGCGAACCTTCTGCTTTGCAGACAAAATATCTGAAGTTTGTTTATGAAAAAGCTTTGCGAAGCTTCTTTCTTTGCATACTCCTCAGACAAAGCTCTCAAGCAATCTGGCCATAGTCTGCGATGATGACTTCCTTAGAAGTCCTGCCGCCGCTGGATTCGACCTTCTCGATCGCATGCAAAACTTCCATGCCTTCAACGACTTGCCCGAACACCACGTGTTTGCCAATGTGTATGGCCAGATAACACAGTAGAAATATGGCCCGCCTCCTGCGCTTTATCTTCCAACTTCAACATGCGGACCAGAGGCGCCATGCCCCCTCAACTCGAGAATCCCCTTGGAGTTCTCTATGTGCAGAAGATTATCTTGGTGTGCAAGCTTCTGCAACGCTGTGACCGCCTCCGCGGCAACTAAGGGATTCATGTGGCCCAACTGCTTCACCAGAGGCCTGATTTTTCTTTTCTCCCTCACTGGAACAAGCGCACAAGGCATCCGATGGCCGTTGATGTCAAAATCGACAAATGGGGCTTTACTTTCTCCTCGACCACCCGCTTGTCCAGCTGGTTCAAGCCGTCATCCCACGCAGCATTACGCAACATTTATTTTCCTTCTCCGACCCACTGCCAAAAAATCTGCTCTCCTGATTTTCACGGCCAGCTTCCACAGCGCCCGGGTGACCTCTGTCTTTCACTCGAATTTGACGACCAGATTCTCCTCCTTGCATTCCCGTCGGAGCGCCATCGCTGCATCTCAGCGAAAAACTTGGGATTCACCATTTAGGGTTTGAATCCTTTACAAGAAAACTCTGCAGTCCTTTTCTGTCGAACAGAGCAAATATCAAACCCTTGCAGATCTCCAAAACAATTCATGGCTGCTCTCCATGCAGCTTCTCCATGACCTCGCCTGCTGTCTCTGTCTCCTCGCTCTGATACCATGACGAAAGTTGAAACTTAAACCAAATAAACAAGATTGCGGATCTTTGAGACATGCCCTGTTACAGGCAAACTAAACACAGACAGAGGCAAATAATTACAGAGTTTATATTGAAAACAGGAGAGGGCACCCAAAACAGGGAAATGGCTCTACGGAGCCTTACATCTGCGGACATGGCCGCCTGTGGAATAAACCGCCCAAATCCCAACTGGATTACACAGGGGGTTCTGCGCTAAGGAGCAGCAAGAACCCCGAAGCTCACATTGAGCATTCAAACTGCGGCAATGTAGGGCCGCCGAATCCTGTGCACTGCTGGTGTGCAGGGAAAAGCCTGCATAGTTGGTGTGCAGGGAAACTGGGGCTGCTGCCCAGAATACCGAATGCATGCCCAAGGCTTCCATTTATACTTGCAGGGGATCTGAGGCTGGATTGGCATGACTCCCGAGGCTATCCTGGAGGCATATGGAGTTCACCTACTCCCTTAACTCGCCCATGCTTTCTCTGCCATACAGGACAATCCAGCGGCAATGACAGAGTACGATATTTGAATTAAACAATATTTCCAACAATCAGATCTGATTTTTTTGTCCTTGCCCGAAACATGGCCCTTTCATTACCCACGACCAATGAAGTTGTTTTCATGTGCGTCTTCCATAATATTTGTTGAAAATTTAGAGATTTAGATTCTGGTTGTCCAGTTGTGTGGGAGCCTCACTTTGAATCGAAGGATAAATACTTTTGGGAGGAGATTATTTCCTTCGCATGTCTCTCACATTATGACTCCTTGTTTGGATCTCTCCTGCACTATATTTGGTAAGTTTGTATGTTTTGTGGGACACAGAGTCAATGCTCGTGATACACATATAAAACAATCATGAAGAAGTGGGTGTTTGTTGAAGTTGCCATCTTCAAAATATTAGAGTGAAATGTTGTACTTTTACATCTGCTAGGGCTTTCCATACGTAGCCCCACATTCAGCTCTAAATACTATCCATTTTTTAATGGTATATTTTATGATTAGAATTTTTTATATTAATATTTATTTTTATTTTTTTTGAATGAAAGGACTTTATATTAAATGGAAAAAATCACTTTCATACAAAAAAAGTTGGATGGAATTAACACACCCCATGGCACACACCCCAAAAAATCACGATCACATGGATCGACTCAACAAGCCATTATTACATCAGAACCGAGTAAAGAAAAGGAGACAAAATACATCAGGAGAGACAACTGTATGCATTTACTCATGCGATTGAGAAGGCCAAAAATTTTCGATATCCGGATGATACTCCCAACCGCCACCACTAGATCCATCAATCGTAGCTCCCCAACCATCAACATTCCGAGGAGAGGGGTTTGAAACAATCCCCCACCCAAAAAATGGTTCATTCTGAACCGAAGGGTTTGCAGCATCCCCCCATCCAACAACTGGTTCAGTCAGTTTCGGGCGAGCATCCCATCCACTGGGTTGTCGAGAGGAAGAGGGTTCGCCAAGACACAACCATTTGGGATTGGGTGGTGGCTGAGACCAATGATGCTCAGAAGCTCCAGCAAATGAACGACCTCTACAACCTCGAGTAGGAGGTGAGCCTCTACGAGAGGTGTCACAATATTTGGACACTTGATTTTTAGGAGGAAGCCGGCTAACAGAGCAAGGTGCATTAGCCTAGTGATCCAAAAGCGATCTAAGGTACTGCAACTCCACATTAACTTTATCCACCTGATTAATGATCTGCAACCAACAATCATAGAATATAGCATATCTGTCAATAACAGAGAAGGAGGTAGAGGCCTCCTTGTCTCCCAAAGATAATATTATTTCTTGTTTTCCATAGGTGGTATAAAATACTAAGACAAAAAATATGCCAAACTTCTTTCAGGGGAAGGGAAAAATTTAGGGGATCCCCAAGTAGTGCATGGACCCAAGAACATTGCTCCTGTAAAAAGGAATTGAAAAAAGAAAGAACCCAATCCCAAGCATCTTTAGCTTTTTGACAGGCCCAAAACACATGAACAAAATTTTCAGGGACTCTACAAAAAGCACAAACAGGATTAGCAACCCCCATATATTGTAACCTATGACCAAGGGGAAGGCCTTGATGTAATAAACTCCAGGCAAAAAAACAATGCTTAGGTTCAAGATATGACTTCCAAACCACAGAAAACCGTAGGCTCCATCTGGATTGAGAAGAAACCAAATCCCAACGATTGTTTAAAGTATCGACCATAGGAACATGAGGGGACAACAGACCATACCCTAAAGAAGGTTTATACTTCACCAGATGAGTATGATTAGGCCAACACCAGTCAGATGACCAATGCTTTTGAAATATCCTACCAAATTTTATCCAGACAGAGAAAGGAGTTTTGTCAATAACAACATCAAAAGTGGCTTTATCATCCAGCTTAAGACCAAACTTCTGGAGAAACTGATCCCAAGAGTACCAATGCTTGGTATGAGCATCAAAGAAATCTAAAAATGCTGCAATACCCTTTTTGAAGAAGCGTAATGCTCTAACCCACTGAACTTGAGCCAAAGGTAGGCCCTCTGAAGTGACTACAGGAGACCACCAAGGGCTTAAAGTGGATATAGAAGCTCCTGTAGATTTATCGTTACCGTGCCATTGAAGCCAGGGTTTGAAAGCTTCCCATGCCTTCCAGATACTTTGCATCACAAAAGAACCCGTAATTTTAAATGGGGCTAGAGTTGTCAAGATGGTTTGCAGGGTGAGACACATCCACCATTTTCTCCCAAAGGGCAGCCCAGAAGATATGCAGTGCCGCACAAGAACTTTCCAAACTTCATCACCTTGAAGTGCCCAAAGAATCCATTTAGAAAATAAAGAAAACCCTTGGAAATTGCAGTTAAATAGACCCATACCCCCTGCCATTTTAGGAAGACAACAAACTTCCCATGCCACTCTATGAAACCCCTATTTTTGTTTGTCTGAAGCCCAGAGAAAATCCCGCAAGAGCTTGTCCAAATTCTGATAACAATTCTTAGATGGGACCCAACAAGAAGAATAATAGACATGTGTAGAAGCTAGCACCTTAGAGCAAACTTGAAACTTACTAGCCAAGGAAATATTTTTTGGTAGACCAGTAGCCCAACTTTTTCTCAATTTTTTGGACAACCATATTCCAAAGCTGAGCAGGAGAAGCCTGGAAGGCAAAAGGAATACCCAAGAATTTGAATATTTCTCCTGGTTGGATCCAATGCCAAGAGTAAGAAGCTAGCCAATCAAGAATTGGCATTTGTGCTTGCCTGTAACAAGACGTTTTATTCCACTGAATGTTAGAACCAGAGGCTAAACAGAAAGTCTCAAGGCATTGTAAATCTACAGTGACTGACTGCTCATCTTCATGTAATGTCAAAAAAGAATCATCAACAAAATGTCCATTCACCATTTGAAGAGAGGAAGCAGGTAAATAAATCCCTTTAATAATTCCTTGTGAAGTCTGATGGGCTAAAAGGTAGCCAAAGGCTTCAACAACTAGAATAAACAGGGAAGGGGCTAATGGGCAACCCTGTATGACAGAGCAAGCCATCTGAATACCTTCAGATTATTGGCCATTCATTGGGAGGACTACATAAGCATCACATAACAACATTCTGATAGATTTCACAAAATAGGGGCCAAAGTCGAGAGCTTGAAGCATGGAAAGAATGAAATGCCATTCAATACAGTCATAGGCTTTCTCAAAGTCGATTTTGATAAACAAATCATCTTGTCCAGAGGTTCTAACCCATTCCATGCCTTCCCAGATAGCAAGCACATTATCCAAAATATACCTGCCCTTGACAAACCCTGCTTGTTCTGGCTGGATTATAAGAGGTAAAATAGGCCTAAGTTTTAAGGCTAAGGCCTTAGCAATGATATTGTAACTTACATTCAGTAGGGTAATAGGGTGCCAATTGGTAATAAGTTTTGGGTCTCTAGACTTGGGGATAAATTTGATATTTTCTTTATTGATGAGGTGCCCTAAAGACCCAGACATCATAGCTTCTTTATAGACTTGTAACAGATCAGGGCCAAGCATATCCCAAAATTCTTTATAAAATTCATAGGGGAAACCATCAATACCAGGAGCCTTATCATTAGCCATTTGAGACAGGGTATTCTTCAAATATTCTAGGGTTAAAGGTGCATCACAACAATCCCTCTGAGCCATAGAGAGCTTCTGAGGTATGACCGCACAACAATCATCAAGAGCTTGTTGCCTAGCAGAGGTAAGAGGCTGAGAAGCAAAAACTTTTTGATAGTGTAGCACAAAAGTATGAATTATATCAGGTAAAGTAGTGAACCTGACTCCCTCAGACTAAATGGCTTGAAACTATGTGGCATGAATAGGGGGTCAAAGTCGCTTGAAGAACTCCTTTGAAACCCTATCACCAACTTTAAGCCAATTCAGCTGAGCTCTGAGTTGAGCACCTTTAGCTTCATACAACTCTGCCTTATGAATTTCATGCCTAAGAGCAACAACATGTGCCTGGTATGCAGAGTTGAAAGGATTAGCTTGCAAACAAAGATTGGCTTTGGCTAACTCGTCCTTCAAAGCTGAATTAGCTTTCCTCCTTTGTTTAGCCACATCCTTGCCAAGGATGCGAAGAACAGTGGTAGTGCAGGTGATAGCATCATTCCACCACTAAATCTAGCCAGCAGAGCTAGAGGGTCGAGGAACAACATTCTAGATTCTATGGATATGAGCTTTCATGGGGGTATGTTGCAGAAAAGAAGTATTAAAATAGAATTGAGACCTAAAAACCCTAGCAGGAGCCTGATCTTGGGTGATATCAAACAAAATAGGAGCATGATCAGAAAGAGTGGTATCTTCCAGGGTCATGACAAAGGGGTGACCAAGGGAGAACCGGTTAAAGTGAAAGCTATAACTCTCTGAAAGCATGGCACGATCCAACCTTTTCAAAACCCTAGCATCATCAACTTGAAAAATAGACCAAGTATACCATTGAGATTCTGAGAAATATTTTGGAGAAAATCCAAGGTTGGGATCATACAGGCTAAGTTTATTTTTCATAAAATACCAAGCCTCTCTTTCTCCTACACACCAACGCATAGGGGTTTGACTCAGCTTATCAGACGGTTTTTCCACCATATTAAAATCCTCACACATAACCCAAGTAGCAAAAGGCAGGGATAAAGCAAGCCACCGCCATAAAGCACATCTCTATGGAGCTTTGTTGGAGGCATAAACATTAATAACGCCAAACGGTTTCCCATACAATTCCAGTAGCACCCAGACAACTTGATTAGAAGGGTCAACTCCCCAAGACACCACATGCGAGTGCCAGGTGGGGGAAATGAAAATGACAACACCACATTTTCCAGGTTCATGATTAGTGTGAAAAAAAGGACCACACGACCAAAGAAAATTGCAGGTACATTCTAACAGGAAATCGGTGATCTTGACTTCTTGCAAATAGACAAAGTCAAATTTGCCATATAAGTGAGCAGCGTTAGCGAGCTCACCTCGAACCGTGTATTTTCGGACTGGGTTCGTCAGCCCTCTGACATTCCAAGAAAAAAATATCATTCCATGATAACCTCTGAATCCCCAAATTCTTTGAGGGACCCAAAAGAATTACCAGCATAAAAAATAGCAACCTAAAGATTCCCATCAATCTGACGTCATTTCTTCGAAGGGCCATCAATCAAACCTCTTCTCGGTCTACAAGACTGGCGGAGTTTGGCATTGTTAAACTCCTCCTGCAGGGGTGAAGGGAGGTTGATATACACAATCCTCTGATTAAAAGTAATATCCTCAATATGGATATCTATCTCTTCATCAAGATATTTGGTAAGGTCAACCTTGACGCATACCCGCTTGGTGGTACAAGCCTTAAACCATTTTTTAGGCTCAAAACAAACAAAGGTGCCTATGTTCTCAGGTAGGGTACGCACATGCTTCCATAAGGGAATGGGGAAGCCATAAAATTCAATCCAAACCGGGACATCTGAGGCTCCCTCCTCATCAACAGAAAAATCTCTATTATAAGCTTGCAGAACTAACAGAAAATTTTGAACAATCTAAGTACCCCTATTAAAAACTTTATTTATTTATTTATTAACCTGAAATATTAATTATTCATTTTTAAAAATATTATAATATTAAAATATGTATTACCTTTTTTTTTTTAAGAATTTTAAATTAATAACAACTCTTATAAACTTATGTAATAATAAAAAAACTTACCCAATATAAATTTATCATTAAACATAGTCGACACGAAAATATGTGAAGGAATAGTTTAATAAACATCTTTTTAAGATGCATCATAGTTTATGCGATAAAATATTATTAGTGGATTTTATTGTAATACTTCAAGCATAAGAATATGAACTTCATGAATGATAAATATGTTTCTATTAATTTTAATATTTTTATATATTCATTCGGTTCATTTTATAAAATATTTTCTTTTATTTATATTATTTTTATCTAATCATATTTAAGGTTATGTATTTGTAGACATTGACATATGCAATATGTAGGTGTTGTGGTAAAATCCCTTAAAATTAACGAGATGTTAGTCATATGATTTCTTAATATTAATATTTAGTTCATATGATCCTTTATTTGTTTCTTTAAATTTTATTTTATCTTTCAAAAGTGTAATTGTTTTACTTTTTGTTCGAGAACCTTTCAAATATTTCGCATGGATAACATCTAAATTGTAATTTGTCATCGTTCTATCTATTTCTCCTACTAGCAACAAATTTTTTGATGTTAGTCTTCATTTTAGATGGTAGTTTAACTGTCTTAATAATAGATAGTAGTTTTACTATGTCTTCATCTTTTAATAGTGTAATTGTTTTACTTCTTATCTCATAACCTTAATTTCTCATTATTCTATTTATTTATCCTCTTAGAAATAAAATTGTTGATCTTAGACTTAAGTCTTAGCTAGTAGTTTTACCTATCACACGATAATTTAACCATATAGAAGTGTTTTAATTCTACTAAGATTTTTAGACATGGCAAATTGGTGTTAATCATGTTTTATTTATAGAGCAATATTAGGTTGTTGAATTAATCTCTCTATATTAGAAGTTTGTGCTAGGAATTCACACCATGTATAACTAATACACAGTCTATGGAGAAAAACAAATTATAACAATGGTAATAAAAAATAGTTTAAACTTTAGTTAAGCAGTGCAAAAAAAAACAATCACACAAATGAGACACTATATTTACGTGGTTCGGGCAGTGTACCCTACTCCACAAAGAAACAATCTATCCTTGTATTATTACCAATACAATATCTGAAGGGAGTAATCCTGCAACACAACCAACTACAAATTCCTCTTCAAAACACCAACATCTCCACACAATTACTTTAATAGTAATTCAACATGCAAACTCCCTTGCATCAAGATCTACACCAATCTTCCTTTGTCTCTCTACAAGAGATACATAATCCTATATATTTTCAATAAACAAGATACTCAAATATATAGAATTATTACAATAGTTTTGTTTTAAATATTTAATGGTAATTAAATATTTAATAGTAATTAAATATTTAATGCTAATTAAATATTTAATGTTGCCTCTTGGAACCCCACCAACAATAATGGCCTTGGAACTCCACCAAAAATAATGGCCTTGGAACTCCACCAACAATAATGGCCTTGGAACCCTACCAATTTCTTGTTATCAATTTGGCTCCATTACCTAACAATCTCCCACTTGGAGACAAGATTGATGCAACATCCTTGCATCCTAGGACTGAAATTTTCTCATAACATGACCTTACTCCTTAAGGCCAACCGAAGTAGAGCAAAAGCTCAACTTCTCCCTGGTTACATTTTTAGTAAGCATATCAACAAAATTTTGGGAAGTGTGAATCTTACCCAACTTCACCAAACCATCCTCCATTGTTGATCGAATGAAGTGATACCTCAACTAAATATGCTTTTTTCGTGAGTGAAAAGTAGAGTTCTTAGCTAAATGAATGGCACTTTGGATGTCAGTCCAAAGTGTCCCATATCCTTGCTCCTGACCCAACTCCTCAATCAATCTCTGAAGCCATATGAACTCTTTGGCACCTTCCGTGATGACTACATACTCAACCTCCATAGTAGAAAGAGCTACAACACGTTGTAGCTTGGATATCCAACTCACTGTTGTACCTCCAACTGTGAATACATACCCAGTAGTGCTCCTCCCACCATCCAAATCACCTGCCATATCTGAATCCACATAGCCCTGTAACTCAACTTTAGAACCTCCAAAATTCAAACAAAATTTTGAAGTCCCTTTCAAATACCTGAGTATCCATTTTATTGCTTGCCAGTGAGATTTACCTGGATTACTCATATATCGGCTCACAAATCCCACTACTTGGGCAATGTCCGGTCTTGTACACACCATAGCATACATCAAACTCCCAACTATTGAAGCATAGGGTACCTTCTTCATGTACTCTTCCTCCTCCTTTGTCTTGGGATATAGCTTCTTTGAGAGCTTAAAGTGCTTTGCAAGAGGTTGGGCTACCGATTTTGCATCATGCATACTAAACCTCTTAAGCACCTTTTCTACATAATCCTCCTGAGATAACTTTAGTGTTTTCTCCTTCCTTTCTCTAGTGATTCTCATGCCAAGGATTTGTTTGGCCTCCCCCAAATCCTTCATGGAAAATTTACTTGCCAACTCCCTTTTCAATTTCTTAATATCCTGCATATTGGATCTTGCCACAAGCATATCATCAACATACAATAATAGAATAAGGAAGTTACCATTTCCTGTAGCCCAAAAATAAACACAATGATCACTTTGGATCCTAGTAAAATTATGCTCAATCATGAAACTATCAAACTTGAGATACCATTGCCTTGGAGATTGCTTCAAACCGTACAAGCTCTTTTTCAGTTTACACACAAGGCTCTTCTTGCCTTTGACCTCAAACCCCTCCGGTTGGTGCATGTAGATCTCCTCCTCCAAATCCCCATGAAGGAATGTTGTCTTCACATCTAACTGTTCAAGATGAAGATCTTCTACTACAACTATACTCAAAATAGTTTGAATTGAAGTCATTTTTACTACAGGTGAGAAAATGTCATTATAGTCAATACCTTTTCTCTATGCAAATTCTTTCACAACAAGTCTTGCTTTGTATCTCTTGCTACCATCAAATTCATCCTTCACTCTATACACCCATTTGCAATGCAATGCCCTTTTGGCCTTGGGAAGCTCAACCAAATCCTAAGTTTGGTTTTGAGTCAATGAGTCCATCTCATCCTTCATAGCATGCTCCCACTTGCTCCTAGTTTCCAATTGCAAAGCCTCATGAAAACATTCGAGCTCACCTGCATCAATGTATAGAATATAATGCAAAGAAGGAGAATACTTATTTGGTGCTCTTCTTATCCGAGTAGATCTCCAACCTTCCGGTATTAGTAGTGGTGGGGGTGTTTGAGGTGTTTCATTCTCAACTTGCTCATTTGTTTGGTCACCATGCTCTTCAACATGAGCACCATGTTCATCAATCTAAACAAGAGGCTATCTTTTTACACCATGCTCTGGGATTGCATCTAAGTCAACAAACTCAGGTGCATCCACTTCAACCTGTATGTGCCTATCCTTGTACAACCTATCCTCATTGAAAATCACATCTCTACTCCTGATAAATTTTCGACCAATGTTATCCCATAGCCTATATCCCATCTCATCCACACCATAACCAAGAAAATAGTACTTTCTAGACTTTGCATCAAGCTTACTCATATTTTCTTTATCTATATGGGCATAAGCCTCACAACCAAATACTCTAAGGAAAGAGTAGTTTACAGGTTTACCTCTCCAAGTCTCCTCTGGAATGCCTCCATCCAATGCAGTACAAGGTCCTCTATTTATCAAATAAATTGTTGTATCAACTGCACTAGCCCAAAAAAACAATGGCAACCCTGCATGCAATCTCATGGATTTGGCACGCTCCATTATAGTTCTTTTCATCCTCTCTGAGACTCCATTCTCCTGTGGTGTTCCAGGAGTAGTTTTGATTCTCCTAATTCCTTCCTTTGTGCAATAGTCCTCAAACTCCTTACTGCAATATTCACCACCATTGTCATATTTAAGGCACTTTACTTTCTTACCTGCCTCAACCTCCACTAATGCTCTCCACTTCCAAAAAGTGTCAAAAATATCAAACTTATGCTTGATTGTGTAGATCCATGTCTTCCTAATGAAATCGTCAATGAAGGTAACATAATAAGAGTATCCCTCAAGAGAAAGTACCGGTGAGGGACCCCACACATCCGAGTGTACTAACTCTAATTTCTCTTTCTTCCTTTCTAGACCAACCTTCAAAAATCTTACCCTTTTTTTTTTTCCTTATACACAACCTTCATAGAAACCCAAATCAACCTCCTTGAGTTTTGGTAACAATTTTCTTGAGTGAAGGATTTTCATCCCTTTCTCACTCATATGACCCAACCGCAAATGCCATGCTTTCGCATCATCCTGAGCAGCATAGTTCACTGTATAATAAGACGAGTTCTGTAATAAATACAAAGTTCTAGTCAACTCAACTTTTGCAATCACGATTGAAACCTTTGTCACTCTCCATTTTTGATTTCTGAAAGTAGTGTTGCATCCCTCCAAATATAGTGCACTAGCTGAAATTAGGTTCCTCTTCAGATCAGGAATGTGCCTAACATTGTTAAGCACCCAAATATTTCTGTTTGACAACTTTACATTCACCATGCCAATACCCACAATATCACATGGATAGTTATTGCCCAACAAAATATCTCCATAATGACCTGGAGTATAATCAACAAAGTACTCTCTATGAGAAGTGACATGATAAGAACTCCAGAGTCCATAACCCAATACTCACTCATGCAATTTGCTACAAGAATCAAGGCATCCTAATAAATTGCACCTGCAATATTTGCCTCTTGAGCATCTTCCCATTATTGTCCTCATTCTTATTTTTGTCTGTGCACTCCCTCTTGAAGTGTCCATGCTTTCCACAATGCCAACAGTTAATCTTACTTTTGTCTCTGGTTTTAGATCTACCCTTCAATTTTCCTCTATTATGGCTTTTCCATCTAGCTTGGCCTTTTTCTCTTTATTTGTTTTCTATAGATAGTGCTACTCCAGATGATGAAGCATCCCCAGAGGTTTTTCTCCTCATATCCTCACTAAGGATTATGCTAACCACATCATCAAACACCATCTTTCTAGATCTAGGCACATAATTACTCACTGCCATTACAATGCTACCCCACAAGTCTTGTAGTAAACAAAGAAACCCTAAAGTCATAACCTCATCATCAAAATCAAGCCCTACAAATTTTAAAGAACCCATAACAAGATAAAAATCATTAAGGTGTTCTTGGATAGATCCATCCTCTTGCAAATTCATAGTAAATAACTTTCTAATCAAGAAAATTTTATTTGAAGCTGAGGGTTTTTCATACAACTTAGCTAGTGTATCCATGGCTCCTTTGGTGGTCTTTTCCTTCCCTATATTGTATGCAACAGAATCATCTAGGCTGAACTGGATCACCCCTAGTGCCCTCCTGTCTATCAGATCCTATTCCTCATCATGCATCAAGTCAGGTTGACCATTAGTATTCCCTTTTAAAGCCAAATACAAATCATCTTTTTGATACAGATAATCCTCCACTTTGGTTTTCCACATACAAAAATTTTATCCGGTAAAATTCTCCAGTTTAAACTTCAAACTTTCTCCCATTTATCCCACTCGAACATAAAACTCTCCTATGAGTGCCCTTTCCCAACAAGATCGTTCTGATACCAGTTGTTAGGAATTCACACCATGTACAACTAATACACAATATATGGAGAAAAATAAATTATAACAATGGTAATAAAAAATAGTTTAAACATTAGTTAAGCAGTACAAAAAAAATAATCACACAAATGAGACAATAGATTTACGTGGTTCGGGCAGTGTACCCTACTCCACAAATAAATAATCTATCCTTGTATTATTACCAATACAATGTCTGAAAGGAGTAATCTTGCAACACAACCAGCTGCAAATTCCTCTTCAAAACACCAGCATCTCCACACAATTACTTTATATATATATGTTTGTGTGTGTGTGGGTACATACATATACATTTATATATGCACACTTCATACAAGTGCTTTATTGTTAAGTTTAGTTGAAAAAAAAATACTTTTTTCTAATAAAAATATCTAGTTTACCTTTTTGGTTGGATTAGGATTTTTTAATTCGATTGAATTTTTAGTTCAGTTGGAATTTTTATAATATTTTATAAAGATCTAATTTTTATTAAAATTACAAAAAATGTAAAAGAAAAGTAGTATTATATTTGGATACACTTTTATGATTTATTCAAATCTAATTTTATCTTCATTAGTTTAGGAAAACTAGGTCTATATAAGGAGGATATTGTAAGCATTTGAGCATAATTTTTTAAGGGTCTCTAGAAGATCTATGGACAAATTTTATTATATTTGAATTTTCTCTATTAATAAATTATTGCTATTGGTGTCCGTGGGTCTAGGTGGATTGGTAAGTTGGGGCGCTTACCGAGAGGAGAGCTAGGTTCCAATCCCACGGGCTTGCCCATGCACAGGCATAGAGCTCCAGATCCGATTCCTCTGAGTGGTGCGCCAGATTGATGACGACAGTGCAACCCCTGTGCGTCCGGCGGTCCCCATCTCATGTCGGGTTACCATGTACCAAGACGATGGAAGTCCTGGGAGCCTTCGTAGATAGTTTGAACCCTACCAGCTATGCTGGTAGTTACTAAAAATCATGATTGTAACCATTGCTTCTATATATATATATATATATATATATATATATATATATATATATATATATATATAAATATTGCTATTGGTGAATCATTATTTTTTCTAATCTTATTGGTTCTGACTTGGTGTTATTTTCAGCCATTATTCTCTTAATTTAATGCTACAATTTTTGTTGGATTTGTACCATTATTACTGTCACTTTTTTTCTACATTTTATGTGAAATATTTACCTATTATTAATATAAAAATTCCAACTATTATTTTTTTTGGTAGCTTGTTTTAGTTATTTGGATTTCTTCAATAACACTTAAAATCTTCAATTGATATCAAAGCAAAATGATCTATTTCGGTTAAATAATTTTTTTATGATAGTAAATGATGGAATTATTATTGTCCCACTTCAAATTACTATGTTTAGTGGATAAATTTTTGAATAATCAAGTAGTAAAACATAAAAGAGATAGATGTTATTAAATAATATAAGTTTAATTGGTTATTTTTTTTAATTTATAAAAGATATTTATATTTATATCTTATAAAATCATATATATAATTACCAACCTATTAAAATATCATTATATAGTCACAATCCAATACAAATAAAACTTGATACAATCTTATATAACTAATTAAAAATGAAGAAGTAATCTACACATTATATACAAATATAGCCTTTATCAATTATCACAATGATAAGAATAAAAGCTTGATAATAAATATCTCTACAGGGGATCTAGAAGAGATAATTTTCATATTATAGCATAATAATAGAGCTTTACAATGGTAACAAAATACTACTAGAAATTTATCACAAAAGAAAATTGTTTCCATGTTGCACTCAAGATTCTATTTCCATGCTTGTTGTTAATATTTATGCTCTTAAAAATATACCAAATAATACAAGTATGTAATCTTATTTAGGATATTGCAATGGTAAAGGTATTGGGTTATCTTAATAGGGAATTAAATTTCATTTATGAGGAGGATGGCCCCAATATATCCCAATTAAATATTTTAACTATTATTATATGTTAAAAAAAACTTGTAAGAAATATTTTTTATTATTCCATCCAAACTAGAAAAAGAAATGTTACATATCTTGGAGCACAAAAAATTATGCTTTTTCATGTATATGACAAATGTCACCATAATCATTAAGACGTTGTAGCAATATAGTCATCCTAACACAAAAAGTAAATATTGTTTTAGTAAACACATCAGCAAGTTGGTTATTAGTTTTCTAAATTTTCAATTCAATATAAAATTTTCTCATAATATTTCGAATAAAGTGGTATCTAATATCAATATGCTTAGTAAAATTGTTGGAGATTGGATTTTTGTTATAGCAATTGGTAAATTGTTGACACAACGAATAATTTTTGTCATATTTTTTTCATATAAAATCTACCAAAACCCTCTTCAAACAAATTTCTTGACATGAAGATAATGTTGCTACAATATATTTAGATTCCACTATTGATAGTGAAACTATTATCTACTTCTTTGAGTACCAATAAATCACACCTTATCCTAGGTTAAATACATTTAATAAAGTGTTTTTTTGATCATCAATGGATCCTACCCAATCACTTTCTATATATACAACCAATCCAAAGTCATTAGTTGATGTGTAGAAAATATTAAAATTGGTTGTACTACAAATATACCTGAGTAATCCTTTTGTTGCACAAAAAATGAATCTCACTTGGATCTTTCATAATCTTAAAATCAGTCTTACAACATACATGGTGTCATGTCAAATGGAAATAAGATACATAAAACTACCAAAGTAAGCTTCTATATAGTGTAGCATCTACATTTTTAGTATCTATATTTTTACTGCCATCATTCTTGACTATATTCTAACTCACATTCAAGGGTGTGTGCATTCATTTACAACCTTTCATTCTAAACTTATCAAGCAAATTAACTACATGTTTTTCTTATGAGAAAAATACGATCATTCAATTTTCGTACCACTAAGCCAAGGAATTTTTCATGACCCATTACCCTCCTACCTTATTTAAATATTATTAATTGATCCTAGGGATCAACGAATGCCTGATAAAATGTGTATAGACCCTAAAGAATCCTACAAAAATTCTAATAAAATAATTTTATGAAGGATAGGAAAATATTAATTATCTTTTGGAGAATATAATTAATTAGAAGCTAATTATGAGGTCTTGTGAAAAGATAAAATTGAGGAATTATCTTTACAAATTATAACAATATAGTAAATTATGTCTACACAACCTAGTGGACCCAAGTTAGATGGGACTCAGAAGGACTATAGGATTTTTAAATATTATACATCTATCCTATCTATTGGGAAATAACCATATGGCTTCCCTATATTGGTAGAAATTAAAAGGGAGATTTCTTACCCTATCAATAATAGTTCTAGCTTTGTATCTATTCCTTGCCTTAATAGTATTAGTTTTATATTTGTTCCCATGAGAAAGGACACTCACCTTATCTCTAAGGGACCATTTTTCTACTTTTGGTTATACTATACAAGACATGATGAGTCATAATGGATCCAAGGTATATTTTTAATATTATTATAATGTGACCACTATTTGGCCCATGAGGGGAGAAGTGTCCTATAAATAGAGGACACCTTGTAAACAAAAGGCATCTAGGAAAAATATTAATGGTCTAGGGAGTATGCTCTCCACCTTGGGTGGATCCCAGAAGGTTTGAAAGATTTCCTAGTCATAGTAAGAAGTAAGCTTGAGAGATTAGTAGGAGGTAGCAAAGGAGGAAGATTGAAAAGAGATCATCTTGGAAAAGATGGTTTAGCTTATTTGACTATTCGATGGTTGCTAATCCTCTTATGCTAATCCTTTAAAAAAATTGCTCGTGATTGCTTATTAATACTTTGATTTATTTGTATCTCCTTCAAGAAGATTAAGCTATTAAAGCATTGTGTTAATAAGGAAAGAATATTGAATTTAAAGCCTGATAGAGCTTCTTGGTATTATGAAAGCATATGAGATGTGGTTAATTTAACATTTGAAATTTATTAATACTTTGATTTATCTATATCTCCTTCAAGAAGATTAAGCTATTAAAGCATTGTGTTAATAAGGAAAGAATATTGAATTTAAAGCCTGTTAGAGCTTCTTGGTATTATGAAAGCATATGGGATGTGGTTAATTTAACATTTGAAATTTATTAATACTTTGATTTATCTATATCTCCTTCAAGAAGATTAAGATATTAAAGCATTGTGTTAATAAGGAAAGAATATTGAATTTAAAGCCTGTTAGAGCTTCTTTGTGTTAATAAGGAAAGAATATTGAATTTAAAGCCTGTGAGAGCTTCCTGGTATTATGAAAGCATATGGATGTGGTTAATTTAACATTTAAAATTTATTAATACTTTGATTTATCTATATCTCCTTCAAGAAGATTAAGCTATTAAAGCATTGTGTTAATAAGGAAAGAATATTGAATTTAAAGCCTGTGAGAGCTTCCTGGTATTATGAAAGCATATGGATGTGGTTAATTTAACATTTAAAATTTATTAATACTTTGATTTATCTATATCTCCTTCAAGAAGATTAAGCTATTAAAGCATTGTCTTAATAAGGAATGAATATTGAATTTAAAACCTGTTAGAGCTTCTTGAAATTATGAGAGCATATGGGATGTGGTTAATTTACCATTTGAAATTTGATGAAGACTATGGGGTAAGCTTTATTCATAAAAAAGCTATATAAAGGAAACCATAAGGGCTGTGCATTAAGTTGTAAACAAAGACGAAGAGGCAAGTCAAAGTCAAACTTGCGTTAGCCATTCCAAGCTTCTCAACCACAAGTAAGAGACTTGTTAAGTAAAGGAGTTCGACTCATCTTAAATCACTGCAACGTTCAGACACTGTGAGTGTGGGATAATCATAGAGGGGTAAAAAAAGAAAACCATCCTTTCCTGTAGGCTTATCCTCCTACGCTTGACCATCAAGGCAGCGTATGTAACTTCACAGCAGACGTTCTCAAGCTGCAAATAGAAGATAAATGCACCGTTTTGATTTTCACTTGGGGTTTATTTGAAATGCAACTCAATACCTTTGAACCTGTAACAGGGACTAGAAGTGATAGTATTAGAAGGATCCCAAATACCATCGAAGGTCAGATTAAGCTTGTCGATCCTATAGGATTGCTAATGAGGAATGTCTAATAGCACTCCAACGGTGGATGCTAACCACCATCCACGTCCTTGTAATAGACCATCAGCCATAGCTGGAAAACTTGGTAAGAGGTTTCTCGGATGTGTAAAAGAAATCAAACCCTATGCCCTTAACCTTTGCCTGTATTGTAAAGTACTTCGAAGTTACCGATTTTCAAAAATAAGCTAGGAAAATGCGCGGCTCTGTCACCAGTAGTCGGTATTGTCTACAGCCGATGATAAAACCATACTGTGTTTAATCAATTGAATTAGTTGTAAACAATTCTAAGTGATCTAGGCGACTAGGATTGCTCATCCCTAATGCAAGTTTTAGGTCTGAGGTATTTCAGTGACTTATGACAGTCGATTCATATAATTCTACTATGCAGACTCGTTTGGTGGTTGGAAATAGGTTATGAGCACATAGTTTCAGATAAACTAAATCTAATCATCAATTAAACCTATGCATTTGACACACAGAAAGTGGTATTCTGCCTAGAGAATCAACCTATAAGAGGCACGCATAGATCAAGGAAAACTTGGCAAGGTTGTGACCAAATTCCAATTGCCATTAAACCTACAATTTGATATGTAGTAGACCTCTTGGATTACGTGTCGGTATGAGATGCGTATCAAGCAGACGATTCTGATGACCGTTGTCCTCGAATATTTTTGCAATCGAGAAAGTTCTCGGGGGACTCATGGCTATCCACTCTAAGGGAATTAATAATTAAACTGTTTTAAGCATTGAGGGTAGGGATTCCTCCCATATGTCTTTTGTATTTTAAGGTTATACAGAAGGGACTTCTCCTCACCTACGAAAGCTAATCTTTATTGGAGTTGTACATTAGCAATGAATTTAGTAGGGAGATTTAAACTTAAGAGAATATTATAATGATTTAAAAAGTTGAATGGATGGTTAGGTATAATAAAACCCAGTTGGAGTCCAAGTCAAAGGTTTAGAGAAATAAGACTTTGGAAAAACTTTGTCTATTAAATTTTAGTGATCTAAAAGGACTATTCAGATAGAACGAAAAATACCATAGTAATCCATTTATAAAGAAAAAATATTATTTAAAGGGTGGATCATTATAGTAAAGGCAAAAAGCAACCCAACTATAGTATTATTAGTGAACCAAGATTTAAAGTTTTAACTTATACTATTATATATTTAAATTGAAGAAACAACATTTATAGTTTAAACATAGAATTTAGTGCAGGAGATTAAAGTTGGGGTTAAATATTAATATATTTAGTATTAACTCCAAATAAAAGATTCATTAGTATGGGACTTTTGAAGAACACAAGTTTATATTGAGAGGGGATGAACAGTATAAGATCATTTTTCACTTTTCTTTTCAATTTAATAGTATGTAGTGTGTAGATATCAATATCAATAGTAGTAATTAAAGCAATGCACAAAACACTATTCACAATAGAGACACAAATTTTAACGTGGTTCATCCAATGTGGGCTACCTCCACAGAAAAAATATTTTTTCTAAATATTTCTGAAATAATCTTTTGGGAATTCTTCTCAATTACAAATTTTATGGACCTCTATCCAAAGGAGATGCTGATACCCTAAATATCAAGTTCATGGATCTCTTCCATATGAGAACTCTTTCTCCTTTTGCTCTAGCTAGTGATCTTCTAGAAGACTCTATCTCTCTACTGCACTGATTGGTGGATCTCTCTCCACTTGAAGACTCCTCACTCAGAAAATCTATCTTCAATTGTCCTGGTTGTTGGATCTCTATCTATTGAGACTCTGTCCTCTATACTCTGTCACCTCCAAAGCTCTGTCAATAGGTTCACATAGAACCTTCTCAATTCTGCTCAATAGGTTCACTTAGAACTTGCTCAAATCTTCTCAATAGGTCCACTTAGAACCTGCTCAAATATGCTCAAGAGGTCCAATCAGAACCTGCTCAAATATGATCAATAGGTTCACTCAGAACCTACTCAACTCTCCTCAATAGGTTCACTCAGAACCTGCTCAAATCTACTAAACAAGCTCACTCAAAACTTGTCCAATATCATAGAAATATAAAGAAAACTTTTAGAGACTCAATATATTCTATATTCAAATCCTATTCTCAACTCAAATCAATCTCATAAAAGCATAAAGAGAATTTTTAGAGACTCAATATATTCTATACTCAAATCCCAATCTCAACTCAAATCAATCTTATAGAAGCATAAAGTTAATTGGTAGAGACTCAATATGTGCTATATTCAAAGCTCAATCTTAAGTCAAATCAAAATGTATAATAGTTTGTTTTATGGAACTTGAAAAACCACTTCACACAATCACTTGACTAGGCTTAATCAACTCTACTAAACCAATCACCTCAAAGAACAACCCTTTCTAACAAACCCTAGTCCAAGCATGTATCAACCAACTCAAAATGTTTCCAACAATGCTCAACCGCAAATCTCACATAACAACGATACTCATATTATTTTCTAACTTAAGTTCAATTTCTTTGTACAACCAATGGGCTTCAACAACAATGCTTATAAAACACTCTTCACGTAACAATTATACTCATGTTCTCAAAATCTAACTTGGGTTTTTCATACAACTAATGGATTCAACAACAATGCTTACAAAAAAAGATTTAATCTCAACTCTCAAACCAACAAACCTTGAAGCATTAAACCAATCACTTTCGAAAAGGAAACCACAATCAATCATTTTCAGTCCAATGATATTTTCAGAAATCAACCACCCAAATAAGTCAATGGAGAATATTGCCCATACCTTTTTGATGCCATGTAGTTGTCCATAAAATCTGTTAAACTCAACACACTTTAAAATATTTCCTTTCCAATCACAAAGAGGTTAGAGGACTTGAGTAATATCACAACAATGAAAATAATATCCCAATAACACCATATTACTCCTACTCAATAAAATTCACCATGTCCTATCATAACAAGAATAATCCCTTTTGAAAAAAAATAAACCAAACTCACTTTTGAACCCCTTTTACAAAACTAGAAACATCTCTTTACACACACCTTATTTCTCCTTCTAAGCAAGTTAATCAAATAGCCCTTGAAAAATGTTTTCCAATGATATATAACATGCTACCCTTCCAAAAATAAAATCAACAATAATTTCTGAATTTTCTTCAGCATACCATAACCCTTATTTCTCCTTAAGGCTCTTTTCACAAAAATTAAAATAAAAAAAATAACTTGCCTTTGCCTCTCAGTGAGATTTGATCCCTCGATGTCTTCCTTCCCAATGACTTAGTCGCAACCAAGCCACCATTGGGCCACGCTCCCTCATGTGCCTAAAAGGGCATGACCAACATCAATACTTCACGACACAGCACCTTTCGAAAACAAAAACGTGCATCAAGCACAAACCACCTTGCAAGCAACCTTCATGTGAATCGAACGTGGGACCTCCACTGTCTCGCTAAGCCAACACACCACTAGGCAAAGCTTGCCTATGTGCTTCAAACACCAAATCACTCCTTCCTTCAACACTTTGTGCAATTCGTAAATCTTTTGGAACACGAGCTTTTTCGCATGCACAACAAACAAAAATGCAAGGATGAAATATTAATGCCTTTTGAGGCATTATTTGTAATGTCTTTGTCCTTCTTTTCATCACGTCAGCACATCGAATTAATTCAACGTCGGCATGATTTAATCTATAATATATTTAAGTTTAAATTTTAAATTAAAATATTATAAATTAAAATGAACCAACCTTAGGTGTTGGTTTAATTAAACCTTGGAACCTTGTTTTAATGCCCATCCTTGGTATAATTAAATATTATTTATAAAATTTAAATTCCTTGTGAATTTAAATAATTTATAAATAATTATTAACCCTCCTTTTTAACCTTTGCAATAACCCACCTTGGGTTTTTATAAATCAATCATTTAACTTGTGCTTCCAATAATATTAAAATATTATGAAGCCTTTTTCCTTTCAAATTTGCACTGCCGAAGCTTTTTCTTGGAAGATTATGACAACCTTGGGTGACTTTATTTCTTTTCGAAAACTTTGTGATGAGTGATAACTCCATTAGGTGACATTAATGACAACTTTAACTTAGAGGACTCAAAATGTCCAACAATATCCCCCTTTGTCATTGATAGAAATCCACATCCTTTTACTAAAACCTGACCTTATTTTCTGCTTTCCCTGGGACTTTGCTCCCCCTAGCTCAATGCTCTCTCAAGTATCAAATTTCTTCCCATATCAAATCTCTCCCCAATATACACAACTATCTCCCCCTTTGACATCAATGGCAAATGATCACCTTTGGGGCTCGAGGCTACGAATGAGCCTCTTAGCTTAGCCCCTCCCCCACCTCCACATGAGGTGTTTAATTCTGGGGTGGGAGTATTTCTACTCCCCGAAAACATTGCTCTTTACCTCTATCTTTCTCTCTTTTTTTCTAAATTTTTTGAATCCTCTCATTATTTCTTTTGAAGTCATCATCCTTGTTCCTGTTCTTGTTCTCATCCATGTTCCTGTTCCTATTCTTTTCTGAGTCTCTATTCTTGTTCTTTTTTGAGTCTCTATACCTGTTCATATTCCTGTTTCTGTTCATATTCTTAGTCCTATTCATACCTGCTTCTGGAATATTTGCTCTACACCATCTTATTGTGTGACCATCATTATTATTATTTTTTATTATTTGTATAAAATATCCCAAAAGGGATGCCACTTTCGGGTAAGACCCAAGGAGGCAGGGGTATCCGTGTAACCATAATTATTGCGCTTATCACTTAATGATATTATTCCTTGGAAGTGCAACTGTCTTAGGACTTATCCTAGTGAATCCATATCCTCTTCTATCATAAAACCTGTAATTCATTGCCTTCTGACAAAACCCATTACATGAGTAGCAATATCCATGTAAAATTTGCCCTTTCCTATATTCATGTCTTTCATATGTCCTTCATTGTGAAGCCATGTGCCCAAACCTGTGACATGAGAAGCATATCCCATTGAAGCTTCCTTGCCTAGACCTCATTGGTATCCTATTATGATTGTTGTTCCATATGTATCTTCTTTGTGCATTATTCCTATTTTTGTTGAAATATTTGTTATCCAGCTCATCTTATGATGTCCCATTCCCACTTACGTTGTAATCTTCTGTAGTATCTTATTCTGAAGTTCCTTTTTCTTCAAGACTTGAAGTAGACTTTTCTTCCCATTTATTTTGAGCCTATCTAGAACCAAAACCTGTCTTGTTTATTGTTTATCTTTGTATCTTGATTATTTTATCTACACTATTTGCACTGTTCATGTACTTGTATAACTTTTTCTTGGAATCCTCTAAATATTTCTTTAGAAGTGTCACTTCTTGTGTTAACTTTTCTCATTCCAAAATATTTACTTCTAACTTATCCTTGAACTTACTTGCCTTAGCCTTTGACTTCTCTAAATACTTTGTGAGCAATAATATTTCTTCATCACATTCTTGAAACTGAATTTCAAGCTTAGAGTGTTGCTTTCTTACCTTATTTACTATTTCAAGGGCATGGATAAGTTATCCCTTGAGATCATAGCCATTATCTACTGAATAATCCTCTATTCATTTGCATTTGTATTTATCATTACTTCCTTTTGGCTTATCTTCTATACGATCACTCACTTATTCCTCTAATGCCATTCGAAGATTCTCATCTGGTATTTCAAGTGCATCTTCAAAACCATCATCACTAAAACTATAGCCATACCTAGTGCAATCATATTCAATATGTCCAAATTTACCACATCTAAAACACTTGAGAATAACTAGAGTCCTCTCTTTAACCATAAATAGGACTTCATCTCTATCATTATCTGAAGAACTAGGATCATTATCATTTGAATACTTACTTGCATTATTCGCATAGTAACTTCTCTTTTTTATTTGGAAGAACTTCTTTCCTCGTCCGTTTTGTCCATCCTTGCCTTTCTTCCGATACATGTGTCTTTCTGATTCCCTATACTTGTGATCCTATTTTTCTTCATCACTATTGTACTTTGGCTCTTTGCACTCTATTGCATAATGTCCAAAATTTCCACAATTGAAGCACTTAATAGATATTATATCTATGGATATTCTGGAACCTTTATCTCTTCTACCATAGTTTGCTTATTCATCACTAGATGAATCACTGCTTGATTTTGTCTTTTTCCCCTTTTTATTTTTGTCCACTTTGAATGTAGCATCTTTCGGAGGAATAGGATCTTTTTTTATTATATAAAAAGTAGTAAGCATGCCAAGTAAAGAATTACTTGTCAAAAAATAACTATCAATTGATGTTTCTACAACAAAAACCTTTTCACTGTACCTTTTGGGAAGAGTTCTCAAGATTTTATCACAAGCATCAGATTCATCAACCTTCATTCCAATACCTCTCATCTCATGTACAAGTTTATCAATATTACTGAGATAATCACGAATATTTTCATCATATCTCATTCTTAATTTCTCAAATTCTCCTTTGATATTTTTGATCTTAGCTTTCCTAACACCTTTATCTCCATCATATATGTTTTACAATCCATAACCTTCATATATTCTTATCTACAAAATCCTTTTATAATTGCGTTCATAGCTCTTGAATTTGCATGCTTTAGAATCTTACCTTCCTTATCTGTAGGAGGATTGACTGCTGAATCATATCCAAGTTCCACTGCATCCCAAACTTCATTTCCAAGTGCCATCAGGTGAAATATCATTAGCATACACCAATACAAGAATTCACTTCCATCAAATACCGATACTGCATTATTGAAGGATCCATAATTTTGATCCTTAAGATCCATTGTGTTCTTATACCACTTTTCCTTCAAGTTGTCAAACTCTTCTGAAGGAACCAGATCTGATACCAATTGAAGAACACAAACTTATACTGAGAGGGGGGTGAATAGTATAAGACCACTTTTTACTTTTCTTTTCAATTCAATATTATGCAATGTGTATATAGCAGTAATTAAAGAAATGCACAAAACACCATTCACAATAGAGACACAAATTTTAATGTGGTTCACCCAATGTGGACTACCTCCATAGAAAAATATTTCTTCTAAATATTTCTCAAATAATATTTTGGGAATCCTTTCCAATTACAAATTTTATGGACCTCTGTCCAAAGGATATGTTGATCCCCTAAACCTCAAGTTCATGGATCTCTTCCACAGGAGAACTATTTATCCTTCTACTCTAGCTAGTAATCTTCTAGAAGACTCTATCTCTCTGTTGCACTAACTGGTGGATCTCTCTCCACTTGAAGACTCCTCACTCATAAAATCTATCTTCAATTTTCCTGGCTACTGGATCTCTATCCACTCAAACTTTGTCCTCTATAATCTATCACCTCCAAAGCTCTATCAATAGGTTCACTTAGAACCTTTTCATTTTTTATCAATACATTCACTCATAACCCACTCAAATCTGCTCAATAGATCCACTTAGAACCTGCTCAAATTTTCTCAATAGGTCCACTCAAAAACCTACTCAAATCTACTCAATAGGTTCACTCAGAACTTACTCAATTCTGATCAATAGGTTCACTCAGAACCTGCTCAAATATTCTCAACAAGTTCATTCAGAACTTGTCCAATCTTATAGAAACATAAAGAGAATTGTTAGAGACTCAATATGTTCTATACTCAAATCCCAATCTCAACTAAAATAAATATCATAGAAGCATAAAAAGAATTATTAGAGAATCAATATGTTTTATACTCAAATCCTAATATCAACTCAAACCAATCTCATATAAGCATAGAGAGAATTGTTAGAGATTCAATATGTTCTATACTCAAAGCTCAATCTTAACTCAAATCAAGATGTAGAATAGTTTGTTTTATGGAACTTGAACAACCACTTCACACAATCACTTTACTAGGCTCAATCAACTCTACTCAACCAATCACCTCAAGGAACAACCATTTCTCACAAACCCTAGTCCAAGCATGTATCAACCAACTCAAAATGTTTCCAACAATGCTCAACCACAAATCTCACATAACAATGATACTCATGTTCTTTTCTAACTCAAGTTCAAGTTATTTGCACAACCAATGGGCTTCAACAACAATGCTTATAAAACACTCTTCACATAACAATTATACTCATGTTCTTCTCAAAATCTAACTTGGGTTTTTCACACAACTAATGGCGTCAACAAAAATGCTTACAAAACAAGGTTTAATCTCAACTCTCAAACCAAAAAACCTTGAAGCATTAAACCAATCACTTTTGAAAAGGAAACCACAATCAATAATTTTTACTCCAATGATATTTTTAGAAATCAACCACCCAAATAAGTCAATGGATAATATTGCCCATACCTTTTTTATGCCAAGTAGTTGTCCACAAAATCTGTTAAACTCAACACACTTTAAAATATTTCCTTTCTCATCACAAAGAGATTATATGACTTGAATAATATCACAACAATGAAAATAATATCCCAATCACACCTTATTACTCCTACTAAATAAAATCCATCATGTCCTCTCATAACAGAAATAATCCCTTTTGAAAAATAATAAACCAAACTCCTTTTGAACCCATTTTACAAAACCAAAAATATCTCTTTACACACACCTTATTTCTCCTTCTAAGAAATTTAATCAAATAGCCCTTGAATTTTTTTTTCCAATGATATATAACATGCTACCCTTCCAAAAATAAAATGAATAGTAATTTTTGAATTTTCTACAACATACCATAACCCTTATTTCTCCTTAAGGCTATTTTCACAAAAATTAAAATAAAAAAATTAACTTGCCTTTGCCACTTGATGGGATTCGATCCCCTGATGTCTTCCTTCCCAATGGCTTAGCCGCATCCAATCCACCATTGGGCCACATGCCCTCACATGCCTCAAAGGGCATGACCAACATCAATACTTCATGACACAACACCTTCTGAAAACAAAAACATGCGTCAAGAACAAACCACCTTGCAAGCAACCTTCGTGTGAATCGAACACAGAACCTCCACTATCTCACCAAGAGAATTCATAAATATTTTGGAACATGAGCTTTTTCGCATGCACACCAAATGAAAACACAAGGATGAAATATTAATGTCTTTTGAGGCATTATTTATAATGTCTTTGCCCTCCTTTCGATCACGTCGGTGAATATAATTAATTGTACGTCGACATGATTTAATTTATAATATATTAAAATTTAAATTTTAAATTTTAATATTATAAATTAAAATGAACCAACTTTAGGTGTTGGTTTAATTAAACCTTGCAACCTTGTCTTAATGCCCATCCTTGGTATAATTAAATATTATTTATAAAATTTAAACTACTTGTGAATTTAAATAATTTATAAATAATTATTAGCCCTCATTTTTAACCTTGTCAATAACCCACCTTGGGTTTTTATAAACCAATCATTTAACCTGTGCTCCCAATAATATTAAAATATTATGGAGCCTTTTTCGTATCAAAATTGCACTGTCGAAGCTTTTTCTTGCAAGATTATGACAACCTTGGATGACTTTATTTCTTTCCAAAAACCTTGTGATGAGTGATAACTCCATTAGGTGATATCAATGACAACTTTGAATTAGCGGAATCAAAATGTCCAACAACTTTAATTCATTGATTGATTCTAAATCAATCATGAAGAATGAATTTGGAATTTATTCTTGAGGGAATTTATGAAATTCCCTCTAACGTCAATATGACTTCTCCAAAATATGGACCCAATGATTATCATAAACTTACGCAAGATGTTATAAATCCTAAGATGGCTTAGAGAAAGGAATCAGTAGATTCCTTAATTGCATCTTAAATTTTAAAGGAACAGATGGATTCCTCCTTAGTATGGAAAATACCTTAATATTATCATGATGACTTAGAGAAAGGAATTAGATAAATCCTTAATTGCATCATGTATTTGTATAGGAACAATAGCATTCCTTGAATTGTATATTGATTAAAAGGGATCCGTAGATGCCCTTCTATACTTGTAATATTTGACATCTCGAGTTTATGAATATGAGGAAGATACATATTTTGGAGGTTGGGTTTATTCCCCATGAGGGTTCCCAGGATAAATCATTGTGTCACTCTATTTTGTGGTTTGATGTGTTATTTCTTGTTCCTATTGCTTTTACTTTCAAAATGAAAATGATATATGTGGATGAGATGGTTAAATGTTTAAATGGGATAGTTATGCATGTTTCTAGATTACTGCAATGTTTACATTGAATACTATTTATTCAGAGATTTCATTTATGATGCTAAGAATGTATGCTTAAATTTCTAAGATGATGATGATTTAATGTTATGCGATTGTGCCATTTACTTTCTGGATTAAATTGGATAATTATGAATGATGCAACTAGTTAGTTCTCACTCTTTGTAATCAATGGTTGTGTGGAATTATAAAGCTGATCATAATGGATTGAATTCTTGCTTAAGTAGATCTCTCATGTGTTGTTTCAAACCTAAGGTTATGATGTAATGGATTTTATCATAAAAGGCTTCATTGATTTATATTCACCTCATATACACTCATGATGGTTTAAACTAGAACACATTGGAATAGAGTGGAATGAAACCCTCAAGAAGGCAAATTGGTCTTGAATTGTAAACCAAGACAAACCTTATATTCTAAGACTAAGGAATTGAGTGTACATGAGGAGGGGTACTCCCTTATTGGACAAGTAATGTCCTTTTGTAATGAACTCAATGTGTACAACAAAAGGGATGCCTAAATGAAAGGGTGAACAAATAAGCCCTAAGAGGTTTAAAGTTATATAATCATGCTTAAGATGACATTCCATGGATTCTATGAGTTTAATCATGATAGTGATATTGTTATCTTAGAGATCCCTTCTAGAAGATGTGGATCGGATCTAAGATCTATGAATAACCATTGATAAGGTTAGTTCATTATGATGGATTTCCATCTTCAAGGCATTCACCTGGTCTTGGTGGACCATTTGGTGATTTTCCCTTTTATGTGGGATGAAACCTAATGCTTGGCCAGCGTTCTCATACCAGTGGGGTATGAGGGTTTCGTAGAAGCTGATCACTTCTACTCAAAGAGACTCTGATCAAGTCTCAATAGCTCTTGATGCTATTTGCCTTGATAAGTTTCAATCCAGTTGGAATGGTTCTACCTTAAGTCATGATTATGTCTCTTGCCTCATGAATGATATATGAATATATAAAAAAAATTGAGTGGTTGAGTAGTGACAATTGGGGTTGTTACAATTGGTATCAGAGCCCAGGCTAACTAATAGATTCTAGTTAGATCTAGGTTAGTAAAATATTTGGGCATGAAACAAAACATGAGAGAAAACTCAAAACATAAATTCCACAACTCTAAACAATGCACACTTGGTAAGGACAAGGTCAGTGCTTGAGATTATGATGTCTGAGTTCCTATCCCCCATGAGTAGATCCACAGTCATTCAAAAGTGGAAGAGCTAAGTGAACCCTCCTGCATGGGTTTTAAGTGGTGTACCTTAGACTCTTTTGGAAAAATACTCGACATCTATATCTTTCGACTTACTTACTCCTTACTTTCAAGTGTGTAAGAACCGAAGGTTATTTACTAAAGGATCACTTAAGATTAAGGTTATCAAATTATTATAAATAATTTGAAACACTATAGAATAAAACTCAAGTGAGTTAAAATTTAGCCACTAAGGATATCGGTCTAGAATAACCTTGGATTAAAATTGGCACATTAAAAGAATATTTTCTTTAATTAATTTTTGTTACAATTTGGCCTTTGACCAAGAGGCTGAACAACTCAACTACAATGAACACTGGTGGATTACTATTCCAATTAGTAACAGTTCACCCAGAGATAGCCATAGACCTGAACCTTTACCATAGTTAGAAATACCACTCTCTTTGTTGTAATCTAATAGATGTGCTTCACACTATTTAAGCACTAAAACAAGACACAAAGTGATGCATGTGGTATTATTCTCTACATATGAGAACTCGATGGTAAAAGCAAAAAGATAAAACTCTTGATGAGAACGACTAAATTCAGTTTGGGAATTATCACCATGTGTGAATACAAGTTAGTCATTGAAAACTAACTACTAGAAATTTAAGAACAAGAGATAAACAAAACAATGTTTTCTTTGTTTTGATTTTTGATCAATGTTACAATATACTTTGGGTATGGAAGCTATCACAATATTAGCTAGAGAAACTCCATACTTTTCTTGACATGGAATTATTTGGGAAGAACTCCACCAAACAACTTCGATAATCTGAGTATCCTGACTCCATAGAAAGGTATGCCACCCGACCACTCGGTGGTGGTTGTATGTATTGAGGTGTGCTACGCTATTTAAATCTAAAACTACTCATTATACCATGCATGTGGTATTATTTTCCAAAGAAAATTGGAGCATAAAATAGTTGGACAAAACATAGAAAAACCAACAACTGAATATTATTAGAAAGTTTCTTTTTATTGCATACAAATATGCCAGAACTAGAAACTGGACATAATAGCAATGGTAAGATGAAAACCATCATAGTCTTAGTCAGAATCTGAGCTATCATAATCTTTGACTGGAGATAAGCTACGCTCGAAATAGATGACTAGAAGAGGAATATTGTAGTGAATTACAATATATCTATCAAATACATAATATGGCCAAGGAGTGCCATGATGTCCACACAACACAAGATCCATTTCTATCAGACATCGAGTCTGAGTGAATCTATTCTAAATTTCCTAGAATAAGTGAGTCTGCACATACCTTTGATACAGAAGACTCTGATAAAGCTCGCTATCAAAAGCAACCTTTCTAGTGGGAACATATTTCTTGACCACATCCAAATAATAGGATGGTAGAAATTGAAATGGAATATTTAGAGGATCACTTATAGGAGGTAACCAGGAATCCCCAAATCGGACATGGAAAGTCTAGTTAGGCCAACTGAAGAATCGATCAAACCACTCAAAATGACTTAAAGGACTTTCAAAAGCTAAATAATTATGGGAATTATTCCTTAGCCACACATCACAAAGTGCATTCTAGAAAAAGGTATTGCAATATATCTATTCCATGGATATAAGGGCATTACGAGCTTCGATAGCTTGACTTTGTAAGAAGTTCTACAATCCTTCCCTTTGTTGAAGCAAATTTTGAGGAACCCAAACAAAAGATTCATAAAATTCATGTTGCTCTTCTTCATAACAAAACATGATGGCTAATTACTGAACTAGTTTCCTACCGAAAGGAAGTTAAGAGAATTTTCTCTCTCTTTTTGATAATGTGTTTGATGTCAACAAATACTCATTACAGATTTGGAAAAGAAGTACCTAAAGGTAAGGCACCAAAATAAGTGTGCACGGAATCAACCTATGGAACCATTGAAGGGGACAATGATAGGACCTTACATAAAGGTGAAAGGACACGTGCCACCTCGAGAATTGATAAGGCAAATCAAAATATTCAATGGGACAATCAAGCCGAATACGAAGAGTGTCATGGAAGCTGAAGGATCCACCTTGGGAACATCAAGATGCTATCGGTTAAATGAATGGACAAGATTAATAGGTTGGAAACTGAACTAGATAATCACTTGGATCAACAACAAAAATCTGAAAAGTGATTGTATGTAATAACTTACAGGTTTTAAATCTTTCACCTACTCATGGCATCCAATACGATCATATTCATGGTAGGATTTACCTGGATGATATTAGTTATATGTGGTGTAAACCCCATTATATGCCTTATGATCCTTTTGCTTTTGCTTATCGATCTAGTGATGCATCTGCCCTGAAGGAAAGAAACTAATAGTTAATATTACCATATCTAAACAAGAAGAAGGGGTAGTTATAGTAGGGGATACAACAATGAGAAGAACTAGAAGAACAACTAAGGGAACAATGAGAGAGTCTCCTATGCAAAATGCCTAGGAAGATATCTGGGCACGAGAAAGAACAAGGTTGGAGGCCGAGAGAGATGTTGCCATTGCTGAGTGAGATAGGCTCAGATCGGAGATATTACAAAGAAATAATTGGAGAGCAACAATGATGGCAGCCATGCTCACAGAAAATCCACAATTTCGTCAACTAAGGGAAGAATTTAATGTTGCATTTCTGGAATCTTGTTTGGTTGCCTTGCTAAATCATGGTATGCTTCTTCCACCACAACCAATTGTTAATACACAACATGGGAGAAGGGGAGGTAGTGATCAAGAAGCTGCTGGAACATTAGCTCCACCACCATCTCCAGCCATAAGTACCAGCACAGTACGAGGAGAGGAACGGACCCAGGAGCATCAACCTTAAGGTCCTTTAGACCACCACTTTGTAGGCCACCACTTGTAGTAGATTATTCATGCCAAGGATGAGGCATAAACATTAGCAAACTTTTGAATTTTATATTTTTGTTTGAATGCTATATGAATATTATTGTTTATAATGAATTTAATTAGTTAGTATGGGATTCAAAGGAATGCATGAACATTGATTTTTGTTTGTATAAAAACTAAATGAATTTGAAGAATGGATTGGTGTCCATTCTTGGAGAAGGTATGGGACTTCTCCATGATGATATAAACTAGGAGACATCTGGGTGGATGCTCTGGTATTAAAATGCATATTAGGATATATGTGAATATCCTAAATTGAGATTCTAAAATTATGATGTGTCTTTGTTAACACTTGATTTTATCAGGTTAATTCATGCTAGAGGTTAACCAAATTATACTGTGATACTCCTTGGTGGGAGTTTTGATAAAATTAACAAGACTTTTTATGTCTAATAAGGTACAAATGCATAATTTCATGATATCTCTGTAACACCATTTTGCAAATTCTATTATTGTAGTGCTTTAAATTCAGTATTTGTGCAATAATAGATGGTTTAAAACTGTAATATTTGTGATGAGATTATGTATTGATGATGTTTTCAATACTTTTTGATATGCAAAATGGATGTTATATTGTTTATAAGGACATGGTACTACTGATATTTTACATTTTTGCAGGTCCAGGTACTCTCATGGATGGAAGATGAAGCTTGCCATCAAGATTGAAGTGTTGGATGAAAGAAGAATATGATTGTAAAACAACAGGATAAATGCTAGCTTTTGCTAGACAAATGTGTTTTTGTAAGGTAGATGTCCAAACACAGAGGACTGTGTTTAATCTAAGGGGGGGTGTATGTCATGACCCATCACCCTCCTACCTTATTTAAAGGATATTAATTGATCTTGGGGATCAATTAATGCCTGATAAAAGGGGCATAGACCCTAAAGAATCCTACAAAAATTCTAATAAAAGAATTTTATGAAGGATAGGAAAATATTAATTATATTTTAGAGAAGATAATTAATTAGAAACTAATTATGAGGTCTTGTGAAAGATAAATTTGAGGAATTATATTTTGCAAAATTATAACAATATAGTAAATTATGTCTACACAACCTAGTGGACCCAATTTAGATGGGACTTAAAAGGACTATAGGATTGTTAAATATTATATCCATTGGGAAATACCCATATGGCTTCCCTATATTGGTGGAAATTAAAAGGGAGATCCCTTACCCTATCAATAATAGTTCTAACTTTGTATCCATTCTTTGCCTTAATAGTATTAGTTTTATATTTGTCCCCATGGGAAAGGATACAAAACAAAAATAAGGACACTCTCCTTATCTCTAAGTGGACCCTTTTTCTACTATTGGTTATACTATACAAGACATGATGAGTCATAATGGGTCCAAGGCATATTTTTAATATTATTATAATGTGGCCACTATTTGGCCCATGAGTGGAGAAGTGTCCTATAAATAGAGGACATTTTGTGAAGAAAGGGCATCTAAGGAAAATCTTGATGGCCTAGGGAGTATGCTCTCCACCTTGGGTGGATCAAAAACCAGAAGGCTTGAAAGATTTCCTAGTTATAGTAAGGAGCAAGCTTGGAGATATTAGAAGGAGTAAGCAAAGGAGGAATGTTAAGAAGAGATCATCTTGGGAAAGATGGTTCAGGTTGGATCCTTCCTATTTCTTTTAAATTGAACAATATCTATAATTGTTTAGCTTATTTGACTATCCTATGGTTGTTAATCCTCTTATTCTAATCCTTTTAAAAAAATGCTCTTGATTGCATATTAATACTTTGATTTATATATATATATCCTTTAAGAAGATTAAGCTATTAAAGCATTGTGTTAATTTGGAAAGAATATTGAATTTAAATCCTGTTAGAGCTTCTTGGAATTATGAAAGCATATGGGATATGGTTAATTTACCATTTGAAATTTTGTAAATCCTATGGGGTAAGATTTATTATTATAAAATTTATATAAAGGAAGCCATGATTCGGGTTGTGCATTAAGTTGTAAATAGAGCGGAATCGGTAAGTCAAAGTTATGCTAGCCATTCAAAACTTCTCAACCAACGGTGAGAGGCTAGTTAGGTAAATGAGTTCAACTCCTCTTGAATTAGTACAACGCTAAACCATGGTGAGTGTGGGATAATCATAGAGTAGGAAAACAAAGAAAACCATCCTTTCTTGTAGGCTTATCCTCCTATACTAGACCATCAAGGCAGCGTATGTAACTTTGTAGCAGATGTTCTCGAGCTGCAAATAGAAGATAAATGCACCATTTTGATTTTCACTTGGGGGTTATTTGAAATGCAACTCAATACCTTTGAACCTATAATAGGGGCTATAAGTGATAGTATTAGAAGGACCCCGAATACTACCGAAGGTCAAATTAAGCTTGTCCAAGGTTCATTTGGAGTCCAAGTCAAAGGTTTATAGAAATAAGACTTTGGAAAAACTTTATCTATTCAATCTTAGTGATCTAAAAGGACTATTCATATAGAACAAAAAATACCATAGTGTTCCATTTATAAAGAGAATTCATTATTTAAAGGGTGGATCATTATAGTATTATAGTAAAGGTAAAAAGGAACCGAACTATAGTATTATTAGTGAACCAAGATTTAAAATCTTAACTTATACAATTGTATATTTAAATTGAAGAAACAATATTTATAGTTTAAACATAGACTTTAGTGCATGTTATAAGGAGATTAAACTTGGTGTTAAAGATTAATATGTTTAGTATTAACTCTAAATAAAATATTGATTATTAATGAATTAGAGGTATGGTAATTTAACTCATCGATTGATTCTGTATCAATAATGAAGAATGAATTTAGGAATTTATTCTGGAGGAAATTTATAGGGTTTTCTCCAACTCAATACGACTTCTAAAAAATATGGACCCAATGATTATCATAAATTTATGCAAGATGATATAAACTCTAATATGGCTTAGAGAAAGTAATCTATAGATTCCTTAATTGCATCTTAAATTATAAAGAAACAGATGGATTCCCTTGGTATAGAAAATACCTTAATATCATCATGATGTCTTAGAGAAAGAAATCAGATAAATCCTTTACTTGCATCATCATGTACAAACAATAGCATTCCTTGATTTGTATATTGATTAAAAAAGAATCCACAGATGCCCTTCCCTATTTGTAATATTTTACATCTCAAGTTTATGAATATGAGGATGAAAATATTTTAAATACTGGGTTTATTCCCAATGAGGTTTCCTAGGATAAATCATTGTGTCACTCTAATTTGTGGTTTGATGTGTTAATTCTTGTTCCTAGTGCTCTTACTTTCAAATGAAAATAATGTATTTGTATGAGATGGTGAAATGTGTATATGTATTAGTAATGCATATCTTTAGACTACTACAATGCTTACATTGAATACTATTTATTCAACAGTGTCAATTATGATGATAAGAATATATGCTTAAATTTCTACGATGATGATGGTATAATGCAATTGTGCAATTTAATTTTCGGATTAAATTGGTTAAATGTGAATGATGTAGACAATTAGTTATACTTTTGTAATCAAAGATTGTGTGGATTTATAATTTGATCATAATGTAGTGACTTCTTGCTTAAGTAGATCGCTTATGTGTTGTTCAAATCTAAAGGTTATGATGTAATGAATCTTATCATAAAAGTACATCATTGATTTATATTCACCTCCTATACACTCATGATGAGTTAAATGAGAACACAATGTGGAATGAAACTATCAAGAAGGAAAAATGATCTTGTATTGTAAACCAAGATAAACCTCACATTCTAAGCTATGAAATTGAGTGTACATGAAGAGGGGAACATCCTTATTGGAAAAGTAATGACCTTTTATAATAAACCAAATATGTACAAAAAATGGTATGCCTAAACAAAGAGTGGACCAATATGATCTATGAGGTTTAACATTATATAATTATACTTATTATGATCTTCCATGGATTCTATGAGTTTAATAATGATGGTGATATTGGGGTCTTAGAGATCACTTCTAGATGAAGTGGATCAGATCTAAGATCTATGAACAACCAATGATAAGTTTAGTTCATTATGATATATATTCCATATTCAAGGTATTCACCTAGTCTTGGTGGGCCATTTGGTGATTTTTCCTTGTTTTTGGTATGAATCCAATGCTTGGACAACATTCTTATATTAGTGGGGTATGAGGGTTTCGTAGAATCTGATCACTTCTACTCAAGGATACTTTGATCAATTCTAAATAGAAGATGATGCTACTACCTTGATAAGTTACAATCCAACTTGAATGGTTCTACCTTAAGTCATGATTATGTTAAACGATGTATCAATATATATATAAATTAAAAAGAGTGGTGACAAATAGGTTGTTATAGAATTAATGTATCAAATCCAAGTCTATAATTTCAATTTCATTCTTCATGGAATTCTTAAATTCTTCAATTAAAAATATTCTACTGCTAGTTTAGATCAAATCATCAACATATAAATCATCAATAAGTAGATCATCTACACCTTTATATTTGAAATAAAGTGTAGGTTCACCTTCACTCCTATTAAAGTCATTTTTTAAGATACCCATATATTCTGCTATACCAATATTTTTATGCTTTCTTAAGCCCGTAAAGAACCTTTATCAACCTATAAAACTCTCTTTCTTGTCTTGAAACTTCATAACCTAGTGGGTTTTCAACCAAACTACATCCAACACACCATTCAAAAAAGCTAATATAAAATCAAATTGATATACTAGCTTCTTAAATTGTTCTACCAATGCCAAAATAGTTCTTATAGTATTTAACCTTGAAATAAGAGCATAGGTCTCATTGGAATCTATACCTTGCTATTGTTAGAAGCCTTTAACTACTAATCTTATTTTATGCTTTTCAATGGATCCATTTGGCTTATATTTTATTTTTATAGATTCACTTTAGCCCAATCACATCCTTTTTTTGTGGATGATCTACTAACTCCCATGTTCCATTCCTTTCTATGATTGCTATCTCCTCGAACATGGATTTACACTAAAATTCATGCTTCACTACATCTTCAAATATCTAGGTTCTACATGAATATGAGATGATAAACCAAAACTCATAATTGGACTAGTAGTTCCAAGATAGATTTCTTTGATATTTTTTACCTTCTTTAGAGGAGGACTTAGAGTTGAAGGAGGACTATATGAAGGAAATGTTGAGTTTTATGGAGTAGGAGTAGAGTTTGAGCTATTGGCAAAGCTGGTAGAATAATATGAATCATATTATTTTATATCCATAATTTTTTTTTTTTGTTGTTGCACATTTCCTTTCCATTGCCATGCATCATTTTTAGAAAAAAAATTATCATGACTAAATATCAATATTTTTATCATTAGATTATACATGTAACCCTTTGTAACCTCATTGTAGCCAATAAAAATACATTTTTAACTTTTATTATCAAGTTGTTCATTTTTTCTTTGGCAATATGAGCATAAGTAATGCATCTAAACACCTTAGGATGAACTAAACTAGGTATTCTTCCGCTTCAAACCTCATAAGGATTCATATTTCTAACAACCTTTATTGGATATCTATTAAAAAAGTATATATATGTGGGTACTACTTTAGTTCAAAAGGTATATGGAAGACACTTGGCCTTTAGCATGCTTCTTTAAATCTCCACAATTATATTATTCTAACAGTCAGCTACTTTATTTTATTGAGTAGTATAGTTTATAATCAATTATTTTTTAATACCATGCTTCTTGCAAAAATATTAAAATTCATTAGATGTAAATTATCCCCCTCTATATATATGTAGAGTCTTAAGAAAAAACCATTTTTCTTTTCTACATTATATTCTAATTTTTGAAATATAGAAAAAGCTTATGAATTTGTCTTTGATGAAATATTCCAAGGTTATGCATAAGGGGTTGGCCTACCTGTTGTTGTTTGAAATATTTTACCTTTACATATTTTAATCTCAAGTGAACTGAGTCGATCATTGTTGGCAAGACAAACTTTCATCTTGATTTAAGTGTCACTTAGTATTTTTGATAAAAGGTTTAAAAAAAGGGTGCTTGCAAATTGTATAGTATGTGCTATCCAAATGCTTACATTTAAGAGAAATATTTCTAGTTGTTTGAAATTGAATGAATGCATTTTTACACTGTATATAATTTGCATATGATTTGACTAATCCCTATTAGCAATCCGTCTTCTATTTATCACCCAAAATGTTAGTGAAGATAAAATACTTGAGTGGAGTGCTTCCATAAGGAGTTCTCCCTTTGAAAAGTAAAAAAATTTTGTGTTCTCTCTCCAGTAGCTGAGTTGGATACGAGAGAGTCAAATTCTAGAGCTATGTTAGGATTTATCACCTATGAGACATAAGCCCCTATGATATGTAAAATAATAGGGATATAGAATAGCAATGTCTATAAAATTTTCATCAATTTGTATTATTGAATAATTAATTTGTGTTGTGTCAATCAAGAGAGTAATTCTAGAAGTGAGTGTTGTAGTAGCATGTTTGTTTTGGCAATGTAAAGTTTTAGAATGTACTTGATGTTAAGGAAACAATCTGTAGTTCTCTTTGTTGGGTGCATTCTTTGTACAAAATAAATTTATATCAAAGGTTAACCTTACTCAAAAAAATTAATTAAGGAATAGAGAATTGACTATACATTGTATTTTTCTTTTAAGGTAGTAAGTGACTATGTTTTTTGAATTCTTGAATGTTAGATGATATTCCGAATGAGGTTTCCCAGGATAAATCATTGTGTCACTCTAATTTGTGGTTTGATATGTTAATTCTTGTTCCTAGTGCTCTTACATTCAAATGAAAATAATGTATCTAGATGAGATGGTGAAATGTGTATATGGATTAGTTATGCATATCTTTAGACTACTACAATGCTTACATTGAATACTATTTATTCAATAGTGTCAATTATGATGATAAGAATATATGCTTAAATTTCTAAGATGATGATGGTATAATACAATTGTGCCATTTAATTTTCAGATTAAATTGGTTAAATGTGAATGATGTAGGCAATTAGTTATACTTTTTGTAATCAAAGATTGTGTGGATTTATAAGTTGATCATAATGGAGTGAATTCTTGCTTAAGTAGATCGCTTATGTGTTGTTCCAATCTAAAGGTTATGATGTAATGAATCTTATCATAAAAGGACATCATTGATTTATATTCACCTCATATACACTCATGATGAGTTAAATGAGAACACAATGTGGAATGAAACTCTCAAGAATGAAAAATTATCTTGTATTGCAAACCAAGATAAACCTCACATTCTAAGCTACGAAATTGAGTGAACATGAGGAGGAGAACAAACTTATTGGAAAAGTAATGAACTTTTATAATAAACCAAATATGTACAACAAAAGGGATGCCTCAAAAAAGAGTGAACCAATATGATCTATGAGGTTTAACATTATATAATTATACTTAAGATGACCTTCCATGGATTCTATGAGTTTAATCACGATGGTGATATTGTTGTCTTAGAGATATCTTCTAGATGAAGTGGATCAGATCTAAGATCTATGAATAACCAATGATAAGGTTAGTTCATTATGATGGATATTCCATCTTCAAGGTATTCACCTAGTCTTGGTGGACCATTTGGTGATTTTACCTTATTTTTAGGATGAATCCAATGCTTGGCCAACATTATTATATCAGTGGGGTATGAGGGTTTCGTAGAATCTGATCACTTCTACTCAAGGATACTTTGATCAATTCTCAATAGCACATGATGCTATCTACCTTGATAAGTTACAATCCAAGTGGAAGGGTTCTACCTTAAGTCATGATTATGTTAAATGATGTATGTATATATATGAATTAAAAAAGAGTGGTGACAACTAGGTTGTTATAGAATTAATGCATCAAATCCAAGTCTATCATTTCAAATTCATTCTTCATGGAATTATTAAATTCTTCAATTAAAAATATGCTACTGCTAGTTTAGATCAAATCATCAATAAGTAGATCATCTACACCTTTATATTTGAAATAAAGTGTAGGTTCACCTTCACTCCTGTTAAAGTCATTTTTTAAGATAACCATCTATTATGCTATACCAATATTTTTATGCTTTCTTAAGCCCGTAAAGAGCCTTTATCAACCTATAAAACTCTTTTTCTTGTCTTGAAACTTCATAACCTAGTGGGTTTTCAACTGAAAGCACGATGATACAAAAACAAAAATAAAAAGCCAAGATGTGATGCAAACGAAACAAAAGATAATGCTAAATCTTATGAATTGAAAGTGCATGAAAGGAAAGAGGCATGAACGAATCGAAACCAAATAGAAATCCAATATGGAATACAGCCCTTTTTTATTAATATGCTTTAGAATTCGGTTACAATTCGTCTCCTCCATTTTCAGGGGCTAGGAGCGTTAAATGTGTTCTTGTTACACCCATGGATGCTATTCCTTCTTTCGCATGCCCACATGTAAAATGAGCAGATCAAATGTCACCACCGCTTGCGTTGATAAATCTTTACTCCTTACTGCTCCTCTAATGTCCATATCCTACGTTCAAGGAAACAAAAATAGTTAGTAGCACCTATAGATAAAATGAAACATGCAATCCCCACGCCTTCAATTAGCACATGCAAAATATAAATAAAACGATAACTAAAATAGATCCAAATAAACTAAAAAATTGACAGGGGCATCAAAATATCACAAGGAAGACACTGCAAATGGAAAATTCAAAAAATTAACCACAGATTCGTATTCACTCCGCGACAGGACGAATAGACCTACAACAAAGTGTTAAAAAGCACAGTCCCAAATGTCACATCCGGGAAGCTCCAAATCACCTGCAAAGTTGGGGGTTAGCTAAAAGGTGGTATTTTGGGAATACCTAGAAGGTCAGATTTTCCCAATTTGGCCTCTATCATCGAGAATTTGATGATGCTACTTGCATGCTATTAAAGGTGGGAAATGCTAAAAACATGATAAAAAATGCTCAAAACGATGTGAAATTTAAATGAAAACCTATCTAAGCAGTATATAATCAGATGCAAAAATAACATAAAGGAAATATACCATAGATTTCTAATCACTCTGAGACGAAGAGATTAGGACTACGACAGTTTAGGGGGCACCCGAGGGCAGGACGCCCGTTGTTTGGGACTCTGTTTCGACACAAATCCACTTGGGATGGGTCCAAAAACTCTTATGGGGTGTTGTCCACAAATTTGGTAGGATGTTGTGGCCAAATGTCAGGTTTTGGCTCCAGATGTGTGCTTCCAATAACCACCCTGTGACCTCCCTTCCAAAAGATATCAAGGATGTGAAAGGCATAAATCAAAAGGTATGTGTGGATGTAAAATGGCAGCACTTCGTTGCTCAAAATGCTCCTTATATATTCTTTTTTCTTGGGTGAGAAGACTCACCAATTTATAGACCTAGGGTATCTCTCTTTGAATGCACATGCGAGGGCACCACTTGAGTTGCTTGTCCTATTTTGAGAGAAAAGATTATTCCCTGATTTAGAGTCTTCTTGCATGAGGCCTCCAAAATCAAAGACATGCATGACTGAAGTCTCTCTCCTTGATTTGAAGCCGTTCCTCACAATTGCATGGCCTGAAGCTGTAGTTAACTAGCAGACCTATCGAGGTTTGAATTTTTGCCAGTCAAACCTGCTATTCGCCTCACCCTAGGGTGAATGCTAATAATCGTCCCTGGGTGGGACGAATACCAGTTTGTAATCATCCTAGGGTGGGACGATTAGGGAGCAAAGTGCCAAAAAGGTGCCAAATTGACCTCTGACCTTCCAAACTACTATGGGAGTTGTTAAGACCATTGTTTAACCTCTGGGGGCTTCCCTAGGAACTATGTATGTCAATTTGATCAGGTCTTGTCGTCACATAATCAGATTGGTGTTGTTTTGGTGTCTGCAGATGCCCCTTTTTGGGAAGCATTGTGCAAAGCACAGTGCTAAGAAAAATTAGATAACCAAAGCACTAATGATTAGGGTTTCTCACTAACCTAACCAAATTTTGATGCCTTAAGTATGAAAAGGGCACGTATTCTTAAATCCTTGCTTTTGACGAGCTAAGGAGCTTAATTCAAGTTTTAACCTTTTTTGGTGAGGTGTTACTTGATCTTGGACATTGTTTAGTCATGAATAGGCAAAGGGTGCAACCTTTTGTCTATTGGAACCTTGAGTTCATGATTCATGAATACCAAGTGTTTGATCAGCTTGTGATTATTGCTTGTTTGTTGTCGCAAGCAACAATGTGATTGTCTTTGTCAATGATATTTTGAATGCGTGTCATTTCCTTTATTGGGTGTGTTTTTTTTGATTGGTGACTAAGTGTGACTACCCCATCAAGCGACGAATCGATGTGAAAAGGATTGAAAATCCAATTAACTTCATATTATTTACAAACTCATTATATAGGCACTAATGGCCCAAAATACATAAACAAACCCATCAAATCATGGATTTGATCCAATATCCTTAACCATAAGCTACAAAAATGCAAGGGAGAATGCACGTAACTTCTAAGTTAAGAGAGAAAGGAATGATGCTAACTAGAAGATCCATTTTAGCTATCTTGATTTTCACACTTCCTACTTTGAGTTCACACTTTCTAACTAACACTCCAAAGTGACAACTAGAAGATAACTAGTGCCCACAAGTGCATATGAGAAGGAGACTCACTTACAATATTAATTTGCAAGAAATAAACTATGCAAACCTAGCTAGGAACTACTAGAGGGGTCATATGAGGGATTAAAACATCAATCCTCATCATGCCTCCCCACAATAGAAGCATTGGCCTCCAATGCTTTCAAAAGAAGGAGGAAAGTCATGGGACATCTGATGAAAAGAAATCCAACGAGCCTGATGCGACAGTTGTCCTCGTCGAGCCACAAGATATGAGGTGGTAGACCCCTGGTGAGTCTGTCGAGTCTTTGTGTCATAGACCTGATCGAAATCCAATGGTAACTAAGAATAAGGAACCACGTCCATAGGATGACTGATAGCTGGTGTGGTCTCCAATGTAGAGTCAAAGTATAACTTCAAAAGATCTACATTGAAGACGTCATGAATCCCCAAGTGTGTAGGAAGATCAAGGCGAAAAGCATTCTCGGACACCTACTGAAGGATAGTATAAGTCCCATAGTGAATCGGTTTGATTTTACTATGAGTCTTATCAGTAAAATGTCGCTTGTCAAGATGCAACCATACTTTGTCACCAACTTGAAATGGATGAGGAATTCGATGTCGATCCATGGCCTTTTTTCTGCTTGTCGTGTCTTTTGCAAAATCTCAAGCACCTTTGATTGAATATTGTGCAAGTGTTGAATAAATGAGCGTGCCTTATCTTACTCCTTTTGAAGATGTGAAGTGATAGGAGAAGGCAAAGACAAAGGTAACTCATAAGGTGCCATGGGCTAAAATCCCATACAAACCTCAAAGGGTGAATGACATGTAGAAGAATGTAGGGCCCTATTGTAGGCATGCTCAATATGAGTGAGACTCAAGTCCCACTTTGTTGGTGAAGCATGATGATAGATTTGTAAACTTTGCACAAGGTTACGGTTTACCACTTTAGTATGCCCATCGGACTGTGGATGATAGGCGGTGGAAAATTTAAGGAAAACTCCAAAAATTTTCCACAAAGAATGCCAAAAGTGACCCATAAAGCGTGAATCACGATCCGATATAATGCTGGTAGGTAGACCAAAGGATCGCCAAATGCTATCAAAGAAAAATTGGGCTAAGTTTGCTATAGAACTTGTCTTGCGGCATGGAATAAACTTAGCCATCTTACTAAATCATCAACCACCATGAATACATAATCATGTTGTTGAACTATCATGGGAAAACCACTAACCAAATCCATGGAAATACTTTCCCAAGGATGATAAGGAATGGGTAAAGGAATGCCTAAGCCAAACTTCCTGTTAGCTGGTTTTGAGCGACAACAAACTACACACTGTTTGAGAAATCTCAACACATCCCTCTACATTTTAGGCCAATAGAAAAATCTTTGCAAGTGATGAAGTGTTTTGTGTTTCCCAAAGTGACCACCATAAAATGTTGAATGAGCTTCCTTAATAAGTGACACTCTTGGCTCACAAGGAACACAAACCTTGTCCAATTTGTAAAGAAGTCCTCCTTTGATGTAGAAATCTTGGAAAGGACGCAAATTGGAAGAAGAAGGCTTACTTGTTCAAATATTTTCCAAAAATCAGGATCTTGTGAATACTGATTAGGCCAAGTTTGAAATCCCAAGTGTGAAGTAGACATTACTATTAAAGCAAGAGAGGTAGGAGGCCTACTCAAACAATCAACAACAGTATTACTCTTCCCCTTTTTGTATTTGATCACCAAGTGAAATTGTTGGAGGTAAGAGGCCCACCTCATATGTCTTGATTCTTCAATTTTACTTTGAGATTATAGGAACTTGAGAGGCATGTTATCAGTGTGTACTACTGCATCTTTTCCCAAAAGATAATGTCTCCAATACTTGATAGCTTAAACTAATGCATACAACTCCTTGTCATATGTAGAATAGTTCAACTTAGCAGCGAGAAAAAGTTTTCCGAATGATAAGCAACTGGATGACCATTCTGTTTGAGCACAACACCTAAAGAAAACTTTAGAGGCATCCGTTTCAATCTCAAAAGGTTGAGAGAGGTCAGGTAAAGTTAACACAGGTGTTGTACAAAGTTTCTTTTTAAGTTTCTCAAAGGCAACCTCTTGGATTTTCTCCCAATAAAATGGAACTTTAGACTTAGTGAGATAATGCAATGGAGCTACAAGGGTGGAATATTGAGGAATGAACTTGCGATAAAAATTTGCAAGCCCTAGGAAACTCCTTAACTCGGTGAGAGTTGAAGGAGGGGACCACTTAAGTAAAACATTAACTTTAGTGGGATCTACCTGAATTCCATTTTCACTAATCACATAACCAAGGTATGAAATTGAAGTATTGCCAAAAGAACACTTGGAAGGATTGGCATATAATTGATTCTTCGCAAGAAGATCAAGGGTATGATGGATATTCCCAAGGTGTCCCTCCCAAGTTTTTGAGAAGATCAATATATCATCAAGATATATTATTACAAATTTTTCAAGTACATCACGAAATACATCATTCATCAACCTCATGAAGGTTACAGGAGCATTACTGTGGGATCGAGCTCAGGTCTTGTGTAGAAAATGATGCAGCTAGAAGAAAAAATAATTAAAACAAAATATGCAGCGGAATGAAATATCTTTATTAAAATAAGACCCTCTCAACATTTTTACAACCTTTGCATAATTTATATAGTATTAGGAAGTGGGCAGTTGGCGGGAATAATGGGGAAAGGTTGGAGCGATAAGGGAAGTGTGGGCGGAGGGAGAAGGAGGGATAAGGGGAGGAAGGTGCGGAGGAATAAGTGGAAGGGAGGTTAGGGAAACAGAATAAATTTTTAAAAATTTGCCGACAAAACCTAGCCAGCTGAAAACTAGGAGTTTTCACACTGGAGGCTAGAAACTAGATTTTTCTAAGCCTCCTTTGTGATGACCCTATTCACACTTACAACATTCTCCCCCTTAAAGTTGAGAGGACTGACTACACAGTCTCTCAGCTTTACAAATTGAGCTTTAGTCATCGCCTTGGTGAAGATGTCCGCAACGTTCTCCAAAGTGTGACAGTATTGAAGCTCAACAATTTCATGTTCCACCATATCTCTGATGAAGTGGTACTTCATATCAAAATGCTTCGTTCTGCTATGGTGGACAGGATTATATGCCAACTGAATGGCACTGATGTTGTCGCAATAGATTCTGGTCGGACCACTTTGCTGTTCTCCAATCTCTTCTAGTACTTTCCTTAGCCACAAGGCTTGAGTACTTGCATAAGTAACTGCTATATACTCAGCTTCTGTTGAAGATAGCGCTACTACTATCTACTTTTTTGAACTCCAAGTTATTAGTCCTGATCCAAGACTAAAACAGTTTCTTGATGTTGACTTCCTGTCATCAATATTGCTACCCCAATCACTATCACTGAAGCCTACAAGCTTGATAGTGTTACATTTATGGTATTGGATTCCAAAATCCAATGTACCTTTCACATATCTCAAAATTCTTTTAGCTGCCTGCAAATGCAGCTCGGATGGGTTAGCCATAAATCTAGAAACAAGAGATACAACATCCTGAATATCTGGTCTGGTGTTGGCGAGAAACATCAAACTCCCAACCATGCTTCTGAAAGTGGTCACATCAACTTTTGGTGCTCCATCATCTTTGCTTAATTGGATCCCATGTCCAACTGGAGTTGCAACTGGTTTGCAATGCTCCATAGCAAACTTCTTGATCATATCCTGAGCATACTTATGTTGAATAGATGAAGATCCCTTTATCTGATCGATGAACCTCCATTCCAAGGTAGTAGTGCATTAAGCCAAGATCCTTCATCTCAAAGCTGCGTCATCATGGAGTGTTTGAACTCCATATTCATTTTTTCATTACTACCCATAAAAATGAGATCATCCACATACAAACAAACTATGAGGATGTCTTTACCTTGCTTTAGGTAGTAGAGTGTGGGTTCATTTTTGCTCCTGGTGAACCCATAATCTTTGAAGTACCCATCAATGCGTGAGTACCAAGCTCTTGGTGCCTGTTTAAGACCATAGAGTGCCTTCTTCAATCTGTAAACAAGGTGTTCCTTACCTTGCACTTCAAATCCCTGTGGTTGCTCAACATACACTTCTTCTGTCAAGTAACCATTGAGAAATGCACTCTTGACATCCATGTGTTGGACTTTCCATCCTTTGTGTGCAGCTAAGGCAAGAACTGTTCTGATTGTCTCCTGTCTGGCTACGGGAGCAAAAGTCTCTTCATAATCTATTCCATATTTCTGAGTAAAACCCTTTGCCACTAATCTTGCCTTATGCTTCTCAATGCTTCCATCAGCATTAAACTTGGTCTTGAAGATCCATTTACAGCCAACACATTTCTTTCCTTTCGGAAGCTTCACGAGCTCCCAAGTGTCGTTGTTTTTTATAGAGGTTATCTCCTCTTTCATGGCATCTTGCCAAATCTTCGGAGTACATGCCTTCTCATAACTAGAAGGTTCAAGATGTGCACTAGTTAACAAAGCATAGTTAACTTGATCTCCCCTAGGAGGATTCATCATCACCATACAAGTGCATACTTTCTAATCTGTGTAAAACAGATTCCATTTCACTAGCTTGACTCCTAGTATATCTTCTTGAAAAAATTTTATCCAACATCTGAGATGATGGATGATACTGTAAAGTTCTCTTACCTTTGGATGGAACATCAATGTCCATTGGTGAGGAACTTGCTGGTCTCTGTGGAGAAGGACTTGGTGAGGAAGATGAACTAGAAGAACTTGGGCTTGAAGGTGGAGATTTCTTGCCTTTCTGTGGTATCTGTGGTTGCACCTGCTGAGAACTTGTATCATGTGACTCAACATCACTGTATATTTGGGGCTTACCCCACTCTCCCCCTTCATCAAAAATCACATCCCTTGAAACCACTATCTTTCGAGTCGTAGGATTGTAGAGTCTATAACCCTTTGTGTTTTCACAGTATCCTACAAAAATGCAAGCCGACTCTTTGGATCCAGCTTCTTTCTCGGCTCATCGGGAATGTGAGCATATGCCAATGAACCAAATACTCTGAAATACTTCACATTTGGTTTCTTACCATACCAGACTTGGTAAGGTGTCTTCCCTTTCAAACTTGAAGTAGGACTTATGTTCAAGATGTGAACACTAGTCCTTGTTGCATCTCCCCAATATGCATTACTCAAATGCTTTGTCTGAAGCATTGATCTTGCCATCTCCACAATGGTGCGATTCTTTCCTTTCTGCTACACCATTTTGTTGTGGAGTGTAGGCAGTTGTGAACTGCCTCTTGATGCCATGATGTTTACAAAAATTCAAAAGCTGATTAGAGGAGTATTCTCCTCCTCTATCCGATCTAAGACATTTTATAGAATATCCACTCTCACTTTCAACTTTTGCTTTAAAATCAACAAAGCATGCAAATGCTTCATCCTTATGCTTCAAAAAATATATCCAACACATTCTTGTGCAATCATCAATGAAAAGTAGGAAGTAAGAGTGATTACCTAGACTCTTGGTCTGCATCGGACCACAGATGTCTGAATGCACTAACTGAAGAGGATAGCTGGCCCTCCATGCTTGTCCATGAGGAAATTTTGATCTGGCATGCTTGCCCAAGGCACACCCTTCACAGACTTCCTTACTATCTTGAATTTTGGGAAGTCCAGTCACCATTGCTTGTGAAGTTAGCATTTTCAAACTTGCTGAATTCAAATGACCATATCTCAAGTGCCATAGGACACTTGGATTGGTAATTGCAACATTTGCTAACTTATTTCCTCCTGGCTGGCCAAACTTCAAAGGGAATAATCTATTCTTCGACATTGGCACTTGTGTAATGATTCTATTACTATTGTTCTTGTCAAAAATGGTGCATTTACCCTCATCAAAAATCAACTTATAATTCTTTTCAAGCATTTGACCAACACTTAGAAGATTGTGTTGAAGATGAGGTGTGTAATAGATATCACTTACTTGCTTGATGCCTTCTTTCGTTGGAACCTCCATGGCTCCAATGCCTTCAACTGCCAATGACTTGTCATCTCCCAATCGGATCCTGGATTTGTATGAGGAGTCTAACTTAGCAAAGAGTTCTTCTTTGCCACTCATGTGATTTGAACACCCGGTGTCCAAAATCCATGTATCATTCATATTTTGCTCTGTCTGGCCATAAGAAAGAAAGAGATTTGAGGACTCTTCCTCTTCTCCAAAATTCCCAAAGCGACCTGCTCTCGGTTCTTGCTTGCTTCCTTGCGAAGTCTTTGACCAACAATCTCGAGCATAATGGCCGGGTTTGCCACAATTGTAGCAAACTTGTTTTGATTTGTCTCCTCCTTTTCCTTTGCCAGATTGTTTCCCTCTATATTGTTGTTGTCCTCCTCTATTCTGATTTCCACCTCTGTTGGATGATCCTCCTCTGTTAGGAGTTCCCCCTCTTTGATTATTCCTGCCTCTGCCTCTTTGTTGACCTCTGCCATGGCCTCTACCTCTTCCTTCATGTGTGGCAAAAGCTTTGTCATCTCCTCCATAGCTGGTGGTAGGAGTTTCCTGTAACCTCTCTTCATGTGAGAGAAGTGAACCAGTTAATGCATCAAAAGACAATGTGGTTAAGTCTTTGGATTCTTCAATAATTATTGCAACAGAATTCCATTTAGGAAGAAGTGTTCTCAACACTTTCTTCACCATCATCTCTGGCTTAATATCCTCCCCTAGTGTGACCATTTTGTCGACTACGGCTTTCACTCGCACGCAGTAATCTCCGACTCTTTCATTCTCTTGCATCTTGAGATTCTCAAAATCTCGTTTCAAAGTTTGCAGTTTTACCTGCTTCACTTGGTCACTACCTCTATAGCTTTCTTTTAGGGCATTCCAGGCATCTTGTGCAATTACATAAGATGCAACCCTAGGGAAGATACTTTTATCTAAGGCAGCATGAATGTGATAAAGGGCAAAAGCATTATTCTTTTGTGCTTCTTTTCTAGCCTTTTTATTAGCATTAGAGAAAGCTGCCCATTCGACAACAATTGGTTCAGTATAGCCCTCTTCAACTACATCCCATAATCCTTTTCCTATCAAAAGGGTTTTCATTTTAATAGACCAATATTCATAGTCGCCTCCATTAAATTCGGGGATCGGTAGACTAGTATTGGATGCCATTGCAGAATAAAAACAAACTTTATTTGAAGCAAACAAGTACTATAAAGCAGTACAAAGAGATTTAATGATTCAAATCAAATCTCGCCTTTTTAGTACATTCAAGTTCTGCTTCGAAACTGCTGCTGATGATGATGATCTCAGGTTTCACTTCCTCTGGATCTTCTTCTTCTTCTTCTTCTTCTTCTTCTTCTTCTTCTTCCTCTTCTTCTTCTTCCTCTTCTTCTTCCTCTTCTTCTTCTGGTTCAGGTTCAGGAGAGCGTGGAGTATAGCTCTCACTCGATTCAGCTACCTGTACACCTGGTGTGTAACTGGCACTTGATCGTACATCCGAAACAAATTGCTCAGTCTCGGACTCTTCAATCCTCTTTCCGAAGATATTGTCTTCTGAATCTGCCTCGTACCCTGAATCCGGCTTTCTTAGGTGAGCTATCACCTGATTCTCAAGTTGACAAAACACTGTGTGTAGTCCTAAACTTTGAACCCTTTGGTCAAAGGATTCTGGTGTCTGCCTCTTCAAAATTGAAAGTAGTGCATTATAGCACCCTTCAGATCGGAACATCTACCATTTCACGGGCACATTATTCCTCCTTTCACAAATTCTCTTTAAAGGTTTGCAAAAAAAATTTTATAAAGGTTTTTTTTAAATAAATTTAATAACTTTTTATTATTTTTTAAATTACCCTTTTTTAAAAAAACTATTTAAAAAAGATAATTTTAAAAAATAATATAAAAAATTATTAAATAAATTTTAAAACCTTTAAAAAAAAACAAAACCTTTAAATTTATTTTTACCTTCTCTATCCTTGCTGCGAATCCAACGCGCGACCTCGCTCAAAGTGGGGAGCGCCTAAACCGCTGCACCACGCAGCTCAGCTTGTCAACTAAAGGAAGTGCCCTTCCTTTTAATCCTTTCGGCAACGTCGTAAACAACAAAAAAAATAAACTTTCCTTCTTAGCCTCCGGCGGGATTCGATCCCGGGACCTCCGTCGAGCAAACGTCCGCCCTAGCCAACTCCGCTAGGCGACCGGACGAGAATAAAGGTGGGAGCGGGTTGTGTTGAATTCAACGGACGACGGAGTTTTTAAAAAAAAAATAACATGGGATTTATCCCACATGCACCGGATGGAGGGTGCACAGAGGGTTTTTAAACCCAAGAGCCCAGCTATTTATTCGATTGCCTTCGGGCAGTCGATCCTCGTCATTTTTGCCGCCACAAACTCCAATCACAAACCGACACTTCGCTGCCACGTCGACCAATGCCTAATCGCCACGTGGCAAAGTTTTGTCTAATCACCCACTGCCACGTGTCCATGCCAGCTGCTCTGCTAGCTCAGCTGCCATGTCAGCCGCCTTGATCCACGTGTTGCCCAATCAGAACCTAGCTGCTGCCACGTCTGCTCTTCTATCGCCATGTGTTGCGTCCTCGTGCCGCCATGTCAGTGATCTGCCTCGAGATTCGAGCCGATCCTGCTCACGATCCTCGTCCTCTGTGCCTACCTCGAAAACCATGCCCACCTCGAGAACCGTGCCCTACAGGTCAGACCTCGACTGCTGCATGCCTCGAGATCCATGCCCAAACTGGCACAATCTGGCTCTGATACCAGATGTGGGATCGAGCTCAGGTCTTGTGCAGAAAATGACGCAGCTAGAAGACAAAATAATTAAAACAAAATATGCAGCGGAATGAAATATCTTTATTAAAATAAGCCCCTCTCAACATTTTTACAACCTTTGCATAATTTATATAGTATTAGGAAGTGGGGAGTTGGCGGGAATAATGGGGAAAGGTTGGAGCGATAAGGGAAGTGTGGGCGGAGGGAGAAGGAGGGATAAGGGGAGGAAGGTGCGGAGGAATAAGTGGAAGGGAGGTTAGGGGGACAGAATAAATTTTTAAAAATTTGTCGACAAAACCTAGCCAGCTGAAAACTAGGAGTTTTCACACTGGAGGCTAGAAACTAGATTTTTCTAAGCCTCCTTTGTGATGACCCTATTCACACTTACAACAATTAGTAAGACTGAAGGGCATGACCAACCATTCAAAAAGGCCCATCTTCGTCTTAAAAGTTGTCTTCCATGTATCCTTAGCTTGGATATGCACTTGATGATATCCACTTTTGAGATCTATTTTTGAAAAGAACTTAGCTCCTTGGAGCTGATCTAATAAATCATCAATGCATGGTAGTGGATATCTATTCTTTATATAAATTCTATTCAAAGCATGAAAATCAATGCACAATCTCCAAGTGCCATCTCTTTTAAGAACCAACAAAATAGGTGAAGCACAAGTAGAAGTACTTTCCTTAATGAAACCCTTAGACAACAAATCTTCTATTTGCCTTTTTATTTCTTCATTTTGCAAAATAGATTGTCTATACATGGGAGCATTAGGAAGTGAAGAACCGGGAATGATTTCAATGTTGTGATTAATTGTGCAAATTGGAGGAAGAGACTTTGGCTCCTAAAATATGTGTTAATAACTTTGCAATATTTTATCCATTGAAGAGTGTTGCTTTGGAATGGATGTGGATGTAGAAGTGTTTTGAGAGCGAATGAAAATTAGAGCAACATCACCACCTTTTTTAATTACTCTTTTTGTTTGCTTGGAACTTAGAATGATGTTAGGAGTGTTGGTGCTTTTAATGAGAAATACCTTACCATATTTTTGAAGTGTGTAGGTTCTTTTGAAAGCATCATAAATAGCTCTCCTATCATACTGAAAAGGTTGTCCAAGCAAAATCCCACAACAATCCATAGGAGTCACATCACAAGTGACTTGGTCTATGAAATGTGGGCCAAGTGCAAATTTTAATGTGCAAGTGTGAGTGATTTCTGAGCCTCTTCCACTATCCTCCCAACCCAAAGAATAAGGTTGAGGATGAGGCTCCATAGGTAACTTCAAACGCTTGACAATGGACCTCGCAATTAGATTTTTTTGCGAGCCATTATCCACTATACAATCTGTTGCAAAATTATGGAGCAAATGAGCTTGAGTGATGAACAAAGCATCACGAGCGCCCTCTGATGAACTTACATTTACCAAGGTAACTTCATTGAGCTTACCTCGTAATTTCGTGTATACTCTAATTTCTCCTACTGACTCAAGGGGACCTTTGGGAGCATCCTCCTCTTGAGTAGTAATGACTAAACTCTTCTTTTTAAGCTTAAAACAATCAGCTTTTTCATGACCTTTCTTCTTACAATAGTTACAAAAATTTTTAGAAGAAGAAGAAGAAGGTTTGGAAGAAGAAGAAGAAGAAGAAGAGGGAGTAGAAGCGGAAGGGGAAGGAGAAGAAGGATATGGAGAAGAAGAATTCTTATTTTGAGCAAAATTCTTCTTTTGTGAGAAAGAATTATTCCCTTTTGATGAGTTTGCAACCACTTGAGTAGCAGGTGCGTGGAATGCCTATGAATGCGCCTTAAACTTGTCCTCCACAAGTTGCGCTTGGTTGAAAACTGAATCCAATGTGTCCATAGAAACAAACATTATTTCCCTATACAAATGTTCCAACAAACCACTTTGAAATTTGAGAATCAAAGCTTTAATATCTTCCTCCACATTCAAAAGTATCTTGTACCTATTGAATTGAAAGATATATTCCTGCACAGTCATATTAGTACTTTGTTGAAATCGAAACCATTTAATGACCAATTCCTTAGAATAATTGGAAGGATAAAAATTGGTCTTAAGACAGTCTACAAGCTCATCCCATGAGGTGAGTTCATCATGACCTCTTTTTCTTTCAACAAGTACTTTAGCTAAACCAGAAAGTTTGAGTTTAGCATATGGAACCATATCCTCATCTGCAAGTTGAGTGTAAGAAAACCAAGAACTCATGTCAAGAATCCAACTATTCAAGACTTCAGGGTTCTGGGATCCATCATAAAGTGGCACTTCACAATGAACTCTCAGGCGAGAATCACTAGCATAAGTTGAAGCATTGTGGATAGAAATGTCATTTACCTTCATTGAAAGGTTACCAAGAACTTCTACCATGGTAGTATCATTAGCTTTATCTGCTAAAGCATTTACAACATGGACAAGTTCTGCCACTTTGGCAGCCAAATCAGAAGCCATGTGAGACCGGGTATAAGCCAGAAGTAAAATGGAAAAGCACTTAAAAATCAAGGAAAATTTGAAGATTCCTTGTTACAATGTTGTGCCCTGAAAAAAATACCCCTAAGGCTAAAATATTTTAAAAATTTAACTTAACCTAAGGTTGAAAAATTCATTATAATTTATTAATTTAAAAATAACTTAATTAAAAATTTAAATATAATTAATCAAAGATTAATTAATTTACTTAAATTAATAAAAATAAAATAAAATAAAAATAATGACATGCAACCTTAGAATAGGAAAATTTAAAAAAAAAATACAAATTTACCCTCGATCACTGAACTCCACTAGCTGTGCACTGTTTGAACTGCACTGGCATGGTTCTCGAGGTGGCCAATCATGCAAAAAATTTTGCACCTGGTTTGTTGAAAATTTTGTGCCTGCTGCAAAAGTTTCTGGTGCAGCATCAGGCTACATGCAAGTAAAGACTCACTTGTAGCCTCGGGTTGCATGCAGGCTACTGGCTGTCAACAGCGAACGCAGCACAGTCGACGTTCCATCGACTGTGAAGTGCGTGGACTTTCACACCTATAGTTTATGCAGGTGGATAGACCGTTCGGCCCCCCAGTCAGCCTGGGTGGGTCTGACAAATCCTGGTCGCCTGTCAACCGCAGCAAGCATGACAGCCATGTTGGGCCTATCAACCGCAGTGGGACTGACAATATATCAGCCGCAGTGGGACTGACAATCTATCAGCCATGATAGGCCGCTGCAGGCCTGTCAGCTACAGTAGGCTGAACATATCGTAGGGTCTGTCAGCCGAGACAGGCCGCTGTAGGCCTGTCAGCCGTGGTAGGCTAGATAGACCGTAGGGTCTGTTAGTCACTGCAAGCCTGATAGACCATAGGGTCTGTAGGCCACTGGCAGCTGTGGTGTCACACAACCAATTTACCATCGAATGTGTTGGACGTCGGTCAACATTCGTCGACAGCCGACAGGCAAGGTATTACAACTTAGTGAAATCGGTGCGACGGGAACTACCCCCGATGGTGTGGGTCCTATGGGACCTCTCAGGGTGGCTGCTGCTCACCCCCACATCACGATAACTAGCGCACCCCTCATCCAATCACCTGTGATGAGACGATGCTGACTGCTCAGTATCGCTACCCCTCGTCCGATGTGAAGACCCACCTCCATAGGGCTCAGGTATTCGCCCCCCGAGGTGGATAATCTCTCCCTCCAAATCCATCTGGTGTCGAAACCACTCTGCCTCCCACTGATGGTACAAAGCTACTACATCATTGTGCTACGCCAATGCCCTCTCCCTCTCTGCCAACTACGTCCGTAGAAGATCCCTCTCCCATGCAGCATCTGTGTCCCCATCCTCCCGATGGTATGCAGCAAATGCATTCTCTTGCTCAACCAATTGAGTTTGCAGGAGATCCCTCTCCTATAGAGCCTCCCCCAGCTCCTCATCTCACCACTGTAGTAGCCCCTCCAATCATGCATTCTCAATGTATAACCCTTCATCCATGTCGTCCAAGACTTCTTGAGGCATTGACATCTCCGAAACAATAGCCTCCTATGGCTCCCATTGCTCTGGGATGTCCTGCATCCTCGGTTGATCCGAAACCCCAAACTCCACACCCACATCATCCACCTCCACCATGTTCCCATCCTCCAGTGGAGCTTCCCAATCATCTCCTGATGCCTCTACACCATCCCTAGCTGCTACTATCACCTCTGCACCCCCTAGAGGTCCCTTGCCTCGCCACCATCACAAAGTCCACCACTGGTCATACTCAGCGGTAACCCCGACGTCATCCATGTCTGGGGTGTCAATCACTATATCTGAATCCTCACCCAATGGTGCAATGACTAGCCAGACCAGAGTCCTCTCATCCCCCTAGCACCGATAGATAACGGGCTCACCAGGCAACCCTTGGCGCACCCCAAACTGTCATGTCACCCGGCCATACGAGAAGAACTCCTGCTCAGTCCTGTGCCGCCAAATTAGCCACCTCCCCCTACGAACCTATCAGAGCCACTCTCTAGCCTCGGGCCAGGCTGGACAGTCCCGGTAGGGGCACTAGCACACCTCCCCTGAAGCAAGCCGAGCGAAGGCATCGACATAGTGCCCTACAACACCTGCCCATCGCTGACTCTATCCCTGCTCCTCAGACCTCCACCAAAATGCCCCGTATCCGATCTCTCGGTCTACCATCTTTGCTCGAGTCATCCATGGCAACCCAACCGACCTCTCCATCACTATATGCTACCAAGCATAGCACTACAATAGATAGCTACATCCAATTCCCTTCCAGCTCTAGCAGCGGAACTCGTACAGCTCATCATAGAGCTGTGCCAGCAGAGTCTGTCCCCATCTCATAATCATCAATACCTCTGTCGAACACTCTACCAACCGAACCACCACCTCCAATAGGTTCCACGGGAACCTCACGCCCGAAGAGTCGAGTAGCAGCATGTTAGAAATGAGGCCCATTAGTACTATGTGCCTCACTCCCAACACGCCCCTCTCTAGCCACCATCAAACCAAAATGCCGCCAATCTAGTAGTCGCCCTCTGCCCTTTCCACTAGGCTATCCACACCCAACCCCTCCCCATGCCCAAAGCATCGCATCAGTATAGCTGTCCGATGATCACACGACGTCGTCCTGATCAGTAGCCCGTCAATCAGAATCCACAGAATCCAATAGACATCTTCCAAGGTTATTGTCATCTCCCCTGTTGGGAGATGGAAGGTGTTAATGCTACGAAGCGAAGCGCTGCCAAATTTTTCCCGCCACCATGAGTTCACGGACCGAATCATCAAGCAATGGATCCAAAGCGAGACCAGTGAGTGCTCTTCCTCTTTATTGTTTGTTTTGTATGTTACAGTTTTTAAAACCATAATTTGGTTGTTTTTTTGTCTTTTGTATTTTGTTTTTCAAATTAAAAATGAAAACCTTAGTGAAATTTATGTTGTTATGCATGAATTTTTGTTGTATGGCTTCATTAAAACTTAGGTTGAAACCCTAGTGGAAACCATATTGTTTTTGCATTTGTTGTAAACTAAAAGAAACCCTAGTCTAACAAAAATCAAAACGTAGCTTAAAACTTAGGTTAACCCTATTTTAACAAGGATCAAAACTTAGCTTAAAAACTTAAGTTAACCTTAGTTGTTTTTTGTTTTTATTTGTTTTGAATTTATCAGTGTAGATAGGTCCAAGGTGTAGACCAATTGGTTCATCCAAACCCCATAAGGGGGGCAGAGGTCCAAGGTTCAAATCTCGGGCCTCGCTAGATTGAATGCTTGTCCCTTTCCTGGTGCTTTCAGCGGCGTAAAAGGTTTAAAATGATTGTGGCATGGTGGTTATAGGGGCGGACTGCACGAAGATATGTGTGGCGGCTTCTAGGGTGGACAACGCAAAATACTGTGGTGGCCATAAAAAGCTGGACAACCTGCCCGAATTCGTGGCGGCTACCGATTCCACCATGTAAATTAAAAAAAAAAAAAAACAAAAAAAAAAAATTATCAATGTTAACGTAGAGTTAAAAACCCTAGGACATAAAAATTGTTTTTGAATTTTTTTGTATTTTTGTTTTAAATTTATCAGTTGACCGTTTAGATTTAAAAACATTAGGAACTGAAATTTTATTTTTTAGAAAAATTGTTTTTGAATTTTTTTGTATTTAATATATCAGTGTAGAGGTAGATTTAAAAACCCTAGGACTGATAAATTGTGGTTTAAATTTTTGGTGTTTTTAATTGTTCAGTTGAGCTTAGAGTTAAAAACCCTAGGAACTAAAAAATTGTTGTTGAAATTTGTTTTTTTTTGTATTTTTGTTTTTAATTTATCAGTTGACCTTTAGAGTGAAACCCTAGGTACTAACAAACCGTTTTTTGAATTTTTTTGTTTTTGTTTAATTTATCAGTTAAACTTAGAGTTAAAAACCCTAGGGACTGAAAAATTGTTTTTGATTTTTTTTGTATTTTTGTTTTTAATTTATCAGTTGACCGTTTAGATTTAAAAACCTTAGGAACTGAAAATTTATTTTTTAGAAAAATTGTTTTTGAATTTTTTTGTATTTAATTTATCAGTGTAGAGGTAGAGTTAAAAACCCTAGGACTGACAAACTGTGGTTTGAATTTTTTTGTTTTTAATTTATCAGTGTAGACGTAGAGTTAAAAACTCTAGGACTGACAAACTGTTTATTTTTTGAATTTTTGTGAATTTTGTCGCTCGTTATTTGTTTGTTTTTAGTTGTACATTATTTTATGCATTGCTATATATTCTTGTTATTGTTGTACAATTTTTCATGGTTTTAATGTTTTTGTTTTGTTTTATTTTACAGGTTGTTAAGATTCGGTACCGTGTACCTAAAGTTTTCTCTAAAGCACGAGAGGCGCTGATTTTAGATGACTGGGAGTGGCTTGATGCCCTTGGGCTCAAGCAAGTGACTCGGCTAGAGCCTATGGTCGGGGATCGAGCCTATCTGATGGCCCTGATCAACTTGTGGGATCCCTAGACCAACACCTTCCATCTCCCAATAGGGGAGATGACAGTGACCATGGAAGATGTCTATCAGATTCTATGGATTTCGATATATGGGCTACCGATCAGGATGATGTCGTGTGATCAGTAGACAGTTGTACTGACGCGATGCTTTGGGCATGGGGATGGGTTGGGTGTGGACAGCCTAGTGGAGAGGGCAAAGGGCGACTACCAAATTGGCGACATTTTGGTTCGATGGTGGCTAGAGAGGGGCATGTTGGGAGTGAGGCATGCAGTACTAATGGGCCTCATTTCTAACATGCTGCTACCTGAATCTTCGGGCGCGAGGTTCTTGTGGAACCTGCTGGAGGTGGTGGTTCGGTTGGTAGAGTGTTCGATAGAGGCACCGATGATTATGAGATGGGGACAGACTCTGCTAGCATAGCTCTATGATGAGCTGTACGAGTTTTGCTGCTAGATGTGGAAGGGGATTGGATGTAGCTATCTATTGTAGTGCTAGGCTTGGTAGCACATAGCGTTGGAGAGGTCGGTGGGGTTGCCATGGATGACTCAAGCGGAGATGGTAGACCGAGATATCGGATACGGGGCATTATGGAAGAGGTATGAGGAGTAGGGATAGAGTCGGTGATGGGCAAGTGTTGTAGGGCACTATGTCAATGCCTTTTCTTGGCTTGCTCCGGGGGAGGTGTGCTGGAACCCCTACCGGGACTGTCTAGCCTAGCCCGAGGCTGGAGAGTGGCTTCGACGGGTTCATAGGGGGAGGTGGCTAATTGGGCAGCACAAGACTGAGCAGGAGTTCTTCTCGTATGGTCAAGTGACATGACAGTTTGGGGTGCACCAGGGGTTGCTTGGTGAGCCCGTGATCTATCACCGCTAGGGGGACGAGAGGACTGCAGTCTGGCTAGTCATTGCACCGTTGGGTGAGGATTCAGATACAACGATTGATGCCCTAGACATGGATGATGTCGGGGTTACCGCTGAGTATGACCAGTGGTGGACTTTGCTACGGTGGTGAGGCAAGGGGCCTCTAGGGGGTGTAGAGGTGATAGCAGTAGCTGGGGAGGCTACAAAGGCACCAGGAGATGATTGGGGAGCTCCACTAGAGGATGGGGACATGGTGGAGGTGGATGATGTGGGTGTGGAGTTTGGGGTTTTGGATCAGCTGAGGATGCAGGACATCCCAAAGCAATGGGAGCCAGAGCAGGCTATGGTTCTGGAGATGTCAATGCCTCAGGAAGTCTTGAAGGACATTGAGGAAGGGTTATGCATTGAGAATGCGTGATTGGAGGGGCTGCTGCAGAGGCGAGATGAGGAGCTAGGGGAGGCTCTATAGCAGAGGGATCTAATGTGAACTTAGTTGGATGAATAGGAGAACGCATTTGCTACATACCATCAGGAGGATGGGGACATAGATGCTGCATGGGAGAGGGATCTTCTACAAACATAGCTGGCAAAGAGGGAGAGGGCATTGGTGCAACGCGATGATGTAGTAGCTTTGTACCGTCGATGGGAGGCAGAGTGGTTTCGACATCCAATGGATTTGGAGGGAGAGATTATCCACCTCGGGGGGTGGATACCTGAGCCCTCTAGAGGTGGGTCTTCACGTCAGACGACGGGCAGCGATACTGAGCAGTCAGCATCGTCTCGTCGTAGGTGATTGGATGAGGGGGGCACTAGTGATCGTGATGCGAGGGCAAGCAACAGCCACCCTGAGAGGTCCCATAGGACCCACACCATGGGGGGTAGTTCTCGTCACACCGATATTGCATGATCATGGTGGTTGATGCCCTAGGTTTGGGGGTATTGTGATTTTTTGCTTTGTTGCGACGTTAGAGGGCCGGTTCATTGTAGCCTTTGGGCATTTTTGATGATATATATACAGATGACATTCTATGTGTTTAGACACTTTTCATGGTTTATTTTTCTATTTATGCACAATTATTTAGGATGATGTATGCATGTGGTATTATGAATGCAATGTGTCTAATTATATGATGTATGCATATGGAATGAATGAAATGAGTTGTTGATAACTTGTCGATGGCACCATAGACTGTACAAGATTTACTAGCTTTTTGTACTTATGTGATGGCTTTGTGGAATGAATTTTGCATGTGATAAGTTTGTTTTTGTATTTTTCATACTATATGATGGTGATGTACGTAATGAAATGTACTAGTTGTTTTAAAATGTAGTTAAGCTTTTTGAGATTCAGATATTTTAACTAACGAGCCAAGACTGTATATTTATCTCGTAAGACTGTATATTTATCTCGCAAGACTTTTGAATAAGGAATAAATCAGACTTGAGTTTGACCAAGTTATTTGACATCCCTATGTGTGCAATTGAGTTCGTTTATGTGGTATTTTTTAGGATACCACCAGTGCCAGATAGGCTGTCAACCAAACCTGTACTGAGGATCACCTAATTAGCTCCACTAACACCATTGTTGTATTTAGTAAGATTAATCCATGGGACAATCTAAGGTACCATAAGCTAGCTCATCCACATGCAAACATTGGTCTGCTCACACGCAAAGATAATGTGATAGACATATTGTCATGCGTTTAGGATACCGCCATTGCCAGGTAGGCTGTCCACCAAACCCGTAATGAGGATTACCTAGATGGTTGTTCGAATGCTGAGAATTCCAGGGATTCAAGCTCAGGAGTCTTTTATTTGCTCAACGTGTTAGGATACTTGCTCGTATACATAGTGATGAAAATCACTGTTTATTTTTCTCGTTTTGTTTTTATTTTTGAGCAAGGATTTTGAATAGTGGTGATAACCACTATTATTTGATTTTGCATTTTAGGTTGCAAAATTGATCTTGTAGGGTTTTGGCTTACCAATTACCTTGATCCTCTTGGCCTTGGGGATGACTACCCATCCTGTTTAGGGACGTGTAGTACAAATCCTTATGACTTTGGGAACCAAAGGGGATTAGGGATATTATGAAGTAAGGGCATTGATCTTTTAGGCCTTGGGGATGACTACCCATCCTTGTCAAGGGTGTGTAGTATGAATCCTTATGACTTTGGAGACCAAAGGTGATTGGAGATGTTCATGATGATGGCTTGTTGGGATTTTTCTTTTGAATGGCATTGATCCTTTGAGGCCTTGGGGATGACTACCCATCCTTGTTAGGGGCGTGTAGTACAAATAATTACAACTTTGGGGACCAACGATGATTGGGATCTTTGGTAGTGGTGAAAACCACTGTTTATTAAGGGGAATTTATGGGGAAGAGCTTGTCCTTTTGTCAATTCTTAGCACTCATGAACCATTCGCATAGGGGGATGAACAGGCTAATATTTCACCTATGGTACCCTAGACTGCTTTTTTGTTTTCATCTTCCATTCACACAACTTGGGAATTATTTTATGTGTGTTAACTTGTGTGGGGATGTTACTTAACGAGGTGTGATCCAAGTAAAACTTCCCCTTGTAAAATCCGTTTAACTTTGTACAGTTTTTGGCTAGAAATTTAAAGACAGCTGAATGACGAAAACCCTACATACATTAGGAGACAACTAACTATGCTAAAAATGGGGATGGTGTTATTCTGGATGTATGCATTTATAAAATGGGTGAAATGTGGAAAATGAAGGAATTGTCGAGCAATTACAGTCTATGGTGTTTGGGACATGTATGACCAGAAAATATGCAATGTATGGATGCGATGCCTAATGCAACTTATATTTTTGTATTTTGATTTTTACGAGTATGCATGGAATTGAGATGCAATTTTTTTATTATTTTTGATGATTTTATTGTTTTTGTTTGTTTTTGAATATTTTTTTTTGACCAAGCGGTTATGGGTACCCTTGGAGCGTTTGGCTTTACTAAAGGGTTTATGGATACCTTTGGGGCCTTTTTGGGTGTTGACCAAGCAATTTTGGGAATCCTTGGAGCTTTTGGTTTGACCAAAGGGTTTATGGACACCTTCGGGGCATTTTGGGTTTGACCAAGAAATTGTGGGAATACTTGGAGCTTTTGGTTTGACCAAAGGGTTTATGGACACCTTTGGGGCATTTTGGGTTTGACCAAGCAATTGTGGAAATCCTTGGAGCTTTTGGGGTGGACTATGGTTCTCTAAATGTGGAATGGCCTCAAATGACTAATGTTCAAGGGTTCTAGTTCCTTGATTCCTTCAAGAGAGGCGAGTCGGTATGTTCTAGGTCCTATTTTACTATCAATCACATAAGGACCTAACCAGTTTGCCGTGAACTTGTCCCTTAGATGGGGCGACAAATTAGAATTTTGTCGGTTCTCTTTTAAGACCAAGTCACCAACCTGAAAGTCCCTTAGGTGAAACTTCATGTTGTATGCTTTATTAAGTCACTCTTGATAGATACGTAAATGCTCGAGAGCATTGATGCATCGTTCGTCGAGCAACGTAAGTTGGTCTAACCGGGCCTGCCGTGTAGTGTCATCATCGATGAACTATTGCATTGAAATTCGTAGAGAAGGGATTTCCAACTCGACAGGCATGACTGCCTTGGAGCCATACACCAGCAAAAATGGAGTTGCCCTAGTGGGATTTCGAATGCTAGTGCAATAAGCCCATAGGGCAAGCGGGATTTAAATGTGCCAATATTTATGACTATCTATGATGGTATTTTTGAGGATGGTGACTAGCATTTTGTTTGACGCATCTGCTTGCCCATTTGCCTATGGATAATAGGGTGTTGAAAAATTGTGCCGAATTTTGTACTTTGTTGTCAAAGCACGCACATCTTTATTATTGAATGACGTCCCATTATCCGAGATGATCTTGGATGGAATACCAAAATGACATATGATGTTATGTAAAATAAACTCCACAATGCGGGTTCTAGTCATAGAGGTTAGCGAAATTGCTTCCACCCACTTGGTGAAGTACTCTGTGGTCATTATGATGAATGTGTGATGACCCGACGACGTAGGGGAGATATTTTCAATTAGATCAAAGCCCCACTACAAAAAAGGCCAAGCCAATTGGATCGGTTGCAAGGCCTGAGAAGGTACGTGTGTCAAATTAGCATGGTGTTGACACTTCACACACTTCTTTACATATGCACAACAATATCGCTCTAAATATGGCCAATAATAGCCCATGCGGAGAATGCGCTTTGCGATGGCCATACCACTGAAGTGGCCACCACATGTACTGATGAGGCCAAATATTGCCTCATTTATGATTATTTTGGACATCCTTAGTAGACCTTTTTGATATGTTTTAATGTTAATTTTGCTGATGAAATGCAATATTTACTACTATTTACATATTTGACTGTTTAGAAGCATAATATTCTATTTTTACTAATTTTCTGTATTTTTTGCATAAGTTTTGTTGATAAATAATGATTTATTGTGAAATTTTTTAAGTGCAATCACGTGTGGAATATATATCATTCATATCATGCACTCTGAAGTTGTCAAATGCATAAAATAGCTCTAAAAACAGGTCAAAACTGCAAGCTGTGCAAAACTATTTTTGACTGTTTTGACTTGGACAAATTCCAGCCAGATTTGCAAGACTTGGGATTTGGTCAAATTCAACTTAGGAAAGCGTGTGACCAGGTTATTGAAAGACTTATAAGTCTGGTCCACCCAATGCTCGGCCAAAGAACCACAAATAGTGTTGAAAATAGTCATTCTGGCACTGCTCTAAAAAATAACAGGGATTCTGCTCCAGAATAACAGGACTGCTTCGGAATAACAGGAAATGCACAGTTTTGACCAAAACAGCTCAGGAAAGACAACAAATTGTAGGCGAATGATAGGGATAGCTATGTAAATCTGTGATGCATCTTTTTCAACACAGAAGACCTCTAGCAAGTGTGCAATGAATAAATTTCATATGTAACCATATTCTGCATTTTAGGAATGCAGTTTTAACAGCATTCCTAAAATGCCTGAATTTGAATCATTCCACATCTGATTTAGCTATTTTTAATATAAATAATTGGCTCCCATCTGGGTTGAGCTATGTAGGAAGAATTAGGATTGCAATTAGTGTAATTCTAAATTTTGTGAAATTAGATTTCTGTAGCAATAATATGCATAATTTTTCTGCATGTTTTTAAATCAATAAAAAGTGCAGTTTTTATCAATTTTATTTTATGATTGAAGGAGTGATTAGGTAGAACACCAGAGCTACTTCTTCACCTTCTTCTGAACCAGGGAGCAAGGGCCACTCCCAGGAGCAGAAGAAGGTTCATATCAGGTTTTCTTGTTTAATTCATGCTACGACGAGAATAGCGGAAACCTGTCATTTTTTTTGCATTTTCTTATTTTGCTGAATTTATTTCCAGTTTTAGAATTTTAGTTACATTTTCATTTCTGAGTTTATTTCTAGATTTGTTATTTTATTTTGCAAGATAGTTAAGTTTATTTTCTGCAATTCTAATCTCAGCAACTTTCATTTCAACAATTTTACTTCAGTTTTTGAGTGCATTTTCAGATTCAGCAAGAGTAAATAGGTTTCTTTCACTGTCATTTCATTTCTGCAGTTTTATTTCAACAAGCATAATTTAGTTTCCTTTCAAGTTATAGGGTTTAGAGTGACAGAAGAACCCCTAGAAAACACTAACTGTTCTACCAATAAAGCCATTTTCTGAATGGAGTGTCTTACACCTGCCTGAATTGACTATCGTAAACAACCTTAGGACACCTGCCCGGATTGATAAATAATGATCAAATGATGAATTAAACGACACTCATCATTTTTGGCATCATTTTTGGGGATCATGGTGTTGTTAGTCAAATCTAAGTAGGTCAAGAACTGTAGGCTGGATACAGAAAATAGTTCTTGTAAATTCTACATTCTGTTTAGTAAATGTGTATGAATGCATAGGCTGAGAGACGAAAGAGGGAGGTTTATCCAAAGTGGCTCTGAGCCACCAAAGAGACCTACTCGGTCTGATGAAGAATTGCCTTCATTTGACATTACTGAGGAAAATCCAGACATACCTTCATCAGAAGAATTATTGGAAAAATTAGAAAAGGATCTTTTTGAAGCACTAGCTGCTAAACACTCCCCTCTGACTAAACTATTTCTAGCATCCTTTAGAAAGAAGACAACTATGGATGTAGCAGCAACAACAGGAGGATATGTTGATCCTGATGATGCTCCTAAAACTTTTGAATATCCTATTCGGTTGGATCCACTTCTAGATGCCCCCATGAAAACAATCTCCCCATCTATATTGCCAATCTTTAGGGGAACTGTTGCAAAAGATCCTGATCAATTTCTGTTTGAATTCAAAGTGTTATGTCAAACTTATGACTACATAAATGATAATAAAAAATTGAAGTTGTTTCCTTCTACACTTAAGGATGCTCTCCGATGGTTCATGAGCAATCTTGAACCTAACTCAATTACTACCTAGGATGAGATGGAGACTGCATTCTTAAATAAATATCAGGATTATTGTAGAGTAAGAAACAGGAAAGATGAGTTGTTTAGGATCAAGCAAGAGGAGGATGAGAGTTTAGAAGATTATCTTGATCGCTTTGCCTTTGTCCAAAAGAGGTGTGGTGCTGTAGAGCCTGATTTCTTAAAGCCTATTATCTTAAGAGGATTACAGGATGAATCTAGGGAAGTGTTAGATTTGATGGGAAAAGGAGACATAGATCAACTTGACCTTGATGAGATTGTGGAGTTATGTAAAAATTATTCCCGTACTCACCAACAAAGAAAGAAAAAGAATTTTGGCAATAATGGTATGAAAGAGTTGATGGAGGAAATGGCCAATTTAAAAATTGATATCCTTGTTCAACTTAATACTGCATTAGGTGAGAAAAACACAAGAAATAATTCTACACCACCTTTAGCAATTTATTGCCCAAGGTGTAGGAGTAAGCATGCCTTGCAGGATTGCCCCTTAAACAAAACTTCTATTTGTGGAATTTGTTCCAAGGAACATTTAACAGATAAATGCCCTTTGTTGCCTCATCTAAAATCTGTTTTGGGCACCCAAGCAGAAGAACTCAATGCTATTGGGCAAAGACCTGGTGGTGGTTATGCACAATATCCCAATGCTCCTATATTTCCAAACTGGGGATAATCTCCTTGGAATATGAATATGCCATGGGGATAGGAAGAAGCTTCTGCACAACCTTGGAACCAACCTTGGACAGCTCCTCCAGATTGGTCACAATCTGGATGGATGAACCCACCTTGGCATACCATGCCTCCACAATGGACACAACAAGGACAAATATGGGGACAACAATATCAAGGACAACCATTTCCACCACAACAATATCAACCTTATCAAGGCCAGCAATATCAGTCCCATCAAGGACAGCAAAGGTATCAAGGCCAAACTCAAAATTTGCTGCCAGCTCCTAATCCAAATTTTCAAGGAAGAAAACAACATCAACAAGCACAACCAGTAAGACAACCTCCACTCCCAGCTCAGCCTGTGACTAACCCTAATAATGTCAGACAAGCAGCCCCTGTTTATGAGGCTGAGTTTGAAGATACTACTGCAGTTCATGTACTTGACTGTGGTAACATCCAATTACGCTCAGGGAAGGTCTTACCTGACCCTGCTCCACCTACGATTGAAGAAATTCCAGAAATTTCAAGTCCAAAAAAAATACAATCAGAGCAAAGGAATGCAGAAAACTTACAAAGAAAATGCGAACGTGTCACATCAGATTTACCATTTCATGAAAGGTTTGATCATCCCATCACTACCCCTGAATCAGAGTTAATCATAGAATTAAAGAAAATGTCAATCTCACTTCCTCTGTTGTAGGCAATCAAGGATGTACCATTGATTAAGAAAACCATTCAGGATTTATGCATAAGGAAACCTGGCAAGAAGAAGAAAGCCTTTCCACAAACTGTACAAGTGGATGGAAAGTTGGCTGATCTTCTCTGCGGGAAATTAGTACCTCCCAAATATGGTGATCCAGGAAGTCCAGTAATCACCATTACTGTAGGATTGGTTCAAATTCCCAATGTACTTATTGATTTAGGAGCTGCAATTAATGTCATGACTAAAGATATTATGCAGAAATTGCAGCTCACTGATTTGAGTCCTACAACTACAGTTTTGGAAATGGCAGATAGGTCAGTTGCCAAACCAGAAGGACTTTTGGAGGATGTTCCCATTGAAGTATCTTCTTGGGAATACCCTATAGATTTCCTAGTATTACAACCTAGGAGTACAGCTAATGGCTATCCTATCATCCTGGGATGACCCTGGCTTGCTACTGCAGCCGCTTTCATAGACTGTAGATCAGGAGAAATGACTATTTCAAATGGAGTAGATCTTAAGAAAATTTCTTTGTATCCACCTGCTAAACCATCATCTAAATTTTCTGGACAGTTATGGTATCCTGAGTCCGATGAAGAACAGGAGCCTCTTGTTACCCTTGCCACCATTGTAGTACAGGAACACATTGAAGAATTGAATTCACTAGAGAGAGAAATTTTTGAACATGAAACAGTCTTGGTGAATACATTGCATGAAGAAGGCCTCAGGGATGATCAAGTTCTGGTCAATCGCCTATTATGGAAATATGATGAACAATTTGCTGAACATTTACCATCTATTCCACTTCATGAAAGTTCCTTTACATTGCCACATGGGTGGCATCATCATATTTTGACTTCTTTCACCTGTCCTATGCCAATGCTTCCATCAGGTATTGCATTTAACTCAGAATCAAGAATATTTCATGATCTGCAACCACATCATTGTCCTTTAAATGCTTTGATCAGCAAATATGAACATGTTAACTCTGTTTATCCCAGAGTCAAGCAAATTGAAATTCAACCAGGAAAACCTGTAAATGTTAACAGTTGGTTGATTGACGATCAAGAAGCCAAACTATTTGATGTTTTGCAGAAACATGTTCAAGCTTTTGCTTGGAATTATACGGATATGGTTGGAATCCACCCTGATGTATGCACACATAGGATATACACTAAGGATGTCAAACCAGTTAGACAACCGTAGAGACGTCTGAATCCTGCTTTAAAAGACATTGTTAAAGAAGAAATTGAAAAATTGTTGGAAGTAGGATTCATTTATCCAATTTCAGACAGTCAATGGGTTTCTCCATTAGTTATTGTGCCTAAGAAGAATGGAAAGATGCGAGTGTGTGTGGATTATAGGGAATTAAACAAAGTCACACACAAGGACCACTTTCCATTACCCTTTATAGATCAAGTGTTGGACACTCTTGCTGGTAAGAAATATTTCTGTTTTCTGGATGGATTTAGTGGGTATAACCAGATCCAAGTGGCACCAAAAGACCAGGAAAAAACAACTTTCACATGTCCTTGGGGGACATTTGCTTATAGAGTATTACCCTTTGGATTATGTAATGCACCAACAACATTTCAACGAGCTGTCTTGGCCATCTTTTCTAATTTAACCAATGAGAGTGTAGAGATTTACATGGATGATTTCACAGTGTTTGGTGACACATTTGAGTATACATTAGAGCAACTTGAAAAGGTTCTAATATGTTGTGAAGCATATCATTTATCTCTTAATCTTGAAAAATGTTTCTTGATGATGGAGGAAGGAATTGTTTTAGGACATCATATCTCTGCTCACGGTATTAAGGTTGATCCTAAGAAAGTAGAGGTCATCAAGAGTCTTCCTCCTCCGAAATCTCAAACTGATGTCCGTAGTTTCTTAGGACATATTGGATTTTATCGTAGATTCATTACTGATTTCAGTACCATTGCTAATCCAATGTTTGCATTATTAATGAAAGATTCTGAATTTGTATGGTCTGATGATTGCCACAAGTCCTTTGAATCTTTGAAAGAAAAGCTAACCAGTCCACCAGTACTAAGAGGACCTAACTGGGGGCTGCCCTTTCATATTCAAGCTGATGCCTCCAATACTGCTATTGGAGCCGCACTAGGGCAGATTGAAAATGGACAACACTATGCCATTTATTATATTAGCAAAAACTTGACAGGAGCTGAAAAGAATTACACTACAACTGAAAAGGAATTCTTAGCTATAGTATATGCCATTAACAAGTTTCAACACTATATCACAGGATACCCTGTATTCATCCATACAGATCATGTTGCTATCAAATATTTGATGAATAAGCCTTTGGTTAGTGCACGAATTATTCACTGGTTGATTTTACTACAGGAATTTGATATTACTATAGTAAATAGACCAGGAAAGGCTAATGTAGTGGCAGATTTCTTGTCAAGATTGCCAAATGCAGAAACTGAAGAACTAGTTGAAGACGCATTCCCTGATGAAAAATTGTTTGCTGTCTCTGTTCAAACTCCATGGTTTGCGGATATAGCTAATTATTTAGCTACAGGGAAGATTCCACTTCATTTTACCTCAAAAAAAAAAAAAATAGTTAATCAAGCAAAGCTCTTCTTTTGAATGGATAAAAGGAATATTGTTTAAATGCAGTCCTGATCATGTTTTACGCAGGTGTGTTCGTAAGGATGAGATATATGACATTTTGAGAGCTTGTCATGATGAACCTTTAGGAGGACATTATTCGATAAAACATACCATTCGAAAGATTTTGGAGTGCTTGGTTACTACTGGCCATCATTGCATAAAGATGTAAAAAGGTATATTAGAAATTGTGATGCATGTCAAAGAATGGGTAAGCCTACTTTCAAAAATGAAATGCCTTTACAGACTCAATTAGGTGTAGAACCGTTTGAGAGGTGGGGGTTAGATTTTGTAGGACCTATTGATCCACCCTCCCAAGGGAAGGTGCACATCCTAGTATGTGTTGATTATGTAACCAAATGGGCAGAATCCCGTGCCTTTAAGCATGCCCGAGAAGACAAAGTAGCTGATTTTTTGTATTCACATATTTTTCTACGATTTGGAGCCCCACAGTCTATTACTTCTGATCAAGGACCTCAGTTTTTTTCAAAGGTTGTTGAAGCCTTTGTAAAATTATATGAAATCAAGCACAGGAAGTCCTCTCCTTATCATCCACAGGCCAATGGTCAAGTTGAAGTGACAAATAGGGAATTAGAGAAAATATTGACCAAAATTGTAGCAGTTCATAGAAGGAATTGGGTAGAAAGGTTACCTGAAGCAATTTGGGCTTATAACACTACTTGGAAATCCACTACGGGATTTACCCCTTTTGAATTGGTTTATGGTAAAAAACCCCTTTTGCCCATTGAATTTGAATTACTAACTCTTCGAACTGCTTTGGAAGTTGGTATTGATTTGTCACAGGCACAAAAGGACCGGATCCTGCAACTCAATGCATTGGATGAAATACGAAGAGACGCTTTGCATCAGAACGAGATGATTCAAGCACAACGTAAAATCTGGCATGATAAGCATATCCAAGAATGAAAATTCCAGCAAGGGGATTGGGCATTCTTGTTTGACTCTCGTTATGAAGATTTTCTTGGGAAGTTGCAAACAAGGTGGCTTGGACCATACCAGATTGAAGAGGTTTTCTCGAATGGAGCAGTTCGTCTCTCACCAATTGATGATTCACGAAGAAAGTTAGTGGTTAATGGACATCGTCTTTGGATTTACCATAAGCCACTAACTAAAAATGAATTTTTAAAACAAATAGAGCACTTGGATGTGCATTTAATGGAAGAATTCCCTTCTTCCACTAAAGTAGCAGTAGTATAGTTTTTATCAAAAAAAAAAAAAAAAACATTTAGTTTACATGAAAACCAGTTATCTGGCATGTTTACTAAGTCCCATTCCATCACCATCCATTTCATCACTATCCATTCCATCGCAATTCATTCCATCACCATACATTTTCCGCCATTGTCATTCACCACTATTGTCATTGCCATCACCCATTTTGTTTGTGTTTTTCAGGATTACATTACTGCACTTGTCAGCAGACAAACAACAAAGCTAATCAATTGTATGAAATGTAGAAAGGTAGTCAAGAAAGGTATGTGTTTCTTTACATTTTAAATATTGTAAATAGTTAAAGTATATAGTGTATAGATTCACTTGATTAGCATTCAAAGCATTCATAAGGTTTAAATTGGGGATGTCTAAATTAGTCAATGAAAAGGGGGGAATGACATATGCTCCGGAATGACATATGCTTCAGAATGAAGTTTGCTTCCGAATAACCATCTGCTCGGAACAACAAAAGCTCCGTAATAGTTGTGCTCTGGAATGGGTAATGACGGTTGTGCTCCGGAATGAGAATTGACAAATATGCTCCGGAATGACAAAATAACGACATGTGCGCAGTGCATCGGAATAAGTTGACGTTTCTTAAAAAATTCATGCAGGGACACGTGGCAAACGATTGTGGAACACGTGATTTTCAAAATTTATGATATTTAGATATCATAATTTCGTGATACGCGTAATCATGGCACACGCCTCAAAGCACACCGAAAACAGATTTTGTTTGCCTTGAAAAATTCACATCAAATTCATGGATGCCAACTCAGCAAACCGTAATCGTGAAATCTGCATTGGCATTAATTTTTTCCGCGTTGTCAGCATATTCCACCGGTTTTAAAAATAATGAATCAACAAGTCGGTTTTACATGCTCTGTTCCGGCGCACGAACTATTATTCCAATGCATGTATGATAGAACTGTCATTCCAGTGCATGCATGCTAAGACTATCATTCCAGCGCTTTCGAAACATAGTTGCGAACATAATAAGGAAAAATGGGTGGTAGGAAGAACAGGAGCGAAACAGAAAATGCCAGTTTCATACTAGAAAATTCTACGCTGCTGCAGATTTTCACCGATGCTGGTTTGATGCCGTTTCTACAGAAATTTGATGGGAACTCCGAAGGGTTGGCTGCAGAATTTGCACGAACCTTCAGAAACAACAGGATCAACATCAATGGCATGACAATCCAGGTAACTCCAGACATCTTGAGCCAAATTACTGAATTTCCTTTGCAAGGAATTAATCTTGGGAAAATAGCTAGAAATACCTTAAGTGAATTGGCCAACCAGTTTAGGGCAGAAAATGATAAACCGATTGAATATGTCATGAGCAAAAATGTTTGTAAAGGAGTTAAAAGGGAAAGTCTGGAATCTCCTTGGGATGAAGTAGCTGAATGGATGATTAGATTTATCACTTGTGAAGGTCAGTATGCTGTTTTATCGGGGCATCATATGAAGATTTTAATTTATTTGAAATATGGCCACACAAACCCCTGAATTCCAAGTTAATTTTCCCCTGTATTTTTATGAAGATTTAAAAACTATGGCCAAGAAATATCAGGAAGGAAAAGGAACCCCTAGGCATCATGGTTTGATCAAAATAATTTGTAAATATCACTTTAGGGGTAATTTACAGAGCTTTGACAGATTCTTTGCTCCATGGGACAAAACTAGAAGCCCTGCATTTGTAGATGAAGTAGAAGAAGTTGAAAGCCCTAAGTCTGCAGAACAAGTTGAAAGCCCTAAGTCTGTAGAACAAGTTGAAAGCCCTAGGTCTGAGCCAGTGGTTGAAACAGAGTCTATCCAAGAAGCAGGTTCATCCTCTCCACAGGGACCTCCGTCTTCTAGAACTAGAAGGCAAAGAGAAAAGCATGCTAAAATAGACTCTGCTAAAAAACGCAGAAAGGTGTCATTTTCAGTAGACGTAACTGTGTTGCAGTCCAATAGCTCTGATGATGCAGAACCAGAAGAAGCTGTTCAGAAAATGCCCAAAATAGGAAAAATAAAATCTCCTGTTCAAACCTTACGAAGGTCTGCAAGACTTCAAAAGGATACAACATCATTTGACCAAGGAGGTAAAGAGACACTAGTAGCAGAGCCAGAACCTGTAGAATCACCAGAACCTGTAGAATCAACAGAACCTAAATCCAGCCCTGCAGTGATCTTGGTGGATTATTCAGATTCTGATTCTCAGGAAGAGGCAGAGGCGAGAAGAAGAGTCGGATACGGGGAGAAAAATTAGAAACGAGAAGAAGAAGCAGAGGAAGAAGAAGATATCCAACTGCAGCTATTGACAGCAAGAAGTGTGGTAAAAACATAAACAGGATGGATAGAGAAGTGTGAAGCTTCTATTTCAGAAAAAGATCAAATGATTGCAATGTTGCAAAAGGAAGTGGTAGGTTTAAAAGCAAAAATTGCATCTTTAGAGCCACAACCTGATGAAAGTATACATGACACTCAAATGGCTGACATCTTGTTGGAATTAGCAACAGCTGCACAGGCAGTAGAATCACCAATCAGGGAAGAACTTATAATGGATATTGAAGGAGAACAGGGACAGGAACAACTTCTGATCTCCTCAATTCCTGCTTGCAGATATAGAACTATATGAACCTCTCATAGTCACACAGGACATGGGAATTCAAACTGAATTACCTATGGCAGAAATAGAAGAAAAGGAAACACAAACAGATTCTGTCAGGATTGACATGACTGATAAAGAAGTACAGGTTGATATTGTTCCTCAAATGCAGTAGCCTGTTCACAATCCCCTTATGGTTCCACTTGAGGAATATAATGCAGATTTATCAAAGTGGATGATGAAATTCCAAAGGTTGAAAGAAAAGGTTTTAGCTTTGAAACCTTTGGAGGAAAAATGTGAGGCTAAAGAGGCAGACATAACCAAATTGAAAAACCAAGTGCAGGATCTCTGTTAGAATGCAGAGTGTTTAGTCCAGTGCAGAAGACCTGCAAGGTTTTACACCTTAATCCTTAGGGAAAGATTTATCCATTGGAAAATTATGAGAATCCACTCTAATTTGCCATACAAAATGGAAAATCCTGAAGAATTTGTGGATACCTACCTGCACAGCCCAACAGAACAGAAAAATCTACTGTGTGAGTTATTCCTACATAATTTCTTTATGCCTGAGGATGACACATTCCTACCTCACATTTTTACAGGGGATATTCAGTTAAGAGCTTTCCTATCCACTCTGCAAAATCAGGAATATTGGGAACAACAGAAACAGATGATTAAGGATAATGAGGCAAATGCAGCACTGTATCTGAGGCCAATGCATGGTGATTACAGGGGTGCAGCCAATCAACATTTCACTATGATGAGAGAAGAAAAGGTGAGAAAACTTTATGAAACAAATCTTCAGAGATGTTTAGTTGATGTTCAGAATTTTATTCACCAGCATTTTAATAGTGCCTTAGCAGCCTGTAGAAATCGTTGGGGTGAGTTACCTCTTTCCTTGCAGAAGAAAGAACCTATCTCCCCCAATAACTTGCAGTGGTCAAAAAGAAGAGCTGAAGGTATCATGCAAGTTATTCAGCAGCTGCAACATCAGTGGATAGGATTAAGATACAAATTGCCTATTGTAATCACCCCTGTTCCATGGTTTTTTGATGAAGACCCCCAGCCAGATGATCAGTTTCAGGCATGGCTCAAGCAGATAAAAGAAATCAGAGGGTTTTACAAGATTCCTGGTCCAAAGTTCAGCTACCAAGAAAGAGTTATGGACAAGGATCTTTGTTCTATTGTAGCCTCACAGAATGCATGAGGACATGCATCAGAATAAGTTGGGGGGATGATGAGGCCAAATATTGCCTCATTTTTGATTATTTTGGACATCCTTAGTAGACCTTTTTGATATGTTTTAATGTTAATTTTGCTGATGAAATGCAATATTTACTACTATTTACATATTTGACTGTTTAGAAGCATAATATTCTGTTTTTACTAATTTTCTGTATTTTTTGCATAAGTTTTGTTGATAAATAATGATTTATTGTGAAATGTTTTAAGTGCAATCACGTGTGGAATATATATCATTCATATCATGCACTCTGAAGTTGTCAAATGCAGAAAATAGCACTAAAAATAGGTCAAAACTGCAAGCTGTGCAAAACTGTTTTTGACTGTTTTGACTTGGACAAATTCCAGCCAGATTTGCAAGACTTGGGATTTGGTCAAATTCAACTTAGGAAAGCGTGTGACCAGGTTATTGAAAGACTTATAAGTCTGGTCCACCCAATGCTCGGCCAAAAAATTGCAAACAGTGTTGAAAACAATCATTCTGGCGCTGCTCTGAAAAATAACAGGGATTCTGCTCCGAAATAACAGGACTGCTCCGAAATAACAGGAAATGCACAGTTTTGACCAAAACAGCTCAGGAAAGACAAAAAATTGTAGGTGAATGATAGGGATAGCTATGTAAATCTGTTATGCATCTTTTTCAACACAGAAGACCTCTAGCAAGTGTGCAATGAATAGATTTCATATGTAACCATATTCTGCATTTTAGGAATGCAGTTTTAACAGCATTCCTAAAATGCCTGAATTTGAATCATTCCACATCTGATTTAGCTAATTTTAATATAAATAATTGGCTCTCATCTGGGTTGAGCTATGTAGAAAGAATTAGGATTGCAATTAGTGTAATTCTGAATTTTGTGAAATCAGATTTCTGTAGCAATAATATGCAAAATTTTTTTGCATGTTTTTAAATCAATAAAAAGTGCAGTTTTTATCAATTTTATTTTATGATTGAAGGAGTGATTAGGTAGAACACCAGAGCTACTTCTTCACCTTCTTATGAACCAGGGAGCAAGGGCCACTCCCAGGAGCAGAAGAAGGTTCATATCAGGTTTTCTTGTTTAATTGTCTGCAGCAGAATAGCAGGAAACCTGTCATTTTTTCTGCATTTTCTTATTTTGCTGAATTTATTTCCATTTTTAGAATTTGTAGTTACATTTTCATTTCTGAGTTTATTTCTAGATCTGTTATTTTATTTTGCAAGATAGTTAAGTTTATTTTCTGCAATTCTAATCTCAGCAACTTTCATTTCAACAATTTTACTTTAGTTTTTGAGTGCATTTTCAGATTCAGCAAGAGTAAATAGGTTTCTTTCACTGTCATTTCATTTATGTAGTTTTATTTCAGCAAGCATAATTTAGTTTCCTTTCAAGTTATAGGGTTTAGAGTGACAGAATAACCCCCAACAAACACTAACTGTTCTACCAATAAATCCATTTTCTGAATGGAGTGTCTTACACCTGCCTGAATTGACTATCGTAAACAGCCTTAGGACACCTACCCGGATTGATAAATAATGATCAAATGATGAATTAAACGACACTCATCATGTACCATCATGCGATTGAGTGATCACCCAAGCGGACTCTTGTTGGTCCAAGCAACGGAGGAGGATTCCTTCATAGCTCCGACGATACAAAATGTCTCCTAGCAAGACATGTTTTGCCACTTTCTATTTAAATGATCTTTTTGCGGCTTGTGTCAATCCAAGTGGGAGATTACCTAACTTAAGGTAATCCCTGATGGGTGTGTACCAATCCTGCTGATCAAAAACCTCGATGGTATGAATGGCCAATCCCTATTGAAGTTCATTCCTAGCAAAAGCTGAGCGGGAAATAACTTGTAAAAATAGCGTTGTGTTGCTATTAAGAGGGGTTAGGGAGAACCAGGACCCCTAGTTGGCTTGAGTTAGACAAACGTGGATTCGAGAGAACCTATCCTGAGATGGTTCAATTTGGATCAGGTGGATTCCTGGCATTAGGTCAGAGCTTGCATGCTCCATCATGGATTGCGATAATATTCTGACTTGAATGGTTGTCATCTCACCAGAAGAGTCTTGCGGGATTAGTGACCCCAAAGAGGCCATAGTATCCACAAAATGATTCGATGATCGAGGGAGTGCCTCGATGTCGTACCATTCAAGCTATGCCAATAATTTTTCCACAAGGGCTTTGTAGGCCTACATAACTGGGCATTTACATTGGAATACCCCTTTGACTTGATTGATAATTAACAACAAATCACCAAAGATGTTTAAACGTTTAATGTTCATGGTGACTGCTGTTTAAAGACCTATGAGAAAGGCTTCATATTTTGCATTGTTCTTGGTGCATGGGAAGTCTAATTTAAATGATAGAGATACTGGAGCCCCTTGTGGTGTGAAGAATACAATTCCCGTGCCACCTCCTTGCTCACATTTAGAACTATCAAAGAATAGGGTCATGTCAGCATGTGACTCAGGCTCATTAGAATCTGGTGATTCTAAAACATGGAAGACCCCATCATCAGGTAGTTCTACGACCAGAGACTAATCGTCTTCAAGAGGAGCCTCTTCTAGTTGATCGGCGATGAGTTGACCTTTTATGGATTTTTGTCCAATGAATTCTATGTCAAACTTCGTCAACAACATGATCCATTTTGCTGTACGAATACTATGATAAGTACGACTCATCATGTATCGCAATGGATTCTCCTTAGACACAACATACGTTGTATTGCTGAGCATGTAGTGGCGTAGCTTTTTGGTAGAAAACACCACTGCCAAGTAGAGATTCTCAACGTATGCATAGTTAAGTTCATAACTGACCGGGGTGCGACTAAGATAGTAATTAGCCTGTTCTTTGTGTAGTTCATTTTTCTAGGACAACATGGCATCCAATGCCACCTCAATAGCTGAGATGTATAAGTAGAATGACACTCCTGGTCTAGGTCGTGCCAATACTGGCAGCGAAGCCAAGTATTGTTTAATATCGTCAAAGGATGACTGGCACTCATCATCCCAATGAAATGCTACCCCCTTGTGCAATAATTTATTCATGGGTCAGCACTTGTCAGATAGCTACGCTATGAAGTGCTTGATTGACGTGACCTTTCCCTGTAGGCTTTTGAGCTGCTTTATGGTAGTTGGGGGAAGCATTTCAAGGATTACCTTGAATTTGTGTGGGTCCACCTCGATTCCTTGTTTGGAGACATGAAACCCAAGAGCTTTCTAGATGTGACACCAAATATGCACTTCTTGGGATTTAGTTTGACTTTATGTTCAATGAGGCGATCGAGGATTCTGCTTAAGTCATCGAGATGATCTAGGCACAAAAGAGATTTTGCCAAAAAATCATCCATGTAATCTTCCAAAGTTTTGTGCATGTAATCATGGAAGATGTACGTCATGGCATGTTGGTAGGTGGCACCGGTGTTTTTAAGGCCAAAGGGCATGACCTTATAACAAAATGTCCCCCAAGGCATTGTGAACGCTGTTTTTAGTTGGTCCTCGAGATTGATACAAATTTTATTGTATCCTAAGAAACCATCCATGAGGGAAAGCATTTCATGGCCTGCTGTAGCGTCTACCAATGCATCGATGCTAGGCAAGGGGAAATCATCCTTAGGACTCGCTTTGTTTAGATCTCAAAAATTGGTGCATATGCGAATCCTCCCATCGGGATTTTTGACGGGCACCATGTTAGACAACCATTGTGGGTAATCCACGTAGATGACAAACTATGCATCCAACAACTTTTGTAGCTCATATTTTACCATTAAGGCTACTGTTGGATGTATCTTACATAGTTTTTGCTTTACTGGCTTGATTGTCGGATCAAGCGTTAGATTATGCGTGACTAGCTGCGGGTCTAGTCCCAACATGTCTTTGTAGGACCATGCAAAAACCTCCTTCTTCTATTTGAGAAGGGCAATGTAGTCGGCTTGCTCTTCGAGGGATAGAATTACCCCCAGCTTGATAATTTACAAATTCAGTGGATCTGAGCCGATGTCTACGTCAGTCCTCTCCTCGATCAACATGTGGGACCTGTCCTCCAACTGGTGTGGAGTTGGGATCAAGTGGATATTATTTGCTGAATTTAGATCGTCGTTCGAAACATCAGGTTCCTCTTTAGCATGGAAGACATCCTGAGTCTATCCAGGGGTGAAATGGAACATCCCACCATAAGGCCAGTACTCTGATGGGGATGGCGGTGTGTCAGCATGATCCCAGTCTATAACATCTAGGTCTAGATGCAATGACCATGTTGGGTCAGCTGGATTATGGATGGGGGTGGTTAAATCAATGGAGATCATGTTGATGAAATGATTTTGGTCTCCATTACTGCGGGTGTGGCTACTCGGACATCCTAGATGATATTTGTGCTCCGGATCTGGCTCTATGGGTACTGGCACAAATGGATCGACCCTATGTGTGAATAAGAGGATAGGGTCCGCCTGAGGCACTAATGGCTCTATAGGGTCTCGAGGTGGAAGATGTTCTCTATATACTTGGAGTGGCAGGTGCAGTAATTGGTCCAACTACACCTGGTTTAGGTGCCACCTATGTCTTGGCCCTATATGTAACTGTTCAAACATGTCATCTATGTCCAAGGGATATTGTTGCTATCGCATATGATTGAGATAGGCCATCTCAGTTTCATATTCATAATCACTGTCAGAGATCCAAAGGCCTTTGTTGGCTCAGATAGCTGTTTGCGACATATGAGGCTCATCCTGCTCGAGAAAATTAATGTGGTCCCATTGAGGTTGTTCCGCTCTTTGCAGGGGGACATGATTATCTTGAGTTGGCATATGATCGATTGGAGAATTCAAAGGGAACATTTTTAGGAAGCTCTCTTTTTAATCATCTATGGGGGTCACTTGTGAATGATTGCTATTATATTCAAAAGGATCCCAAGGCACTACATCGTACTCTGACTCATCTTCTGAAGGCTCTTCTTGGTCTTTTCTATATCCCTCTTGTAGGTGAGTTCTCAAACTTTCTCCCTTTTCGATTGAAGGGAAAGGGTTGTTAAGGTCAACAAGGTTGGTGGTGGGCAATGGGAGATAATCCCCAAATGTATATGTTGTGTTAGGATTGGTATATGGATCTAATGCCAACCCATCCTTGTTGCCTATCCCTAGGCCTTGCATGTTCTCTACCAAGATGTCCAGGGGTAAGGGGTGGTTGAACCCTACTCCTAACTTGTCATACGACATTTGATATCTTGGTTGGAAAAGAAAATGCACTCCTTGCTCATACCTACCCAACCCATATCCATGCCAATTGCATTGGCCAAGATATCTTAATGCAAAGTTTGGGTTGGAAAAATAGTTGATGTCCTTAGCAAAGGGTTCTTCTTTTCATCTTCTTGCATATAAGGTTCAATGCCATTATCTAGGCCCCCATAAACAAAGTTTTTATGATTGGGTGGGTAGCCTAGAGGAACCACAGTGCCGATGGGGAGGCGAGGTCTCCCCATGTCTTGCATGGACTCAAGTGTGGGTGTTGCTACAATGTTTTGCACTATATACTCCCCCAGGCCCGTGTTGGCCATCTCAACGATGATCGTTGGCGGTTGAGAGGGAGAGAATGGGAGTTCTTCCTGAGTCCACTCCATGTAGGGTGAACTAGGCATCTTGACTTCCATTTTGCTAGGTATCTCTTCGGTAGAGATGATTGAGAATAGGGGTGGTTCCTCTTCTACGGGTTTCTTTCCCTTGTCCTTCGGTGTGGCCCCCGTAGGTGGCGTCATTGATGAAGGATCAGATGAGGAATATGAACCTGTCTGGGGATTTAATGGACTTGACAGTGGGGATCCATGTAGAATTAGACCCTGGTTAGATGGATTCAACTAAATATCCAAATGTGTTGATGGAAGGGTCGATTATAGCATGAATTGTATCGTATTGTAGTACTTGAAGGGCTCTAAGTCTACCAGGACTACATGCACCTATCATTCAAATGTATACTTTAGGAACTGATGAACTATTGAAGGGACACACTTCATGTCCCTGATCCAAGGTCAGACCAGTAAGATATTATAGGCCATCTCACCTTCCAAGATGTGGCACAACGTATGAATAGTATTTTGTCCCACTTGGATGGGTAGGACAATTATGCCAACCATAGAGCATATTGCATCATTGAATGCTCGAAGAGTATAGGTGGAAGCCACGATGTGAGATGTCAAAAAATTTAGATGTTTCAATGCTACTGTTGTAATTATATTACTAGACGAGCCAGTGTCCACCAACACCCTCTTATATGGAATCTCATTAACCCGCACAATGATGTATAGGGGTGGATCCGCCACATCACCAGTCACTGATTTCAATTCATCTTCTCTAAAGGTGATGACTGGTTCTGTACATTATTTTACATGTCCCACAAAGTTGTTGAAAGAGTTTGCTTCATGGGGATGCAGATCGATGGCTTTTAATATCCCCATTAGAGCTTCCCGATGGGGCGCTGATTGTTGAATGAGCTCGTATATGGAGAGCCTAGCCAACGTGTTCCTTAGAATTTGGGTAAGTCTAGTATGAATCATGGCCACTGGTCTAGGTGGGGGAGGTTGCATAGGGTTCTATTGAGGTTGTGACGTCGATGGAACCTCTCCTGTGTCCACCGCGGGGGCAGCTCCTGGGTACCTCCTGTTCCTAATCACTATGCTTATCATCCCTACATACCCCTGCATGGGGCAATTCTATTCCTATGCATCATGGGCAGGCAGGGGGTCTCTGAAGACTCCCATATGTTGATTGTTTGGCGCTACGGGGTTGTCCACTACCAGATTCTTGTTGTCGATTAGGTCTTGCACCAAGCCTTTAAACTTCCAACATGCATTAAGGTCATGTCCCTTCCATCTATGGAACCTATAGTATAAGTCCTCCCTGTACCCCTTAGGATTTGGTGCATTGGGGTCTATGGTTTGAATCTCGGGTAGGTTGATCAAGTTTATCGCTGACAAGCGGTCAAACAAGGAGTCCCTGGACTCTATGTAAGGTGTGAATTGTCGCCTAGGGCAATGTTGTTGATTTTGCTCTTGCCTCTGATTTTCTCTATCATAACTGTTAAGAGGCACCACCTGATAGTTAGCCTTTTGGGGCTGTGTTGCTTATGCAGGCTTAGGGACGTTTATAGCAACCTGATTGACAGTAGTGGGTTTATGTTGCATGGTCCCTATTTTGGTGTTCTTAGACCATTCTTTCTTCTTTGGCTTGGCAATCTTGCCATATTATATCTTGATCTCCTCAATGATTTTGGCTTGCGCCAGAGCTTCCTCTAAAGTGGCATATTTTTGTAGCTACAATAGCACGAAGATCAATCTCAAACAGCTCTTTGAGAACATTTGGGTTAGGTCAAACATGGGAGGGAGGTAGGGCAGCTTTGAAAGCAACGTCCTCCACCGGTTCCCATATGCCACCATGGTTTCTTCCTCATACTGCCTGAGGTTAGCTAGGTCACTTAGTGATGCCTTTTTCTTGGTGTTGAAGGAGAAGCGTTCGAGGAACGTGTCCACTAGCTGATCCAAGTTACTAATACTATGTTTTGGCAACTGAGTGAACCAATCCAAGGCAGGGACTGCGAATGTGGTTATAAATGTTCTTAGCAACAAAGCATCATTGTCATGAATGCCAAAGCATTGGCTCAAGAATCTAGTCACGTACTCTTGGGCATCCTCCTCTCCTCTAAAGAGTGCCAACTAGGGAAGTTTAAAGTGTTCAAGGTATGGGAGTTCCGACACTGATGGATGCATAGGGTGACTGCGGAGTTGGCATAAAGTGGGCTTTTGGGGCCCAAAAGTCTTGGTCTCCATAGACTCTAAGCATTCTAGTAGCACTTTAATATGCATCGAAAGATTTAATTTCTTCCTCCGTAGTTTGCTCCTGTTGTGGGTTACGAGGAACTTGAGGCCTATGGAGGGGTAGCCAAACGACATCCCCCCTGCCTTGGTAGGGCGTTTCAGCCCACTCTTCTTCTTGCTCATACTCCTCATAGGCTTCTTGAGAAGTTCTTGGGCGAGACCTATAAACATGGGTGGGTGCCCGCGGAGGGTGGCCATTATTGTTTTTGGGAGTGGCCTCTCGCTCAGGTCTAGGAGGTCTTGGAGGCAATATTTGATAAGGTCGTAGGGACCTGTCTCGCACCAAGGGGTTGTGCCTCTCATAGAATTCTACTTTATGCATGTGAGGGGTTGGGAACTTCTCAGGCACAGTGTTCTAAAGCAATTCGACTGTTTGACGCTGAATGCGCTCTTTGTTAAGGTGGTACAGATGCTCTAACTATTGTTGATCTTGCTTGAGTTGCATGATTTGTGCTTGGCGGGCAGTATGTTTGGAAAATTCCAAGTCAATTTGTTTTGTCATCTTGTGTTTAGGAAGCCTATATGCCTCTCCAATATGTCTATCTTAGTCGTGGTGATTCGAGATCCCTATGGGTTGCTTTTCTCTATCAATGTTAGTGACATTCACCCAAGGCTCTGGCCTCATTGGGTGATCCTGATACATAGCAGGTGCGGAGATGCATTGCCCCCATGCTGTGTATTACTCTTGAGGAATGTAGTGGTCTTCCTCGTACTCCATTTCATATATGTGAAAGGGGCGGGTAGAATTGGCTTGCCCTGTCTAGAGAGCCTTGTGCTCTGGATTTTTTCTAGTGTTTCTAACAGTAATAAGGGGTAAAGGAAGGATGATGAAATCATGTGGACCCTCCTTATGGACCCTATGTTGCTCTAGCACTTCATCACTAGGCCACTCATAATGAGCATCTAAGGGAGCCCTCTTGTCTATGTGGAGTGCCATGTGTATATCCTCTTATTGAAAGGATCTATGTTGAGTGGGGGTGCCCCTAAAAGAGGTGCCTCTATAGTCCTATTTTGTAATGGCATGATGTGGACTATCTTGTGTGTCAGGCTGCTAAGGCAAGATGACCAAGTACTCAAGACTATATGGGAGGTGACTTGTCCCCATTTGTGCACTCTCTGAAGCTCCTGCCCATGATTGGGCTTAGCTACGGGTGTACACCATGGTGATGTTTACCTAAATATGTGTACATTTTTATCTCTTTTAGGGTTTCTTATGCTACACTAAATAGAAGGGAAACACACAATCAAAGCAATGATTATCTCGTTTAAAGATTAAAAGTGTGCCCTAAATTTGGTTTAGTGTGTTTTGATTTTTGTTTTGAAAGCTTTTGTAAAGAACATTTAAATGCAATATGATGGCTCTTATGACTCCCAAAAATGGTCACCCCTTCGATATACCATTTCTAGGCTGATATACCAACCTCTCTATATACCCGCCCTTACGTGAGGGAAACTATTGGTACGTGAGAGAAGATGGTATGTGGAACATAGGCGGTATGGAAGGGGAATCGCTCTGTTTATGACACCTACCATAGAAGACTTATCCTCATGCACTGGGAATCACCCTAGCTACACTTGGTCAGCTTTCATCAGGATTTACGTCTAGCAACAGTCGCGATCGGTGTTATGTATGCAATATTTCAAGACAAGGTGGTGATGAAATCCACCATTGGTCTTGCTCAATGGTTGGGATTTTACGACCAACTCCTTGTGGTTTAAATTACCACATGGTGTGTGGGGTTCTTTTTAATTTGCATAAATGAATAAAAAAGCATTCAAACTCTCCTATGCAAGCAAATAACTAGAAAATAGAAAATAGAAAGCAAAAAATGACAGAAGGTGTTTAGGACCCATACCTCTTCTCTGCCCAAATTGGATGTCTTTGAATTTTTGTTCTAAAATTTCATAGAGAGCTATTCATCCCTGGGTGAAATGAATAATAGAAATGTATTCATCATAGGGTGGGGCGAATGGCCATTTGTCCTTGGCTAAGATGAATTTCAGCTCTGTACTCGTCACAGACTGGAACAAACAACAGTCCAGCGTTTGAAAACTTGGTACCTGCAAGCAAAAACAAGCAAATTTTGATCAAAAATTTAATATTAAAATCAAGGGAAAAATGTCCCATCGTGATCACCACTGAAATCACGAGGATACAAAAACAAAAAGGAAAAGCAAAGATGTGATGCAAATGAAACAAAAGATAATGCTAAATCCTATGAATTGAAAGTGCATGAAAGGAAAGAGGCATGAACGAATCGAAACCAAATAGAAAGCCAATATGGAAGACAACCCTTTTTTTTATTAATTTTCTTTAGAATTCGGTTACAATTCACCTCCTCCATTTTCAGGGGCTAGGAGTGTTAAATGTGTTCTTGTTACACCCATGGATGCTATTCCTTCTTCCGCGTGCCCACATGTAAAATGGGCGGACCAAAATTCATCGCCACTTGCGTTGATGAATCTTGACTCCTTGTTGCTCCTCTAATGTCTAGATCCTGCATTCAAGGAAACAAAAAATAGTCAGTAGCACCTGTAGATAAAATGAAACATGCAATCCCCATGCCTTCAATTAGCACATGCAAAATATAAATAAAACGATAACTGAAATAGATCCAAATGAACTGAAAACTTGATAGGGGCATAAAAACATCATAAGGAAGACACTGCAAATGGAACAGTTAGAAAATTCACCACAGATTTGTATTCGCTCTAGGGCAGGACGAATAGACCTGTAATAAAGTGTCAAAAAGCACAGTCCCAAATGTCACATCCGGGAAGCTCTAAATCACCTACAAAGTGAGGGATTAGCTAAAAGGGGGTATTTTGGGAAGACCCAAAAGGTCAAGTTTTGGCTCTGGATTTGCGCTTCCAATAACCACCCTATGACCTCCCTTCCAAAAGAGATCAAGGATGTGAAAGGCACAAATCAAAAGGTATGTGTGGATGTAAAATGGTAGCACTTCGTTGCTCAAAATGCTCCTTCTCTGTTCTTTTTTCTTGGGTGAGAAGACTCACCAATTTACAGACCTAGGGTCTCTCTCTTTGAATGCGCATGCGAGGGCGCCACTTGAGTTGCTTGTCCTATTTTGAGAGAAAATATTATTCCCTGATTTAGAGTCTTCTAGCATGAGGCCTCCAAAATCAAAGACATGCATGACTGAAGTCTCTCTCCTTGATTTGAAGCCGTTCCTTGTAATTGCATGGCCTGAAGCTGCAGTTAACTGGAGGACTTGTCGAGGTTTGACTTTTTGCCAGTCAAACCTACTATTCGCCTCACCCTGGGGAAAATGTTGATAATAGTCACTAGGTGGGATGAATACCAATTTGTAATCATCCTAGGGTGGGACGAGTAGGGAGCAAACTGCCAAAAAGATGCCAAATTGACCTCTGACCTTCCAAACTGCTATGGGAGTGGTTAGGACCACTGTTTAACCTCTGGGGGCTGCCCTAGGGACTATGTATGTCAATTTTATCAGTGCTTGTCATCACATAATCGGATTGGTGCTATTTTTTTGTCTACATCAACCAAAATACATCCAACACACAATTCAAAAAAACTAATATACAATCAAATTGATATACTAGCTTCTTAAATTGTTCTACCAATGCCAAAATAGTTCTTATAGTATCTAACATTGAAACAAGAGCATAGGTCTCATTGGAATCTATACCTGGCTATTGTGATAAGCCTTTAACTACTAATCTTATTTTATGCTTTTCAATGGATCCATTTGGCTTATTTTTATTTTTTATAGATTCACTTTATCCTAATCACAGCCTTTTTTTGTGGATGATCTGCTAACTCCCATGTTCCATTCCTTTCTATGATTTCTATCTCCTCGACCATGGATTTACACTAAAATTCATGCTTCACTACATATTCAAATATCTAGGTTCTACATGAATATGATATGATAAAGCAAAACTCATAATTGGAATAGTAGTTCCAGGATATATTTCTTTGTTACCTTCTTTAGAGGAGGAATTAGAGTTGAAGGAGGACTATATGAAGGACATGTTGAGCTTGATGGAGTAGGAGTAGAGTTTGAGCTATTGGCAAAGCTGGTAGAATAATATGAAGCATCTTCTGTTATATCCATAATTTTTTTATGTTTTTTTGTTGCACATTTCCTTTCCATTGCCATGCATCATTTTTAGCAAAAATTATATCATGACTAACTATCAATATTTTTATCATTATATTATACCTATAACCCTTTGTATCCTCATTGTAGCCAATAAAAATACATTTTTCACTTTTATTTTCAAGTTGTTCATTTTTTCTTTGTCAATATGAGCATAAACAATGCAACTAAACACCTTAGGATGAACTAAACTAGGTATTCTTCCGCTTCAAACCTCATAAGGATTCATATTTCTAATAACCTTTATTGGATATCTATTAAACAAGTAAATATATGTGGGTACTACTTTAGTTCAAAAGGTATATGGAAGACACTTAGCCTTTAGCATGCTTCTTTAAATCTCCACAATTATATTATTCTAACAGTTAGCTACTTTATTTTATTGAGGAGTATAGTTTATAATCAATTGTTTTTAATACCATGCTTCTTGCAAAAATATTAAAATTCATTAGATGTAAATTATCCCCCTCTATATATATGTAGAGTCTTAAGAAAAGAACCATTTTTCTTTTCTACATTAGATTCTAATTTTTGAAAGATAGAAAAAGGTTATGAATTTGTCTTTGATGAAATATTCCAAGGTTATGCATAAGGGGTTGGCCTACCTGTTGTTGTTTGAAATATTTTACCTTTGCATATTTTAATCTCAAGTGAACAGAGTCAATCATTGTTGGCAAGACAAACTTTCATCTTGATTTCAGTGTCACTTAGTATGTTTGATAAAAGGTTTAAAAAAAGGGTGCTTGCAAATTGTATAGTATGTGCTATCCAAATGCTTACATTTAAGAGAAATATTTTTAGTTGTTTGAAATTGAATGAATGCATTTTTACACTGTATATAATTTGTATATGATTTGAATAATCCCTATTAGAAATCCATCTTCTCTTTATCACCCAAAATGTTAGTGAAGATAAAATACTTGAGTGGAGTGCTTCCATAAGGAGTTCTCCCTTTGAAAAGTAAAAAAACCTTTTGTTCTCTCTCCAGTAGCTGATTTGGATACCAGAGAGTCAAATTCTAGAGCTATGTTAGGATTTATCACCTATGAGACATAACCCCCTATGATATGTAAAACAATAGGGATATAAAATAGCAATGTCTATAAAATGTTCATCAATTTGTATTATTGAATAATTAATTTGTGTTGTGTCAATCAAGGGAGTAATGCTAGAAGTGAGTGTTGTAGTAGTATGTTTGTTTTGGCCATGTAAAGTTTTAGAATGTACCTGATGTTAAGGAAACAATCTGTAATTATCTTTGTTGGGTGCATTATTTGTACAAAATAAATTTATATCAAAGGTTAACCTTATTCAAAAAAATTAATTGAGGAATAGAGAATTGACTATACATTGTCTTTTTATTTTAAGATAGTAAGTGACTATGTTTTTTGAATTCTTGAATGTTAGATGAACTTTTCACAGTGTTTAAACACCATAAAAATTTGTGGGTTGTGTAACCTTTTAGAATTCCAAAACTATAATATGAACAATGAAACTCTCTATATATTTCTTTAAAAGCACCAAACCTTGTTATATGAGAAAAATATGACGAATCATTGTTTATGTTGAACCTTTTCTCCAAATTGAGTTGTGTAAAACTACTAAGAAGCTTAAAAGTGAGGTGGATTTTCATAGGAACCATACCTTAAGTATTATTTTGTTTGACCATAAAAATCAAGTAGAAACCAAGTCGTCCATTTAATTTTCCTTACCTATTAGCTTCGACTATAGTCTATTGGGGCTTCGTGATGTCTAAACAGCTATTTTTTCGATGGAATTTTTTTGAGAAAGTTAAACAAAAAATCCTACCACAATCCTAGGTTTATGTCACTTATTTTCCTTAACTTCATAAATTAAAATTAAAGAACTATTTAAAGAGCATGCTTCCTTTTAAAAAAAAAGTAATTACTTATCATAATAGATTGTGTTATAGAGTAGCTACTACCAAATGATATCTATTAGCACAAAAAGTTTTGGCTATATATTATGAGAGATTGTATGACATGAATTATCATGAGTTTTACTATGCAACACAAGTAAACTATGTCTTGAAAATTGAAGTAGTAAAAAAAATGTAGTTAATATTTGACTATCACCATTAGAGGAAAACATTATTTTAGATCAAATGATAATTATTATTGCTTGGAAATATATTAAGAAAATTTAAACCTTATGCTTATATTAGGGAAAAAAACAAGTACATTTATTATAATAGGATGATTTATCCTAAGACCTAGGAGAGAAAAATTGTAAAACAATAGAGAAAACCAACCAAAGAAGTTAGATTTTATGTTGGACAAGAATAGAACAAACTTAGATAGGGGAAACATATGTAATCTCTTGGTTGAGAATCTTGATATTCCATACAAAGAAAATTAAACTATTGTAACCCAAACCTTTATGTGATAAAACATGAAAAAGGTTGAAGTTATACACCCAATTGTTAGCATATTATATTTAGCACATATTTTTTTTATTAGTTGGTGGGTTGATAAAATAAACGCTTTAGCACTCTCTAATTAATTGAGTTGGTTCACCAACCAACTTGGTGGTTCAACCAACCGAACCACCATGCTTCATGTATTTAACCTGCAACATTATCAATATTCAATGCTTCGTATTTCGTATCCTTGTACACTTTTGAATATATTTATGGTACCAGAGCATAGGCTTGATGACTGGGTAGACAGAGGACACTGGAACAACTAGAGCCATGTGTTTCCTGAGCATAAGGCCCGAGGAGACTAGAAGACGCATTCGCACATACAGGTAGAAGATGTTGTTGAAGCCATATGTGGCCCGAGGAGATGAGACCGAGACCCTGACTACAAGGAAACCCTGACTGCTGACCAAGCACAAGACTTGAGACACATGGCTGAATGGAATTTTGATAGGGCATGCGAATTGAGGAACATGATTGACGTGGATGGTAACATGGCTGGTGATAAGCAAGAGGACTGGCTGGTGACGTGGTATAGGACTGGCTGGTGACATGGTGGAGGACTGCATGGTAACATGGAAGAGGACTAAGAAGTGATGTGGAAGAGGACTAAGGTGATGTGGCAGAATGAAAGCGTGACGGATACAAGCAACAAAAATAGGCACAAGGATATACTGACTGCTCGAAGGCAGTCAACTATGAAAGGTGTGATGTTCAGGTTTTGAATACCCAAACAAGCATCCCATAATGCATGTGGGACAAAAGAAGGTTTATTTTTTTTTCCTTCTTACTGCACCTATTGTATTCAAAGCACACAGTGTGCTTTTCCCTTCCAACGTGCTTCCTTAGCGTAGTTGGTTCTAGACATGCTTTGCGTGGACAAGGTCCATGGGTTGAATCTCGCCATGGCTGTTTCTTTTGTGGTGAGTTTTCATTTTGGGGATATATGGTGCTCACTCTACCTGCACTCGACCCTGGCTGCCCGCACCAATTTGTTTTGTAAAATTTGTTATATTTACTAAAAATTGCTAAGTTTTTGCTCAAAAATTGTTTTTTTTGCTCTCAAAGTTGCTCCAGGTGCTCAAGTTATTCCAAATGCTTCCGGAGGACTATTTGATCAATTTTTTTTCTACCATGCCACAAGGAGGGGCTATTTGTTGAGGTATTTTCAAATTCTTCAATTTTTCCCTCAGTTTTTTTGGAGTGATAAGTTGTGTTTTATAAAGAATTGGCATTATTCCCATTTTTTTACAACAAAGAGGGGGGTATTACAACACACTTTTATTTTGCAAAAATCTAAGACAAAGGGGAATAATATTGTAAAACAATGAAAAAAATGGTATTCTAAATAGGTGCATTTTTGGTGGAAACCGACACCTCATATGGACTCAAAATTTGTGGGCATCTGTGATTTTTATTTTGCACTTAATATTTTTGTTTTCTTGCAAATAATTATCATATAAAAACAAAAATAAAAGACCCCAAATTTATACACCTATTCATGCAATTTATTGCACAACAGTGTTCAATATCTGTGGTACCTCTAGTCCACACTTACAGGTAATGTTGTCATGCTTTGGACTACTGTATCTATCACCTAATATAGCTGCAACAATGACGTCTGAGCTTGTTCTCTATCAATAATTAGGGAGAAATAAGGCAAACCATTTCTATTATTCACTTCATACCCACATCGTGATTCTTGTTAGGTGTAATTCCTAACGAAGGTTTTTCCAAAGTGTTTAGGGTAATTTACGCCCCATGGATGCGGAATAAACTTTCTATGGTAGGTTTCATAAACAACATGATTTCCTTTCAGGCAGTAGGAACAAATTAGGATGCTTGGGATAAGAAGGATAAAAAAAGTCTTGTGTTTATATTGCTTGCTAATATAGATGAGGTGTAGCCTCATATTTATTATGCAAAAACCAGTAAGGAAGCTTGGGATGCCTTGATCATAGTGTATGAAGGAAAAAATTAGTCTACTATTCTTCACCTTCAAACTCTACTACATACTCTTAGTATGAATTCAGGAGGGACAGTTGATCTATTCCTTTGTAGAGTGGCAGATTTGAAAGCAAAATTGAATGCTATGGGAAAACTAGTAGATTATGCTATTTTAAAATCTGTCATATTTAGAGTATTGCCAGATTCAGACAAGATGTTGATCACTCTCCTCAATGTTTCTGGTAGACAAGTATCATTTGTGGAGCTGGTAAATTTGCTTCAGACTGAGGAGGCAAATCAGTTATAGAAATATGAGGTCCCAGATAATGCCCTTTCCACCCAACAAAAGGGTAAGAAACAAGGCCAATTTCAAAAAGGGGGTTCTTCTTCCAAGGGAAAAGGGAAGCAAAATCAAGAGAAGGATAAACAATATTTCAATATTTGTGATATGAATAACCATGACACCAATAGGTGTTGGTTAAAAACAATGCAAAAAAATGACCAACCTTTGAATAAGAAGGGCAAAGAGAAACATAAATATAAAAAGAAACATAAGCAACCTAAGGGCCATGTTGCTTATGCTGACTCCAAATTTGACTCAGATTCCCCAGGTCCGACTCGGATCTCGACTCTGAAAGAGCACACAAGGTCATCATGACCCATAATTCATCTTCTCAGATAGATGTTGTATGGTATATTGATTCAGGAGTTAGTAAGCACATGAATGGAGATAAATCATGGTTTGAAACATTTGAGGAGAAAGAAGGTAAGCTAGTCACAATTACCAACAATAAAGTCTACCAGGTGAAAGGTGAAGGGGATGTTTTCGTCTCTATTCCATATGGTAAATGTCAGATAGAGAAGGTTCTCTATGTCCCTAGATTATCCAATAATCTACTGTCTATTCCACAAATATTGGATAGAAATATGGATGTTGTGTTCTGAGTTGTGAAAGGCAAGAAAAGATATTTTGTAACCCACAAAGGTAAACATATCACAATCAGATCCTACAAGCATGGCTTGTTCATTCTTGATGCTCTTTCAACACCTCATGTTGCTCTGGCTACAACTACAAAGGAGGCCACTTATCTCTGGTATAGACGTTATGGGCATCTAAGTTCAGGATATTTGCTTGAATTGTGCAAATATCACATGGTGAGAGGACTTCCTCACCTCTCCTATGTCTTACCAGTTTGCTTGTATTGCTTAGCATGGAAGCAAAACTGATTATATTTTGAAGCTAGCTCTTCCAGAGCTACAAAACCTTTATGTTGGTACACACTAATTTGTGAGATACTATGCCAACCAGCTATGGTGGAAAGAAGTATTTTCAATTGTTTGTTGATGATTACTCATGAAAGATGTGGGTTTTATTTCTTCAGTTGAAAGTACTTTCAAAAATTCAAGAAACTTGTTGAGAAGGAGTCAGGATGTTTCATCAAAACCCTATGCTCAGATCGAGGGGGGAATACACCTCTAAATATTTTTTATCATTTTTGGAAGAACATGGGATAAAAAGAAAATTGACTACAACCTATACACCTCAATAGAATGGAGTTGCAAAAATAAGAAATCGTTCCATTGTGGAAATGGTTCAATGTATGCTAAAGGGAGCACATATTGAGGATCAGTATTGGGTAGAAGTAGTAAACACAACATCATATCTCCTAAATAGAGCACCCACCAAAGCTCTAAAAGGAAAAATGCCACAAGAATCTTGAAGTGGTAATAAACCTTCCATTTCTCATCTAAGGGTTTTTGGATGTAAAGCATTCATGCACATCCCAAAACAAAAAAGAAAGAAGTTAGATGAGAAGACACTGCAATGTATTTTTCTTGTTTATGATGAGTTTTCAAAGGGATATCGCTTGATAGATCCTATAACCAAGAAAACACATATAAGTAGAGATGTAGTATTTGATGAAGCTTCCACATCAGATATCACATCTACAAATGTATTCATTGAAGAAGAAGAAGAACCAAAGAAAGAAAGCTCATCTCCAAATAAGAAGGTTTCAAAATGGTATACTAGTACATTGAGAGATTCTAAACTGAATACACTTCCAGATATAACTCAAGATTGACCGTGCACTCAGAGTATGACACAAGATAAAAGAGCAGAGGTATCATATTCAGAGGTTGATGAGCTTTACCAATAGTTTGATGATCTATCTATAGATGCAAAGGAATATAGAGACACATATATGGAAAATGAACAGGTTTATATGATAACATTGGATGAAAATGAGCCTGTAACAGTTCACGATGCACTAAGTGAGCCTTAGTGGAATATTTCTATGGAAGCAGAACACACATCTCTTATGAAGAATAATACATGGAAGCTAGTCAATATGCCTACAAGAAATAAGCCCATTGGCTACAAATGGGTGTTCAAAGTAAAGTATAAAGTAGATGGTACTATTTATAAGCATAAGGCTCATCTTGTTGCAAAGGGATATGCTCAGAAAGAAGGTGTAGACTATGAAGAGACTTTTGCCCTTACTGTAAATATGACTACCATTCGAGTAATTTGTGGCATGTCAACTCAGTTTGGATGGAATTTACATCAAATTGATGTGAAAAGTCCCTTCTTGAATGGTGACTTATAAGAAGAAGTATACCTGACCCAACCAGAAGGATTTGTAGTTGAAGGACAAGAATAAAATTTTTGTAAATTGATCAAATCCTTGTATGATCTCAAAAAATCTCCTCAAGCTTGGTATATCAAGATAGATAGTCACCTACTACAACATGGATTCAAAAGAATTCATTCAGATGCGAGTATCTATATTAAGAAAAATGGTTGTGATATAGTGATTCTGGTGTTATATGTAGATGATCTGATCATAACAGGAAGTTCAGAGAAAATAATTGATGCGGTAAAAGATGATTTGAAACAATATTTTGAAATGATAGATCTAGGACTTCTTCACTATTTTCTTGGTTTGGAAGTGACTCAGAAAAAGAACCATATCAGAGTAACACAAAAGAAGTGTGCCAAGACATTGGTAAAAAAAAATTGGATGACTAACTGTAAGTCTAAAGTAACTCCAATGGAACCAAGACTTAGGTTGTCATGATATGATGCATCACCACAAGTAGATGGTACTCTCTATCGCCAACTGATTGGGAGTCTCATTTATCTAACCAACACTAGTCCTGATCTCAGTTTTGCTGTGGGTTATCTTTCACGGTTCATGTAGGAACCCAAAGTAAGTCATTGGAAAGCAGAAAAAAGAGTTCTACATTATGTCCATGGTATGACATATTTTGGCTTAGAATACAAAAAGAATAACAAGTTCTATCTACAAGGATACACGGACTCTGACTATGCTGGATCCATTGATGATCGAAAATCAACTTTTGGATACATATTTCATCTTGGGTCTGGTCTTGACTCTTGGCATAGCAAGAAGCAGTAGGTGGTTGATATTTCTTCTACAGAGGTAGAATATCATGCAACTAGTGGAGCAGTATGCAAGATAATATGGTTACGTCGCATTCTTACAAACATGGGCCTTCTAGTGAATCTTCCACTACATTTGTTTTGCAAAAATCAAGGTGTTTTGAATCTTATCAAGAATCCAATTTTCCATTATTGCACCAAACACATTAACACTCGCTGTCATTTTATTGGTGATGAAGTTCCAAAGCACAACATACAACTCCAATACATTTCCAGTGATGCACCAGTTGCAGATATCTTCACCAAGGCACTTGAACGTGTCAAATTTGAATTGTTCCACAATACTCTTGGTATTTGCCAATAATGTAATAAGGGGGGATGTTAGCATATTATATTTAGCACATATTTATTTTATTAGTTGGCGGGTGGATAAAATAAGTGCTTTAGCACTCTCTAATTAATTGAGTTGGTTCACCAAAAAACTTGGTGGTTCAACCAACTGAACCACCATGCTTCATGTATTTAACCTGCAATATTATCAATATTCAATGCTTCATATTTTGTATCCTTGTACACTGTTGAATGTCTTTACCAATGTCATTGATATGTGGGTAAGCTTACAACAAGACTCGAGAGCGACTATTTTCTGACAAGGATGAGGTTGAACCATATGCCCTAATAGAACTTGTAATGAATATCGATATGGGATGCTTCTTCTGGGTCATTTCTCGAGAGTACAGTGACAAATCTATGTATCATTTGACTAGAAGTGGACTAGTAAGACAAAGTAATTAGTCTAGCCATGACGTTTGGTATGGGACAAATTGTCATGAGTCATAATGAGAATTTGAGACTAAGTCTAGTGTTAGGGTAATGACATGACACTAGCTAACTCCTATAAAGAGGATAAGAAGCTAGACACTAGGTATATATATGCTAAACCCTTGCTTGTTGAGTTTGAACAAGTCAACCAATTAAGTTAAAGTTAAATATGGTAAGCGATGGGGAGAGTATGCATCCACAATCTAGGTGTTATGGGCCCTAGAGGATAACCTCAACCATGGTTCAACCCTCATACTATAATAAGAGAAAGTTAAATGAGATAAATTGATTCCACAAAATAAAATAACTTACGACTTAGGCCAATCTCATCCACTTGGGTGACTATCTGTAGTAGTTCAAAATCCTAAAAGTGGTTGATTTACCTCATACTATTTGAATCATTATTAACTGAATTATTGGTTAAAACTTAGTTACCTTAATCATGCGATCCCTTTCCTAGGTTGAATATTAAAGTTAATCAAAAACATTAACTTGGAAATTTCATGGATGGTTTCTATGTGGTACAACCAGGTGAGTAGACTTGGGTTGTTACAAATGGAGTAGGAGTAGAATTTAAGCTACTGCCATGGTTATTAGAATAATATGAAGCATCTTATTCTATGTCTAAAATTATTGGTTTTTCTTACTACACAATTCCTTTCCATTGCCATGCATCATTTTTACAAAAAAAATATATTATGACTAACTATTAACCTTTTTGTGATTGGATTATACAACCTATAACCCTTTGTCTCCTCACTGTCGCCAGTAAAAATAAAATTTTCACTTTATCATCAAGTTATTGTCTTTTTTCATTGGCATTATGACCATAAGCAATGCAACCAAATACCTTAACTTGAGCCACACTAGGATTTCTTCCACTCCATACCTCATAAGGAGTCATAATTCCTATACATTTGGTTGGATATGTATTAAGCAAGTAAATAGATGTGGCTACTAATTCAATCCAAAAAGTATGTGGAAGACCCTTGGCATTTAGTGTTCTTCTTGTCATATCTATAATGGTACAATTCTTACATTCAACTACATAATTTTTCTAAGGATTATAGCTTGCAGTCAATTATATTCGAATACCATATAAAAATCTTGAAATTCTTTAGATGTAAATTCTCAACCTTTATCTATATGTAGAGTCTTAAAAAACAACCACATTGCTTTTATACATTAGCTTTAGATTATTGAAAGGTAGAAAAGGCTTTTAATTTTTATTTGATGAAATATACCCAAGTTCTTCTACTATTGAAATTAGCAAAAATGATAAAATAATTGATTTTATTGAGTGGCAAGGTCTTCATTGGACCATAGATATCAACGTGTACTAATTCAAGTGGTTTATTTTCCCTCCATGCCTCTCTTACGAGAAAATAATATCGATATTACTTACCAAATAGGCAACCTTCACAAAATTTATCATTTTGTTTAATGAATGGTAATCCTCTCACCATATAATTTTGACATAGTAGTTTTAGCCCTTAAAGATATAAATATCCATACCTCACATGCCATAATCAAGAGTCATCATTTAAGACAACTTTTAGAGCTTGAGATTTTCCTTATGCAAATCTAAGAGACGAAATTTTACTGTATAGTATACTGAATTTTGCTACAATTTAAGTATTGTCATTTTTGTCATAGATTACACATTCATTACCAGGGTTATGTGTAAGGGGTCGACCCCAAAATATATTTATAAAAATTTGGTGAATCGGTTTCAAAATCTAGGTGAATAGTTTCGAAACACATGTAGAAGGTTCACTATTATTAGGGGCAATGTTGAAAATTTAAACTTAAAATGGTCAAATTATTATAAAATTGGGGTGAATCGACCCCGAAAAAAATTTGCATTGGCTAATGGACCCTGGTCAAGGGTCCCAAATATTAGCCAATTCCAAATTTTAAAAATCTTAATTTTAGCTAATTTTGCGAAAATAGCCACTACGCATAACCCTGTTCATTACTTTTAGAAATAGCGTAACATCCCTTTTCAATTAGGATGACTTTTGCTACAATATGATTGCTAATATTTTTGTTATAGATTACATATTCATTACTTTTATAAATAACAAAATATCACTTTTCAATAAGCTACCCTATAGTCAATAAATTGTGATTTGATCCAGGAACATATAAAATATCATAAATAAACCTTATCTCACCTTATTTGTTTGAACTACAATGTTGCCTTTACATTTTACCTAAACTTCCTTGTGAACTCCAAGCCAAACTTGAGATTTGATAGACTCATCTATCATTACAAAGATGCTTTTTTTCCTTGACATATGATTATTGCAACTGCTATCTAGAAGCCATACTTCATCGAAGATTTACTTTGTAATATCATGAGCAAAAAATACACTATTTTGTTCTTCTCTTTCTTCAAAAGAATTAGAATATTGTCTTCATTTTTTCCACAAATAATGTTCATGATGACCAAACTTTTTGCAATAAAAATGTTGAACTTGTGAATTGCCATAATTTTTATTACCTCTTTCATAGTGGCTATTGCCTCTTCCTCCATTGTTGTTGTAGTTATCTCTAACTCTATTGTTGTTGTTGTTACCTCTTCCTCTATTACTGTTGTAGTTGTAATTACCTCTTCCTCTATTGTTGTTGTAGTTGTAATTACCTCTTCCTCTATTGTTGTTGTAGTTGTTGCTTCCTTTTTTTTTGTTGTTGTGTCTTCCTCATCCAGTACTACTTCCTTTGCTTGCATGTATTTTTCCTATAACATTTTGTGTTCCTTCATAAGATGATGTATTTTTCTTATCCATTGAAATAAAATTTCTTTGAACAACTTGTTCAATAGATTTTTAAGTGGATATATGCATTCTATACTCATGAGTTTGAAGACATACCGTAAAACCATTAACTAAAAATAAGGTTAAATCCTTTGATTCTTCAATAACAATCATAATAGGATCAAAATGTGGAGGGAGGCTTCTCAAAAATAATTCTACAATATTTTTATCTCACAAATTCTCCCCACAAGATCTAATTTGATTCACTAAACCCATCATTTGAGTAAACAAATCCAGCACAAATTTAAAGTCTTTCATAAACAAATTTTAAAAAACTCTTCTTAGTTTCTGAAATTTGATGATTTTTTTTTTTTCATTGATATATCTACAATATATCCCACATCTCTTTTAATTTTTTTGTTGCAAAAATTATTTGAAAAATAGACTCATGTAACGCTTGTTGAATAAGCAAAAGAGCTTTTGAGACCTTGTTTCAATTCTCCTTTAGCTAATCTTGTTGCATTTCAGACCATGTGGCAAGTAGTTGTGCATTTGCAGGTTTTCTGTAACCGATCTCAACCAAGTCCCACAAATATTGAGAGAAAAATTTATCTTCATCTTAATGCTCCAAAATTCATAGTTCTCCCCCTTGAGCAAAGGAATCTGTCATTCATCTATCTTCATCTTAATGCTCCAAAAGTCATAGTTCTCCCCTTGAACAAAGGAATTTGTGGCTTTGACATATTTAAACAATTGTTGCTGGTGGTACCAATGTTCAGTGTAACCGATCTCAACCAAATCCCACAAATCTTGAGAGAAAAATCTATCTTCATCTTAATGCCCTTGAGCAAAGGAATTTGTCATTCGTCTGTCTTCACCTTAATGCTCCAAAAGTCATAGTTCTCTCCCTTGAACAAAGGAATTTGTGGCTTTGACATATTTAAACAATTATTGCTGGAAGTAAATGTTCAACGACTGTCTTTATTCTTTCTTTTGTTTGTATTGTTTTTTCTCTGCAGCCTTTTCTGTCTTCTCCTTACAAACAAACCTAATATTGATAGCACTTTGTTAGATTTAAATTTGAAGAAGAAAAACTATACAAAACATGCTGCAACAAAAATATTTTTCATTCATCTATGCACTTGCACTCTATTCCAAAAGAAAACAGCACACATAAAACCTCCACATTTCCTTATAGCTCAAATGAAAACTTACTTTTATTTTTTATTTTTATATATATATATATATATATATATATATATATATAAACTAGGAAACTATTTCGTCCAAACTAGGAAAAAATAAAAACCTTACATATCTTGGAACACAGAACTATGCTTTCCCTATTTTATTTTGCATGTATATGAAAAATGTCACTCTAATCCTTTGCTGGAACAGTGCAATCATCCTAAATTTTAACAGTAAATGCAGCCCAAAATAAATAGTAAATACAATGCACTGAAAATCTGAGCACTGCAAAATCTGGGACATTCGTATAAAATTCACCTAGATATTATGGACACTGTAAGATTTCCTTGTCCGTTACACATTAAGCATTAACTTCTTCAACAATTTCGTCGGGGCAAAGTTAGTCATTTCTATTGAGGATCAGCATCTGGACTTCTCCTAATTAATATTAATTGCAAAACATTAATGAGCCCCGAAGAATGATTGGTCTTTACAATCCAGTTAACGGAACACTTTGTGAACTTCCTCCTCCATTCACATATACGCAAGATAATATATACAATTCGCTAGGAATTGTGAGCGGGGAGTATGGAGATACTTAGAAAGTGGTGGGACAGCAATGGAAACAGCATGGGATAGACATGTATCATTCTTTATCCAATTCATGTACAACGCGTCTCATCTTATCGGGAATATTATTTTGTGTGGGTCAAACCCTATTTTCCATAATGGTTTATCTTTTTGCATTGGTAGCGATTGTGATAAAACTGTTATTACGAATTACTGTTATCAAAGAAGACTCAATAAATACCAGATCAGACCTGATTTTTCTGTCGTTGCCCGCAATATGGCCCTTTCATTACCCACGACCAATGAAGTTGTTTTCATGTGCGTCTTCCATAATATTTGTTGGAGATTTAGATTCTGGTGGTCCAGTTGTGAGGGAGCTTCACTTTGATTACTTCCTTCACATGTCTCTCAGTTTATGACTCTTTGTTTGTATCTCTCATGCACTGTACATGTCTCTCAGTTTATGACTCCTTGTTTGTATCTCTCATGCACTGTAGTTGGTAAGTTTGTATGTTTTGTGGGTCAGAGAGCCAATGCTGGTGATGCGATACACATATAATACAATCATAAAGAAGTGTGTTTTTTTGTTAAAGTTGTCGTCTTCGAAAGATTAGAGGGAAATGATGTACTTTTATATCTGCTGGGGCTTTCCATACGTAGGCCTGACGTTGAGCTCTAAATACTATGAGTTCGTTTTCAAAATTACTCATCTTCAACAATATTATATTAGTAATTTATGTATTAATATCTTTGAAGAATTTTAAATTAAAGACACTTGTAAAAACACTTATGTATTAATAAAAACACTTATGCCTCTCGCTCCTGTTCTTCACTCTTTTCCCTTTGAGCAAGAGGCCCCTGCACTCCTTGTTTTCCTTCTAGTTGTTCTTTAAGGATAGTACGGTCTGCTTTGGTGGTGGATGGCAGTGTCTGTTGCTGGTCGGGGACCTTACTAGTTTTGTTTGGATCTCTTATGGGTGCGGTAAGACATTGTAGATCTGGCTAGTTTCTTGTGGGGAAAAGAGCTACATGCCGGCCCAACCAACGGGGGTGATTTGGGGCTTTGGTTGTAGTGCGTATGGTTCTGGTTGGTTCTTGACTTGCTTGGTTTGGTGTGTATGGGTCCTCTTGGGTTGGTTGCTTGCTAGGAATCTTGGTCAATCAGTTCTCCTTTTCTTTTTGGTTTCGGCATACTACTGAATATCCGATTGGGGTCCCTGGGGGAGGGATCAGACCAATGCTTGAACCAAACCTGCTGGGATGAATGTGGGGTGTTGTTGTTGCAGTAGCTATTGGTTGTTTTCCTTGGTTGTTGCCAAGTTAGGGTCTTGTTTCTCGGGTGGTTGATTGGTATTTTCGGTTGCAGAGTTCCTTTCTCCAGATCTTTTTGTGGGGAGTGTTGTCGTCGCGGTTGCTCAGTTTGGCTGGGTGTTTTCAATGCAGCACCTGCTTGTCTTTTGGGTCTTTCCTCCTCGACTGGAGATGTTTTTCATGGGTATATTTTTTACTGGGCCTTGGATGGTGCCCTGGTTAACTGGGGCCTCTAGGTTCCTTCTCTGGCTTACCAAGGTTGGTTCTGATGGTGAAGGTTGGTTCGTGCAAGGTCCTTTACTTCTAATTATTTGTTGCACTTTCCTCTTAGTTGAAGAATCTTTTGGTGTGTGTGAGTTGTAGATCTGGATGTCCACTAGATGGCTTGTTCATGTTTATGCATTTTCACAAGTTTCATGTTCTGTGGTGCCACTAGTTTAGTGGTGCCAATCTTCCCTGTTTGTGCTTTTGCACGAGGATAGTGTTTTGTGGTGTCGTAGGGTAATGTTTTGTGGTGTCGTAGGGTAGTGTTTTGTGGTGTAGCTCATGGGTTTTTTTTTGAGGGATATATGTCTCGGTGTGCTCATGCAAGAGGATTTTTGTTCAGTGGTTTTGGAAGCCTGAAGTTGTTTTCTATTTGAATTTGTTGAGCAGGATTTTTCTGGTTATATGTACATGGCTCTTAATAGCTTTAATTAGATTTCATACCCTTCGGATGGTGTGGCCTTTTTATCCTGTCGATTGGGTAGTGTGCAAAATTTTTAAACTTTTAAAATTTTATTGCATTCACCGTTTCGATGAGGAGAGGTTTGTGTGAGCTTTCAAATTGTGCATTTTTTATTTTTCTGCCTCTCAATTTCTTTGTACTCACCCGTGTGGTTGGTTGTTGTTGGTTGTTTTTCTCCTTTGGGGTGGACGGTTGTTAGTCTCCTTTTGGAGATAGTTGTTGGGGTGAGTTCGGTTTTTCTCCCTTTGGGAGTTGTTGTAAAAGGTTGTGGGATTCCTTTCAAAACCCTCTTTCCTTAATAATATATATATAAAAAAATTATATTATCAAGGATCAAAATATTTTACATAGAAACTGAAATAGGAACATGTGGAATTACCACAAACAAGCCAAAATTACAAACCAGGAACATGTGGGATTACTCCAAATAAGCCAAAATTACAAACCAATACAAGAGGCAAGAACAAGACACACCGAGAGAGAACAAACCAAACCCAAAATTTGAGCAGGAAGACATACACAATCATGAACCATGCCAAGACCAAAGGAGCAAAGACATTTAGTCAAGAACAACCTTATTGGAAGCACACATTCTCCTTAAAGGTGCAAATATTGAGTCCAATACACTTGACAATGAAAGCCATATGAAGTTTGAGATTTCTTTGGGCATTGATAGGGCCTAGGACACTGCCAATTAGAGATGAGTGAGTGCAATAAATATTTGAATTACAAGCATGCTTTGAAACATGGTTTATTGGAATTGGCTTGCGATAGTGACAAGGATGAAAGTTGATAGTCTCGGGGTTGATACTAAAGCAACTTTGCTTTGGCGTGGCCACATTGATGTTGTCATGACCTTGATGGGACCATGAAGAGAAAAAAATGGGCTATATTTTGACATGGATGTCCAACCAAGGTAAGAAGCGATGGGTGGACCAATCATGAGGGTTTAGGTCACTTTTGACACAAAGGATGAAACCCAACTGAATGAAGGTGGGCCTCCAAGACGCAAATTAGAGAAGAAAAATGTCATCATTCTAGCTACTTTGCACAAGTTCCATGGGAAACTCATTCCTCCAAGTAATAAGAGACTCCTCGTAGAATCCTTTGTTGGTAAGGGAGTCAGCAACTTTGTTTCCTTTTTTGTATGTATGTTGAATGATTGTGCTGGACAATCGAGAAGTCATGAGTTTGCATTCACCTATCAGGTTCCAGAGATTCCATGGTGGAGAGTGGTTATCTTTTAGCCAATTGATAGTAAGCAATGAATCACCTTTGATGATGTGGTCGAGGTTCAATTCTTGCATGATAAGAAGTCCTTAGAAAATGGCTCTAGATTTTGATGTTGTCTACATGGGCTCTAATGATTTTCCCTCTACTATCTCTGATGATGCATCCTACACTAGCAAATTCAAGATTGCCTTTTCTACAATGTCAAAATTCAATTTAATCCATCCCACCAGAGGAGGAATCCACCTTATGGATGACCTGCTGGTACGAGGTGGGGTGGTATCCAAGGAACACTTGAGATTGAAAGCATTAAAAAGATGAATTTAAAGGCTTTTTTGGGGGGTTTTCGAAGACTATAAATGATGGGAATTCTCAAGGGTGTGGCTTAAGACTCAATGGAGAAAAATTTGATGATTGGAACTGACATTATTGAAGATACAATTGTTGCATTCAAGCCATATCTACCACTGGTAGTGGCGGAGATACAAAGACCAAAGGAAGGTAAGTTTGGGATTGGAAAAAATTTTAGGCCATTGCTCGAATAAATGGTATAGGGTAGAGGGTTGATCTCATTAGATATTGAAGGATTCAAAAAGGGATTTCAAGACCTGCAAGGAAAAGGAAAAATTCATGAATAAATGGTAGGAGGATTATCCTTTAGACTTACACATCATGCAATGATTAGTAATAATAAAACCTTTAGCTTTGAAATTATCAATAGTTAGAATTTTGGTTTGAGATGCAAGCCATGAAAATAAGCTAACCTTAGTAATTAGATGTTTGATCCATATGATTTTTTCCATGGTCAAGGTTTGAGCTGGAGATACTGCGAATGGTATACTAATTTGACTGAGAAAAGAGCATCTTCACATAGTTTCTAGATTCAGGAGTCTCTAGTTTGGATGTTAGGGATAATGTAGTCTTTGAGAATTTTGTTGAGTTCTCTAGCTGTATCTTGAATATTATTGTTTTGATTGATGGCAGTAATGCTCTTCCATTTGCGATAGTGGGAACCTGAATCAATAAAATCAGTGATCCTACCTTCCTAGAGAAAAGCAGTGGTGGGTTTGAGGATAGCAAAATTTGTCCTGTGTTAATGAGGGGATTATTTTGAAGAGAAATAAAGAGCCCCAATAAACTAAAATAGAAAATCAGTAATAATAGAATCAAAAGAAGTTTGTAGATTCACACATTACACAATTTTTATTTTTGAAACCATCAACTGGGTAAAAACCACCACAATATTTTATTATTATTGCATTAACTTGATCACCTTCAATACAATAATATTCTCCTTCTATCTCTCTCTAAACCCTTATTCAAGTGTGATATATATAACCAAGGCACATGCACAAATTTTTACAATATCATGGGTGAAAAAAAATAGGATCAAATATAGTAACCCTACAAGCCCATGTGGGTGTAAAAATAACTTAAAGCCTAACCCCAAACCCCGATGAGGATAGGTACAGAGTGTCTAGTGCATTTTAGTGTTAACCCCACCATAATAACATGGAAATTATTCAACATATTTCCAACATTCTTCCACTTGTTTAATACTTTCCATAGGGGCTATCAACTACCATTTTAAACTATGAAGGGCAACCATACCCATAGATCTCCTACACCAAGAATTTTTTTTATTAGGTACATCCTTTGTTAACGAATCATTAGTATTCTTCTCTGTATCAACTTTCTCCAATATCGCGTGGTTCTCTTGAACCATCTCTCTCACAAAATGGTATTTTATATCAATATGTTTTAATCGATCACTAAAACTAGAATTTCTTGCTAGAAATATTATACTTTGATTATCACTGTTAATTCTCACAACCTTCTTTTTAATGCCAAATGTTGAACACAACCTTTGTAGCCACATTGCTTATTTATTGGCATGAGTTTCTGCAATGTACTATGTTTCTGTAGTGGATAAAGTAACAACTTATTATTTTTTACTCATCCAACTTACTACCCCTCCAAACAGACTAAACACATAAGCACTTGTGGATCTTCTCTTATCTAAATCTCTAGCCCAGTCAACATCCACAAACCCTTGTAGATTTAAAATATTATTGTCTCTAGATTTTCCTTCATAACAAATAGCATAATCTAAAGTTCTACGCAAGTATCTGAAGATCCTCTTCACAACAGTCCAATGTTCCTTTCTAGGATTGGACATATATCTGCTAAGTACTCCCAATATATGTGTAATATCAGGTCTAGTACATACCATTGCATACATCAGACTGCCTACATCACCAACATAAGGAACATGATGCATTTATTGAATTTTGTCATCTATTTTAGGACATTGTTCAACAGATAACTTTTGACCAATTGGATATGGAGTACATACTAGTTTACAATCATGCATTCTAAACTTCTATAGTATCAAATCAATATATTTCCTTTGATTTAACCACAAATTTATATTTGCATGATCCCTTATTATTTCCATACACAAAATAAATTTTGTAGCACCCAAATATTTCATGTCCAATTTAGAATATAACTTATATTTTAGTAACTTTATAATCTCCTTATTGTTACCAATTAACAACATGTCATCCACATACAATACAATGATAAAAAAAATGACACCTTCCTTTTTAAAATATACACATGGATCTACTTTCAATTCCAAGTGTCAAAATAAACCTATTAAATTTTTTATTCTACATCCTTTGAGATTGCTTCAACCCATAAAGAGAATTATTTAGCTTCCATATCAGGTCCTCCTTACCTTTTAGCTTAAATGACGGGGAACCAGAAAATAGACATGCACACACTCACGCAATATTCAGAAATCTTCGTCTATTAAATCTGAAAATCATACATAAAATGCCCGCAGGCTTACAATAGCTAGCTCCCGGCTTAGCTTTACACTTCTACACTTTCGCGTCTATTCCCCGATCCACCGTCCCAAAAAATACAATAAACTGGGTTTTTATAGAGGCCCCGACCCTCTGAAGCATCAACTCATGCATAAAAGGATTCACCAACCTGATTAATTACATTAACACAAAAATCGGGACACCAACCCGATTAAAGACCCCTCTCCGCATGGTCCCTGTCACCACTGAATCCGTCAGATTCTCTATGCACCCATCCTCTTCGTTCCCCGTGCTTCTAGGTAATCCCCCGCTTTAACTTCAGCTTGTGCCATGTGTCATCTTTGAACGGTTCCTGAAAATACCGTTCCTGCCATCTCTTTCTCTTCCCATGCCTTCTCTCTTCGTCGCGATATCGTGATGTTTCTGCTCCTCTGTTCTTTGTTGCAATTTTTGTCATGATATCGTGACATGTCGCGATATCGCGACCAACTCTCGCTGCTTGCATGCTTTCAAATTCTTGTCACGATATCGCGACGTCACGATATCGTGACGTCTCCGCTGCTCCCTCTGTTTGCTTCGTTTTGATCATGATTTTGTGACGTGTCATGAAATTGTGACACGTCCGCTACTCTGCTTCGCTGCTGCCCTGCTGTCATGATTTCATGATGTCATGATTTTGCGACATGTCACGAAATCGTGACAAATCCCACTGCTTTGCTCTAACTCCATCTTGACATCACGATTTTGCAACGTTGCGATTTTGCTACATTTTTCTCCTTCTGCCTCAGCCTCGCCAGGACGTCGCGATTTCATGACGTCGTGAAATCACAACATCACAATTTCGCTATAGCTTTCCTCTTCTGCCTCCAACTTGCTAGGACATCATGATTTTGCAACGTCGTGAAATCATGATGTCGCGACAACTTTCTACCTTCACCTTCGCTTCTGCTTTTACATCACGATTTCATGATGGTTGCGATTTTATGACATGTCACGAAATCATGGCCCCTGCTGCTGTATTTTCTCTCTCCTACAAACTGTCATGATTTTGTGATGTCACAAAATCATGACAGTTTCTACTGTGAACTTCCTCTTTGCCTTCTGCTTCTTCTTCTTCTTCCTGAGCTGACTCTTCAGCACTGGCTTTCCCGCAACTGGACGTCTCTACATCGGATGTCCCCGGATGCTCCTGCATCAAACACCTAGGGTTAGAGGAGAAGTGATCTTCACTTCTGCATGGTCTGGTTGTTGCCTCCTGCAACACCTCCAGACAGATTCCTTCACTGCTGCATGCTTCTTCTGTAGCCTGCTTCAACTCTTTCTTTTGCACAAAAAAATCTGTCTTCTTCCGGGCAAGTCCCGACACTACTGCACATCTCCACAGCCTTCTTCAGCTTCTCCTATTTCTTTCTTTGTCTTTCTTCCCATATTTTACGCTTCTCCTCTTGCTCCCGCAATTTCATTTGGAGCCACTCTTCTTGCAGGGACTTCAACTGTTTTGCAAAGCTATGAATTCTTCTTCTGTCACCATATCTTCCTTGCTATCTCGGCTTCTTCGAGGATGCATTTTTTTTTTCTTAGCTTTTACTCACAAAGCTCAATAGATTTCAGTGTAGCTGCCTCACATCCGATGATCTGCTAACATACTCTTTTTCTCTCTTAGAACCCTACCACAGATCTTGATATAACTACCTCACATCTGATGATCTGTTACACACTCAGGAACATTAGCTCTGATACCACTGATGAGGAACTAGAAAACAAACACGCACACCCTCACCAATATTCATAAATATTTGTCTATTAAATCTGAAAATCATACATAAAATGCCTACAGGCTTACAATAGCTAGCTCCCGGCTTAGCTTTACACTTCTACACTTTTGCATCTATTCCATGATCCACCGTCCCGACAAATACAATAAACTAGGTTTTTATAGAGGCCCCGACCCTCTGAAGCATCAACTCACACATAAAAGGATTCACCAACCTGATTAATTACATTAACACAAAACTAGGACACCAACCTGATTAAGGACCCCTCTTCGCACGGTCCCTGTCACCACTGAATCTGTCAGATTCTCTATGCACCCATCCTCTTCGTTCCTCGTGCTTCTAGGTAATCCTCCCCGCTTTAACTTTAGCTTGTGCCATGTGTCATATTTGAATGGTTCCCAAAAATACCGTTCTCACCATCTCTTTCTCTTCCTGCGCCTTCTTCTCTCTCTATCGTGATATCGTGACATGTTGTGATATCGTGACATTTCTGCTCCTCTGCGCTTCCTTGCCATTTTGGTCGTGATATCACGACATGTCACGATATCGTGACCAACTCTCGCTGCTTTCCTGCTTTCAAATTCTTGTCATGATATCATGACGTCATGATATCGTGACATCGTGATATCATGACGTCTTCACTACTCCCTCCGTTTGCTTCGTTTTGGTCACGATTTCGCTATGTGTCACAAAATCGTGACACTTCCGCTGCTCTGCTCTGCTGCTGCCCTGCTATCGCAAAATCACGATGTCACGATTTCGCAACATGTCACGAAATTGCGACAACTCCTGCTACTTTGCTCTAACTTCGTCTTAATGTTGCGATTTCGTGATGTCGCAAAATCACGACGTCGTGATTTCGCTACAGTTTTCTCCTTCTGCCTCAGCCTCGCTAGGACGTCATGATTTTAGGACGTCATGAAATTGTGACGTTGCGATTTCACTACAGCTTTCCTCTTCTACCTCCAACTCGCCAGGACGTCACGATTTCGCTACAGCTTTCTGCCTTCACCTCCACTTCTGCTTTTATGTCATGATTTTGCGATGATCGTGATTTCGTGACATGTCACGAAATTGTGGCCCCTGTTGCTACATTTTCTCTCTCCTGCAAACTATCGTGATTTCGTGACGTCATGAAATTATGACAGTTTCTGCTGTGAACTTCCTCTTTGCCTTCTTCTTCTTCTTCTTCTTCTTCCTGAGCCGACTCTTCAGCATTGGCTTTCCTGCAACTGGATGTCTTTGCATCGGATGTCCCTGGATGCTCCTGCATCATTAAAGCATTATGGTTGCGATATATATATCTTCATAAAGTTCACCATGTAGTTTACATCCATCGGTTCTATTTCAAAATCAAAAAAAAAAATAGTCAACAAAAATCTAATTGAAGTTAGTCTAGCCACGGGAGAAAAAATCTCACAAAATTCAATTCCCTCAACTTGAGAGAATCCTTTTACTACCAATAGAGCCTTGTACTTCTCAAAATTTACTTCTACATTGTACTTCTTCTTGAATAACCACTTAAAAGCAATAGGTTTTCTACCAGGAGGTAATTTCAGCAAGTCTCATGTCTTATTTTTATCCAAGGACTCATTTTCTTCTTCCATAGCCATTTACTAAGATTTATTCTCACTTGATTGAGGTGCCTCCTTTATATTTTTGGGTTCTTCATCAGAAACTAATGAATTAAATGCAGAATAATAATTTGAAGGACTATACCTATCTCGAAGTCTTCTCTCTCAATTTGATCTCCTCAAAATTGGAGATCTAGGTTCTGCATCTTCAACTTCTTCCTCACTTTCTTGATCTAAATATTCTATAATTCAGGTTCTACCACAGGTTTTTCCTCCTGTTCCAATTTTATCTACACTATTTCTGGTTCTTTGCTTGGTTGCATTTACAAATTTAAAACCCTTTTTTTTTTCTAAAGATCACATTATGACTGTAAACAACCTTCTATATTTCTAGATTCCATAACTTATATCCTTTAACACAAGTACTATAACCCATAAATATGTATTTTTTAGATTTATAGTCTACCTTTGTTCTTTTCTCTTTTGGGACATACATATGAGCATCATAGCCAAAAATATATCTAAGAGGGTGTTTTACCAATCCATACATCCTATGGATTCTTGTCCACCAGAGCTAAGGTAGGATATCTATTGATAAGGTAACAAGCTGTTAACACAACTTCTATCTAGAATTTCTTTTCAAACCCTACATCACTTAACATACTTCTAGCCTTATCCATCAATATCCTATTCATTCATCCTGCAACCCCATTCTATTGTAGAGTATACAGTGTTGTTCTTTGTCTTTATATTCCACAGTACTTACTCAAATTCATTAGAGCAATGCTCACCATCATTACCACTTCTCAAAAGCTTTATCTTTTCTCTATATAATTTTCTACAAGAGCCTTAAACTCTTTAAATTTATAAAAAACCTCAGATTTATTTTGTAGAAAATATACCCAAGTCCTTCTTGAGAAGTCATCTATAAATGTAACAAAATAGATAGATTTACCTAAAGATGGTACTTTTGTAGGTCCAAACACATCAGTGTGAACTAGATGTAGAATTCCTTTAGACCTTGTAGAAATACTTGGAAACTTGAGTCTAGTTTGTTTCCCAAAAACGTAGTGCTCACAAAAATCAAAATTTAATGTGCAATCAAAAATTCCTTCAGCCATACCTTTCATTTTAAATGTTTGAAATCCTTTCTCACCAATGTACCCCATGCATTTATACCACACCATTTTCTTAAATATAGGAATACTTGAAGCCATTTTAGTCGTATTATTTTCCTATACCATCAAAGAATTATTGCAGTTAATGCTTACAATTATAGCCTCAAGTCTGAACAATGTTCCTATGCAAAATCCCCTTGCCAACACCAAATATCCACTAATTATCTTGTAGCTATTCTTACTAAATACCACTATCACACATGTATCATTCATCTTAATCACGGATATCAAATTCCTTGTCAAACTCGAAATATGTAACACACCAAGAAGGGTTTTAATTATTTCTTATTTTAACCTTAGCTTGACTCTTACTTGACCTATTATTTTATATGTCAAATTGTCTTCTAAGAATACTTTACCTCCATCTATATTTTCATATTCATTGAACCCTTCCCTATAAGGAGTCATATAAAAATATGCACATGAGTCAATCAACCATGAGTCATGGCATTCACTTGAGCATGTTGCAACTAAGAATATGTTTCTTGAATTTTCATTTGTGGTCTTCTTTTCTATCAAAGTTTCTTCATCATATGATAAATTATTAAAAGCCTTTTTAGATCTACAGTCTATTTTATAATGCTTTGCTTTACCACAATTCCAACATTTCCTTTTTCTAGGGCAACATATTTACCCCTAGATTTTTATTTCTTTTATCTTCATTTTTTTTATCCTTATTTATTTTTACTTCTTTGTTTAGAATGACCTCTCACAACCAAGGCATCCTTTTTATGATAATCCTCAAAATATTTTTGTCTCATCTCCTCTAAAAACAAATTTTCTACTATATTCTCTACTTTCAATGTAGATGTAGTATTTGTGATAGCCATAACTAGGTTATCCCATGAATCAAGTAATGAAGAAAAGTAAAGTAATACATTTTTTCTCTTCATTTATTTTTACTTCTATAGAGGCTAGTTGACTTACCATAGTGTTAAAAGCATTCAAATGTTCAGCCATAGAGTCACCATCATTCATCTGAAGTGAATACAACTTGTTTCAAAAAAATATTTATTTACCAGTGACTTTATCTGATATAATATTTCCAACTTCTCCCATAACATATTTGTTGTGGTATCTATAGGTACATTGAACAATACCAAGTTAGATAAGTACAAAATGATAGAGCTCTTGGCCTTCTAATAAATTTTTAGTCAATCCTCATTTATCATCAATGTTGGTTTTGCTTTTGAGATCGTAATGCATTGATACCTATAAACCAACAGATCCTCCATATTGAGTTTTCACAAATCAAAATTCTATCCATTAAATTTTTTAATATTTATTTGTATGCTTCCTATATTTCTCCTTTGCCTGGATCCTTTCATGTATGACTCCCACTCAAGAATTAATTTATCACATGGTTGAAACCCTTACTCCTCAAACAAACCTAAAACCTAGCTCTGATACCAAATGAAAAAAAATAAAGAGCTCTGATAAAATAAAATAAAAAGGTAGTAATAAAATATTATTTGGAGAAACACATAAGATGCCTGAAAAATCGTAAAACGTATCCACCAATTTTCATATCATTTGGAGCAACACAGATCCTAACACATCCCTATGTGTGAACAAGATATTTGGCAAGCGGCTATGTGAGGGTTTCATTTGGTTTGAGTGCAAGCAGCTCCATAGGTTGTTTTTTAGGGCCTTCAGGCCCTAGCGGCCAATATTTTTATGGTTTATGTTCAATATTTTAGTAGGAAATGTTGTAGGGGATCCAAGATGGGTTAGAAATTTATCTTTCAATAGATCATACTATGAACTTGAGTGACAATTGCTTCCAATTTGCTGCACAAAATAAAAGTGAAAACCATACCTTTCCACGACATCTAGGTCAAGGATTAAAGAGATCACAAAACAAGTTTCAAGTAGTTGATCAAAAAATGACTCATATCTCAAGTGAATCTGGTGCTAAGGTGCACCCACAAAATAATTCTACTGTGAAAACCCTTGTCAAGGGTAAGAATTTTGAAGACTCAGTCCAAAAAATGAATTTTAGGGATGCCCTTCATGGTGGACAATGTCAACCCAATGCTAATATCAATCTTAGGGCTTCCCATAAACCTCTAAGAATACCTAAGATTGATCTCAATAAAACGAAGTCAGGATGTCTTAAAGCAGCTGATGGAACTCCTATTCTTAAGGTTGATATGGGTAAAATTTAGACTGGCATTGAATATTTGGAAAAAATAGGACTAATTTATCGGTTCGTGGGTTTTCATTCAAGTCTATCTACTTTCAAAGTCTGGGTTGCAAAAATCTGGAAAACTAAAGGTGAGTTACAAATATCTATTTATCAAAATGGTTATTTTCTTGTTTTATTTGATAATAATGAAGATAGAGAGAAAATGTTTCAAGGGGGTCCTTGGTTTTTTGTAAGGGCGGGGATTTTCATGAAGCCCTGGCATACTAAATTTAAATCTGAAGAAGAGATGCCTTCTATAGCTCCTGTGTGGGTTAGACTCTTTGGCATCCCTATTGAATTTTGGAATCCTACTATTTTTCTTCAATTGGAAACTCTTTAGGAACTTTTATGATGATTTTTGATTGTACTCAAAATTTTGAACATATTATTTATGCTCGGATTTGTGTTTTAATGGATTTTGACAAACCCTTAACTAAAAAGATCACATTACAATTTGGGGAAGACACTTGGGAGGAAGTAGTGGACTATGAGAATATTTATTTTCATTATAGAATTTGCCCTGAATATAGTCATTTGGCCAGTGCTTGCCCAAATAAAATACCTGATCAAAAGAAAGAAGATATAAACTCAACATGTTTCCAAATACCTAAGAAGAAGAACACTCAGAAAAAACCAGTTATGAAGGATCAATCAAAGTCATCTGCTAATATGTTTGAAATCATTTCCACAAATGATGTCCCAAGCGAGGAAGAGGAAATAATGGAAACTGAAATATTATAAACATAATTTAAATATGAAGGGAAGAACTCAGAGACAAACCAACAAATCAAAGGTTTTCAACAAAAAAAAAGGAGAATTTACACAAGAAAAATAATCTTTCAAATGTGAAAAATTCAAATAATACAGATCCCAATATAGACTTCATTGAACCATCTAGTAAAATTTTGGTTGTGTACAAGCATTCTTCAAGGTTATAATCCATCTCAGATTCAATTGGAATAAGTCAAGAAATAGGGAAAAAAATTTGAATATGGATTCTAATCAAAAAGCAGGTCACAAGACCAATCAATATCATACGGTAAAAGAAGGTGAAAAGCTTGTAGAGGAAGGTAATATTAATGCTATTACCAAATTTTTTAGCCCTGGTATTAATGAAGATCATCACTTGGAATATTAGAGGACTCAAAGGAAGTCTTTCAAAACAAAATGAAATTATAAGAATGATTCAGATAAATCATCCACATCTTGTTTTCCTTCAAGAAACAAAGATGCCAATGGAGGATATGGACTCAATTGCCAGTAAAATTTGGCTAGCTAGAAAAGTGGTTTCCCTCAGTTCCCAAGGGACTTTGGGTGGCATTGATTGTCTTTAGGACCCAAAAGAGGTAGTTATTCACCATATTGTTGGCATTTGGGGTTTGTTGGCTAAAGCTATTCAAAGGAGACATTTCAACTAGATTATGCTCTGCATTACTATTTATGCTTCGATTTATTTGGAGGAAAAAAAATACAGTGGAAGGGTATTACCCATATTATCTCTCATTTTCCTAAAGCTTGGATCTTGATCGAAGGATATTTCAATACCATGCTCTCTCTAGATGAGAAAATGGGAGGAAATAGAAATTTGGACAAAAGGACTGACCTCATGAGCGAATACATTGCAAACCTCCATCTTGTGGATATCCAACCAGATAATGTCATTATGACTTGGTCTAACAAAATGCAAGGCTTAGCTTGTATAATGGAGAGATTGGATAGGTTTTGGATCTCTAAAAATTTCTTAATCCATGGTCACATTCCTAAAGTGAAGACTCTTAATAATGCTAGTTTGGATCATTGGCCAGTCATGGTGGAAATTTGGAAAACCAATGTGAGTTTCTCTCCTTTTTGTTTTCAATTAATGTGGCTTAGAGACATTTCCTTCAGACCTCGTGTGCAACAATGGTGGAAGGAATGCAAACCTAGGCATGGGACTAAGATGTTCTGTTTTGCCAAAATATTGCAATACATTAAATCCAAAATCAAGACTTGGAACTAGAAAGAGTTTGGGGATGTTCATAAAAAAACATGAAGTTATTGCTTATATTGAAAATTTGAATAAGAAAATCTGTTTAGATGGCCTCACATAGAAGAGAAGTGAAGATGAAATTAAACTCACAACTCAGTTAGAGGAATGGAAAAAAAAAGAAATATTATGGAAGCAAAAAACTAGAATTCAATGGCTCAAAGAAGGAGATCGAAATACAAATTTCATCCACAAATCTCTTCTATCTCGAAGATATCACAACTTTATTTCTTCCTTAAAATAAGATTTTAGATATGTTATTTATACTTGGGATGGCATGAAATCTATTGTTGTTGATTACTTTTCCAATCTTTTTGCTGCTACTCCTCTTGACTCAGGTTTACAACAAAATAATCTTCAAGAAATCCCTTCTCTTATCATTTCTGAGGAGAACTCTATTTTGACTGCTCCTGTTACTATCAATGAGCTTCAACAAGTAGTTTTTAAAATGCAAAAATAGAAAACCCCATGTCCTGATGGTTTTCCCATTGAGTTCTACGAAGAGTTTTGATATCCTTCATGTTGATTTATTAGAGGTGGTGGAAGAAGCCAGGAAAGCCAAAGAAATTTTGAAGGTTATCAATAAAAATTATATTACTCTTGTTTCTAAAGATCAAGAGGTTGATGATATCTCATCTTTTAGACCTATTGCTTTATGTAATGTTCTTCTCAAAATCATTACTAAAATCATGGCAGAAAGGTTGAAGACTCTTTTGCCTAAGATTATTTTCCCAGAGCAAGGGGGTTATGTGGAAGGAATTCAAATAGTAGATGAGATAGTTCTTTCTCAGGAAGTCATCCATTCCATGGATATGCAAAATTCTCCTTCCATGTTCATTCGGTTAGACTTATCCAAAGCTTATGACAGACTGGATTGGCACTTCCTTATCAACTTTTTAAGGCAATTTGGTTTCTCTAAGGATTGGATGGATTGGATTATGGGATTTATCTCTTTAGTTTCCTACTTAGTTCTTATCAATGGCAAGCCTTCTCAGTCATTCCCAGCTTCTAGAGGTATTAGGCAAGGTGACCCACTATCCCCTTATTTATTCATCATTCTTTTTGAATGCTTGGGTAGGACTATAACCAAAAAGAGGGAAAACAAAACCCTTGAGGGATTTACCATTGCTCATGGAGCTAGACCTATCTTTCATATTAAATTTGTGAATGAATCTACTCTTTTAGGTAAAGCTACAGTTAAGGAAGCTTCTAATATTAAGCAAATCATTAGATGTTTTTCTAAGGCTATTGGGTAGTTGATTAATGAAGACAAATCTAAAGTTATTTTATTTCACTGCTCTACTAGATAGGAATCCATGGTCTTGGATAAATTAAGATATAAGAAGACCTATCTTCCAATAAATTATTTAGGTATTCCCATAAATATTCAAAGTCAGAAAAATAAAGATTGGAATTTGTTGTTGGACAAAGTCAAGAAGAAAATTGGAAAGTGGACCAACAAGTGGCTTTCTTCTGGGGGTAGAATTACCTTGGTAAAATTAGTATTTCAAGCTATTCTTATTTATGTTTCTTCCATTTTGAATATCCCAAAGGTTGTTATTTGAGAATTGGATCAAATTAGTCATCGTTTCCTTTGGAGTGGTACTAATGAGAAAAGAAAATGGGCCTTGTTGAAATGGGATACTTTATGTCTTCCTAAGAGTGAAGGGGGGTTAGCATTCCAGTATTCTATTAATAATAACAAAGCTTTAGCTGCTAAATTAAATTAGAGGATGTTGCATAACCCCAATGCTCTTTGGGACAATAATCTCCATGCTAAATATGTTGAGAACAAAAGTCCTAAAGACCTTGTTCGCTATCAACTTCCTACCAAAGGTTCTCCCATTTTAGCAGTTCTTAATACTGGTGAGGATTTGATAAAGAAAAATTTATTTTGGATCATTCATAATGGTCAACAGGAAAATTTTTGGATAAATTCTTGGGATGGTCACAAGCCTTTGATAACTTAGTTTCGTGATTGGAGGCCTTGGATGGAGGAGCTTCACCGAGCTAATTGGATAAAGGTGGCTAAGTACTGTTGATACCATACTGGTAATTCAAAGGTTGGTAGATATTGGATCCCTATTGAGGACTGGCCTATTCAAATCCCAGAAAGGCAAATACAAGATATTCAAGGCATCCTTCATATGAGATCCCTCTCTTGGTCCCATGAAAAATATTGTTTTGGTTAGGAAAAAACTACTAAGGGTGACTATTCAGTTGCTCAAGGTTATTTGACCTTATGCCATAATAATCTCAACTATTCTTCTAACATCTTTTCTCGATTGTGGGATCAAAATATCTAGCCTAAGGTGAGGTTATTTAATTGGCTTTTATTGCATCGTAGGATGCTTACTGGTGAGCAACTTATGAAGCATGGTTTTCATGGCCCTTTTAGATGTGAAATGTGTGAAGAGAATGTAGAAAATATCAACCATATTTTTATTCAGTGTACTTTAGCCTCTGAGCTATGGAGGAGAATGACCACTTTACTTGGCTTACAGTGGTCCAATTTTTTTACTTTTAAACAACTTTGGAGAGATTGGCCTAATCAAGAGGGTGTTCATCATTTTATTAGGTAGTTAGTTTGGATGGGTTCTACCATTCTTCTTTGGAATATTTGGAATGAAAGGAACAACTGAATTTTTAATCAAGATAGGAAGGATATTCACTATATTTGACAAAAGACCATAGCCAACTTAGTTGAATCATTCCATCAACTCATTAATCACCCCCAAAACTCCCACCAAATATGGGATCAAGTGATGCAAAGATTGAATATTAAATCTTCTAAGGGGAACCAACTTAAAGGGAATGTGAGTATTAGTATGATGGATGGGACTAGAAATTGACAACCTCCTCCTAAGGATTTTGGAAAAGTCAATACTAATGGAGCCTCTAGAGGGAACCCTAGAAAAGCCAGTGTGGGAGGAATTGGTAGAATTTCATATGGCTCCCTGGTTTTTACTTTTTCTAAGAATTTGGGTATTATTTCCAATGACCTTGCTGAGGGGTATGGTATCCTCAAAGGCCTTCAGGAGACTACTAAGGTTGGTTGGAAAAATGTGTTAGTTGAGTCTGACTCTCAACTTATGATTAATATCTTGAATACTCCTAAGAATAATAAGGTGGATTGGAGAATAAAAATAATTATTGAGAACATTCAATTAATCCAGATGCGATTTTTAAAAGTTGATTACAATCATGTGGTCAGAGATCAAAAAAAGAGTGCTGATGCTTTAGCTAATTGGGCTTTGGAAAAAGCTGATGTGACCAGGAGATAGGTAGGTTTAATCAAATTGATAATTGCATTAACATTATATTTAGGAATAAAGCATTCATTTAAATAGATTACAAAATAGAAATAAAACTAATCTCTCTATATCCATGCTAACTGAACGCTAATGTAGGCAGAGTGTTGGGTTTAGAACTCTTACCTAGGATATTTAGGATTAACCATTAGATATTTAAGACAATAAATATCTACATGGTAGAAATTAAAAAGTAGAAAAGTAAATGTAATAATATACCTATGTAGTATAATGCAATATACTACATATTTTACCCTAACATCCCCCTTTATTATATTATTTTGATATACAAAGTTTACTTTGGAACAACTCAAATTTGACACGTCCAAGTGCCTTGGTGAAGATGTCAGCAACATGTTCATTGATGGGAATGTATTGGAGATTGATTATGTGTTTAAGAACTTCATCACGAATGAAATGACAATATGTGTCAATATGCTTTGTGCATTCATGATGGACTGGATTCTTGACCAAGTTCAAAACACCTAAGTTTTCACAAAAAATATAAATAGGAAGTTTTTTTGGTAGGCCCATGGTAGCCAAGATGCGACTTAACCATATCGCTTCAGACACAACTCCTCGTGCAGCGTGATACTATGACTCTATCGAAGATAAAGCAACCACCTATTGCTTTTTACTATGCCATGAGACAGGACTAGATCCAAGATGAAATACATATCCTGATGTTGATTTTCTATCATCTAAGGATCCAACATAGTTAGATTTAGTATAACTCTATAAGAAGAATGAGTTATTCTTCTTGTACTCTAGAACATATTCTACACTACCTTGAATGTAGTGAAGAATATGCTTAGCTGCTTTCCAATGAGAGGATTTTGGTTCTTGCTTAAACTGAGAAAGATAGTTTACAACATAAGTAATGTCTGGTCTAGTATTGGTTAGATAGATAAGTCTTCCAATCATTTGTCTATACAACATGCCATCTACATGTGGTGAATCATAATACCATGATAACTAAAAACTTAATTCCATTGGTGTTGCCTTGGGCTTGCAATTAGTCATACGATATTTTTATACTAAAGTCATGGCATACTTTTGTTGAGTCACCCTAAGATGATTCTTCTTCTGTTCTATATCAAGACCAAGATAGTAGTGGAGAAGTCCCAGATCTGTCATATCAAATGACTATTTCAAGTTATTTTTCACGATGCTAATCATTTTATCTAAATTATCGATGATGAACAGATCATCTACATATAATACAAGAATCACTATTTCAGAACCTGTGCTCTTGATATAGAGATTTGCATCAGATGGACTTCTCTTGAATCTGTGCTGCAGTAGGTGACTATCCATTTTAATGTACCATGCTCTTAGGGCTTGTTTAAACCCATATAATTATTTGACCAATTTTTAAACCTATTGCTCATGGTCTTCCTCAAAAAATCTTGGGGGTTGAGTCATGTATACCTCTTCTTTTAAGTCACCATTCAAAAAGGCAATTTTTACATCTATCTAATGTAACTTCCATTCGAATTGTGCTGCCATAGCACAAATAAATTGAATGGTGGTCATACTTGTTGTAGGAGAAAAGGTTTCCTCATAGTCAAGGCATTCCTTTTGAGCATAGCACTTCACCACAAGACGGGATTTATGCTTGTCTATGGTACCATCTACCTTATATTTGAATTTCTAAACCCATTTGCAGCCTATGGGTTTCTTTCCTTTAGGTAAATTTACAAACTTCCATGTTTTATTCTTGATGAGGAAGTTATGTTTTGCATCCATAGTTGCCTTCCACTGAGGTAGTCTAAGTGCTTCATCAAATATAGAAGGTTCATTTTCATAAAATGATGATAAGTAAACCCTCTCCTCATCTATTTCCATATCATCTTCCATAAAGGTTAATAATATTTTGCAGCCAAGTGTCCTTCTGGAATATGTATCTGCACTAGATTCGAGTCTCCATATTTACCCGTTTCTAATGCAATTTCTTGTTTCGATGACAAAATTCCAGAAACAAGATCCCTTGGGCATGGGTTTTTCCTCTAAGAATGTCAAGTTTTGTAGATATATCCCTTTGATGATGTCCATATAACTAGAGAAATAAGCAACATAATAAAAAGAATATTAATTTTTTAAACTAGTTAAGAAACTGAAGGTATATAAATTTTTAAATAATTTTCTTAACATCATGACTTCCTGACACAAACCTTGATTATTTGTTATTTGTTTAATTCGAGTAGTATTATGTATTTTATTATAGTTTTAGTTAAATCCATTTATTTCCATTGTGATGATGATGAAGAATGAAATTTATAGTCCTATAGGTAACAACAACAATGACACAAAGCAAGGGAGGATGTACATAAAACTATTATAGCTTTAAATAGAATAAAATCCTATATTTTTTTAAATTCTTGAGCTCAATTACATTGATTTTTCTTTAAAATATATAATTTTTTTTAGAATAACAATACATGTTTTTATTTTATCCTAAATATTGTCCTAAAAACACCACACCCCAATCTTGTTCATTTTTTTAACCTTGATCAAATAGTTTAATATATTTCTTATTAAAAAATGATCCACATCATAAAAATTCATGGGGAATGGAAATATTAAAATCCTTGTAAGATGCATGCATAAGAAAGAATATAAGTCCATGTAGCTCCATATATATATATTTTTTTGTGGTGGCCACAAAGGGTAAACAGACTGTGACCACGAGGGAACCATTACATAACATATCCACAACATGTGAGGCGAGAGATTTGAACCTGGGCCTCTCAGCAACTAGAGAGGTTTAACTACCCACTTGCTCTCCAACTCCTCTACATGGGCAGATAGATATTGTTGTGTAATGTGGATCTACTTTTTTTTTTTTTTCGAGGAACCTTTTATATACAACATATCCGCAACATGTGAGGGGAGAGATTTGAACCTGGGCCTCTCCATAACTAGATATTTTTAACTACGCACTTGCTCTCCAGCTCCTCTACATGAGCGGATAATGTAGCTCCATATTTATTTATGCAATGAAAATATAATACTATCAATGATGAAATGAGCATTCTAGAAAGAAAGTAATGACATCATTATAATTACTCAAAAATATAGGACTAAAATAAGAAAATCACATGGAGGAGTAATTAGTGATGATTATTGGTGATGCTTGAAAAGAATTATGAGAACTACCTATTTCTACATTTATTAATTAAGTAAATAATACTTTAGTTTTCAATATTTTTATCCACAAATGCAGTTTCACTTATTTTTGAATTCGGATTGTGCACACCAAAGTCTAAATTTGGACGATATGTGAAATTTAGATATATAAATCCATGATTACAACTATAATATGAAATATAGTATAAAGAACATTTATATAAATGTCATCTATAAAATCCAAAATACTATGGCTTCATATGTATTTCATGCTTGGATTTCATCATATAACGTAGTCTTAATATGTATCTAAATTATATAAATGTGAACATAAATACATCAAGAGGTAATTTTTTATTAAATGGAAATTATTATACATGTGTCTTTGACTTTTCTTTCATAAATTCATATATGTCTTCTTGTAATCCATGTAACAAAAAAATCACATGTTACCTTGCCATAAATAGGGCATAAAAATAATGCCAAGCACATGAACTTTGAGTCATCAAATGAGATTACTAAGATATTTGTTTTTCTCCTCCACCTTGAATAGTTTAAATCCAAACCTATTTTTTTGCAGCCTTATTTAAAATTTTGAGAAAACAAGTGAAAAAAAAAATTAAGTTGAAAAGAAAAAACAAAAACAAACTTTCCCAAAAGAGGAGAAATTATTTTATTAGTCTTATAATTTTACTTGTTTTAACAATAATTGCTATATATATAAACATGTTATATGCAAAGCTATTTTTACTATTTGACTAGATTTTTACAAAAGTAAGTAAGACATATTAGTTTTAAATAAATATTTTTTCAATCCTTACCTTTTTGTTATTTTAGAAAACAATCAAACGTTTCAAGTATGAGTAGGAAGCAAACAATAAGCAAAAAGCGAGTATTGTTATTATGGATCTTAGGAGAAAATAAAAAATAAAGGAAAAATTACATTAATGTTATTTTTAAAGTCTTTACTAGACATAAGGATGTCCTAGTTAGAGATAATACAAAGAACAAAACTATGACAAACCATATGTAAGTAGCACATATTACACTAAAAGTGATTGTACAGATGAGGTTATTGAGTGTGATATAATGTTGATATGTTTATATATAATGTTGATATTTTAATTCTATGAATATTAGCCATGTTTGGAGAGATTCATAATTAGATGAAGTCTAGGTGGCAATTAAATTTTAATTATTAAATGAATTTTTTAAAAATAAATTTCCTTGTCATCTTATAAGCTCAAAAATAATGTATAAAATCATGGATGGTGGCCTTTGGTTTAGGTGCAAATATGCATTATATTTGATACCACATATTGAGAATTTCCATATAGAGATATATGTAATTAAAATTTTCAGCTCTTTTATCAATATTATGAAGTGTTTAAGCTATAGTATCTAAAGTTGAAACTTGGAATAAAAATTAAAGCTAGGGTTACTAACCCGAGAGTTGGACTTGGAATAATAACTAGCGTTAATTCTACATATAAATTACAAATGAGATCTAGAAAATTATAAAAGCTTATTAGTAATGCTAAATCAATACATGGATGTCATAGGAGTGCTAGCTTGTAAAAACATTTAATAGGGCACCATAGTTGAAATAATATTGTTGATAAAGATAGTAACAAAAAGAGTAACCTCAAAATAAAAAGGAAAACAATTGGAGTGCCCCCAAAGGAGAAAGGAGGAGTGATAAGAAATACAAATTAATAATTTCTATAATGGAAGCAAGGTCCCACATGTGAGAGAATAAGAGTGAAAAAATGAAGAAGTAAGAATATCTACAATGATATAAAGAAAAATCTACCATCTTTTGGATAAAATAAGATGTGAAGAAACAAAAAATATTATAGCTATTACACTTGTGGTTGTAGTGACTTGTTATCCATGAAATTTTTTAATATGTAAAGGTTACCATAAGGACCTTGGTGCAGTAATAGGTTCACATCCATGTTCAATTAAAAGGGCAAAGAGTCAATAATTGTAACAACTATTCAAAATTTACCTAAGCAACCATGGTAAATTGGAAAAGAAGTCAATAAAGTTGTTTGAAAATATATGACGATGTAGATAGAGTGATTTTTATGGGGTGTGTAAAGTAACAAAAATGTGTGCATTCAATAAGATGTTGAAATATTTTTATTTCAAGGAATATGAAATTAGATCATTAAGGAAGGACTATGAAATTATATCATTAAGGAAGGAATATGAAATTAGATCATTGAGGAAGTGAATAGATTTTGAATCTAACCTAGATGCAATTTGATGAGAAATTTTTGAATAATGTGAAATGAAATTTGTCAACTTGAATTCGGACAAAACCTGAAATCTAATATTACATGTAGATGAAAAGAAAAGATTACTCTAAATGTATTTGAAAGGAAATTTGAAAAGAAATTAAGAAAGGCATCAAAATATTTACAAAAATTCCAATCTAATTATGTTTGAAAGCATTTCTGAAAATAAACTATTCTAGCTATGTTTACATCAATTTGAAACCCTAATTTGTTGTGCTTGAATTAGGATTTTGATATACTAACACAATACATTTGCTAGAGAACTAGTTTTATAAATAAATGGCACCACAAAGGGTTCTAAGGAGAATACCTTTATTTTGAAATGAAATGTTATTTTTCTGAGTCCTCTTCTATGACTCCTTGTTGTCTTGGGGCCTATAGAGTAGGTTTTTCGGAAATCGTAAGTTGGGGGGCGATTTGATCCTGGATTCATAGGTCAGAGGGTGAATTGTGTTTAGGAGCCTGAAAATCCCATTCTACCTACCTAAGAGGTGTCTCAGGATTTTAGGGATGCTATGATGCTTCTAGGGTACTTTTAACAATCACATACAATAAAAATTACATTATATTTAGAGTAATATAACCTAATGTAACCTATTTTAGGTGGTTCTACCAGGCATGCCAGAATGAAGCATGCCAAAGGCTACCATTTTATCAAGAAAGTTAAATATAACAAATTAAAATTCTCAAAAGTGCTTTCAACTCATTTTATTAAGAATTGTATACAATATTATAGGGTAAATCTCATTTTCTTTCTCAACAAGATGCAAAAAAATCTGATGGTTTCTCTTTAGACCCCTTAAATGTAGGTGGGATTTGATGCGTGTGTGCCACCATTGTATTTTATTGCTACTATTGTGTTTTTTGTTGTGATTATATTTGCTGCTATTGGAGGGCCTATAAAATGGTGTTAGTTTTTTTGGAGTCCTATCATGGATTAGGTCCCATATTGATGAAGACAAAAAAGCATTAAAAACATGAAACAAATCTGAAAATGAAGTGTAAGTGCTATAAAAAAATGAAATAAATGTTACCTAAAGTTTCTACTGCTTTAGATCAGTTGTACAATGAATTCATAGGGCAGGGGGTTATCTAGAGTCTGGATTCATAGGTTAGGGGTAAATCCAATTGCAGGAACCTTCTGGTGGAGATCATTTGTTGGTATGGGATCCTAGTATGCTTAAATGCTATTTGTATGGTCCACAATCAAAAGAAGGGTTTATGGTAGGATTTTGGTAGATTTTCTATAATTTAGCTAAGAGGGAGAGAGAGAGATATAATAATATGGGGGGCCTCTATTTATAGGAAAATCTAAGGTCAGGGGGGTGGTTACGTAGACCAAACCTTAGATTCTATTCCATGCTAGGTTAGGTTAGGGGTTGGGTATGTTTGAAACCCACATACATTAGGGAAATATCTTCTTCCTCACACATCTTTGAGGAAGAGCTAGGATTAAATAGGGTCAGTTAGATCCTATGTTAGTTTAGGTTTTTCATAAATATCCTAAGTGGGTGCACACATATGTGAGGCAAATTTAAGGCTAATTTCTATCTTATCCCTAATTAAACATATTTAGTAAATAAAGTTCACTTTTGGTGAAAGCGAATGATGAATTAGATCACTAATCAACCTAATTAGGCTTTTAGAAATGGATAATATTCCATGAGGGCCAATTAGGTGTAGGTGAGGGCTTAATTTGCCTTAAGGGATTGATAGGTGGTCTCCTAATGAGGAGGATGTATTTTGGAGGGGTTTTACCTAGTTTTATAGGTTTAGGAACCTACGAAAAACTACAATAGGCTAAAATGATATAAATTGGTCTACGTTGGTCTACAATAGCCTAAAAGTATCTGTATATACCTACAAGTATGTATAAGTAGACATGTGTGAATTTTGGATATCTACATCTTCATTAGCATAGTTATTTCAAATGTAGTCATTAGTTCATCAATGACAAGGTTCATAGGTATTGATCAATTCCAAGATTGGGAAATCCTATATTGCTCTTAATTTAGGGTAACCTTACATCACCATCCTATGAAGAACATAAGCTTATACTGATAGAGGGGGTGAACAGTATAAGACCACTTTTTACTTTTTTCTTCCAATTCAATATTATGTTGTGTAAAGATAGTAGTATCAATAGCAGTATCAAAGTAATGCACAAAAACCATACACAATAGAGACACCACAATTTACGTGGTTCACCCAATGTGGGCTACTTCACAGAGAAAATATTTTACTAAAACTTTCTCAATCAATTTATTTGGGAATAACTCCCAATTAAAAAGTTTATGGATCTCTGTCCAAAGGAGATGTTGATCCCCTAATCTCAAGTTCGTGGATATCTTCCATAGGAGAACTCTTTCCCATTCTGCTCTGGCTATGTGATCTTCTAGAAGACTTTATATCTATGTTGCACTGATTGGTGGACCTCTCTCCAGCTGAAGACTCCTCACTCAGATATATCTTCAACTATGCTGGCTGTTGGATCTCTATCCACTAAGACTCTGTCCTTTGTACTCTGTCACTTCCAAAGCTCTATCAATAGGCTCACTAAAAACCTGATCAATAGGCTCACACAAAACCTGATAAATAGGCTCACGCAAAACCTGCACAATAGGATCATAAAAAATGTGCTTAACAAGCTCACACATAACTTGTCAAATATGCTCATGCAAGATCACCAAGAACTTGCCCAATTCTACTCTAGCAAACTCACAAATAAATTTCCAATTTTGCTCTAGCAAGCTCACCAATAACTTGCTTAAATATGCTCTAGCAAGCTCACCAAGAACTTTCCCAAATCTGCTCTAGCAAGCTCACCAAGAACTTGCCCAAATATGCTCTACAAATATTTCCACAAAGCTATCCCAAAACTATCCTCAAATCTGTCCCAAATGCCTTCTCAAAGGCTCAATCAATCATGCTCAAGTAGTACTCAAAATGAACTCAACAATTAATGACAATCTCAACTCAAATTAACTTCATAGAAGCATAAAGAGAATTGTTAGAGACTCAATATGTTCTAATCTCACTGTCAACCCAAATCAATCTCAACTCAACTCAAATCAATTCATAGAAGAATACATATAATTGTTAGAGACTCAATATGTTATAATCTCACTCTCAAATCAAATCAACCTCAACTCAATTCAAGTCAACCTCAACTCAACTCAAGTTTTATATAACCATAAAGAGAATTGTTAGAGACTCGATATTTTCTAACCTTAATATCAAATAAGCATAGAATCATGGAATAGTTTATTTCATAGAACTTGAAAAATCACTTCACACATCACTTGAATAGGCTCAATCAACTCAAATCAACCAATCATCACAAGGGACAACTCTTTCTCACACAACCCTAGTCCAAGTATGTATCAACCAACTCAAATGTTTCTAGCAATGCTCAACCACAAATCTCACATAACAATGATACTCGTTCTTTTCTAACTCAAGTTCTTTCACAACCAATGGGCTTCAATAAAAATGCTTATAAAACAAGGTTTAACCTCAAATCTAAAACTAGAAAACCTTGAAGCATTAAACCCATCACTTTCGAAAAGGAAACCATAATCAATCATTTTCTCTCTAATGATATTTTAGAAATCAGCCACCATAAACAGTCAATAAGAGAATGTGCCCATACCTTTTATGAAGATGGAAAAACCTCTTTATAAATCTGCCACAATCACAATTTTTTTTTTGCCAAACTTCACAAGGATTAGTAGATCACAAAATAATCAACATTACTCCACTTTTCAATAATCATCACCAAGGCCTTTAATTTCACATCTTCCTTATCTCTCCTAAAACCACTTGTACCATAAAATAAAATAAATCAAAACATTGCATAACCTTTTCACTCCCAAAACCACTTATACCATAAAATAAAATAAATCACAATATTGCATACCTTGTCAACTCATGAAAGAATTAACCCTCTTGAAAAAGAAAAAGGCAAACTTCACTTTTGGAAACCCTTTGCAAAATCAGAAATATATTTTTACACACACCTTGTTTCTCCTTATAAATAAGTTATTCAAATAGCCCTCGAAATAATCTTTTCGACGATATATAATATGCCCCATTTCCAAAATAAATTGAAACATTTATATATATATATATGCCAACCTCCATTAATTGCACATAGGTCGGCCCTCCATTAATTTAAACTTAAACTTTAAACTTTAATATCTTCATCATCGTAGGTCCTTTTTCGATGAAACAAAATTCTACCTTGGATTTTAATAAAATCCCTTTCCACATAAGCCCACCACGTTATAAATAAAACCTTTTATTTTTCCTACGTTGGTTTTCATAAAAATCCTGTAAATAGCCATGCTTTCCAAATTTTCATAAATGCTGATTTAAGAAATATTTTGGCCACCAAAACCAAATGTTATCCATGTGACATCAATGATCCATGTCACATCAATAAAAACATAAAATACCTAAAATTAAATCAAATTTCGAACATCCTCAAGAACTAATTCATTATCATGCATAATCAATCCAACTAACTGGGTATCATTGTTTTTTGCACCACATTATATTTTTACATAATGCAATACAAATAGGGGTATCTATAAACACCAAATTTTAGTCATTTGCATAACTAATCCATCAAAACCCTTCAAATCCTTACCAACTCATCGAAACCCCCAATTTGCAATAAAATCCTCTTTTAATTCCCTAATATTCCTGAAATTCTTAATAAGACTGCATTAATTCTTAATAATCCTACATTATTTGAATTTAAAATTCCCATAGATGGCCCAATGTCCACATACATTAAATATATCCCACTACCTATCCAAGTTAAAACATACAATTTAAATGCCTAAATATTTTCACACTGGATAAAAATAGGCACTTTAGATATGGGGTACGCTCCCATATTCATCTAAAAAATCTATAAATTTTCCCCCTTTTTCTTCATTTGAGTATTCTAAAAAATACTAGCAAAGCATAGTTGAAATCTAGGTGATTTTTTTTTGTGATTGTTCGAGATTATTGTATAATTTAAATATGTATGTTCATATTCTTTTTGATTTTTATGGTTGTTATTTTTCTTAACACATTGGCAAGTGCTACTAATCCCTTGGCTATTTGTATGTGTGTAAGAATCAGGAGTAACAAGAGGCTTAGGATGCTCTATGCAACCAATGGTGGTCACTAAAATCCCACCAACACATGATTATGACCATGAAGAATATCATTAAGACATCATAGTTCATTATGCAATTTAGTTAAGAAATGAGTCCTCCAATTTAGAGTCTCCATTGTAAAACCCCAAGAGGGTTCTTTGTAAAAAAAATGGATTCAATAATAATATAAGAGGTTTTGTTTGTGCAACATGGATGCATGCATTTTTCTTGTTTACATACCTTATTTATTTAACCAATAACCCTAACCCTAGCCAAATGCTAAACCATTATCCTAGTTATTATAGTAAAATAATATTATAAATACAATCAATATTTGGTTATTTGTATCCCATGACAACTAGAAGTAACACCCATATATAATAAAGTGTTATATCCCTATGTACCTATCCCTAGATACCATATAATTCCACACTCATTCCAAATATTTTATACTCAAAAAATGAGAAGAAACTAAACAATGTGATCTTCTAAGCAATGTTGACAACTAGTATGAATATTGATCACCCATCCATACAAGTTAAATCTTGATTGGTGTTCGTGTTCCATGATGTTGTTGCACCACTTTGAAATGTATATTTACTATATTTTTATGCAAATCACCACCACACATGATATTGTTATCATTATATGTAAGTCAATAATAATATTGATACTCTATGCCATGAATCCACTGTTGTTATTTATGGTGTTGTGGGTAGAAATATGTTACAAATGTAACCTAATATTTTACTTTACTTAAATATTAAAAAATTCTTCTTGTGTTTTAAATACTTCATCATGATATTGTGTCATGTTCCCTTTATTTTGTGTATTGCTACACTATTCTAGCAGAGCTTCATTCAAATTTGTTATTTCTTCTTCCATATACTCTCTCCTCTACTAAAGACATATTTTTATTATTTTACTACTTTTTAAACTTGTTCCCTAAACATAAATACCCATAGCTTCTCCTTGGATCCTTTCTTCATAAGATGATAAATATCCATTTTATTTTGTATATACCATAATGTCATGAACTTCCATTGTATACTAATATTGATAGTATGCAAATAATCAAACCAAGGATAACAAAGAACAAATAAAATAATAAAAAATATGATGGAATGAGGTCAAAAGTAATCACATATTTTTCTAAGGTTACACCACATAAGAATAACATAAAATACATAAAGAAAAATTCTATATGTTCAATGGACAAAGAAATAAATAAAATAGATGGCAATTGATGAGCAAGTATATTATAATATCTTCATTGGACCCTAATTTAAATAACATAGTTTATATACTAAACCAATAATCAATACATGGCTTATAAAATAGAATGTTTTAAAAATAAAAAACTGATAGAAAACAAAAAAAATGAAGAAAATTTATTTATTATGTGTGTAATAATAAAGACTACCAGTGTATTTATCTATTATAAATGAATGATGGAAAAGTAAATGAGAGTAAAATATTGCAATGTGTTTCTAGTTTAAACCAAAAATAATTTATTTAAATTATAGGATAAGGCTATATATTAAATATTTATAACTATAAAATTTCAATAAAATATGTGGTAAGCAAATAGAAAGTTTTTAGATATGCACTTCAATATCAACATACTTGTTTCATGTATGTAATAATAGTAAACATAATTTGGTTGAAAATTATTTTATATCATTGAATCATCACACATAAAGATTGGATATCTCAATCATTGTTGTGGATATTAGATTAAATGATAAAATTGGATATGTTTTTTAGTAATTCACAATAAGTATAGAATGGTTTCATGTTTTAGTTTTATGAAAAACTATGAAGTAATAGGTTTGAGATATCGGAAATAGAAAGAGCAAAGGAGAGACAATAGTTTATGTATAGTGATGTTGTTGATATGTTCCCTCTTTCTTTTTTAGGTATATGATACTTAATACCACTTCTAGATTACTTAAAAATAATAATTTAACTTAATAAAAAAAAACCTTAATTGTTTAAAAAGCTCCATATACTCAAGGTCTTGTTTGAATTAAATAATGATAAAAAAAAAATCATCTATAACAGATAGTGAAAAATAATAAAAATATATTTTTTCGAATGATGAATTAAGTATTAAAACATTATTAACTATCATATATACATCCAAATATAATGGGGTATTTAAAATCTATAAAATATAATTAGAAGATATGGATAGGTACTTGTTTAAAACTAAGAATTTCTAACTACATTTGAAGTTGGGTTTTACATAAAAGCTACAAAAAATATGACAATTCATGAAATATTATAGTTTAACAATATATCAATCAAATAATTCAGTAAATTTTAAAGTTATGCTTATGTTCATGTACCTAAAAAAATATATTTTCATTGGGTATAACACTAAATCTAATTATTATAGACTATATAATATCAATAATAGAAAACAATCATCATTAGTAATGATATGTTTGACTAACATCATCTTGAAAGATACATAACATATGTATGTGTTTTTATTTAACAAATTGAAAACATAGTTTATCAAATATTACTAATCATTACTAAGCTATGTTTGATAACAAAAGTGAGTCATCAATAACAAAAACCTTTCCCACTTAAAAATATATAGCCTTTAGAAAAATTATTAGAGAAACTTTAGTAAATTTATGTCAAAGACCATTATACTAATTATGTATTAATTACAAGCATAAGAAAGATAAATATACAATAATATTATGAATAATATAAATGTAAGAAACATTGAAAGATGTAATACAAGAGTTGATTAAATCCTTACACAAATCGAGAAAGATACTATCAAGTAATAATGATGTAGGCATTAAATGGATCTATAAGAACATATTTTGGTTTGATAAAGATATCAAAAGTACAAGCCAAAGTTGAAACAATAGCGTATAATGTAAGGGAATATATTGATTCTAGTGATTCATTTTCTTTAGCTATGAAATAAAGATAAGTTTATTATTTCTTTACATGCTCACTTCAAATAGAAAATTTATTACAATGGTGTGAATAATGTATATACATTAATGATGAATTTAATATGGAGGTCTATGTGGAACAATGGTGACGGTTTATAAAATGAATATCAAATAATCTTCTCTATATGTTAAAGAAGGATTTATATGGATTAAAACAAACTCTAGGAGAATATTATATGAAAATAAGTAAGTACTTAAAAATTTAGGGTTTTCTTAAAGATTAATTTGACCCTAATCCTAAGATATTTTTAGTTGCACTATTTATATGGTTGATATTACAATTATTGTTAGTTGTATATTGATTATTGATTAATTAAGAAGAAGATGTCAAGTAATTATTCAAATATTTGACCTAGGATTACTTTATTATTCTCTTGGTATACAATTATATTAAAAAAAGATAAGATGTTACTCTCTAAATCTAGATATATATGTATGGTCTATTTATAAATTTTAGAATGAATAAACATAGATTACATATGGTTGAATTCAAACAACAATTAAATTATATATAGGTGAAGATTCATAAAATAGATACTACAATATACAATACAATTGTAGGTACTCTTATGTTTTTAACCATATAAGAGCCTAATATTTTGTATATATTTAGATTTATTTTAATTTTATGCCACATCCCAAAATTTCCCATCATAATGTAGCTAGAACATACTATAGATGCATTAAACAAACTCAAAATACTAGGACTTCTATTTGAAAAATTATGTTATGTGTTTAAAATTTTTTATAGATGAACTTTGGGTATGTTTCTTTCATTATATATTTTCAACAATTGGTTAGGATCTATCCATAGTTTAAAAAGCAATCACCACTTGTATTTTCTTTAGAAAATTGTTGAATATACAACAAAATGTGTAATAATTAAAGAAGTAATTTGCATAAATAAATTTTGGTTATCTAAATTCCATATAATTTCAACATTAATTTTTATCTAAAACCATAATCTAGCTAGCAACTAATCAAGTGGACCTTGCAAGAATTAAATATGGTGTATTTCATTAGAACTACAATAGATGTTTAACTAAAATATTTTAATTCATAATTAATATTATTATGGTTAACACTAAATATTAAATATACATAGCATTGCATTGTTTAAAATAAATTTTGTCAAATTTAGAGATAAATTAAAATAAAAATGGATTTAAATGGGCTAATTAATTAAACATAACTTTTATGAAGAGGGTTATATGAAAATATATAGTGGATTCTGAGTGTGAGCATGAATCAATAAGTGGTGTATGTGAGAGTGAGTGCAACTAGAAGCGAGTGTAAGTGTAAGTTAAAAGTGAGTGTAGTCATAAGTGAGTGCCAGTGCAAGCATGAACCAAGAGTGAGGGCAGCCAAAATCAAGTGTAAGCACGATTCAGGATCAAGGAGGAAGTGTGATCAAGAAACAAGAAGTAGAAAGCAAAGTGTGATGAAGGAACAAGTACCACTTCTTGTTCCAAATTTTTAAGAAATTTAAAGGATTCATTTGAAGAAAATATAGGAAGTAGAAAGCAAAGTGTGATCTAGTTGAAGAAAATTTCATGTGATCTACAAGGAAGAGTGAACTAAGAGGTAGTTTGGAATATGAAAAATATAGCTTTGGTTTATAATATGGATGATCTACAAGTTGAGTCTGATGAAGTTTATGTAGGAAACTCCAAGGAAGGTGTTTTAAATGGTGTGTAGGTCATAGGGAATCTACAAAGTAGGATTTTTTATGTAAGGATACATTCATGGTTAAATATGGTGAAAGGAAATATCAAAGGAGTGAATACATAGTTCAATTTAAGCTTGAAGTAAATAAAAATCATCATTCTATATATCTTGGTAGACCTAACGATGGTCCAAGGAGAAATGAACTTAGTGGGAACGTTTATTGGTGTTCAACTAGATTTAGACACTAGGTCACATGGAGATAATGGCATTGCCTAAAGGGTTCTTCATGATCAAACTAATTTTTAAAGAGGGTTTAGATCACATCCTATGGGGAGGCCCATGGTTTTTTGGATGTTGAAGTTTATTTTCTATGAAAATAGGGACCTAAATTTGACCTAGAGAATTAGGGCATTCATCAAGCTTCTATTTGGGTTAGATTTTTAGGTTTATCCTTCTACTTTTGGTATGAGGAAGTGCTAATAGATTTTTCTAAAGAGGTTTGTAGTATGATTATGATTGATATTTCAATGTTTGCAAAGTTGAGGTTGGTGTATGTTAGGATATGTATGAATGTTGACCTAGAAAAGGAACTCCCCAGCTGAATAGAACTCATTTCTAAACATAAAATCTAGGTGTCATCTATCAAATATTAGAACATACCATCAATATGTGATTATTTTAAGAAACAAGGGCATTCAATAAATTTATGCCCGAATGAGAATAAGGATAACAACCCTTGAAAAGTATGGCAAAGGAAGGAGGTTTCAAATTTGATATCCAAATAGGTGGGAGATATAGTAATTCCACTGGAGAAGAAATCACATTAGGTTGAGGTCCAAGAAAACCCTATCGAAGACTCAGAGACCCAAATGATATAGAAAGGGGAAATTCTACAAGAAGTGATTCAATTTAAAATCATAGATAAAAATTTCTTTATCATTAATAAAGAATATTTTTAAACCTATGAACCCTCTTATGACAAACCTAAATTTGTGAACTTGAACTCCTTTTGCAATTATTTTAAAATCTAATGGTTGAAGTAGATTATGACATATAGAATAAGGAAACTAAATAGAAAAACATGATCAGGAATCAAAGAGAGAAACCTTATAATAAGGATGAGATTTTTCTGATAGAAATGCCTTACTAGAAGGAGAAAAATTAGAATGGAAAGATATTTAAGCATATACCAGAATAGGAAATGGGTATAGAGGAAAAGGAGCCTTTAGAGGATATAGATATAGAAAATTTGAAGAGGATTTGAAGTTATTAACTCTCTTAAAACATGCCAAGAAAAAAATATATGTGGGTTGTTCTGTGTCTAGAGGAAGGCAAAAAAATAGAGTAGTTAGATCTAGAGAGGCAACAAAACAAGTTATAGATAATACTCAAAAGACTTTAGATTTGGGTGGGGGGAATAACCCACAAAAATCTAAGAAATACTTTTTCTATCTTGGAACAACAAGGATATGAATTCCCCTACAAAACATTGGGCAATATGGGAAGATGAGAAAATAATATAAAATCGATATCTTCTTGATTCAAGAGACTAATATTGATGAGCATAATTTTTAATTAGTTAAAATTACCATTTGGAAGGAAGTGAATGTTGTGGGAAGTTCAAAAATGGGGGCCTCTAGAGGTGTATGGACTCTATGAGACCTTACAATATTTGATGGTCAATGTACTCAAAGGAATTAAAGGTGTGTGTTTGTCCTCTTGACCTATAAAATTAAAAACATTTCTTGGGTTGTTTCCATTGTGTATGCCCCAAACACTAGGGAAGAAAGAAAAAAGGTATGGGAGCTCCTTAGTAATCTTCATGAGGTGTCTCAGTGGCCGTGAATAGTTTCTAGATATTTTAACACACCCTTGTATCCTAGTGACAAGAAGGATGGTTTTTTGGATTAATGATTTTATCTCTATATGTGAATTGATAGATTTTGATATAAAAGGGGGTTGAATACACCTAATCTAATAGGAGGTTAGGAATCAACTGCATTCAAATTATATTGGATAGATTATTAGCATCCTAGTCTTGGTTAACTCACTATGATAACTATTATATCAAAGTCCTCACAAATATTGTATTTGATCATTCACCACTAGTTTTGAAAGCATTGGAGGGGAGAAGAGTTAAAGGTAGTCCCTTAAAATATGAGTTAATTTGAATGTTACATATTTCTTTAGCTCAAAATATTTCACAATGGTGGGAAATTCATATTAGGGGATCCAAAATATTCCATGTCTCTTAGAAGATTAAAAATGTTAATAAAAATGTAAAGGTTTGGAACAAGGAGATGTTTGGTCATTTTAAAAAGAAAAAGTAATCTAAATGCTATCATGCAAAAGGTGGAAGAGAAAATTAAGAATTTGGGGTGCTCAAAGGAATTAGATATAAAGGAAAAGTTCATTTTCTCTAATCTCCATAGTTTTTTAGCCCAATAAGAAGTCCATTGGAGATAGAAATATAGGGTTTTATGGCTCAAATAAGGAGATAAAAATAACTAGAGTTTTCATCTCATATCTATTAGATATTGGGCATATAATAGAATTATAATATTGAAAATAGAAGAGGGTATGTAAATAAAAGAGAAAGAGGACAATGAATAAAAAGTGGTTTCTTTTTTTCAAAATATCCTCAGCATGGAAGATGTAATAAATTCTAAATCAGTTAATAAATTATTGAATAATATTCTCCAAGTGGTGAATAGTTAAATATAACATTTTTTGGATAGTCCTTTCTCATGGGAGGAAGTGTATAGTGTAGTTTTTTATCATGTAGAAGGATAAATCCCTAGGCCTAGATGGTTTTCCAAATGGTTTCTTTCAGACTTATTAGGAGACTATTAAGAATGATATGTTAGAGGCTTTGCCGAAATTTCAACAAGAGAAAACAATTCTCAAGGAATGAAATTCTAAATTCCTGGTTTTGATTTAAAAAAAGCAAGGAGTAGACATAGTGGAAGATTTTTTTCCAATTAACCTATGCAATTTCATTTATAAAATTTTGGTAAAGGTTCTAGCCAATATACTGAAGAGTATTTAACCTAAGATTATCTCCCCCCAACAAAGTGGTTTTGTTAAACAAAGGTAGATATTGGATGGGATAATAATTTTTCATGAGGTCCTATACTCTATGAGGATGAGATCATTAGAAGACATGTTAGTGAATATGGATACAAATAAATCCTATGACAATGTCTCTTGGGAGTTTCCACATAAAGTGCTATAGTTTTATTTTTTTCGGGACAAATTGGAGGCTTTGGATTATGGTTTGCATCTCCATTCCTCGATATTTAGATATAGTATATGGATAAATAGTAGGTTTATTTCCAAGTAAAATAGGCCTAAGAAAAGGTGGTCCTATATTGTCTTATCTATTCTTAATTGTGGTTGAGGCACTGTGAAGAAGCTTAAGTACAATAAAATATGTAACCTTGATTAAAGGAATTTTACCAACATCATCCATAGATATAATTACTCATTAGCGATTTTTTGATGATACCTTAATATTATTAGATTCATCGGTAATGGAATCTAGGAATACCAATGTCAAAAAAATTACTTCTTGAAAAGTAAGTTGTTCTTTTTTGACACTCCCCAACTTAGACAAAACAAAATTACAAGAACTTTTAGCTATCGAGTGGACAACTTTCTCACTGTATATTTGTAAATACTTATTTTTTTAGGTAGAATGAAAGGAGAATACTAATACTTAGTGATAGATATATTTAATAGAAATATTGCAATATGAAAAGGCTCTTCCCCTACTAAAGTAGGAAAATTATAGCCATTGAGGGAAACCCTCCAAAACTTGCCCATTTTTATAATGTCTTTATTTAAAATCCTAAAGTTGATGGCTAAGAAATTGGAGTGAATGTAGAGGAACATTATTTGGACTATTGTAGAAGAGAAATAGAGGATTATCTTGGTCGTATGGAAGAAATTTTGTAGGCCTAAGTGAGAAGGAGTTCTAGGCATTAGAAAAGTGAAGCAAATGAATGGATATTTAATGGAAAAAGTGGGGTGGTGGAAATTATTGAACATGATCAATGTTGGACTCAGATATTCTATAAAAATATCTTGAAAAGAGAATACCCTTTTCTTATAGCTTAAATCCACCTTTAGGACCATCTTTGTGGAATGAGTTGATAAAAAAAAATAATCTCTTATGGAATATTTTAACATGGTAAGTGGGAAGATGTGATAAGATATGATTATAGGAGGATGCATGGATTATAGAAAGGCTTTTAATTTTTAATTATTACTAGAGGTGCATCATTTTCTCGTTAAAGAAAAAATATAGAAATATGGTTTAGGAGTACATCAAGGAGGAAGATAATTGTAGAGTGTGGCACATGTTCCAGTTGCAAGGAGTTGATACAATTATGTAAAGTAGGCTTTATTCTCTTAATGTAAGTTTACAATATTACTATTTGTAGATCTATAAGGATAGGATAGGTTTTTTTGGTGTCCTAATACTAAAGGACTATTTACTATTAACGTAGATTTTTCCTTTGAAATGGATAAGGAGAATAATAATTTTACCTCACATAGAGTTTGGAATAAAATATCCTACTAAAGGTGTCTTTTCTTCTTTTTTTTTTTTGAAAAATTTGAAAAAACTTGTATTAAAACAAAGATCAATTACAATAAGGGAAGAGACTCTTCCCAGCCGAATTCAGAGAGAACACATGCTTACAATAGTAGAAGAAGATTTGCAATGGAGCCAAATCTCCTGAACCATTAACTAGCTAGCAGGGGGGTCAACATGGACAGTTGATGCAACTTGTCATGAAATCATGAAACTATTCTTCTCCTTAGGCCGCGCACATGCAACATGTCATGATATCGTGACACCTTTCCCCTTTGGCTGCAAAAAAGCAACATGTCGCGATATCGTGACATTTTCCTTCTTTGGCCATGAAAATTCAACAAGTCGCGATATCACGACACTTTTCTCCTTTGGGCACGAAAGTGCAACATGTTGCGATATCGCGACACTTTTTCTCTCTCGACCGTGATGAACCAACATGTCATGATATCGTGACACCTTTTTTCCTTTGGCCGTGAAAATGCAACATGTCATGATATCATGACACCATTTCTCCTTTGGTCGCGAAAATGCAACATGTCACGATATCACGACACCTTTTCTCCTTTAGCCACGAAAATGCAACATGTTGCGATATCGCAACACCTTTTCTCTCTTGGCCGTGAAAATGCAACATGTCATGATATCGCAACACCTTTTCTCCTTTGGCCATGAAAATGCAACATGTCATGATATCGTGACCCCTTTTGTTCCTTGGCCGCGAAAATGCAGCATGTCGCGATATCATGACACCTTTTCTCCCTTAGCCATGAAAAAGAAACATGTCACGATATCACGATACCTTTCCTCCCTTGGCTGCAACGAAGCAACATGTCGTGATATCACGACAACTTTCCACCCTTGGCCTCGATGAAGCAACATGTCACGAAATCGTGACAACTTTCCACCCTTGGCCGCAACGAAGTGACATGTCGCGATATCGCGACTACTTTCTGCCCTTGACCACAATGATGCAAAATGTCACGATATCACGACAACTTTCCTCCAGTGACCACGACAGCGCAACATGTCGCGATATCACAACAAATTTCCTCCAGTGACCACGACAGCGCAACATGTCATGATATTGCGACAAATTTCCACCCTTGGCCACAAAAAACTAATTTATAGTGGAAAACACCCCTTTCGAGGTGCCACTTTCAACAAGTTGGGCATAGGAGGAATGGAGCCTTGTCGGCCTCTACCAGCACATAGGACATTCTAACTATACCATATATCTGTAGGATGGAGACAAGGGGAATGGAACCTGGGTCAGCCTCTACTAGCACTTAGGGCATTTACCACTGCTCCACAACAAGCAGATAACACATAGCACACAAACCGCTAGGCCAAAGATGCCTATGCTCCTTTTCTTCTTTTGTTAGAATTGCAAAATTGGGTATTGATAGTGGATAATATTAGAAGAAGAGGGAAAATCATTCATAATAGGTGTTATTTATGTTGTGGGGATGAGCATATAGTTGATCATATTTTTTTTGTTACTCCCTTTCTTTGGAGGTCTAGTGTGTGCTTCTTCAGGGACATTAAATTCAATGGGTGACAACATAGTCTTTGGATGACTTATGGGAAACTTGGGTTAACCCTTATCATAGCCCTCAATTAAATAAAACTTGGATCTTTGTCTTACCTTATTTAATTTGGAAAATATGGAGGGAGAGGAATAAATGGGTGTTCTAGAACAAGGCTAATAGTGTAGAGGTCATTATCAGGAGTATAAAAATTTCAAGTGTTGAAAATACAGTTGTTAATATGGATAACCAAATCTATCAAAAATTTGGAGGAAGAAATAGTAGTAGACTATGGACTACTAATATATAGGAAATATGATTATTTATCCAAAGAGAAAGGTGAGATGGACTCCTGCCCCTAGCATGGGTAAAACTAAATTTTGATGGATATTCTAAAGGCAATCCAAGGAATATTGGAGGAGGACGAGTTTTGAGATCTAGCTCTAGGGTAGTGATATCTTGTTATGCTTTGAAATTTGGCCACATATAAAACCATGTAGCAGTGTCAAGAGCCATTATTATTTGTAAAAATATGAATTTTAAGAAGATTATAGTGGAAGGAGCTAATATGAATACCATTAATATTTTAAATACCTAGCACACTATTAGTTGGAGCATTGAAAGTATTATTCAATATGCACTAAATATATTATTAGGCATGGAGGTATTAGTGATCCAACACATCTATAGGTAAGGTAATATTGCATTTGATATTATGGAAAACTTGGGAGTTCAAATGGATTGATGCAAGGTATGAAATGATGTTTTCCTAGAGGCTTTGATGATTATAACTATAAAAGAAAAAAATGCATCTAATGTTGTTGAGTTAGAGGTTTCAAAGCCTTAAGGGAATTTATCATTGCAAAATATCTACTAGCATCAGGCCATTTTTCAAGGAAACTAAACTAATATTCAAAAGTTGATTTAAAAAGACTACATATTGAATGAATACTGGGCAAAAGCTTTTGAAGTCCTTAGAAAAGGAAGAATTGAAGGCCTGATATGAATCTACTAAAGAATTGATTAAAGCTCCTGAATATTCTGAGGAAAATAGATGGGTTGAATTTAAAAAATATTGAATCCCCATGGGATAGAGTAAAATCAAAATTTTTGTATTTAATTATGCAACATGCTCCTTTTTATACCAAATTTTATGATATGTAGATGTTGGAAGTGATTTTTCTCTTTGGAAAATGTAAAAAGTTTGGGGCCCTTTTAAAACCCCTTTTCATTTACCATAGTAAAAAAAATGGTGCATAGGAGAATAGCTATGATATCTTGTATAACATTTGGGACATTGAGAATAGTATATCTATAAATGTCATTAATATAAGAATATAAGTTTACAGAAAGATTCAAAATAAGAAATATTATTTTTATCTTTAGGTCTATTTCGAGTATCAACCCTAACATGGAAATTGTATATGTATTTGAAAAAGTTCCATGGTTGGTCACCCTCATACCTACATTAACTATGCATGAATATTATAAAATCTATAAATATATGAAAGGGGTCCTAAAACAAGTATTTCATTATTACTTATTATGTAAGAGTATATTGTAAATCATCTCTATTTTTTGCAAATGCCAATATTTTATAGTGCACTAACTTGTATTGTTTGACTCCTATTTTTTCAAAAATATTATCCACATGATGGTCCTCTAATCTAGAATTTACAAAATGAATTCTTATTTGATTATTGAATAGTTATTGCTCATAATTATTGATGGTATAAATAATTTGGAAAAATGACCTATATGACATGGAAATAACAAATTGTTAAATGATATAATCATGAGAATTTATTTTTGTAATATTAGTTCATGACATAAGTTATTTAAAAATATTTTTGAATTGAGATTTTATCTCATGTACTATCTTGAATCCATTTAGATAATTAACATTTAGTCCAACATTACTTTCTCCCATTAATGCTATGAAGTCCTCCAAAATGACTAATCTATTGCAACAATATACAAATTTATTGTTATGGTTAAATTAGACTAAATGTATTTTAACTAGAAAAATAAGCTAAATCCATTTATGTCCATTGTGATGATGATGAAGAATGGAATTTATAGTCCTATACGGAACAAAAACAATGACACAAAGCAAGGGAGGATATACATAAAACCACTATAGCTATCATTTGAATAAAATCCTATATTTTTTAAATTCTTGAGCTCAATTATGTTGATTTTTCTTTAAAAGACATAAAATTTTTGGAATAAGAGTACATGTTTGTATTTTATCCTAAATATTGTCCTAACAACACTACACCCCAATCTTGTTCATTTTCTAACCTAAATCAAATAGTTTAATCTATTTTTTATTAAAAAATGAACCACATCATAAACATTCATGGGGAATGGAAATATTAAAATCCTTGTATTATGAATCCATAAGAAAGAATATAGGTCCATGTAGCTACATATTTATTTAAGCAATGAAAATATAATATTATCAATGATGAAATGAATTATCTAATCATTTTGCATTCTAGAGAGTGTAATAACCCATCAAAAACCTAATTCCTCATATGCATAATTTATCTTCAAGGATGAGATAATGCTAATAAATCTATGGATGCAGGAGACAAGTATTGTTAATGGTGGGGATAATGCATAGGAAGAATGTCTCCTCAATGAGTAGAAGGAATAGCCGATATAAGGTAATTCAAGGAAATGATGAGCGGTGGTGTAATCACCTTCTGATAATGGAAAATAACCCTATAGGTAATGCATCCTACAACGGTCCATGTAGATGCATATCATGTAGTTACATTTATAGGAATATGTGATGTTTGTCAAATTATGAATTTATGATGTTTTGGTGGTAATAAAAATGCTTAGAATATATGGGTGCCATAGTTTAAAAATTATGGATGGCAATGAAAATACATAAACTCATGGGAGCCATAGTTTTAAATAGGTGAATGAATGTGAAACATTGACATATTATTTGTTTTCCTAAGTACTGAAAAGGAAGGTAAAGTAGACAAAGAAAATTTAATTAATAATTAAATATGTATACACTATTGTGTGTTTTGAAGAACTTAATTATTTAAAATTATATATATATATATATAATAATAAAGTAATAAAATATAATCATATAGCGAATGTAAAGGAGTCATGGAATTATTTATAATTAAATAAATAATAATAAATTTGGAATAGTCAGAAATTTTGAGCAATTTAGAATAGTCGGTATTGTGGGAATTATTATTTTTTTTAGGCTTGATGAACATGGATAAAATATGGATTACACTTGGCATACCTAGAAAAGGATGTTCTAAAAATGATGATTAGTGGTAAGCGAGAATTCGGGAACCATATTCTAGATTAGGAAAAGAAAGGTGGATATGGGTGTTACTGCATTGGACTAGGAAAAGTTTTCAGAAAAATGAGAAGAGCGTCAAGGAAAGAAGACGTTGGAATCAAGAGAAGAAACAATAAGTTCTTCTGGAGAATTTTTTAAGAAAAGTTAAATGGGGAAAATTTGAATGAAATAAATTTTTAAATGAATGCATAGGCTACTCTGTGTGAAATTGAATTGATATACGTAAATGGGAATTTGTATGAAATATTTTAAAATATTGTATGGAATTGCTATATGATTTATTTTTTAGCATTGTGTGGGCTGTTTAGTGGGTGAATATGAATTTATTTTTGGATGGTATAATGAAAGAAACATTAATACAATCCTATGCTCATATGTGAAATGTTGGAATTAGGTGCATGTATTGAAAAATTGTTGGTAAGAAATAGCAGTAATGTTTGGTTGAGTTTCTGGTTGGTGAGAACTTGAAATAATATTGCTTTCATTATGGAACTTGGATTAAATTTGCATGTTGTACAGAGGGACATTATTCTACTTGCATGTTGTATTTGAAACTTATGATGTGTTGGGTGTTAGTCTTACAATGGCACTGAGAGAGGGGGGTGAATCAGTGTAGTCCTTTAAACTTAAATTCACAGCTCTTAAGACTGAAATAATGAAACCTTAAAACTAGATAAAGCAAGTATCACAAGAGAACATCACACAACACAATATTTAACGAGGTTCACCAATTTGGCTACTCCTCAAGAATGACTTCTTGGACTACCATCCAAATCCAACCTTTTGCAAAGCACCAACTTTACAATCAATTCACCAGCACCCACTAGAAGGAGCACCAAACCCTTATTTATCTTCACTTTTACAAGACCCTGAATGGTCTATTGCTTACCCAATCTCTCTCATTGTTTATGAAATAGACACATCTTCTACGATCTACAACCGCACTTCACCTTCTTTGAGTCGCTTCTCTACACACCCTCTGTGCACTGTCTTCGTACACTTTGTGCCCTTACAACTACACTTTGCGTTCATCTCACTCTTTGCACTCTCTGCACATTCTACTTTATCTACGCAATTATAGCCGCACTTGGTCGAACTTCACCCTTTTCGCTCTCTGCGTACATTGCTCTCTCTGTGCACTCACAGATGTACTTAGGACAATTCAACATGACTCTTTGCTCACTTTGCGCACTTTGCCATAATATCACCGCTTTTGTGCTTTCTACGCTCTTACGACTACATTTCACCCTTCGACATGCATTCGATGACTTATTCAACCACACTACAATTCTCCAAAAAACCCTCCTTTTATAACAATATTTTCATGATGAAAACCCTAATAAACCCTAATCTTAGTCGGCTTTAATAAAAACTTTAAACCCTAATCTTAGTTGGTTGTCATTGGTCTTAGTCGGCTTCAACTCATGAAGATATTCGGTAATTCCATCGCTCAAAGATTTCATTCGATAACAGTCCCTGTAGCCGTCGCACTAACTTTTGTTCACTCTTCATATTTTAGCTGCATAAATTCACTCTGTATCTACCCCTGTAAATGCTGTAGAGATGTCGGTCCACTATCATACTTCTCATTTTAATTGGGTTCTTCTTCTTGTCTTGCGCACATACGACCTATCTTTCTTGAGTTGCAAAAATGCGACATGTCACGATATCATGACACTTTTGTTACTTTGCCTGCCTGTCCTTCTTGAGTCACGAAAATGTGACATGTCACGATATCATGACACTTTTTCTTTCTCTGCCTGCCTAGCCTTTTCGAGTCATGAAAATGCGACATGTCACGATATTGTAATACTTTTTCTTTCTCTGCCTGGCTGCCCTTTTTAAGTCGCGATAATGCGACATGTCGTGATATCACGACACATTTTATTTCTCTGCCTGGCTGCCCTTTTTAAGTCGCGATAATGCGACATGTCACGATATCGTGACACTTTTTCTTTCTCTCTCTTTCTCTTTGCTTTGGCCCCAAAAATACAACATGTCGCGATATCGCGACACTTTTTGTCCTTGCTTTTTCTCTTTGCTTCGACCCGCAAAAAATACAAGATGTCGCAATATCATGAAAATTTTTCTCCTTGCTCTTTCTCTTTTCTTCGACCCGTGAAAATAAAACATGTCACGATATCACGACACTTTTTCTCCTTGCATTTTCTCTTTGCTTTGGACCGCGAAAATGCAACATGTCGCAATATCGCGACACATTTTCCTCCTTGCATTTTCTCTTTGAACATGTCGTGAAATCACAATACTTTTTCCTTCTTGCCCTTTCTCTTCCAACATGTCATGAAATCACGACACTTTTTCTTCCTTGCTCTTTTTCTTCTAGCATGTTGCGAAATTGTGACAGTTTTTCTTCCTTGATCTGCATGTCGCAAAAACATGACAGTTTTACTTCTTTGTCCTTTTTCTTCCAACATGTCATGAAATCACGATAATTTTTCTTCCTTACTCTGCCTTTCGTGAAATCATGACAGTTTTTCTTCCTTGCACTTTTTCTTCCAACATGTCGTGAAATCGTGACAATTTTTCTTCCTTGCCCTTTTTCTTCCAACATGTCACGAAATCGCGACAGTTTTTCTTCTTTGCTCTACATGTCGTGAAATCGCAACAATTTTTCTTCTTTGCTCTGTATGTCACAAAATCACGACAGTTTTTCTTTCTTACTGTACATGTCGTGATATTGTGACACTTTTCTTACTTGTCTTTTTCTTTGATCTTTTGCATATGGGCCGCTTCGGTCTTCTTGGAAAGTCACTGTACATACTTTGAATAACCTCTAAACTCCTGTCCACTGCATCAACCGATCTATCTGACTGTGTTGATAAAAATGACAATACTTTTGCTGCACCTTGCTCAACATTGGGTTGTTCTTAAAATTTTGCATGCTACATCGGGAATGGGAATAATGCAATCATAATAGAGCTAGTTGCATTTCAAGGTAGATTGACCGCTCTGATCCTTGAATAACCACTGGTAATTCATGCTAAAGAATCAATATGCTCTGAGGAACATTGCAATTGAATTTGCTTGCTTCTTTTGCCTATTTTTGTCTACGTTCTAGAGACTGGAGCTGTGTTATGATTTTATAAAACCATTTGAGAGTATATCTCAGCGGATTATTGAAGTCTGGCTTTAAAATTATTGATAACATGTATTGTAAAGGAAACGTAGTCTGAGATATGTATGGCATAATTTGATATTAAGAAATATTGTAGCCTTGGTTAATGCATGGCATAATACTATGAACCATAGAATGATTTGAATCCAAATAGTTATTTATCTTCTCAATACGATAAGGAATAGTGTCTTGTTCAGGTAGCAACTTGTTTACTATATATAAGTTCTGTATTTAAATTCTAAAATGATATATGGTTGTGGTATGGAGATAGAATTTGTTTATTAAAACAATTAATGATGTTTTATTACATCACCATGTGTTGCCATTTAATTATGTTGCTTTTATATTATGCATGCTCTATCAATGTTATATATAGACCTGTATGGACGATAGCATTACTAAAAACATGATGTTGGGTGAATGTGTATGGAAAACTCGGAGTGTGTGTCGAGATGTTTTAGGTTTCAAAAATTATGCTTATAGAGAAACATTTTGATTAATGAGAAAATATTTAAATGGAATCCTCAACCTCAATTTCTTTTATAACCTAAAATTCACCATTGATGGATAGCGAAAATCGTCTTGTTTAAATTTTAGATCAGATTATAAGATTGCATGCAAGATAGTGTTTTAAAAATAGGAAGTTTTAGTAGAATAGCGTAGTACAAAAATATAAGAGTAGTCTGGTTAAATTGACTAAATTAGAATCTCTATGACGGATTGGGAAAACTTTCTACCTTCAGGCTTGAATGTGTTAATATGAAAGGGCTTAATTATATTTGTTTCCCATTCAACCTTCAAAAAATTTAATATTTAAATAGTTCTTATGTGTAATATATTCAAACGTATGCTATGCTAGCATTGTTTTCAAACCAGAGAATGAAAGAATCGATTTAAACCCAACCAGTGATAGATCAATTAGAAGATCTGACAGTACTATTACTTCCTGCATAAAAGTTGGAAAAGATAATAGGTTGACGTCTAGTTGACAGATATCATAGCATGATAATGAATAAGGGAGATATTTTAAATATGAGTGCATGATTAGATAGATGTTTTGAAGTTGATATTGCCTAGGAAGATACACTGAGCGGTATTATTTATCCTAACTGGAAGTAATGAGAAACAAATTTCTTATTGAATACTTAGACTCAAACAATAGAACAAATGATATCATACTTAAATTTGATATGAGGGGTCACCTATGTCATGATTGTGAGGAAAACTTTATAGTACAACCTAGGAAAAACAAAGTGCTTTATAATTAAAATTTAGAATAGCTTCTACTCCTTTAGATGAGAAAATCAAGAGAAATTATAAATTATACTATTATAGTGGAATTCAGAGAAATTAGTTTAAATTATAACATATCCATTAAACCTTTGATTTTTATTTTATCCTAGCTATGAAAATATAAGTAGATATATCAAAGCAAGGAGTTTTTATATTGCATAGCAAACATATCATGATTGGTTAGGAAAAATTATATTTGTTGCAAATATTTGTATGGTTAAACTATTTCAAAAGAAATCAAACTTTAGTTAAGTCTCATTATTTTTAAAATAATAATAATAAAATCTAAGATTGTGGAAGAGATAATCTTAACTCTCTAGGATTGTGGAAAAGATAATCTTAACTCTCCAAGATTGTGGAAGGGATAATATTAACATGCAACCTAAGGTTGTGGGTAGGACAACCTTGTCATTATTTTAAGATTATGGGTAGGACAATCTTGTGAAGGCATTATTTATTGATGCTTGTGGGTAGGTAGTCATCATAAATCAGGGCTCTAACTATACTTATGATGGAAAAATGTCAAAACGAGAGGTAACAAAGGGTTGTATGGGCATCTCTTCTAGGTTAACCCTACTAGTGATGAGTGGTGAATTGTGCTTGACTAGGTGATACCAACAACATGATGGTATGGGACATCATGTTGGTTAATCAACACAAAATGTCAGGTGGTTACCAGGGTATTGGTAAAACCCTAGATGATGCTCCATGGTGGATGGTTGATCATCTATCTCGAGCATGTATGTGCTAAGTCTTGCATGACATAAGTATATGACATGGGATCATGAGTTCATGCTAAGACATGGGAAAGTTATGCATCACACCTCTAGGTGTTATGGGCCCTAGAGAAAAAGAAACCCACTACCTGAACTTAGGTTCTCGAGAGGAGAGTGAAGTTCAAATGGGGCAATCATACGAGATTTGGCCAATCTCGATCTCATGAGTATTTCGACTACAGTGAAATGACACTCATGAAGATAGTTCTAACATGCTCATACTAGATAACAAATTAGAAATGATTACAAAGAAAGAAAATTTTTCTCTTACTGATTTCTTTGATGTTGGACAACCAAGTGGGTAGACTTGGGGTGATTGGACAACCAAGTGGGTAGAACATGGGTTGTTACATTTGGTATCAGAGCAAAGGTTGCGAATATTTTGTTTTGGACAATAAAATATATATAAAAAAACTTATTTTATGTTAACCATGTGTTCACTAAAAAAAAATTGAAATTGATAAGGCTCTTTGTTTTGTTGGGTAGGTAATGGCATCCGAACAAAAATCCAGTTCCTCAAAAATAACTATGATAGTTCAACGGGAAGGGCTAACCGAAAACCCTAGAAGGGTCATTCAAAAATTTATGTAGATCAGGGCATCTGAGGAAGCCACAGAACATCCTCAGGAAAAGAGGAAGGAAAAAGAACCAGTTATTAAAGAGGATAAAATGGTCCAGATGGTGAAATTATTGCAGGAGCAAATGAGCCAACAGAGAGAACAAATGGAGCAACAAAGTGCTCAAATGGCTGAACACATAGCTCAACAACAGACCCAAATGTTAGAACATATGGAGAAACAAAAAGCTCAGCTGGCTCAATAGCAAGAGATGATATCCCATCAACATAAAATAATAGAAAATTTATCCAAAGGAAAAGAAATGGTAATAGTTGAGGATGAGATAACTATTGACCCAGGAAGGAAACAAGTAGGTTCTGAGTTGGACAAGGATATGCGAAGAATTGATATAGCTAAATTTTATGGCAAAGGTGATGGGGAAGAGGCTGAGAGATGGTTAAATAGCGTGGAGGTGTATTTCATGGTTAGAACCCTATCATCTAAATTAAAAACCTCATGGGTAGTTTTTTGTCTGACTAGAGCTGCTACTGATTGGTGGGATACCTATAGGAAAACTCACAATGTGGAGGCTATCGATGTTCTTTGGGATACATTTGTATCAACTTTCAAAGATAGGTTCCTAACACCACAATTTTACCTTGAAAGAACTATAGAGTTTTCAAGGTTAACGCAGGGTAGTATGTCTGTAATTGAGTACTATCAGTGATTTGTGTAATTGCTCAAATACATGCTCGAATATGAGCAGCGGAATGAGATCAAAATCCAAAAATTTCTTCTTTGGTTACATCCAAAAATTGGACATCTGATTCTTATGTTGAAACCTGCAACCTTAACTGTTGCTTGTGATTTGGCTCAATAGGAGGAGGATAATTTTAAGGCTAAGAAATCTTATTATCAATAAAATTCTGAAAAGGAAGAGCCACAAAAAAAGAAAAATGTGGGTCCAACAAAAGGGGATAGGAGTTGGAACAAGAATCATGGTAATGGGAACATAAATAGGTTTGACAAGAATAAGAATAGGTACCAAGAAAATAGGGGAAATCAAAGCTATCAGGGTGGCCAAAGAAATTCCAGGGATAGGTATGACCAAAGAGCTAATGCACCAAGAGTTGGAACTCAGGAAGATAATGAGGGAAGTAAGAAAGAGAGAGCACCATGAACTGGTTGCTGGATTTGTCAAGAACCTCATTATGTTGATAAATGTCCTTTGTGAGACGATAAGAGAAAAGAACCTATGGAACCTGCTCATAAAATATATGCAACAACAGGTAACTCTAAACTTAATGGCCAAGCAACACCTTTTCTATTGAAAGGTAAAATTTATAATAAAAATGTGTGTATTTTAATTGATTCTAGAGCAACTGATAGTTTTGTTTCACCAAATATTTTGAGGGACATACTAGAAGAACTTGTATTTATGGCTAATGGGTGGAAAGTTGAGTATGGGTCTGGGTAAACCTATACTATTGACCAATGTCTATTTGACCCTCAAATAATGCTACCTCAAGGGCAAACCTGATGGCATTTATATGTAGCTCCATTACATGCCTTTGACATAATTTTAGGTATTGATTGGCTTAAGGTACATAAAGCATTGTTAAATTTTGAGGAAAGATGGATGGAATTCACTGATGACACTAAACAAAGGATTCAGATATATTGCGGACGTGAATCAGTGGAACCACATCTTTTGACAATAATGCAAGTTAAGAAAGCACTAAGAAAGGGTAGTAGAGTCTTTGTGGTCAAACTTAATAAAAAGGAAGAGAGCAAGTCTGGAGCAAGTATTTTTCAAACTTATCCAGTGTTAAATGATTTTTGGGATGTCTTTCCTGAAGATTTACCTGGTCTTCCACCCCAAAGGGAATTTGATTTCTCTATAGAACTTTTACCAAGAGTAATGCCTATAGCTCAAGCACCATATAGAATGACTACAATAGAGTTACAAGAGCTTAAGACTCAGCTCCAGGAACTATTAGAAAAATGACATATTAAACCAAGTGTTTCACCATGGGGTGCACCAATTTTGTTTATGAAAAATAAGGATGGAACATTGAGACTATGTATTGACTACAAAATGCTAAACAAGATGACTGTTAAGAATAAGTACTCTCTACCCAGAATAGATGATTTATTTGATCAACTAAAAGGAGCCACAATTTTCTCTAAAATTGACCTTCGATCTGGTTATCATCAGTTGAGAATTCGAGAAGAAGATACCCATAAAACTACTTTTCAAACTAGATATGGCCACTATGAATTTATAGTGTTGCCATTTGGATTGACCAATGCTCTAGCAGCTTTTATGAATTTGAAGAATAGCGTATTTCATGAGTAGTTGGATCATTTTGTGTTGATATTCCTAGATGATATACTGATCTATTCTAAAATTAAGGAAGAGCATGATCTTCATATGAGAACTGTTCTTGAAATTCTTAGAAAGAATCAACTATATGGAAAAATTTCCAAGTGTGAGTTTTATGCAACTTAGGTACAATATTTGGGTCATGTAATTTCTGTTGAAGGGGTGTTTGTGGATCCAAAGAAAATTGAGGCTATTATTGATTTGCCTGCTCCAAAAAATGTATCTGAAGTGCGAAGTTTCATGGGAATGGTTGGGTATTATCATCGTTTCATTCAAAAATTTTCTAAGATAGCTTATCCGATAACCAATATTCAAAATAAAGGAAAAGCTTTTAAATGGATGGAACGGTGTGAAGAAGCATTCAGAACTCTTAAAGAAAAATTAACATCAGCACCTATTCTTAAAATAGCAGATCCCAAACAACCATTTATTGTATGTATTGATGCTTCCTTGGAAGGATTAGGTGGAGTCCTTATGCAAGGTGATGGTGTTATTGCTTATGAGTCTCAAAAACTCAAGAAATATGAGTTAAACTATGCCACACATGATTTGGAATTGGCCACCATTGTACATGCTCTTAAAATGTGGCATCATTACCTACTTGGTAAATATTTTGAGCTTAGAACAGATCATCAAAGCCTAAAATATATTTTTACTCAGCCAATGCTCAATGCTAGACAAAGGTGTTGGATGGAGTTTCTAGCAGAATATGATTTTGGCATAGAGTATATAAAGGGAAAAGAAAATAAATTAGCAGATGCTTTAAGTAGAAGAAGGCATATCAATGCTATGTCACACTATCAATCTGCTATAATTGATCAAATAAGAAAACTACATATTCAAGATGAATATTATCAGAAGTATCAAGAATTGGTTCAACAAGATTCTAATAAAGCAAAGGGATTTAGAATCTAGAAAAATGCATTATTATTCAAAAATAGGATGGTGGTACCGAATGACCAAGACCTAAGAAATATGATACTGCAAGAGGCGCATAGTGCTCCTTATTCCACTCATCCAGGCTATGTAAAGATGTATGAAAATATGAAAAAAGAATATTATTGGCCAAGAATGAAAAAATATATCACTGAATTTGTGGCTAGATGTTTAGAATGTCAAAAGGTGAAGGCAAAACATCTACATCCAACTGGATGCTTATTTTTGCATGACATTCCACAATACAAATGGCAGGTTGTGACTATGGATTTCATAGTGGGATTGCCTAAAAATTGATTTCAGCATGATGCTATTCTGGTAGTAGTAGATAAATTGACTAAGGTGGCACATTTTCTACCAGGAAATATCAAATATGGAGCTCCTTTTGTAGCCCAAAAATTTTCCAGGGAAGTGGTACGACTACACGATTTTCTTGAAACAATTATATCGGATAGGGATTCTCGATTCACATCTGAATTTTGGTAGGTATTGCATCAGGCATGGGGAACAAAACTCAATATTAGTACTACTTATCATCCTAAAACATATGGACAAATATAAAGGGTGAATCAAGTCTTAGAGGATATGCTCCGCATGTATTGTATGGATCATCAAACAAAATGGGAAGATTACCTTTTTATGGTAGAATTTTCTTATAATAATAGCTACCATACATCTCTAGGTATGGCTCCATTTGAGGCTCTTGTACGGGAGGAGGTGCAGAACACCATTATCATGGAGTAATCTAGAGGATCGGGTGATGATCGGGCTAGATATGGTCAGGGAAATGGAAGACCAACTCAATGAAATTCGTCAAAGGCTCAAGGAAGCCTCAGATTGACAAAAGAGTTATGCAAATCTTAAGAGAACACCAAGAGAATTCTCTGTGGGAGACAAAGTATTCCTAAGAGTTAAACCTACCAAAATTTCTATCAAATCCTCTAAGCTTAGTCCAATATTTGTAGGGCCTTTCAAAATTATTGATAAACTGAACCTGGTCGCCTACAGATTAGACTTGCCACCCAATTTGTCAAAAATTCATGATACATTCCATGTGTCCCTTCTCAAGAAATATGTTCTTGACCCTTCACATGTTTGGAATGTTGATCAATTGCAGATGGATGATCCCTTGCGCATTGAAGTGTGACCCATTAATATCCTTGGATATCAAACAAAACAACTAAGAAAGTGGAATATTGAGTAGTGCAAGGTCCAATGGGACCAATTTTCTGAAAATAGTGCCACATGGGAGGATGTGGCCATCATGAAAAGATAGTTTTCATTCTTGTTTGAATAGTGTTTGAACAATGTTATTATCATGTCATAGTTTTATTTTTCTAGAACAGTGATATTATCATATTTTGGTTTGTGAAGTATGATAAATATATTTGATGGTTGTGCATGTTTAATATTAACAATGCATGGTGAATCAGTTATTGATGTATTGAACTGATTTCTTATTAGCTATGGCAATGTTGTTTTATGCTTCAATAAGTAATGCAAACACATAGGGACTGTGTTTAATCTTAGGGGGGAGTATGTAATAACCCACCAAAAACCTAATTCATGATATGCATAATTTATCTGCAAGGATGAGATACTGCTAATGAATCTGTGGATGCAGGAGACAGGTATTGTTACTGGCGAAGATAATGCATAGGAAGGGTGTCTTCTCAATGAGTAGAAGGAATATCCGGTATAAGGTAAGTCAAGGAAATGATGAGCAGTGGTGTAATCACCGATTGATAGGGGTAAAGAACCCTATAGGCAATGCATCCACCAACGGTCCATATAGATGCATATCATGTAGTTGCATTTGTAGGAATGTGTGATGCTTGTTAAATTATGAATTTATGATGTTTGTTGGTGATAAAAATGCTTAGAATATATGGGTGCCATAATTTAAAAATGATGGATGGCAATAAAAATGCATAAGTGCATGGGAGCCATAGTTTTAAACAAGTGAATGAATGTGAAACATTGATATATTATTTGTTGTCCTAAGTACTGAAAGGGAATGTAAGGTGGACAAAGAAAAGTTAATTAATAATTAATATGTATACACTATTGTGTGTTTTGAAGAACTTAATTATTTAAAAATAATATATAATATATAAAATAAAAATGTATTAGAATATAATCATATAGCGAATGTAAAGGAGTCATGGCATTATTTAAAAAAAAATAAATAAATGATAATAAATTGGGAATAGTCGGCAATTATGGGTAATATAGTATAGTCGACATTGTGGGAATTATTACTTGGCTTAGGCTTGATGAACGTGGATAAAATAAGGTTTCCACTTGGCATACCTGGGAGAGGATGTTCTAAAAACTGACGATTAGTGGTAAGCGAGAATATGGGGAACCATATTCTAGATTAAAAAAATAAAGGTGGAGATGGGGATTACTAGACTGGGACCAGGAGAATTTTTTTGAAAAAGCGAGAAGAGCGTCAAGGAAGGGAAACGTTGGAAGTGAGATAAGAAACAGTAAGTTCTTCTGGAGAAATTTTTAAGAAATGCTAAATGGGAAAAATTTGAATGAAATGTTTTTAAAAGAATGAATGGGCTACTCCGTGTGAATTCAAATTGCTATATGTAAATAGGAATTTGTATGAAATATTTTAAAGTATTGTATGGGATGCTCTGTGTGAATTTGAAATGCTATATGTTTTATTTTTTAGCATTGCATGGGTTGTTCAGTGTGTGAATTGGAATTGCTATTTGCATGGTATAATGAAAGAAAACTTAATATAATCCCGTGCTCATATGTGAAATGATTGGAATTTGATGCATGCATTGAAAAATTGATGGTAGGCAATAACAGTATTGGTTGGCTATGTTTCTGTTTGGTGAGAACTGGAAATAGAATTGGTTTCATTATGGAAACTTAGATTAAAGTTGCATGCTATGCTGAGGGACATTTTGCTACTTGCATGTTGTTTTTGAAACCTGTGTTGTGTTGGGTTGGTCTTAAAATTTCTGCATGCTGCATCGGGAATGGGAATAATGCAATCATAATAGAGCTAGCTGCATTTCAAGGTAGATTGACCACTCTGATCCTTGAATAACCATTGGTAATTCATGCTAAAGAATCAATATGCTCTAAGGAATATTGCAATTGAATTTTCTTGCTTATTTTGCCTATTTTTGTCTATGTTACGGAGACTAGAGCATTATAATTTTATAAAACCATTTGAGAGTATATCTCAGTGGATTATTGAAGTCTAGTTTTAAAATTCTTGATAATGTGTATTTGTAAAGGAAAATGTAGTCTGAGAGATGTATGGCAAAATTTGATATTAAGAAATATTGTAGCCTTGGTTAATGCATGGCATAATACTGTGAACCATAGAATGATTTGAATCCAAATAGTTATTTATCTTCTCAATACGATAAGGAATATTGTCTTGTTTAGGTAGCAACTTGTTTACTACATATAAGCTTTGTATTTAAATTCTAAAATGATATATGGTTGTGGTATGGAGATAGAATTTGTTTATTAAAACAATTAATGATGTTTTATTACATCACCATGTGTTGCCATTTAATTCTATTGCTTTTATATTATGCATGCTCTATCAATGTTATATACAAACCTGTATGGACAATAACATTACTAAGAACATGATGTTGGGTGAATGTCTATGGAAAACTCGGAGTGTGTGTCAAGATGTTTTAGGTTTCAAAACTTATGCTTATAGAGAAACATTTTTATTAGTGAGAAAATATTTAAACGGAATCCTCAACCTCAATTTCTTTTATAACCTGAAATTCACCATTGATTGACATCGAAAATCATCTTGTTTAAATTTTAGATCAGATTATAATATTGCATGCAAGATAGTGTTTTGAAAATAGGAAGTTTTAGCATAATAGTGTAGTACAGAAGTATAAGAGTAGTCTGGTTAAATTGACTAAATTAGAATCTCTATGACGGATGGAAACTTTGGCTTAATTATATTTGTTTCCCATTCAACCTTCAATAGATTTTATATTTAAACAAAGCTTATGTGTAATATATTCAAACATATGCTATGCTAGCATTGTTTTCAAACCAGAGAATGAAAGAATCGATTTAAACCCAACTAGTGATAGATCAATTAGAAGATCTGATAGTACTATTACTTCCTACGTAAAAGTTGGAAAATATAATAGGTTGACGTCTAGTTGACAGATATCATAGCATGATAATGAATAAGGGAGATATTTTAAATATGTGTGCATGATTAGATAGATGTTTTGAAGTTGAGATTACCTAGGAAGATACATTGAGTGGTATTATTTATCCTAACTAGAAGTAATGAGAAACAAATTTCTTATTGAAGACTTAGACTCAAACAATAGAACAATTGACATCATACTTAAATTTGAGATGAGTAGCCACCTATGTCATGGTTATGTAGAAAATTTTATAGTGCAACATAGGAAAAAGGAAGTGCTTTATAATTAGAATTTAGAATAGCTTCTACTCCTTTAGAGGTTAAAATAAAGAGAAATTATAAATTAGATTATTATAGTGGGTTTCAGGGTTATTAGTTTAAATTATAACATTTCCATTAAACCTCTGACTTTTATTTTATCTTAGTGATAAAAATATAAGTAGATATATCAAAGCAAGGAATTTTTATATTGCATAGCAAACATATCATGATTGGTTAGGAAAAATTATATTTATTGCAAATATTTGTATGGTTAAACTATTTCTAAACAAATCAAACTTTAGTTAAGTCTCGTTATTTTTAAAATAATAATAATAAAATCTAAGATTGTGGAAGGGATAATATTAACTCTTCAATATTGTGGAAGGGACAATCTTAACATGCAACCTAAGGTTGTGGGAAGAACAACCTTATTATTATTTTAAGATTGTGGGCAGGGCAATCTTGTGAAGGCATTATTTATTGATGCTTACGAGTAGGCAATCATCATAAATCATGGCTCTAACTGTACTTTTGATGGAAAAAGGCTAGAACAAAAGGTAAAAAAGGGTTGTATGGGCATATCTTCTAGGTTAACCCTGCTAGTGATGAGTGGTGAATTGTGCTTGACTAGGTAATACCGACAACACGATGGTATGGGACATCGTGTTGGTTAATCAACACAAAACACCGGGTGGTTACCAAGGTATTGGTAAGACCCTAGACGATGCTCCATGGTGGATGGTTGATCATCTAGCTCGAGCATGTATGCGCTAAGTCTTGCATGACATAAGTATATGACATGGGATCATGAGTTCATGCTAAGACATGGGAAAGTTATGTGTCACACCTCTAGGTGTTATGGGCCCTAGAGGAAAAGAAACCCACTGCTTGAACTTAGGTTCTTGGGAGGAGAGTGAAGTTCAAATGGGGTAATTCATATAGGATTTGGCCAATCTCGATCTCATGAGTATTTTGACTACAATGAAATGGCACTCATGAAGATAGTTCTAACATGCTCATACTAGATAACAAATTAGAAATGATTAAAAAGAAAGAAAAATTTTCTCTTATTGATTTCTCTGATGTTGAACAACCAAGTGGGTAGACTTGGGGTGATTGGACAACCAAGTGGGTAGAACTTGGGTTGTTACAGAGAGAAAGTAATGACATCATTATAATTACTCAAAATGATAGGACTAAAATAAGAAAATCACATGCAGGAGTAGTTAGTGATGGTTATTGGTGATGCTTGAAAAGCATTATGAGAACTACCTATTTTTACATTTGTTAATTGAGTAAATAATAGTTTAGTTTTCAATATTTTAATCCGCAAATGCACTTTCACTTATCTTTGAATTGGGATTGTGCATACCAAAATCTAAATTTGGATGATATGTGAAATTTAGATATATAAATCTATGATTACAACTACAATATGAAAGATAGTATAGAGAACATTTATATAAATGTCATCTATAAAATCTAAAATATTATGGCTTCATATGTATTTCATGCTTGGATTTCATCATATAAGGTAGTCCTAATATGTATCAAAATTATATAAATGTGAACATAAATGCATCAAGAGGTAATTTTTTATTAAGTGGAAATTATTATGCATGTGTCTTTGACTTGCATTTCATAAATTCATATATGTCTTCTTGTAATCCATGTAAGAGAAAAATCACATGTTACCTTACCATAAATAGGGTATAAAAGTAATGCCAAGCACATGAACTTTGAGTCATCAAATGAGATTACTTAGATATTTATTTTTCTCCTCCACCTTGAATAGTTTAAAGACAAAGATATTTCTTGCAGTTTAAAATTTTGAGAAAAAAAGTGAAATAAAAAATTAAGTTAAAAAGAAAAAACAAAAACAAACTTTCCCAAAGAGGAGAAATTATTTTATTAGTATTGTAATTTTACTTATTTTTAAAATAATTGCCATATATATAAACATGTTATATGCAAAGATATTTTTACTATTTGACTAAATTTTTACAAAAGTAAGTAAGACATATTAGTTTTAAATAAATATTTTGTCGAACCTTACTGTTGTTTTAGAAAGAAATCAAGTGTTTCAAGTGTGATTAGGAAGCAAACAATAAGCAACAAGCAAGTATTATTACTGTGGATCTTAGAAGAAAATAAAAAATAAAGGAAAAAATTACATTAATGTTATTTTTCAAGTTTTTACTAGACATAAAGATGTCCTAGTTAGAGATAAGATAAAGAACAAAACTATGGCACAATATATGTAAGTAGCATATATTATACTAGAAGTGATTGTAAGGATGAGGTTATTGAGTGTGATCTAATGTTGATATGTATATATATAAGGTTGATATTTTAATTCTATGAATATTAGCCAGGTTTAGGGAGATTCATATTTAGATGAAGTCTAAGTGGCAATTAAATTTTAATTATTCAATCATTTTTATTTTAAAAGAAAATTTTCATCTTATAAGCTCTAAAATCATGGATGGTGGCCTTTGGTTTAGGTGCAAATATGTATTATATTTGAGACCCCATATTGATAATTTCCATTTGGAGACATAGATGTAATTTAAGCTTTTTCAGCTCCTTTATCAGCATACCAAGGTTTTGAAGAATATCAACAATATTATAGGGGAATTCATTAAAGAGGGACCAACTAGTAAGTAAAGAAGGCATGCTATATAGACTTGAATATGTGTTGCCATGGATATTACAATACTTTTACTACAATCCATTATGATTAGATAATAATATAGAAATTGTGATCAAAAAGTGGATTATGAGAAAATTGTATCATGATATTGTAATCTTTTATGAAACATGACATATGAAAAGAGATTGTAAAGTGAAAATTATGAAAAAATAAATAGAAATATTTTGGCATGAAACAAACTTTAATATAAAGCTGGAGGATCATATCATAATATAAGTTAGATCAAATTAAAGATTTTCCATGTCTAAAAAAGTAATAAAAAAATCTCATCTACTTTATCAAATAGCAAATGCCATTACATTCTACTTAGAAAAAAATAAATAAATAAAGACTTACAATGAACAAATTCAAATTCAAGAAGATCTAATGTTGGATCAAAAGAAGAGAAAACAAATTATAATAATTTAATAAAAATATATATTAATTTTTGATAATTTAACCTGAACAATTCCTATATATATATAAATAAATAAATAAATAAATAGGCCTGCCTTTGGCACACCGAGACGACAAATAGTTTTCTATGGCAATCAATTAGTAATCAGAAGAGGTGAACCACATATTTTTGAGCAGGGACAAAGCATAGAGAACAAATAGGATGAAGGATGGAGATGTGAAAAGTGTATCAGTCCAGTCGATTAAATAGACAAGACCAAAAAATAATTTTATGTGCTATGCTATCCTCCCAAAATTTATTTTTTAATTGGATTCGATGACGTTCATGGATGCAACTATGTTCCAATAGCAAAGGCCATTACATTCTACTTAGAAAAAATAATATAAAAAATAAGGACTTCCAATGAACAAATTCAAATTCAAGAAGATTCAATGTTGGATCAGAAGAAGAGAAAAAAATTTATTTATTTAATAAAAATATATATTAATTTTTGATAATTTAACCTGAAAAATTCCTATATATAAATAAATAAATAAATGGGCCTGCCTTTGGCACACCGAGACGACAAATAGTTTTCTATGGCAATCAATTATTAATCAGAAGAGGTGAACCACATATTTTTGAACAGGGACAAAGCATAGAGAACAAATAGGATGAAGGATGGAGATGTGAAGAGTGTACCAGTCCAGTCGATTAAATAGACAAGACCAAAAAAATGATTTCTTGTGCTATGCTATGCTATCCTCCCAATATTTACTTAAATTGGATTCGATGACGTTCATGGATGCAACTATGTTCCCCATTATGATCGTTCTGTCCCAATTCCCCTCTATTAATGGAAAATGCGGTGTGGTTTATCCACTTGAGGGAAGGACAAGTATCTCATTTGTCACTACAAGAATCTCATATGCCCCACTTCATGGTTTTGAATCCCTTGCGCCGTAATTGTAACAGGCATGTGCGAGATTTTGCTCTATTGTTTCAAAAGAATGTTATGGACACCTGGCATCAAGCCAGAGAACAAATCGCAGATGCGTAGGTATATCTCTGTGACACAAAAAAAATGTCCCTCCACGCTTAAATTATGACTTGATAAATTTAAACGTTTCACATGATTATAGATGGTCCCTTCCATGACGAATCTCGATCCACCTTAATAATCTCTCCCTCATTCTCCACATCTCTATAAATTGTCGAGTCTCACTTCACCGACACCCACAAGTATTTTCTCTTCTATTGAAGAGTAGTTGTTGGTAGAAGCTTTGACGTAGCATCTGTATTTGCATATTTGTAGACAACCACAAGTATATTCTCTTCTATTGAAGAGTAGTTGTTGCTAGAAGCTTTGACGTAGCATCTGTCTTTTCATAGTTGTATTTGTTGGGATTTAGTAATATGATTTATGTGTGAGCAAATTAAGAACAACAGAAATAAAATATCCATACAGATAAAAAGAAGAACATAAAATTTGACGAGGTTCACTTAACGTTATGTTGAGCTATATCATCAGAGAAGCACCAGCACCTGCATCTTTGTTTCTACTAACAAATACAATGTACAAAGGAATTGGTGGAACGATACAACACTTTTTGTTGTAGCACCCTTTCAGACTCTATACAGTACATTATGCACACCAGCATCTCCTCACCCATGTGGTTCTCCTCACCCACATCATAATCACTCCTCCCATCACAGACTTCTTTTGAGGTTTCAACAAGCTCCCTATTACATTGCACTCTCCCAAAGCTAACACAAGATTGATATGCTCTCTCCTATGCTCTTGACTTGCACCACAATGAGCAACCTGATATTGCGTCATTGAGCACATTACAACATAAGTGAGCACTACATAGCACTCAAACTACAATACAATCTTGGTAAGATAGATGCATACTCTCACCATACATCCTCTCACACTCAAGCTTATAAATAAGAATACAATCAATAGAACAACCTTGGACTCAGACCCAATCCCAAGAGCATTCTGTTAGAAATATTAACCCAGATTTCATGCCTCCGCCAAACTGCGCTCTGAAACTGGGAGAAGCCGGACTACGCTCGCGTAGTTGGGGATCCTGGCAAAAAGGTTTGACATGACGTCGCACCTACCCTCTGACAGATGTGACATCTAATAGATCCGATCGTCGTAGAAGTTAATGCCAGTTCAACGATTTAATGCTAGTTCGGCGATTGGTCATAAACCCTAGTTGAGGGCCTATCAAAACCTATCAGAGAACAAACCCTAATCCTCCTCTCCCCGTGGCTATATAAGGCAGTTTGGGTCTTTAGACATCAGAGAGCAGAGGATGGAGGAAGTGTAGAGAAAGTGCAGAGAATATAGCAGAGAAAAGAGAACATTTCAGTGAGTAGTGTGGCTCATCTAATTAATGTCCGAGCAGCCGACTCGACATTGTGTCTTTTAGTTTATCCTGCAGCCTGGCCTGCAGATGTTATTTCCTTAGTGGAGGATCTCCGTAACCCCTGTTTCACATAAATAAAGTTTGCTATTTGTTTTAGGCATCTTTAGGGTTTGTAGTTAATTCATGTGTGTTAAAGCTTGCTGCTCTCTGTACAAATCGCCTTAGAGCGATTGTGTTTGGGTTCTATTAGTTAGAGCTCAGATCCAAGACTCAGATCATAGTTTCGATGTTTCTCTCCTCCCAGCCAAGCAAGCAGTTGTCGTAGCCATGCAAGCCTTCTGAGCAGAAAATACTGTAAAGCCAAAGTTGGCTAAGTTGAAAGAAGCCTTCTGAGTTCGCTGCCACAACCCGATTGTGCCCGAGATCCGAGTGCAGCCCGAGTGCGCAAGCGAAGCACGAAGTCACCCCGTCTGCACTTCGCTGGGCACAGTTTGCACTTCGCCCATATTCCGGGCGAAGTTCGTCGGTGCCCTTGCAATTAGCACTTCATCCATATTTCGGGCGAAGTCCGTCGGTGCCCCCGCAGTTCGCACTTCACCCATATTTCGGGTGAAGTTCGTTAGTGCCCTCTATGTTCGCACTTCACCCATTTTTGGGTGAATTCTGTTGGCACCCCTGACGTTCGCACTTCACCCATTTCGGGCGAAGTCTGTCGGCGCCCCCGACGTCCGCATTGCGTCGCAACTCAAACGTAGTCCGGCTTCGCCCAGTTTCGGAGCATAGTCTGGCAGAGGCATGAAATCAGGGTTAATATTTCTAACACCCTCCTTTAAGTCTGATTTCACGAGCGTTTTGACTCCAAGCTGCTCTCACAATCTGTTGAAGTCTTCCTCCTTCAAAGGCTTCGTGAAGATATCTGCCAACTGCTCCTTGGATCTGCAAAACTAGAGTTGAATCTCTCCTGACTTCACCAACTCTCTGATGAAGTGATAACGAATATCGATGTGCTTCGTCCGACCATGGAACACGGGATCCTTTGACAGTGCGATGGCCAAATTGTTATCACAAAAAATTATTGTCACGCCTTCCGAAGATATTTTAGTTCACTCAGAACTCTACGCAACCATACTGCCAGGCATGCGATTGTCGTGGCGGTGACATACTTTGCTTTGGCTGTGGACAACGCAATGATGGGTTGTTTCTTGGATGCCCATGATACTGCCCCTAATATGAGATGGAAATCATACCCGGAGGTGCTCTTTCGATCATCGATATTGCCAGCCCAGTCACTATCTGTGAAGCTGACCAGGTCCAACTGGTCTTGTCTGGCGTAAAATAGGCCATGGTTCCATGTCCCATTGATATAACACAAGATCCTCTTGCCTGATTGCTAGTGTATGTCCTTTGGAGTCTCCATGAAATAGCTGATCAGATTGACTTCGAACATCAGATCTGGCCGAGTTGTAGTCAAATACATCAGACTGCCAACTAGCCTCTTGAACAGGGTTGGGTCGACATTCCTCCCTGTATCTAGCTTGCTCAGCTTCAAACCTGTGGCTACAGGTGTGATGGCAGGTTTACTGTCCTCCATATTGAACCGCTTCAGGACATCCTTCGCATACTTGCCCTGAGAAATGAAGATGTCGTATGCCGATTGGTCAACTTCAATGTTGAGAAAATATTTCATTAGCCCTAAGTCCGTCATCTCGAACTCCTTCATGGCGGTTCTGAACTGGTCGAACAGGACATTGTTGTTGCCAGTATAAATCAAATCGTCTATGTACAGGCAAATGATAATGAGCTCACTTTCTTTATTTGTCTTCATGTATAGGGTGTGCTCATATGGGCATTTGAAAAACCCATTTTCTTGAAAGTAGCTATCAATTCGGTTGTACCAAGCACAGGGCGCCTGCTTCAAACCGTATAGGGCCTTATTCAGCTTCAGGACTTTGCCCTCCTGGCCTTCAATTTCATAACCTGGTGGCCGGTCTATGTAGACCTCTTCCTCCAACACTTTGTTGAGGAAGGCTGACTTGACATCCATCTGGTAATCTTCCAACCTTGTTGGGATGCTAATGCTAGGATCATCCTGACTGTGTCAAGTCGGGCTACAGGCACATATACCTCATGGTAATCGATGCCTGACTTCTGCTTGTAACCCTTCGCAACCAATATGGCCTTATGCCTATCAAATTCTCCTTGGGCATTGAACTTCGTCTTATACACCCACTTGACCCCAATGGTCTTCTTCCCTACTGGAAGATCTATCACCTGCCATGTCTCATTATTTTCAATGGCTGCTATCTCCTCATCCATCGCATGTACCCACTTCTGATTCTAACCAACATCTTCGAACTGTACTAGATCAACTTCAGTAAAGAATGTAAAGTCAGAGTACTCTTCATCTATGTGGGTTTGGGTTGCCTCATATATTTCTTGCAAGCTCCTTGTCTTTGCTGGTGTCACGAGGTTCTAGATTCTACTTGCACATGGAGGCGAGCGTGATGGAGTGGTTGTGCTACTGCTGGCACCGTTGTTGCTGCTGGAAGTGGTAGGTGGCTGCATACTTCCATATTCCAAGTCAATAGACTGTACTACTGTTGGCTCTGACTGGCCAGTATCTGACTTCTAGTTCTAGGTTTGATCTTCAAGAAATTTAACATCACAGCTGATGATGAGCTTCTTCGTCATAGGGTTTTACAACCTATATACCTTTGCCTGCTCACTGTACCCTGTGAAAATGCACTTTTCAGCTCTATCATCCAATTTCTGTCACTTTTCTTCTTAAACATGTGCATATGCAATGCACCCAAACATACACAAGTGAGCCACACTTGGCTTCACTCCACTCCAGGCCTCCTGAGGGATTTTGTCCTTCACACTTTTGGTGGGACATCTGTTCAGCGAGTAGATTGCACATGTTACAGCCTCGCCCAAAATTCATGTGACAATCCCTTCGCCTTCATCATGCTTTGTGCCATTTCCATGATGGTTCGGTTTTTCCTCTCAGCTACGCCATTCTACTGTGGCGTGTATCTGGCAATGAACTGCCTTCGAATTCCATGTTGCTTGTAGTAGTTATGGAATTCGTTGGAGATGTATTCACCTCCACCATCCGTCTTGAGAGTCTTGATCTGATATCCGCTCTGTTTCTCCACCAGAGCCTTGAACTCGTTAAATCTGGAAAACGCTTCTGATTTCAACTTGATGGCATAGATCCAAGTCTTTCAGCTGAAGTCATCTATGAATGTCAAGAAGTATTTGTTTTCGACAAATGTGGTGGTCTGCATTGGACCACATATGTCTGAGTGCACCAGCTCCAATGGCCGTGATGCTCTCCAAGACTGTCCTACAAGGAATGCATCCCTGTGTTGCTTGTTGACTAGGAAACCTTCACAAACTTGGTTCGGTTGCTCAATAAGGGGTAAACCCTTCACCATTTGCATATTGTGCAGTTGATTCAGGCCACTGAAACTCAGGTGATCGAATCTGAGATGCCACAGCTAGGTAGCATCTTTCACAACCGCACTCAGAGACATCAAATATTTATTCTCGAATCTACAGATGAAACATTTTGTTCTTTGTCATGGACACTGTAGCAATCTGCCCATGCGACTTGTCTCTGATGGTGCAAGCTCCGTCTTTGAACTGGACCGTATGTCCCTTCTGCACGAGCTATACAACGCTCAGTAGGTTGTGCTTCAGGGCAGACACATAGTAGACATCACAGATGTGCTTCCGTTCGCCATGCCTGGTGCGGATGAGGATCTTTCCTTTCCCCATCACGGGAACCTTGTTGTTGTTCCCCATCTTCACATTCTCCATGCTCTCAAAGCACTCCCGAGACATTACATTGTCATTCACTCTCAATATTTGTATGCCAATCCGGCATTATACACACCTCGGCATAATACATTGCAGATCTATTTATACATGGCATGACAGCATTCTTTGTTATAACAATAATAACAAATCAACAATTTCATTCTGTCATTTATATTTAAATGAATCTTTCCATAACTGCAAGACTTTGTCGCTATACATCCCGGTGAACGCCATACAAGATTCATTTGCATCTCCCTTTTGAAATGTCCACGCTGTACACAGCAAAGCAGACTTCGTTTCAACAATGTCATCACGCCTTATGCCTTGCTGGCTCATCACAGGTTTCCTCCAGTCTCGCTGTCCGACGTTCCACCACAGCTCCGGGTGTGAATCGGTCTCCACACACCCAACAGTATTTGCGCTAGAGTTTCCATATTTCCCTGTGTTAGGAATGGCTACTAGGAAGTGTAGTGTTAGCCCACAACTTATGCTGGGTGTTTTCGAGGAACTCTTACTAGTAGCCATTCCTTACACGGGAGATATTACATGTGTAGGTAGTACGACCATACGGCATGTTCCTTAGAATATGTAGTAAGATAGTAATGAGAAGCCGAAGACATTTGGAAAGCATTGATAGGGTTTCTTATTTGTGTTGCAGGACCCGAGATCAGCGTCTGTAACTACGCCCTGCGCCTGCCATGGAAGATTTAACGGTGAATTCTCAAATTTGTTCAGAACAAGCTTCGAAGCCAGGAGCAGAGCAAGTTTGATATTGATGTTTGTTTGCATTTTTGTGTTGTCTAAAAATTCTGTATTATTTAGTTGCATGGTTTCAATTGGATTTGACCTTTCAACCTGAATGCTAGAGGTTTACAGCTTTACCATCCTCCATATATATATATATTTGAAGGGAGGCGAAATATAATAGGTAGTACATACGTTAGTCTGGATAAAAGTTTGACAAAGAATAGTTTGAATAATAATTCAAGAAATCTCCTTAGTAACCTCATTTAAATTAGATAGCTTGACTATGAATATTTGGACGTGCCTGAGTAGCCCTCCTTTAAACTGGATAACTTGGCTATGGATATTTGTCTACAATTATAGAGTCGAGTTGTTCAAAAAAACCTACTTTCACAGCAAGAAAACATTCTTCGTTCTGATAGGATGCCAAGTTATGATGCGATGGATGGTCTTCGTACTTCGGATGGCTTAGCGTGAAGCACAAGTTTAATTTCGGATTTTTTCGTCTGGTAATTCCAGATTATGTCTTTGTTTTTCATTGACTTACTCATATCCTCTTTCATTTAGCCCTTGTTTTGCATCGACTTACTCATATCCTCCTCTTTCTGTTAGTTTAGATGTAATTTAGGTTTTTTCAAACTCCTTTATAAGCGTACCATGGTTTAGAAGAATATCAACAATATTATAAGGGAATGCATTAAAGATGGATCAACTATTAAGTAGAGAAGGCATGTTATGTATACTTGTACTACAATCCATTATAATTAAATAGAAATAAAAATAATGTGATCAAAAAATGGATTGTGAGAAAATTATATCATGATGTCATAATTTTTTATGAAACTTGACAAATAAAAATAGATTGTAAAATGAAAATTATGAAAAAATAGGCAAAATTTTTTTGGCATGAAATAAACTTCAATATATATATATATATAAGGTTGATATTTTAATTCTATGAATATTAGCCAGGTTTAGAAATATTTATAATTAGATGAAGTTTAAGTGGCAATTAAATTTTAATTATTCAATGATTTTTATTTTAAATTTTTCTCATAATCTTACAAGCTCAAAAATCATGTATAAAATCATCGATGGTGGCCTTTTGTTTAGGTGCAAATATGCATTATATTTGAGACCACACAGAATTTTCATTTGGAGACATAGATGTAATTTAAGATTTTTCAACTCCTTTATCAACATACTAGGGTTTTGAAGAATATCAATAATACTCTAAGGGAATTCATTAAAGAGGGACCAACTACTAAGTAAAGAAGACATGCTATATGGACTTGAATATGTGATAGCATGGATATTACAATACCTTTACTACAATTCATTATGATTAGATAGGAATAAAGAAAATGCGATAAAAAAAAATGGATTATGAGAAAATTATATCATGATATTGTAATCTTTTATGAAACATGACATATGAAAAGAGATTGTAAAGTGAAAATTAGGAAAAATAGGTATAATTTTTTTATATAAGACAAACTTCAATATAAAGCTGGAGGATCATATCATAATATAAGTTAGATCAAATTAAAGATTTTATGTCTAAAAATAATAAAAAATATCTCCTCTACTTTATCAAATAGCAAAGGAGAAAAAATCATATAAAAAATAAAGACTTACAATGAATAAATTCAAATTCAAGAAGATTCAATGTTGGATCAAAAGAAGAGGAAACAAATTATAATAATTTAATAAAAATATATATTAATTTTTAATAATTTAACTGAATAATTTAAAAATATAAATATATGTCGCATGGAATTTGGTGTAATGGCAGTTGCCTAGTTATTATCATCAATCTGGTTGTTAGGTAGAGATTCCTCTTGTATTTGCTCGAACGAGCACTGATATTTGTTTGTTGATATTTGTAAAGGATGTTCAATAAATAAATAAATAAAGGCCTTTGGCACAACGAGACGACTGAAGAATTTGAATGGCGATTTTCTTTTCAAACTTCATCGAAGTTCGAGCGTCGATGCCTCGAATGCGTAGCTCACACGACAGCGGAGGAAGACGGACGAGCGCAGAACAAGCTTCGCCGCTTCACCAGTCGAAGTGCGGTTGTCGCAGCGTAGTGCACACTTCGCACATTTTGTGCCGAAGTGCGGCAGTCGTTGCGCAGTGCGCACTTCACACATTTTGTGTCGAAGTGTGGCAGTCGCTATGCAGTGCGCACTTCGCACGTTCTGTGCTGAAATGCGACAGTCGCTGCACAGTGCACACTTCGCACGATCTGTGCTGAAGTGCGATAGTCGCTGTGTAGTGCGCACTTCGCACGTTCTGTGCTTGAAGTGTGACCTTCGCAGCGAAGTGCGAGCTTCGCACTTTTTGCTGCCGAAGCGCGACCTTCGCAGCGAAGTGCAAGCTTCGCACTTTTTGCTGTCGAAGCGCGACTGTCACAGCGAAGTGACGAACTTCGCTCGGTGACCAACTTCGCACGGCGACGACTTACAAGTTTCAGACTTGGCCAACTCTGGCCTTCAAGTTCTTCGTCTTCCGCGGATGCCGCTAGGTTTGCCTGGCTTGGCAAGACCCGAATGAGAGGAGAGAATAACCGAAACAGAGAACAACAAACTGCAAACCCTAAAGGTGCCTAAAACAAACAACAAACTTTATTTATATTAAACGGGGGTTACAGAGTTCCTCAACCGAGGAAATTACAACATCTGCAGGCTGCGCTGCAGGATAAACTAAAACAGACAAAATGTCGAGTCGGCTGCTCAGACATTAATCAGCTGAGTCAAACTGCTCACTGAGATACTCTTCTTTGCCTCTGCTCCTCTTGCACTGCTCTTTCTCCTCCCTTTCACTGTTCTTTTTCTTACACTTCTGAAATACCCGAGACGCCTTATATAGTCGTAGAAGAGGAGGATTAGGGTTTGTCCTCTGACAGATTCTGACAGGCCCTCAACTAGGGTTTCTGACCAATCGCCGCACTAGCATCACATCTGTTAGAGGGTAGGTGCGGCGTCATGTTAGCCCTTTGTCGGGATCCCGAACTGTGGCAGCACAGTCTGACTTTGCCCATGTCTGGAGCGCAATCCAGTTTTGCCCAAGGTTCGAGCGCAGCTTGGGCACAGTGCATGAAACTTGGGTTAATTTTTCTAACATCCTCCTTTAAGCCTGATTTCACGAGCGCTTTGAATCCAAGCTGCTCTCGTAATCTGCTGAAGTCTTCCTCCTTCAAAGGCTTCGTGAAGATGTCAGCCAACTGCTCCTTGGACCTACAAAACTGTAGTTGTACTTCGCCAAATTTCACCAGGTCTCTGATGAAATGATACCGGATGTCTATGTGCTTCATCTGACTGTGGAAGACGGGATCCTTTGACAGGGCAATGGCTAAATTGTTATTGCATAAAATTGTGGTCGCGCCTTCCGGAGGAAAGTTCAGTTCACTTAAAACTCTTCATAGCCAAACTGCCTAGCATGCGGCTGACATGGCGACGACATATTCTTCTTCGACTGTGGACAACGCAACGATGGGTTGTTTCTTGGACGCCCATGAGACTGCTCCTGATTTGAGATGGAAAGCATACCCGAAGGTGCTCTTTCGATCGTCGGTACTGCCAGCCCAGTCACTATCTGTGAAGCCCACTAGCTCCAACTGGTCTTATCTGGCATAAAATAGGCCATGGTTTCGTGTCCCATTGACATAGCGCAAGATCCTCTTGCCTGCTTGCCAGTGCGTGTCCTTCAGAGTCTCCATGAAACGACTGATTAGACTGACTTCGAACATCAGATCTGGCCGAGTTGCAGTTAAATACATCAGACTGCCAACTAGCCTTTTGAACAAGGTTGGATCAACATTCCTTCCTATATCCAACTTGCTCAGCTTCAAACCTATGGCTGCAGGTGTGATGGTAGGTTTGCTATCCTCCATCTTGAAGTGCTTCAGGACATCCTTCGCATACTTGCCCTAAGAAATGAAGATGCCATCTGTTTATTGGTCAACTTCAATGCCAAGAAAATACTTCATCATCCCTAAGTCCGTCATCTCGAACTCCTTCTTCATGGTTGTTCTGAACTGGTCGAACAAGACATTGCTATTGCCAGTATAAATCAGATCGTCCACATACAGGCAGACGATAATGAGCTCACCTGCTTCATTTGTCTTCATGTATAGGGTGTGCTCATATGGGAATTTTTGAAACCCATTCTCCTAAAAATAGCCGTCAATCTAACTGTACCAAGCTCGGGGCACCTGCTTCAAATCGTACATCGTACAGGGCCTTTTTCAGCTTCAGGAATTTGCCCTCCTGGCCTTCAAATTCGTAACCTGGTGGCTGGTCTATGTAGACCTCTTCCTCCAACACTTCGTTGAGGAAGGCTGACTTGACATCCATCTGGTACATCTTCCAACATTGTTGGGCTGCCAATGCCAGGATCATCTTGAATTTGTCAAGTCAGGCTACAGGCGCATATACCTCATGGTAATCAATGCCTGACTTCTGCTTGTAACCCTTCACCACCAGTCTGGCCTTATGCTTGTCAACATCTCCTTGGGCGTTGAACTTCGTCTTATACACCCACTTGACCCCAATGGTATTCTTCCCTACTAGAAGATCTGTGAGCTGCCATGTTTCATTCTTTTCAATGGCTGCTATCTCCTAATCCATCGCATGCACCCACTTCTGATTCTGACTTGCATCTTCGAACTCTACTGGATCAACTTCAGTAAAGAAAGCAAAGTCAGAGTGCTCTTCATCTATGTGGGTTCGGGTTGCCTCGTAAATGTCTTGCAAGCTCCGAGTCTTCGCAGGTGTCCTCAGGTTCTAGATTCTACTTGCAAGTGGAGGCGATCGTGATGAAGTGGTTATGCTACTGCTGGCACCGCTGTTGCTATTGGAAGTTGCAGGTGGCTGCACACTTCCTTCTTCCAAGTCAACAGACTGAACTTCTGCTGGCTCTAGCTAGCCAGTCTCTGACTTCCCGTTCTAGGCTTGATCTTCAAGAAATTTCACATCACGATTGATGATGAGCTTCTTCGTCATAGGGTTGTACAGTCTATATGCCTTCGCCTGCTCACTGTACCCTGTGAAAATGCATTTCTTAGCTCGATCATCCAACTTTTGCCGCTTCTCTTCTGGAACATGTGCATATGCAATGCACCCGAACACACGCAAGTGAGCCACACTTGGATTCACTCTGCTCCAGGCCTCCTGAGGGATTTTGTCCTTCATGCTTTTGGTGGGACATCTGTTCAGCAAGTAGACTGCACATGTTACAGCCTCTGCCCAAAATTCATGCGACAATCCCTTCACCTTCATCATGCTTTGCACCATTTCCATGATGGTTCGGTTCTTCCTCTCAACTACGCCATTCTGCTGTGGCGTGTATCTAGCAGTGAACTGCCTTCGAATTCCATGCTGCTTGCAAAAGTTATGGAATTCATTGGAGATGTACTCTCCACCTCCATCAGTTTTGAGAGTCTTCACATAATAACCGCTCTGTTTCTCCACCAGAGCCTTGAACTCCTTGAATCTGGCAAATGCCTCTGACTTCAGCTTGATGGCATAAATCCAAGTCTTTCGGCTGAAGTCATCTATGAATGTCAAGAAGTATTTGTTTCCAGCAAACGTGGTGGTCTGCATCGGACCGCAAATGTCTGAGTGCACCAGCTCCAATGGTCGTGATGCTCTCCAAGACTGTCCTACAGGGAATGCATCTTTGTGTTGCTTTCCGACTAGGCAACCTTCACACACTTGGTTCAGTTGCTCTATTAGGGGTAGACCCTTCACCATTCGCATCCTGTGCAGTTGATTCAGGCCACTGAAGCTTAGGTGACCGAATCTGAGATGCCACAGCCAGGTAGCATCTTTCTCAACTGCACTCAGAGACATCAAAGATTCATTCTGAATCTACAGCGAAAACATTTTATTTTTTGTCATGGACACTATTGCAATTTGCCCATGCGATTTGTCTCTGATGGAACAGACACCATCTTTGAATAGTACAGTGTGCCCCTTCTGCACAAACTATCCAACACTTAGCAGATTATGCTTCAACCGAGGCACATAAAAAACATCTTGAATTGTTTTTCTGTCACTATGCTGGGTGCGGATGAGGATCTTTCCTTTCCCCATCATAGGAACTTTGTTGTTGTTCCCCATCTTGACTTCAGACCGAACTATTTCATCCAGTTGTGAGAACATCTCTCTGTTCCTAGTCATGTGGTTGTTGCAACCACTGTCAAGATACTAGATGTTTTTCTTGCTCTCCTCTTCAATACTGCAAGTCAGCAGCACATTTCCTCTTGCCGCATTTCCAGGTTCCTCCGTATAATGGGCTTGCTACTGATTCTCATTTGCCATCTTCTTCTTGCACTATGAGGCATAATGGTCGAACTTACTGCAGTAGTAGCATTGGACCTTTGACATGTCCTTCTTCTGCTGAGAGCTTCCTTGCTGATTTCTGCCAGTGCCTCTTCCTCCTTGCTGATGAAAGTTGCAACTTGGATCAGCGTCATAAGGGTTTGATCTCTCTCCTTGCTTGTTACCTCTCCCACGCCTGCTTCTGCCTCTTCCTCCTTGAGAACTAGAAGCACTGTGGTGGGAGTCTTGTCTGTCGCTGTCTCGGACTAAGGCCTGAGCCCGAAATGCTTGCTCCAGAGAGGTCTGAGATGAACGGCTCAGCCTCTGTTCATGGGTCTACAATGAACCCATGAGTTCGTCTGTCGAGAGGGTTGTCATATCCCTCGACTCTTCGATTGCTATCACAACCGAATCAAACTTTGCAGGCAAACTTCTGAGAATCTTCTCCACGATTCTCTGGCTTTGGAAATTTTCTCCGTTCAACTGCATCTGGTTGATAATGTCAGTCATCCAGGTGAATATGTCGCTCATCGAATCGGACTCGCTCATCTGTAGGTTCTCAAACTATCTTCTAAGCATCTGTAGTTTCACCAACTTCACTTTGTCGGTGCCCTGATACAAACTTGCTAGGGTTTCCCAGGCCTACTTGGCCTTGGTGGCTGATGCAATCCATGGGAAGATGGTCTCCTCAACCGCTTGCATGATGTAGAAGAGGGCCTTCTGGTCCTTTTTCTTGTGCTCTTTCAACAGATCCTTGTCTCGCTTGAGAGAGGGCGGCCATCTGTCGTCGCATCTCGTTGGTTCTGGGTAGCCGTTCTCGACTAACTCCCATAGCTCCTAAGATCCGAATAGGATCTTCATCTGGATGCTCCAATAATTGTAGTTCTTGCCGTTAAATCGTGGGATCTACAATTGCAATGAGTTTCTCTCGAAAGCCATGCTTCTATCATCGTGTCACGGCACTATCAGCTCTGATACCAATTTGAAGAATTTGAATGGTGATTTTCTTTTCAAACTTCATCGAAGTTTGAGCACCGATGCTTGGAATGTGTAGCTCGCACGACAGGGGAGGAAGACAGACGAGCGCAGAATGAGCTTCACCGCTTCACTAGTCGAAGTGCGGCTATCGCAGCATAGTGCGCACTTCGCACGTTTTGTGTCGAAGTGCGGCAGTCGCTGCGCAGTGCGCACTTCGCACGTTCTGTGCCGAAGTGCGACAGTCGCTACGTAGTGCGCACTTCGCACGATCTGTGCCGAAGTGCGACAGTCGCTGCGCAATGCGCACTTCGCACGTTCTGTGCTTGAAGTGCGACCTTCGCAGCGAAGTGCGAGCTTTGCACTTTTTGCTTTCGAAGCGCGACCTTCGTAGCGAAGTGCAAGCTTCGCACTTTTGTTGTCGAAGCGCGACTGTCACAGCGAAGTGACGAACTTCGCTCGGTGACCAACTTCGCACGGCGACGACTTACAAGTTTCAGACTTGGCCAACTCTGGCCTTCAAGTTCTTCGTCTTCCGCGGATGCCGCTAGGTTTGCCTGGCTTGGCAAGACCCGAATGAGAGGAGAGAAACGCCGGAACAGAGAACAACAAACTGCAAACCCTAAAGGTGCCTAAAACAAACAGCAAACTTTATTTATATTAAACGGGGGTTACAGAGTTCCTCAACCGAGGAAATTACAACATCTGCAGGCTGCGCTGCAGGATAAACTAAAATAGACAAAATGTCGAGTCGGCTGCTCAGACATTAATCAGCTGAGTCAAACTGCTCACTGAGATACTCTTCTTTGCCTCTGCTCCTCTTGCACTGCTCTTTCTCCTCCCTTTCACTGCTCTTTTTCTTACTCTTCTGAAATACCCGAGATGCCTTATATAGCCGCAGAAGAGGAGGATTAGGGTTTGTCCTCTGACAGAATCTGACATGCCCTCAACTAGGGTTTCTGACCAATCATCGCACTAGCGTCACATCTGTCAGAGGGTAGGTGCGGCGTCATGTCAGCCCTTTATCGGGATCCCGAACTGCGGCAGCGCAGTCTGACTTTGCCCATGTCTGGAGCGCAATTCGGTTTTACCCAAGGTTCGGAGCGCAGTTGGGCACAGGAGTGAAATCTGGGTTAATTTTTCTAACAACGACAAATAGTTTTCGATGGCAATCAATTATTAATCAGAAGAGGTGAACCACATATTTTTGAGCAGGGACAAAGCATAGAGAACAAATAGGATGAAGGATGGAGATGTGAAGAGTGTACCAGTCCAGTCGATTAAATAGACAAGACCAAAAAAATGATTTCTTGTGCTATGCTATGCTATCCTCCCAATATTTACTTAAATTGGATTCGATGACGTTCATGGATGCAACTATGTTCCCCATTATGATCGTTCTGTCTCAATTCCCCTCTATTAATGGAAAAGGCGGTGTGGTTTATCCACTTGAGGGAAGGACAAGTATCTCATTTGTCACTAAAACGATCTCATATGCCCCACTTCATGGTTTTGAATCCCTTGCGCCGTAATTGTAACAGGCATGTGCCAGATTTTGCTCTATCGTTCCAAAGAATGTTATGGACACCTGGCATCAAGCCAGAGAACAAATCGCCGATGCGTAGGTATATCTCAGTGACACAACAAAAATGTCCCTCCACGCTTAAGTTATGACTTGATAAATTTAAACGTTTCACATGATTATAGATGGCCACTTCCATGACGAATCTCGATCCACCGTAATAATCTCTTCCTCTTCCTCTTTCTCCACATCTCTATAAATTGTCTAGTCTCACTTCACCGATACCCATAAGTATTTTCTCTTGAAGAGTAGTTGTTGGTAGAAGCTTTGACGTAGCATCTGTCTTTGCATAGTTGTATTTGCGCTAGAGTTTCCATATTTCCCTGTGTGTTACGAATGGCTACTAGGAAGTGTCGTGTTAACCCACAACTTATGCTGGTGTTTTCGAGGAACTCTTACTAGTAGCCATTCCTTACACAGGGGAGATATTACATGTGTAGGTAGTACGACCATACGGCATGTTCTTAGAATATATAGTAAGATACTAATGAGAAGCCGAAGACATTTGGAAAGCATTGATAGGGTTTCTTATTTGTGTTGCAGGACCCGCGATCAGCGTCTGTAATTACGCCCGAGAATTATCCGTGAATCCTCAAATTTGTTCAGAACAAGCTTCGAAGTCAGGAGCAGAGTGAGATTTTTTTAAAGTTTACATGGTAGTATCCGTATGGCTATGAATTTGGGTAGCCGCACGAATTTGGGGTTGTCCTGCCTTTATGGTTATTATAGTAGTTTCATGAGGCCCAGATTTTAAGCTTGAACCTCCCCTTACATAATTTCAGTGAACTAATTGGTTTACACTAAAGGAGTTTGATATTGATATTTGTTTGCATTTTTGTGTTGTCTAAAAATTCTATATTATATAGTTGCATGGTTTCAATTGGGTTTGACCTTTCAACGTGAATGCTAGAGGTTTACAGCTTTACCATCTGGATATATATATGAATGCTAGAGGTGCTTTACCATTGTGGATATATATATATATATTTGAATATTAGAGGTTTACAGCTTTCCATTTTGAAGAAAAGCAAAATATAAAAGATAATTGTGTAGGTAAACCAATGAATAGTCTCGACTCTGGATAATAGTACCACATACTAAGAAACCTCTCTTTCTGTGTTTTTAGCTTGAGTAGCCCTCATTTAAACTGGATAACTTGAAGAACCTCTCTTTATGTGATTTTAGCTTGAGTAGCCCTCATTTAAACTGGATAACTGGAAGAACCTCTCTTTATGTGACTTTAGCTTGAGTAGCCCTCATTTAAACTGGATAACTTGACTATGGATATTTGTCTACAATAATAGAGACGAGTTTAATTTATAAGGGGTTCAAAAAACCTACTTTCACCGCAAGAAAACATTCTTCGTTCTGATAGGATGCCAAGTTATGATGCGACGGATGGTCTTCGTATTTCGGGTGGCTTAGCGTGGAGCAAAAGTTTAGTTTAAGAATTTTCGTCTGGTAATTCCAGATTATGTCTTTGTTTTGCATCGACTTACCCATATCCTCTTTCATTTCGCCTTTGGAGGTGGGCCACCGTCATGGACTCTGCTGTGCTTTTTACTGCTCTTCATAGTTGGTAAAATATTAAACGGCATTTTTCTTAAAAGAAGAATTAAGAACCCTTGATATAGTTGACACTGCTAGTTGGCCTTTTTTCTGTCTATCTTTATTTTGTATTCTGTGGGAAGATATACGCAATTGAGATTAAGCAGCAGCAATCTTCTATTCTGGACATTGGAGACACTTGATCTGCTACCTTACAGTCGATTCCACCACTGAAGAGTCGTTATTGTATCCAGGGCATCAAGTTCAGAGATTTTCTTCTATTAAGTTATTTTTGTAGCCAAAATGTCTAACTGCATGTGTAAAACAATGTGCCCGTTCTCTTATGGTTGAGGGATTTAGAAATTCTGGGAGATCCTATAGGTTTGATAGTTCACATAAGTCTCAGGTTCTTCCAAGATATGCTGCTATCATATCTGACACTTAAAAGCACAGAGGTGCTCCTTATATAATTGAAATGTTCTCGTCATTCTTATTCCAAGTGATTTAACGACTCAATGTGAAGCTCTTTGTTTATCAACGAAGACGTCATTTATTCTGTCTTTACAGAAGGAATGAATGTAAGATTTTTTTTTGACAGTTAAATGGTGACGTTGTAATCCTCTACATATATCCTTTATGTTGAAAATTAATCCAGATTTTACTTACCTTTTACAGATTTTTAACAAATTATATTTTTTTGAATTTTGGAGCACCTATTTTTACTCATGGTAGGAGCACCTCCAAGTAGTTGTAGTTGTTCAGTGATTAGAGTGCTACCTGTCCGTTAATTAATATGTTAGGTGAATTTTTTCCCCTTTTTCAGCTATATAAAAAGCTATATATATGGATGTTGGGCGCGACTTCAAATGTTAGAAAGACAAGAAAAAAAAGATAAGCAAGTTAGGGGAGTCGAAGCAGCAAACATAAGAAGTAGAAGAAGGAAATAGCAGAGCCTCTCTGTAATCTCTTGCATGGAGTAAATGCAGCAATATCACAACCTTTGCAAAGGTGTAAAAAGCTTCTATTGAAAGAAGTTTCTCGTGTAAAATTATTTTCGAACCAGAGAATGAAAGAATCTATTGAAATCCAACTAGTAATAAATTAGTTAGGAGATCTGACAGTACTATTATTTCCTATATAATAGTTGGAAAAGATAATAGGTTTACGTCTAGTTGACAGATCTCTTAGCATGATAATGAATAATGGAGATATTTTAAATATTTGTGCAATATTAAATAGATGTTTTGAAGTTGAGACTACCTATTAAGATAGGTTGAGTGGTATTATTTATTATTACGAGAAGTAATGTGAAATAAATATCTGATTGAGAACATGGGAATTATACATTAAACTCAAACAATAGAAAAATTGACATCACGCTTAAATGTGATATGAGTAATCACCTATGTCATGGATGTGTGGAAAATTTTATAGTGAAACCTAGGAAAGGAAATTCTTTATAATTAAAATTTAGTATTGGTTCTATTTCCTTAGATGTGAAAATAAAGAGAAATGATAAATTAGACTATTATAGTGAAATTCAGATAAATTAGTTTAAGTTATAACATATCCTTTAAACCCCTGACTTTTATTTTATTCTAGTGATGACAATATAAGTAGATATATCAAAACAAGGAATTTTTACATTGCATAACAAACATATCATGATTTATTAGGAAAGAAATTATATTTATTGCTATTATTTGTATGGTTAAACTCTTTCCAAAACAAATAGAACTTTAGTTAAGTATCGTCATTTTTAAAATAATAATAATAAAACCTAAGATTGTGGAAGGGATAATATTTACTCTTCAATATTGTGGAAGGGACAATCTTGACATGCAACCTAAGGTTGTGGTAAGAACAACCTTATCATTATTTCAAGATTGTGGGCAGGGTAATCTTGTGAAGGCAATATTTATTGATGCTTAAAGGTAGGCAGTCATCATAAATATAGGCTCTAACTATACTTTTGATGGAAAAAGGTGAGAACACAAGGTAAAAAAGGGTTGTATAGGCATCTCTTCTAGGTTAACCCTGCTAGTGATGAGTGGCAAATTGTGCTTGACTAGGTAATACCGACAACACGATGGTGTGGGACATCGTTTTGGTTAATCAACACAAAACACCAGGTGGTTACCAAGATATTGGTAAGACCCTAGATGATGCTTCATGGTGGATGGTTGATCGTCTAGCTCGAGCATGTATGCGGTAAGTCTTGCATGGCATAAGTATATGACATAGGATCATTATTTCATGCTATGACATGGGAAAGTTATGTGTCACACCTCTAGGTATTATGGGTACTAGAGAAAAAGACATTCACTGCTTGAACTTAGGTTCTTGGGAGGAGAGTGAAGTTCAAATGGAGTAACTATATAGGATTTGGTCAATCTAGATATCATGAGTATTTTGACTACAAAAAAATGGTACTCATGAAGATAGTTCTAATATGCTTATACTAGATAAAAAATTATAAATGATTAAAAAGAAAGAAAAAATTTCTCTTATTGATTTCTCTGATGTCGAACAACCAAGTGGATAGACTTGGGGTGATTGAACAACCAAGTGGGTAGAAATTGGGTTGTTACAGAGAGAAAGTAATGACATCATTATAATTACTCAAAATGATAGGACTAAAATAAGAAAATCACATGCAGGAGTAGTTAGTGATGGTTATTGGTGATGCTTGAAAAGCATTATGAGAACTACCTATTTTTACATTTGTTAATTGAGTAAATAATAGTTTAGTTTTCAATATTTTAATCCGCAAATGCACTTTCACTTATCTTTGAATTGGGATTGTGAATACCAAAATCTAAATTTGGATGATATGTGAAATTTAGATATATAAATCTATGACTACAACTACAATATGAAAGATAGTATAGAGAACATTTATATAAATGTCATCTATTAAATCTAAAATATTATGGCTTCATATGTATTTCATGCTTGGATTTCATCATATAAGGTAGTCCTAATATGTATCAAAATTATATAAATGTGAACATAAATGCATCAAGAGGTAATTTTTTATTAAGTGGAAATTATTATGCATGTGTCTTTGACTTGTATTTCATAAATTCATATATGTCTTCTTGTAATCCATGTAAGAGAAAAATCACATGTTACCTTACCATAAATAGGGTATAAAAATAATGCCAAGCACATGAACTTTGAGTCATCAAATGAGATTACTTAGATATTTATTTTTCTCCTCCACCTTGAATAGTTTAAAGCCAAAGATATTTCTTGCAGTTTAAAATATTGAGAAAAAAAGTGAAATAAAAAAATTAAGTTAAAAAGAAAAAACAAAAATAAACTTTCCCAAAGAGGAGAAATTATTTTATTAGTATTGTAATTTTACTTATTTTTAAAATAATTGCCATATATATAAACATGTTATATGCAAAGATATTTTTACTATTTGACTAAATTTTTACAAAAGTAAGTAAGATATATTAGTTTTAAATAAATATTTTGTCGAACCTTACTATTGTTTTAGAAATAAATCAAGTGTTTCAAGTGTGATTAGGAAGCAAACAATAAGCAACAAGCAAGTATTCTTACTGTGGATCTTAGAAGAAGATAAAAAATAAAGGAAAAAATTACATTAATGTTATTTTTCAAGTTTTTACTAGACATAAAGATGTCCTGGTTAGAGATAAGATAAAGAACAAAACTATGGCACAATATATGTAAGTAGCATATATTATACTAGAAGTGATTGTAAGGATGAGGTTATTGAGTGTGATCTAATGTTGATATGTATATATATAAGGTTGATATTTTAATTCTATGAATATTAGCCAGGTTTAGGGAGATTCATATTTAGATGAAGTCTAAGTGGCAATTAAATTTTAATTATTCAATCATTTTTATTTTAAAAGAAATTTTTCATTTTATAAGCTCTAAAATCATGGATGGTGGCCTTTGGTTTAGGTGCAAATATGTATTATATTTGAGACCCCATATTGATAATTTCCATTTGGAGACATAGATGTAATTTAAGCTTTTTCAGCTCCTTTATCAGCATACTAAGGTTTTGAAGAATATCAACAATATTATAGGGGAATTCATTAAAGAGGGACCAACTAGTAAGTAAAGAAGGCATGCTATATAGACTTGAATATGTGTTGCCATGGATATTACAATACTTTTACTACAATCCATTATGATTAGATAAGAATAAAGAAATTGTGATCAAAAAGTGGATTATGAGAAAATTGTATCATGATATTGTAATCTTTTATGAAACATGGCATATGAAAAGAGATTATAAAGTGAAAATTATGAAAAAATAGATAGAAATATTTTGGCGTGAGACAAACTTCAATATAAAGCTGGAGGATCATATCATAATATAAGTTAGATCAAATTAAAGATTTTCCATGTCTAAAAAAGTAATAAAAAAATCTCATTTACTTTATCAAATAGCAAATGCCATTACATTCTACTTAGAAAAAAATAAATAAATAAAGACTTACAATGAACAAATTCAAATTCAAGAAGATCTAATGTTGGATCAAAAGAAGAGAAAACAAATTATAATAATTTAATAAAAATATATATTAATTTTTGATAATTTAACCTGAACAATTCCTATATATATATAAATAAATAAATAAATAAATAGGCCTGCCTTTGGCACACCGAGACGACAAATAGTTTTCTATGGCAATCAATTAGTAATCAGAAGAGGTGAACCACATATTTTTGAGCAGGGACAAAGCATAGAGAACAAATAGGATGAAGGATGGAGATGTGAAAAGTGTATCAGTCCAGTCGATTAAATAGACAAGACCAAAAAATAATTTTATGTGCTATGCTATCCTCCAAAAATTTATTTTTTAATTGGATTCGATGACGTTCATGGATGCAACTATGTTCCAATAGCAAAGGCCATTACATTCTACTTAGAAAAATAATATAAAAAATATGGACTTCCAATGAACAAATTCAAATTCAAGAAGATTCAATGTTGGATCAGAAGAAGAGAAAAAAATTTATTTATTTAATAAAAATTTATATTAATTTTTGATAATTTATCCTGAAAAATTCCTATATATAAATAAATAAATAAATGGGCCTGCCTTTGGCACACCGAGACGACAAATAGTTTTCTATGGCAATCAATTATTAATCAGAAGAGGTGAACCACATATTTTTGAACAGGGACAAAGCATAGAGAACAAATAGGATGAAGGATGGAGATGTGAAGAGTGTACCCGTCCAATCGATTAAATAGACAATACCAAAAAAATGATTTCTTGTGCTATGCTATGCTATCCTCCCAATATTTACTTAAATTGGATTCGATGACGTTCATGGATGCAACTATGTTCCCCATTATGATCGTTCTGTCTCAATTCCCCTCTATTAATGGAAAAGGCGGTGTGGTTTATCCACTTGAGAGAAGGACAAGTATCTCATTTGTCACTAAAAGGATCTCATATGCCCCACTTCATGGTTTTGAATCCCTTGCACCGTAATTGTAACAGGCGTGTGCCAGATTTTGCTCTATCGTTTCAAAAGAATGTTATGGACACCTGGCATCAAGCCAGAGAACAAATCGCAGATGCGTAGGTATATCTCTGTGACACAACAAAAATGTCCCTCCACGCTTAAATTATGACTTGATAAATTTAAACGTTTCACATGATTATAGATGGTCACTTCCATGACGAATCTCGATCCACCTTAATAATCTCTCCCTCATTCTCCACATCTCTATAAATTATCGAGTCTCACTTCACCGACACCCACAAGTATTTTCTCTTCTATTGAAGAGTAGTTGTTGGTAGAATCTTTGACGTAGCATCTGTATTTGCATAGTTGTAGACACCCACAAGTATATTCTCTTCTATTGAAGAGTAGTTGTTGCTAGAAGATTTGACGTAGCATCTGTATTTTCATAGTTGTATTTGTTGGGATTTAGTAATATGATTTATGTGTGAACAAATTAAGAACAGCAGATAAAATATCCATACAGATAAAAAGAAGAACATAAAATTTGACGAGGTTCACTTAACGTTATGTTGAGCTATATCACCAGAGAAGCACCAGCACCTGCATATTTGTTTCTACTAACAAATACAATGTACAAAGGAATTGGTGGAACAATACAACACTTTTTGTTGCAGCACCCTTTCAGACTCTATACAGTACATTATGCACACCAACATCTCCTCACCCATGTGGTTCTCCTCACCCACATCATAATCACTCCTCCTGTCACAGACTTCTTTTGAGGTTTCAACAAGCTCCCTATTACATTGCACTCTCCCAAAGCTAACACAAGATTGATATGCTCTCTCCTATGCTCTTGACTTGCACCACAATGAGCAACCTGATATTGCGTCATTGAGCACATTACAACATAAGTGAGCACTACATTGCATTCAAACTACAATACAATCTTGGTAAGATAGATGCATACTCTCACCATACATCCTCTCACACTCAAGCTTATAAATAAGAATACAGTCAATAGAACAACCTTGGACTCAGACCCAGTCCCAAGAGCATTCTGTTAGAAATATTAACCCAGATTTCACGCCTCCGCAAAACTACGCTCTGAAACTGGGCAAAGTCGAACTATGCTCGCGCAGTTGGGGATCCTGGCAAAAAGGTCTGACATGACGTCGCACCTACCCTCTAACAGATCTGACGTCTGACAGATCCGATCATCGCAGAAGTTAATGCCAGTTCAGCGATTTAATGCTAGTTCGATGATTGGTCAGAAACCCTAGTTGAGGGCCTATCAAAACCTATCAGAGAACAAACCCTAATCCTCCTCTCCCCGTGGCTATATAAGGCAGTTCGGGTCTTTAGACATCAGAGAGCAGATGATGGAGGAAGTGTAGAGAAAGTGCAGAGAATATAGCAGAGAAAGGAGAACGTTTTAGTGAGCAGTGTGGCTCATCTGATTAATGTCCAAGCAGCCGACTCGACATTGTGTCTTTTAGTTTATCTTGTAGCCTGGCCTACAGATGTTATTTCATCAGTGGAGGACCTCTGTAACCCCCGTTTCACATAAATAAAGTTTGCTGTTTGTTTTAGGCATCTTTAGGGTTTGTAGTTAATTCATGTGTATTAAAGCTTACTCCTCTCTGTACAAATCACCTCAGAGCGATTGTGTTCAGGTTCTATTAGTTAGAGCTCAGATTCGAGACTCAGATCACAGTTTCAGTGTTTCTCTCCTCCCAGCCAAGCAAGCAGTTGTCGTAGCCATGCAAGCCTTTTGAGCAAAAAATACTACAGAGCCAAAGTTGGCTAAGTTGAAAGAAGCCTTTCGAGTTTGCTGCCACAACCTGATTATTCCCAAGATCTGAACGCAGCTCGAGTGCGCAAGTGAAGCGTGAAGTCGCCCCGTCTGCACTTCACTGGGAACAGTTTGCACTTCGCCCATATTCCAGGTGAATTTCGTCGATGCCCCCATAATTCGCACTTCGTCCATATTTTGGGCAAAGTCTGTCGGTGCCCCCGCAGTTCACACTTCACCCATATTTTGGGTGAAGTTCGTTAGTGCCCCTGATGTTCGCACTTCACCCATTTTTGGGCGAAGTCCATCGGTACCCCCGACGTTCTCACTTCACCCATTTTCAGGCGAAGTCCGTCGGTGCCCCCGACGTCCGCACTACGTCGCAACTCAAATGCAGTCCGACTTCACCCAGTTTCGGAGCACAGTCTGGCGGAGGCATGAAATCTTGGTTAATATTTCTAACACCCTCCTTTAAATTTGATTTCACGAGCGTTTTGACTCTAAGCTACTCTCACAATCTATTGAAGTCTTCCTCCTTCAAAGGCTTCGTGAAGATATCTACCAACTGCTCCTTGGATCTGCAAAACTAGAGTTGAATCTCTCTAGACTTCACCAACTCTCTGATGAAGTGATAACGAATATCGATGTGCTTTGTCAGACCATGGAACACGGGATCCTTTGATAGTGCGATGGCCAAATTGTTATCACAGAAAATTGTTGTCGCACCTTTCAAAAGATATTTTAGTTCACTCAGAACTCTATGAAACCATACTGCCAGGCATGCAATTGTCATGGCGGTGACATACTCTGCTTTGGCTGTGGACAATGCAATGATGGGTTGTTTCTTGGACGCCCATGAGACTGCCCCTAATCCGATATGGAAAGCATACCCGGAGGTGCTCTTTCGATCGTTGGTATTGCCAGCCCAGTCACTATCTATGAAGCCGACCAGGTCCAACTCGTCCTGTCTGGCATAAAATAGGCCATGGTTCCATGTCTCATTGATATAGCACAAGATCCTCTTGCTTGCTTGCTAGTGCATGTCCTTCGGAGTCTCCATGAAACAGTTGATCAGACTGACTTCGAACATCAGATCTGGCTGAGTTGCAGTCAAATACATCAGACTCCCAACTAGCCTCTTGAACAGGGTTGGGTCAACATTCCTTCCTGTATCTAGCTTGCTTAGCTTCAAACCTGTGGCTACAGGTGTGATGGCAGGTTTACTATCCTCCATCTTGAACCACTTCAGGACATCCTTCGCATACTTGCCCTAAGAAATGAAGATGTCATCTGTCAATTGGTCAACTTCAATGTCGAGAAAATATTTCATCAGCCCTAAGTCCGTCACCTCGAACTCCTTCATGGCAGTTCTAAAATGGTCGAATAGGACATTATTGTTGCCAGTATAAATAAAATCATCCACGTATAGGTAGATGATAATGAGCTCACCTGCTTCATTTGTCTTCATGTACAGGGTGTGCTCATATGGGCATTTGACAAACCCATTTTCTTGAAAGTAGCTGTCAATCCGGCTGTACCAAGCATGGGGCGCCTGCTTCAAACCGTACAAGGCCTTATTCAGCTTCAAAAATTTGCCCTCTTGGCCTTCAATTTCATAACCTGGTGGCTGGTCTATGTAGACCTCTTCCTCCAACACTTTGTTGAGGAAGGCTGACTTGACATCCATCTGGTACATCTTCCAACCTTGTTGGGATGCTAATGCTAGGATCATTTTGACTGTGTCAAGTTAGGCTACAGGTGCATATACCTCATGGTAATCGATGCCTAACTTCTGCTTATAACCCTTTGCAACCAATATGGCCTTATGCCTGTCAAATTCTCCTTGGGCGTTGAACTTCGTCTTATACACCCACTTGACACCAATGGTCTTCTTCCCTACTGGAAGATCTATCACCTGCCATGTCTCATTCTTTTCAATGGTTGTTATCTCCTCATCCATCGCATGTACCCACTTATGATTCTAACCAGCATCTTCGAACTGTACTAGATCAACTTCAGTAAAGAATGCAAAGTCAGAGTACTCTTTATCTACGTGGGTTTGGGTTGCCTCGTATATTTCTTGCAAGCTCCTTGTATTCGCTGGTGTCGTGAGGTTCTGGATTCTACTTGCACATGGAGGCGAGCGTGATGGAGTGGTTGTGCTACTTCTGGCACCGTTGTTGCTACTGGAAGTGGTAGGTGGCTGCACACTTCCTTCTTCCAAGTCAATAGACTGTACTACTACTGGCTCTGACCGGCCAGTATCTGACTTCTAGTTCTAGGTTTGATCTTCAAGAAATTTAACATCATGGCTGATGATGAGCTTCTTCGTCATAGGGTTTTACAGCCTATATGCCTTCGCCTGCTCATTGTACCCTATGAAAATGCACTTTTCAGCTCTATCATCCAATTTCTGCCGCTTTTCTTCTTAAACATGTGCATATGCAATGCACCCGAACATACGCAAGTGAGCCACACTTGGCTTCACTCCACTCCAGGCCTCCTGAGGGATTTTGTCCTTCACACTTTTGGTGGGACATCTGTTCAGCAGGTAGACTACACATGTTATAGCCTCTGCCCAAAATTCATGTGACAATCCCTTCGCCTTCATCATGCTTCGTGCCATTTCCATGATGGTTCGGTTCTTCCTCTCAGCTATGCCATTCTGCTGTGGCGTGTATCTAGCAATGAACTGCCTTCGAATTTCGTGCTGCTTGCAGTAGTTATGGAATTCATTGGAGATATATTCACCTCCACCATCTGTCTTGAGAGTCTTGATCTGATATCCACTCTGTTTCTCCACCAGAGCCTTGAACTCCTTAAATCTGGCAAATTCTTCTGATTTCAACTTGATGGCATAGATCCAAGTCTTCCAGCTGAAGTCATCTATGAACGTCAAGAAGTATTTGTTGTCGACAAACGTGCTAGTCTGCATGGGACCACATATGTCTGAGTGCACCAGCTCCAATGGTCGTGATGCTCTCCAAGACTGTCCTACAAGGAATGCATCCCTCTGCTGCTTGCCGACTAGGCAACCTTCACAAACTTGGTTCGGTTGCTCAATAAGGGGTAAACCCTTCACCATTTGCATCTTGTGCAGTTCATTCAGGCCACTGAAGCTCAGGTGATCGAATCTGAGATGCCACAGCTAGGTAACATCTTTCACAACTACACTTAGAGACATCAATGATTCATTCTGAATCTATAGCGAAAACATTTTGTTCTTCGTCATGGACACCGTAGCAATCTGCCCATGCGACTTGTCTCTGATGGTGCAAGCTCCGTATTTTAACTAGACCGTATGTCCCTTCTGCATGAGCTATACAACGCTCAGCAGGTTGTGCTTCAGGCCAGGCACATAGTAGACGTCACAGATGTGCTTCCGTTCGCCGTGCCTGGTGCGGATGAGGATCTTTCCTTTCCCCATCACGGGAACCTTGTTGTTGTTCCCCATCTTCACATTCTCCATGCTCTCAAAGCACTCCCGAGACATTACATTGTCATTCACTCTCAATATTTGTATGCCAATCCGGCATTATACATACCTCGGCATAATACATTGCAGATCTATTTATACATGGCATGACAACATTCTTTGTTATAACAATAATAACAAATCAAAAATTTCATTCTGTCATTTATATTTAAATGAATCTTTCCATAACCGCAAGACTTTGTCGCTATACATCCCGGTGAACGCCATACGAGATTCATTTGCATCTCCCTTTTGAAATGTCCACGCTGTACACAGCAAATCAGACTTCGTTTCAACAATGTCATCACGTCTTATGTCTTGCTGGCTCGTCACAGGTTTCCTCAGTCTCGCTGTCCGACGTTCCACCACAGCTCCGGGTGTGAATCGGTCTCCACACACCCAACAGTATTTGCGCTAGAGTTTCCATATTTCCCTGTGTTAGGAATGGCTACTAGGAAGTGTAGTGTTAGCCCACAACTTATGCTGGGTGTTTTCGAGGAACTCTTACTAGTAGCCATTCCTTACACAGGGGAGATATTACATGTGTAGGTAGTACGACCATACGGCATGTTCCTTAGAATATGTAGTAAGATACTAATGAGAAGCCGAAGACATTTGGAAAGCATTGATAGGGTTTCTTATTTGTGTTGCAGGACCCGAGATCAGCGTCTGTAACTACGCCCTGCGCCTGCCATGGAAGATTTAACGGTGAATTCTCAAATTTGTTCAGAACAAGCTTCGAAGCCAGGAGCAGAGAAAGTTTGATATTGATGTTTGTTTGCATTTTTGTGTTGTCTAAAAATTCTGTATTATATAGTTGCATGGTTTCAATTGGATTTGACCTTTCAACCTGAATGCTAGAGGTTTACAGCTTTACCATCCTCCATATATATATATATTTGAAGGGAGGCGAAATATAATAGGTAGTACATACGTTAGTCTCGATAAAAGTTCGACAATGAATAGTTTGAATAATAATTCAAGAAATCTCCTTAGTAACTTTATATAGTTTGAATAATAATTCAAGAAATCTCCTTAGTAACCTTATTTAAATTAGATAGCTTGACTATGAATATTTGGACCTGCTTGAGTAGCCCTCCTTTAAACTGGATAACTTGGCTATGGATATTTGTCTACAATTATAGAGTCGATTTGTTCAAAAAACCTACTTTCACAGCAAGAAAACATTCTTCGTTCTGATAGGATGCCAAGTTATGATGCGATGGATGGTCTTCGTACTTCGGGTGGCTTAGCGTGAAGCAAAAGTTTAATTTCGGATTTTTTCGTCTGGTAATTCCAGATTATGTCTTTGTTTTGCATCGACTTACTCATATCGTCTTTCATTTAGCCTTTGTTTTGCATCGACTTACTCATATCCTCCTCTTTCTGTTAGTTTAGATGTAATTTAGGTTTTTTCAAACTCCTTTATGAGCATACCATGGTTTAGAAGAATATCAATAATATTATAAGGGAATGCATTAAAGATGAAGGCATGCTATGTATATTTGTACTACAATCTATTATAATTAAATAAGAATAAAATAATGTGATCAAAAAATGGATTGTGAGAAAATTATATCATGATGTCATAGTTTTATATGAAACTTGACATATAAAAATAGATTGTAAAATGAAAATTATAAAAGAATAGGCAAAAAATTTTTTGGCATGAAATAAACTTTATAATATAATATATATATATATATATATATATATATATATATATAAGGTTGATATTTTAATTTTATGAATATTAGCTAGGTTTAGAAATATTCATAATTAGATGAAGTTTAAGTGGCAATTAAATTTTATTTATTCAATGATTTTTATTTTGAAATAAATTTTTCTCATAATATTACAATCTCAAAAATCATGTATAAAATCATCGATGGTGGCCTTTTGTTTAGGTGCAAATATGCATTATATTTGAGACCACACAGAATTTTCATTTGGAGACATAGATGTAATTTAAGATTTTTCAACTCCTTTATCAACATACTAGAGTTTTGAAGAATATCAACAATTAAAGAAATTCATTAAAGAGGGACCAACTACTAAGTAAAGAAGGCATGCTATATGGACTTGAATATTTACTTAAATTGGATTCGATGACGTTCATGGATGCAACTATGTTCCCCATTATGATCGTTCTGTCTCAATTCCCCTCTATTAATGGAAAAGGCGGTGTGGTTTATCCACTTGAGGGAAGGACAAGTATCTCATTTGTCACTAAAACGATCTCATATGCCCCACTTCATGGTTTTGAATCCCTTGCGCCGTAATTGTAACAGGCGTGTGCCAGATTTTGCTCTATCGTTCCAAAAGAATGTTATGGACACCTGGCATCAAGCCAGAGAACAAATCGCCGATGCGTAGGTATATCTCAGTGACACAACAAAAATGTCCCTCCACGCTTAAGTTATGACTTGATAAATTTAAACGTTTCACATGATTATAGATGGCCACTTCCATGACGAATCTCGATCCACCTTAATAATCTCTTCCTCTTCCTCTTTCTCCACATCTCTATAAATTGTCTAGTCTCACTTCACCGATACCCATAAGTATTTTCTCTTGAAGAGTAGTTGTTGGTAGAAGCTTTGACGTAGCATCTGTCTTTGCATAGTTGTATTTGCGCTAGAGTTTCCATATTTCCCTCTGTGTTACGAATGGCTACTAGGAAGTGTCGTGTTAACCCACAATTTATGCTGGTGTTTTCGAGGAACTCTTACTAGTAGCCATTCCTTACACAGGGGAGATATTACATGTGTAGGTAGTACGACCATACGGCATGTTCTTAGAATATGTAGTAAGATACTAATGAGAAGCCGAAGACATTTGGAAAGCATTGACAGGGTTTCTTATTTGTGTTGCAGGACCCGCGATCAGCGTCTGTAATTACGCCCGAGAATTATCCGTGAATCCTCAAATTTGTTTAGAACAAGCTTCGAAGTCAGGAGCAGAGTGAAATTTTTTTAAAGTTTACATGGTAGTACCGTATGGCTATGAATTTGGGTAGCCGCACGAATTTGGGGTTGTCCTGCCTTTATGGTTATTATAGTAGTTTCATGAGGCCCAGATTTTAAGCTTGAACCTCCCCTTACATAATTTCATTGAACTAATTGGTTTACACTAAAGGAGTTTGATATTGATATTTGTTTGCATTTTTGTGTTGTCTAAAAATTCTATATTATATAGTTGCATGGTTTCAATTGGATTTGACCTTTCAACGTGAATGCTAGAGGTTTACAGCTTTACCATCTGGATATATATATGAATGCTAGAGGTGCTTTACCATTGTGGATATATATATATATATATTTTTGAATATTAGAGGTTTACAGCTTTCCATTTTGAAGAAAAGCAAAATATAAAAGATAATTGTGTAGGTAAACCAATGAATAGTCTCGACTCTGGATAATAGTACCACATACTAAGAAACCTCTCTTTCTGTGTTTTTAGCTTGAGTAGCCCTCATTTAAACTGGATAACTTGAAGAACCTCTCTTTATGTGATTTTAGCTTGAGTAGCCCTCATTTAAACTGGATAACTGGAAGAACCTCTCTTTATGTGATTTTAGCTTGAGTAGCCCTCATTTAAACTGGATAACTTGACTATGGATATTTGTCTACAATAATAGAGACGAGTTTAATTTATAAGGGGTTCAAAAAACCTACTTTCACCGCAAGAAAACATTCTTCGTTCTGATAGGATGCCAAGTTATGATGCGACGGATGGTCTTCGTATTTCGGGTGGCTTAGCGTGGATAAAAGTTTAGTTTAAGAATTTTCGTCTGGTAATTCCAGATTATGTCTTTGTTTTGCATCGACTTACCCATATCCTCTTTCATTTAGCCTTTGGAGGTGGGCCACCGTCATGGACTCTGCTGTGCTTTTTACTGCTCTTCATAGTTGGTAAAATATTAAACGGCATTTTTCTTAAAAGAAGAATTAAGAACCCTTGATATAGTTGACACTGCTAGTTGGCCTTTTTTCTGTCTATCTTTATTTTGTATTCTGTGGGAAGATATACGCAATTGAGATTAAGCAGCAGCAATCTTCTATTCTGGACATTGGAGACACTTGATCTGCTACCTTACAGTCGATTCCACCACTGAAGAGTCGTTATTGTATCCAGGGCATCAAGTTCAGAGATTTTCTTCTATTAAGTTATTTTTGTAGCCAAAATGTCTAACTGCATGTGTAAAACAATGTGCCCGTTCTCTTATGGTTGAGGGATTTAGAAATTCTGGGAGATCCTATAGGTTTGATAGTTCACATAAGTCTCAGGTTCTTCCAAGATATGCTGCTATCATATCTGACACTTAAAAGCACAGAGGTGCTCCTTATATAATTGAAATGTTCTCGTCATTCTTATTCCAAGTGATTTAACGACTCAATGTGAAGCTCTTTGTTTATCAACGAAGACGTCATTTATTCTGTCTTTACAGAAGGAATGAATGTAAGATTTTTTTTTGACAGTTAAATGGTGACGTTGTAATCCTCTACATATATCTTTTCTGTTGAAAATTAATCCAGATTTTACTTACCTTTTACAGATTTTTAACAAATTATATTTTTTTGAATTTTGGAGCACCTATTTTTACTCATGGTAGGAGCACCTCCAGGTAGTTGTAGTTGTTCAGTGATTAGAGTGCTACCTGTCCGTTAATTAATATGTTAGGTGAATTTTTTCCTCTTTTTCAGCTATATAAAAAGCTATATATATGGATGTTGGGTGCGACTTCAAATGTTAGAAAGACAAGAAAAAAAAGATAAGCAAGTTAGGGGAGTCGAAGCAGCAAACATAAGAAGTAGAAGAAGGAAATAGCAGAGCCTCTCTGTAATCTCTTGCATGGAGTAAATGCAGCAATATCACAACCTTTGCAAAGGTGTAAAAAGCTTCTATTGAAAGAAGTTTCTCGTGTAAAATTTTTTGCTTATTGTAAAGCTGTTATAACAACCATTTTATCATTAAAAAAATAATATATTTTCATATCTTCATTTATTTTCTCTCATTGTTTAAAGTTGTGTCTTTGTCAAACTTGTTGTGAATATTGTTTACTTGAGTGTTTTCCTTCTAGGATCATGCAATCTCAAACAGAATAAATTCCAAAAAATTGATTTTAGGGTTTCATGCTTGTTTGAATTTTGAAAACTTCAACTTTGTTCATATGCATAAAGTCGGAGTATAACTTTTGCTGACATCATCCATTCTTGTAAAAAGTCTACTTTTGTACAATTGCACAACCTTGCCTCTTTATTTCGACATCATGCAAAGTCTAGCTTTTTGCAATCCCGATATCATGCAAGTCTAGATTTGTGCAAGTGTGCATAAAATCATAAGTAAATACTCTTGGGCCCCAATTTCATTCCACTTCCAAATTGGTATCAGAGTTTGAGCCATCAATAGGACTTTCAAAGCCATAACAACAATCCTTGCCAATTACAGATCCCATGATTCAATGCCAAGAATTATGATTACTAGATCATTTTAATGAAGATTTTGTTTGGGTCTTAGGAGCTATAGGACCTAGTGGAGATTTTGTATACAAAATCCATAGATGCAACAACATTTAGCGTTCTTTCTCAATATGAGAAAGATTGTTGAAGGAGAACTAAAAGAAGGATCAGAAGGCCCTATTCTACATTATGCAGGCCGTTCAGGGGACTATCTTTCCTAGAATTTCAAGAGCAACCAAATCAATGGAGGAATGGGAAATATTAGTCAACTTCTTTCAAGGCACCAACAAAGTAAAGCCAGTGAGGTTGTAGATGTTAATAAGAGAGTTTGATAATTTAAAAATGAGTGAATTAGAGAACATGAGTGACTTATTTACCTACACAATGGGTATCATCATCTATATGAGAATGAATGACAAAAATATTGAGAAATTTTTTTTTTGGAGAAGGTATTGAGAAGCCTACCAACAAGGATTGACTTAGTAGTAATTTCCATTGAGGAATCAAGGGACTTAACAACCCTTTCAGTGGATGAGCTTATGGGTTATTTGCAAATATATGAGCAGAGGCTAAATCAGACAACATGGTTTTCATTAAAGCAAACATTCAAAATGTAAGTCTCATGTAGAGACAATAATAGAAGGAAGGAATCCTGGAAAATAACCTAAAAGTTATCAAGGTGGAAGAGGATATGGTAATAGGAGTAGAGGTGGTAGAGACATTGAGAGAGGAGGAAGAAGAAACTACTCCAACAAAGGAGAAGCCAACTACAATTTTCATCATGCAAGAGGAATAGGAAACAATAAAAGTTAGCAGAGAGGATCAAATCAAAGGTATGATAAATCTAAAATCCAATGCTATTAATGCAAGAAATTTTATCATTATAGTTATGAGTGTAGAAATAATATGGCTAAGGAAAATAAGAAACAAGTCCACTATACTTGTGAGAATGAGAATGTAGAAAACAAATATGCATGTGGGTCTATAATGGTAACTTGTAGTGTTGATGAAGAGAGCTAAAAGAATGTATAGTATCTTGATAGTAGCTATAGTAACCACATATCTAGGAACATAGAAATATTCTCATGATTAGATGAAACCATCAAGTCTAAAGTGAATATGGGAAACAATAACAAGCTACCTATCATGGGCAAAGGGAGGATTATAATTTGCACAAGACAAGGAGAAATAAAATGCATCCTTGTTGTGTATTATGTGCCTAGGTTGAAACATAATCTATTGAGTGTTGGGCAACTTGTGTAAAGGGGGTGCATTATGTATTTTTAAAATTGAGTTTACATAATTAGAGATAGAGAAAATAGGCTCATAGCAATTATTTCTACAACAAAGAACAAAATGTTCACTCTAAAAATTATTTGAGAAATATTTTCATTCAGTGGAGTTGTCAAAAATGCTACATGGTTGTGGCATCTTAGATTTGGTCACTTGTGTTTTAGTGGCCTGAATTTGCTATATAAAAAGTATATGGTGAGGCGATTGACTTTCATAGAGCAACTCAATCAATCATGTGAAGGTTTCATTGTGGGTAAACAACATAGGGATATATTCCCTATAGGAAAATCATGGAGGGATTTACAACTGTTAGAGCTAGTGGATTCAGATATATCTAGGACTATACAAACTAGCTCATTTTCCAACAATAAATAAATTTTTGCTTTCATAGATGATTTTAACAAAAATATATGGGTATACCCCCTAAAACAAAAGTTAGAAGTATTTGGTAAATTTAAGGATTTTAAAGCTTTGGTTGAAAAGCATAGTGGCTATTATGTGAAGACTCTAGGAAAACATGGAGGAGGTGAGTACATCTCTGATAAATTCCACAACCTCTGCAAAGAAAATAGAATTATAAGATAATTCATAGTCAGATACATACCATAGTTGAATGGTGTTGTAGAGAGGAAAAACAAGACCATAATGGGGAGAAAAAGGAGCATTCTGAAGGCAAAAGCATTGCCAAATTATTTTTAGGTAAATTTTGTAGTATGCATAGTTTATTTGATAAATAGGTGTCCTACAAAGAGTGTGAAGGATGTGATTCCACAAGAAGCATGAAACAATAAGAAGTCAAGTGTTGCTCAACTATGGGTCTTTGGATGCATAGCATATACACACATTCTAGATGATAAAAGAAGAAAGCTATATGATAAGGTAAAAAAGGCATATTCATTGGGTACAATGAAGTGTCAAAGACCTATAGATTGTATAATCATATTACAAAGATGTTTATTATGAGTAAATTTTGAAGTTCATAAAATATGAAGCTTGGAATTGGAAACCCAAAACTAGTCAACAAAGGCTAGCAAGTATCAAGCATGAAGACTTATAGAGAAAGCATGAACCAACCTTCAACTTCAAGCAATAATACTAGTGCAGGTAGAAACCCTTCCTCATCAAGCTCATCACCACTTGAAAGAATGATATCCAACATGAGAATGCCAACAAATATAAGGAGCTTGCAAGAAATAAATTAGGTAACTAGAAATGAAATAGAAGATAAAGAACATTATAGATTTTATTTATTTTTGAAGTGTGATCCTATTTCATTTATAGAAGCAATTATAGATAGCGAATGGGTGAAATCTATGGATGATGAGATAGAAGCAATATAGAATATTAATACTTGGGAGGTAATGGATCTTTCAGCAAGAAAAAAACCAATTGGGTGTATAAAACCAAGTTTCATACCCAAGGTGATGTCGAAAGGCATAAAGCAAGGCTAGTTGCAAAAGGGTATAAGAAGATGTTAGACATAGACTATCATGATGTCTATGCACCTATAGCAAGGCTTGACACAATCAAAATGGGTGGAAAGTTTATCAAATGGATGTCAAGTTTACCTTTCTCAATGGAGTATTGAAAGAAGAAGTCTACATAGACTAGCCACCCAACTATGAGTTGGAAGGGCAAGAAAGAAATATGTTTAAGTTGAAGAAATCCATGTATGGGTTAAAGAAAGCAACTAGGGCTTGGTATAACCACATTAATGCACACTTTGAATAGAATGGATTCATCAAATACCCATATAAGCACACTCTCTACATTAATATTAATGAAGAAGGAGAGATAATAATACTATGCTTGTATGTATATGGTTTGATTTATACTAGCAACAACAATATTTTCTTAATGAAATCTAGGTTTAATGAAATATTTTCTTGGCATTGAAGCTACCTGTTGTGGCTACTCCACAACGTACCCCAAAATTGGGGACCCCCCTTTTTATTTTTGGTATTTGGGTGTTTGCATGTTGGTTTCGAGTGTCTAATGCTCAGCTTGTGTTGAATTTGCATTTATCATTAGTTTTTGTCAATAATATTTTATTGTCGATTACTTTTTCTTGTCGACGATATTTTGTTGTCGACGACTTTTTCTTGTCGATGATATTTTGTTGTCGACGACTTTTTCTTGTTGACGATATTTTATTGTTGACGCCTATTTCTTGTTGACAATTTTTTTTGTCAAATTGTTGTTGACGATTTTTAATGTCTTTTTGTTGTCGATGATTTTTATCGTCAATGTTGTGTCAACAATGTTATTTCTAATATTTTGTTGTTAACATTGTGATGGTTAAATTCTTGTTTTTATCATTCATGTATAATGAGCTTGTGTTCTATATATAAAACAGGTTTTTTATGTTAAAACTTCATTCCACCTTAATACCTCTTTAATATACATCTATACAAAGTAAAACAAACATATCGGTAATATGACCCGGGTTCAATTTCCACGGTGGATGTGTATAAGAAGTATTACTTAAATATATATATATATATATATCAAAATCATATATATGTATATAACAAAAATATAACAAAATAAATTAAAACTAAAAAGTATATGATTAAAAAAAGACTCATGGGCTATGTTATTTTTGCCTTAAGTTGAATTTGAAATTCTAATATCTGGTCATATGCAGGACATTCACCAGCTAACAAAGACAATGATGCAAATGAGGGAGTCAATCGAAGTTGGACATTGGGATGACCACGCAAGCGAAGACAACGACATAACAAGCACCGGGCAGTGTTTCATAGCAAGCCAAATAATGCATGAATGGGTTAGCGCAGTGAGGTTTCTCGAAGTGTGCAAAACCATTCGACCAACGCCAGATGATCGATTCACACTATGGAATATTATTAAAACATGGTATCTTCAACAGCATGACAAAAGGACAGCGATGTCTACCGGTGATCTATAGGTCTCATAGAAGATTTTGAAGAGGTATCAAAGTGGAACGAGAAGACCAGGTGGGAAATGAATGTGTGGGCACCATGCATTGGATGGGCATCTACTCGAGCAAGCTACACCGGTAATCAACGGGCGGTTAGACATAGACAACATACAGGACTATGGTCAGACATCGAGTTGTTGAGTATGGCATATATGGTTTGTAACGCATCAGAAACATCCATTGTTGGCTTTAGTAACTTCCCACAGCAAACGTAGGAGCCAATGAGGCAGTTTCAAATTATGAAGATAGACAGTGTTTTCGAGGAATCTCCTCCCACGTGGCGCTTGATGACATAAAAAAAAAATGGGGGGCCCACTTGGACCATGCGACGGTCGATGTGCAATGTGCATATAACCCGAGTGATGGACACCGAGCCTGGAGGTGGGCGTGTTGCAGTTGGGACTTCCTTCGAATGCGAGTGAGATGTCTCCGGTGGCCAGCGAAGGTGTTGACAACCTATTCACAAAGAGCACATCGAAGGAAGTTTAATAAATGGGAGTAAGTACATCTACAAATATTTTATCGATGCACAGATTGAATACATGTTTGGTATATGAGTACTATTCGAACGCTGATATAGACAAAGAGGTATTAAAATGGACAAAATTTTAACATATCAATATGCCATTAATGCTATGAAGTCCTCCAAAATGACTAATCTATTGCAACAATATACAAATTTATTGTTATGGTTAAATTAAACTAAATGTATTTTAACTAGAGAAATAAGCTAAATCCATTTATGTCCATTGTGATGATGATGAAGAATGGAATTTATAGTCCTATACGGAACAAAAACAATGACACAAAGCAAGGGAGGATATACATAAAACTACTCTAGCTATCATTTGAATAAAATCCTATATTTTTTAAATTCTTGAGCTCAATTATGTTGATTTTTCTTTAAAAGATATAAAAAATTTGGAATAAGAGTACATGTTTGTATTTTATCCTAAATATTGTCCTAACAACACTACACCCCAATCTTGTTCATTTTCTAACCTAAATCAAATAGTTTAATCTATTTTTTATAAAAAAATGAATCACATCATGAACATTCATGGGAAATGGAAATATTAAAATCCTTGTATTATGAATCCATAAGAAAGAATATAGGTCCATGTAGCTACATATTTATTTAAGCAATGAAAATATAATATTATCAATGATGAAATGAATTATCTAATCATTTTACATTCTAGAGAGTGTAATAACCCATCAAAAACCTAATTCCTCGTATGCATAATTTATCTTCAAGGATGAGATAATGCTAATAAATCTATGGATGCAGGAGACAAGTATTGTTACTGGTGGGGATAATGCATAGGAAGAATGTCTCCTCAATGAGTAGAAGGGATAGCCGGTATAAGGTAATTCAAGGAAATGATAAGTGGTGGTGTAATCACTTTTTGATAAGGGAAAATAACCCTATAGGTAATGCATCCTACAATGGTCCATGTAGATGCATATCATGTAGTTACATTTATAGGAATATGTGATGTTTGTCAAATTATGAATTTATGATGTTTTGGTGGTAATAAAAATGTTTAGAATATATGGGTGACATAGTTTAAAAAATATGGATGACAATGATGTTAGCGTACTATATTGTTATACCTGCATAGCTAGAATTTAATTTGTTATTTAACTTTAGCTACTTGTTGCAGCGGCATCCTGTTGAGATGCGCCTGTTCCGGGATAATCCAGGAATGCTGTTTATGCCGACTGTAATATTTAAACGCTGCACTGCTGAATAATAATATTGATTCGGATTTTATCATGGCATCAGAGCCATTTTTTTCTGGGCAGAGAATTTGATTTGCAGAGGAATTTTTTTTCCGTGCGCAGACGGAGGAAGGAGCTGGTGCTGGAAGCGAAGGAAAATTTTTTTCCTCGCTGGGCGTGACTACGGCACACCGCAGCAAAAATTTTTTTTGAAAAAAAAAATATATATTTAGCGGATGCAATCCGCAATTCTCCGCAGCTGAAGGAAAAAAAAAAAAAAAAAATTCTTTTTTGGGACGCAGCCGCGCGACCCCCCGCTGGACGCAGGGAAGGAACGCAGTAGCAGGCTACGTCCTGCGCGCGAGTCAGGAGGGAAGGAGGTCCCACGCTAGACGCGCGTCCGCTGTAGGAGGGAAGGCTGCAGCCCCCCCCTCCCCCCATCGTGCGCCGGAGGCAGGAGGGAAGCGGGACGCAGGGCGTCCGCTGTAGCTCCCCCGTGGACGTCTGTCCGCAGGAGGGACCGTAGACGCAGGTCCCGTCCCCCCCGTTGAGGGAGACTGCACGACGCACAATCGTGTGCACGCTCCCCAACGCCCCCCCTCGTTGGTGGAGACGACGCGCAATCGCGCGCGCTCCCCAACGCCACCCCCCCCGTGCGCACTCCACGAGGCCCCCCCCTCCCCAAAAAAAAAAAAAACGAAATCGCACACCCCCTATCCAGGTGCTTGAGTGCAGAAATTAAAAGGCGGGGCATTGTTTTTTTAAAAAAAATTCATCGGCGTGTGAGGAAGCCGAGGCCGTTGCAGAGGAGGAGGCAGAAGGAGGGGTTGAAAGACGAGGGGCTTCACAGATCCTTCCGGATCAGCCCGCTAGCTCACTTGGCAGTGAGCTGTGCGGTAAGGCTCAGGGAGCCTGCAGGTCGGGGGTTCAAATCCCGCCGACTCCCCCCAAGGTATAAATTTTTTTTCAAAGTTATTTTTTAATTATTATTTTTTAATTAAAATTTTTAATTTTAATTTTTTTAATAGTTTTTTAACTTTATAAATTAAAATTAAAATTTTAATTTATTTTTTCATAAGTTTTAAAACTATATAAATTAAAATTATTTATTTTAATTTTAAATATATAATAATTATTAAAAATGCTTTGTTAAAGGAATTTTTTTTAAGGGGGGATATTTTTTTCAAAAAATCAAAGGGGGATTGTGAGTAATTTTCTGAAAAAGCAATTTGGCGAATTGTAAAAGGTGCATTTTCGGCTGTGTCCGACACCTTGTGGGTTATTCTTATGGGCAGTTTTTTTGGTTGTATGTTGCATATTTCATTTTTGCACTATAACATTAAAAATTAAAATCAAAACACTCCCTAAGTCCCCAGAATAATTAAAACCCATCCGTGCAATTTATTGCACTGCAGCGTTCTGTATTTGTGATACCTCCGGCTCGAACTTACGAGTAAAGCTATCATGATTTGGCTATCGTATCCGCCGCCTAATATAGCTGCTACAACGACGTCTGAGCTTGTTCTCTATAAATCGTTGGGGAGAGATAAGTTAGCCATTTTTGCATTTTTTTACTCCATCCACTACCCTTTATCGCTCTTGTGTTTAGGCGTAAATCCTGACGAAGTATTCTTCATAGTGTTTAGGGGAAGTTACGCCCCACGCATGAGAAGAATCTTCTATGGTAGGTGCCATCAACAAGGCGATTCCCTTTTAGTACCGCTTATGTTCCACGTATCGTATGATCTCTAAAACTCACCTATAGTCTGCCTCACGTAAGGGCGGGTGATTTTTGTTGATCTTTCTAAATACCTATAGTTTCCCTCACGTAAGGGCGGGTATTTTTTACGGTATAACGACCTAGAAAAAGGTATATCGAAATGGGGACCAATTGGTGATATAAGGAACCTTCACTATGGTCGTTGTTGCAAAGTTGATGACTGATCCGCATCAGTTATTGAAAGGTCCAAATTATACACCATGGAAACATAAGATGAAGGAAATTCTCCAAATGGAAGATTTGTGGGATATTGTTACTGGAGTAGCAACTAGGCCTTCACCAACATCAGGATCCACGAGTCCTTCCGTAGATCAGATAGCTTTTGACAAGAAAGACAGTCGAGCAAAGGTGCTCATTTTGTTTGTTGTTTCAGATGAAGTGCAACCTCATATAGCTGACAAAGCAAGTGGTAAAGAGGCATGGGATGCCCTTATAACCATCTATGAGGGAAATAATGATTCAACCATTCTTCATCTTCAACAACAACTTCATAACCTGAGTTTGAGATAGGGTGAAACAATTGAACTCTTTCTGTGCAGAGTGTCTGAATTGAAAGAGAAATTGAATTCTTTGGGAGATACTGTGGATGAAAAGCTTCTCATTTCACTTGTGATGAGAGATTTACCTTCTTCATTTGATATGTTGATAACCTCCATCCAGGTGTCTCAATGACAAATTACCTACATCGAGTTGGTCAATCTGCTTCAACAACAGGAGGCACGCCAACTTCACAAGGATGATTCTTCCAATACAACCCTATACACCAACAGGCAGGGATCTAGGAAGAAATCTAATGGGCAAAAAGGAGGCAACTTTCAAAAAGGAGGAAATTCTCAACAGGATACGAAAGGAAAAGGGAAACAACCTCAATAGAAGAAGAGGTGGTGCAAGATCTGTGAGAAAGACAACCATGACACCAACAGGTGTTGGCATAAGAACAAGCAGAAAGGCCAAAACAAACCACAAAATAAAAACAAGAAACCCCAGGTGAATGTTTTTGTTGAAGAATCTAACTCAGATTCTGAATGGGCACACAAGGTGCTCATGACTACCACAGATTCCACACAGAGGGATCCTATCTGGTATGTCAATTTTTGAGCTAGCACACATATGACTGGCGATAGATCGTGGTTTGAATCATTTGTGGCCAAAGAGGGCAAACTTGTCACCATTGCTGATGATAAAACCTATAGGGTTCAGGGAGAGGGTACAGTTTCAGTCACTCTTCCTGATGGCAAGTGTCAGATTGACAAAGTCCTCTATGTTTCGGGATTGGCTAACAATTTGTTGTCAGTCACACAAATCTTGGATAGAAATATGGTTGTCAACTTTCATGTTGAGAATGGAAAGAAGTGTTGTACTATTACCAGGAAGGGTAAGCAGATTGCAATAGCTTCATATAAGCACAACTTATTTGCACTAGATGCTATCTCTACTCCACATGTTTCCATGACTGTCTCTACCAAGGAGGCAACTTCCCTATGGCACAAGAGATATGGGCATCTTAGTTCTGGCTACTTACTTGAGCTCAGTAAGTATGAGATGGTAAAGGGTCTTCCTTCCCTTTTTGCCACATTGCCAGTGTGCTCTAACTGCTTGGTAGGAAAGCAACATAGAGTACCATTTGAGAAGAGCTCAACAAGAGCACGAAAACCTCTGGAGTTAATTCACACTGATCTGTGTGGTCCTTTCACACCCAACAGTTGTGGAGGGAAGAGGTACTTTCAGTTATTCGTAGATGATTACTCACGAAAGATGTGGGTTTTCTTTCTCCAACTAAAATCTGAAGCTTTCGCATTCTTCCAGCAGTTCAAGAAATCCGTTGAGAAGGAGTTAGGAGCTTCTATTAAAACCCTCCGCTCAGATCGAGGGGGAGAGTTTACCTCTAATGAATTTTTTGCATTCTTAGGGAATCAAGAGACAGTTAACAACTGCCTATACTCCTCATCAAAATGGAGTTGCTGAGAGAAGGAACCGTTCAATCATGGAAATGGTTTGTTGTATGCTCACAGGAGCTACTCTTGGGCAACAATATTGGGCAGAAGTTGTCACCACTGTAGTGTATCTATTGAATAGGGCACCCACAAAGGCCCTAAAAGGAATGACTCCACAGGAAGCATGGAGTGGTCAAAAACCCTCCATATCTCATCTACGTATTTTCGGATGTCACGCTTTCATGCACATACCGAAAGAGAAAAGGAAGAAGCTAGATGAGAAAACACTGAGATGTATTTTTCTTGGTTATGATGAGCACTCTAAAGGATATCATTTGATAGATCCTTTGACCAAGAAAATTCATATCAGCAGAGATGTTGTCTTTGATGAAGCTTTCACATCACAGAGCACATCTAAAGTACACCAAGATATTATGGAATCTAAGGAAGAGAAGATTACTTCGTCAACACAGACAGGAGGTCCTTCTACATCTTCTTCAACTCCATCAAAGAAGAATCCTAAATGGTGTACAAATACAATCAGAGACGCAAATTTATCCACTCCTCCCAATATGAAATTGGATAGACCTCATACACGCAGTATGGCTCAGAAGGAAAAAGAAGCCAAAGAAACTGGTGAGGTTGATGATCTTTGTCAATCTTTTGAGGAACTTTCTATGACTCCAAGTACAGAAGTAGAGGATATGGATATTTATGATGACAGGGAATTCATGTCTACCATAGATGATCTTGAACCTGCATCAGTGCAAGATGCTCTCAGTGAGCCTCAGTGGAAGGCCGCTATGGATACAGAGTATGAGTCTTTGATGAAAAATAAAACTTGGAAGCTTGTTGATCTGCCGCATGGAAAGAAACCCATTGGATGCAAATGGGTATATAAATTCAAGTACAAGGCAGATGGAACAATTGATAAGCATAAGGCCCGTCTTGTTGCAAAGGGCTATGCTCAAAAGGAAGGCATTGACTATGAGGAAACTTTTGCACCTACTGCTCGGATGACCACAATTCGGGTTATGTGTGCTATGGCAGCACAATATGGGTGGAAAGTTCACCAGATGGATGTCAAAAGTGCCTTTCTAAATGGTGATCTCCAAGAAGAAGTCTACATGACTCAGCCAGAAGGATTTGAAGTGGAAGGCCAAGAGCAGAAGGTTTGCAAATTGGTCAAATCCTTATATGGTCCGAAACAAGCTCCTCGATATTGGTATATAAAAATGGACAATCACCTTATGCAGCATGGATTTAAGAGATTTCCGTCAGATGCAAACCTCTATTTCAAGAAACAGGGGTTCGAGATAGTGTTGCTTGTACTCTATGTGGATGATCCGCTCATTACAGGGAGTTCAGAAACTATGATCTCTATTGTCAAAAGAAACTTGTGCAAATCTTTTGAGATGACAGATCTCGGACTTCTCCATTACTTGTCTTGGTCTGGAATTCAGCCAGAAGGAGCACTCCATCAAAGTGTCTCAAAAAAAATATGCCAAGACATTGCTGGAAAAATATCGCATGACTGATTGCAAGCCAATGGCAACTCCGATGGAGAATGGACTTCGATTATTGCGATATGATGATTCACCTCAGGTAGATGGTACTCTCTATCAACAATTGATTGGGAGTCTCATATATCTGACCAATACTAGGCCAGATCTCGTATTTGCTGTCAACTATCTTTCGAGGTTCATGCAGGAGCCTAAGACCACTCATTGGAAAGTAGCAAAACGTGTTCTTCACTATGTCCGTGGTACTATGGAATATGGCCTAGAATACAAGAAGAACAACAAATTCTTCTTGCAAGGATACACGGACTCCGACTATGCCGGATCATTTGATGATCGCAAGTCAACTTCTGGATACATTTTTCATTTGGGATTCGGTCCTGTCTCTTGGCATAGCAAGAAGCAATAGGTGGTTGCTATTTCATCAACAGAGGTAGAGTATCACACCGCACATGAAGCTGTGTGCGAAGTGATATGGTTGCGTCGCATTTTGACAAGTATGGGCCATCCATCAAAATCTCCAATACACTTGTTTTGCGACAATCAAGGTGTTCTGAACCTCGTCAAGAATCTAGTCCATCATGAAAGAACAAAGCACATTGACACACAATGTCATTTCATTCGAGATGAAGTTCCAAAGCATTTCATTCGAGATGAAGTTCCAAAGCACCGAATTCAGCTTCAACACATTCCCACCGATGCTCAAGTTGCAAACATTTTCACTAAGGCACTTGGACGTGTCAAATTTGAATTGTTTCGCAGCTCACTTTGTATTGCAAAATGATGTAAGGGGATGTTAGTATAGCTATTAGTTATTACATTACCCAAATAATGTAATAAAGGGGGATGTTAGCGTACTATATTGTTATACCTGCATAGCTAGAAGTTAATTTGTTATTTAACTTTAGCTACTTGTTGCAGCGGCATCCTGTTGAGATGCGCCCGTTCCGGGCTAATCCAGGAATGTTGTTTATGCCGACTGTAATATTTAAACGCTGCACTGCTGAATAATAAGATTGGTTTGGATTTTATCAAATTAAAATACATAAACTCATGGGAGCCATAGTTTTAAATAGGTGAATGAATGTGAAACATTGACATATTATTTGTTTTCCTAAGTACTGAAATGGAAGGTAAAGTAGACAAAGAAAATTTAATTAATAATTAAATATGTATACACTATTGTGTGTTTTGAAGAACTTAATTATTTAAAATAATATATATGTAAAATAATAAAGTAATAGAATATAATCATATAGCGAATGTAAAGGAGTCATGGCATTATTTAAAATTAAATAAATGATATTAAATTTGGAATAGTCAGAAATTTTGAGCAATTTAGAATAGTCGGTATTGTGGGAATTATTATTTTGTTTAGGCTTGATGAACATGGATAAAATATGGATTCCACTTGGCATACCTAGAAAAGGATGTTCTAAAAATGATGATTAGTGGTAAGCGAGAATTCGGGAACCATCTTCTAGATTAGGAAAAGAAAGGTGGAGATGGGCGTTACTACATTGGACTGGGAAAAGTTTTCATAAAAATGAGAAGAGCGTCGAGGAAAGAAGACGTTGGTATCAAGAGAAGAAACAATAAGTTCTTCTGGAGAAATTTTTAAGAAAATTTAAATGGGGAAAATTTGAATGAAATAAATTTTTAAATGAATGAATGGGCTACTCTGTGTGAAATTGAATTGATATACGTAAATGGGAATTTGTATGAAATATTTTAAAATATTGTATGGGTTGCTTTGAGTAAATCGCAATTGCTATATGATTTATTTTTGAGCATTGTGTGGGTTGTTTAGTGGGTGAATATGAATTGATTTTTGGATGGTATAATGAAAGAAACCTTAATACAATCCTGTGCTCATATGTGAAATGTTGGAATTGGGTGCATGTATTGAAAAATTGTTGGTAAGAAATAGCAGTAATGTTTGGTTGAGTTTATGGTTGGTGAGAACCTGAAATAATATTGCTTTCATTATGGAACTTGGATTAAATTTGCATGTTGTATAGAGGGACATTATTCTACTTGCATGTTGTATTTGAAACTTATGATGTGTTGGGTGTTAGTCTTACAATGGCACTGAGAGGAGGGGGTGAATTAGTGTAGTCCTTTAAACTTAAATTCATAGCTCTTAAGACTGAAATAATGAAACCTTAAAAGCAAGTATCACAAGATAACATCACACAACACAAGATTTAACGAGGTTCACCAATTTGGCTACTCCTCAAGAATGACTTCTTAGACTACCATCCAAATCTAGCCTTTGCAAAGCACCAACTTTACAATCAATTTATCAGCACCCACTGGAAGGAGCACCAACCCCTTATTTATCTTCACTTTTACAAGACCTTGACTGGTCTATTTCTTACCCAATCTCTCTCACTGTTTATGAAATAGACACATCTTCTATGATCGATAGTCGCACTTTGCCTTCTTTGAGTTGCTTCTCTATGCACCCTCTACGCACTGTCTTCGTACACTTTGCACCCTTATAGCTACACTTTGTGTTCATCTTCACTCTTTGCACTCTCTGTGCCTTCTGCTTTATCTACACAATCATAACCGCACTTGGTCGAACTTCACCCTTTTTTCTCTCTGCGCACTTTTCTCCCTCTGCGCACTCACAAACGTACTTAAGACAATTCGACATGACTCTTTGCTCACTTTGTACACTTCGCCATCATCTCATCGCTTATGCGCTCTTACGACTGCATTTCACCCTTTGACATGCATTCGATGACTTCTTCAACCACACTACAATTCTCCAAACAACCCTCCTTTTATAACAATATTTTCATGATGAAAACCCTAATCTTAGTCGGCTTGCATAAAAAATGTAAACCCTAATCTTAGTCGGCTTGCATAACAAATGTAAACCCTAATCTTAGTCGGTTGTCATCGATCTTAGTCGGCTTCAACTCATGAAGATATTCGGTAATTCCACCGCTTGAAGATTTCATTCGGTAATAGTCCCTGTAGCCGTCGCATTGACTTTTATTCACTCTTCATATTTTAGCTGCATGAATTCACTCTGTATCTACCCCTATAAATGCTGTAGAGATGTCAGTCCACTTTCATACTTCTCATTTTAATTGGGTTCTTCTTCTTGTCTTGCGCACATACGACCTGTCTTTCTTGAGTCGCAAAAATGCGACATGTCATGTTATCACGACACTTTTTTTACTTTGCTTGCCTGCCCTTCTTGAGTCACGAAAATACGACATGTCACAATATCATGATACTTTTTCTTTATTTTCCTTCCTGGCCTTTTCGAGTCGTGAAAATGCGACATGTCACAATATCACAAAACTTTTTCTTTCTCTACCTGGCTACCCTTTTTGAGTCGTGATAATGCGACATGTCGTGATATCGCGACACGTTTTCTTTCTCTGCCTGACTGCCCTTTTTAAGTCACGATAATGTGACATGTCATGATATCGTGACACATTTTCTTTCTCTCTCTTTCTCTTTTCTTTGGCCCCAAAAATACAACATGTTGCGATATCGTGACACATTTTGTCCTTGCTTTTTCTCTTTGCTTCGGCCCGCAAAAAATACATGTCGCGATATCGTGACACATGTTGTGAACACCATTTTTAGTTCATCCTCGAGATTGATATGAATTTGATTGTATCCTAAGAAACTATCCATGAGGGAAAGCATTTCATGGCCCATTGTAGAGTCTACCAATGCGTCGATGCTAGGCAAGGGGAAATCATCCTTAGGACTCGCTTTGTTTAGATCTCAAAAATGGTGCATATGTGAATCCTCCCATCAAGATTTTTTATGGGCACCATGTTAGACAACCATGGTGGGTAATCGATGTAGATGACAAACTATGCATGCAACAACTTTTGTAGCTCATATTTTACCATTAAGGCTATTGTTGGATGCATCTTACATAGTTTTTGCTTTACTGGCTTGATTGTCGAATCAAGTGTTAGATTATGCGTGACTAGCTATAGGTCTAGTCCCAGCATGTATTTGTAGGACCATGCAAAAACCTCTTTCTTCTCTTTGATAAGGGCAATGTAGTCAGCTTGTTCTTTGTGGGATAGACATGATTCTCTTGAGGTGGCATATGCTCGATTGGAGAATCAAAGGGAACATTGTCAGGAAGCTCTCTTGATAATCATCTATGGGGGCACTTGTGAATGATTGCTATTAGATTCAAAAGGATCCCAAGGTGCTACATCGTACTCTAACTCGTCTTTTGAAGGTCCTTCTTGGTCTTGTCTATATCCCTTTTGTAGGTGAGTCCTCGAACTTTCTCCCTTTTTTACGGAAGGGAAAGGGTTGTTAATGTCAACAAGGTTGGTGGTGGGCAATGGGAGATAATCCCCCAATGTATATTTTGTGTTAGGATTGGTATATGGATCTAATGCCAACCCATCCTTGTTGCCTATCCTTAGGCCTTGCATGTTCTCTACCAAGATGTCTAGGGGCAAGGGGTGGTTGAACCCTACTCCTGACTTGTCATACGACATTTGATATCTTGGTTGGCAAATAACATGCACTCCTTGCTCATACCTGCCAAACCCATATCCATGCAAATTGCATTTGCCAAGATATCTTAATACGAATTCTAGGTTGAACAAATAGTTGATGTCCTCAGCAAAGGGTTCTTCATCTTCATCTTCTTGCATATAAGGTTCAATGCCATTATCTAGGCCCCCATAAACAAAGTTTGTCTAATTGGGTGGGTAGCCTAGAGGAACCACAGTGCCAATGGGGAGGCGAGGTCTCCCCATGTCCTGCATGGACTCAAGTGCGGGTGTTGCTACAATGTTTCACATCATATACTCCCCTAGGCCCGTGTTGGCCATCTCAACGGTGATCGTTGGCAGTTGAGGGGGAGCAAGTGGGAGTTCTTCCTGAGTCCACTCCATGTAGGGTGAACTAGGCATGTTGACTTCCATTCTGCTAGGCATCTCTTCGGTAGAGATGGTTGAGACTAGGGGTGGTTCGTCTTCTAGGGGTTTCTTTCCCTTGTCCTTCGGTGTGGCCCCCATAGGTGGCATCATTAATGAAGGACCAGATGAGGAATATGGAGCCGACTGGGGATTTGATGGAATTGACAGTAGGATGCATGCATAATCAGACCCTGGTTAGATGAATTCAACTAAAAATCCAAATGTGTTGATGGAAGGTTTGATTGCGGCATGAATTGTACCATATTGTAGTACTTGAAGGGCTCTAAGTTTGTCGGGACTGCATGCACCTATCATTCAAATGTATACTTTAGGCAATAATGAGCTATTGAAGGGACACACTTCATGTCCTTGATCCAAGGCTGGACCAGATATTATAGGCCATCTCACCTTCGAAGATGTGGCACAACATATGAATAGTCTTTTGTCCCACTTGGATGGGTAGGACAATTGTGCCAACTATCGAGCATATTGCATCATTGAATTATCGAAGAGTATAGGTGGAGGCCACGATATAAGATGTCAGAAACTTTAGATGTTTCAATGCTACTGTTGTAATTATATTACTAGACGAGCCAGTGTCCACCAACACCCTCTTATACGGAATCTCGTTGATCCGTGCAATGACGTACAGGGGTGGATCTGCCACATTACTAGTCACTAATTTCAATTCATCTTCTCTAAATTTGATGACTAGTTCTGTACATTGTTTTACATATTCCACAAAGTTTTTGAAAGAGTTCGCTTCATGGGGATGTAGCTCGATGGCTTTTAATATCCCCATTAGATCCTCTTGATGGGGCACTAATTGTTGAATGAGATCGTATATGGAGAGCCTATCCGACGTGGTCCTTAAACTTTGGGTAAGTCTAGTCTGAATCGTGACCACTAGTCTAGGTGGGGAAGGTTGCATAGGGTGTTGTTGGGGTTGTGACGTCGATGGAACCTCTCCTCTGGCCACCACAGGGGTAGCTCTTGGGTACCTCCTATTCCTAGTCACTATGCTTATCATCCCTACATACCCCTGCATGGGGAAATTCTGTGTCACCTCGTTGACTTGAAGGGGTTTTTCCTATGCATCATGGGCATGCAGGGGGTCTTTGAAGACTCCCATATGTTGGTTTTTTGGTTCTATGGGGTTGTCCATTGCTAGAGTCTTGTTGTCGATTAGGTCTTGCACCAAGCCTTTAAACTTCCAACATGCATTAAGGTCATGTCCCTTCCGTCTATGGAACCTACAGTATAAGTCCTCCCTATAACCCTTAGGCTTTGGCACATTGGGGTCTATGGTTTGAATCTTGGGTAGGTTGATCAAGTTTACCATTAACAAGCAGTCAAATAGGGAGTCCTTGGACTCTGTGTAAGGTGTGAATTGTAGCCTAGGGCGACGCTGCTGATTTTTCTCTTGCCTTTGATTTTATCTATCATAACTATTAAGAGGCACCGCCTGATAGTTAGCCTTTTGGGGCTATGTTGCTTATGTAGGCTTAGGGACATTTATAGCAACCTGATTGACCGTAGTGGGTTTCTATTGCATGGTCCCTATTTTGGTGTTCTTATACCATTATTTTTTCTTTGGCTTGGTAATATTGCCATCCTTTATCTTGATCTCCTCAATGATTATGGCTTGCACCAAAGCTTCCTCTAAAGTGGTATATTTATGTAGCTACAATAGCATGGAGATCAATCTCAAATAGCTCTTTGAGAACATTTGGGTTAGGTCAAACATGGGAGGGAGGTAGGGCAGCTTTGAAAGCAATGTCCTCCACCGATTCCCATATGCCACCATGGTTTCTTCCTCATACTTCCTAAGGCTAGCTAGGTCACTTAGTGATGTTTTTTTCTTGGTGTTGAAGGTGAAGCATTCGAGGAACGTGTCCACTAGCTGATCCAAGTTACTGATGCTATATTTTTGCAACTGAGTGAACCAATCTGAGGCAGGGCCTACGAATGTGGTTATAAATGTTTTTAGCAACAAAGTATCATTGTCCTGAATGCCAAAGCATTGGCTCAAGAATCTAGTCACGTACTCTTGGGCATCCTCCTCTCCTCTAAAGAGTGTCAATTGGGGAAGTTTAAAGTGTTTAGGGTATGGGGGTTTTGGCACTGACAGATGCACAAGGTGACTACGGAGTTGGTGTAAAGTGGGACTTTTGGGGCCCAAAATTCTTGGTCTCCATAGACCCTAAGCATTCTAGTAGCACTTTATATGCATCGAAAGATTTAATTTCTTCCTCATTAGTTTGCTCCTACTGTGGGTTACGGGGAACTTGAGGCCTATGGAGGGGTAGCCGGATGACATCCCCCTTGCATTGGTAGGGTGTTTCAGCCCGCTCTTCTTCTTGCTCATACTCCTCATAGGATTCTTGAGGAGTGCCTGGGTGAGACCTATAAACATGGGTGGGTGCCCGCGGAGCGTGCCCATCATTGTTTTTGGGAGTGGCCTCTTGCTCAGGTCTAGGAGGTCTTGGAGTCAATGTTTGATAAGGTCGCAGGGACCTGTCTCGCACCAAGGGGTTGTGCCTCTCATAGAATTCTACTTTATGCATGCGATGGGTTGGGAACTTCTCAGGCATAGTGTTCTGAAGCAATTTGACTGTCTGAAACTGAATGCACTCTTTGTTAAGGCAGTACAGATGCTCTAACTATTGTTGATCTTGCTTGAGTTGCATGATTTGCGCTTGGTGGGCATCATGTTTGGCAAATGCCAAGTCAATTTTTTTCACCATCTTGTGTTTAGGAAGCCTAGATGCCTCTCCTACATGTCTATCTCGATCATGGTGATCCAAGATCCCCATGGGTTGCTTTCCTCTGTCGAGGTTAGTGGCATTCACCCAAGGCTCTGGCCTCATTGGGTGATCTTGATACATAGCAGGTGCAGAGGTACATTGCCCCCATGCTATGTATTGCTCTTGAGGAATGTAGTGGTCTTCCTCATACTCCCTTTCATATGTGTGAAAGGGGCAGGAAGAATTGGCTTGCTCTGTCTAGAGAGCCTTGTGCTCTGTATTTTGTCTAGGGTTTCTAATAGTAATAAGGGGTAAAGGAGGGATGACAAAATCATGTAGACCCTCATTATGGACCCTATTTTGCTCTAGCGCTTCATCACTAGGCCACTCATAATGAGCATCTAAGGGAGCCCTCCTGTCTATGTAGAGTGCCATGTGTATATCCTCTTCTTGAAAGGATCTATGTTGAGTGGGGGTGCCCATCAAAGAGGTGCCTTTATAGTCTTGTTTTGTAATGGCATGATGTGGACTATGTTGTGTGTCAGGCTACCAAGGCAGGATGATCAAGTCCTCAAGACTATATCGGAGGTGACTTGTCCCCCTTTATGCACTCTCTGTAGCTCCTGCCTGTGATTGGGCTCGGCTATGGGTGTACACCATGGTGATGCTTACCTAAAGATGTGTATGTTTTTATCTCTTTTAGGATTTCTTATGCTACACTAAACAGAAGGGAAACACACAATCAAAGCAATGATTATCTTGTTTAAAGATTAAAAGTGTGCCCTAAATATGGTTTAGTGTGTTTTGATTTTTGTTTTGAAAGATTTTGTAAAGAACATTTAAATGCAATATGATGGCTCTTATGAATCCCAAAAATGGTCACCCCTTCAATATACCATTTCTACGTCGATATACCAACCTCTCTATATACCCACCCTTAAGTGAGGGAAACTATTGGTACGTGAGAGAAGATGGTACATGGAACATAAGTGGTATGAAAGTGGAATCACTTTGTTTATGACACCTACCATAGAAGACTTATCCTCATGCACTGGGAATCACCCCAGCTACACTTGGTCAGCTTTCATTAGGATTTACGTCTAGCAATAGTCATGATCGGGGTTATGTATGCAATATTTCAAGCCAAGGTGGTGATGAAATCCACCGTTGGTCTTGCTCAAGGGTTGGGGTTTTATGACCAACTCCTTGTCGTTTAAATTACCACATGGTGTGTGGGGTTATTTTTAATTTGCATAAATGAATAAAATAAGCATTCAAAATCTCATATGCAAGAAAATAACCAAAAAATAGAAAACAAAAAGCAAAAAATGACAGAAGGTGTTTAGGACCCCTACCTCTTCTCTGCCCAAATCAGATGTCTTTGAATTTTTGTTTTAAAATTTCATAGAGAGCTATTCATCCATGGGTGAAATGAATAATAGAACTGTATTCATCACAAGGTGTGGCAAATGCCCATTCGTCCTTGGGTAAGATGAATTTCAGATCTGTATTCATCACAAAATGGAATGAACAACAGTCTAACGTTTGAAAACTTGGTACTTGCAAGCAAAAACAAGCAACTTTTGATCAAAAATTTAATATTAAAATCAAGGGACAAAGGTCCCACCATGATCATCATTGAAAGCATGAGGATACAGAAACAAAAAGGAAAAGCCAAGAGCAATGCAAACGAAACAAAAGATAATGCTAAATCCTATGAATTGAAAGTGCATGAAAGGAAAGAGGCATGAACGAATCAAAACCAAATAGAAAGCCAATATGGAAGACATCCCTTTTTTTTATTAATATGCTTTAGAATTCGATTACAATTCACCTCCTCCATTTTCAGGGGCTAGGAGCGTTAAATGTGTTCTTGTTACACCCATGGATGCTATTCCTTCTTCTATGTGCCCACATGTAAAGTGGGCGGACCAAACATCGCCGTCACTTGCGTTGATGAATATTAACTCCTTGTTGCTCCTCTAATGTCTAGATCCTACATTTAAGGAAATACAAAATAGTCAGTATCACCTATAGATAAAATGAAACATGCAATCCCCATGCCTTCAATTAGCACATGTAAAATATAAATAAAACAATAACTAAAATATATCCAAATGAACTGAAAACTAGATAAGGGCATCAAAACATCACAAGGAAGACACTGCAAATGGAATAGTTAGAAAATTCACCATATATTCGTATTCGCTCTGGGGCGGGACAAATAGACCTACAACAAAGTGTCCAAAAGCACAGTCCCAAATGTCACATTCGGGAAGCTCTAAATCACCTACAAATTTAGGGGTTAGCTAAAAGGGGGTATTTTGGGAAGACCCAGAAGGTCAGATTTTGCCTCCGGATTTGCGCTTCCAATAACCACCCTATGATATCCATTCCAAAAGAGATCAGGGATGTGAAAGGCACAAATCAAAAGGTATGTGTGGATGTAAAATGGTAGCACTTCGTTGCTCAAAATTCTCCTTCTCTATTACTTTTTCTTGGGTGAGAAGACTCACCAATTTATAGACCTAGGGTCTCTCTCTTTGAATGTGCATGCGAGGGCACCACTTGAGTTGCTTGTCCTATTTTGAGAGAAAATATTATTCCCTGATTTAGAGTCTTCTAGCATGAGGCCTCCAAAATAAAAGACATGCATAACTAAAGTCTCTCTCCTTGATTTGAAGCCATTCCTCATAATTGCATGGCCTAAAGTTGCAGTTAACTGGTGGACATGTCGAGGTTTGAATTTTTGCCAGTCAAACCTGCTATTCACCTCACCCTGGGGCAAATGTTGATAATAGTCCCTGGGTGGGACGAATACTAGTTTGTAATCATCCTAGGGTGGGATGAGTAGGGAGCAAAGTGCCAAAAAAGTTCCAAATTGACCTCCGACCTTTCAAAATGTTGTGGGAGTTGTTAGGACAATTTTTTAACCTCCGTGGGCTGCCCTAGGGACTATGTATGTCAATTCAATCAGTGCTTGTCATCACATAATCGGATTGGTGTTGTTTTGGTGTCTACATCAACCAAAATACATGCAACACACCATTCAAAAAAGCTAATATACAATCAAATTGATATACTAGCTTCTTAAATTGTTCTACCAATGCCAAAATAGTTCTTATAGTATCTAACCTTGAAACAAGAGCATATGTATCATTGGAATCTATACCTGGCTATTGTGATAAGCCTTTAACTACTAATCTTATTTTATGCTTTTCAATGGATCCATTTGGCTTATTTTTTTTTTTTATAGATTCACTTTATCCCAATCACATCCTTTTTTTGTGGATGATCTACTAACTCCCATGTTCCATTCCTTTCTATGATTTCTATCTCCTCGACCATGGCTTTACACTAAACTTCATGCTTCACTACATATTCAAATATCTAGGTTCTACATGAATATGATATGATAAAGCAAAACTCATAATTGGACTAGTAGTTCCAGGATAGATTTCTTTGAGATTTTTTACCTTCTTTAGAGGAGGACTTAGAGTTGAATGAGGACTATATGAAGGACATGTTGAGCTTGATGGAGTAGGAGTAGAGTTTGAGCTATTGGTAAAGCTGGTAGAATAATATGAAGCATCTTCTGTTATATCCATAATTTTTTTATTTTTTTTCGTTGCACATTTCTTTTCCATTGCCATGCATCATTTTTAGCAAAAATTATATCATGACTAACTATCAATATTTTTATCATTAGATTATACTTGTAACCCTTTGTATCCTCATTGTATCCAATAAAAATACATTTTTCACTTTTATTATCAAGTTGTTCATTTTTTCTTTGTCAATATGAGCATAAGAAATGCGACTAAACACCTTAGGATGAACTAAACTAGGTATTCTTCCGCTTCAAACCTCATAAGGATTCACATTTATAATAACCTTTATTGGATATATATTAAACAAGTAAATATATGTGGGTACTAGTTTAGTTCAAAAGGTATATGGAAGACACTTGGCCTTTAGCATGCTTCTTTAAATCTCCACAATTATATTATTCTAATAGTCAGCTACTTTATTTTATTAAGGAGTATAGTTTATAATCAATTGTTTTTAATACCATGGTTCTTGCAAAAATCTTAAAATTCATTAGATGTAAATTATCCCCCTCTATATATATGTAGAGTCTTAAGAAAAAAACCATTTTTCTTTTCTACATTAGATTCTAATTTTTGAAATATAGAAAAAGGTTATGAATTTTTCTTTGATGAAATATTCCAAGGTTGTGCATAAGGGGTTGGCCTACCTGTTGTTGTTTGAAATATTTTACCTTTGCATATTTTAATCTCAAGTGAACAAAGTCGATCGTTTTTGGCAAAACAAACTTTCATCTTGATTTCAGTGTCACTTAGTATGTTTGATAAAAGGTTTAAAAAAAAAGTTCTTGCAAATTGTATAGTATGTGTTATCCAAATGCTTACATTTAAGAGAAATATTTCTAGTTGTTTGAAATTGAATGAATGCCTTTTTAGACTATATATAATTTGTATATGATTTGACTAATCCCTATTAGCAATCCCTCTTCTCTTTATCACCAAAAATGTTAGTGAAGATAAAATACTTGAGTGGAGTGCTTCCATAAAGAGTTCTCCATTTGAAAAGTAAAAAAATATTTTGTTCTCTCTCCAGTAGCTGAGTTGGATACCAGAGAGTCAAATTCTAGAGCTATGTTAGGATTTATCATCTATGAGACATAAGCCCCTATGATATGTAAAACAATAGGGATATAGAATAGCAATGTCTATAAAATGTTCATCAATTTGTATTATTGAACAATTAATTTGTGTTGTGTCAATCAAGAGAGTAATGCTAGAAGTGAGTGTTGTAGTAGCATGTTTGTTTTGGCAATGTAAAGTTTTAGAATGTACCTGATGTTAAGGAAACAATCTGTAATTATCTTTGTTGGGTGCATTCTTTGTACAAAATAAATTTATATCAAAGGTTAACCTTATTCAAAAAAATTAATTGAGGATTAGAGAATTGACTATACATTGTCTTTTTATTTTAAGGTAGTAAGTGACTATGTTTTTTGAATTCTTGAATGTTAGATGAACTTTTCACAGTGTTTAAACACCATACAAATTTGTGGGTTATGTAACCTTTTAGAATTCCAAAACTATAATATGAACAATGAAACTCTCTATATATTTCTTCTAAAGCACCAAACCTTGTTATATGAGAAAAATATGACAAATCATTGTTTATGTCGAACCTTTTCTCCCAATTGAGTTGTGTAAAACTACTAAGAAGCTTAAAAGTGAGGTGGATTTTCATAGGAACCATACCTCAAATATTATTTTGTTTGACCATAAAAATCAAGTAGAAACCAAGTCGTCCATTTAATTTTCCTTACCTATTAGCTTCGACTATAGTCTATTGGGGCTTCGTGATGTCTAACCAACTCTTGTTTTGATAGAAGTTTTTTGAGAAAGTTAAACAAAAAATCCTACCACAATCCTAGGTTTATGTCACTTATTTTCCTTAACTTCATAAATTAAAATTAAATAACTATTTAAAGAGCATGATTCCTTTTAAAAAATATCATAATAGATTGTGTTATAGAGTAGCTACTACCAAATGATATCTATTAGCACAAAATGTTTTGGCTATATATTATGAGAGATTGTATGGCATGAATTATCATGAGTTTTACTATGCAACACAAGTAAACTATGTCTTGAAAATTGAAGTAGTAAAAAAAATGTAGATAATATTTGACAATCACCATTAGAGGAAAACATTATTTTAGATCAAATGATAATTATTATTGCTTGGAAATATCTTAAGAAACTTTAAACCTTATGCTTATATTAGGGAAAAAATCAAGTACATTTATTATAATAGGATGATTTATCCTAAGACCTAGGAGAGAAAAATTGTAAAACAATAGAGAAAACCAACCAAAGAAGTTAGATTTTATGTTGGAAAAGAATAGAAAAAATTTAGTAGGGGAAACATATGTAATCTCTTGGTTGAGAATCTGGATATTCCATACAAAGAAAATTAAAATATTGTAATCCAAACATTTATATGATAAAACATGAAAAAGGTTGAAGTTATACACCCAATTGTTAGCATATTATATTTAGAACATATTTTTTTTATTAGTTGGCGGGTTGATAAAATAAATGCTTTAGAACTCTCTAATTAATTGAGTTGGTTCACCAACGAACTTGGTGGTTCAACCAACCGAATCACCATGCTTCATGTATTTAACCTGCAATATTATCAATATTCAATGCTTCGTATTTCATATCCTTGTACACTTTTGAATATATTTATGGTACCAAAGCATAGGCTTGAAGAATGGGTAGACAAATGAAACTGGAACAACTAGAGCCATATGTTGCCTAAGCATAAGGCCGAAGGATACTAGAAGACGCATTTGCACATACGGGTAGAAGATGCTACTGAAGCCATATGCGGCCCGAGGAGACGAGACCGAGACCCTGACTACAAGGAAACCTTGACTGTTGACCAAGCACAAGACTTGAAACACATGGCTGACTGGACTTTTGATAGGGCATGCGAATCGAGGAACATGATTGACGTGGCTGGTAACATGGCTGGTGATAAGCAAGAGGACTGGCTGGTGATGTGGTATAGGACTGGCTGGTGACATGGTGGAGGAATGCATGGTAACATGGCATAGGACTGAGAAGTGATGTGGAAGAGGACTAAGGTGACGTGGCATAATGAAAGCGTGATGAATACAAGCAACAAAAAGAGGCACAAGGATACAGTGACTGCCCGAAGGCAGTCAACTATGAAAGGTGCGAAGTTCAGGTTTTGAATACCCAAACAAGCATCCCATAATTCATGTGGGACAAAATAAGGTTTATTTTTTTTCTTTCTTGCTGCAACTATTGTATTCAAAGCACACAGTGTGCTTTTCCCTTCCAATGTGCTTCCTTAGCGCAGTTGGTTCTAGACGTGCTTTGCATGGACAAGGTCCATGGGTTGAATTTTGCCATGGATGTTTCTTTTGCGTTGAGTTTTAATTTTGGGGATATATGGTGCTTGCTATGTCTGCACCTGACCCTGGCTGCCTGTGCCAATTTGTTTTGTAAAATTTGTTATTTTTACTAAAAATTGCTAAGTTTTTGCTCAAAAATTGTTTTTTTTGCTCTCAAAGTTGCTCCAGGTGCTCAAGATTTTCCAAATGCTTATGTAGGACTATTTGATCAATTTTTGTTTCTACCATGCCACAAGGAGGGGCTATTTGTTGAGGTATTTTCAAATGCTTCAATTTTTCCCTCAATTTTTTTTGGAGTGATAAGTTGTGTTTTCTAAAGAATTGGCATTATTCCCATTTTTTTTACAACAAAAAGGGGTGGATTACAACACACTTTTATTTTGCAAAAATCTAAGACAAAGGGGAATAATATTCTAAAATAATGAAAAAACTTGTATTGTAAATAGGTGCATTTTTGGTGGAAACCAACACCTCATATAGACTCAAAATTTGTGGGCATCTGTGATTTTTATTTTGCACTTAACATTGTTGTTTTCTTGCAAATAATTATCATATAAAAACAAAAATAAAAGACCCCAAATTTATACACCTATTCATGCAATTTATTGCAATTTATACACCTATTCATGCAATTTATACACACATTCGATGACTTCTTCAACCACACTACAATTCTCCAAACAACCCTCCTTTTATAACAATATTTTCATGATGAAAACCCTAATATTAGTCAGCTTGCATAACAAATGTAAACCCTAATCTTAGTCGGCTTTCATAACAACTGTAAACCCTAATCTTAGTCGATTGTCATCGGTCTTAGTCATCTTCAACTCATGAATTTCATTTGGTAACAGTCCCTGTAGCCGTCACACTGACTTTTGTTCACTCTTCATATTTTAGCTGCATGAATTCACTTTGTATATACCCCTGTAAATGTTGTAGAGATGTCAGTCCACTTTCATACTTCTCATTTTAATTGGGTTCTTCTTCTTGTCTTGCGCACATACGACCTGTCTTTCTTTAGTCGCAAAAATGCGACATGTGTTATCGCGACACTTTTGTTACTTTGCCTGCCTGCCCTTCTTGAGTCACAAAAATACGACATGTCACAATATTGTGATACTTTTTCTTTCTCTGCCTATCTGGCCTTTTCGAGTTGTGAAAATGTGACATGTCACGATATCACGAAACTTTTTCTTTCTCTACCTGGCTGCCCTTTTTGAGTCGCGATAATGCGACATGTCGTGATATCGCGACACTTTTTCTTTCTCTGTCTGGCTGCCCTTTTTAAGTCATGATAATGTGACATGTCGCGATATCGTGACACTTTTTCTTTCTCTCTCTTTCTCCTTGCTTTGGCCCCAAAAATGCAACATTTTGCGATATCGGGACACTTTTGTCCTTGATTTTTCTCTTTGCTTCGGCCCACAAAAAATACAACATGTCACGATATCGTGACACATGTTGTGAACACCATTTTTAGTTCATCCTCAAGATTGATATGAATTTGATTGTATCCTAAGAAACCATCCATGATGGAAAGCATTTCATGGCCCATTGTAGCGTCTACCAATGCATCGATTCTAGGCATGGGGAAATCATCCTTAGGACTCACTTTGTTTAGATCTCAAAAATGGTGCATATGCGAATCCTCCCATCGAGATTTTTCATGGGCACCATGTTAGACAACCATGGTGGGTAATTGATGTAGATGACAAACTATGCATCCAACAGCTTTTGTAGCTCATATTTTACCATTAAGGCTACTGTTGGATGCATCTTACATAGTTTTTGCTTTACTGGCTTGACTGTCATATCAAGCGTTAGATTATGCGTGACTAGCTGTAGGTCTAGTCCCAACATGTCTTTGTAGGACCATGCAAAAACCTCTTTCTTCTCTTTGAGAAGGGCAATGTAGTCGACTTGCTCTTAAGGGGATAGACTTACCCCTAGCTTGATGATTTGCAAATTTAGTGGATCTGAGCTGATGTCTACGTCAGTCGTCTCCTCGATCGACATGTGGGACCCATCCTCCAACTGGTGTGGATTTGGGATTAAGTGGATATCATTTGCTAAATTTAGATCGTCGTTCGGAACATCAGGTTCCTCTTCAGCATGGAAGACATCCTGAGTCTGTCTGGGGGTGAAATGGAACATCCCACCACAAGGCCAATACTCTAATTACGATGGCGGTGTGTCAGCGTGATCCCAGTATATAGCATCTAGGTCTAGATGCAATGACCATGTTGGGTCGGCTGGATTATGTATGGGGGCAATTAAATAAATGGAGATCATTTTGATGAAATTATTTTGGTCTCCATTACCGTGGGTGTGGCTACTCAGACATCCTAGATGATCTTTGTGCTTCGGATCTAGCTTTGTGGGTACTAACACAAATGGATTGGCCCTATGTGCGGATAAGAGGATAGGGTCCGCCCAAGGAACTGATTGCTGTATAGGGTCTCCAGGTGGAATATGTTCTTTATATACCTAGAGTGGTAGGTGTAGTAATTGGTCCAACTACGCCTGGTTTAGGTGCCACATATGTCTTGGACCTATATGTAACTATTCAAACATGTCATCTATGTCCAAGGGATATTGTTGTTGTCACATATGATTGACATAGGCCATCTTAATTTCATATTCATAATCACTATCGGAGATCCAAAGGCCTTCATTGTCTTGGATAGCTGTTTGCGACATATGAGGCTCATCCTACTCGAGCAAATTAATGTGGTCCCATCGAGGTTGTTTTGCTCTTTGTAGGGGGACATGATTCTCTTGAGGTGGCATATGCTCGATTGGAGAATTCAAAGGGAACATTGTCAAGAAGTTATCTTGATAATCATCTATGGGGGTCACTTGTGAATGATTGCTATTAGATTCAAAAGGATCCCAAGGTGCTACATTGTACTCCGACTCATCTTCTGAAGGCCCTTCTTGGTCTTGTCTATATCCCTCTTGTAGGTGAGTCCTCGAACTTTCTCCCTTTTTTACGAAAGGGAAAGGGTTGTTAAGGTCAACAAGGTTGGTGGTGGGCAATGGGAGATAATCCCCCAATGTATATGTTGTGTTAGGATTGGTATATGGATCTAATGCCAACCCATCCTTATTGCCTATCCCTAGGCCTTGTATGTTCTCTACCAAGATGTCCAGGGGCAAGGGGTGGTTGAACCCTACTCCTGACTTGTCATACGACATTTGATATCTTGGTTGGCAAAGAATATTTGATATCCATGCCAATTGCATTGGCCAAGATATCTTAATGCAAAGTCTAGGTTGGACAACTAGTTGATGTCCTCAGCAAAGGGTTCTTCATCTTCATCTTCTTGCATATAAGGTTCAATGCCATTATCTAGGCCCCCATAAACAAAGTTTGTCTAATTGGGTGGGTAGCCTAGAGGAACCATAGTGCCGATGGGGAGGCGAGGTCTCCCCATGTCCTGTAGGGACTCAAGTGTGGGTGTTGCTACAATGTTTAACACCATATACTCCCCCAGGCCCGTGTTGGCCATCTCAACGATGATCGTTGGCGGTTGAGGGGGAGAAAATGGGAGTTCTTCCTGAGTCCACTCCATGTAGGGTGAACTAGGCATCTTGACTTCCATTTTGCTAGGCATCTCTTCGGTAGAGATGGTTGAGACTAGGGGTGGTTCCTCTTATAGGGGTTTCTTTCCCTTCTCCTTCAGTGTGGCCCCCGTAGGTGGCATCATTGATGAAGTACCAGATGAGGAAGATGGACCCGGCTGGGGATTTGATGGAATTGACAGTAGGATGCATGCATAATCAGACCCTGGTTAGATGGATTCAACTAAAAATCCAAATGTGTTGATGGAAGAGTCGATTACGGCATGAATTGTACCGTATTGCAGTACTTGAAGGGCTCTAAGTTTGTCGGGACTGCATGTACCTATCATTCAAATGTATACTTTAGGCACTAATGAGATATTTAAGGGACACACTTCATGTCCCTTATCTAAGGCTGGACCAGATATTATAGGCCATCTCACCTTCCAAGATGTGGCACAACGTATGAATAGTATTTTGTCCCACTTGGATGGGTAGGACAATTGTGCCAACCGTCGAACATATTGCATCATTGAATTCTCGAAGAGTATAGGTGGAGGCCACGATGTGAGATGTCAGCAACTTTAGATGTTTCAATGCTATTTTTGTAATTATATTACTGGATGAGCCAGTGTCCACCAACACCCTATTATACGGAATCTTGTTGACCCGTGCAATGACGTACAGGGGTGGATCTACCACATCACCAGTCACTGATTTTAATTCATCTTCGCTAAATGTGATGACTGGTTCTGTACATTGTTTTACATATTCCACAAATTTGTTGAAAGAGTTCACTTCATGGGGATGCAACTCGATGGATTTTAATATCCCCATTAGAGCCTCCCGATGGGGCACTGATTGTTGAATGAGCTCGTATATGGAGAGCCTAGCCGACATGGTCCTTAAACTTTGGGTAAGTCTAGTCTAAATCGTGGCCACTACTCTAGGTGGGGGAGGTTGCGTAGGGTGTTGTTGGGGTTGTGACGTCGATGGAACCTCTCCTGTGGCCACCACTGGGGTAGCTCTTGGGTACCTCCTATTCCTAGTTACTATGCTTATCATCCCTACATACCCCTGCATGGAGCAATTCTGTGTCACCTCGTTGATTTGAAGGGGTTTTTCCTATGCATCATGGGTAGGCAAGGGGTCTCTGAAGACTCCCATATGTTGGTTGTTTGGTGCTATGGGGTTGTCAAATGCTAGAGTCTTGTTGTCGATTAGGTCTTGCACAAAGCCTTTAAACTTCCAACATGCATTAAGGTCATGTCCCTTCCATCTATGGAACCTACAGTACAAGTCCTCCCTATACCCCTTAGGCTTAGGCACATTGGGGTCTATGGTTTGAATCTTGGGCATGTTGATCAATTTTACCGCTGAAAATCAGTTAAACAAGGAATCCTTGGACTCTGTGTAAGGTGTGAATTGTAGCCTAGGGCGACCTTGCTAATTTTGCTCTTGCATTTGATTTTCTGTGTCATAACTATTAAGAGGCACCGCCTAATAGTTAGCCTTTTGGGGCTGTGTTGCTTATGCAAGCTTAGGGACATTTATAGCAACCTGATTGACCATAGTGGGTTTCTATTATGTGGTCCCTCTTTTGGTATTCTTAGACGATTCCTTTTTCTTTGGCTTGGTAATCTCGCTATCCTGTATCTTGATCTCCTCAATGATTATGGCTTGTGCCAGAGCTTCCTCTAAAGTGGCATATTTTTGTAGCTACAATACCATGGAGATCAATCTCAAATAGCTCTTTGAGAACATTTGGGTTAGGTCAAACATGGGAGGGAGGTAGGGAAACTTTGAAAGCAACGTCCTCCATCGATTCCCATATGCCACCATGGTTTCCTCCTCATACTGTCTGAGGCTAGCTAGGTCACTTAGTGATGCCTTTTTCTTGGTGTTGAAGGTGAAGCATTTGAGGAACGTGTCCACTAGCTGATCCAAGTTACTGATGCTATATTTTGGCAATTGAGTGAACCAATCTGAGGTAGGGCCTGCGAATGTGGTTATAAATTTTCTTAGCAACAAAGCATCATTGTCATGAATGCCAAAGCATTGTCTCAAGAATCTAGTCACGTACTCTTGGGCATCCTCCTCTCCTCTAAAGAGTGCCAACTAGGGAAGTTTAAAGTGTTTAGGGTATGGGGGTTCCGACACTGACAGATGCACAAGGTGACTACGGAGTTGGTGTAAAGTGGGCTTTTGGGGCCCAAAAGTCTTGGTCTCCATAGACCCTAAGCATTCTAGTAGCACTTTATATGCATCGAAAGATTTAATTTCTTCCTCCTTAGTTTGCTCCTACTGTGGGTTACGGGGAACTTGAGGCCTATGGAGGGGTAGTCGGATGACATCCCCCATGCCTTGGTATGACATTTCAGCCCACTCTTCTTCTTTCTCATACTCCTCATAGGATTCTTGAGGAGTGCCTGGGTGAGACCTATAAACATGGGTGGGTGCCCGCAAAGTGTGCCCATCATTGTTTTTGGGAGTGGCATCTCGCTCAGGTCTAGGAGGTCTTGGAGGCAATGTTTGATAAGGTCGCAGGGACCTATCTCGCACCAAGGGGTTGTGCCTCTCATAGAATTCTACTTTATGCATGCGAGGGGTTCGAAACTTCTCAGGCATAGTGTTCTAAAGCAATTCGACTGTTTGACACTGAATTCACTCTTTTTTAAGGTGGTACAAATGCTCTAACTATTGTTGATATTGCCTGAGTTGCATGATTTGTGCTTGGTGGGCAGCATGTTTGGCAAATTCCAAGTCAATTTGTTTCACTGTCTTGTGTTTATGAAGCCTAGATGCCTCTCCAACATGTCTATCTCAGTCGTGGTGATCCAAGATCCCCATGGGTTACTTTCCTCTGTCAATGTTAGCGGAATTCACCCAAGGCTCTGGCCTCATTGGGTTATCCTGATACATAGCAGGTGCGGAGGTACATTGCCCCCATGCTATGTATTGCTCTTGAGGAATGTAGTGGTCTTCCTCGTACTCCCTTTCATATGTGTGAAAGGGGCGGGAAGAATTGGCTTGCCCTGTCTAGAGAGCCTTGTGCTCTAGATTTTGTCTAGTGTTTCTAATAGTAATAAGGGGTAAATGAGGGATGACAAAATCATGTGGACCCTCCTTATGGACCCTATGTTTCTCTAGCACTTCATCACTAGGCCACTCATAATGAGCATCTAAGGGAGCCCTCTTGTCTATGTAGAGTGCCATGTGTATATCCTCTTCTTGAAAGGATCTATGTTGTGGGGGTGCCCCTCAAAGAGGTGCCTTTATAGTCTTTTTTTGTAATGGCATGATGTGGACTATCTTGTGTGTCAGGCCACCAAGGCGGTATGACCAAGTCCTTAGGACTATATCAGAGGTGACTTGTCCCCCTTTGTGCACTTTCTGCAGCTCCTACTCGTGATTGGGCTCAGCTACGGGTGTACACCATGGTGATGTTTACCTAAATATGTGTATGTTTTTATCTCTTTTAGGATTTCTTATGCTACACTAAATAGAAGGGAAACACACAATCAAAGCAATGATTATCTTGTTTAAAGATTAAAAGTGTGCCCTAAATCTGGTTTAGTGTGTTTTGATTTTTGTTTTGAAAGATTTTGTAAAGAACATTTAAATGCAATATGATGGCTCTTATGACTCCCAAAAATTTTCACCCCTTTGATATACCATTTCTAGGCCGATATACCAACCTCTCTATATACCCGTCCTTACATGAGGGAAACTATTGGTACGTGAGAGAAGATGGTACGTGGAACATAAGTGGTACGAAAGTGGAATCACTTTGTTTATGACACCTACCATAGAAGACTTATCCTCATGCACTGGGAATCACCCCAGCTACACTTGGTCAGCTTTCATCAGGATTTACGTCTAGCAACAGTCATGATCGGGGTTATGTATGCAATATTTCAAGCCAAGGTGGTGATGAAATCCACCGTTGGTCTTGCTCAAGGGTTGGGGTTTTACGACCAAATCCTTGTCATTTAAATTACCACATGGTGTGTGGGGTTCTTTTTAATTTGCATAAATGAATAAAATAAGCATTCAAACTCTCCTATGCAAGAAAATAACCAAAAAATAGAAAACAAAAAGCAAAAAATGACAGAAGGTGTTTAGGACCCCTACCTCTTCTTTGCCCAAATCGGATGTCTCTAAATTTTTGTTCTAAAATTTCATAGAGAGCTATTCATCCCTGGGTGAAATTAATAATAGAACTCTATTCATCATAGGGTGGGGCGAATGCCCATTTGTCCTTGGGTAAGATGAATTTCAGCTCTGTACTCGTCACAAACTGGAAAGAACAACAGTCCAACGTTTGAAAACTTGGTACCTGCAAGCAAAAAAAAAGCAACCTTTGATCAAAAAGTTAATCTTAAAATAAAGGGACAAAGTTCCCACCATGATCACCACTGAAACCATGAGGATACGGAAACAAAAAGGAAAAGCCAAGATGCGATGCAAACAAAACAAAACATAATGCTAAATCCTATGAATTGAAAGTGCATGAAAAGAAAGAGGCATGAACGAATCAAAACAAAATAGAAAGACAATATGGAAGACATCCCTTTTTTTTATTAATATGCTTTAGAATTCGGTTGCAATTCACCTCCTCCCTTTTCAAGGGCTAGGAGCATTAAATGTGTTCTTGTTACACCCATGGATGCTATTCCTTCTTTCGCATGCCCACATGTAAAATGGGCGGACCAAACATCGTTGTCGCTTGCGTTGATGAATATTGACTCCTTGTTGCTCCTCTAATGTCTAGATCCTACATTCAAGGAAATAGAAAATAGTCAGTATCACCTGTAGATAAAATGAAACATGCAATCCCCATGCCTTCAATTAGCACATGCAAAATATAAATAAAACGATAACTAAAATAGATCCAAATGAACTAAAAACTAGATAATGACATCAAAACATCACAAGGAAGACACTGCAAATGGAACAGTTAGACAATTCACCATAGATTCTTATTCGCTCCGGGGCGGGACGAATAGACCTACAACAAAGTGTCAAAAAGCATAGTCCCAAATGTCACATCCGGGAAGCTCTAAATCACCTGCAAATTTAGGGGTTAGCTAAAAGGGGGTATTTTGGGAAGACCCAGAAGGTCATATTTTGGCTCTGGATTTGCGCTTCCAATAACCACCCTATGATCTCCCTTCCAAAAGAGATCAAGGATGTGAAAGGCTCAAATCAAAAGGTATGTGTGGATGTAAAATGGTAGCACTTCGTTGCTCAAAATGCTCCTTCTCTATTATTTTTTCTTGGGTGAGAAGACTCACCAATTTATAGACCTAGGGTCTCTCTCTTTGAATACGCATGCGAGGGCACCACTTGAGTTGCTTGTCCTATTTTGAGAGAAAAAAATATTCCCTGATTTAGAGTCTTCTAGCATGAGGCCTCCAAAATAAAATACATGCATGACTGAAGTCTCTCTCCTTGATTTGAAGCCATTCCTCGTAATTGCATGGCCTAAAGTTGTAGTTAACTGGTGGACCTGTCAAGGTTTGAATTTTTGCCAGTCAAACCTGCTATTCACCTCACCCTGGGGTGAATGTTGATAATAGTCCTTGGGTGGGATGAATACCAGTTTTTAATCATCCTAGGGTGGGACGAGTAGGGAGCAAAGTGCCAAAAAGGTGTCAAATTGACCTCTGACCTTCTAAACTGTTGTGGGAGTTGTTAGGACCACTGTTTAACCTCCGGGGGCTGCCCTAGGGACTATGTATGTCAATTCGATCAGTGCTTGTCGTCACATAATCGGATTGGTGCTCTTTTGGTGTCTACATCAACCAAAATACATCCAACACACCATTCAAAAAAGCTAATATACAATCAAATTGATATACTAGCTTCTTAAATTGTTCTACCAATGCCAAAATAGTTCTTATAGTATCTAACCTTGAAACAAGAGCATAGGTCTCATTGGAATCTATACCTGGCTATTGTGATAAGCCTTTAACTACTAATCTTATTTTATGCTTTTCAATGGATCCATTTGGCCTATTTTTTATTTTTTACAGATTCACTTTATCCCAATCACATCCTTTTTTTTGTGGATGATCTACTAACTCCCATGTTCCATTCCTTTCTATGATTTCTATCTCCTCGACCATGGATTTACACTAAAATTCATGCTTCACTACATATTCAAATATCTAGGTTCTACATGAATATGATATGATAAAGCAAAACTCATAATTGCACTAGTAGTTCTAGGATAGATTTCTTTGAGATTTTTTACCTTCTTTAGAGGAGGACTTAGAGTTGAAGGAGGACTATATGAAGGACATGTTGAGCTTGATGGAGTAGGAGTAGAGTTTGAGCTATTGGTAAAGTTGGTAGAATAATATGAAGCATCTTATGTTATATCCATAATTTTTTTATTTTTTTTGTTGCACATTTCCTTTCCATTGCCATGCATCATTTTTAGCAAAAATTATATCATAACTAACTATCAATATTTTTATCATTAGATTATACCTGTAACCCTTTGTATCCTCATTATAGCCAATAAAAATACATTTTTCACTTTTATTATCAAGTTGTTCATTTTTTCTTTGTCAATATGAGCATAAGCAATGCAACTAAACACCTTAGGATGAACTAAACTAGGTATTCTTCCACTTCAAACCTCATAAGGATTCATTATTCTAATAACCTTTATTGGATATCTATTAAACAAGTAAATATATGTGGGTACTAGTTTAGTTCAAAAGGTATATGGAAGACACTTGGCCTTTAGCATGCTTCTTTAAATCTCCACAATTATATTATTCTAACAGTCAGCTACTTTATTTTATTAAGGAGTATAGTTTATAATCAATTGTTTTTAATACCATGCTTCGTGCAAAAATCTTAAAATTCATTAGATGTAAATTATCCCCCTCTATATATATGTAGTCTTAAGAAAAAAACCATTTTTCTTTTCTACATTAGATTCTAATTTTTGAAAGATAGAAAAAGGTTATGAATTTTTCTTTGATGAAATATTCCAAGGTTATGCATAAGGGGTTGGCCTACCTGTTGTTGTTTGAAATATTTTACCTTTGCATATTTTAATCTCAAGTGAACAGATTCGATCGTTTTTGGCAAAACAAACTTTCATCTTGATTTCAGTGTCACTTAGTATGTTTGATAAAAGGTTTAAAAAAAAGGTGCTTGCAAATTGTATAGTATGTGTTATCCAAATGCTTACATTTAAGAGAAATATTTCTAGTTGTTTTAAATTGAATGAATGCCTTTTTAGACTGTATATAATTTGTATATGATTTGACTAATCCCTATTAGCAATCCCTCTTCTCTTTATCACCAAAAACGTTAGTGAAGATAAAATACTTGAGTGGAGTGCTTCCATAAGGAGTTCTCCATTTGAAAAGTAAACAAATCTTTTGTTCTCTCTCCAGTAGCTGAGTTGGATATCAGAGAGTCAAATTCTAGAGCTATGTTAGGATTTATCATCTATGAGACATAAGCCCCAATGATATGTAAAACAATAGGGATATAGAATAGCAATGTCTATAAAATGTTCATCAATTTGTATTATTGAACAATTAATTTGTGTTGTGTCAATCAAGAGAGTAATGCTAGAAGTGAGTGTTGTAGTAGCATGTTTGTTTTGGCAATGTAAAGTTTTAGAATGTACCTGATGTTAAGGAAACAATCTGTAATTATCTTTGTTGGGTGCATTCTTTGTACAAAATAAATTTATATCAAAGGTTAACCTTATTCAATAAAATTAATTGAGGAATAGAGAATTGACTATACATTGTCTTTTTATTTTAAGGTAGTAAGTGACTATGTTTTTTGAATTCTTGAATGTTAGATGAACTTTTCACAGTGTTTAAACACCATAAAAATTTGTGGGTTGTGTAACCTTTTAGAATTCCAAAACTATAATATGAGCAATGAAACTCTCTATATATTTCTTTAAAAGCACCAAACCTTGTTATATGAGAAAAATATGACAAATCATTGTTTATGTTGAACCTTTTCTCCCAATTGAGTTGTGTAAAACTACTAAGAAGCTTAAAAGTGAGGTGGATTTTCATAGGAACCATACCTCAAATATTATTTTGTTTGACCATAAAAATCAAGTAGAAACCAAGTCGTCCATTTAATTTTCCTTACCTATTAGCTTCAACTATAGTCTATTGGGGCTTCGTGATGTCTAACCAGCTCTTGTTTTGATGGAAGTTTTTTGAGAAAGTTAAACAAAAAATCCTACCACAATCCTAGGTTTATGTCACTTATTTTCCTTAACTTCATAAATTAAAATTAAATAACTATTTAAAGAGCATGATTCCTTTTAAAAAAAAAGTAATTACTTATCATAATAGATTGTGTTATAGAGTAGCTACTACCAAATGATATCTATTAGCACAAAATGTTTTGGCTATATATTATGAGATATTGTATGGCATGAATTATCATGAGTTTTACTATGCAACACAAGTAAACTATGTCTTGAAAATTGTAGTAAAAAAAATGTAGTTAATATTTGACTATCACCATTAGAGGAAAACATTATTTTAGATCAAATGATAATTATTATTGCTTGGAAATATCTTAAGAAACTTTAAACCTTATGCTTATATTAGGGAAAAAAACAAGTACATTTATTATAATAGGATGATTTATCCTAAGACCTAGGAGAGAAAAATTGTAAAACAATAGAGAAAACCAACCAAAGAAGTTAGATTTTATGTTGGAAAAGAATAGAACAAACTTAGATAGAGGAAACATATGTAATCTCTTGGTTGAGAATCTAGATATTCCATCCAAACAAAATTAAACTATTGTAATCCAAATCTTTATATGATAAAACATGAAAAAGGTTGAAGTTATACACCCAATTGTTAGCATATTATATTTAGCACATATTTTTTTTATTAGTTGGTGGGTTGATAAAATAAATGCTTTAGAACTCTCTAATTAATTGAGTTCGTTCACCAACCAACTTGGTGGTTCAACCAACCGAATCACCATGCTTCATGTATTTAACCTGCAATATTATCAATATTCAATGCTTCGTATTTCATATCCTTGTACACTTTTGAATATATTTATGGTACCAGAGCATCGGCTTGAAGAATGGGTAGACAGATGACATTGGAACAACTAGAGCCATATGTTGCCTGAGCATAAGGCCCAAGGAGACTAGAAGACGCATTTGCACATACGGGTAGAAGATGCTACTGAAGCCATATGTGGCCCGAGGAGACAAGACCGAGACCCTGACTACAAGGAAACCCTGACTATTGACCAAGCACAAGACTTGAGACACATGGCTGATTGGACTTTTGATAGGGCATGCGAATCGAAGAACATGATTTACGTGGCTGGTAACATGGTTGGTGATAAGCAAGAGGACTAGCTGGTGACGTGGTATAGGACTGGCTGGTGACATGGTAGAGGACTACATGGTAACATGGCATAGGACTGAGAATTTATGTGGAAGAGGACTAAGGTGACGTGGTAGAATGAAAGCATGATGAATACAAGCAACAAAAAGAGGCACAAGGATACAGTGATTGCCCAAAGCTAGTCAACTATGAAAGGTGCGAAGTTCAGGTTTTGAATACCCAAAGAAGCATCCCATAATGCATGTGGGACAAAAGAAGGTTTATTTTTTTTCTTTCTTGCTGCACCTATTGTATTCAAAGTACACAGTGTGCTTTTCCCTTCCAACGTGCTTCCTTAGCGTAGTTGGTTCTACATGTGCTTTGCATGGACAAGGTCCATGGGTGGAATTTCGCTATGGCTGTTTCTTTTGTGGTGAGTTTTCATTTTGGGGATATATGTTGCTTGCTCTGCCTACACCCGACCATGGCTACATGTGCCAATTTGTTTTGTAAAATTTGTTATTTTTACTAAAAATTGCTATGTTTTTGCTCAAAAATTGTTTTTTTTGCTCTCAAAGTTGCTCCAGGTGCTCAAGATTTTCCAAATGCTTCTGTAGGACTATTTGATCAATTTTTGTTGCTACCATGCCACAAGGAGGGGCTATTTGTTGAGGTATTTTCAAATGCTTCAAATTTTCCCTCACTTTTTTTTGGAGTGATAAGTTGTGTTTTCTAAAGAATTGGCATTATTCCCATTTTTTTTACAACAAAAAGGGGGGATTACAACACACTTTTATTTTGTAAAAATCTAAGACAAAGGGGAATAATATTCTAAAATAATGAAAAAATTGGTATTGTAATAGGTGCATTTTTTGTGGAAACCGACACCTCATATAGACTCAAAATTTGTGGGCATCTGTGATTTTTATTTTGCACTTAATATTATTGTTTTATTGCAAATAATTATCATATAAAAACAAAAATAAAAGACCCCAAATTTATACACCTATTCATGCAATTTAGTACACCAATTGGTGATATAAGAAACCTTCATAATGGCCAATGTTCACAAGTATCTCTCAGATTCACAGTTGTTGAAAGGTCCTAACTTTGTTCCATGTAAAACAAATATGAAAGCCATTCTTCAGTTGGAAGATATATGGGATGTAGTTACTGGCACTACAAAGCACCCTCAGATAGTAGGAACAGATCAGGATGCTTGGGACAAGAAGGATAAAAAAAGTCTCGTGTTTATATTGCTTGCTACTATAGATGAAGTGTAGCCTCATATTTATTATGAAAAAACTAGTAAGGAAGCTTGGGATGCCTTGATCATAGTGTATGAAGGAAAAAATTAGTCTACTATTCTTCACCTTCAAACTCTACTACATACTCTTAGTATGAATTTAGGAGAGATAGTTGATCTATTCCTTTGTAGAGTGGTAGATTTGAAAGCAAAATTGAATGCTATGGGAAAACTAGTAGATGATGATATTTTAAAATCTTTCATATTTAGAGTATTTCCAGATTCAGACAAGATGTTGATCACTCCCCTCAATGTTTCTGGTAGATAAGTATCATTTGTGGAGTTGGTAAATTTGCTTCAGACTGAGGAGGCAAATCAGGTATAGAAAGATGAGGTGCCAGATAATGCCCTTTCCACCCAACAAAAGGGTAAGAAACAAGGCCAGTTTCAAAAATGGGGTTCTTCTTCCAAGGGAATAAGGAAGAAAAATCAAGAGAAGGATAAACAATATTTCAATATTTGTGATATGAATAACCATGACACCAATAGGTGTTGGTTAAAAATAATGCAAAAAAATGACCAACCTTCAAAGAAGAAGGGAAAAGAGAAACATAAATATAAAAGGAAACATAAGCAACCTAAGGGCCATGTTGCTTATGCTGACTCCAACTCTGAATCAGATTCCCCTGGGTCCGACTTAGATTCTGACTCTAAAAGAGCACACAAGGTCATCATGACCCATACTTCATCTTCTCAGATAGATGTTGTATGGTATATTGATTCAGGAGCTAGTAAGCACATGACTGGAGATAAATCATGGTTTGAAAAATTTGAGGAGAAAGAAGGTAAGCTAGTCACAATTACCGACAATAAAGTATACCAGGTGAAGGGTGAAGGGGATGCTTCTGTCTCTATTCTAGATGGTAAATGTCAATAGAGAAGGTTCTCTATGTCCCTAGATTAGCCAATAATCTACTATCTATTCCACAAATATTGGATAGAAATATGGATGTTGTGTTTTGAGTTGTGAAAGGCAATAAAATATATTTTGTAACCCACAAAGGTAAACATATCACAATCAGATCCTACAAGCATGGCTTGTTCATTCTTGATGCTCTTTCAACACCTCATGTTGTTTTGGCTACAACTATAAAGGACGCCACTTATATCTAGTATAGACATTATGGGCATCTAAGTTCAGGATATTTTCTTGAATTGTGCAAATATGACATGGTGAGAGGACTTCCTCACCTCTCCTATGTCTTACCAATTTGCTTGGATTGCTTAGCAGGGAAGCAACACTGATTATATTTTGAAGCTAGCTCTTCCAGAGCTACGAAACCTTTAGCGTTGGTACACATCGATGTGTGAGGTCCTATGCCAACCATCTATGGTGGAAAGAAGTATTTTCAATTATTTGTTGATGATTAGTCATGAAAGATGTGGGTTTTATTTCTTTAGTTGAAAGTACTTTCAAAAATTCAAGAAACTTGTTGAGAAGGAGTCAAGATGTTTCATCAAAACCCTATGCTCAGATCGAGGGGGGAATACACCTCTAAAGATTTTTTATCATTTTTTGAAGAACATGGGATAAAAAGAAAACTGACTACAACCTATACACCTCAATAGAATGGAGTTGCAAAAATAAAAAATCGTTCCATTGTGGAAATGGTTTGATGTATGCTAAAGGGAGCACATATTGAGGATCAGTATTGGGCAAAAGTAGTAAACACAACATCATATCTCCTAAATAGAGCACCCACCAAAGCTCTAAAAGGAAAAATACCACAAGAAGCTTGGACTGGTAAGAAACCTTCCATTTCTCATCTAAGGGTTTTTGGATGTAAAGCATTCATGCACATCCCAAAACAAAAAAGAAAGAAGTTAGATGAGAAGACACTGCAATGCATTTTTCTTGTTTATGATGAGTTTTCAAAGGGATATTGCTTGATAGATCATATAACCAATAAAACACATATAAGTAGAGATGTATTTGATGAAGCTTCCACATCAGATATCACATCTACAAATGTATTCATTGAAGAAGAAGAAGAACCAAAGAAAGAAAGCTCATCTCCAAATGAGAAGGTTTCAAAATGGTATACTAGTACATTGAGAGATTCTAAACTGAATACACTTCCAGATATAACTCAAGATTGAATGTGCACTCAGAGTATGACACAAGATAAAAGAACAGAGGTATCATATTTAGAGGTTGATGAGCTTTACCAATAGTTTGATTATCTATCTGTAGATGCAGAGGAAGATAGAGACACATAAAATGAACAGGTTTATATGACAACATTGGATGAAAATGATCCTGTAACAGTTCACGATGCACTTAGTGAGCCTTAGAGGAATATTTCTATGGAAGCAGAACACACATCTCTTATGAAGAATAATACATGGAAGCTAGTCAATATGCCTACAAGAAAGAAGCCCATTGGCTGCAAATGGGTGTTCAAAGTAAAGTATAAAGTAGATGGTACTATTTATAAGCATAAGGCTCATCTTGTTGCAAAGGGATATGCTCAGAAAGAAGGCATAGACTATGAAGAGACTTTTACCCCTACTGTAAATATGACTACCATTTGATTAATTTGTGCCATGGCAGCTTAGTTTGGATGGAAGTTACATCAAATGGATGTGAAAAGTCCCTTCTCTAATGGTGACTTACAAGAAGAAGTATACCTGACCCAACGAGAAGGATTTGTAGTTGAAGGACAAGAATAAAAAGTTTTTAAATTTATCAAATCCTTGTATGATCTCAAAAAAGGTCCTCGAGCTTGGTATATCAAGATAGATAGTCACCTACTACAACATGGATTCAAAAGAATTCATTCAGATGCGAGTATCTATATTAAGAAAAATGGTTGTGATATAGTGATTTTGATGTTATATGTAGATGATCTGATCATAAAAGGAAGTTCAGAGAAAATAATTGATGCGGTAAAAGATGATTTGAAACAATATTTTGAAATGACAGATCTATGACTTCTTCACTATTGTCTTGGTTTGGAAGTGACTCAGAAAAAGAACCATATTAGAGTAACACAAAAGAAGTGTGCCAAGACATTAGTAAAAAAAAATTGGATGACTAATTGTAAGTCTAAAGTAACTCCAATGGAACCAAGACTTAGGTTGTCATGATATGATGCATCACCACAAGTAGATGGTACTCTCTATCGCCAACTAATTGGGAGTCTCATTTATCTAACCAATACCAGTCTTGATCTCAGTTTTGCTGTGGGTTATCTTTCACGGTTCATGTAGGAACCCAATGTAAGTCATTGGAAAGAAGCAAAAAGAGTTCTACATTATGTTCATGGTATAACATATTTTGGCTTAGAATACAAAAAGAATAACAAGTTCTATCTACAAGGATACACAGACTCTGACTATGCTAGATCCATTGATGATTGAAAATCAACTTCTGGATACATATTTCATCTTGGGTCTGGTCCTGACTCTTGGCATAGCAAGAAGCAGCAGGTGGTTGATATTTCTTCTACAGAGGTAGAATATCGTGCAACTAGTGGAGCAGTATGCAAGATAATATGGTTATGTCGCATTCTTACAAATGTGGGCCTTCTAGTGAATCTTCCACTGCATTTGTTTTGCGACAATCAAGGTGTTTTGAATCTTGTCAAGAATCCAATTTTCCATTATTGCACCAAACACATTAACACTCACTGTCATTTTAGTGGTGATGAAGTTCCAAAGCACAAAATACAACTCCAATACATTTCCAGTGATGCACAAGTTGCAGATATCTTCACCAAGGCACTTGCACGTGTCAAATTTGAATTGTTCCACAATACTCTTGGTATTTGCCAATAATGTAATAAGGGGGGATGTTAGCATATTATATTTAGCACATATTTATTTTATTAGTTGGCAGGTTTATAAAATAAGAACTTTAGCACTCTCTAATTAATTGAGTTGGTTCACCAACCAACTTGGTGGTTCAACCAACCAAACCACCATGCTTCATGTATTTAACCTGCAATATTATCAATATTCAATGCTTCATATTTTGTATCCTTGTACATTGTTGAATGTCTTTACCAATGTCATTGATATGTGGGTAAGCTTACAACAAGACTCGAGAGTGACTATTTTTTGACAAGGATGAGGTTGAACCATATGCCCTAATAGAACTTGTAATGAATATCGATATGGGATGCTTCTTCTGGGTCATTTCTTGAGAGTATAGTGACAAATCTATGTATCATTTGACTAGAAGTGGACTAGTAAGACAAAGTAATTAGTCTAGCCATGACGTTTGGTATGGGATAAATTGTCATGAGTCATAATGAGAATTTGAGACTAAGTCTAGTGTTAGGGTAATGACATGACACTAGCTAACTCCTATAAAGAGGATAAGAAGCTAGACACTAGGTATATATATGCTAAACCCTTGCTTGTTGAGTTTGAACAAGTCAACCAATTAAGTTAAAGTTAAATATGGTAAGCGATGGGGAGAGTATGCATCCACAATCTAGGTGTTATGGGCCCTAGAGGATAACCTCAATCGTGGTTCAACCCTCATGCTATAATAAGAGAAATTAAAATGAGATAAATTGATTCCACAAAATAAAATAACTTATGACTTAGGCCAATCTCATCCACTTGGGTGACTATCTGTAGTAGTTCAAAATCCTAAAAGTGGTTGATTTACCTCATACTATTTGAATCATTATTAATTGAATTATTGGTTAAACCTTAGTTACCTTAATCATGAGATCCCTTTCCTAGGTTGAATATTAAATTTAATCAAAAACATTAACTTGGAAATTTCATGGATGGTTTCTATGTGGTACAACCAGGTGAGTAGACTTGGGTTGTTATAAATGGATTAGGAGTAGAATTTGAGCTACTGCCATGGTTATTAGAATAATATGAAGCATGTTATTCTATGTCTAAAATTATTGGTTTTTATTATTGCACAATTCCTTTCCATTGCCATGCATCATTTTTACAAAAAAAATATATTATGACTAACTATTATCCTTTTTGTGATTGGATTATACAACCTATAACCCTTTGTCTCCTCACTGTAGCCAGTAAAAATAAAATTTCACTTTATCATAAAGTTATTGTCTTTTTTCATTGGCATTATGACCATAAGCAATGCAACCAAATACCTTAAGTTGAGCCACACTAGGCTTTCTTCCACTCCATACCTCATAAGGAGTCATAATTCCTATACATTTTGTTGGATATGTATTAAGCAAGTAAATAGATGTGGCTACTACTTCAATCCAAAAATTATGTGGAAGACCCTTGGCCTTTAGTGTTCTTCTTGTCATATATATAATGGTACAATTCTTACATTCAACTACATAATTATTCTAAGGAGTATAGCTTGCAGTCAATTATATTCGAATACCATATAAAAATCTTGAAATTTTTTAGATGTAAATTATCAACCTTTATCTATATGTAGAGTCTTAAAAAACAACCACATTGCTTTTATACATTAGCTTTAGATTATTGAAAGGTAGAAAAGGCTTTTAATTTTTATTTGATGAAATATACCCAAGTTCTTTTACTATTGAAATTAGCGAAAATGATAAAATAATTGATTTTATTGAGTGGCAAGGTCTTCATTGGACCATAGATATCAACGTGTACTAATTCAAGTGGTTTATTTTCCCTCCATGCCTCTCTTACGAGAAAATAATATCGATATTACTTACCAAATAGGCAACCTTCACAAACTTTATCATTTTGTTTAATGAATGGTAATCCTCTCACCATATAATTTTGACATAGTAGTTTTAGCCCTTAAAGATATAAATATCCATACCTCACATGCCATAATCAAGAGTCATCATTTAAGACAACTTTCAGAGCTTGAGCTTTTCCTTATGCAAATCTAAGAGACGAAATTTTACTTTATAGTATACTGAATTTTGCTACAATCTAAGTATTGTTATTTTTTTCATAGATTACAAATTCATTACCAGGGTTATGTGTAAGGGGTCGACCCCAAAATATATTTATAAAAATTTAGCGAATCGGTTTCAAAATCTAGGTGAATAGTTTCGAAACACATGTAGAAGGTTCACTATTATTAGGGGCAATGTTGAAAATTTAAACTTAAAATGGTCAAATTATTATAAAATTGGGGTGAATCAACCCCGAAAAAAATTTGCATTGGCCAATGGACCTTGGTCAAGGGTCCCAAATATTATCCAATTCCAAATTTTAAAAATCCTAATTTTAGCTAATTTTGCGAAAATAGCCACTATGCATAACCCTGTTCATTACTTTTAGAAATAGCGTAACATCCCTTTTCAATTAGGATGACGTTTGCTACAATATGATTGCTAATATTTTTGTCATAGATTACATATTCATTACTTTTATAAATAAAAAAATATCACTTTTCAATAAGCTACCCTATAGTCAAAAAATTGTGATTTGATCCAGGCACATATAAAATATCATAAATAAACCTTATCTCACCTTATTTGTTTGAACTACAATGTTGCATTTACGTTTTACCTAAACTTCCTTGTGAAATCCAAGCCAAACTTGAGATTTGATAGACTCATCTATCATTACAAAGATGCTTTTGTTCCTTGACATATGATTATTGCAACTGCTATCTAGAAGCCATACTTCATCGAAGATTTACTTTGTAATATCATGAGCAAAAAATACACTATTTTGTTCTTCTCTTTCTTGAAAAGAATTAGAATATTGTCTTCATTTTTTCCACAAATAATGTTCATGATGACCAAACTTTTTGCAATAAAAATGTTGAACTTGTGAATTGCCATAATTTTTATTACCTCTTTCATAGTGGCTATTGCCTCTTCCTCCATTGTTGTTGTAGTTATCTCTAACTCTATTGTTGTTGTTGTTGCCTCTTCCTCTATTATTGTTGTAGTTGTAATTACCTCTTCCTCTATTGTTGTTGTAGTTGTAATTACCTCTTCCTCTATTGTTGTTGTAGTTGTTGGTTCCTTTTTTTTTGTTGTTGTGTCTTCCTCATCCAGTACTACTTCCTTTGCTTGCATGTCTTCTTCCTCTAACAATTTGTGTTCCTTCATAAGATGATGTATTTTTCTTATCCATTGAAATAAACTTTCTTTGAACAACTTGTTCAATAGATTTTTTAGTGGATCTATGCATTCTATACTCATGAGTTTGAAGACATACCGTAAAACCATTAACCAAAAATAAGGTTAAATCCTTTGATTCTTCAATAACAATCGTAATAGGATCAAAATGTGGAGGGAGGCTTCTCAAAAATAATTCTACAATATTTTTATCTCACAAATTCTCCCCACAAGATCTAATTTGATTCATTAAACCCATCATTTGAGTAAACAAATCCAACACAAATTTAAAGTCTTTCATAAACAAATTTTGAAAAACTCTTCTTAGTTTCTGAAATTTGAAGATTTTTTTTTTTTTTCATTGATATATCTACAATAGATCCCACATCTCTTTTAATTTTTTTGTTGCAAAAATTATTTGAAAAATAGACTCATGTAATGCTTGTTGAATAAGCAAAAGAGCTTTTGAGACCTTGTTTCAATTGTCCTTTAGCTAATCTTGTTGCATTTCAGACCATGTAGCAAGTGGTTATGCATTTGCAGGTTTTCTGTAACCGATCTCAACCAAATCCCACAAATATTGAGAGAAAAATCTATCTTCATCTTAATGCTCCAAAATTCATAGTTCTCCCCCTTGAGCAAAGGAATTTGTCATTCATCTGTCTTCATCTTAATGCTCCAAAAGTCATAGTTCTCCCCTTCAACAAAGGAATTTGTGGCTTTGACATATTTAAACAATTGTTGCTCGTGGTACCAATGTTCAGTGTAACCGATCTCAACCAAATCCCACAAATCTTGAGAGAAAAATCTATCTTCATCTTAATGCCCTTGAGCAAAGGAATTTATCATTCATCTGTCTTCACCTTAATTCTCCAAAAGTTATAGTTCTCTCCCTTGAACAAAGGAATTTGTGGCTTTGACATATTTAAACAATTGTTGCTGGAGGTAAATGTTCAACGACTGTCTCTGTTCTTTCTTTTGTTTCTATTGTGCTTTCTCTGCAGCAGCGTTTTCTGTCTTCTCCTTACAAACAAACCTAATATTGATAGCACTTTGTTAGATTTAAATTTGAAGAAGAAAAACTATACAAAACATGCTGCAACAAAAATATTTTTCATTCATCTATGCACTTGCACTCTATTCCAAAAGAAAACAGCACACATAAAACCTCCACATTTCCTTATAGCTCAAATGAAAACTTACTTTTTATATATATATATATATATATATATAAACTAGGAAACTATTTCGTTCAAACCTGGAAAAAATAAAAACCTTGCATATCTTGGAACACAGAACTATGCTTTCCCTATTTTATTTTGCATGTATATGACAAATGTTACTCTAATCCTTTGCTGGAACAGTGCAATCATCCTAAATTTTAACAGTAAATGCAGCCCCAAAATAAATAGTAAATACAATGCACTGAAAATCTGAGCACTGCAAAATCTGGGAGATTCGTATAAAATTCACCTGATATTATGGACACTGTAAGATTTCCTTGTCCGTTACACATTCAGCATTAACTTCTTCAACAATTTCGTCGGGGCAAAGTTAGTCATTTCTATTGAGGATCAGCATCTGGACTTCTCCTAATTAATATTAATTGCAAAACATTAATGAGCCCCGAAGAATGATTGGTCTTTACAATCCAGTTAACGGAACACTTTGTGAACTTCCTCCTCCATTCACATATACGCAAGATAATATATACAATTCGCTAGGAATTGTGAGCGGGGAGTATGGAGATACTTAGAAAGTGGTGGGACAGCAATGGAAACAGCATGGGATAGACATGTATCATTCTTTATCCAATTCATGTACAACGCGTCTCATCTTATCGGGAATATTATTTTGTGTGGGTCAAACCCTATTTTCCATAATGGTTTATCTTTTTGCATTGGTAGCGATTGTGATAAAACTGTTATTACGGATTACTGTTATCAAAGAAGACTCAATAAATACCAGATCAGACCTGATTTTTCTGTCGTTGCCCGCAATATGGCCCTTTCATTACCCACGACCAATGAAATTGTTTTAATGTGCGTCTTCCATAATATTTGTTGGAGATTTAGATTCTGGTGGTCCAGTTGTGAGGGAGCTTCACTTTGATTACTTCCTTCACATGTCTCTCAGTTTATGACTCCTTGTTTGTATCTCTCATGCACTGTAGTTGGTAAGTTTGTATGTTTTGTGGGACAGAGAGCCAATGCTGGTGATGCGATACACATATAATACAATCATAAAGAAGTGTGTTTTTGTTAAAGTTGTCATCTTCGAAAGATTAGAGGGAAATTATGTACTTTTATATCTGCTGGGGCTTTCCATACGTAGGCCTGACGTTGAGCTCTAAATACTATGAGTTCGTTTTCAAAATTACTCATCTTCAACAATATTATATTAGTAATTTATGTATTACTAACTTTGAAGAATTTTAAATTAAAGACACTTGTAATAAAACTTATGTATTAATAAAAACACTTATGCCTCTCGCTCCTGTTCTTCACGCTTTTCCCTTTGAGCAAGAGGCCCATGCACTCCTTGTTTTCCTTCTAGTTGGTCTTTAAGGATAGTACGGTCTGCTTTGGCGGTGGATGGCAGTGTCTGTTGCTGGTCGGGGACCTTACTAGTTCTGTTTGGATCTCTTATGGGTGCGGTAAGACATTGTAGATCTGGCTAGTTTCTTGTGGGGAAAAGAGCTACATGCCGGCCCAACCAATGGGGGTGATTTGGGGCTTTGGTTGTAGTGTGTATGGTTCTGGTTGGTTCTTGACTTGCTTGGTTTGGTGTGCATGGGTCCTCTTGGGTTGGTTGCTTGCTAGGAATCTTGGTCAATCAACTCTGCTTTTCTTGTTGGTTTCGGCATACTACTAAATATCCGATTGGGGTCCCTCGAGGAGGGATCAGACCAATGCTTGAACCAAACCTGCTGGGGTGAATGTGGGATGTTGTTGTTGCAGTAGCTATTGGTTGTTTTCCTTGGTTGTTGCCAAGTCAGGGTCTTGTTGCTCGGGTGGTTGGTTGGTATTTTCGGTTGCAGAGTTCCTTTCTCCAGATCTTTTTGTGGGGAGTGTTGTCGTCGCGGCTGCTTAGTTTGGCTGGGTGTTTTCAATGCAACACCTGCTTGTCTTTTGGGTCTTTCCTCCTCGGCTGGAGATGTTTTTCATGGGTATATTTTTTACTCGGCCTTGGATGGTGCCCTGGTTAACTGGGGCCTCTGGGTTCCTCCTCTAGCTTACCAAGGTTGGTTATGATGGTGAAGGTTGGTTCGTGCAAGGTCCTTTACTTCTAATTATTTGCTGCACTTTCCTCTTAGTTGAAGAATCTTTTGGTGTGTGTGAGTTGTAGATCTAGATGTCCAGTAGATGGTATGTTCATGTTTGTTCATTTTCACAAGTTTCATGTTCTGTGGTGCCACTGGTTTAGTGGTGCCAATCTTCCCTGTTTATGCTTTTGCATGAGGATAGTGTTATGTGGTGTCATAGGGAGACCTGGTGTAGCTCTTGGGTTTTTTTTGGAGGGATATATGTCTCTGTGTGCTCATGCGAGCGGATTTCTGTTGAGTGGTTTTGGAAGGCCGAAGTGGTTTTCTATTTGAATTTGTTGAGCAGGATTTTTCTGGTTATCTGTACGTGGATCTTAATAGCTTTAATTAGATTTCGTACCCTTCGGATGGTGTGGCCCTTTGATCTTGTCGATTGGGCAGTGTGTATAATTTTTAAACTTTTAAAATTTTATTGCATTCACCGTTTCGAGGAGGAGAGGTTTGTGCGAGCTTTCAAATTGTGCATTTTTTATTTTTCTGCCTCTCAATTTCTTTGTACTCACCCGTGCGGTTGGTTGTTGTTGGCCGTTTTTCTCCTTGGTGAGTTTGGTTTTTCTCCCTTTGGGAGTTGTGGTAAAAGGTTGTGGGATTCATTTCAAAACCCTCTTTCCTTAATAATATATAAAAAAAAAAAATATAAAAAAAAAAACTTATATTATCAAGGATCAAAATATTTTACATAGAAACTGAAATAGGAACATGTGGAATTACAACAAACAAGCCAAAATTACAAACCAGGAACATGTGGGATTACTCCAAATAAGCCAAAATTACAAACCAATACAAGAGGCGAGAACAAGACACACCAAGATAGAACAAACCAAACCCAAAATTTGAGGAGGAAGACATACACCATCATGAACCATGCCAAGACCAGAGGAGCAAAGACAGTTAGTCAGGAACAACCTTATTGGAAGCACACATTCTCCTTAAAGGTGCAAATATTGAGTCCAATACACTTTACAATGAAAGCCATATGACATTTGAGATTTCTTTGGGCATTGATAGGGCCTAGGACACTGCCAATTAGAGATGAGTGAGTGCAATAAATATTTGAATTACAAGCATGCTTTGAAACATGGTTTATTGGAATTGGCTTGCAATAGTGACAAGGGTGAAAGTTGATAGTCTCGGGGTTGATACTAAAGCAACTTTGCTTTGGCGTGGCCACATTGATGGTGTCATGACCTTGATGGGACCATGAAGAGAAACAAATGGGCTATCTTTTGACATGGATGTCCAACCAAGGTAAGCAGCGATGGGTGGACCAATCATGAGGATTTAGGTCACTTTTGACACAAAGGATGAAACCCAATTGAATGAAGGTGGGCCTCTAAGACGCAAATTAGAGAAGAAAAATATCATCATTCTAGCTACTTTGCACAAGTTCCATGGGAAACTCATTCCTCCAAGTAATAAGAGACTCCTTATAGAACCCTTTTTTGGTAAGGGAGTTAGTGGCTTTGTTTCCTTTTTTGTATGTATGTTGAATGACTATGATGGACAATCGAGAAGTCATGAGTTTGCATTCACTTATCAGGTTCTAGAGATTCCATGGTGGAGAGTGGTTATCTTTTAGCCAATTGATAGTAAGCAATGAATCACCTTTGATGATGTGGTCGAAGTTCAATTCTTGCATGATAAGAAGTCCTTAGAAAATGGCTCTAGATTTCGATGTTTTCTACATGGGCTCTAATGATTTTCCCTCTACTATCTCTGATGATGCCTCCTACACTAGGAAATTCAAGATTACATTTTCTACACTGTCAAAATTCAATTTAATCCATCCCACCAGAGGAGGAATCCACCTTATGGATGACCTGCTGGTACGAGGTGGGGTGGTATCCAAGGAACACTTGAGATTGAAAGCATTAAAAATATGAATTTAAAGGCTTTTTTGGGGGGTTTTCGAAGACTATAAATGATGAGAATTCTCAAGGGTGTGGCTTAAGACTCAATGGAGAAAAATCTAATGATTGGAACTGATATTATTGAAGATACAATTGTTGCATTCAAGCCATATCTACCACTGGTAGTGGCGGAGATACAAAGACCAAAGGAAGGTAAGTTTGGGATTGGAAAAAATTTTAGGCCATTGCTCGAATAAATGGTATAGGGTAGAGGGTTGATCTCATTAGATATTGAAGGATTCAAAAAGGGATTTCAAGACCTGCAAGGAAAAGGAAAAATTCACGAATAGATGGTAGGAGGATTATCCTTTAGACTTACACATCATGCAACGATTAGTAATAATCAAACCTTTAGCTTTGAAATTATCAACAGTTCGAATTTTGGTTTGAGATGCAAGCCATGAAAATAAGCTAACCTTAGTAATTAGATGTTTGATCCATATGATTTTTTCCATGGTCAAGGTTTGAGCTGGAGATACTGCGAATGGTATACTAATTTGACTGAGAAAAGAGCATCTTCACATAGTTTCTAGATTCAGGAGTCTCTAGTTTGGATGTTGGGGATAATGTAGTCTTTGATAATTTTGTTGAGTTCTCTAGCTGTAGCTTGAATATTATTGTTTTGATTGATGGCAGTAATGCTCTTCCATTTGCGATAGTGGGAACCTGAATCAATAAAATCAGTGATCCTACCTTCCTAGAGAAAATCAGTGGTGGGTTTGAGGATAGCAACATTTGTCCTGTGGGGATTATTTTGAAGAGAAATAAAGAGCCCCAATAAACTAAAATATAAAATCAATAATAATAGAATCAAAAGAAGATTGTAGATTCACACATTACACAATTTTTATCTTGGAAACCATCAACTGGGTAAAAACCACCACAATATTATCTTATTATTGCATTAACTTGATTGCCTTCAATACAATAATATTCTCCTTCTATCTCTCTCTAAACCCTTATTCAAGTGTGATATATATAACCAAGGCACATGCACAAATTTTTACAATATCATGGGTGAAAAAAAATAGGTTCAAATATAGTAACCCTACAAGCCCATGTGGGTGTAAAAATAACTTAAAGCCTAACCCCGAACCCCGATGAGGATAGGTACAGAGTGTCTAGTGCCTTTTAGTGTTAACCCCACCATAATAACATGGAAATTATTCAACATATTTCCAACATTCTTCCACTTGTTTAATACTTTCCATAGGGGCTATCAACTACCATTTTAAACTATGAAGGGCAACCATACCCATAGATATCCTACACCAAGAATTTTTTTATTAGGTACATCCTTTGTTAATGAATCATTAGTATTCTTCTCTGTATCAACTTTCTCCAATATCACGTGGTTCTCTTGAACCATCTCTCTCACAAAATGGTATTTTATATCAATATGTTTTAATCGATCACTAAAACCAGGATTGCTTGCTAGAAATATTATACTTTGATTATCACTATTAATTCTCACAACCTTCTTTTTAATTCCAAATGTTAAACACAACCTTTGTAGCCACATTGCTTATTTACTGGCATGAGTTTCTGCAATGTACTCTATTTTTGTAGTGGATAAAGTAATAACTTATTATTTTTTACTCATCCAACTTACTACCCCTCCAAACAGACTAAACACATAAGCACTTGTGGATCTTCTCTTATCTAAATCTCTAGCCCAGTCAACATCCACAAACCCTTGTATATTTAAAATATTATTGTCTCTAGATTTTCCTTCATAACAAATAGCATAATCTAAAGTTCTACGCAAGTATCTGAAGATCCTCTTCACAACAATCCAATGTTCCTTTCCAGGATTGGACATATATCTGCTAAGTACTCCCAATGTATGTGTAATATCAGGTCTAGTACATACCATTGCATACATCAGACTGCCTACATCACCAACATAAGGAACATGATGCATTTATTGAATTTTCTCATCTATTTTAGGACATTGTTCAACAGATAACTTTTGACCAATTGGATATGGAGTACATACTAGTTTACAATCATGCATTCTAAACTTCTATAGTATCAAATCAATATATTTTCTTTGATTTAACCACAAATTTATATTTGCATGATCCCTTATTATTTCCATACACAAAATAAATTTTGTAGCACCCAAATCTTTCATGTCCAATTTAGAATATAACTTATATTTTAGTAACTTTATAATCTCCTTATTGTTACCAATTAACAACATGTCATCCACATACAATACAATGATAAAAAAAATGTCACCTTCCTTTTTAAAATATACACATGGATCTGCTTTACTTTTTACAATTCCAAGTGTCAAAATGAACCTATCAAATTTTTTATTCTACATCCTTTGAGACTGCTTCAACCCATAAAGAGAATTCTTTAGCTTCCATATCAGGTCCTCCTTACCTTTTAGCTTAAAGCATTATGGTTGTGATATATATATCTTCATCAAGTTCAACATGTAGTTTACATCCATCGGTTCTATTTCAAAATCAAAAGAAACAAAAATAGTCAACAAAAATCTAATTGAAGTTAGTCTAGCCACGGGAGAAAAAATCCCACCAAAGTCAATTCCCTCAACTTGAGAGAATCCTTTTGCTACTAATAGAGCCTTGTACTTCTCCAACTTTACTTCTACATTGTACTTCTTATTGAATAACCACTTAAAACCAACAGGTTTTCTACCAGGAGGTAATTTCAGCAAGTCTCATGTCTTATTTTTATCCAAGGACTCATTTTCTTCTGCCATAGCCATTTACTAAGATTTATTATCACTTGATTGAGGTGCCTCCTTTACAGTTTTGGGTTCTTCATCAGAAACTGATAAATTAAATGCAGAATAATAATATGAAGGACTATACCTATCTCGAAGTGTTCTCTCTCAATTTGATCTCCTCAAAATTGGAGATCTAGGTTCTGCATCTTCAACTTCTTCCTCACTTTCTTGATCTAAATATTCTATAATTCAGGTTCTACCACAAGTTTTTCCTCCTATTCCAATTTTATCTGCACTATTTTTGGTTCTTTGCTTGGTTGCATTTCCAAATTTAAAACCCTTTTTGTTTTTCTAAAGATCACATTATGACTGTAAACAACCTTCTATATTTCTAGATTCCATAACTTATATCCTTTAACACAAGTACTATAACCCATAAATATGTATTTTTTAGATTTATAGTCTACCTTTGTTCTTTTCTCTTTTGGGACATACATATGAGTATCATAGCCAAAAATATATCTAAGAGGGTTTTTTACCAATCCATACATCCTATGGAGTCTTGTCCACCGAAGCTAAGGTAGGATATCTATTGATGAGGTAACAAGTAGTTAACACAACTTTTTCCTAGAATTTCATTTCAAACCCTACATCACTTAACATACTTCTAGCCTTATCCATCAATATCCTATTCATTCATCCTGCAACCCCATTCTATTATAGAGTATACAGTGTTGTTCTTTGTCTTTCTATTCCACAGTAGTTACTCAAATTCATTAGAGCAATGCTCACCATCATTACCACTTCTCAAAAGCTTTATCTTTCCTCTATATAATTTTCTACAAGAGCCTTAAACTCTTTAAATTTATAAAAAACCTCAGATTTATTTTGTAGAAAATATACCCAAGTCCTTCTTGAGAAGTCATCTATAAATGTAACAAAATAGATAGATTTACCTAATGATGGTACTTTTGTAGGTCCAAACACATCAGTGTGAACTAGATGTAGAATTCCTTTAGACCTTGTAGAAATACTTGGAAACTTGAGTCTAGTTTGTTTCCCAAAAACATAGTGCTCACAAAAATCAAAATTTAATGTGCAATCAAAATTCCTTCAGCCATACCTTTCATTTTCAATGTTTGAAATCCTTTCTCACCAATGTACCCCATGCATTTATACCACACCATTGTCTTAAATATAGGAATACTCGAAGCCATTTCAGTCGTATTATTTTCCTATACCATCTAAGAATTATTGCAGTTAATGCTTACAATTATAACCTCAAGTCTGAACAAAGTTCCTATGCAAAATCCCCTTGCCAACACCAAAGATCCACTAATTATCTTACAGCTATTCTTACTAAATACCACTATCACACATGTATCATTCATCTTAATCACGGATATCAAATTCCTTGTCAAACTCGAAATATGTTACACACCAGGAAGGGTTTTAATTATTTCTTATTTTAACCTTAGCTTGACTCTTACTTGACCTATTATTTTATATGTCAAATTGTCTTCTAAGAATACTTTACCTCCATCTATATTTTCATATTCATTGAACCCTTCCCTATAAGGAGTCATATAAAAATATGCACATGAGTCAATCAACCATGAGTCATGGCATTCACTTGAGCATGTTGCAACTAAGAATAAGTTTCTTGAATCTTCATTTGTGGTCTTCTTTTCTATTAAAGTTTCTTCATCATATGATAAATTATTAAAAGCCTTTTTAGATCTACAGTCTCTTTTATAATGCTTTGCTTTACCACAATTCCAACATTTCCTTTTTTCTAGGGCAACATATTTACCCCTAGACTTTTATTTCTTTTATCCTTATTTATTTTTACTTCTTTGTTTAGAATGACCTCTCACAACCAAGGCATCCTTTTTATGATAATCCTCAAAATATTTTTGTCTCATCTCCTCTAAAAACAAATTTCCTACTATATTCTCTACTTTCAATGTAGATGTAGTATTTGTGATAGCCATAACTAGGTTATCCCATGAATCAAGTAATGAAGAAAAGTAAAGTAATACATTTTTTCTCTTCATTTATTTTTACTTCTATAGAGGCTAGTTGACTTACCATAGTGTTAAAAGCATTCAAATGTTCAGCCATAGAGTCACCATAATTCATCTGAAGTGAATACAACTTGTTTCAAAAAAATGTTTATTTACCAGTGACTTTATCTGATATAATATTTCCAGCTTCTCCCATAACATATTTGTTGTGGTCTTTGTAGGTACATTGAACAATACCGAGTCAGATAAGTACAAAATGATAGAGCTCTTGGCCTTCCAATCAATTTTTAGTCAATCCTCATTTATCATCAATGTTGGTTTTGTTTTTGAGATCGTAATGCATTGATACCTATAAACCAACAGATCCTCCATATTGAGTTTTCACAAATCAAAATTCTATCCATTAAAATTTTCAATATTTATTTGTATGCTTCCTATATTTCTCCTTTGCCTGGATCCTTTCGTGTATGACTCCCACTCAAGAATTAATTTATCACATGGTTGAAACCCTTACTCCTCAAACAAACCTAAAACCTAGCTCTGATACCAAATGAAGAAAAATAAAGAGCTCTAATAAAATAAAATAGAAAGGTAGTAATAACATATTATTTGGAGCAACACATAAGATGCCTGAAAAACCCTAGAACGTCTCCACCAATTTTCATATCATTTGGAGCAACACAGATCCTAGCGCATCCCTATGTGTGAACGAGATATTTGGCAAGCGGCTATGTGAGGGTTTCATCTGGGTTGAGTGCAAGCAGCTCCAGAGGTTGGTTTTTAGGGCCTTCGGGCCCTAGCGACCAATATTTTTGTGGTTTATGCTCAATATTTTAGCAGGAAATGTTGTAGGGGATCCAAGATGGGTTAGAAATTTATCTTTCAATAGATCATACTATGAACTTGAGTGACAATGGCTTCCAATTTGCTGCACAAAATAAAAGTGAAAACCATACCTTTCCACGACATCTAGGGCAAGGATTAAAGAGATCACGAAACAAGTTTCAAGTAGTTGATCAAAAAATGGCTCATATCTCAAGTGAATCTAGTGCTAAGGTGCACCCACAAAATAATTCTACTATGAAAACCCCTGTCAAGGGTAAGAATTTTGAAGACTCAGTCCCAAAAATGAATTTTAGGGATGCCCTTCATGGTGGACAACCTCAACCCAATGCTAATATCAATCTTAGGGCTTCCCATAAACCTCTAAGAATGCCTAAGATTGATCCCAGGAAAACGGAGTCAGGATGTCTTAAAGCAGCTGATGGAACTCCTATTGTTAAGCTTGATATGGGTAACATTCAGACTGGCATTGAAGATTTGGAAAAAAGAGGACTAATTTATCGGTTCGTGGGTTTTCATTCGAGTCTATCTGCTTTCAAAGTCTGGGCTGCAAAAATCTGGAAAACTAAAGGTGAGTTACAAATCTCTATTTATCCAAATGGTTATTTTCTTGTTTTATTTGCTAATAATGAAGATAGAGAGAAAATTTTTCAAGGGGGTCCTTGGTTTTTTGGAAGGGCGGGGCTTTTCATGAAGCCCTGGCATACTAAATTTAAATCCGAAGAAGAGATGCCTTCTATAGCTCCCGTGTGGGTTAGACTCTTTGGCCTCCCTATTGAATTTTGGAATCCTACTATTTTTTCTTCAATTGGAAACTCTTTAGGAACTTTTATGATGACTATTGATTGTACTCAAAATTTTGAACATATTATTTATGCTCGGATTTGTGTTTTAATGGATTTTGACAAACCCCTACCTAAAAAGATCACATTACAATTTGGGGAAGACACTTGGGAGCAAGTAGTGGACTATGAGAACATTCCTTTTCGTTGTAGAATTTGCCATGAATATGGTCATTTGGCCAGTGCTTGCCCAAATAAAATTCTTGATCAAAAGAAAGAAGATATAAACTCAACAAGTTTCCAAATACCTAAGAAGAAGAACACTCAGAAAAAACCAGTTATGAAGGATCAATCAAAGTCATCTGCTAATATGTTTGAAATCCTTTCCACAAATGATGTCCCAAGTGAGGAAGAGGAAATAATGGAAACTGAAATCTTAGAAACACAATTTAAATATGAAGGGAAGAACTCAGAGACAAACCAACAAATCAAAGGTTTTCAACAAAAAAAAAAAGGAGAAAATTTACACAAGAAAAACAATCTTTCAAATGTCAAAACTTCAAATAATACGAGGTCCCAATATAGACTCCATTGAACCATCTAGTAAAATTTTGGTTGTGTACGAGCATTCTTCAAGGTTAGAATCCATCTCGGATTCAATTGGAATAAGTCAAGAAACGAGGAAAAAAAATTGAAGATGGATTCTAATCAAAAAGCGGGTCGCAAGACCAATCAATATCATATGGTAAAAGAAGGTGAAAATCTTGTAGAGGAAGGTAATATTAATGCCCTTCCCAAAATTTTTAGCCCTGGTATTAATGAAGATCATCACTTGGAATATTAGAGGACTCAAAGGGAGTCTTTCAAAACAAAATGAAATTAGAAGAATGATTCAGATAAATCATCCACATCTTGTTTTCCTTCAAGAAACAAAGATGTCAATGGAGGATATGGACTCAATTGCCAGTAAAATTTGGCCATCTAGAAAAGTGGTTTCCCTCAGTTCCCAAGGGACTTCGGGTGGCATTGCTTGTCTTTGGGACCCAAAAGAGGTAGTTATTCACCATATGGTTGGCAGTTGGGGTTTGTTGGCTATAGCTATTCAAAGTAGACATTCCAACCAGATTATGCTCTGCATTACTATTTATGCTTCGACTTCTTTGGAGGAAAAAAGAAGACAGTGGAAGGATATTACTCATATTATCTCTCATTTTCCTAAAGCTTGGATCTTGATCGGAGGAGATTTCAATACCATCCTCTCTCTAGATGAGAAAAGGGGGGAAATAGAAATTTGGACAAAAGCACTGACCTCATGAGCGAATATATTGCAAACCTCCATCTTGTGGATATCCAACCCAATAATGGCCTTATGACTTGGTCTAACAGAAGGCAAGGCTTAGCTTGTATAATGGAGATATTGGATAGGTTTTGGCTCTCTAAAAATTTCTTAATCCATGGTCACATTCCTAAAGTGAAGACTCTTAATAATGCTGGTTCGGATCATTGGCCAATCATGGTGGAAATGTGGAAAACCAATGTGAGTTTCTCTCCTTTTTGTTTTCAATTAATGTGGCTTAGAGACATTTCCTTCAGACCTCGTGTGCAACAATGGTGGAAGGAAGGTAAACCTAGGCATGGGACTAAGATGTTCTATTTTGCCAAAATATTGCAATACATTAAATCCAAAATCAAGACTTGGAACTGGAAAGAGTTTGGGGATGTTCATAAAAAAAACATGAAGTTATTGCTCATATTGAAAATTTGAATAAGAAAATCCGTTTAGATGGCCTCACGGAGAAGAGAAGTGCGGATGAAATTAAACTCACAACTCAGTTAGAGGAATGGGAAAAAAGAGAAGAAATATTATGGAAGCAAAAATCTAGAATTCAATGGCTCAAAGAAGGAGATCGAAACACAAATTTCTTCCACAAATCTCTTCTAGCTCGAAGATCTCACAACTTTATTTCTTCCTTAAAATAATATTTTGGAGATGTTGTTTATACTTGGGATGGCATGAACTCTATTGTTGTTGATTACTTTTCCAATCTTTTTGCTGCTACTCCTCTTGACTCAGCTTCACAACAAAATGTTCTTCAAGCAATCCCTTCTCTTATCACTTTCGAGGAGAACTCTATTTTGACTACTCATGTTACTATCAATGAGCTTCAACAAGTAGTTTTTAAAATGCAAAAAGGGAAAACCCCAGGTCCCGATGGTTTTCCCATTGAGTTCTACCAAGAGTTCTGGGATATCCTTCATGTTGATTTATTAGAGGTGGTGGAAGAAGCCAGGAAAGCCAAAGAAATTTTGAAGGTTATCAATAAAAATTATATTACTCTTGTTCCAAAAGCTCAAGAGGTTGATCATATCTCAGCTTTTAGACCTATTGCTTTATGTAATGTTCTTCTCAAAATCATTACTAAAATCATGGCAGAAAGGTTGAAGCCTCTTTTGCATAAGATTATTTCCCCAGAGCAAGGGGGTTATGTGGAAGGACGTCAAATAGTAGATGAGATAGTTCTTTCTCAGGAAGCCATCCATTCCATGGATATGCAAAATTCTCCTTCCATGTTCATTCGGTTAGACTTATCCAAAGCTTATGACAGAGTGGATTGGCACTTCCTTATCAAAGTTTTGAGGCAATTTGGTTTCTCTAAGGATTGGATGGATTGGATTATGGGATGTATCTCTTCAGTTTCCTACTTAGTTCTTATCAATGGTAGGCCTTCTCAGTCATTCCCTACTTCTAGAGGTATTAGGCAAGGTGACCCGCTATCCCCTTATTTATTCATCATTCTTGTTGAATGCTTGGGTAGGACTATAACCAAAAAGAGGGAAAACAAAACCCTTGAGGGAGTTACCATTGCTCATGGAGCTAGACCTATCTCTCATATTCAATTTGTGGATGACTCTACTCTTTTAGGTAAAGCTACAGTTAAGGAAGCTTCTAATATTAAGCAAATCATTAGTTGTTTTTCTAAGGCTATTGGGTAGTTGATCAATGAAGACAAATCTAAAGTTATTTTCTTTCATTGCTCTTCTAGACAGGAATCCATGGTCTTGGATAAATTAAGATATAAGAAGACCTCTCTTCCAATCACTTATTTAGGTATTCCCATAAATATTCAAAGGCAAAAAAATAAAGATTGGAATTGGTTGTTGGACAAAGTCAAGAAGAAAATTGGAAAGTGGACCAACAAGTGGCTTTCTTCTGGGGGTAGAATCACCTTGGTAAAATCAGTCCTTCAAGCTATTCCTATTTATGTTTCTTCCATTTTGAATATCCCAAAGGTTGTTCTTCGAGAATTGGATCAAATCAGTCATCGTTTCCTTTGGAGTGGTACTAAGGAGAAAAGAAAATGGGCCTTGGTGAAATGGGATACTTTATGTCTTCCTAAGAGTGAAGGGGGGTTAGGATTCCGGGCTTCTATTAATAACAACAAAGCTTTAGCTGCTAAATTATATTGGAGGATGTTGCATAACCCCAATGCTCTTTGGGCCAATAATCTCCATGCTAAATATGTTGAGAACAAAAGTCCTGAAGACCTTGTTCGCTATCAACTTCCTACCAAAGGTTCTCCCATTTTAGCAGTTCTTAATACTGGTGAGGATTTGATAAAGAAAAAATTATTTTGGATCATTCATAATGGTCAACAAGCAAATTTTTGGACAGATTCTTGGGATGGTCACAAGCCTTTGATAACTTAGTTTTCTGATTGGAGGCCTTGGATGGAGGAGCTTCACCGAGCTAATTGGATAAAGGTGGCTAATTACTATCCGTACCATACTGGTAATTCAAAGGTTGGTAGATATTGGATCCCTATTGAGGACTGGCCTATTCAAATCCCAGAAAGGCAAAGACAAGATATCCAAGGCATCCTTCATATGAGATCCCTCTCTTGGTCCCATGAAAAAGATTGTTTTGGATGGAACAACACTACTAAGGGTGAGTATTCAGTTGCTCAAGGTTATTTGACCTTATGCCATAATAATCCCAACCATTCTTTTGACATATTTTCTCGATTGTGGGCTCAAAATATCTAGCCTAAGGTGAGGTTCTTTAATTGGCTTTTATTGCATCGTAGGGTGCTTACTGGTGAGCAACTTATGAAGCATGGTTTTCATGGCCCTTTTAGATGTGAAATGTGTGAAGAGAATGTAGAAAATCTCAACCATATTTTTATTGAGTGTACTTTAGCCTCTGAGCTATGGAGGAGAATGGCCACTTTACTTGGCTTACAATGGTCCAATTTTTTTACTTTTGAACAACTTTGGAGGGATTGGCCTAATCAAGAGGGTGTTGATCATTTTATTAGGTAGTTAGTTTGGATGGGTTCTACCATTCTTCTTTGGAATATTTGGAATGAAAGGAACAGCCAAATTTTTAATCAAGATAGGAAGGATATTCACTATATTTGGCAAAATACCATAGCCAACTTAGTTGAATCAGTCCATCAACTCCTTAATCACCCCCAAAACTCCCACCAAAGATGGGATCAAGTGATGCAAATATTGAAGATTAAATATTCTAAGGGCAACCAACTTAAAGGGAATGTGAGTATTAGTAAGATGGATAGGACTAGAAATTGGCAACCTCCTCCTAAGGATTTTGGAAAATTCAATACTGATGGAGCCTCTAGAGGGAACCCTGGAAAAGCGAGTGTGGGAGGAATTGGTAGACTTTCAGATGGCTCCCTGGTTTTTACTTTTGCTGAGAATTTGGGTATTCTTTCCAATAACCTTGCTGAGGGGTATGGTATCCTCAGAGGCCTTCAGGAGGCTACTAAGGTTGGATGGGAAAAGGTGTTAGTTGAGTCCGACTCTCAACTTATGATTAATCTCTTGAAGACTCCTTCTAAGAATCATAAGGTGGATTGGAGAATAAAAAGAATTATTGAGAAGATTCAATTAATCCAGATGGGATTTTTAAAAGTTGATTACAATCATGTGGTCAGAGATCAAAACAAGAGTGCTGATGCTTTAGCTAATTGGGCTTTGGAAAAAGGTGATGTGACCAGGAGATAGGTAGGTTTAATCAAATTGATAATTGCATTAACATTATCTTTAGGAATAAAGCATTCATTTGAATAGATTACAAAATAGAAATAAAACTAATCTCTCTATATCCATGCTAACTGAACGCTAATGTAGGTAGAGTGTTAGGTTTAGAACTCTTACCTAGGATATTTAGGATTAACCATTAGATATTTAAGATAGTAAATATCTACATGGTAGAAAGTAAAAAGTAGAAAAGTAAATGTAATAATCTACCTATGTAGTATAATGCAATATACTACCTATTTTACCCTAACATCACCCTTTATTACATTACTTTGATATACAAAGTTTACTTTGGAACAACTCAAATTTAACACGTCCAAGTGCCTAGGTGAAGATGTCAGCAACCTGTTCATTGATGGGAATGTATTGGAGCTTGATTATGTGTTTAGGAACTTCATCACGAATGAAATGACAATATGTGTCAATATGCTTTGTGCGTTCATGATGGACTGGATTCTTGACCAAGTTCAAAACACTTGAGTTTTCACAAAACATGTAAATAGGAAGTTTTTTTGGTAGGCCCATGGTAGCCAAGATGCGACTTAACCATATCGCTTCAGACACAACTCCTCGTGCAGCGCGATACTCTGACTCTATTGAAGATAAAGCAACCACCTATTGCTTTTTACTATGCCATGAGACAGGACCAGATCCAAGATGAAATACATATCCTGATGTTGATTTTCTATCATCTAAGGATCCAGCATAGTTAGATTCAGTGTAACTTTATAAGAAGAATGAGTTATTCTTCTTGTACTCTAGAACATATTCTACACTACCTTGAATGTAGTGAAGAATATGCTTAGCTGCTTTCCAATGAGAGGTTTTTGGTTCCTGCATAAACTGAGAAAGATAGTTTACAACATAAGTAATGTCTGGTCTAGTATTGGTTAGATAGGTAAGTCTTCCAATCATATGTCTATACAACATGCCATCTACCTGTGGTGAATCATAATATCGTGATAACTAAAAAACTGATTCCATCGGTGTTGCCTTGGCCTTGCAATTAGTCATATGATATTTTTCTACTAAAGTCATGGCATACTTTTTTTGAGTCACCCTAAGATGATTCTTCTTCTGTTCTATATCAAGACCAAGATAGTAGTGGAGAAGTCCCAGATCTGTCATATCAAATGACTCTTTCAAGTTGTTTTTCACGATGCTAATCATTTTATCTGAATTACCAGTGATGATCAAAACATCTACATATAATACAAGAATCACTATTTCAGAACCTGTGCTCTTGATATAGAGATTTGCATCAGATGGACTTATCTTGAATCCGTGCTGTAGTAGGTGACTATCCATTTTAATGTACCATGCTCTTAGGGCTTGTTTAAACCCATATAGTTATTTTACCAATTTTTAAACCTATTGCTCATGGCCTTCCTCAAAAAATCCTGGGGGTTGAGTCATGTATACCTCTTCTTTTAAGTCACCATTTAAAAAGGCAATTTTTACATCTATCTGATGTAACTTCCATCTGAATTGTGCTGCCATAGCACAAATAAATTGAATGGTGGTCATACTTGTTGTAGGAGCAAAGGTTTCCTCATAGTCAAGGCATTCCTTTTTAGCATAGCACTTCACCACAAGATGGGCTTTATGCTTGTCTATGGTACCATATACCTTATATTTGACTTTCTAAACCCATTTGCAGCCTATGGGTTTCTTTCCTTTAGGCAAATTTACAAACTTCCATGTTTTATTCTTGATGAGGGAGTTATGTTTTGCATCCATAGTTGCCTTCCACTGAGGTAGTCTAAGTGCTTCATCAAATATAGAAGGTTCATTTTCATCAAATGATGATAAGTAAACCCTCTCCTCATCTATTTCCATATCATCTTCCCTTGCTAACTCTCTATCAACAGAAAGGTCTTGAAAATCTACACAAAGATCATCAACTGAAGTGGATGCTTTAGTCTTTCCTTGTTGAGTCATGCTTTGTGTTTTTTGATGATTGAGAGTAAGATCAGGTAGGGAAGTGAGTTCAGAATCTTTTATTGTGCTCGTATACCATTTGGGAGGATTTTTTTGTTGTGGAGAAGGAAGTGGTTTTTGCTCCTCATCATCAAGGTATACTGATGTAGTGTTAGGTGTGAAAGTTTCATTAAATACTACATCTCTGCTGACATGTATTTTCTTGGTAAATGAGTCTATCAATCGATAGCATTTTGAGAATTCATCATAGCCAAGATAAACACATGGTAGGGACTTCTCATCTAATTTATTTATTTCTTTTCTCCACCTTGAAATTGACATTCATGTGATTGTCCAGGATTTGTGGAACTGACAAGAGATTATTTTTCAATCCTGATACATAAAGAAATTTTTGAATTTTATATTATCCATATGGAAGGGAGACATAAACACTTCCTTATCCCTGAACTCAATAGGTTTTATCATCAGCAATGGTGACCGGTCTACCTTCTCGAGCCTCAAATGTTTTAAACCAGTACTTATAACCAGTCATATGCTTACTAGCGCCTGAATCTATGTACCACACAATGTCCTTGTTAAGAGAATATGTATGTGTCATGAGGACCTTATGTACTCGTTTAGATTATGAACTAGAATCTTCAACTACAATGTGTCCATGTTGCTGTGTATTATTGTTCTTTGGTTTACCTTTGCCCTTCTTGTTTCCTTGTTCATTGGGTGGTTTGTTCTTAAACCAACATCTCTTGGTTTCATGAGTGTCCTTGTCACAAATCTCATAATACTGCTTCTTCTTCTTAGTCTCTTTACCATTACCCTTGTTTTTATTAGAAGAATAACCTTGGTGTTGATTCCACTTTTTCTTACCACCTTGTCTGTTCGAGAAAAGAACATTGTTAGATGCCTCGTCTCTATGGAGTTGATTATCATATTCTGTTTGAATCATATTTACCAACTCGAAAAAAGTCATTGTCCTTCCAGAGACTTGTAATGAAGTGATCAACATTCTGTAGGAGTCGGGAAGAGCCCTCAAAATGATAGAGGTCAATACTTGGTCTTCCAATTTTTCTCCTAAGTATTACAGTTTTGTTTTCAATTCTGCCACTTTGCATAGGAATAGCTCTACTATTTCTCTAGATTTCATATGAAGAGTATGAAGTTGTGTTTGGAGGTGAAGAATTTTTGATTGATTCTTCCCCACAAAGATGGTTGTTAAGGCATCCCATGCCTCCTTACCATTTTTAGCTTCACTGATATGAGGTTGGATATCATCAGTAATGGCTAGCAAGATCATTAAGGATAGTTTTCTATCCTTTTTATCAAATGTTGTTTGATCTGCTCCTATTGATTGAGGTCTAGTTTCACTTCCATACACTATAGAATATAGATCCTCTACAGTTAAGATAGCTTTCATCTTAGTCTTCCATGTAGAATAATTTGAACCTTTGAGCAGTTGGCTCTTAGTGAGATACTTGTGCATCATAGCCATGGTGAAGGTTTCAAAATTGATAGGACGAAGATGGTTGTATCTTGCACTATACCCTCAAAAGAGTATATGGAAGATGTTTAATTTGCTTCTATAAGATATTTAATGGCACCTGCCTTAACACCCTTAACAAGGGATGAAAAATTTGAGGATTTTAAACCAAACAAAATAGAGCAAATTAAAGAGGTAGGTTTTGAAAGACTTCTGATTGTGCTCTATAGGATATTTAATGGCACCTGCCTTAACACCCTTCAAGAAGGATGAAAATTTTGAGGTAATTAACCCAAAAAAAAAAGAGTAAATCAAGGTGTTTTTAGTTTTGGACCTTTGGGTGAGGATTATTTAAAAATTTGACTTTATTTAACCTGTGCAAGATGTAGCACGATTTGTAGTGAAATTTGGGTTTTCAAGTGTGAAGTGCTCTTCAATTTTTATGATTGTTTAATACAAAACGATGTATAGTGCAATAATAAAAAAGATAGCAACCCAAATTATTTATCACTATAGGTGTCGGATGCAACCGAAAATGCACCTAATGAAGCTAATTTTTGAAAAAGGTGTCGAGTACAATTGAGAATGCACCTTTATTATTCTAGAAAATCCCCCCTTTGTCTTTAAAATTTTGCAAAAAATAGAAGCACAAGTGTAACTTCTATCCCCCCTTAATTATTACAAAATTGATAAAACAAGCACTCCTTTCAAGACAAGTCGACACACGACCCGCGTTTTGAAAGGCTTCTAGACCAGTCGACACACGACTTGTGTTTTGTTTTCAACACTCAAAAATTGGTGGTGCATTAGGATCAAAAGGCTCACGAATCCTCATGGGACCATAGCTTCTATCCAACCCCTTTCATGGATCACTATAGATAAGTGAGTGAGGTATAGATCTATGATATTCACGAACCATACGATGAAAATGTGAAAGTGTTGTTTGCCTTCGTAATTCGTTTCTCTTTCTGATGATTCTTTGTCTACGAAGAGCGTTCCTCACCCAAGATTTGATCTTCATGAAAACTTAAAAGAATGATGAAAAATCAAGGAAATTTTGATGAAATTTTAAGCAACAAAATGTGTCTTTGGTTCTTGTCTCTTTATCTCCACATGCGGAGAAAACTAAATAACAATAATGGTTTAGTTGCATAAGGATTTTGGCATTTGTATTATAAATTTAAATGTTATATATATAAAAAATTTAAATCTTTTTAAAAGAAAATTTAACATAAAATTTTAAATAAAAAACATCAATTTAATAGTTAAACAAAATTGATATAAGTTATGAAAAACAAACATGAAAAATTATAATTTAAAATACAAAAAAAAAAAAATTTAAGCATAAAAATTTAAATAAAAATATTAATTTATGCCAAAACCTATGAAATTTTCATGAGAAAAAAAATTAACTTGCTTATGGCAGATTTGGGAGTCGATCCGTCGACTCCTATTTGCCTAAGATGTCCGCCTTGGCCAACTTACCAAACCTACGGCTTGGTTCTCAGGCTGCGAAACCTAAGATTTAAAGAAACCTACGGGCTTCTGTGGAAATAAGTGGGAAAAATCCCACATGCATCCTATAAAGGATGTAGAGTCCTTTAAAGGCCTCAATGAGCACTTATGCTTGTGATTGCCTTCGGGAAATCGAGTCTAGGCCTCCTTTTATTAGTAGCCACATGGCATGGTAATGGAGGTCCACATGTCAGGTCGAGTCCCATGTGTTAGGTCGAGTTCCACATGTCAGTCCAGTACATGTGTCAGGTCCACATGTCAGTCCAATCCATCCCAATCAGATGCCAGGTGGCGCGTGGCTAGAGTGCCATGTGTTCCCTAATTGTTGGTCAAGTCAGATCTACACCACCTTAGGGTGTGTGTAGGTCCACATCAACATCGCTTCACCTTGGGGTGCATGAAGGTCTATGGGGAACGTGAGGGCGCTCCTACCCTCGAAGCGTTCCCTGCTTTGAGATCCATACCATAGGATACGTGAGGGTGCTCCTAACCTTTAGGCATTCCTTCCATGGCCTCAGGATCCATTTCCAAAAGGCCACGAGGAGTATAAGGGCCACTTGCCCTTGTACGATCCCGTGGTGGGGACCGCGAGCCCATAGGTGGTCACGATCTGCATGGGGATGGAAAAAAATCCCCATGGGTTGCGATTACGACCAGGGTCAAAATGGCCCTACATCAGGATTTGTGCCTTGCGTTGTGATCCATGCCCTACGTCAAAATCTACGCCCTACGAGATTAATAAATCCTAATAACAAATAAAATGCCAAAATAAAATAATCAAAACCTAGCTTAGGAGTATTAAAAATGGGCATAGGAAATAATTAAGGGTCACCAAATTTGGTGTCGTATTTCCTCGCTCTATCAAACTCCTCGCTCCAGCTCTGGTACCAATGTGACCAGGAGATAGGTAGGCTTAATCAAATTGATAATTGCATTTAGCTTTAGGAATAAAGCATTAATTTAAATAGATTACAAAATAGAAATAAAACTAATCTCTCTATATCCACACTAAATGAACGCTAACATATAGAGTGTTAGGTTTAGAACTCTTACCTAGGATATTTAGGATTAACCATTAGATATTTAAGACAGTAAATATCTACATGGTAGAATGTAAAAAGTAGAAAAGTAAATGTAATAATCTACCTATGTAGTATAATGCAATATACTACCTATTTTACCCTAATAGGTGATCTTACTTGTTATGGCCACCCTCCTATATGGTGGGCTTCTCAAATTAGGGAAGCTCTTCTTTCTATCATTTCTTTGGATGGCTCTAGTTCTGAAGGTACCTAGTTTCCTCTTGCTTTTTTTTTTTTGCTTCTCTTTGGTTCATTCAGTTTTTTTTAATTCCATAGCTCATTCTATTCTTTATTTTGTTTCCTCTGTTGATTCTTACCTTAATAGTCTTCTGGTCTAGATAGGTCATTGTTATGTTCAATTTTTTTTTCTTTTTTTTGTTTAGTTTTTTAAGGTGGGTGGGTTCTTTTGTTTTGTTTTGTTTTTGTGTTCTTTGTGTTGTTTTTTTTTGTTCATGTGTTTTTGTTGTTTTGTTTTTTTTTTTTATGTTTTTTGTTATTGTTCTTGTGTTTTTTTCGTTCTTGTTCTTGGGTTTCTCTTTGTTTGTCTTATTTCATGTTTTTATGTGTGAGTGTTTTCTATGTTTTTTGTTTTCGTTTATTGTCTGTTGTTGGTTGTTTTTTATTTTTATTTTTATTTTATAATTTTTTTATTTTTTAGGTTTTGGTTGTGTTTATTTTTCATGTTTTTTTTGGGTTATGTCTTTGTAGTGTTCTATTGTTTTTGTCTTGTTTGTGTTTTGTTATGTGGTTCTTGTGTTTTTTTATGTCGTTTGTGTTGTGGTTTATGAAAGCACGAGATTCCGGGCAAAGGAAACACTAATTATGCAATGTAAGACGAAATGTAACGCTTTAACCTTATGCGCAAAAACAAAGGAAAGAGACAATTTGGAAAGGAAAGAAAATATGTAAATAAATCACAGCCCTCTTTATTCAAATATCTTATCCTCGGTTACATAGACGTCTCCTCCCTTTTTAGGGGCTAGGAGCGTTAAATTTGTCTTTGTTACAATGTGTGACTTAGTCTTCCTCCTTCCGCGTGCCCACGATTGCAATGGGCGGGCCAAGATGATGCCGTCGCTGATGTCGATGAGTTCTTAACCTCTGCTGCTTCTCCTGCAAACAAAGAAACAACCAAGATGTCAGTAGCATCTGCCACAAATGAAAAGTGTTTGTTCTCTAAAACTAACGAAATATGCATGTAAACATTTGCCTGAAACAGTAATTACAGTGAGTCCAAATGGCTTCAAAACTTGACAGAAGATAAGAAAAGTTACCAGAAGGCCATTGCCACTGAGACAACTGGCCAATCTACCTTCAAGCTGGAATTCGTCCCTGGCGGGACGAATTCTGACTGCAATTCGTCCCTGGGTGGGACGAATTCTTCTATGTTGAAGAAACCGACCTACTGCTGCTCCAATGTCGGATCCCAAGACCTGCAAAACGCCTGCAAACAGGGGGGTTATGTAATTGGGGCCATTTTGGGACGACCCAGATGGTCGGATTCTCCCAATTTGGCCTCTACCCTCAAGAATTTGACCTCAACACCTGCAAGTCAGCGAAACAACAAAGCGACACAAAACATACTAGAATCTGACCAAAAGTTACAAAATTGCAGCTATGGGTTAATCAAACCTAATAACACAAAATGCAACCTGAAAAAGTAATCTAAAATGCTCTAAAACTTAAAATAGGACTTGGGAAGTGCGGGGGTGCCCAAGTGGGCCTCCCACCGTTGGCACTTGATTTTGGAGCCAATCCACTAGGGATGGGCCCAAAACCTCTTAGGATTGGGGGTCGACGAATTGGTTGGTTCAGGTGTCCATGTTTTGGATTTGGGTCAGGTTCGAGCTTCCAAAGGCCACCCAACAACCTCCCTTGCAAAAGAGATTGGTGGATGTGGGAAGGTGAACCAAAAGGGATGCAAGTGGGTCTTCAACTCGGCAGCACTTCGTTGCTTGAAAACTCCTTCAACCTGTATATTTTGGGTGAGAAAAGTCCCACCTTTTATAGACCCATGGGGTCTCTTTTGGGAGGGAAGCACAAATGCCATGTGTTGGTCATAGGCACCATGTGGCAGTCTTGTCTTCCCATGAGGGAGGGGAGTCCTCCGTTGACTTGGGCTTTGATAAATGCCTTTTGTGACAGTCTTCTAACGACCCCTCTGTCCACCTACACACGCGTGCAAGGCAGGAGTCATCAACTGACTGTTCTGGGCTGCCACTTGGCGCCATTTGTCTTTTTGCCCATTAAACTTAGAATTCGTCCCACCCAGGGACGGATTCAGAATTCGTCCTGGGGTGGGACGGATTCTATTTTGAATTCGTCCCTGGGTGAGACGAATACTGGGCAAAGTGTCCAAGTGTGCCAAATTGCTTCTTGACCTTACAAAATTGCTATGAAAGTGGTTAAGACCAATGTTTAACCTCTGAGGGCTGCCATGGGGGCTGTGTTTGTCAAAGCGATCAGTGTTTGCAGTCACATAATCGGATTGGTGCTTGTTTTGGTGTCTACAGATGCCCCTTTTTGGGAAGCACTGCAGGTGACGCAGTTCTGAGCAAAAATAAATAACCAAAGCACTAATGATTAGGGTTTCTTGGTAACCTAACCAACTTTTGATGCCCCAAGTATGGAAAGGGCATGCATTCTTGAATCCTTGCTTCTGACGAGCTAAGGAATTTGATTTCAAGTATTAACCTGTTTTGTTGAGGTGTGACTTGAACTTAGACATTGATCGGTCATGAACGAGCAAAGGGCGTTTTTATCCTCGGGGGGAACCTTGTGTTCATGATTCACGAAATGCCAAGTGTTTGATTGATTTGATTGTTGCTTGTTTATCGCCCCAAGCAGGAGCGTGATTGTCTTTGTCAATGATTCTTTGAATGCATGTCATTTTCCTTAATTGGGTGTGTGATTGTTGGTTGGTGACTAAGTGTGACTACCCCCTCAAGCGACGAATCGATGAGGGAATGACCTTCGTGAGAGAAGCGACTAGTCGCTTGACCCAAGATGACTTGTGTAAGGGTGCCTTTAGAGGGTTTACCGTTAAGCGTGTGCAATTTTTCCAACATTTGGACCTATTTTTGGTGGGTGTTAACCCTTTTGGTGATGTCATAATGAGGTGAAATCATCGAAAATCTAACTTCCCGTGGAGCGGTCCGGCTATTGTAGCCTTCTTGGGGAAGTAGGAGAGCGATAATTTGAACCCCGACATCGATTTTCTTTGCCTAGAGGTTAAGTGCAAGGGAACTTGTGGCCGGCAATGTTTATTGTTGTTTGTTGTGTTTTTTTTGTGATGTTTTTGTTGTTTTTTTGTTTTTGTGATGCCATTTGGGATTAAAATTGGCAAAAATCCGACCTCCCGTGGAGCGGTCCTGCTATGGTAGCCTTCTTAGGGAGTAGGATAGTGACAATGTAGACCCCGACATCAATTTTGCTATGCCAAGAGGTTAAGTGCAAGAGCACTTGTGTCTGGCAATGTTTATTGTTGTTTGTTTTGTTTTGATTTTTTTGTTGTTTTTGAGTGGGCTTTGACCCTTTTGTGATGTCATTTGGGGATGAAATTGTCTAAAATCCGTCTTCCCGTGGAGCGGTCCGGCTATGGTAGCCTTCTTAGGGAGTAGGATAGTGACAATGTAGACCCCGACATCAAATTTTCTATGCCAAGAGGTTAGGTTTGAAAGAGCACTCTTGTCTGGCAATGTTTATTGATTTTTGTTTGTGTTGCATTTTTTATTGTTTTTGTTGTTTTTTTTTTTTGTGACACCGTTTGGGGATTAAATTTTCAAAAATCCATCTCCCGTGGAGCGGTCCAGCTATGGTAGCCTTCTTAGGGAGTAGGATAGTGATAATTTGTGACCCTGATGTCGATTTGCCATGCCAAGAGTTTAAGTGCAAGAGCACTTGTGTCTGGCAATGTTTATTTTGCTATGTTTTTGTGTTGCATTTTTGTGATGTTTTTGTTGTTTTTGTGATGCCATTGGGGATTAAAATTGGCAAAAATCCGACTCCCGTGGAGCGGTCCGGCTATGGTAGCCTTCTTAGGGAGTAGGATAGTGACAATGTAAACCCCGACATCAATTTTGATATGCCAAGATGTTAAGTGCAAGAGCACTTGTGTCTGGCAATGTTTATTGCTTTTTGTTTTTGTGTTGCATTTATTTGTTGTTTTTGTTGTTTTGATTTTCTTTGATCTTGTGCATGATGGTTGATGAATATGGATGTATGCATGTTGATTTATTTTGATGGATGCATATGCTATGATGAATGCAAATGTTTTTTTTTTTTTTTATATGTGATATGCAGATATGAAATGGATGAATGGGATTTGTGATGTTTGGCTATGGCACCATAGACTGTTTAGAGCTCTGTTATTTTGTTTTTAGGCGATTGTTGTGATGTATGGCTCTACATGTATACATGGTTTTTCTGTTTTTGTATTTTCTGATGGTATTGTAAGGATGAAAAGCAGCGCAGTTTGTTTAGAAATGTAGCTAAGGTTTTCTGAGACTCAGACGGTTTTAACTCACTAGCCAAGACTGTACTTTAACTTACAAGAATTTTGGACAAGGTATGAATTAGACTTGTTTTTGACCAAGTTATTTTACATCCCTGTGTGTGCAATTGAGTTCATTATTGTGGTATTTATCAGGATACCGCCAGTGCCATATGGGCTTTCAACCGAACCTGTACTGAGGATCACCTAATTAGTTCCACTAACTCCTTTGTTGTATGTACTAAGATTAATCTGCGATGTTATCTAGGATGCCATAAGCTAGCTCATCCACATGCAAACATTGATCTGTACGCAAGTTAATGTGACAGATATATCGTCATGCGAGAGGTTTACCGCCAGTTATCGATAGGCTATCAACCAAACCGATACTGAGGCTTGCCTTATGACCTTTTAGAATGCTGAGAGTTCCAGGGATTCAAGTTCCACTCCCTTATTTTCTTCAATTGTATTGGGATACTTGCTCGTTTGTAGTGATAAGATCATTGTTTATTTTGATTTGTTTTTCTTTTGAGCAAGGGATTGGGGATATGGAGTGATGAAAATCACTATCGTTTGTGCCCTTTGATGTGTGCACTGTAGGATGTCAAATTTTTGGAGTTTTGACGTTTTGCAAATTTTTGATGTTTTGCAACTATTTAGAACTAGGGATTCTTAGGGAATTGGGTAGGGAGGATGCTTGTACTTTTGCCAACTCTCAGCATTCTTTGGGTCATTCGCACAGGGGGATGATCAAGATAACCGTTTCACTTGTGGTGACCTAGATTACTTTGCAGGTTTCATCTTTCGTTCACACAATTTGGGAATTTTAGTGTTTTGATTTGTGTTGGGATGTTACGTAACAAGGTGTATTTCAAGTATGACTCTACCTTCGTAAAATCTGTTTGACTTGATACACTACATGGCTAAAGAGGAAAATGATGACTGAATCACGAAAGCTTTTGATACATTAAAAGACCACTGACTGTAGTGTGGTAAAAAGCAATGCCTGGTGTTTTTGTTGTTTTTGTAAAATGGAACAGTGTGGAACAAGATGGTCTATCAGAGCAATTACAGCCTATGGTGCCTTTGACCTATACAACCACAAATATGCAGTGTGTGGATGCAATGCTTAATGCAGCTACATGTTTTTGTATTTTTGATGGATTGGTTTTTATGAATATGAATATGAGGTGCGAGAAGAGCTCTCGATTGATGAATTTTAGTATGCCTAAATATGAGATGTAAATTTTTGGTGTTTTTGATTGTTTTTTATTTTTGACCAAGTGGTTGTGGACATCATTGGAGACTTTTGGTGACCAAGTGATTGCGATAATCCTTGGAGCTTTTTATGTTTTGACCAAGAGATTGCGAAAATCCTTGGAGCTTTTTGGGTGACCAAGAATTTGTGATAATCCTTGGAGCTTTTTAGGTGACCAAGAGATTGCGATAATCCTTGGAGCTTTTTGGGTGACCAAGAGATTGCGATAATCCTTGGAGCTTTTTGGGTGACCAAGAGATTGTGATAATCCTTGGAGCTTTTTGGGTGACCAAGTGATTGCGATAATCCTTGGAGCTTTTTGGGTGACCAAGAGATTGTGATAATCCTTGGAGCTTTTGGGGTGACCAAGTGATTGCGATAATCCTTGGAGCTTTTTGGGTTTTGACCAAGTGATTACGATAATCCTTGGAGCTTTTTGGGGTGACCAAGAGATTGCGATAATCCTTGGAGATTTTTGGTTTGGATTATGGTTCTTCAAGGGATAGAGGTACCCCCAGCTTGATGGTCTTTGCGCTCTGGATCTGGCTCCAGAGGTATGGGCATGAATGGATCGACCCTATGCACAGAGATGAGGACATGGTCCTCCCGTGGCAGTGATGTTGCTATGATGTCTCTTGGTGGAAGTTGCTCTCTGTGTGCCCAAAGTGGCGGATGTAATGCTTGGTCCCATTGTGGTGGGTTAACGCGCCACTCATGCCCTAGTATTATATTTATCTATTGACATGCTTCCTCAAATTTTATGGGATGCCGATGTTGTCGCATGTGATTGTTGTGGGCTATCTCTGTTTCATCTTCACTTTCAACTAGTGAGTACAGCTCATCAAAATTTGGAGATTCTGAGACATGGAGGACTGCATCATCAGGTAGCCCTATGGTTAAAGGTTGATCCTTTTTGAAAGGAGCCTTATGTAAGTTGGGCCTTGGGAGCTCCAAAATCTTGGTCTCTACCAACTCTAAGTGCTCTAGTGCTTTGCATGTATCGGGAGATTTGAGCTCCTCCTCTTTGGTTGGTTCTTGTTGAGGAACTTGGGGGTTATGGAGGGGTGGCCAGATGGCACCCCCCATGCCTTGGTAGGGCAGTTCATCCCGCTCTTCTTCTCGCTTTGATTCCTTAGAGGCTTCTTGATGAATTTCTAAGGGTGGCCCATGAACCTGAGTGGGTTCCTGAGGAAGGCACCCGTCATTGGTTATAGGAGCGGCCTCCCGTTCATGTCTAGGAGGCATCGGGGGTAGCATTTGATGAGGTCACGATGACCTGTCTTGCACCCAGGGGTTGTGCCTCTCATAATGTTTTGTCTTATGTGTGTGAGGGGTTGGAGTCTCCTCAGGTAGTTTATAGCACAACTTATCTGCTTTGCGCTGCATGTATAAGTATTCTAACTCCTGACGACCTTGCTCTATGCGTAACTCATCCGCTTCGCATTGCATGCGCTCTCTATCCAAGCGGTGTCGATACTCTATCTCCTGATGACTTTGTTCAAGCCACGTGATTTGGGCTTGACGGGTGGTATGTCTGGCGACTATCGGGTCAGTTCGGTCTACCCTATTTTTCTCAGGAGGCTCGAATGTTTCTCTTATGTGTTGGCCTCGATCTTGATGATCTGAAATTTCAATGGGTCGCTTCCCTCTGTCGATGTAGGTGACATGTACTTGAGGTTGCACTGTTTGTTGTCCTCGAGGAATGCGATGATTTTCCTCGTACTCCCTTTCATGTTGGCTCTCCTGCATAGTATGTTGGAATAACTCATCCTTCTGGCACTGAGGGTGCTCTTTTTTAATATAGTACAGTTCCTGTAGTCGCTCTAGTCGCTCTAGCTCAAGTTGCATGAATTGCATTTGACGTGCGACGTGCTCGACAGACTCTAAGATGGTTGGTCCTGTCGCCTCATGTCTAGAAGGCCTAGATGCCTCTCCTAGATATTTTTGATCATAGTGATCCAAGATCTCTATAGGTGACCTCCCTTTGTTGGGGGTAGCGGCATTCCCTCGGGGCTTTGGCCTCAGTGAGTGGTCCTGATAGATAACAGGTGCAGAGGCATATTGCTCCCGCACTGTATATTGCTCTTGAGGAAGGTAGGGATATTCCTCTTGCTCTCTTTCATAAGTGAAAAAGGGATGGACGGAGTTAGTTTGCCCCGCCTGAGGAGCCTTGTGCTCTAGATTTTTCTTTGTAGTCCTGACAACTAGAGGGGGTGAAGGAGGGATAATGTAATCATGTGGTTCCTCCCATCGAACCCTATGTTGACCTAGCACTTCATCGCGTGATGACCGCTCATAGCGAGCTTCTAAGGGAGCTCTCCTATGAATGTACCCCTCATGGAAGGGTGTGTGCTGAATGTTATGCTGAATAGGAGTGCTCCTCAAAGAGGTGTCCCTGTAGTCCCTTTCCTTTAAGGTGTGGAGGGGACTGCCTTGTGTGTTAGGTCACCAAGGTGGTATGACCAAATCCTTGGGATTGTAATGGAGATGACTTGTTCTTCCTTGGATATTCCCCATAGCATCCACCCGTGATTGGGCTTGGCTATGGGTGAGCACCATGACGATGTCTCTCTAAAAACCCTAAAAATTGAAATGAGTCATATGGGGCCCAAAATTGGCGTGTGCATCCCTATTATAGTAGATAAGACAAAAATGAAGTTTCAAGTCCTAGATCTAAATATATTAGGAGATATTGACATCCGAACAGCTCAAAAAGTGCATAGAATTGCGTGCCCAATTTTAAAACCTAATTTCGGGGCACTAGATGATGGAATTTGGCCCCAAAAACTGAATTTTTTGGGCAAATAGAATTCTAGAGAATTAAGCACGGTTGAGAATTAAGCAAATAAAATTTCAAGTCAATCGGAGCTACGGTTGAGAAGTTATGGCCCCGACAAGATGCACTAAAATTTAGGGAAAAATATAAGATTTCCCATACTTTGTTGGATGGTCCTGCATCACTTATGGGCACATTTGGGATGATTTTGGGTTGACCAAAGGGTTCATGGACACCTTTGGGGCATTTTGGAGTGACCAAGCGATTACGGGAATCCTTGGAGCTTTTGGAAAAAATGACAAAATGCGTAGATTTTTTATCTTTTTGTTTATGATGATTTTTTTTTTGTCTACACTAAGCAGAATTAAGCACACACATTCACAAAACCGTGATTATCTCTTTTAAGGATTATTGGTGTGCCCTAAACTGGTTTAGTGCATTTTGGTGTTTTGTTTTGTTTTTGTAGGTTTTGAAGATCGTTTAAATGCATTATGATGGCTCATATAACTCCCAAAACGGTAGCCCCTTCAATATACCAACCAGGCCGATATACCAACCTCTCTATATACCCACCCTTACGAGAGGGAGACTATAGGTACGTGAGAGCAGAAGGTACGTGGTACGTAGGCGGTACGGAAGGGGGATTGTCCTGTTAATGGCACCTACCATAGAAAACTTATCCTCGCGCGCATGGGAATCACCCCAGCGACACTCGGTCTGTCTTCGTCAGGATTTACGCCTAACAACAGTTGACAATCGGGAAATGGATGCAAATCAAGCCAAGGTGGTGATGAAATCCACCAATGGTCTTGATCAAGGGCTGGGGTCTTACGACCAACTCCTTGGTTTAAAATTGTTTCGTGATGTGTGTGGGATTCATTTTATTCAACAAAAATGAAACAAGCATACATGAATTTTCTTATGCAATGCAGGACAAGATGAAAACAATCAAAGGAACAAAAATAGAAACAAAAAATATAACAGAGATCATGAAAATCCCTACCTCTTCTCTGTTTGCTCCTGTTGTCTCTGAATTTCTGCTCTAAAAATCTACAGGCAGGAATTCATCCCTCTGGGAGACAAATTGCATAACAGAATTCGTCCCTCCTAGAGACGAATTTGAATTCATCCCAGGGTCAGACGAATTGCAGAACAGAATTCGTCCCTGTTAGAGACGAATAGTAGTCTGCAACAAAAAAAAAATGTACCTGTCAAGCACAAAACACAAAAATTTAATCAGTTTCTATGATTTAAAAAACCAGGGAACAGGGTCCCACCGTGATCGCCACTGAAAGCACGAGATTTCGGGCAAAGGAAACACTAGCTATGCAACATAAAATGAAAATGTAATGCTTTAACCTTATGCGCCAAAACAAAGGAAAGAGACAATTTGGAAAGGAAAGAAAAGATGTAAAGAAATCACAGCCCTCTTTATTCAAATATCTTATCCTCGGTTACATAGACGTCTCCTCCCTTTTTAGGGGCTAGGAGCGTTAAATTTGTCTTTGTTACAATGTGTGACTTAGTCTTCCTCCTTTCGCGTGCCCACGATTGCAATGGGCGGGCCAAGATGATGTCGTCGCTGATGTCGATGAGTTCTTAACCTCCGCTGCTTCTCCTACAAACAAAGAAACAACCAAGATGTCAGTAGCATCTACCGCAAATGAAAAGTGTTTGTTCTCTAAAACTAACGAAATATGCATGTAAACATTTGCCTGAAACAGTAATTACAGTGAGTCCAAATGGCTTCAAAACTTGATAGAAGATAAGAAAAGTTACCAGAAGGCCACTGCCACTGATACAGCTGGCCAATCTACCTTCAACTGGAATTCGTCCCTGGGCAGGATGAATTCTGACTGCAATTCGTCCCTGGGTGGGACGAATTCTTTTGTGTTGAAGAAACCGACCTGCTGCTGCTCCAATGTCGGATCCCGAGACCTACAAAATGCCTGCAAACAGGGGGGTTATGTAATTGGGGCCATTTTGGGACGACCCAGATGGTCGGATTCTCCCAATTTGGCCTCCACCCTCGGGAATTTGACCTCGACACCTGCAAGTCAGTGAAACAACAAAGCGACACAAAACATACTAGAATCTGACCAAAAGTTACAAAATTGTAGCTATGGGTTAATCAAACCTAACAACACAAAATGCAACCTAAAAAAGTAATCTAAAATGCTCTAAAACTTAAAATAGGACTTGGGAAGTGCGGGGGTGCCCAAGTGGGCCTCCCACCGTTGGCACTTGATTTTGGAGCCAATCCACTAGGGATGGGCCCAAAACCTCTTAGGATTGGGGGGTCGGCAAATTGGTTGGTTCAGGTGTCCATGTGTTGGATTTGGGTCAGGTTCGAGCTTCCAAAGGCCACCCAACAACCTCCCTTGCAAAAGATATTGGTGGATGTGGGAAGGTGAACCAAAAGGGATGCAAGTGGGTCTTCAACTCGGCAGCACTTCGTTGCTTGAAAACTCCTTCAACCTGTATATTTTGGGTGAGAAAAGTCCCACCTTTTATAGAACCATGGGGTCTCTTTTGGGAGGGAAGCACAAATGCCATGTGTTGGTCATAGGCGCCATGTGGCAGTCTTGTCTTCCCATGAGGGAGGGGAGTCCTCCGTTGACTTGGGCTTTGATAAATGCCTTTTGTGACAGTCTTCTAACGGCCCCTCTGTCCACCTACACACGCGTGCAAGGCATGAGTCATCAACTGACTATTCTGGGCTGCCACTTGGCGCCATTTGTCTTTTTGCCCGTTAAGCTTAGAATTCGTCCCACCCAGGGACAGATTCAGAATTCGTCCTGGGGTGGGACGGATTCTATTTTGAATTCGTTTCTGGGTGAGACGAATACTGGGCAAAGTGTCCAAGTGTGCCAAATTGCTTCTTGACCTTGCAAAATTGCTATGAAAGTGGTTAAGACCACTGTTTAACCTCTGAGGGCTGCCCTGGGGGCTGTGTTTGTCAAAACGATCAGTGTTTGCAGTCACATAATCGTATTGGTGCTGTTTTGGTGTCTACAGTTTATTTTATCTTATTGTGCATGTTTGGTTGTGCTTTTGTTTTTGACACACTCAAGGAGCATGTTTTTTATTTTATTTTATTATTTTTGTTGTTATTTACTTATTTTTAAATTGGTTTTATGTGTTTGTTTGCTTCTTGAGTATGTCAAAGGTGGTAGGCCAGGTACGAGTCCTGGGTGTTTTTGGTAGAATGGATACCCCTGCCTCCTTGGGTCTTACCCGAAAGTGGCATCCCTTTTGGGATGTTTTCCACAAATAAAAAAAAACATAATCAAAAGAAGAAGATTACATATTCACACATTACATAATATTTATCCAAAAAACCCTCAATCAGACAAAAACCAACACAGTATTATCTTATTATTACCTTAACTTGATCATTTCCAATACAATAATATTCTCCTTCTGTCTCTCTCTAAATCCTCATGCAAGTGCAATATATATAACCAAGGAAAACACACATATATTTACAATATCATGGGAGAAAAAGTATGGGTTCAAATATAGTAACCCTGAAAGCCAATATGGGTCTAAAAAAACATAAACCCTAAATACCTTTTAGTGTTAATCCTACTAGAATAACTTGGAAAATTTTCAACATATTTCCAACAGATTTTGCAGCCATGTCCTTCTAGATATATGTTGCAAAATCTGTTGGAAATATGTCCTTTTAGTGTTAATCCTACTAGAATATGTCCTTTTAGTGTTAATCCTACTAGAATAACTTGGAAAATAATACTTTAGTTTTCAATATTTTTATCCACAAATGCAGTTTCACTTATTTTTGAATTCGGATTGTGCACACCAAAGTCTAAATTTGGATGATATGTGAAATTTAGATATATAAATCCATGATTACAACTATAATATGAAATATAGTATAAAGAACATTTATATAAATGTCATCTATAAAATCCAAAATACTATGGCTTCATATGTATTTCATGCTTGGATTTCATCATATAACGTAGTCTTAATATGTATCAAAATTATATAAATGTGAACATAAATACATCAAGAGGTAATTTTTTATTAAATGGAAATTATTATACATGTGTCTTTGACTTGTCTTTCATAAATTCATATATGCCTTCTTGTAAAATCACATGTTACCTTGCCATAAATAGGGCATAAAAATAATGCCAAGCACATGAACTTTGAGTCATAAAATGAGATTACTAAGATATTTGTTTTTCTCCTCCACCTTGAATAGTTTAAATCCAAACCTATTTTTTTGCAGTCTTATTTAAAATTTTGAGAAAACAAGTGAAAAAAAAAATTAAGTTGAAAAGAAAAAACAAAAACAAACTTTCCCAAAAGAGGAGAAATTATTTTATTAGTCTTATAATTTTACTTGTTTTAAAAATAATTGCTATATATATAAACATGTTATATGCAAAGCTATTTTTACTATTTGACTAGATTTTTACAAAAGTAAGTAAGACATATTAGTTTTAAATAAATATTTTTTCAATCCTTACCTTTTTGTTATTTTAGAAAACAATCAAATGTTTCAAGTATGAGTAGGAAGCAAAAAATAAGCAAAAAGCGAGTATTGTTATTATGGATCTTAGGAGAAAATAAAAAATAAAGGAAAAATTACATTAATGTTATTTTTAAAGTCTTTACTAGACATAAGGATGTCCTAGTTAGAGATAAGACAAAGAACAAAACTATGACAAACCATATGTAAGTAGCACATATTACACTAAAAGTGATTGTAAGGATGAGGTTATTGAGTGTGATATAATGTTGATATGTATATATATAATGTTGATATTTTAATTCTATGAATATTAGCCAATTTTGGAGAGATTCATAATTAGATGAAGTCTAGGTGGCAATTAAATTTTAATTATTAAATGAATTTTTTAAAAATAAATTTCCTCGTCATCTTATAAGCTCAAAAATAATATATAAAATCATGGATGGTGGCCTTTGGTTTAGGTGCAAATATGCATTATATTTGAGACCACATATTGAGAATTTCCATATGGAGACAGATGTAATTAAAATTTTCAGCTCCTTTATCAATACTATGAAGTGTTTAAGCTATAGTATCTAAAGTTGAAACTTGGAATAAAAATTAAAGCTAGGGTTACTAACCCAAGAGTTGGACTTGGAATAATAATAACTAGCATTAATTCTACATATAAATTGCAAATGAGATCTAGAAAAGTATAAAAGCTTATTAGTAATGCTAAATCAATACATGGATGTCATAGGAGTGCTAGCTTGTAAAAACATTTAATAGGGCACCATAGTTGAAATAATATTGTTGATAAAGATAGTAACAAAAAGAGTAACCTCAAAATAAAAATGAAAACAATTAGAGTACCCCCAAAGGAGAAAGGAGGAGTGATAAGAAATACAAATTAATAATTTCTATAATGGAAGCAAGGTCCCACATGTGAGAGAAGAAGAGTGAAAAAATGAAGAAGTAAGAATATCTACAATGATATAAAGAAAAATCTACCATCTTTTGGATAAAATAAGATGTGAAGCAACAAAAAATATTATAGCTATTACACTTGTGGTTGTAGTGACTTGTTATCCATGCAATTTTTTAATATGGAAAGGTTACCATAAGGACCTTGGTGCAGTAATAGGTTCACATCCATGTTCAATTAAAAGGGCAAAGAGTCAATAATTGTAACAACTATTCAAAATTTACATAAGAAACCATGGTAAATTGGAAAAGAAGTCAATAAAGTTGTTTGAAAATATATGACGATGTAGATAGAGTGATTTTTATGGGGTGTGTAAAGTAACAAAAATGTGTGCATTCAATAAGATGTTGAAATATTTTTATTTCAAGGAATATGAAATTAGATCATTAAGGAAGGAATATGAAATTATATCATTAAGGAAGGAATATGAAATTAGATCATTGAGGAAGTGAATAGATTTTGAATCTAACCCTAGATGCAATTTGATGAGAAATTTTTGAATAATGTGAAATGCAATTTGTCAACTTGAATTCAGACAAAACCTGAAATCTAATATTACATGTAGATGAAAAGAAAAGATTACTCTAAATGTATTTGAAAGGAAATTTGAAAAACAATTAAGAAAGGCATCAAAATATTTACAAAAATTCCAATCTAATTATGTTTGAAAGAATTTCTGAAAATAAACTATTCTAACTATGTTTACATCAATTTGAAACCCTAATTTGTTGTGCTTGAATTAGGATTTTGATATACTAACACAATACATTTGCTAGAGAACTAGTTTTATAAATAAATGGCACCACAAAGGGTTCTAAGGAGAATACCTTTATTTTGAAATGAAATGTTATTTTTCTGAGTCCTCTTCTATGACTCCTTGTTGTCTTGGGGCCTATAGAGTAGTTTTCGGAAATCGTAAGTTCGGGGGCGATTTGATCCTGGATTCATAGGTTAAAGGATGAATTGTGTTTAGGAGCCTGAAAATCCCATTCTACCTACCTAAGAGGTGTCTCAGGATTTTAGGGATGCTATAATGCTTCTAGGGTACTTGTAACAATCATAGATAATCAAAATTACATTATATTTAGAGTAAGATAACCTAATGTAACCTATTTTAGGTGGTTCCACCGGGCATGCCAAAATGAAGCATACCAAAGGCTACCATTTTATCAAGCAAGTTAAATATAACAAATTAAAATGCTCAAAAGTGTTTTCAACTCATTTTATTAAGAATTGTATACAATATTACAAGGTAAATCTTATTTTCTTTCTCAACAAGATGCAAAAAAATCTAATGGTTTCTCTTCAGACCCCTTAAATGTAGGTGGGCTTTGATGCGTGTGTGCCACCACTGTATTTTGTTGCTACTATTGTGTTTTTTGTTGTGATTATATTTGTTGCTATTGGAGGGCCTATAAAATGGTGTTAGTTTTTTTGGAGTCCTATCATGGATTAGGTCCCATATTGATGAAGACAAAAAGGCATTAAAAACATGAAAAAAATCTGAAAATGAAGTGTAAGTGCTATAAAAAAATTAAATAAATGTTACCTAAAGTTTTTACTGCTTTAGATCAGTTGTACAATGAATTCGTAGGGTAGGGGGTTATCTAGAGTTTGGATTCATAGGTTAGGGGTAAATCCAATTGCAGGAACCTTCTGGTGGAGATCCTTTGTTGGTATGGGATCCTAGTATGCTTAAATGCTATTTGTATGGTCCACAATCAAAAGAAGGATTTCTGGTAGGATTTTGGTAGAGTTTCTATAATTTAGCTAAGAGGGAGAGAGATATATATAATAATATGGGGGGCCTCTATTTATAGGAAAAGCTAAGGTGAGGGGGGTGGTTATGTAGACCAAACCTTAGATTATATTCCATGCTAGGTTAGGTTAGGGGTTGGGTAGGTTTGAAACCCACATACATTAGGGAAATATCTTCTTCCTCACACATGTGTGAGGAAGAGCTAGGATTAAATAGGGTCAGTTAGATCCTAGGTTAGGTTAGGTTTTTCATAAATATCCTAAGTGGGTGCACACATGTGTGAGGCTAATTTAGGGCTAATTTGGATCTTATCCCTAATTAAACCTATTTAGTAAATAAAGTTCACTTTTGGTGAAAGCGAATGATGAATTAGATCACTAATCAACCTAATTAGGCTTTTATAAATGGATAATATTCCATGAGGGCTAATTAGGTGTAGGTGAGGGCTTAATTTGCCTTAGGGGATTGATAGGTGGTCTCCTAATGAGGAGGAGGTATTTTGGAGGGGTTTTACCTAGTTTTATAGGTTTAGGAACCTACGAAAAACTACAATAGGCTAAAATGATATACATTGGTCTACGTTGGTCTACAATAGCCTAAAAGTATCTGTATAGACCTACAAGTATGTAGAAGTAGACATGTGTGAATTTTGGATATCTACATCTTCATTAGCATAGTTATTTCAAATGTAGTCATCAGTTCATCAATGACAAGGTTCATAGGTATTCATCGATTCCAATATTGGGAAATCCTATATTGATCTTAATTTAGGGTAACCTTACATCACCATCCTATGAAGAACACAAGCTTATACTGATAGGGGGGTGAACAGTATAAGACCACTTTTTACTTTTTCTTCCAATTCAATATTATGTTGTGTAAAGATAGCAGTATCAAAGTAATGCACAAAAACCATACACAATAGAGACACCACAATTTACATGGTTCACCCAATGTGGGCTACTTCACGGATAAAATATTTTACTAAAACTTTCTCAATCAATTTCTTTGGGAATAACTCCCAATTAAAAAGTTTATGGATCTCTGTCCAAAGGAGATGTTGATCCCCTAATCTCAAGTTCATGGATCTCTTCCATAGGAGAACTCTTTCCCCTTATGATCTGGCTATGTGATCTTCTAGAAGACTTTATATCTATGTTGCACTGATTGGTGGACCTCTCTCCACCTGAAGACTCCTCACTCAGATATATCTTCAACTATGTTGGCTGTTGGATCTCTATCCACTAAGACTCTATCCTCTGTACTCTGTCACTTCCAAAGCTCTATCAATAGGCTCACTAAAAACCTGATCAATAGGCTCACACAAAACTTGATAAATAGGCTCACACAAAACCTGCACAATAGGATCATAAAAAACATGCTTAACAAGCTCACACATAACTTGTCAAATATGCTCAAGCAAGCTCACCAAGAACTTGCCAAATTCTACTCTAGAAAACTCACAAATAACTTTCCCAATTTTGCTCTAGCAAGATCACCAAGAACTTGTTTAAATATGCTCTAGCAAGCTCACCAAGAACTTGCCCAAATCTGCTCTAGCAAGCTCACCAAGAACTTGCCCAAATTTGCTCTACAAATATTTCCACAAAGCTATCCACAAATCTATCCCAAAACTATCCTCAAATCTATCCCAAATGCCTTCTCAAAGGCTCAATCAATCATGCTCAAGTAGTACTCAAAATGAACTCAACAATGAATGACAATCTCAACACAAATTAACTTCATAGAAGCATAAAGAGAATTGTTAGAGACTCAATATGTTCTAATCTCACTGTCAACCCAAATCAATCTCAACTCAACTCAAATCAACTCATAGAAGAATACATATAATTGTTAGAGACTCAATATGTTCTAATATCACTCTCAACTCAAATCAACGTCAACTCAATTCAAGTCAACCTCAACTCAACTCAAGTCTTATATAACCATAAAGAGAATTGTTAGAGACTCGATATTTTCTAACCTTAATATCAAATAAGCATAGAATTATGAAATAGTTTATTTCATAGAACTTGAACAATCACTTCACACATAACTTGAATAGGCTCAATCAACTCAACTCAACCAATCATCACAAGGGACAACTCTTTCTCACACAACCCTAGTCCAAGTCTGTATCAACCAACTCAATTGTTTGTAGCAATGCTCAACCACAAATCTCACATAACAATGATACTCATGTTCTTTTCTAACTCAAGTTCTTTCAAAACCAATGGGCTTCAATAAAAATGCTTATAAAACAAGGTTTAACCTCAAATCTAAAACTAGAAAACCTTGAAGCATTAAACCCATCACTTTCGAAAAGGAAACCATAATCAATCATTTTCTCTCCAATGATATTTTAGAAATCAACCACCATAAACAGTCAATAAGAGAATGTGCCCATACCTTTTATGAAGATGAAAAAACCTCTTTATAAATCTGCCACAATCATAATTTTTTTTTGCCAAACTTCACAAGGATTAGTAGAGCACAAAATAATCAACATTACTCCACTTTTCAATAATCATCACCAAGGCCTTTAATTTCACATCTTCCTTATCTCTCCTAAAACCACTTGTACCATAAAATAAAATAAATCAAAACATTGCATAACCTTTTCACTCCCAAAACCACTTATACCATAAAATAAAATAAATCACAATATTGCATACCATGTCACCTCATGAAATAATTAGCCCTCTTGAAAAAGAAAAAGGCAAACTTCACTTTTGGAACCCCTTTGCAAAATCAGAAATATATCTTTACACACACCTTATTTCTCCTTATAAATAAGTTATTCAAATAGCCCTCGAAATAAGCTTTTCGACGATATATAATATGCACCATTTCCAAAATAAATTAAAACCTTTATATATATATATATATATATATATATATATATATATATATATATATATATATATATATATATATGCCAACCTCCATTAATTGCACATAGGTCGGCCCTCCATTAATTTAAACTTAAACTTTAAACTTTAATATCTTCATCATCGGAGGTCCTTTTTCGATGAAACAAAATTCTACCTTGGCTTTTAATAAAAGCCCTTTCCACATAAGCCCACCATGTTATAAATAAAACCTTTTATTTTTCCTACATTGGTTTTCATAAAAATCCTATAAATAACCATGCTTTCCAAAATATCATAAATGCTGATTTATGATATATTTTGGCCACCAAAACCAAATGTTATCCATGTGACATCAATGATCCATGTCACATCAATGAAAACATAAAATACCTCAAATTAAATCAAATTTCGAACATCCTCAAGAACTAATTCATTATCATGCATCATCAATCCAGCTAACTGGGTATCATTGTTTTTTGCACCACATTATATTTTTACATAATGCAATACAAATAGGGGTATCTATAAACACCAAATTTTAGTCATTTGCATAACCAATCCATAAAAACCCTTCAAATCCTTACCAACTCATCGAAACCCCCAATTTGCAATAAAATCCTCTTTTATTTCCCTAATATTCCTCAAATTCTTAATAAGCCTGCATTAATTCTTAATAATCCTACATTATTTGAATTTAAAATTCCCATAGATGGCCCAATGTCCACATACTTTAAATATATCCCACTACCTATCCAAGTTAAAACATACAATTTAAATGCCTAAATATTTTCACATTGGATAAAAATAGGCACTTTAGATATGGGGTACCCTCCCATATTCATCTAAAAAATCTATAAATTTTCCCCCTTTTTCTTCATTTGATTATTCTAAAAAATACTAGCAAAGCATAGTTGAAATCTAGGTGATTTTTTTTTGTGATTGTTTGAGATTATTCTAGAATTCAAATATGTATGTTCATATTCTCTTTGATTGTTATGGTTGTTATTTTTCTTAACACATTGGCAAGTGCTACTAATCCCTTGGCTATTTGTATGTGTGTAGGAATAAGGAGTAACAAGAGGCTTAGGATGCTCTATGCAACCAATGGTGGTCACTAAAATCCCACCAGCACATGATTATGACCATGAAGAATATCATTAAGACATCATAGTTCATTATGAAATTTAGTTAAGAAACGAGTCCTCCAATTCAGAGTCTCCCTTGTAAAACTCCAAGAGGGTTCTTTGTGAAAAAAATGGATTCAATAATAATATAAGAGGTTTTGTTTGTGCAACATGGATGCATGCATTTTTCTTTTTTACATACCTAATTTATTTAACCAATAACCCTAACCCTAGCCAAATGCTAAACCATTATCCTAGTTATTATAGTAAAATAAGATTATAAATACAATCAATATTTGGTTATTTTTATCCCATGCCAACTATCAGTAACACCCATATATAATAAAGTGTTATATCCCTATGTACCTATCCCTAGATACCATATAATTCCACACTCATTCCAAATATTTTATACTCAAAATATGAGAAGAAACTAAACAATGTGATCTTCTAACCAATGTTGACAACTAGTATGAATATTGATCACCCATCCATACAAGTTAAATCTTGATTGGTGTTCATGTTCCATGATGTTGTTGCACCACTTTGAAATATATATTTACTATATTTTTATGCAAATCACCACCACACATGATATTGTTATCATTCTATGTAAGTCAATAATAATATTGATACTCAATGCCATGACTCCACTGTTGTTATTTATGGTGTTGTGGGTAGAAATATGTTACAAATGTAACCTAATATTTTACTTTACTTAAATATTAAAAAATTATTCTTGTGTTTTAAATACTTCATCATGATATTGTGTCATGTTCCCTTTATTTTGTGTATCGCTACACTATTCTAACAGAGCTTCATTCAAATTTGGTATTTCTTCTTCCATATACTCTCTTATTGCCTCTACTAAAGACATATTTTTATTATTTTACTACTTTTTAAACTTGTTCCCTAAACATAAATACCCATAGCTTCTCCTTGGATCCTTTCTTCATAAGATGATAAATATCCATTTTATTTTGTATATACCATAATGTCATGAACTTCCATTGTATACTAATATTGATAGTACGCAAATAATCAAACCAAGGATAACAAAGAACAAATAAAATAATAAAAATATGATGGAATGAGGTCAAAAGTAATCACATATTTTTCTAAGGTTACACCACATAAGAATAACATAAAATACATAAAGAAAAATTCTATATGTTCAATGGACAAAGAAATAAATAATATAGATGACAATTGATGAGCAAGTATATTATAATATCTTCATTGGACCCTAATTTAAATAACATATTTTATATACTAAACCAATAATCAATACATGGATTATAAAATAGAATGTTTTAAAAATAAAAAACTGATAGAAAACAAAAAAAATGAAGAAAATTTATTTATTATGTGTGTAATAATAAAGACTACTAGTGTATTTATCTATTAAAAATGAATTATGGAAAAGTAAATGAGAGTAAAATAATGCAATGTGTTTCTAGTTTAAACCAAAAATAATTTATTTAAATTATAGGATAAGGCTATATATTAAATATTTATAACTATAAAATTTCAGTAAAATATGTGGTAAGCAAATAGAAAGTTTTTAGATATGCACTTCAATATCAACATACTTGTTTCATGTATGTAATAATAGTAAACATAATTTGGTTGAAAATTATTTTATATCATTGAATCATCACACATATGGATTGGATATCTCAATCATTGTTGTGGATATTAGATTAAATGATAAAATTGGATATGTTTTTTAGTAATTCACAATAAGTATAGAATGGTTTCATGTTTTAGTTTTATGAAAAACTATGAAGTAATAGGTTTGAGATATCGAAAATAGAAAGAGCAAAGGAGAGACAATAGTTTATGTATAGTGATGTTGTTGATATGTTCCCTCTTCCTTTGTTAGGTATATGATACTTAATACCACTTCTAGATTACTTAAAAATAATAATTTAACTTAATAAACAAAAACCTTAATTGTTTAAAAAGCTCCATATACTCAAGTTCTTGTTCGAAATAAATTCTGATAAAAAAAAAATCATCTATAATAGATAGTGAAAAATAATAAAAATATATTTTTTCTAATGATGAATTAAGTATTAAAACATAATTAACTATCATATATACATCCAAATATAATGGGGTATTTAAAAGCTACAAAATATAATTAAAAGATATGGATGGGTACTTGTTTAAAACTAAGAATTTCTAACTACATTTGAAGTTGGGTTTTACATAAAAGCTACAAAAAATATGACAATTCATGAAATATTATAGTTTAACAATTTATCAATCAAATAATTCAGTAAATTTTAAAGTTATGCTTATGTTCATGTACCTAAAAAAATATATTTTCATTGGGTATAACACTAAATCTAATTATTATAGACTATATAATATCAATAATAGAAAACAATCATCATTAGTAACGATATGTTTGACAAACATCATCTTGAAAGATACATAACATATGTATGTGTTTTTATTTAACAAATTGAAAACATAGTTTATCAAATATTACTAATCATTACTAAGCTATGTTTGATAACAAAAGTGAGTTATCAATAACAAAAACCTTTCCCACTTAAAAATATATAGCCTTTAGGAAAATTATTAGAGAAACTTTAGTAAATTTATGTCAAATACCATTATACTAATTATGTATTAATTACAAGCATAAGAAAGATAAATATACAATAATATTATGAATAATATAAATGTAAGAAACATTGAAAGATGTAATACAAGAGTTGTTTAAATCCTTACACAAATCGAGAAAGATACTATCAAGTAATAATGATCTAGGCATTAAATGGATCTATAAGAACATATTTTGGTTTGATAAATATATTGTAAGGGAATATATTGATTCTAGTGATTCATTTTCTTTAGCTATAAAATAAAGATAAGTTTATTATTTCTTTACATGCTCACTTCGAATAGAAAATTTATTACAATGGTGTGAATAATGTATATAAATTAATGATGAATTTAATATGGAGGTCTATGTGGAACAATGGTGATGGTTTATAAAATGAATATCAAATAATCTTCTCTATATGTTAAAGAGGGATTTATATGGATTAAAACAAACTCTAGGAGAATATTATATGAAAATAAGTAAGTACTTAAAAATTTAGGGTTTTCTTAAAGATTACTTTGACCCTAATCCTAAGATATTTTTAGTTACACTATTTATATGGTTGATATTACAATTATTGTTAGTTGTATATTGATTATTGATTAATTAAGAAGAAGATGTCAAGTAATTATTCAAATATTTGACCTAGGATTACTTTATTATTCTCTTGGTATACAATTATATTAAAAAAAGATAAGATGTTACTCTCTAAATCTAGATATATATGTATGGTCTATTTATAAATTTTAGAATGAATAAACATAGATTACATATGGTTGAATTCAAACAACAATTAAATTATATATAGGTGAAGATTCATAAAATAGATACTACAATATACAATACAATTGTAGGTACTCTTATGTTTTTAACCATATAAAAGCCTAATATTTTGTATATATTTAGATTTATTTTAATTTTATGCCACATCCCAAAATTTCCCATCATAAAGTAGCTAGAACATACTATAGATGCATTAAACAAACTCAAAATACTAGGACTTCTATTTGAAAAATTATGTTATGTGTTTAAAAAATTTTATAGATGAACTTTGGGTATGTTTCTTTCATTATCACAAGTCGTCAACAGGGTATATTTTCAACAATTGGTTAGGATCTATTCATAGTTTAAAAAGCAATCACCACTTGTATTTTCTTTAGAAAATGTTGAATATACAACAAAATGTGTAATAATTAAAGAAGTAATTTGCATAAATAAATTTTGGTTATCTAAATTCCATATAATCTCAACATTAATTTTTATCTAAAACCATAATCTAGCTAGCAAGTAATCAAGTGGACCTTGCAATAATTAAATATGTTGTATTTCATTAGAACTACAATAGATGTTTAACTAAAATATTTTAATTCATAATTAATATTATTAGGGTTAACACTAAATATTAAATATACTTAGCATTGCATTGTTTAAAATAAAGTTTGTCAAATTTAGAGATAAGTTAAAATAAAAATGGATTTAAATGGGCTAATTAATTAAACATAACTTTTATGAAGAGGGTTATATGAAAAGATATAGTGGATTCTGAGTGTGAGCATGAATCAATAAGTGGTGTATGTGAGAGTGAGTGCAACTAGAAGCGAGTGTAAGTGTAAGTTAAAAGTGAGTGTAGTCATAAGTGAGTGCCAGTGCAAGCATGAACCAAGAGTGAGGGCAGCCAAAATCAAGTGTAAGCACGATTCAGGATCAAGGAGGAAGTGTGATCAAGAAACAAGAAGTAGAAAGCAAAGTGTGATGAAGGAACAAGTACCACTTCTTGTTCCAAATTTTTAAGAAATTTAAAGGATTCATTTGAAGAAAATATAGGAAGTAGAAAGCAAAGTGTGATCTAGTTGAAGAAAATATCATGTGATCTACAAGGAAGAGTGAACTAAGAGGTAGTTTGGAATATGAAAAATATAGCTTTGGTTTATAATATGGATGATCTACAAGTTGAGTCTGATTAAGTTTTGGTAGGAAACTCCAAGGAAGGTGTTTTAATGGTGTGTAGGTCATAGGGAATCTACAAAGTAGGATTTTTTATGTAAGGATACATTCATGGTTAAATATGGTGAAAGGAAATATCAAAGGAGTGAAGACATAGTTCAATTTAATATTGAAGTAAATAAAAATCATCGTTCTATATATCTTGGTAGACCTAATGATGGTCCAAGGAGAAATGAACTTAGTGGGAAAGTTTATTGGTGTTCGACTAGATTTAGACACTAGGTCACATGGAGATAATGGCATTGCCTAAAGGGTTCTTCGTGATCAAAATAATTTGTAAAGAGGGTGTAGATCACATCCTATGGGGAGGCCCATGGTTTTTTGGATGTTGAAGTTTATTTTCTATGAAAATAGGGACCTAAATTTGACCTGGAGAATTAGGGCATTCATCAAGCTCCTATTTGGGTTAGATTTTCAGGTTTATCCTTCCACTTTTGGTATGAGGAAGTGCTAATAGATTTTTCTAAAGAGGTTTGTAGTATGATTATGATTGATATTTCAATGTTTGCAAAGTTGAGGTTGGTGTATGTTAGGATATGTATGAATTTTGACCTAGAAAAGGAACTCCCCAACTGAATAGAACTCATTTCTAAACATAAAATCTAGGTGTCGTCTATCAAATATTAGAACATACCATCAAGATGTGATTATTGTAAGAAACGAGGGCATTCAATAAATTTATGCCCTAATGAGAATAAGGATAACAACCCTTGAAAAGTATGGCAAAGGAAGGAGGTTTCAAATTTGATATCCAAATAGGTGGGAGATCTAGTAATTCCACTAGAGAATAAATCAAATTAGGTTGAGGTCCAATAAAACCCTATCAAATACTCAGAGACCCAAATGATATAGAAATGGGAAATTCTACAAGAAGTGATTCAATTTAAAATCATAGATAAAAATTTATTTATCATTATTAAAGAATATTTTTAAACCTAGGAACCCTCTTATGACAAACCTAAATTTGTGAACTTGAACTCCTTTTGCAATTATTTTAAAATCTAATGGTTGAAGTAGATTATGACATATAGAATAAGGAAACTAATTAGAAAAACATGATCAGGAATCAAATAGAGAAACCTTATAATAAGGATGAGATTTTTATGATAGAAATGCCTTACTAGAAGGAGAAAAATTAGAATGGAGAGATATTTAAGCATATACCAGAATAGGAAATGGGTATAGAGGAAAGGGAGCCTTTAGAGGATATAGATATAGAAAATTTGAAGAGGATTTGAAGTTATTAACTCTCTTAAAACATGCCAAGAAAAAAATATATGTGGGTTGTTCTGTGTCTAGAGGAAGGCAAAAAAATAGAGTAGTTAGATCTAGAGAGGCAACAAAACAAGTTATAGATAATACTCAAAAGGTTTTAGATTTGGGTGGGGGGAATAACCCGCCAAAATATAAGAAATACTTTTTCTATCTTGGAACAACAAGGATATGAATTCCCCTACAAAACATTAGGCAATATGGGAATTTGAGAGAATAATATAAAATCGACATCTTCTTGATTCAAGAGACTAATATTGATGAGCATAATTTTTAATTAGTTAAAATTACCCTTTGGAAGGAAGTGAATATTGTGGGAAGTTCAACAATGGGGGCCTCTGGAGGTGTATGGACTCTATGAGACCTTACAATATTTGATGGTCAATGTACTCAAAGGAATTAAAGGTGTGTGTTTGTCCTCTTGACCTATAAAATTAAAAACATTTCTTGGGTTGTTTCCATTGTGTATGCCCCAAACACTAGGGAAGAAAGAAAAAAGGTATGGGAGCTCCTTAGTAATATTCATGAGGTGTCTCAGTGGCCGTGGATAGTTTCTATATATTTTAACACACCCTTGTATCCTAGTGACAAGAAGGATGGTTTTTTGGATTATGATTTTATCTCTAAATGTGAATTGATAGATTTTGATATAAAAGGGGGTTGAATACACCTAATCTAATAGGAGGTTAGGAATCAACTGCATTCAAATTATATTGGATAGACTATTAGCATCCTAGTCTTGGTTAACTCACTATGATAACTATTATATCAAAGTCCTCCCAAATATTGTATTTGATCATTCACCACTAGTTTTGAAAGCATTGGAGGGGAGAAGAGTTAAAGGTAGTCCCTTAAAATATGAGTTAATTTGAATGTTACATATTTCTTTAGCTCAAAATATTTCATAATGGTGGGACATTCATATTAGGGGATCCAAAATATTCCATGTCTCTTAGAATATTAAAAATGTTAATAAAAATGTAAAGGTTTGGAACAAGGAGATGTTTGGTCATTTTAAAAAGAAAAAGTAATCTAAATGCTATCATGCAAAAGGTGGAAGAGCAAATTAAGAATTGGGGGTGCTCAAAGGAATTAGATATAAATGAAAAGGTCATTTTCTCTAAGATCCATAGTTTATTAGCCCAATAAGAAGTCCATTGGAGATAGAAATATAGGGTTTTATGGCTCAAATAAGGAGATCAAAATAACTAGAGTTTTCATCTCATATCTATTAGATATTGGGCATATAATAGAATTATAATATTGAAAATAGAAGAGGGTATGTAAATAAAAGAGAAAGAGGACAATGAATAAAAAGTGGTTTCTTTTTTTCAAAATATCCTCAGCATGGAAGATGTAATAAATTCTAAATCAGTTAATAAATTATTGAATAATATTCTCCAAGTGGTGAATAGTGAAATATAACATTTTTTGGATAGTCCTTTCTCATGGGAGGAAGTGTATAGTATAGTTTTTTATCATGTAGAAGGATAAAGCCCTAGGCATAGATGGTTTTCCAAATGGTTTCTTTCAGACTTATTAGGAGACTATTAAGAATGATATGTTAGAGGCTTTGCCGAAATTTCAACAAGAGAAAACAATTCTCAAGGAATGAAATTCTACATTCCTGGTTTTGATTTTAAAAAAGCAAGGAGTAGACATAGCGGAAGATTTTTTTCCATTAACCTATGCAATTTCATTTATAAAAATTTGATAAAGGTTCTAGCCAATATACTGAAGAGTATTTAACCTAAGATTATCTCCCCCCAACAAAGTGGTTTTGTTAAACAAAGGTAGATATTGGATGGGATAATAATTGTTCATGAGGTCCTATACTCTATGAGGATGAGATCATTAGAAGACATGTTATTGAATATGGATACAAATAAATCCTATGACAAAGTCTCTTGGGAGTTTCCACATAAAGTGCTATAGTTTTATTTTTTTCGGGACAAATTGGAGGCTTTGGATTATGGTTTGCATCTCCATTCCTCAATATTTAGATATAGTATATGGATAAATAGTAGGTTTATTTCCAAGTAAAATAGGCCTAAGAAAATGTGGTCCTATATTGTCTTATCTATTCTTAATTGTGGTTGAGGCACTGTGAAGAAGCTTAACTACAATAAAATATGTAACCTTGATTAAAGGAATTTTACCAACATCATCCATAGATATAATTACTCATTAGCAATTTTTTGACGATACCTTAATATTATTGGATTCATAGGTAATGGAATCTAGGAATACCAACGTCAAAAAAATTACTTCTTGAAAAGTAAATTGTTTTTTTTTGACACTCCCCAACTTAGACAAAACAAAATTACAAGAACTTTTAGCTATCGAGTGGACAAATTTCTCACTGTATATTTGTAAATACTTGTTGTGGCTGATCCACAACACACCCCAAAATTGGGGACCCACCTTTTTTGCATGCTTTCAAAGAAGATCTCAGTGACCCAGATGATAAAAATCAAGAAAAGTGGGCAAAATTGCACAAGGATAAAAAGTGTCGCGATATCGCGACATGTCGCGCCATCGCTGCCAAAAAATGAAAATTGTCGCGATTTCGCGACGTGTTGCTCTGTCGCGGCCGAAAATGAAAAAGTGTCACGAAATCGTGACATGTTGCTCCGTCGCGGCCGAAAATGAAAAAGTGTCGCGAAATCGCGACATGTTGCTCCGTCGCGGCCCAGAGAGGAGAGAGAAAGATAGAATGGAAAATTGTCGCAAAATCGTGACATGTCGCAAAATCATGGTCAAAATAGTCAAATGGGGCACAAAGCAGAAAGGCGTAGCGATATCGCGACAAAAATCAGCAAAGGGGCATGAAGCAGAAAGGCGTAGCGATATCGCGACAAAAATCAGCAAAGGGGCACGAAGCAGAAAGGTGTAGCGATATCGCGACAAAAAATCAGCAAAGGGGCACAAAGCAGAAAGGCGTAGCGATATCGCGACAAAAATTAGCAAAGGGGCACGAAGCAGAAAAGCGTAGCGATTTCGCGACAGGTTGCGGCCAAAAGCGTACCAAGTAAAAAACATCACGATTTCGCGACAGGTTGCGGCCAAAAGCGTACCGAGTGAAAAACATCATGATTTCGTGACGGGTTGCAGCTGAAGGCATACCAAGTGAAAAAGCGTCATGATTTCACGACAGAAAGCCGCAGGATAGCTCCGAATGAAAAAGCGTCACGATTTCGAGACAGGAAGCAACCGAGGCGTACGGAGATGAAAAACATCACGATTTCATGACAGGTTGCGCCCTCATAGCTCGAAACAGAAAAACATCACGATTTCGTGACAGGTTGCATTGGCAAGGCTGCTGGCAAGAAAATGTCGTGATATCGCGACATGTCACGTTTTCGCGGTGAAAGCAAAGGAACAAAGCTGCATGCATAAAAATGTCATGATTTACATGGGGCCATTACAGAATGTGCATAGGAAGCACGAAACACGTGGCATACAGGTGTCAGGGTTACAGAAGCGTTACATGTCAACAGAAAATATCGAACGTTTCGGTCTCGAACATGAATTCAAAGCAACAAAAAGGTGAGAATACAAAATGATGCATTCTGGGAGGTGAAACAAAGTGACGCAGGGCGAAGCAGAGAGCCACGCCAGATAGTATAAAATCAGAAGCACAGATTGATACGAGGGTTGGAAATTGCTGCTAGCAGAGTTGTAGAGCCAAAGGCGACCAGCCATTCTGGGCTTGTTGTTGGAGCAATTTCCTTCACTTGTTCTGGATTTGTTAAACTTGGAACATTCTGTCATTGTAATTGATACATTTATTCTAATACAGAAATATAGAGAGTTGCATCTCACTGGCAAGAAAGGAGGAGTTATTTTTGCATGTAGAGATTGAATGTTTATCTTTCCTTTTTAGATTTTAGGTTTATAGATGAAGTTTAATGCGAGTTCTCTCGGTTGCTTCATGCGAATGCCTAAATCTGAAAATTTATAGCTAAGACCCTAGAAACCAGCACCTAGCTTATCTAGATTGTGCGAGTTTGCAGGTTCAATAGGTTAGGTTGTGTGTAGAAACCTCATTATCTTCGGTTTTGCCAAATCGATCGTAGCACTCTGAGCGTAGCTTAGTTCATTCTTTTTGTTTTATTTTCTTTTCTTTTCAGTTCTTTATTTCACGCATTTAATCACCCTCATTTAAAATAGGAAAATGTGAAAGAACTGCCAAAACCCGAAATCAAAATAGATTTGTCATAAAGATTAATTCACCGAGAGTCCATTGTAATTTTAGAATAGAATAAACCAGAGTGCCCCTTATTAACATTCACTTGTAGCACTAAGGTATTCCAAGCATTTAAATTAAACAGCATCATTGATATAAAAAGGATAACATAAAAGGAACCTTGGAGAAATTATCTGTGTAATTTCTTTGCAAGTAGAGGATTTGGGACTCGGATCCTACCGGAGAGTATGTTTTCACGACTGGGTGAAAACACCACTCAAAAGATTGGTGCTAGAAGGAGGGTGCTGAATGGTTTACTTTATTTTTATTTTCATACATAAGTAATATCTTTTTGATTCGATTTTGAAATCATCTCTTAAATCTCACAAACGACTAAACTACAACATTTGTTTTTCTGTTGTAGGTTTTCTTGGAGATAACCGAGGGTTTCATCAGGCAGGCTGGACCCACCGTGTCGTATTGCGACTAGGTCCCAAACAACCGGGGAAACCATATTCCATGACCTTACACTCATTGGTACTCCCAAGAATAAAACCAAGCAAGTTGTAAGCTTACCAGTCACAAAAGACCTTTTTGCTCCAGGAACATCGAGTGGACCTACACCGAGTAATATCGAGTTGCCACTAGTGTACCTATTATCGGTAATATTTCCACTTGCTCTTGTAGGGTTGTCCTCATCGATTTTGAGTCAAATGGCTCAACCTCCAGCAGCTCCTTGGTATGGAGCTAATAATATTCCTTTGAACATTGCAGGGGATATCCATGAAATCCCTAAGAACATAGAAATATTTTTGCCTAAATACAAACCAGATGGCCCAAGAACTGCAGAAGAACATATCCAAGCCTATAGGGATGTTTTAATAAGGCTACAAGTCCAACATGAGGATGTGGCTTGCAGACTTTTCCCCATGAGCTTAGATCCAATAGCATATGAATGGTATATATGCTTGCCTACTGGTTCAATCACTTCATGGGCGCAAATGGAGAACGCCTTTGTTAATCAATTTAGGTCACCTTTGGATCCCGCGACCATCTACAATCAGTTTATTACATGCAAAAGGGGCCAGGGTGAACCTATCAGAACCTTTAATCATAAATTCCAAAAATGCTATAATAGAGCAGTTCGGCATTTTGCCATAGATCCCGCAGTGGCCTTGCAAATATATTTTGGGGCATTGGATCCCATGACAGCCATGTTTGCGAGACGAAATCCTCAAGTTACCACGCTCGCTCTAGCCTACAATGAAGCCATGACCATCGAGCAGCAAATGACACCACAGGGCTACGGATTTCCCTAGATGCCTATGATGGGACAATATGCTCCATATGGTCAAGCTCCCTTGGCAAATCAGATCATGGCACCACAAATGCCAAGCATGAATGCCTTCCCATACCAACAACCGTATCCACCAGCACTGCGTATGCACCCATTCCAATCCAACCAATCACATCCATTCCACCTGTTCCCGCATTTTTGCAAAATAGTCAATCGACTATGCAAGGAACCAGCCAAGTTAATTCTCAGGCTATAGTTCCTTTCCCAAATCCAACTCCGATTCAAAGTGTCAATCCATACGGGAATCAAATTCCTCAAAACCTGACCCAAATGTTGAATCAAGACCCCACCAATTATGCAAATCCAACGGGGGTTAACAACAATGTGATTCCATCGAAGGAGATTTATTCGGAGGTCGAAGAGCTCAAGAAGATAGTTCACAAACTGAGCAATGACATGGTTCAAAAATAGAAGTATGAATCCCATGCCCCTCACTCAAATCAAAATTTTAACAATAGAGGGAGACATTGGAACACAAAGCCAAACAATGGGGGAGTACCCGCTCCCATTGCTAATCAACTAGATACTTCTGTAGGACCTAGTCAATCCAATTCCCTTTTGAATCTTTCCGATCTGGCATGGGAAAAGGGGTGTAGGTTGCACAACACAAAAGAACACAATGAGAGGAATTGTCCTAAAATTGCTAGATACACTCATTGTCTTCAGGCCCAAGTTGATGATTTGGAACTGGTATCAAATGAGGGTCCATCGCAACATCAGGATGATAACATTATGGTGGTGGAAACTTTGTATCGTCAAGAAGGTGAGAGTGAGGAAGAAGAAGACGAAATTTTGGAACAGGAGGTGCAAGCTTTTCGAGATTTTAGAAAGGGGAATCATGGATACCATTTGAGAAGTAAATCTAAAGCCCCTAAAACCTCATCAACACCTCCAAATAACTCTATCCTCCCTCCAAATACTAAGGCAGATAATAATCCTCCTCCTCCACTCAGAAGAGAAATGTCTAATGACGTGCAAAAGACAGTCAAATTCGAAAAACCAAACTATGACATAGTGGAGGATCTAAAGAAGTCCAAATCTAGCCTTTCATTCTTGGACGCGGCTAGATTGCCTGGCCAAAAGGAGGCGTTGATAAAGGCTCTGAACTCACCTGATCAAATGTGGAAGGGAAAAGGAGTTGAGTCCCATCTGATTTTACGAAAGGAGAGACGGGATGTCCCGCCATTCTTATTGACTCTGAGAATTGCGGGTAAGAATTTGCATAACTGTTTGGTGGACACGGGTGCCACGAGCAACCTCATGCCTTCGAAGATATGTCAAATGCTAGGTCTGCAACCTGTTTCATCCAAATGCAAGGTTTTGCAATTGGACCGATCAGAGGTAAATGTGGTAGGGACCCTATATGATGTCAAAATTCAATTAAATTTTGAACCCAGGGTCCAGCAGGTTGTCGACATCCTAGTTGTTAACATCCCAAGTAGATATGGAATGCTACTTGCAAGGGATTGGATGAAAAATCTGAATGGCTATTTTTCAACAGACTGCTCACATATGTGGCTACCCTGGAAAGGAATTGCAAATCAAATCAGAGTGGAAAATGAACCGAGGCTTAAAGAAATCATAACAAAATTTAACAAGTCGAATGAAGTTCAGTTTTTGAGCCAGAACTGGGGGTTTATGCACTTGACATTGAGGAAGCTACTGAAGAGCCTAAAAAGGAAACATGTCATGGTGGCTCTTTTGAGGAAAATGATTGCACATGGTTGCTCAGGTTTGATGGATCCAAATCTAGACAGGGAGCGGGAGCTGGAGTCGAGCTCACTTGGTCCAGGAGGTAAACCATTATTGGCTGCCTATAGATTGCAATTTCCTTGCACAAACAATGTGGCAGAATACGAAGCATTGATCTTTGGTTTACGTCTAGCATTGAGCAAACAAGTTAAATGCTTGAAAGTATTGGGAGATTCTGAACTAGTTGTCAAGCAGATTAAAGGACAGTATACATGTCGTGACAGGAGACTGAGCCTTTATAGAACTAGGGTTATGGACCTCATTGAGGAATTCGACGCGTTCAATATAGCCCTTATTTCTAGAAAAGGAAACCGAATAGCAGACTCTCTTGCAGTCACCGTGGGCATGTTAAATCCAGTGGACATAAAAAGGTGTAAAAAGTTCTCCATTGAATTGGTTCCTTGTCCATCAATACCCGATAATGTCAAGAATTTCTAGGTTTTTGAAAATGACAGACACATCTTCAAATTTGTCACGAACTCGGGTATTTTTGAAAATCAGGTGATTGATGAGGAGCAAAGGTGGCAAGATGAAACAGAAAACGAGAGTGAAACCGCATGTCAATCCAACAAAATACCTAAAGACGTGGTTTCATTAGAGAAAATGTTCGACATGGGATACAAGACCAGAAAAGGAAAAAGGGTCCCACTCCCCAAAGATGCATGTGATTCAATTAATTTAGGGAGTACAGACAATCCAAAGGAAGTGTACATTGCAAAGGCATGTACAGCTGAAGAAAGGAGCAACATAATACAGGCATTGAAGCATTACATGGATTGCATTGCTTGGAATTACAATGAGCTGAAAACATACAACCAAGACATCATCACACATACCATCCCTCTAAAGTCGGACTCCAAGCCTTTTAGGCAAAGACAATGAGTTGTTAACCCGCTATTGGAGCCCTTAATAGAAAAGGAGGTCAAAATATTATTGGAAGCGAAGATCATATTTCCTGTTAGGCACTCAACCTGGGTTGCTAACCTCGTTCCAATAAGAAAAAAGAGTGGAGAGATTAGGTTGTGCATAGATTTTCGAAATCTTAATAAAGCCTCTCAAAAGGATAATTATCCATTGCCATCAATTGATGAAATTCTACAAACGGTAAATGGATCTGAAATGATGTCTTTTCTTGATGGGTATTCTGGATACAACCAAATTCTTATACATCCAAATGACAGGATGAAAACAACCTTCACCACCAAGTGGGGGACATTTGCCTACAAGAGAATGTCGTTTGGACTGTTAAATGCTGGTGCAACATTTCAACGCGCCATGGACTATGCATTCAAAGGGCTTATAGGCAAATGTATCATTGTATATGTGGATGATATTCCAGTATTCTCAAAGAAAAGAGAAGACCATGTCAAAGATTTGAAGAAAGTGCTTCAAAGATGCAGAGAACATGGAATTTCCTTAAATCCCAAAAAGTGCATTTTTGGAGTAACAGAAGGAAAATTGCTTGGTCACATCATTTCAAAAGAGGGCATATCCATTGACCCAGAAAGGATACAAGCTATCCAAAACTTGCCTCTCTCGGGTAGTAAAAAAGAATTGAGATCTTTCTTTGGGCAGGTTAATTTTGTGAGGAAGTTTATCTCAAGCTTTGCTGAGATAGCCAAGCCTCTGAACAAAATGCTCAAAAAGGATGTAGATGTGAGATGGAACGAGGAAAGTAGGGTGGCCTTTCAGAACATCAAAGATGCCATTTCCAGAGCCCCTGTCCTCATAAGTCCAGACTATTCTAAGCCTTTCTATATTTATGCTTTCGCATCAGAACACTCTTTTGCGAGTGTCTTGACCTAGAAAGGTGAGGATAGTGCAGAAAACCCCATAGCATTTTTAAGTGCCCCTCTAAAAGATGCTCAATTAAGGTATTCCATCCTTGATAAGCAGATGTACGCACTTTTTAAAATGGTAAAAAAATTTAGACATTACATTGTGCACAAGCGAGGTTATTGCCATCGTGCCCGACCTCGCTTGTTAAGACCATGTTTTTACAGAACGAACTAGGTGAGAAAAGAGGGAAATGGATTTCCACCATCCAAGAATTTGATCTCGAAATCCAACCTATGAAACTAGTTCGAGGACAGGGACTGGTGAAGGCGATCGCTGAGAATAATCCGCAAATGACATGCCAACATTCGAATATAGAATACATTTCTAAGGATGACTGGTATGTTGACATTGTGCAATTTTTATTGAATGGTAAGTGTCCTTCTAATCTGAATTCAACTCAAAGAAGAGCTTTAAGGCTTAAGTATGTCAATTATTTGATGAAATCTGGTGTTCTTTACAGGAAAAATCATGAAGGGATCTACCTGAGATGCTTGAACAAAGAAGAAGTAGCTAAGGTGTTGCAAGAATTTCATGGGAAACATGGAACTGGTCATGGTGCGGCAAATGCTACAGCGCATCAAATCCTGAGGGCAGGATACTACTGGCCCCACATTTTCAAAGATGCACATGCCCATGTACGATCATGTCACATTTGTCAAGTGGCCGCCAATAGAGAAAGAAATGCAGCCATGCCATTACAACCTGTAGTTGAAATGAGACCATTTGCACAATGGGGACTAGATTTCATTGGGGTTATTAACCCAAATTCTTCTATTCCCATAAATTCATACTGACAACTACAGATTCATTGTACAAGGTGGACAGAAGCAATTCCAACAAAACATGCCACCACGGACGTTGTAATAAGATTCCTTGAGGACCACATTATAACAAGATTCGGAATGCCCGATTCTATTGTCAGTGACAATGGTAAAGCTTTTATTTCTACGCAATTTGCAGATTGGGCATATGACAACAAAGTGAGTTTAAAGTTTGCATCTAACTATTATCCTCAAGGAAATGGTTTGGCCGAATCTTCAAATAAAAATTTGTTGAATATCATTAAGAAATTGCTGGAAAAGAACCCTCGGGATTGGCACAGCCAATTAAAGTTTGCCCTTTGGGCAGATAGGACTAGAGTAAAAGAATCCATAGGGAATACTCCCTATCATTTGGTCTATGGGCAAGACCCGATATTTCCTGCAAATTTGAAGTTGCAAACCTTGCATTTCATACAAGAGTACTTGGGGACAGATGATCAAGTTGAGGCCAGGTTAAGTCATTTGTCTGCACCTTGATGAAAAGAGGGAAGAAGCCATGAATCACATGAATAAACACCAGGAAGTTATCAAGAGATGGTTTGACAGAAGGGCTAAAATTAAGTCCTTCAGAATTTCAGATTTGGTATTACTATGGGACAAAAGACATGAGGAAAAAGGGAATCATCAAAAGTTTGATTGTCTTTGGTTAGGCCCTTATCAGATTTCAAAAATTCTCGAGAAAAATACCTTCAGGCTAAAAAATTTAGAGGGGAAGGATTTGATGTTACCGGTTAATGGGCGTGTGTTAAAGCATTATTTTAGTCCTTAGGTCGTAAGAGATTGATGTTATTCTTTTCGGTTTTGGTGGGGTTTTTCATATTTTGTTTTCATTGTTTAGGATTGTTAGTCTAGTTAGGATTTAGGTTGTGGGTGTGATTTCAATTGACATGCTTTGTTGTTTTTATAAAAAATAATAATAATAAATAAATAATAAAATAAATTAAAAAAAAAATAAAAAATAAAAAAAAAAATTGAGATGTCAACTTATGCTTAAGACTAGGAGAATATGAAATATTGGAATTGTCTTGTAAAAGCTCCACAAGTAACACAAACATTTTAAGTTATATCGTTTGAAACTTGTGATGCATGAAGTAGTCAGTTTTGTATGGCAAATATTTCATCTGCAATTCAAGAGATAATGCATTCATGTTACATCTCACTTTACATATACATTCCATCTTAGTTGCATATGCATCTTAGGTACAAATCATTAAAGTGTGTCAAATCCTCTTAGGGTTGTGCTATAACATAAATGTGAAAAAAATCCTAAGGTTGGAAACTGAGCCTCATGATATCTAGAACTAAGCACATCTTATACACATTAAAAAGGATCTTGAGCAAAATGATCAAAACCTAACTTGGAAGAAAAGGTTGGGTGAAAGAAGTATTTCAGGTCTATCCTATTATGCAACATGATCCTTAAAACAGTGGTTTTGACCACTTCCATAAAGCTTAAAGCCTAAAATCAGAGTAGTAAGGATAGGGCTAAATCCTCATCGAACTTAGGTTGAGGATCCAACTCCCCAAAGCTTTGATTTGACCTACATGGAGTAGTAAGGATAGGGCATAAATTCTCATCTCGCTTAGGTTGAGAATCTGATTCCCCAAAGCTCCTATGTCTCATTTCATAATAAATCTTGGATTGGAAGGATCGTACTACTTGTCCTCTCGCAAAGGATGGGTAGTCATCCCCAAGGTCTAAGCAATAAAATTAATATTTTCCATTTTTATCCAAAGCTTGGATTGGAAGGATCGTACTACATGTCCCTAGCAAGGATGGGTAGTCATCCCCAAGGTCCAAGAAGTAAAAAATTAATTTTTCCCATCTCATATTTATATTGGATTGGAAGGATCGTACTACTTGTCCTCCGCAAAGGATGGGTAGTCATCCCCAAGGTCCAAAGAAATGAAGGTAAGTCTTGGATTATGGGGTTAGGTATGCCCATGCATGGCAACATGTCTTGTCTAAAAAACAAGACCATTGTTTGTTCAAAGGGTTAGACTAGCATGACCATTTCTTCCATAATTGGTTAAATTATTTTGCTCAAAGTGAGGTAATGAATTCCAAATCAGAATAGTAAGGATAGGGTTAAACTCCCATCTCGGTTAGGTTGGGAGTTTGATTCCCCAAAGTTCTGATTTCACGTTCACTTGCACATGGGTTCAAGATAGTAGGGACTCATAACCAACTTTGGGATATAATAAAGCAATTCATTAGTGGATCCTAAGAGGGTTTGGTAATCTTGAATGTTTGTGCATGACACTAGAAATTCTAGGCCTTTACAAGGGCAAAATCTCTAAGCATAGTTATCAGGTCACACAAATCATTCACAATCTCACATATGCATTCATGTAAAACTAACAACGGAATGTTGATCAATTTCAAACGATAGGGAATGAAATTCATTGCACACACCGAGCTAATACTTGATGATTCTGATGATTCATGTACTTCTGATCTTTGGGCATTTGTTTATATTGCTTATGTGCTAACACATGTTTTTGAGTTTGTATACTTCCAGGTTGGGTTCTCACTAAAATGCTCAAGAGCATTTGACAGCAGAGTCGCCATTTGTTGTGGCTGATCCACAACACACCCCAAAATTGGGGACCCACATTTTTTGCATGCTTTCAAAGAAGATCTCAGTGACCCAGATGCTAAAAATCAAGAAAAGGGAGCAAAATTGCACAAGGATAGAAAAGTGTCACGATATCGCGACATGTCGCGCCATCGCTGCCGAAAAATGAAAAAGTGTCGCGAATTCGTGACGTGTTGCTCTGTCGCGGCCGAAAATGAAAAAGTGTCACGAAATCGTGACATGTTGCTCCGTCGCGGCCGAAAATGAAAAAGTGTCACGAAATCGTGACATGTTGCTCCGTCGCGGCCCAGAGAGGAGAGAGAAAGATAGAATGGAAAATTGTCGCGAAATCGTGACATGTCGCAAAATCGTGATCAAAACAGTCAAACGGGGCACGAAGCAGAAAGGCGTAGCGATATCGTGACAAAAATCAGCAAAGGGGCACGAAGCAGAAAGGCATAGCGATATCGCGACAAAAATCAGCAAAGGGGCACGAAGCAGAAAGGCGTAGCGATATCGCGACAAAAAATCAGCAAAGGGGCACGAAGCAGAAAGGCGTAGCGATATCGCGACAAAAATCAGCAAAGGGGCATGAAGCAGAAAAGCGTAGCAATTTCGCGACAGGTTGCGGCCAAAAGCGTACCAAGTAAAAAACGTCGCGATTTCGTGACAGGTTGCGGCCAAAAGCGTACCAAGTGAAAAACATCGCGATTTTGCGACGGGTTGCAGCCGAAGGCATACCAAGTGAAAAAGCGTCGCGATTTCGCGACAGAAAGCCGCAGGATAGCTCCGAATGAAAAAGCGTCACGATTTCACGACAGGAAGCAGCCAAGGCGTACGAAGATGAAAAATGTCACGATTTCATGACAGGTTGCGCCCTCACAGCTCAAAACAGAAAAACGTCACGATTTCGTGACAGGTTGCATTGGCAAGGCTGCTGGCAAGAAAATGTCGCGATATCGCGACATGTCACGTTTTCGCGATGAAAGCAAAGGAACAAAGCTGCATGCATAAAAACATCACGATTTACATGGGGCCATTACAGAATGTGCATAGGAAGCGCAAAACACGTGGCATACAGGTGTCAGGGTTACAGAAGCGTTACATGTCAGCAGAAAATATCGAACGTTTCGGTCTCGAACATAAATTCAAAAGCAACGAAAAGGCGGGAATACGAAATGATGCATTATGGGAGGTGAAACGAAGTGACGCAGGGCAAAACGTAGAGCCACGCCAGACAGTATAAAATCAGAAGCGCAGATTGATATGAGGGTTGGAAATTGCTGCTAGCAGAGTTGTAGAGCCAAAGGCGACCAGCCATTCTGGGCCTGTTGTTGGAGCAATTTCCTTCACTTGTTCTGGATTTGTTAAACCTGGAACATTCTGTCATTGTAATTGATACATTTATTCTAATACAGAATTACAGAGAGTTGCATCTCACTGGCAAGAAAGGAGGAGTTATTTTTGCATGCAGAGATTGAATGTTTATCTTTCCTTTTTCAGATTTTAGGTTTATAGATGAGGTTTAATGCGAGTTCTCTCGGTTGCTTCATGCGAATGCCTAAATCTGAAAATTTATAGCTAAGACCCTAGAAACCAGCACCTGGCTTATCTGGATTGTGCGAGTTTGCAGGTTCAATAGGTTAGGTTGTGTGTAGAAACCTCATTATCTTCGGTTTTTCCAAATCGAGATCGTAGCACTCTGAGTGTAGCTTAGTTCATTCTTTTTGTTTTATTTTATTTTTCTTTTCAGTTCTTTATTTCACGCATTTAATTACCCTCATTTAAAATAGGAAAATGTGAAAGAACTGCCAAAACCCGAAATCAAAATAGATTTGTCATAAAGATTAATTCACCGAGAGTCCATTGTAATTTTAGAATAGAATAAACTAGAGTGCCCCTTGTTAACATTCACTTGCAGCACTAAGGTATTCCTAGCATTTAAATTAAACAACATCATTGGTATAAAAAGGATAACATAAAAGGAACCTTGGAGAAATTATCTGTGTAATTTCTTTGCAAGTAGAGGATTTGGGACTCGGATCCTACCGGAGAGTATGTTTTCACGACTGGGTGAAAACACCACTCAAAAATACTTATTTTTTTAGGTAGAATGAAAGGAGAATACTAATACTTAGTGATAGATATATTTAATAGAAATATTGCAATATGAAAAGGCTCTTCCATTACTCAAGTAGGAAAATTATAGCCATTGAGGGAAACCCTCCAAAACTTGCCCATTTTTATAATGTCTTTATTTAAAATCCTAAAGTTGATGGCTAAGAAATTGGAGTGAATGTAGAGGAACATTCTTTGGACTATTGTAGAAGAGAAATAGAGGATTATCTTGGTCGTATGGAAGAAAGTTTGCAGGCCTAAGTGAGAAGGAGTTCTAGGCATTAGAAAAGTGAAGCAAATGAATGGATATTTAATGGAAAAAGTGGGGTGGTGGAAATTATTGAACATGATCAATGTTGGACTCAGATCTTCTATAAAAATATCTTGAAAAGAGAATACCCTTTTCTTATAGCTTAAATCCACCTTTAGGACCGTCTTTGTGGAATGAGTTGATCAAAACAAATAATCTCTTATGGAATATTTTAACATGGTAAGTGGGAATATGTGATAAGATATGATTATAGGAGGATGCATGGCTTATAGAAAGGCCTTTAATTTTTAATTATTACTAGAGGTGCATCATTTTCTCCTTAAAGCAAAAATATATAAATATGGTTTAGGAGTACATCAAGGAGGAAGATAATTGTAGAGTGTGGCACATGTTGCAGTTGCAAGGAGTTGATACAATTATGTAAAGTAGGCTTTATTATCTTAATGTAAGTTTACAATATTACTAGTTGTAGATCTATAAGGATAGGATAGGTTTTTTTGGTGTCCTAATACTAAAGGACTATTTACTATTAACTCAGATTTTTCCTTTGAAATGGATAAGGAGAATCATAATTTTACCTCACATAGAGTTTGGAATAAAATATCCTACTAAAGGTGCCTTTTCTTCTTTTTTTTTTTTTGAAAATTTTGAAAAAACTTGTATTAAAACAAAGGTCAATTACAATAAGGGAAGAGACTCTTCCCAGCCGAATTCATAGAGAACACATGCTTACAATAGTAGAAGAAGATTTGCAATGGAGCCAAATCTCCTGAACCATTAACTATCTAGCAGGGGGGTCGACATGGACATTTGATGTATCTTGTCACAAAATCACGACACTATTCTTCTCCTTAGGCCGCACACATGCAACATGTCGTAATATCGCGACACCTTTCCCCTTTGGCCGCAAAAAAGTAACATGTCACGATATCGCGACAGTTTCCTCCTTTGGCCGCAAAAATTCAACAAGTCGCGATATCGCGACACTTTTCTCCTTTGGGCACGAAAGTGCAACATGTCGCGATATCGCGACACTTTTTCTCTCTTGACCACGATGAACCAACATGTCGTGATATCGTGACACCTTTTTTCCTTTGGCTGCGAAAATGCAACATGTCACGATATCGTGACACCATTTCTCCTTTGGTCACGAAAATGCAACATGTCGCGATATCACAACACCTTTTCTCCTTTGGCCGCGAAAATGCAACATGTCGCGATATCGCGACACCTTTTCTCTCTTGGCCGCGAAAATGCAACATGTCACGATATCATGACACCTTTTCTCCTTTGGCCACAAAAATGCAACATGTTGCGATATCGCGACACCTTTTGTCCCTTGGCCGTGAAAATGCAGCATGTCGCGATATCGCGACACCTTTTCTCCCTTAGCCACGAAAAAGCAACATGTGATATCGTGACACCTTTCCTCCCTTGGCCGTGACAAAGCAACATGTCATGATATCGCGACAACTTTCCACCCTTGGCCTCGACGAAGCAACATGTCACGAAATCACGACAACTTTCCACCCTTGGCCATGACGAAGTGACATGTCGCGATATCATGACAACTTTCTGCCCTTGATCGCAACGATGCAACATGTCGTGATATCGCAACAACTTTCCTCCAGTGACCGCGATGATGCAACATGTCGCGATATCACGACAACTTTCCTCCAGTGACCGCGATGGTGCAACATGTTGCGATATCGTGACAACTTTCCACCCTTGGCCATGAAAAACTAATTTATAGTGGAAAACACCCCTTTCAAGGTGCCACTTTCAACAGTTTGGGCATAGGAGGAATGGAGCCTTGTCGGCCTCTACCATCACATAGGACATTCTAACTATACCATATATCTGCAGGATGGAGACAAGGGGAATGGAACCTGGGTTGGCCTCTACCAGCACCCAGGGCATTTACCACTGCACCACAACAAGCAGATAACACATAGCACACAAACCGCTAGGCCAAAGATGCCTATGCTCCTTTTCTTCTTTTGTTAGAATTGTAAAATTGGGTATTGATAGTGGATAATATTAGAAGAAGAGGGAAAATCATTCATAATAGGTGTTATTTATGTTGTGGGGATGAGCATATAGTTGATCATATTTTTTTTGTTACTCCCTTTCTTTGGAGGTCTAGTGTGTGCTTCTTCAGGGACATTAAATTCAATGGGTGACAACATAGTTTTTGGATGACTTATGGGAAACTTGGGTTAACCCTTATCATAGCCCTCAATTAAATAAAATTTGGATCTTTGTCTTACCTTATTTAATTTGGAAAATATGGAGGGAGAGGAATAAATGGGTGTTCTAAAACAAGGCTAATAGTGTAGAGGTCATTATCAGGAGTATAAAAGTTTCTAGTGTTGAAAATACAGTTGTTAATATGGATAACCAAATCTATAAAAAAGTTGGAGGAAGAAATAGTAGTAGACTATGGACTACTAATATATAGGAAATATGATTATTTATCCAAAGAGAAAGGAGAGATGGACTCCTGCCCCTAGCGTGGGTAAAACTAAATTTTGATGGATCTTCTAAAGGCAATCCAAGGAATATTGGAGGAGGACGAGTTTTGAGATCTAGCTCTAGGGTAGTGATATCTTGTTATGCTTTGAAATTTGGCCACATATAAAACCATGTAGCAGTGTCAAGAGCCATTATTATTTGTAAAAATATGAATGTTAAGAAGATTATAGTGGAAGGATCTAATATGAATACTATTAATATTTTAAATACCTAGCACACTATTAGTTGGAGCATTGAAAGTATTATTCAATATGCACTAAATATATTATTAGGCATGGAGGTATTAGTGATCCAAAACATCTATAGGTAAGGTAATATTGCATTTGATATTATGGAAAACTTGGGAGTTCAAATGGATTGATGCAAGGTATGAAATGATGTTCTCCTAGAGGCTTTGATGATTATAACTATAAAAGAAAAAAATGCATCTAATGTTGTTGAGTTAGAGGTTTCAAAGCCTTAAGGGAATTTATCATTGCAAAATATCTATTAGCATCAGGCCATTTTTCAAGGAAACTAAACTAATATTCAAAAGTTGATTTAAAAAGGCTACATATTGAATGAATACTAGGCAAAAGCTTTTGAAGTCCTTAGAAAAGGAAGAATTGAAGGCCTGATCTGAATCTACTAAAGAATTGATTAAAGCTCCTAAATATTCTAAGGAAAATAGATGGGTTGAATTTAAAAAATATTGAATCCCCATGGGATAGAGTAAAATCAAAAATTTTGTATTTAATTATGCAACACGCTCCTTTTTATACCAAATTTTATGATATGTAGATGTTGGAAGTGATTTTTCTCTTTGGAAAATGTAAAAAGTTTGGGGCCCTTTTAAAACCCCTTTTCATTTACCATAGTAAAAAAAAAATGGTGCATAGGAGAATAGCTATGATATCTTGTATAACATTTGGGACATTGAGAATAGTATATCTATAAATGTCATTAATCTAAGAATATAAGTTTACAGAAAGATTCAAAATAAGAAATATTCTTTTTATCTTTAGGTCTCTTTCGAGTATCAACCCTAACATGGAAATTGTATATGTATCTGGAAAAGTTCCATGGTTGGTCACCCTCATACCTACATTAACTATGCATGAATATTATAAAATCTATAAATATATGAAAGGGGATTCCTAAAAAAAGTATTTCATTATTACTTATTATGTAAGAGTATATTGTAAATCATCTCTATTTTTTGCAAATGCCAATATTTTATAGTGCACTAACTTGTATTGTTTGACTCCTATTTTTCCAAAAATATTATCCACATGATGGTCCTCTAATCTAGAATTTACAAAATGAATTCTTATTTGATTATTGAATAGTTATTGCTCGTAATTATTGATGGTATAAATAATTTGGAAAAATGACCTATATGACATGGAAATAACAAATTGTTATATGATATAATCATGAGAATTTATTTTTGTAATATTAGTTCATAAAATAAGTTCTTTAAAAATATTCTTGAATTGATATTTTATCTCATGTACTATCTTGAATCCATTTAGATAATTAACATTTAGTCCAACATTACTTTCTCCCATTAATGCTATGAAGTCCTCCAAAATGACTAATCTATTGCAACAATATACAAATTTATTGTTATGGTTAAATTAGACTAAATGTATTTTAACTAGAGAAATAAGCTATATCCATTTATGTCCATTGTGATGATGATGAAGAATGGAATTTATAGTCCTATACGGAACAAAAAAAATGACACAAAGCAAGGGAGGATATACATAAAACTACTATAGCTATCATTTGAATAAAATCCTATATTTTTTAAATTATTGAGCTCAATTATGTTGATTTTTTTAAAAGACATAAAAAATTTGGAATAAGAGTACATGTTTGTATCTTATCCTAAATATTGTCCTAACAACACTACACCCCAATCTTGTTCATTTTCTAACCTAAATCAAATAGTTTAATCTATTTTTTATTAAAAAATGAACCACATCATAAACATTCATGGGGAATGGAAATATTAAAATCCTTGTATTATGAATCCATAAGAAATAATATAGGTCCATGTAGCTACATATTTATTTAAGCAATGAAAATATAATATTATCAATGATGAAATGAATTATCTAATCATTTTGCATTCTAGAGAGTGTAATAACCCATCAAAAACCTAATTCCTCATATGCATAATTTATCTTCAAGGATGAGATAATGCTAATAAATCTATGGATGCAGGAGACAAGTATTGTTACTGGTGGGGATAATGCATAGGAAGAATGTCTCCTCAATGAGTAGAAGGAATAGCCGATATAAGGTAATTCAAGGAAATGATGAGCGGTGGTGTAATCACCTTTTGATAAGGGAAAATAACCTATAGGTAATGCATCCTACAACGGTCCATGTAGATGCATATCATGTAGTTACATTTATAGGAATATGTGATGTTTGTCAAATTATGAATTTATGATGTTTTGGTGGTAATAAAAATGCTTAGAATATATGGGTGCCATAGTTTAAAAATTATGGATGGCAATGAAAATACATAAAATCATGGGAGCCATAGTTTTAAATAGGTGAATGAATGTGAAACATTGACATATTATTTGTTTTCCTAAGTACTGAAAAGGAAGGTAAAGTAGACAAAGAAAATTTAATTAATAATTAAATATGTATACACTATTGTGTGTTTTGAAGAACTTAATTATTTAAAATAATATATATATATATATATATATATATATATATATATATATATAATAAAAGTAATATAATATAATCATATAGCGAATGTAAAGGAGTCATGGCATTATTTAAAATTAAATAAATAATAATAAATTTGGAATAGTCAGAAATTTTGAGCAATTTCGAATAGTCGGTATTGTGGGAATTATTATTTTTTTAGGCTTGATGAACATGGATAAAATATGGATTACACTTGGCATACCTAGAAAAGGATGTTCTAAAAATGATGATTAGTGGTAAGTGAGAATTTGGGAACCATCTTCTAGATTAGGAAAAGAAAGGTGGAGATGAGCGTTACTGCATTGGAATGGGAAAAGTTTTCAGAAAAATGAGAAGAGCATCAAGGAAAGAAGACGTTGGAATCAAGAGAAGAAACAATAAGTTCTTCTGGAGAATTTTTTAAGAAAAGTTAAATGGGGAAAATTTGAATGAAATAAATTTTTAAATGAATGAATGGGCTACTCTGTGTGAAATTGAATTGATATACGTAAATGGGAATTTGTATGAAATATTTTAAAATATTGTATGGAATTGCTATATGATTTATTTTTGAGCATTGTGTGGGCTGTTTAGTGGGTGAATATGAATTGATTTTTGGATGGTATAATGAAAGAAACCTTAATACAATCATGTGCTCATATGTGAAATGTTGGAATTGGGTGCATGTATTGAAAAATTGTTGGTAAGAAATAGCAGTAATGTTTGGTTGAGTTTCTGGTTGGTGAGAACCTAAAATAATATTGCTTTCATTATTGGAACTTGGATTAAATTTGCATGTTGTACAAAGGGACATTATTCTACTTGCATGTTGTGTTTTAAACTTATGATGTGTTGGGTGTTAGTCTTACAATGGCACTGAGAGAGGGGGGGTGAATCAGTGTAGTCCTTTAAACTTAAATTCACAGCTCTTAAGACTGAAATAATGAAACCTTAAAATCAGATAAAGCAAGTATCACAAGAGAACATCCCACAACACAAGATTTAACGAGGTTCACCAATTTGGCTACTCCTCAAGAATGACTTCTTGGACTACCATCCAAATCTAGCCTTTGCAAAGCACCAAATTTACAATCAATTTACCAGCACCCACTGGAAGCAGCACCAACCCCTATTTATCTTCATTTTTACAAGACCCTGACTGGTCTATTGCTTACCCAATCTCTCTCACTATTTACGAAATAGACACATCTTCTACGATCTACAGCCGCACTTCACCTTCTTTGAGTCGCTTCTCTACACACCCTCTGTGCACTGTCTTCGTACACTTTTTGCCCTTACAACTACACTTTGCGTTCGTATTCACTCTTTGCACTCTCTGTGCCTTCTGCTTTATCTATGCAATCATAGCCGCACTTGGTCGAACTTCACCATTTTCGCTCTTTGTGCACATTGCTCTCTTTGCGCACTCACAGATGTACTTAGGAAAATTTGACATGACTCTTTGCTTGCTTTCATTATGGAACTTGGATTAAATTTGCATGTTGTACAGAGGGACATTATTCTACTTGCATGTTGTATTTTAAACTTATGATGTGTTGGGTGTTAGTCTTACAATGGAACTGAGAGAGGGGGGGTGAATCAATGTAGTCCTTTAAACTTAAATTCACAGCTCTTAAGACTGAAATAATGAAACCTTAAAATCAGATAAAGCAAGTATCACAAGAGAACATCCCACAACACAAGATTTAATGAGGTTCACCAATTTGGCTACTCCTCAAGAATGACTTATTGGACTACCATCCAAATCTAGCCTTTGCAAAGCACCAAATTTACAATCAATTTACCAGCACCCACTGGAAGCAGCAACAACCCCTTATTTATCTTCGCTTTTACAAGACCTTGACTGGTCTATTGCTTACCCAATCTCTCTCACTGTTTACGAAACATACACATCTTCTACGATCTACAACCGCACTTCACCTTCTTTGAGTCACTTCTCTACACACCCTCTGCACACTGTCTTCGTACACTTTTTGCCCTTACAACTGCACTTTGCGTTCGTCTTCACTCTTTGCACTCTATGCACCTTCTGCTTTATCTGTGCAATCATAGCCACACTTGGTCAAACTTCACCCTTTTCGCTCTCTGTGCACATTGCTCTCTCTATGCACTCACAGATGTACTTAGGACAATTTGACATGACTCTTTTCTCACTTTGCGCACTTCACCATCATCTTGCTGCTTCTACGCTTTTTGCGCTCTTACGGTCGCATTTCACCCTTTGAAACGCATTCGATGACTTCTTCAACGACACTACAATTCTCCAAACAACCCTCCTTTTATAACAATATTTTCATGATGAAAACCCTAATCTTAGTCGGCTTGCATAACAAATGTAAACCCTAATCTTATTCAGCTTTCTTAACAACTGTAAACCCTAATCTTAGTCGGTTGTCATCGGTCTTAGTCGTCTTCAACTCATGAAGATATTCGGTAATTCCACCCCTCGAAGATTTCATTCGATAACAGTCCCTGTAGCTGCCGCACTGACTTTTGTTCACTCTTCATATTTTAGCTGCATGAATTCACTATGTATCTACCCCTATAAATGCTGTAGAGATGTCGGTCCACTGTCATACTTCTCATTTTAATTGGGTTCTTCTTCTTGTCTTGCGCACATACGACCTGTCTTTCTTGAGTCCCAAAAATGTGACATGTCGCGATATCGCGACACTTTTGTTACTTTGCCCGCCTACCCTTCTTGAGTTGTGAAAATGTGACATGTCATGATATTGTGATACTTTTTCTTTCTCTGCCTGCCTGGCCTTTTTGAGTTGCAAAAATGCGACATGTCACGATATCGCGATACTTTTTCTTTCTCTGCCTGACTGCTCTTTTTAAGTCACGATAATGCAACATGTGATATCGTGATACTTTTTCTTTCTCTGCCTAGCTACCATTTTTAAGTCACGATAATGCAACATGTCGTGATATCGCAACACACTTTTTATTTCTCTCTCTTTCTCTTTGCTTTGGCCCCAAAAATACATGTTGCGATATCGCAACACTTTTTGTCCTTCCTTTTTCTCTTTACTTCGGCCCATGAAAAATACATGTCACGATATCGTGACACTTTTTCTCCTTGCTCTTTCTCTTTGCTTCGGCCCATGAAAATACAACATGTCACGATATCGTGACACTTTTTCTTCCTTGCTCTTTTTCTTCCAACATGTCGCGAAATCACGACAGTTTTTCTTCCTTGCTCTGCATGTCGTGAAATCGTGACAATTTTACTTCCTTGTCCTTTTTCTTCCAACATGTCATGAAATCATGACAATTTTTATTCCTTACTCTGCATGTCACAAAATCGTGACAGTTTTTCTTCCTTGCCCTTTTTCTTCCAACATGTCACGAAATTGCGACAGTTTTTCTTCCTTGCCCTTTTTCTTCCAACATGTCACGAAATCGTGACAGTTTTTCTTCTTTGCTCTGCATGTCGTGAAATTGCAACAGTTTTTCTTCTTTGCTCTACATGTCGCAAAATTGCGACAGTTTTTCTTTCTTACTCTACATGTCGCGATATCGCGACACTTTTCTTACTTGTATTTTTCTTTGATCTTTTGCATATGGGCCACTTCGGTCTTCTTGGAAAATCATTGTACATACTCTGAATAACCTCTGAACTCCTGTCCACTACATCAACCGATCTATCTGACTGTGTTGATAACAATGACAATACTTTTGCTGCACCTTGCTCAACATTGGGTTGGTCTTATAATTTCATCATGCTCCATCGGGAATGAGAATAATGCAATCATAATAGAGTTAGCTGCATTTCAAGGTAGATTGATTACTCTGATCCTTGAATAACCACTGGTAAATCCTGCTAAATAATTGATATGCTCTAAGGAATATTGCAAACTAAATTTGCTTGCTTCGCTTGACTGTTTATGTCTACAATCTAGGAGATAGAAGCAGTGTTATGTTTTTAGAGAATAATTTGAGAGTATATCTCAATGGATTATTGAAGTCTAGTTTTAATTTTTTTTTAAATATGTATTTGTAAAGGAAAACGTAGTTTGAGATAAGCATGGCATAATTTGTTATTAAAAAAATTTGTAGCCTTGGGTTAATGCATGGCATAATACTATGAACCATAGAATAATTTGAAATCAAATAGTTATTTTTCCTCTCAATACGACAAGGAACAGTGTCTTGTTCAAGAAATGACTTTTTTTTACATATATGTTTTATATTTAATTTTTAAAATGGTATATGATGGTGGTATGAAGATAAAACTTGTATATTAAAACAATTAAATGATGTTTTATTACTGCACCATATGTTGCCATAAAATTTTGTTACTTTTACATTATGCATGCTCTATTAATGTTGAAAACATACCTATATGGACGTTAGCATTTATAAGAATATGATGTTGGATGAATGGGAATGGAAAACTCGGAGTGTATGTTGAGATGTTTTAAAAATTATGCTTATAGAGAAACATTTTGGTCAATGAGAAAACCTTTAAACAGAATCCTCAACCTCAATTTCTTATATAAACCCAAAATTCTCCATTGGTAGATAGTAGATACCATCTTGCTGAAACCTTTGTTCAAAATATAATATTGAATGCAGGATAGTGGTTTGAAAATAGAAAATTTTAGTAGACTAGCATGGTACAAAATTATAAGGGTAGATTGGTTAAATTGTCTAAATTAGAATATCTAATATGGAGTGGAAAAAATTTCTATCCTCAAGCCCAAATGTGTTAATATGTAAGGGCTTAATTATAATTGTTTTTCTTTCAACCTTCAATAGGGTTTTTGTTTAAACAAAGCCTATGTGTAATTTATTCAAACTTTTAGAATGTTGGTATTTTTTTCAAACTAGATAATGAAAGAATCTATTTAAATCCAACCAGTAATAGATTAATTAGGAGATCTGACAGTACTATTATTTCCTGTGTAATAGTTGGAAAATTTAATAGGTTGACGTCTAGTTGATAGATATCTTAGCATGACAATGAATAATGGAGATATTTTAAATAAGTTTGCATGATTAGTTAGATTTTTTGAAGTTGATATTACCTATAAAGATAGGTTGAGTGGTATTATTTATTATAACAGGAAGTAATGTGAAAAAAATATCTTATTGAGGACATGGGAATTATATATTAGACTCAAACAATAGAACAATTGACATCACGCTTAAATGTGATATGAGTAACCGCCTATATTGTGGATGTGTGGAAAACTTTATAGTGCAACCTAGGAAAGGAAATGCTTTATAATTAAAATTTAGTATTGCTTCTATTTCCTTAGATGTGAAAATAAAAAGAGATAATAAATTAGACTATTATAGTGAAATTTAGAGAAATTAGTTTAAGTTAGAACATATCCTTTAAACCTTTGACTTTTATTTTATCTTAGTGATGAAAATATAAGTAGATATATCAAAACAAGAAATTTTTACATTCCATAACAAACATATCATGATTGATTAGGAAAGAAATTATATTTGTTGCTATTCTTTGTATGGTTAAACTCTTTCCAAAATAAATTGAACTTTAGTTAAGACTCATTATTTTTAAAATAATAATAATAAAACCTAAGATTGTGGAAGGGATAATGTTTACTCTTCAATAGTGTGGAAAGGATAATATCGACATGCAACCTAAGGTTGTGGGTATAACAACCTTATCATTATTTCAATATTATGGGGAGGGTAATCTTGTGAAGGCAATATTTATTGATGCTTTTGGGTAGGTGTCATCATAAATCAGAGCTCTAACTATAATTATGATGGAAAAAGGTCAAAACTAAAGGTAACAAAGTGTTGTATGGGCATGTCTTCTAGGTTAACCCTTCTAGTTATGAGTGGTGAATTGAGCTTGACTAGGTAATACTAATAGAATGATGGTATGGGACATCATGTTGGTTAATCAACACAAAATGTCAGGTGGTTACCAGGGTATTTGTAAGACCCTAGATGATTCATTCTCCATGGTGGATGGTTGATTTTCTATCTTGAGCATGTATACACTAAGTCTTGCATGACATAAGTATGTGACATGGTATCATGAGTTCATGCTAAGACATGGGAAAGTTATGTATCACACCTCTAGGTGTTATGGGCCTTAGAGAAAAAGAAACCCACTACTTGAACTTAGGTTCTTGGGAGGTGAGTGAAGTTTAAATGGAGAAATTATATAGTATTTGGCCTATCTTTATCTCATGAGTATTTCAAATATAGCGAAATGACACTCACTAATATAGTTCTAACATGCTCATACTAGATAAAAAATTAGAAATGATTGAAAAGAAAGAAAAATTTTCTCTTACTGATTTCTTTGATGTCGAAAAACCATGTGGGTAGACTTGGGGTGATTGGACAACCAAGTGGGTATAACATGGGTTGTTACATTTGGTATCAGAGCAAAGGTTGCAAATATTTTGTTTTGGACAATAAAATTTATAAAAAAAAAACCTAGTTTATGTTAACCATGTGTTCATCAAAAAAATTGAAAATTTGATAAGGCTCTTTGTTTTGTTGGGTAGGCAATGGCATCTGAACAAAAATATAGTTCCTCAGAATTAACTATGATAGTTCAACGGGAAGGGCTAACCGAAAACTCTAGAAGGGTCATTCAAAAATTTATGTAGATAAGGGTATTTGAGGAAGCTGCAGAACATCCTCATGAATAGAGGAAGGAAAAAGAACCAGTTATTAAAGAGGATAAAATGGTCTAGATGGTGAAATTATTACGGAAGCAAATGGTCCAACAGATAGAACAAATGGAAAAACAAAGTGCTCAAATGGTTGAATACATAGCTCAATAATAGACCCAAATGTTAGAACATATGGAGCAACAAAAAGCTCAACTGACTCAATAGCAAGAGATTATTTCCCATCAAAATAAAATAATAGAAAATTTATTCAAAGGAAAATAAATGGTAATAGTTGAGGATGGTAATTCACTGATGACACTAAGCAAAGGATTCATATTTATTGCGAATGTGAATCAGTGGAACCACATCTTTTGACAACAATGCAAAGTAATAGAGCACTAAGAAAGGGTAGTAGAGTCTTTTTGGTCAAACTTGATCACAAGGGGGAGAGCAAGTCTGGAGAAATTATTTTCCAAACTTATCCAGTGTTAAATGATTTTTGGGATGTATTTCATGAAGATTTACCTGGTCTTCTGCCCCAAAGGGAATTTGATTTTACTATAAAACTTTTACCAAGATTGAAAGCACGAGATTTCGGGCAAAGGAAACACTAAGTGCGATTGCATTCAAAATCAAGTACGCTTAAGTCCTAGAAATGTAAATTGCATGAAATGGAAAAGAAACACATTGGAAGAGACACAATCAAATAGAGAAAACACAGCCCTTTCATTAATATCCCTTGATCTATGTTACAATGACGTCTCCTCCCTTTTCAGGGGCTAGGAGCGCAAATAGAGTTTGATTACAATCACTGAATGATTCCTCTTTCCGCGTGCCCACGATTGCAATGGGCGGGCCAAGATGATGCCGCCGCTGATGTCGATGAGTTCTTCACCTCCGCTGCTTCTCCTGCGAACAAAGAAACAACCAAGATGTCAGTAGCATCTGCTGCAAATGAAAAGCGTTTGCTCTCTAAAACTAACGAAATATGCATGTAAATATTTGCCTGAAACAGTAATTACAGTGAGTCCAAATGGCTTCAAAACTTGACGGAAGATAAGAAAAGTTACCGGAAGGCCACTGCCACTGAGACGAGTGGCCAATCTACCTTCAACTGGAATTCGTCCCTGGGCAGGACGAATTCTGACTGCAATTCGTCCCTGGGTGGGACGAATTCTTCTGTGTTGGGGAAACCGACCTGCTTTTGCTCCAATGTCGGATCCCGAGACCTGCAAAATGCCTGCAAACAGGGGGGTTATGTAATTGGGGCCATTTTGGGATGACCCAGATGGTCGGATTCTCCCAATTTGGCCTCCACCCTCGGGAATTTGACCTCGACACCTGCAAGTCAGCGAAACGACAAAGCAACACAAAACATACTAGAATATGACCAAAAGTTACAAAATTGCAGCTATGGATTAATCAAACCTAATAACACAAAATGCAATCTGAAAAGTAATCTAAAATGCTCAAAAACTAAAAATAGGACTTGGGAGGTGCGGGGGTGCCCAAGTGGGCCTCCCACCGTTGGCACTTGATTTTGGAGCCAATCCACCGGGGATGGGCCCAAAACCTCTTAGGATTGGGGGGTCGGCGAATTGGTTGGTTCGGGTGTCCATGCGTTGGATTTGGGTCGGGTTCGAGCTTCCAAAGGCCACCCAACAACCTCCCTTGCAAAAGAGATTGGTGGATGTGGGAAGGTGAACCAAACGGGATGCAAGTGGGTCTTCAACTCGGCAGACACTTCGTTGCTTGAAAACTCCTTCAACCTGTATCTTTTGGGTGAGAAAAGTCCCACCTTTTATAGACCCATGGGGTCTCTTTTGGGAGGGAAGCACAAATGCCATGTGTTGGCCATAGGCGCCATGTGGCAGTCTTGTCTTCCCATGAGGGAGGGAGTCCTCCATTGACTTGAGCTTTGATAAATGCCTTTTGTGACAGTCTTCTAACGGCCCCTCTGTCCACTTACACACGCGTGCAAGGCGGGAGTCCTTAGCCGACTGTTCTGGGCTGCCACTTGGCACCATTTGCCTTTTGCCCGTTAAGCTTAGAATTCGTCCCACCCAGGGACGGATTCAGAATTCGTCCTGGGGTGGGACGGATTCTATTTTGAATTCGTCCCTGGGTGAGGCGAATACTGGGCAAAGTGTCCAAGTGTGCCAAATTGCTTCTTGACCTTACAAAATTGCTATGAAAGTGGTTAAGACCACTTTGTTTAACCTCTGAGGGCTGCCCTGGGGGCTGTGTTTGTCAAAGCGATCGGTGTTTGCGGTCACATAATCGGATTGGTGCTGTTTTGGTGTCTACGGATGCCCCTTTTTGGGAAGCGCTGCGGGTGACGCAGATCCTTGAGCAAAAATAGATAACCAAAGCACTAATGATTAGGGTTTCTTGGTAACCTAACCAACTTTTGATGCCCCAAGTATGGAAAGGGCATGCATTCTTGAATCCTTGCTTCTGACGAGCTAAGGAATTTGATTTCAAGTATTAACCTATTTTGGTGAGGTGTGACTTGAACTTAGACATTGATCGGTCATGAACAAGTGAAGGGCGTTTTTATCCTCAGGGGGAACCTTGTGTTCATGATTCACGAAATGCCAAGTGTTTGATTGATTTGATTGTTGCTTGTTTACTTCCCCAAGCGGGAGCGTGATTGTCTTTGTCAATGATTCTTTGAATGCATGTCGTTTTCCTTAATTGGGTGTGTAATTGTTGGTTGGTGACTAAGTGTGACTACCCCCTCAAGCGACGAATCGATGAGGGAATGACCTTCGTGAGAGAAGCGGCGAGTCGCTTGACCCAAGATGACTTGTGCAAGGTGTGCCTTTAGAGGGTTTACCGTTAAGCGTGTGCAATTTTTCCAACATTTGGACCTATTTTTGGTGGGTGTTAACCCTTTTGGTGATGCCGTAATGAGGTGAAATCATCGAAAATCTAACTTCCCGTGGAGCGGTCCGGCTATTGTAGCCTTCTTGGGGAAGTAGGAGAGCGATAATTTGGACCTCGACATCGATTTTCTTTGCCTAGAGGTTAAGTGCAAGAGCACTTATGTCCGGCAATGTTTTTTTGTATGTTTTTGTTGAATTTTGTATTGTTTTTGAGTGGGCTTTGGCCCTTTTGGTGATGACGTTTGGGGATGAAATTGTCTAAAATCCGTCTTCCCGTGGAGCGGTCCGGCTATGGTAGCCTTCTTAGGGAGTATGATAGTGACAATTTGTGACTCCAATGTCAATTTTGTATGCCCTTGTTGTCAGGTGCAGTAGCAATCCTGTCGGGCAATTTTATTGTCTATTTTTAGTGCATTTTTAGTCATTTTTGTTGATTTTTTTTTGTGCTGGCCTGAATTCGTCCATGGGTGGGACGAATTCAAGCTGGAGAATTCATCCCTAGGTGGGACGAGCGCTGATCAGAGTGCTCATCCCAGTCAAGGATGAATTCCTGTGCAAAAGGCCTATTTAATGGCCAAAACTTGATTTTGGGCTCATTTGTGTCATTTTTTCTTGCGATTTTGGAGCTCTGGGAGGAGGAGGTAATTCTGCGAAGCGAAGCGCTGCTGGAATTCTCTCTGCCATCATGAGTGCACAAAGTGGTTCGAGCGGCGGAGCCGAGGCGAGACCTGTAAGTGACCCTAGGGTTTATTTTGCTTTAATTTAATGCATTGTTTTTGTGTTGACGCTTTTCAAAACTTTAAGATTTTTTTTTGTGATGTTTTTGTTTAATTAAGGTTAGAAACCCTAGAACTGAAAATTTGATCTATATTTTTTTTTTTTTTGCTTGCGGGTTGTTAGGAGCCGGTACCGTGTACCCGCTGCATTCTTGAGGCGCGGTTGGCATTGATCGATGATGGTCGGGAATGGCTTGATGCCCTTGGGCTCAAGCAGGTGGCTCGACTGGAGCCTGTGGTTTCGGATCAGGCCTATCTGACGGCCCTAATCAAGCTTTGGGATCCGTGGACCAATACTTTCCATCTCCCGACAAGGGAGATGACTGTGACTCTTGAGGACGTCTATCGGTTGCTTCGGATTCCGATAGATGGTCTGCCTATTAGGACATCTCCGTTTGATCAGCGGACTGCTATACTTACGAGATGTTTTGGGCATGGGGGGGAGCTGGGTGTAGCAGACCCAGTGGAGACAGCCGAGGCGGATTGCCAGGCTGGCGGGATTTTGGTTAGCTGGTGGAAGGAGAGGGGGGTGTTAGGAGTGAGGCACGCATTCTTGATGGGCCTAATTTCTAACATTCTTCTCCATGATTCGTCGAGCGCGAGGTTCCCGTGGAACCTGCTTGGATTTGGTGTGGCAGTTGGCAGAGTGCCCGATAGAGGCACCGTTGATTATGAGATGGGGACAGACTTTGTTGGCACAGCTTTACGGGGAGCTGTACGGGGTCCGCTGTCGGCAGCGGAAGGGTGTCAGTTGCAGTTTTTTGTTGCAGTGTTGGGGTTGGCAGCACATAGCTATTGAGAGGCCTACCGGGTTATCGTGGATGACTCAGGCAGTGATGGAGGATGAGGAGATTGGTTATGCGGCTTTGTGGCGACGGTCCGCGGAGCGAGGCGGAGTCGGCGATGGGCGAGGTGTCGTTGAGCACTACATTGATGCCTTTTCTCGGCTCACTCCGGGGGAGGTGTTTTGGCGTCCCTATCGGGATCGTCCGGCCTGGCTTGAGGTCGGAGAGTGGCTCCGACGGGTACGGAGGGAGCGATGGTTGACTGGGCGGCACGGGACGGAGCATGAGTTCTTTCCGTACCGTCGGGTTACACGACAGTTTGGGGTGCGCCAGGGGTTGCCTGGTGAGCCCGTAGGCTATCGACGTCGGGGAGATGAGAGGGATCTGGAGCCATCGGTCCTCGTGCCATTGGGCGAGGAGTCGGATGCGGTGATTGAGGTCCCGGATGTGGATGACGTCGGTACTACCACTGAGTATGACTCGTGGTGGGTATTGCGGTGCTGGAGAGGAGAGGGTCCACTGGGAGGCGCGGAGGCGGCAGTGGAGGATGTTGAGGCGGCGAGGGGTGATTGGGGGGGCCGTTGGATGATGCAGACATGGTGGATGTGGGAGATGAGGATGTGGACTTGGGTGTTCCGGAGCAGCCGGACATGCGGGGATGTGGAGGAGCATTTGGAGCCTGAGCAGGCTACTGTCCCCGTGAGTCCTATGCGTCCGGCAGATACAGAGGAGGTGGGGTCGGATGTAGGCGATGAGGTTGCGCGACTTACAGAGCTGCTGCGGATGCGGGATCTGGAGAGGGATCTTCTGCGGGCTCAGTTGGCAGAGCGGGATAGAGTTTTGGCGCGGCACGATGATGCATTGTCTATCTATCATCGGCGAGAGGCAGAGTGGTGTTTGTACCGGATAGACTTGGAGAGGGAGGTCATCCGCCTTGGCGGGCGGCTCCCTGAGCCTTCGATCAGTAGATCTTCTCGACAGACGAGGGATAGTTTGGTGAGCGGTCGAGCATCATCTCGTCGCGGGCGGTTAGATGAGGGGGTGGTAGTAGGCATGATGCGGGGGCTAGCGAATAGCCGCCCTGCAAGGTCCCGTCGGACCCACACCACGGGGGGTAGTTCCCGTCGCACCGATCCTGCGTGATCATGGTGGTCGACGCCTTAGGTTGGGTTTTTGGATATGCTTGCGGGGTCTGAGGACCGGTTTTGTAGCCTGCGGGCATCTTTTTGATGATATATATATATATATACCTATTTTATTTTTGGTTTTGTACATGTGATGATGTGATTTTTTTGTTATGCATGTTTATTTATTTTGATGAATGCAGATGTTATGATAAATGTATATGCTTTTGATGTCTATTTGGTATGCAAGTTGAAATGGATGAATGATATTTGTGGTGATTGCACTGTAGGCTGTTTAAGAAGCTCTTTATTTACCTGGTTTTTCTTTTTGTATTTTTTGATGGTATCATAAGGATGATAAGTAGCGCAGATGGTTTTGGGATGAATGTATGATTTTACGAGATTCAGACAGGTTTTATCTCACTATCCATGATTGTACTTTATCTTACAAGACTTTTGAACAAGGTATGAATCGGACCTTTTTTTGACCGAGTTATTTAACATCCCTGTGTGTGCAATTGAGTTCATTTAGTGGTATTTGTTAGGATACCGCCGAGTGCAGAATGGGCTTTCAACCGAACTCGTCTGCGAGGATCACCTAATTAGCTCCACGAATTCCTTTGTTGTATGTACTAAGATTAATCTGCGGTGTAATCCGGGATGCCATAAGCTAGCTCATCCACATGCAAACATTGATACGTACGCAAGTTAATGTGACAGATATATCGTCATGCGGGAGGTTTACATTACCGATAGGCTATCAACCAAATTGGTACTGAAGCTTGCCTTATGACCTATAGAATCTTTGAGAGTTCCGGGGATTCAAGGTCAACTCCCTTCTTTTCTTCAATTGTATTGGGATACTTGCTCATTGTAGTGATGAGATCACTTGTTTATTTTGATTTATTTTTTTTTTTTTTCTTTTGAGCAAGGGATTGGAGATATGGAGTGATGAAAATCACTTATTGTTTGTGCCTTTTGATGTGTGCACTATAGTTTGTCAAATTTGGAGTTTTGACATTTTGCAAATTTTTGTGTTTTGCAACTGTTGAGAACTTTAGGGATTCTTAGGGAATTGGGTAGGGAGGATGCTTGTCCTTTTGCCAACTCTCAGCATTCTAGGGGTCATTCGCACGGGGGATGAGCAAGATAACCGTTTCGCTTGTGGTGACCTAGATTATTTTGCAGGTTTCATCTTTCGTTCACACAATTTGGGAATTTTAGTGTTTTGATTTGTGTTGGGATGTTACGTAACAAGGTGTATTTCAAGTATGACTCTACCTTCGTAAAATCTATTCGACTTGGTACACTACATGGCTAAAGAGGAAAATGATGACTGAATCACTGAAACTCTTGGTACATTCCCAGACCACTGACTGTAGTGTGGTAAAAGTTATGCTTGGTGTTTTTGTTGTTTTTGATGAATTCGAGTATGCCTAGAATTGAGATGCAAATCTTTGTTGTTTTTGATGATTTTTGTTGTTTTGTTTTTGTTGAATTTCTTGATTTTTTTTTTGACCAAACGATTGCGATAATCGTTGGAGCTTTTGGTTGACCAAAGTTGCGATAATCCTTGGAGCTTTTGGTGACCAAGAGATTGCGATAATCCTTGGAGCTTTTTGGATTGACCAAGAGATTGCGATAATCCTTGGAGCTTTTTGTATTGACCAAGAGTTGCGATAATCCTTGGAGCTTTTTGTTTGACCAAGAGATTGCGATAATCCTTGGAGCTTTTTAGTATTGACCAAGAGATTGCGATAATCCTTGGAGCTTTTTGGTTGACCAAGAGATTGCGATAATCCTTGGAGCTTTTTGGATTGACCAAGAGATTGCGATAATCCTTGGAGCTTTTTGGATTGACCAAGAGATTGCGATAATCCTTGGAGCTTTTTGGGTGACCAAGAGATTGCGATAATCCTTGGAGCTTTTTTTTTTTTTTTGGTATATGGCTTTCTTAGATATGAAATGGTCGCAAATGACTGATATTCAAGGGTTATGTTTCCTTGATACCGTCAAGAGAAGCTAGCCTGTACGTTCCCGGTCCTATTTTGCTATCAATGACATAAGGACCTAGCCAATTTGCCGTGAATTTGTCTCTCATATGGGACGGCAAATTAGAGTTTTGTTGGTTTTCCTTCAGAACCAAGTCACCAACCCGAAAGTCTCTTAGGTGAACTTTCATGTTGTAAGCTCTCTTAAGCCGCTCTTGATAGATACGTAAGTGCTCGAGAGCATTAACGCGTCTTTCGTCAAGCAACGTAAGTTGGTCTAACCGGGCACTGCCATGTGCGGTGTCATCATCGATGAATTCTGGCATTGATATGCGGAGGGAAGGAATTTCCAACTCGAGAGGCATTACTGCCTCTGAGCCATACACTAGTGAAAACGGAGTTGCCCCAGTGGGCGTCCGAATGCTAGTGCGATAAGCCCAAAGGGCAAGTGGGATTTGTATGTGCCAATCCTTATGACTATCTGCGACGGTCTTTTTAAGGATGGCGACTAGCATTTTGTTTGACGCCTCTGCTTGCCCATTTGCTTGCGGATAATAGGGTGTTGAAAAGTTGTGCTGAATTTTGTACTTTGTGGTTAAAGCACGCACGTCTTTGTTCTTGAATGATGGCCCATTATCCGAGATTATTTTGGATGGAATACCAAAACGACATATGATGTAATGCAAAATGAACTCCGCAATGCGGGGTCCTGTCGTAGAGGTTAACGGAATTGCTTCCACCCATTTGGTAAAATATTCTGTGGCCGTTATGATAAACGTGTGACGGCTCTGACGATGCGGGGAGATCTTTCCGATTAGATCGAGGCCCCACTCGCAAAAATGGCCAAGCGGTCGGACTGTCCGTAGGGCCTGGGAAGGTGCGTGCATTAAATTGGCATGATGTTGACATTTTACGCACCTCTTGACATACGCGCAGAAATCTCGCTCTAAAGATGGCCAATAATAGCCCATGCGAAGAATGCGCTTTGCAATGGCCATACCACTGAAGTGGCCGCCACATGTACCGTCATGCGCTTGGGTGACTGCCCAAGTGGACTCTTGTTGGTCCAAGCAACGAAGAAGAATTCCGTCGTAGCTGCGACGATACAAAATGTCTCCTATCAAGACATATTTTGCCGCTTTCTGTTTGAATGTTCGTTTTGCGGCGTGCGTCAATCCAAAGGGTAGATTACCTAACTTGAGGTAGTCTCTTATGGGTAAATACCAATCCTGTTGATCGGATACCTCGACGGTTTGAACGGCCAATCCCTTTTGGAGTTCTTCCCTAACAAATGCTGATTGGGATAGAACTTGTAAGAATAGCGTTGTGTTGCTATTAATGGGAGTGGGGGAGAACAAAGACCCCCAGTTGGCATGTTTCAAATAGTCTCGGATTCGAAAGAACTTATCCGAAGATGGTTCGATCTGGATCATGTGGATTCTTGGCGTCAAGTCTGAGCTTGCGCGCTCCATCGCGGGTTGCGATAAGGTTTTGACCTGAATGGTTGTTATATCACCGGAAAGGTCTTGCGGGATTAGTGACCCTAAGGAGGCCATTGTGTCCGCAAAATGATTCGATGATCGAGGGAGTGCCTCGATGTCATACCACTCAAGTTTTGCCAGGAATTTATCCACGAGGGCTTTATAGGCTTTTAGGACTGGGCATTTGCATTGATATACCCCTTTGACTTGATTGACGATTAACCGCGAATCACCAAAGATGTTCGGTCTTTTGATGTTCATGGCGATTCGTTGTCCGAAGACCTAGGAGCAAGGCTTCATATTCTGCATTGTTGTTGGTGCACTTGGAAGTTTAATTTAAATGACGGGGGGCATTGGAGCGCCTTGCGGTGTGAAGAATACAATTCCTGTGCCACCACCTTGCTCGCATTTAGAACCATCAAAAAATAAGGTTATGTCGGCCTGAGACTCAGGCTCTTCAGAATCTGGCGATTATGAGACATGGAAGACCTCATCATCGGGTAGTTCTATGACTAGAGGCTGATCGTCTTCAAGAGGAGCCTCTGCTAGTTGATCGGCTATGACTTGTCCTTTTATAGATTTTTGCCCAATAAACTCAATGTCAAATTCCGTCAACAACATGATCCATTTCGCCGTGCGACTACTATGATAAGTACGACTCATCATGTATCGCAATGGATTCTCCTTAGACACAACATACGTAGTGTTGCTCGGCATGTAGTGGCGTAGCCTTTTGGTAGCAAACACCACTGCCAAGCAGAGTTTTTCAACGTATGCATAGTTAAGTTCGTAGCTGACCAGGGTGCGGCTAAGATAGTAAGTAGCTCTGTTCTTTGTGAAGTTCATTCTTACGGGCTAGCATTGCGCCCAGTGCCACCTCGATAGCTGAGATGTATAAGTAGAACGGCACACCTGGTCTAGGCGGTGCCAATCTTGGCGACGAAGCCAAGTATTGTTTGATTTCGTCAAAGGCTGACTGGCACTCGTCATCCCAATGAAATGTGACCCCCTTGTGCAATAATTTGTTCATTGGTCGGCATTTGTCAGATAATTGCGCTATGAAGCGTTTAATCGACGCGACCTTTCCTTGCGGACTTCGAGTTGCTTGATAGTGGTTGGGGGAGCCATTTCAAGGATTGCCTTGACTTTGTTTGGGTCCACTTCGATGCCTCTCTTGGAGACTATAAAACCCAAGAGTTTTCCAGATGTGACGCCGAACACGCACTTCTTGGGATTCAGTCTGACCTTATGCTCTATGAGGCGATCGAGAATCTTGCTTAAGTCATCGAGATGATCTGAGCGCAAGAGAGACTTGGCTAACAAATCATCCATGTAATCTTCCAAAGTTTTGTGCATGTAATCGTGGAAGATATAAGTCATAGCACGTTGGTATGTAGCGCCAGCATTTTTAAGGCCAAAAGGCATGACCTTATAACAAAATGTCCCCCAAGGCGTTGTGAATGCCGTTTTGAGTTGGTCTTCAGGATTGATACGAATTTGATTGTATCCTGAGAAACCGTCCATTAGGGAGAGCATTTCGTGACCTGCTGTAGCGTCTACCAATGCGTCGATGCTTGGCAAGGGGAAATCATCCTTAGGACTCGCTTTGTTTAGGTCTCGAAAGTCGGTGCATATGCGAATCCTCCCGTCGGGCTTCTTGACGGGAACCATGTTGGACAACCATGGCGGATAATCCACGTAGATGACAAATTGTGCATCCAACAACTTTTGCAATTCGTCTTTGACCATCAAGGCTACTTGTTGGGTGCATCTTTCTTAGTTTTTGCTTTACAGGCTTGATTTTCGGATCAAGCGTTAAGTTGTGCATGACTAGCTGCGGGTCTAGTCCTGGCATATCTTTGTACGACCATGCAAAAACCTCCTTCTTTTCTTTAAGAAGGGCAATGTAATCGGCTTGCTCCTCGGGGGAAAGGCTTACCCCCAGCTTGAGAATCCGTGGATTCATTGGATGCATGTGCCGATGTCTACGTCGGTCGTCTCTTCGACCGACATGTGGGATCCGTCCTCCAAGCGATGTGGAGTTGGGATTAAATGGATATCATCGAGCTGAGTTAAGATCTCGCGTTTGGAACCTCGGGTCCCTCTTCGACTTGAAAAACATCCTGAGTTGTCCTTGGGGTAAAATGAAGCATTTCACTGAAAGGCCAATACTCTGATGGTGACAATGGTGAATTGACGCGATCCCAATCAATGGCATCCATGTTTAGATGCAATGACCGTGATGGATCGGTCGGATTGCGGATGGGTGTGGTCAAATCAATGGAGATCATGTGGATGGAATGAATTTGGTCTCCAGAACCACGGGTGTGATGACTTGATTCTTTTAGATGTTCCCTATACTCTGGATCTGGCTCTACGGGAACAGGCACGAATGGATCCTCTCTAGGTGCAAATTCATCTCTATGTGTGAAAAGGAAGGCGGGGTCTTCCCTCGATACTGCTGTCATGATGGGATCTCGAGGTGGACGATGCTCATCTTGAATTTGGAGCCATAGGCCTAACACTTGGTCCCACCTCGTTGGGTCTACGTGCCATTCATGTCCTAACCGTATACCCATTTGTCCCATTAGATCTTCATGAGTTAGAGCGCGGTGATGTCGTCGCGCATGTCTGAGATAGTCCATTTCAGTTTCATCTTTTGAATCGCTTTCATAGATCCAAAATTGTTCATCCTCTTCGACATCTGTTGCTTGCGACATTGAGGACTCTTCCTATTCCAGTGAATTAATCTGGTCCCATTGCGGTTGTTCCACTCTTAGTGGAGGGACCTGATTCTTTTGAGACTGTGTTATTTCATCTGGAACCTCTAAGGGGAACAACTTCAAAAAAATGTCCGAAAGCCGTTGTTGTTCTCTTTGAGGATTGCTCTCTGAACTTTCACCTCTCTCTAGCAAAGGAGAGGGATTATTGTTGTTTCCAGGGGTGTTTGTAGACCATGGGAGATAATCCCCTAATGTGTATTCTGTGTTTGGATTGGCGTACGGGTCTTGTGCCAATCCCCCCTTGTTGCCTATTTCTAGGCCTTGCATATTTTCAACCAAGATGTCTAATGGCAGGGGATGGTTGAACCCTACCCCTGACTTGTCATATGGCATATGATATCTTGGTTGGCAAAGGATCCGCATCCCTTGCTCATATCTCGCCTAGCCCATACCCATGCCAATTGCATTGTTCGAGATATTTTAGGGCAAATTTTGGGTTCGACGGATAATTGATGTTTTCGACAAAAGGCTCTTCATCTGTTTCCTTTTGTTCGCATGGTTCAGAACCATGATCAAGGCCCCCATACACAAAATTCGTTTGGTTCGGTGGGTAGCCTAGAGGGACGATTGTTCCAATGGGAAGGCGAGGTCTTCCCATGTCTTGTACTGACTCCAGTGTGGGGGTTGCCACAACATTTTGCACTAAATATTCCCCAGGGCCTGTACTGGCCATTTCAACAGTGATTGTTGATGATTGGGTAGGAGGAAACGGTAGTCCTTCATGAGTCCATTCCATGTTTGGTTGTTCAGGAATCTTGGTTTGTGTTGTGTTGGGTGTTTCCTCTGTTGATATCGTTGAAATTGTGGGCAACCCCTCTTCTAGAGGCTTAACCTCTTCCATGATTTGCTTTCCCTTGTCCTTATGTTGGGCCACGATAGGTGGCGTTGATGATGAAGGAGTAGGTGATGAAGTCTCACCTGGTTGGGATTTTGCCTTGTTGGCCACCAGTGGTACTTGCGGTATCGGACCCCTGTTTAGATGGATTTAATTGAAAATCCAAATGCGTTGATGGGAGGGTCGATTGAGGTATGAATTGTACCGCATTGCAATACTTGAAGGGCTCTAAGTCCATTGGGACTACATGTATTTGCCCTTCATAGGCATACTTCAAGCATTGGTGTGCGATCGAGGGGACACACTTCATGTCCCACGATCCAAGGCCGCCCTAGCGAGTATATTATAAGCCATTTCGCCTTCCGGCACATGGCACGGTGTGGGTATTGACTTTTGTCCTACCGTATAGGCGAGAACAACCGTGTCCGATTGTCGAGCAAATTGCATCGTTAAAAGCTCGCGGTGTGTACGTGGAAGCGGTGATGTGAGAGGTTGGCGGTTTTAAATGTTTCAATGCTGCGGTGGTTATAATGTTCCTTGGACGAGCCGGTATCTATCGGCACTCTCTTGTACGGGATCCCGTTGACCCGTGCGATAACGTGCGGGGGTGGATCCGGCATGTCATTTGATATCGTTTTGACCTCGTCTTCTCTGAATGTGATGACGGGCTCCGTACATTGTTTCACATGTCCCACGAAGGCGTTGAAAGAATTTGCTTCGTGGGGTTGTACTTCAATGGCTTTTAAAATGTCCATAAGAGCTTCTCTATGGGGAGCTGATTGTTGAATAAGCTCGTAGATGGACAGCCTAGCCGACGTGGTCCGCAAACTCTGCGTGAGTTTGGTTCGTATCGTGACCTCAGGTCTAGGCGGAGGTAACTGCGTTGGGCGTTGTTGAGGCTGCGATGTCGACGGAACTTCCCTCGTAGCTACCTCGGGGGCAACTGTTGGGTATTTTCTGTTCCTTGTTACAATGCTAATCATTCCCACAAATCCTTGCGCGGGAAGATCTTGTCGCACCTCGTTAATCTGGAGCGGTTTTGTCTGTGCCTCGTGGGCAGGCAAGGGGTCCTTGAATACCCCCATTTGTTGGTTGTTTGGTGCGATGGGGTTGTCCACGACCAATGTTCGGTTGTCGATCAAATCCTGGACTAGTTCTTTGAATTTCCAGCACCCATTTAGGTCATGTCCTCTGCGCCTATGGAATCTGCAATACAATTCCTCCCTATACCCCCTAGGCTTGGGAATGTTAGGGTCAAAAATTTGGATTTCTGGCAGAGTAACTAAATTTGCCGTCGACAAGCGGTCAAATAAGGAGTCCCTAGACTCCGCATACAGAGTGAATTGTTGCCTAGGGCAACGGCTGCGATCTTGCTCCTGTCTTCTGTTATCTCTTTCGTAAGCAGGAGGCACTGCACAGTAGTTAGCCTTTTGAGGCTGCGTTTCTTGCACAGGCGCGGGGACATTTATCGCAACTTGGTTGACTGCAGCGTGTTGTGGTTGCGTTGTCCCAGTTTTAGTGGTTTTATTCCACTCTTTCTTCTTAGGCTTGGCAATTGCGCCTTCGCCTATCTTAATCTCTTCTATGACTCTGGCTTGCGCCAAAGCTTCTTCTAAGCTATCGTATTATCGCAGTAACAATAGACCAGAGATTGATTTTAAGCAACTTTTTGCGAACATTTGCGTGAGGTCCGACATGGGAGGACGGTAGGGTAACTTAGAAAGCAAAGCTCTCCATCGGTTCCCGTACGCTGCCATTGTTTCCTCCTCAAATTGTTTAAGGCTAGCAAGATCACTAAGTGATGCCTTCTTCCTTGTGTTGAAGGCGAAACGTTCAAGAAACGCATCTACTAGCTGATCTAAGTTGCTTATCTTTGTGTTTGGGCGGTTGTGTGAACCAATATGAGGCAGGGCCTACGAATGTGGTTATGAATGTTCTAAGCAATAATGCGTCATTATCTTGGATGCCGAAGCATTGGCTTAGAAATCGTGTAACGTGTTCCTGTGCGTCCTCTTCACCTTTAAAAGCTGCCAATTGAGGCAACTTGAAGTGTTCGGGGTAAAGAGGTGTAGGCATGAGGGATGCACCGGATTATTGCGGAGTAGACGTAATGTGGGTTTTTGATGCCCAGCGGCTTTTGTCTCCACGGACTCCAAACGCTCCAATAGCGCTTGGTATGCATCGGAAGATTTTATTTCTTCCTCTCTTGTTCGCTCTTGTTGCAAGTTACGGTAAACTGGAGGCCTATGGAGGGGTGGCCGAATGGCATCCTTCCTGCCTTGATGGGGAGTTTCAATATATTCCTCTTATGGTTCATACTCCTCATAAAATTCTTGAGGAGTCTGCGGGCGAAACTTGTGACCATGATCAAGCTCTTCTTGAAGGTACCCATCATTGTTTCGGGGAGTTGCCTCCCTCTCGAATCTATGGGGTCTTGGAGGCAGAGCTTGACGAGGTCGTGGAGACCTATCCTGCACCAACGGATTACGCCTCTCATACTGTTCAGCTCTTTGGATGCGAGGGGTTGGCCCCCTCTCAGGTATTTCATAGCGTAACTCATCCGCTTCGCGTTGCATGCGTTCTTTATCCAAGCGGTATTGATACTCTATCTCTTGCTGACTTTGTTTAAGCCGCATGATTTGGGCTTGACGGGTGGTATATCTGGCGACAGTCGGGTCAATTTGATCTACCCTATTTTGTTTAGAAGGTTCAAATGTTCCTCCTATGGGTTTACCTCGGTTTTGATGCTCTAAAATCTCAAGGGGTCGCTTCCCTCTGTCGAGGTAGGCGGTATGTGCTCGAGGTTACGGCCTCAAGGGGTGATCATGATATCCGGCTGGTGTAGAAATGCATAAGGTTCCCGAGTTGTATTTTGTTGTCCTTGAGGAATGCGATGATCTTCCTCATACTCTTTCTCATAGGTACGTAAATGGGGTGGGCGGAGTTAGGTCGCCCTATGTGAGGAACCCTACGCTCTGGATTTGGTCTCTCTATTCTGATGAGAGGTAAAGAAGGGATGCCATATCCACGTTGCCCCTCTAAATGGACGGTGTGCCTGTTTAGCGCTTCATCGCGCGGTGGCCACTCATGCCTAACTTCAAGAGGTGATTCTCTATTTATGTCAAGGTCTACATGTAAGGCATCTTCCCGAAAGGGGCTGCTTTGAATAGGCATACCCCACCGAGGATTCTGAATTGGATTCTTTTGTAGGTTAGACCTATAAGGCGGTATGACCAAATCCTCAGGACTGAAGTGAAGGCGACTTGTGCCTGCTTTTTGTGTACCTTTCGGAGCTTTTGCCCTTGATTGGGCTTGACTGCGGGTGTACACCATTGCGGTGCTTCTATGCTATCTAAATAAGTTTTTATCTCGTTTTTATGATTTTCTTTTTTTTTTGTCTACACTAAGCAGAATTAAACACACACATTCACAAAACCGTGATTATCTCTTTTAAGGATTATTGGTGTGTCCTAAACTGGTTTAGTGCATTTTGATGTTTTGTTTTGTTTTTGTAGGTTTTGTAGAACGTTTAAATGCATCATGTAGGCTCTTATAACTCCAAAAAGGTCGCCCCTTCAATATACCAGCCAGGCCGATATACCAACCTCTCTATATACCCGCCCTTACGAGAGGGAGACTATAGGTACGTGAGAGGAGAAGGTACGTGGTACGTAGGCGGTACGGAAGGGGGATTGTCCTGTTAATGGCACCTACCATAGAAAACTTATCCTCGCGCGCATGGGAATCACCCCAGCTACGCTCGGTCTATCTTCGTCAGGATTTACGCCTAACAACGGGTTGACAATCAGGAAATGGATGCAAATCAAGCCAAGGTGGTGATGAAATCCACCAATGGTCTTGATCAAGGGCTGAGGTCTTACGACCAGCTCCTTGGTTTAAAATTGTTTCGTGATGTGTGTGGGATTCATTTTATTCAACAAAAATGAAACTAGCATACATGACTTTTCCTAATGCAATGCAGGATTAAATGAAAACAATTAAAGAAACAGAAACAGAAATAGAAAATTTAATAGAGATGATAAAAATCCCTACCTCTTCTCTGCCTGCTCCAGTTGCTTCTGAATTTCTGCTCTGAAAATCCACAGACAGGAATTCGTCCCTCTGGGAGACGAATTGCGAACGAAATTCGTCCCTCCCAGAGACGAATTTGAATTCGTCCCAGGGTCAGACGAATTGCGAAAAAGAATTCGTCCCTATCAGAGACGAATAGCAGTCTGCAACAAAAAAATATGTACCTGTCAAGCACAAACACAAAACTTTGATCAGTTTCTATGATTTTAAAAACCAGGGAACAGGTCCCACCGTGATCGCCACTGAAAGCACGAGATTACGGGCAAAGGAAACACTAAGTGCGATTGCATTCAAAATCAAGTACGCTTAAGTCCTAGAAATGTAAATTGCATGAAATGGAAAAGAAACACATTGGAAGAGACACAATCAAATAGAGAAAACACAGCCCTTTCATTAATATCCCTTGATCTCTGTTACAATGACGTCTCCTCCCTTTTTAGGGGCTAGGAGCGCAAATAGAGTTTGATTACAATCACTGAATGATTCCTCTTTCCGCGTGCCCACGATTGCAATGGGCGGGCCAAGATGATGTCGTCGCTGATGTCGATGAGTTCTTCACCTCCACTGCTTCTCCTACGAACAAAGAAACAACCAAGATGTCAGTAGCATCTGCCGCAAATGAAAAGCGTTTGCTCTCTAAAACTAACGAAATATGCATGTAAATATTTGCACGAAACGATGAATTACGGTGAGTCCAAATGGCTTCAAAACTTGACGAGAAGATAAGAAAAGTTACCGGAAGGCCACCGCCACTCGAGACAACTGGCCAATCTACCTTCAACTGGAATTCGTCCACAGGCGGGACGAATTCGAGCGCAATTCGTCCCTGGGTGGGACGAATTCTTGTGTTGGAGAAACCGACCTGCTTGTTGCTCCAATGTCGGATCTCGAGACCTGCAAAATGCCTGCAAACAGGGGGTTATGTAATTGGGGCCATTTTGGGACGACCCAGATGGTCGGATTCTCCCAATTTGGCCTCCACCCTCAGGAATTTGACCTCGACACCTGCAAGTCAGCGAAACGACAAAGCAACACAAAACATACTAGAATCAGACCAAAAGTTACAAAATTGCAGCTATGGATTAATCAAACCTAATAACACAAAATGCAATCTGAAAAGTAATCTAAAATGCTCAAAAACTAAAAATAGGACTTGGGAGGTGCGGGGGTGCCCAAGTGGGCCTCCCACCGTTGGCACTTGATTTTGGAGCCAATCCACCGGGGATGGGCCCAAAACCTCTTAGGATTGGGGGGTCGGCGAATTGGTTGGTTCAGGTGTCCATGCGTTGGATTTGGGTCAGGTTCGAGCTTCCAAAGGCCACCCAACAACCTCCCTTGCAAAAGAGATTGGTGGATGTGGGAAGGTGAACCAAAAGGGATGCAAGTGGGTCTTCAACTCGACAGCACTTCGTTGCTTGAAAACTCCTTCAACTTTGTATATTTTGGGTGAGAAAAGTCCCACCTTTTATAGACCCATGGGGTCTCTTTTGGGAGGGAAGCACAAATGCCATGTGTTGGCCATAGGCGCCATGTGGCAGTCTTGTCTTCCCATGAGGGAGGGGAGTCCTCCATTGACTTGAGCTTTGATAAATTCCTTTTGTGAGTCTTCTAACGGCCCCTCTGTCCACCTACACACGCGTGCAAGGCGGGAGTCCTTAGCCGGCTGTTACGGGCTGCCACTTGGCACCATTTGCCTTTTTGCCCGTTAAGCTTAGAATTCGTCCCACCCGGGGACGGATTCGAAATTCATCTGGGGTGGGACGGATTCTATTTTGAATTCGTCCCTGGGTGAGACGAATACTGGGCAAAGTGTCCAAGTGTGCCAAATTGCTTCTTGACCTTACAAAATTGCTATGAAAGTGGTTAAGACCACTGTTTAACCTCTAAGGGCTGCCCTGGGGGCTGTGTTTGTCAAAGCGATCAGTGTTTGCGGTCACATAATCGGATTGGTGCTGTTTTGGTGTCTACAAAGAGTAATTTCTATAGCTCAAGAACCATATAGAATAACTACAATAGAGTTACAAGAGCTTAAGACTGATCTCCAGGAACTATTAGAAAAATGACATATTAAACCAAGTTTTTCACCATGGGGTGCACCAATTTTATTTATGAAAAATAAGGATGGAACATTAAGACTCTATATTGATTACAAAATGTTAAACAAGATGACTGCTAAAAATAAGTACTCTCTACCCAAAATAGATGATTTGTTTGATCAACTAAAAGGAGCCATATTTTTCTCTAAAATTGACCTCCGATATGGTTGTCATCAGTTGAGAAATCGGGAAGAAGATACTCATTAAACTACTTTTCGAACTAGATATGGCCACTATGAATTTATAGTGTTCTCATTTGGATTAACCAATGCTCTAGCAACTTTTATAAATTTGATGAATATCGTGTTCCATGAAAGATAGATCAGTTTGTGTTGATATTCCTAGATGATATGCTGATCTACTCTAAAAGCAAGAGCATGATATTCATATGAAAATTGTTCTTGAAATTCTTAGAAAGAATCAACTATATGGAAAAATTTCCAAGTGTGAGTTTTATGCAAATTAGGTACAATATTTGGGTCATGTAATTTCGGTTGAAGGGGTGTATATGGATCCAAAGAAAATTAAGGCTATTATTGATTTTATTGCTCCAAAAAATGTGTCTAAAGTGTGAAGTTTCATGGGAATGGCTGGGTATTACCGTCATTTCATCCAAAAATTTTCTAATATAGCTTATCCGATAACCTATATCCAAAATAAAGGAAAAAAATTAAATTGACGGAACGATGTGAAGAAGCATTTAGAACTCTTAAAGAAAAATTAGCATCAACACCTATTCTTAAAATAGTAGATCCCAAACAACCATTTATTGTATGTATTGATGCTTCCGTGGAAGGATTAGGAGGAGTCCTTATGCAATATGATGGTGTTGTTGCTTATGAGTCTCGAAAAATCAATAAATATGAGTTGAACTATGCCACACATGATTTGGAATTGGCCATCATTGTACATGTACATACTCTTAAAATGAGGTGCCATTACCTACTTGGTAAATATTTTGATCTTAGAAGAGATCATCAAAGCCTAAAATATATTTTTACTCAGCCAATGCTCAATGCTAGACAAAGGTGTCAGATTGAGATTCTGGCAGAATATAATTTTGGCATAGATTATATTAAGAGAAAAGAAAATAAATTGGTAGATGCTTTAAGTAGAAGAAGGCATATAAATGCTATGTCACACTATCATTTTCCTATAATTGATCAAATAAGAAAACTTCATATTCAAGATGAATATTATCAAAAGTATCAGGAATTGGTTCAACAAGATTTTGATAAAGCAAAGGGATTTAGAATCTAGGAATATACATTGTTCTTTAAAAATAGGATGGTGGTACCGAATTACCAGGACCTAAAAAATATGATACTGCAAGAAGCACATAGTGCTCCTTATTTCATTCATCTAGGCAATGTAAAGATGTATGAAAATATGAAAAAATAATATTATTGGCCAGGAATGAAAAAATATATCACTGAATTTGTAGCTAGGTGTTTAGAATGTCAAAAGGTAAAGGCAAAACATCTACATCCAACTAGATGCTTATTTTTGTATAAAATTCCACAATACAAATGGTAGGTTTTGACTATGAATTTCATAATGGGATTGTCTAAAAATCGATTTCAGCATGATGCTATTCTGGTAGTAGTAGATAAATTGACTAAGGTGGCACATTTTCTTCCAGGAAATATCAAATATAGAGCTCATTTTGTAGCCCAAAAATTTGCCAGGGAAGTAGTACGGCTACACGATTTTCCTGAAACAATCATATTGGATAGGGATTCTTGATTTACATCTACATTTTGGTAGATATTGCATCAGGCAACGGGAAAAAAACTCAATATTAGTACTACTTATCATCTTGAAACATATGGATAAACATAAAGAGTGAATCAATTCTTAGAGGATATGCTCCGCATGTATTGTATGGATCATAAAACAAAATGGGAATATTACATTTTTATGGTAGAATTTTCTTATAATAATAGCTACCATACATCTATAGGTATGGCTCCATTTGAGGCTCTGTACGGGAGGAGGTGCAGAACACAATTATTATGGAGTAATCTAGAGGATTGGGTGATGATCAGACTGGATATGGTTAGGGAAATGGAAGACTAACTTAATGAAATTATTCAGAGGATCAAATAAACTTAAAAATGACAAAAGAGTTATGCATATATTAAGATGACATATAGGGAATTCATTGTGGGATACAGAGTAATCCTAAGAGTTAAACCTACCAAAAGTTCTATAAAATCCTCTAAGCTTAGTCCAAGATTTATCGGGCCTTTCAAAATTGTTGATAAACTGAACCTAGTTGCCTACAAATTAGACCTGCAACCCAATTTATCAAATATTCATCATACATTCCATGTGTCCCTTCTTAAGAAATATGTCTCTCATCCTTCACATGTTTGGAATGTTGATCAATTGCAGATTGATGATCCCCTGGGAATTGAAGTGTGACCAGTTAATATCCTTGGATATCAAACAAAACAACTAAGGAAGTGGAATATTGAGTAGTGCAAGGTCCAATGGGACCCATTTTCTGAAAATAGTGCCACGTGGGAGGATGTGGCCATCATGAAAAGATAGTTTTTGTTCTTGTTTGAATAGTATTTGAATAGTTTTATTATCATATCATGGTTTTATTTTTTAGAACTATGATATTATCATATCTTGTTTTGTGAAGTATGATAAATATATTTTATGGTTGTGCATGTTTAATATTAACAATACATAGTGAATCAGTTGATGTATTAAATTGATTTCCTATTATCTATGGCAATGATTGTTTTATGTTTTAATTAGAAAATGCAAAACATAGATACTATGTTTAATATTAGAGGGGAGTATGTAATAACCCACCAAAAACCTAATTCCTTATATGCATAATTTATCTGCAAGGATGAGATACTGCTAATGAATCTGTGGATTCAAGAGACAAGTATTATTGCTGGAGAGGATAATGCATAGAAATGATGTCTTCTCAACGAGCAGAAGGAATATCCGATATAAGGTAATTCAAGTAAAGGATGAGCAATGGTGTAATCATCGATTGATAGGGGCAAAGAACCCTATAGGAAATGCATCCTCCAACGGTCCATGTAGATGCATATCATGTAGTTGCATTTGTAGGAATCTGTGATGTTTGTCAAATTATGAATTTATGATATTTTGTTGGCAATAAAAATGCTTAGAATATATGGGTGCTATAGTTTTAAAATTATGGATGGCAATAAAAATACATAAACGCATGGGAGCCATAGTTTTAAATAGGTGAATGAATGTGAAACATTGATATATTATTTATTTCTAAGTACTAAAAGGGAAGGTAAAGTAGACAAAGAAAAGATAATTAATAGTTAGATATGTATACACTATTATGTGTTTTGAAAAACTTAATTATCAAAAATAAAAAAAAAAATATATATATATATATATATATAATATAAAATAATAAAGTAATAGAATATAATCATATAGCGAATGTAAAGGAGTCATGGAATTATTTAAAAATAAATAATAATAAATTTAGAATAGTCAGAAATTTTGAGCAATTTAGAATAGTCGGCATTGTGGGAATTATTATTTGGTTTAGGCTTTATGAACATGGATAAAATATGGATTCCACTTGGCATACCTAGAAAAGGATGTTCTAAAATTTGACGATTAGTGGTAAGCAATAATTTGGGAACCATATTCTAGATTAGGAAAATAAAGATGGAGATGAGTATTACTACACTGGACACGGGATTTTTTTTTAAAAGGTGAGAAGAGAGTCAAGGAAATAAGACGTTGGAAGTGAGAGAAGAAACAGTTAGTTCTTCTGGAGAAATTTTTAAGAAAATTTAAATGGAAAAATTTTGAATGAAATTTTTTTAAATGAATGAATGGGCTACTCTATGTGAAACCGAATTGCTATATGTAAATGGAAATGTGTATGAATTATTTTAAAATATTGTATGGGTTGCTTTGAGTAAATTTGAATTGCTATATGATTTATTTTTTAGCATTGCGTAGGCTGTTCAGTGATCGAATATGAATTTTTGTTTGCATGGTATAATGAAAGAAACCTTAGTAAAATCCTGTGCTCATATGTGAAATTTTAGAATTGGGTGCATGCATTGAAAAATTGTTGGTAAGAAATAACAGTAATGTTTGGTTGTGTTTCTAGTTGGTGAGAACCTGAAATAATATTGCTTTCATTATGGAACTTGGATTAAAGTTGCACGTTGTATAGAGAGATATTATGCTACTTGCATGTTGTATTTGAAACATATGATGTGTTGGGTTGGTCTTAGAATTTTTGCATGCTGCATCAGGAATGGGAATAATGCAATTATAATAGAGTTAGCTGCATTTCAAGGTAGATTGACCACTCCGATACTTGAATAACCACTGGTAAATATTGCTAAAGAATTGAGATGCTCTAAGGAATATTGCAAATTGAATTTTCTTACTTTGCTTGACTATTTTTGTCTATGTTATGGAGGCAGAAGCAATGTTATAATTTTAGAGAATAATTTGAGAGTATATCTCAGTGGATTATTGAAGTCTAGTTTTATTTTTTTGGAAATATGTATTTGTAAAGGAAAATGTAGTTTGAGAGAAGCATGGCAGAATTTGTTATTAAGAAAATTTGTATCCTTGAGTTAATGCATGGCATAATACTGTGAACCATAGAATGATTTGAAATAAAATAGTTATTTTTCTTCTCAACACAAAATTTGCATATTAAAATAATTAAACGAACACAATATTTTATAATGTCAAAAGGTGAGTATATTTTATATTCTCACCTTTTGACATATTCGAACACAAAATTTGATATTACTGCACCATATGTTGCCATATAGTTCTGTTGATTTTACATTATGCATGCTCTATTAATGTTGAAAACATAATTGTATGGACGTTAGCATTAGTAATAATATGATGCTGGGTGAATGGGAATGGAAAACTCGGAGTGTATACCGAGATGTTTTAAAACTTATGCTTATACATAAATATTTTGGTCAATGACAAAAGCTTTAAACAGAATCCTCAACCTCAATTTCTTATATAAACCTGAAATTCTCCATTGATGGACAATGGATACCGTCTTGCTCAAACCTTTATTCAAATTATAATATTGAATGCAGGATAGTGGTTTGAAAACAGAAAATTTTAGTAGACTAGTGTGGTACAGACTTATAATATTAGACTGGTTAAATTATCTAAATTAGAATCTCTAATACAGAGTAATTATTTTTCTTTCAACCTTCAATAGGTTTTTTGTTTAAACAAGGCTTATGTGTAATTTAGTCAAACATTTGCAATATTGACATTATTTTCAAACCAGAGAATGAAAGAATCTATTTAAATCCAACTAGTAATAGATTAGTTAGGAGATCTGATAGTACTATTATTTCCTATATAATAGTTGGAAAATATAATAGGTTTACGTCTAGTTGACAGATCTCTTAGCATGATAATGAATAATGGAGATATTTTAAATATTTGTGCAATATTAAATAGATGTTTTGAAGTTGAGATTACCTATTAAGATAGGTTGAGTGGTATTATTTATTATTACGAGAAGTAATGTGAAATAAATATCTGATTGAGAACATGGGAATTATACATTAAAATCAAACAATAGAACAATTGACATCACGCTTAAATGTGATATGAGTAATCACCTATGTCGTGGATGTGTGGAAAATTTTATAGTGAAACCTAGGAAAGGAAATTCTTTATAATTAAAATTTAGTATTGCTTCTATTTCCTTAGATGTGAAAATAAAGAGAAATGATAAATTAGACTATTATAGTGAAATTCAGATAAATTATTTTAAGTTATAACATATCCTATAAACCCCCGACTTTTATTTTATTCTAGTGATGAAAATATAAGTAGATATATCAAAACAAGGAATTTTTACATTGCATAACAAACATATCATGATTTATTAGGAAAGAAATTATATTTATTGCTATTATTTGTATGGTTAAACTCTTTCCAAAACAAATCGAACTTTAGTTAAGTCTCGTCATTTTTAAAATAATAATAATAAAACCTAAGATTGTGGAAGGGATAATATTTACTCTTCAATATTGTGGAAGGGACAATCTTGACATGCAACCTAAGGTTGTGGGAAGAACAACCTTATCATTATTTCAAGATTGTGGGCAGAGTAATCTTGTGAAGGCAATATTTATTGATGCTTAAAGGTAGGCAGTCATCATAAATCTAGGCTCTAACTATACTTTTGATGGAAAAAGGTCAGAACACGAGGTAAAAAAGGGTTGTATGGGCATATCTTCTAGGTTAACCCTGCTAGTGATGAGTGGTAAATTGTGCTTGACTAGGTAATACCGACAACACGATGGTGTGGGACATCATTTTGGTTAATCAACACAAAACACCAGGTGGTTACCAAGATATTGGTAAGACCCTAGATGATGCTTCATGGTGGATGGTTGATCGTCTAGCTCGAGCATGTATGCGGTAAGTCTTGCATGGCATAAGTATATGACATAGGATCATTATTTCATGCTATGACATGGGAAAGTTATGTGTCACACCTCTAGGTATTATGGGTACTAGAGAAAAAGACATTCACTGCTTGAACTTAGGTTCTTAGGAGGAGAGTGAAGTTCAAATGGAGTAACTATATAGGATTTGGTCAATCTAGATATCATGAGTATTTTGACTACAACAAAATGGTACTCATGAAGATAGTTCTAACATGCTTATACTAGATAACAAATTATAAATGATTAAAAAGAAAGAAAAAATTTCTCTTACTGATTTCTCTGATGTCAAACAACCAAGTGGATAGACTTGGGGTTATTGAACAACCAAGTGGGTAGAAATTGGGTTGTTACAGAGAGAAAGTAATGACATCATTATAATTACTCAAAATGATAGGACTAAAATAAGAAAATCACATGCAGGAGTAGTTAGTGATGGTTATTGGTGATGCTTGAAAAGCATTATGAGAACTACCTATTTTTACATTTGTTAATTGAGTAAATAATAGTTTAGTTTTCAATATTTTAATCCGCAAATGCACTTTCACTTATCTTTGAATTGGGATTGTGCATACCAAAATCTAAATTTGGATGATATGTGAAATTGAGATATATAAATCTATGATTACAACTACAATATGAAAGATAGTATAGAGAACATTTATATAAATGTCATCTATAAAATCTAAAATATTATGGCTTCATATGTATTTCATGCTTGGATTTCATCATATAAGGTAGTCCTAATATGTATCAAAATTATATAAATGTGAACATAAATGCATCAAGAGGTAATTTTTTATTAAGTGGAAATTATTATACATGTGTCTTTGACTTGTATTTCATAAATTCATATATGTCTTCTTGTAATCCATGTAAGAGAAAAATCACATGTTACCTTACCATAAATAGGGTATAAAAATAATGCCAAGCACATGAACTTTAAGTCATAAAATGAGATTACTTAGATATTTATTTTTCTCCTCCACCTTGAATAGTTTAAAGCCAAATATATTTCTTGCAGTTTAAAATTTTGAGAAAATAAGTGAAATAAAAAAATTAAGTTAAAAAGAAAAAATAAAAATAAACTTTCCCAAAGAGGAGAAATTATTTTATTAGTATTGTAATTTTACTTATTTTTAAAATAATTGCCATATATATAAGCATGTTATATGCAAAGATATTTTTACTATTTGACTAAATTTTTACAAAAGTAAGTAAGACATATTAGTTTTAAATAAATATTTTGTCGAACCTTACTATTGTTTTAGAAAGAAATCAAGTGTTTCAAGTGTGATTAGGAAGCAAACAATAAGCAACAGGAAAGTATTCTTACTGTGGATCTTAGAAGAAAATAAAAAATAAAGGAAAAAATTACATTAATGTTATTTTTCAAGTTTTTACTAGACATAAAGATGTCCTAGTTAGAGATAAGATAAAGAACAAAACTATGGCAAACTATATGTAAGTAGCATATATTATACTAAAAGTGATTGTAAGGATGAGGTTATTGAGTGTGATCTAATGTTGATATGTATATATATAAGGTTGATATTTTAATTCTATGAATATTAGCCAGGTTTAGGGAGATTCATATTTAGATGAAGTCTAAGTGGCAATTAAATTTTAATTATTCAATCATTTTTATTTTAAAAGAAATTTTTTCATCTTATAAGCTCTAAAATCATGGATGGTGGCCTTTGGTTTAGGTGCAAATATGTATTATATTTGAGACCCCATATTGATAATTTCCATTTGGAGATATAGATGTAATTTAAGCTTTTTCAGCTCCTTTATCAACATACTAGGGTTTTGAAGAATATCAAAAATATTATAGGGGAATTCATTAAAGAGGGACCAACTACTAAGTAAAGAAGGCATGCTATATAGACTTGAATATGTGTTGCCATGGATATTACAATACTTTTACTACAATCCATTATGATTAGATAAAAATAAAGAAATTGTGATCAAAAAGTAGATTATGAGAAAATTGTATCATGATATTGTAATCTTTTATGAAACATGACATATGAAAAGAGATTGTAAAATGAAAATTATGAAAAAATAGATAAAAATATTTTGGCATGAGACAAACTTCAATATAAAGCTGGAGGATCATATCATAATATAAGTTAGATCAAATTAAAGATTTTCCATGTCTAAAAAAGTAATAAAAAAATCTCATCTACTTTATCAAATAGCAAAGGCCATTACATTCTACTTAGAAAAAAAATAAATAAATAAGGACTTACAATGAACAAATTCAAATTCAAGAAGATTTAATGTTGGATCAAAAGAAGAGAAAACAAATTATAATAATTTAATAAAAATATATATTAATATATTAATTTTTGATAATTTAACCTGAACAATTCCTATATATATATATATAAATAAATAAATAAATAAATAGGCCTGCCTTTGGCACACCGAGACGACAAATAGTTTTCTATGGCAATCAATTAGTAATCAGAAGAGGTGAACCACATATTTTTGAACAGGGACAAAGCATAGAGAACAAATAGGATGAAGGATGGAGATGTGAAAAGTGTATCAGTCCAGTCGATTAAATAGACAAGACCAAAAAATAATTTCATGTGCTATGCTATCCTCCCAAAATTTATTTTTTAATTGGATTCGATGACGTTCATGGATGCAACTATGTTCCAATAGCAAAGGCCATTACATTCTACTTAGAAAAAATATATATAAAAAATAAGGACTTACAATGAACAAATTCAAATTCAAGAAGATTCAATGTTGGATCAGAAGAAGAGAACAAAATTTATTTATTTAATAAAAATATATATTAATTTTTGATAATTTAACCTGAAAAATTCCTATATATAAATAAATAAATAAATACGCCTTTGGCACACCGAGACGACAAATAGTTTTCTATGGCAATCAATTATTAATCAGAAGAGGTGAACCACATAGGGACAAAGCATAGAGAACAAATAGGATGAAGGATGGAGATGTGAAGAGTGTACCAGTCCAGTCGATTAAATAGACAAGACCAAAAAAATGATTTCTTGTGCTATGCTATCCTCCCAATATTTACTTAAATTGGATTCGATGACGTTCATGGATGCAACTATGTTCCCCATTATGATCGTTTTGTCTCAATTCCCCTCTATTAATGGAAAAGACGGTGTGGTTTATCCACTTGAGGGAAGGACAAGTATCTCATTTGTTACTAAAAGGATCTCATATGCCCCACTTCATGGTTTTGAATCCGTTGCGTCGTAATTGTAACAGGCGTGTGCTAGATTTTGCTCTATCGTTTCAAAAGAATGTTATGGACACCTGGCATCAAGCCAGAGAACAAATCGCAGATGCGTAGGTATATCTCTGTGACACAACAAAAATGTCCCTCCACGCTTAAATTATGACTTGATAAATTTAGACGTTTCACATGATTATAGATGGTCACTTCCATGACGAATCTCGATCCACCTTAATAATCTCTCCCTCATTCTCCACATCTCTATAAATTGTCCAGTCTCACTTCACCGACACCCACAAGTATTTTCTCTTCTATTGAAGAGTAGTTGTTGGTAGAAGCTTTGACGTAGCATCTATATTTGCATAGTTGTAGACAACCACAAGTATATTCTCTTCTATTGAAGAGTAGTTGTTGCTAGAAGCTTTGACGTAGCATCTGTCTTTTCATAGTTGTATTTGTTGGGATTTAGTAATATGATTTATGTGTGAGCAAATTAAGAACAACAGAAATAAAATATCCATACAGATAAAAAGAAGAACATAAAATTTGACGAGGTTCACTTAACATTATGTTGAGCTATATCATCAGAGAAGCACCAGCACCTGCATCTTTGTTTCTACTAACAAATACAATGTATAAAGGAATTGGTGGAACGATACAACACTTTTTGTTGCAGAACCCTTTCAAACTCTATACAGTACATTATGCACACCAGCATCTCCTCACCCATGTGGTTCTCCTCACCCACATCATAATCACTCCTCCCATCATAGACTTCTTTTGAGGTTTCAATAAGCTCCCTATTACATTGCACTCTCCCAAAGCTAACACAAGATTGATATGCTCTCTCCTATGCTCTTGACTTGCACCACAATGAGCAACCTGATATTGCATCATTGAGCACATTACAACATAAGTGAGCACTACATTGCACTCAAACTACAATACAATCTTGGTAAGATAGATGCATACTCTCACCATACATCCTCTCACACTCAAGCTTATAAATAAGAATACAATCAATAGAACAACCTTGGACTCAGACCCAGTCCCAAGAGCATTCTGTTAGAAATATTAACCCAGATTTCATGCCTCCGCAAACTGCGCTCTGAAACTGGGCGAAGCCGGACTATGCTCGCGTAGTTGGGGATCCTGGCAAAAAGGTTTGACATGACGTCTCACCTACCCTCTAACAGATGTGATGTCTGACAGATCCAATCGTCGTATAAGTTAATGCCAGTTCGGCGATTTAATGCTAGTTCGGCGATTGGTCAGAAACCCTAGTTGAGGGCCTATCAAAACCTATCAGAGAACAAACCCTAATCCTCCTCTCCCCATGGCTATATAAGGCAGTTCGGGTCTTTAGACATCAGAGAGCAGAGGATGGAGGAAGTGTAGAGAAAGTGCAAAGAATATAGCAGAGAAAGGAGAACGTTTCAGTGAGTAGTGTGGCTCATCTAATTAATGTCCGAGTAGCCGACTCAACATTGTGTCTTTTAGTTTATCCTGCAGCCTGGCCTGCAGATGTTATTTCCTTAGTGGAGGACCTCTGTAACCCCCGTTTCACATAAATAAAGTTTTCTATTTGTTTTAGGCATCTTTAGGGTTTGTAGTTAATTCATGTGTATTAAAGCTTACTGCTCTTTGTACAAATCGCCTTAGAGCGATTGTGTTTGGGTTCTATTAGTTAGAGCTCAGATCCGAGACTCAGATGATAGTTTCTATGTTTCTCTTCTCCGAGCCAAGCAAGCAGTTGCCGTAGCCATGCAAGCCTTTCGAGCAGAAAATACTACAAAGCCAAAGTTGGCTAAGTTGAAAGAAGCCTTCCGAGTTTGCTGCCACAAACCGATTGTGCCCGAGATCCGAGCACAGCCCGAGTGTGCAAGTGAAGCACGAAGTCGCCCCATCTGCACTTCGTTGGGCACAGTTTGCACTTCACCCATATTTCGGGCGAAGTCCGTCGGTGCCTCCGTAATTCGCACTTCATCCAAATTTCGGGCGAAGTCCGTCGGTGCCCCCGCAGTTCACACTTCACCCATATTTCGGGTGAAGTTTGTTAGTGCCCTCGATGTTCGCACTTCACCCATTTTTGGGTGAAGTCTGTCGGCACCCCCGACGTTCGCACTTCACCCATTTCGGGCGAAGTCTGTCGGTGCCCCTGACGTCCGCACAACGCCACAACTCAAATGCAGTCCGGCTTCGCCCAGTTTTGGAGCACAGTCTGGCAGAGGCATGAAATCTGGGTTAATATTTCTAACACCCTCCTTTAAGTCTGATTTCACGAGCGTTTTGACTCCAAGCTGCTCTCACAATTTGTTGAAGTCTTCCTCCTTCAAAGGCTTCGTGAAGATATCTGCCAACTGCTCCTTGGATCTGCAAAACTAGAGTTGAATCTCTCCAGACTTCACCAAATCTCTGATGAAGTGATAATGAATATCGATGTGCTTCATCCAACCATGGAACACGGGATCCTTTGATAGTGCGATGGCCGAATTGTTATCACAAAAAATTGTTGTCACGCCTTCCAGAAGATATTTTAGTTCACTCAGAACTCTACGCAACCATACTGCCAGGCATGCGATTGTCGTGGCGGTGACATACTTTGCTTTGGCTTTGGACAACGCAATGATGGGTTATTTCTTGGATGCCCATGAGACTGCCCCTAATCCGAGATGGAAAGCATACTCGGAGGTGCTCTTTCGATCGTCCGTACTGCCAGCCCAATCACTATCTGTGAAGCTGACCAGGTCCAACTGGTCTTGTCTGGTGTAAAATAGGCCATGGTTCCATGTCCCATTGATATAACGCAAGATCCTCTTGCCTGGTTGCTAGTGCATGTCCTTTGGAGTCTCCATGAAATAGCTGATCAGACTGACTTTGAACATCAGATCTGGCCGAGTTGTAGTCAAATACATCAGACTGCCAACTAGCCTCTTGAACGAGGTTGGGTCGACATTCCTCCCCGTATCTAGCTTTCTCAGCTTCAAACTTGTGGCTACAGGTGTGATGGCAGGTTTACTGTCCTCCATCTTGAACCGCTTCAGGACATCCTTCGCATACTTGCCCTGAGAAATGAAGATGTTGTATGTCGATTGGTCAACTTCAATGTTGAGAAAATATTTCATTAGCCCTAAGTCCGTCATCTCGAACTCCTTCATGGCGGTTCTGAACTAGTCGAATAGGACATTGTTGTTGCCAGTATAAATCAAATCGTCCACGTACATGCAAATGATAATGAGCTCACTTGCTTCATTTGTCTTCATGTATAGGGTGTGCTCATATGGGCATTTGACAAACCCATTTTCCTGAAAGTAGCTGTCAATTCGACTGTACCAAGCACGGGGCACCTGCTTCAAACAGTATAGGGCCTTATTCAGCTTCAAGACTTTGCCCTCTTGGCCTTCAATTTCGTAACCTGGTGGCTGGTCTATGTAGACCTCTTCCTCCAACACTTTGTTGAGGAAGGCTGACTTGACATCCATCTGGTACATCTTCCAACCTTGTTGGGATGCTAATGCTAGGATCATCCTGATTGTGTCAAGTCGGGCTACAGGTGCATATACCTCATGGTAATCGATGCCTAACTTCTGCTTGTAACCCTTCGCAACCAATATGGCCTTATGCGTGTCAAATTCTCCTTGGGCGTTGAACTTTGTTTTATACACCCACTTGACCCCAATGGTCTTCTTCCCTACTGGAAGATCTATCACCTGCCATGTCTCATTCCTTTCAATGGCTGCTATCTCCTCATCCATTGCATGTACCCACTTTTGATTCTAACCAGCATCTTTGAACTATACTAGATCAACTTTAGTAAAGAATGCAAAGTCAGAGTACTCTTCATCTACGTGGGTTTGGGTTGCCTCGTATATTTCTTACAAGCTCCTTGTCTTTGCTGGTGTCGCAAGGTTCTAGATTCTACTTGCACATGGAGGCGAGCGTGATGGAGTGGTTGTGCTACTGCTAGCACCGTTGTTGCTGCTGGAAGTGGCAGGTGGCTGCACACTTCCTTCTTCCAAGTCAATAGACTGTACTACTGCTGGCTTTGACTGGCCAGTATCTGACTTCTAGTTCCAGGTTTGATCTTCAAGAAATTTAACATCACAGATGATGATGAGATTCTTCATCATAGGGTTTTACAGCCTATATACCTTTGCCTGCTCACTGTACCCTGTGAAAATGCACTTTTCAGCTCTATCATCCAATTTATGCTGCTTTTCTTCTTAAACATGTGCATATGCAATGCACCCGAACATACGCAAGTGAGCCACACTTGGCTTCACTCCACTCCAGGCCTCCTGAGGGATTTTGTCCTTCACACTTTTGGTGGGACATCTCGTTCGACGAGTAGACTGCACATGTTACAAGCTCTGCCCAAAATTCATGTGACAATCCCTTCTCCTTCATCATGCTTCGTGCCATTTCCATGATGGTTCGGTTTTTCCTCTCAGCTACGCCATTCTGCTATGGCGTGTATCTGGCAATGAACTGCCTTCGAATTCCATGCTGCTTGCAGTAGTTATGGAATTCGTTGGAGATGTATTCACCTCCACCATCTGTCTTGAGAGTCTTGATTTGATATCCGCTCTATTTCTCCACCAGAGCCTTGAACTCGTTAAATCTGGCAAACGCTTTTGATTTCAACTTGATGGCATAGATCCAAGTCTTCCGGCTGAAGTCATCTATGAACGTCAAGAAGTATTTGTTGCCGGCAAACATGGTGGTCTGCATGGGACCACATATGTCTGAGTGCACCAGCTCTAATGGCCGTGATGCTCTCCAAGACTTTCCTACAAGGAATGCATCCCTGTGCTGCTTGTCGACTAGACAACCTTCACAAACTTGGTTCGGTTGCTCAATAAGGGGTAAACCCTTCACCATTTGCATCTTGTGCAGTTGATTCAGGCCACTGAAACTCAGGTGATCGAATCTAAGATGCCACAACTAGGTAGCATCTTTCACAACTGCACTCAGAGACATCAATGATTCATTCTGAATCTATAGCGGAAACATTTTGTTCTTCGTCATGGACACCGTAGCAATCTGCCCATGCGACTTGTCTCTGATGGTGCAAGCTCCGTCTTTGAACTGGACCGTATGTCCCTTCTGCACGAGCTATACAACGCTCAGCAGGTTGTGCTTCAGGCCAGACACATAGTAGACATCACAGATGTGTTTCCGTTCGCCATCACGGGAACCTTGTTGTTGTTCCCCATATTCACATTCTCCATGCTCTCAAAGCACTCCCGAGACATTACATTGTCATTCACTCTCAATATTTGTATGCCAATCCGGCATTATACACACCTCAGCATAATACATTGCAGATCTATTTATACATGGCATGACAACATTCTTTGTTATAACAATAATAACAAATCAACAATTTCATTCTGTCATTTATATTTAAATGAATCTTTCCATAACCGCAAGACTTTGTCGCTATACATCCCGGTGAACGCCATACGAGATTCATTTGCATCTTCCTTTTGAAATGTCCACGCTGTACACAGAAAAGCAGACTTCGTTTCAACAATGTCATCACGTCTTATGTCTTGCTGGCTCGTCACAGGTTTCCTCAGTCTCGCTGTCCGACGTTCCACCACAGCTCCGGGTGTGAATCGGTCTCCACACACCCAACAGTATTTGCGCTAGAGTTTCCATATTTCCCTGTGTTAGGAATGGCTACTAGGAAGTGTAGTGTTAGCCCACAACTTATGCTGGGTGTTTTCGAGGAACTCTTACTAGTAGCCATTCCTTACACGGGAGATATTACATGTGTAGGTAGTACGACCATACGGCATGTTCCTTAGAATATGTAGTAAGATACTAATGAGAAGCCGAAGACATTTGGAAAGCATTGATAGGGTTTCTTATTTGTGTTGCAGGACCCGAGATCAGCGTCTGTAACTACGCCCTGCGCCTGCCATGGAAGATTTAACGGTGAATTCTCAAATTTGTTGAGAACAAGCTTCGAAGCCAGGAGCAGAGCAAGTTTGATATTGATGTTTGTTTGCATTTTTGTGTTGTCTAAAAATTTTGTATTATTTAGTTGCATGGTTTCAATTGGATTTGACCTTTCAACCTGAATGCTAGAGGTTTACAGCTTTACCATCCTCCATATATATATATATATATATATTTGAAGGGAGGCGAAATATAATAGGTAGTACATACGTTAGTCTGGATAAAAGTTCGACAATGAATAGTTTGAATAATAATTCAAGAAATCTCCTTAGTAACCTTATTTAAATTAGATAGCTTGAATATGAATATTTGGACCTGCTTGAGTAGCCCTCCTTTAAACTGGATAACTTGGCTATGGATATTTGTCTACAATTATAGAGTCGATTTGTTCAAAAAACCTACTTTCACAGCAAGAAAACATTCTTCGTTCTGATAGGATGCCAAGTTATGATGCGATGGATGGTCTTCGTACTTCGGGTGGCTTACCGTGAAGCAAAAGTTTAATTTCGGATTTTTTCGTCTGGTAATTCCAGATTATGTCTTTGTTTTGCATCGACTTACTCATATCCTCTTTCATTTAGCCTTTGTTTTGCATCGACTTACTCATATCCTCCTCTTTCTGTTAGTTTAGATGTAATTTAGGTTTTTTCAAACTCCTTTATGAGCATAACAATATTATAAGGGAATGCATTAAAGATGGACCAACTATTAAGTAGAGAAGACATGCTATGTATATTTGCACTACAAATAGGAATAAAAATAATGTGATCAAAAAATGAATTGTAAGAAAATTATATCACGATGTCATAATTTTATATGAAACTTGACATATAAAAATAGATTGTAAAATGAAAATTATGAAAAATAGGCAATTTTTTTGACATGAAATAAACTTCATATTATATATATATATAAGGTTGATATTTTAATTCTATGAATATTAGTCAGGTTTAGAAATATTCATAATTAGATGAAGTTTAAGTGGCAATTAAATTTTAATTATTGAATGATTTTTATTTTAAAATAAAATTTTCTCATAATCTTACAAGCTCAAAAATCATGTATAAAATCATAGATGATGGCCTTTGGTTTAGGTGCAAATATGCATTATATTTGAGACCACACATATTGAGAATTTTCATTTGGAGACATAGATGTAATTTAAGTTTTTTCAACTCCTTTATCAACATACTAGGGTTTTGAAGAATATCAACAATACTCTAAGGGAATTCATTAAAGAGGGACCAACTACTAAGCAAAGAAGGCATGCTATATAGACTTGAATATGTGATAGCATGGATATTACAATACCTTTACTACAATTCATTACGATTAGATAGGAATAAAGAAAATGTGATAAAAAAAAATGAATTATGAGAAAATTATATCGTGATATTGTAATCTTTTATGAAACATGACATATGAAAAGAGATTGTAAAGTGAAAATTAGAAAAAAAATAGGTATAATTTTTTTATATGAGACAAACTTCAATATAAAGTTGGAGGATCATATCATAATAATATAAGTTAGATCAAATTAAAGATTTTCCATGTCTAAAAAATAATAAAAAATATCTCCTCTACTTTATCAAATAGCAAAGGAGAAAAAATAATATAAAAAATAAAGACTTACAATGAATAAATTCAAATTCAAGAAGATTCAATGTTGGATCAAAAGAAGAGGAAATAAATTACAATAATTTAATAAAAATATATATTAATTTTTAATAATTTAACTGAATAATTCAAAAATATAAATATATGCCACATGGAATTTGGTGTAATGGCAGTTGCCTGGTTATTATCATCAATCTGGTTGTTAGGTAGATTCCTCTTGTATTTGCTCGAACGAGCACTGATATTTGTTTGTTGATATTTGTAAAGGATGTTCAATAAATAAATAAAGGCCTTTGGCACAACGAGACGACAAATAGTTTTCGATGGCAATCAATTATTAATCAGAAGAGGTGAACCACATATTTTTGAGCAGGGATAAAGCATAGAGGACAAATAGGATGAAGGATGGAGATGTGAAGAGTGTACCAGTCCAGTCGATTAAATAGACAAGACCAAAAAAATGATTTCTTGTGCTATGCTATGCTATCCTCCCAATATTTACTTAAATTGGATTCGATGACGTTCATGGATGCAACTATGTTCCCCATTATGATCGTTCTGTCTCAATTCCCCTCTATTAATGGAAAAGGCGGTGTGGTTTATCCACTTGAGGGAAGGACAAGTATCTCATTTGTCACTAAAACGATCTCATATGCCCCACTTCATGGTTTTGAATCCCTTGCGCCGTAATTGTAACAGGCGTGTGCCAGATTTTGCTCTATCGTTCCAAAAGAATGTTATGGACACCTGGCATCAAGCCAGAGAACAAATCGCCGATGCGTAGGTATATCTCAGTGACACAAAAAAAATGTCCCTCCACGCTTAAGTTATGACTTGATAAATTTAAACGTTTCACATGATTATAGATGGCCACTTCCATGACGAATCTCGATCCGCCTTAATAAGCTCTTCCTCTTTCTCCACATCTCTATAAATTGTCTAGTCTCACTTCACCGACACCCACAAGTATTTTCTCTTCTATTGAAGAGTAGTTGTTGGTAAAAGCTTTGACGTAGCATCTGTATTTGCGTAGTTGTAGACACCCACAAGTATTTTCTCTTCTATTGAAGAGTAGTTGTTGCTAGAAGCTTTGACGTAGCATCTGTCTTTGCATAGTTGTATTTGCGCTAGAGTTTCCATATTTCCCTCTGTGTTACGAATGACTACTAGGAAGTGTCGTGTTAACCCACAACTTATTCTGGTGTTTTCGAGGAACTCTTACTAGTAGCCATTCCTTACACAGGGGAGATATTACATGTGTAGGTAGTACGACCATACGGCATGTTCTTAGAATATGTAGTAAGATACTAATGAGAAGCCGAAGACATTTGGAAAGCATTGATAGGGTTTCTTATTTGTGTTGCAGGATCCGCGATCAGCGTCTGTAATTACGCCCGAGAATTATCCGTGAATCCTCAAATTTGTTCAGAACAAGCTTCGAAGTGAGGAGCAGAGTGAGTTTTTTTTTAAGTTTACATGGTGGTATCCGTATGGCTATGAATTTGGATAGCGGCTACGAATTTGGGGTTGTTCTGCTTTTATGGTTATTATAGTAGTTTCATGAGGCCCAGATTTTAAGCTTGAACCTGCCCTTACATAATTTCATTGAACTAATTGGTTTACACTAAAGGAGTTTGATATTGATATTTGTTTACATTTTTGTGTTGTCTAAAAATTCTATATTATATAGTTGCATGGTTTCAATTGGATTTGACCTTTCAACGTGAATGCTAGAGGTTTACAGCTTTACCATCTGGATATATATATATGAATGCTAGAGGTGCTTTACCATTGTGGATATATATATATATATATATATATATATATATATATATATATATATTTTGAATATTAGAGGTTTACAGCTTCCCATTTTGAAGAAAAGCAAAATATAAAAGATAATTGTGTAGGTAAACCAATGAATAGTCTCAACTCTGGATAATAGTACCACATACTAAGGAACCTCTCTTTCTGTGTTTTTAGCTTGAGTAGCCCTCATTTAAACTGGATAACTTGAAGAACCTCTCTTATGTGATTTTAGCTTGAGTAGCCCTCATTTAAACTGGATAAACTGGATAACTGGAAGAACCTCTCTTTATGTGATTTTAGCTTGAGTAGCCCTCATTTAAACTGGATAACTTGACTATGGATATTTGTCTACAATAATAGAGTCGAGTTTAATTTATAAGGGGTTCAAAAAACCTACTTTCACCGCAAGAAAACATTCTTCGTTCTGATAGGATGCCAAGTTATGATGCGACGGATCGTCTTCGTATTTCGGGTGGCTTAGCGTGGAGCAAAAGTTTAGTTTCAGAATTTTCGTCTGGTAATTCCAGATTATGTCTTTGTTTTGCATCGACTTACCCATATCCTCTTTCATTTAGCCTTTGGAGGTGGGCCACCGTCATGGACTCTGCTGTGCTTTTTACTGCTCTTCATAGTTGGTAAAATATTAAACGGCATTTTTCTTAAAAGAAGAATTAAGAACCCTTGATATAGTTGACACTGCTAGTTGGCCTTTTTTCTGTCTATCTTTATTTTGTATTCTGTGGGAAGATATACGCAATTGATATTAAGCAGCAGCAATCTTCTATTCTGGACATTGGAGACACTTGATCTGCTACCTTACAGTCGATTCCACCACTGAAGAGTCGTTATTGTATCCAGGGCATCTAGTTCAGAGATTTTCTTCTATTAAGTTCTTCTTGTAGCCAAAAAGTCTAACTGCATGTGTAAAACAATGTGTCCGTTCTCTTATGGTTGAGGGATTTAGAAATTCTGGGAGATCCTATAGGTTTGATAGTTCACATAAGTCTCAGGTTCTTCTAAGATTTTACTTACCTTTTACAGATTTTTAACAAATTATATTTTTTTTAATTTTGGAGCACCTATTTTTACTCATGGTAGGAGCACCTCCAGGTAGTTGTAGTTGTTCAGTGATTAGAGTGTTACCTGTCCGTTAATTAATATGTTAGGTGAATTTTTTCCTCCTTTTTCAGCTATATAAAAAGCTATATATATGGATGTTGGGAGCGACTTCAAATGTTAGAAAGAGAAGAAAAAAAAGATAAGCAAGTTAGGGGAGTCGAAGCAGCAAACATAAGAAGTAGAAGAAGGAAATAGCAGAGCCTCTCTGTAATCTCTTGCATGGAGTAAATGCAGCAATATCACAACCTTTGCAAAGGTGTAAAAAGCTTCTATGGAAAGAAGTTTCTTGTGTAAAATTTGTTGCTTATTGTGAAGCTGTTATAGCAACCATTTTATCATTAAAAAAATAATATATTTTCATATCTTCATTTATTTTCTCTCATTGTTCGAAGTTGTGTCTTTGTCAAACTTGTTGTGAATATTTTTGACTTGAGTGTTTTCCTTCTAGGATCATGCAATCTCAAACAAAATAAATTCCAAAAAATTGATTTTAGGGTTTCATGCTTGTTTGAATTTGGAAAACTTCAACTTTTTTCATATGCATAAAGTCGGAGTATAACTTTTGCTGACATCATCCATTCTTGTAAAAAGTCCACTTTTGTACAATTGCACAACCTTGCCTCTTTATTTCGACATCATGCAAAGTCTAGCTTTTTGCAATCCTGATATCATGCAAGTCTAGATTTGTGCAAGTGTGCATAAAATCAAAAGTAAATACTCTTGGGCCCCAATTTCATTCCACTTCCAAATCGGTATCAGAGCTTGAGCCATCAATAGGACTTTCAAAGCCATAACAACAATCCTTGCCAATTACAGATCCCATGATTCAATGGCAAGAATTATGATTACTAGATCATTTTAATGAAGATTTTGTTTGGGTCTTAGGAGCTATAGGACCTAGTGGAGATTTTGTATACAAAATCCATAGATGCAACAACATTTAGCGTTCTTTCTCAATATGAGAAAGATTTATTGAAGGAGAACTAAAAGAAGGATCAGAAGGCCCTATTCTACATTATGCAGGCCATTCAAGGGACTATCTTTCCTGGAATTTCAAGAGCAACCAAATCAATGGAGGAATGGGAAATATTAGTCAACTTATTTCAAGGCACCATCAAAGTAAAGCCAATGAAGTTGTAGATGTTAAGAAGAGAGTTTGATAATTTAAAAATGAGTGAATTAGAGAACATGAGTGACTTATTTACCTACACAATGGGTATCATCATCTATATGAGAATGAATGACAAAAATATTGAGAAAAAAGAATTTTGGAGAAGGTATTGAGAAGCCTATCATCAAAGATTGACTTAGTAGTAATTTCCATTGAGGAATCAAGGGACTTAACAACCCTTTCAGTGGATGAGCTTATGGGTTATTTGCAAATATATGAGCAGAGGCTAAATCAGACAACATGGTTTTCATTAAAGCAAACATTCAAAATGTAAGTCTCATGTAGAGACAATAATAGAAGGGAGGAATCCTAGAAAATAACCTAAAAGTTATCAAGGTGGAAGAGGATATGGTAATAGGAGTAGAGGTGGTAGAGACATTGAGAGAGGAGGAAGAAGAAACTACTCCAACAAAGGAGAAGCCAACTACAATTTTCATCATGCAAGAGGAATAGGAAACAATAAAAGTTAGCAGAGAGGATCAAATCAAAGGTATGATAAATCTAAAATCCAATGCTATTAATGGAAGAAATTTTATCATTATAGTTATGAGTGTAGAAATAAGATGGCTAAGGAAAATAAGAAACAAGCCCACTATACCAATGAGAATGAGAATGTAGAAAACAAATATGCATGTGGGTCTATGATGTTAACTTGTAGTGTTGATGAAGAGAGCTAAAAGAATGTATGGTATCTTGATAGTAGCTATAGTAACCACATATCTAGGAACATAGAAATATTCTCATGACTAGATGAAACCATCAAGGCTAAAGTGAATATGGGAAACAATAACAAGCTACCTATCATGGGCAAAGGGAGGATTATAATTTGCACAAGACAAGGAGAAATAAAATGCATCCATGTTGTGTATTATGTGCCTAGGTTGAAACATAATCTATTGAGTGTTGGGCAACTTGTGTAAAGGGGGTGCATTATGTATTTTAAAAATTGAGTTTACATAATTAGAGATAGAGAAAATAGGCTCATAGCAATTATTTCTACAACAAAGAACAAAATGTTCACTCTAAAAATTATTTGAGAAATATTTTCATTCAGTGGAGTTGTCAAAAATGCTACATGGTTGTGGCATCTTAGATTTGGTCACTTGTGTTTTAGTGGCCTGAATTTGCTATATAAAAAGTATATGGTGAGGTGATTGAATTTCATAGAGAAACTCAATCAATCATGTGAAGGTTTCATTGTGGGTAAACAACATAGGGATATATTCCCTATAGGAAAATCATGGAGGGATTTACAATTATTAGAGCTAGTGGATTCAGATATATCTAGGACTATACAAACTAGCTCATTTTCCAACAATAAATAATTTTTTTCTTTCATAGATGATTTTAACAAAAATATATGGGTATACCCCCTAAAACAAAAGTTAGAAGTATTTGGTAAATTTAAGGATTTTAAATCTTTGGTTGAAAAGCATAGTGGCTATTATGTGAAGACTCTAGGAAAACATGGAGGAGGTGAGTACATCTCTGATAAATTCCACAACCTCTGCAAAGAAAATAGAATTATAATATAATTCATAGTCAGATACATACCATAGTTGAATGGTGTTGTAGAGAGGAAAAATAATACCATAATGGGGACAAAAAGGAGCATTCTGAAGGCAAAAGCATTGCCAAATGATTTTTAGGTAAAGTTTGTAGTATGCGTAGTCTATTTGATAAATAGGTGTCCTACAAAGAGTGTGAAGGATGTGATTCCACAAGAAGCATGAAACAATAAGAAGTTAAGTGTTTCTCAACTATGGGTTTTTGGATGCATAGCATATACACACATTCTAGATGATAAAATAAGAAAGCTATATGATAAGGTAAAAAATGCATATTCATTGGGTACAATTAAGTGTTAAAGACCTATAGATTGTATAATCATATTACAAATATGTTGATTATGAGTAAATTTTGAAGTTCATAAAATATGAAGCTTGGAATTGGAAACCCAAAACTAGTCAACAAAGGCTAGCAAGTATCAAGCATGAAGACTTATAGAGAAAGCATGAATCAACCTTCAACTTCAAGCAATAATACTAGTACGGGTAGAAACCCTTCCTCATCAAGCTCATCACCACTTGAAAGAATGATATCCAACATGAGAATGCCAACAAATATAAGGAGCTTGCAAGAAATAAATTAGGTAACTAGAAATGAAATAGAAGATAAAGAACATTATAGCTTTTCTTTATTTTTGAAGTATGATCCTATTTCATTTACAGAAGCAATTATAGATAGCGAATGGGTGGAATCTATGGATGATGAGATAGAAGCAATATAGAAGAATAATACTTGAGAGCTAATGGATCTTTCAGCAAGAAAAAAACCAATTGGGTGTATAAAACCAAGTTTCATACCCAAGGTGATGTCGAAAGGCATAAAGCAAGGTTAGTTGCAAAATGGTATAAGAAGATATTAGACATAGACTATCATGATGTCTATGCACCTATAGCAAGGCTTGACACAATCAAAATAATTTTGGCATTACTAGCCCAAAAAGGGTGGAAAGTTTATCAAATGGATGTCAAGTTTACCTTTCTCAATGGAGTATTGAAAGAAGAAGTCTACATAGACTAGCCACCCAACTATGAGTTGGAAGGGCAAGAAAGAAAGATGTTTAAGTTGAAGAAATCCATGTATGGGTTAAAGAAAGCAACTAGGGCTTGGTATAACCACATTAATGCACACTTTGAATAGAATGGATTCATCAAATACCCATATAAGCACACTCTCTACATTAATATTAATGAAGAAGGAGAGATAATAATACTATGCTTGTATGTATATGGTTTGATTTATACTAGCAACAACAATATTTTCTTAATGAAATCTAGGTTTAATGAAATATTTTCTTGGCATTGAAGCTACCTGTTGTGGCTGCTCCACAACGTACCCCAAAATTGGGGACTCCCCTTTTTATTTTTGGTATTTGGGTGTTTGCATGTTGGTTTCGAGTGTCTAATGCTCGACTTGTGTTGAATTTGCATTTATCATTAGTTTTTGTCAATAATATTTTATTTTCGATGACTTTTTCTTGTCGATGATATTTTGTTGTCGACGACTTTTTCTTGTCGATGATATTTTGTTGTCGACGACTTTTTCTTGTTGACGATATTTTATTGTCAACGCCTATTTCTTGTTGACGATTTTTTTTGTCAAATTGTTGTTGACGATTTTTAATGTCTTTTTGTTGTCGACAATTTTTATCGTCAATGTTGTGTCAACAATGTTATTTCTAATATTTTGTTGTTAACATTGTGATGGTTAAATTTCTTGTTTTTATCATTCATGTATAATGAGCTTGTGTTCTATATATAAAAAAGGTTTTTTATGTTAAAACTTCGTTCCACCTTAATACCTCTTTAATATACATCTATACAAAGTAAAACAAACATATCGGTAATATGACCCGGGTTCAATTTCCATGGTGGATGTGTATAAGAAATATTACTTAAAATATATATATATATATATATATAAATATATATATATATATAACAAAAAAAGATAACAAAATATATTAAAACTAAAAACTAGAAAAAAAAAATACGTGATTAAAACAAGCTCATGGGCTATGTTATTTTTGCCTTAAATTGGATTTGAAATTCTAATATTTGGTCATATGCAGGACATTCACTAGCTAACAAAGACAATGATGCAAATGAGGGAGTCAATCGAAGTTGGACATTGGGATGACCACGCAAGCGAAGACAACGACATAACAAGCACCGGGCAGCATTTCATAGCAAGCCAAATAATGCATGAATGGGTTAGCGCAGTGAGGTTTCTCGAAGTGTGCACAACCATTCGACCAACGCCAGATGATCCTGGCAGAATGATCGATTCACACTATGGAATATTATTAAAACATGGTATCTTCAACAGCATGACAAAAGGACAGCGATGTCTACCGGTGATCTATAGGTCTCATAGAAGATTTTGAAGAGGTATCAAAGTGGAACGAGAAGACCAGGTGGGAAATGAATGTGTGGGCACCATGCATTGGATGGGCATCTACTCGAGCAAGCTACACCGGTAATCAACGGGCGGTTAGACATAGACAACATACAGGACTATGGTCAGACATCGAGTTGTTGAGTATGGCATATATGGTTTGTAACGCATCAGAAACATCCATTGTTGGCTTTAGTAACTTCCCACAGCAAACGTAGGAGCCAATGAGGCAGTTTCAAATTATGAAGATAGACAGTGTTTTCGAGGAATCTCCTCCCACGTGGCGCTTGATGACATAAAAAAAAAATGGGGGGCCCACTTGGACCATGCGACGGTCGATGTGCAATGTGCATATAACCCGAGTGATGGATGTCGAGCCTGGAGGTGGGCGTGTTGCAGTTGGGACTTCCTTCGAATGCGAGTGAGATGTCTCCGATGGCCAGCGAAGGTGTTGACAACCTATTCACAAAGAGCACATCGAAGGATGTTTAATAACTACAAATATTTTATCGATGCACAGATTGAATACATGTTTGGTATATGAGCACTATTCGAACGCTGATATAGACAAAGAGGTATTAAAGTGAACAAAATTTTAACATATCAATATGCCACTAATGCTATGAAGTCCTCCAAAATGACTAATCTATTGCAACAATATACAAATTTATTGTTATGGTTAAATTAGACTAAATGTATTTTAACTAGAGAAATAAGCTAAATCCATTTATGTCCATTGTGATGATGATGAAGAATGGAATTTATAGTCCTATACGGAACAAAAACAATGACACAAAGCAAGGGAGGATATACATAAAACTACTATAGCTATCATTTGAATAAAATCCTATATTTTTTAAATTCTTGAGCTCAATTATGTTGATTTTTCTTTAAAAGACATAAAAAATTTGGAATAAGAGTACATGTTTGTATTTTATCCTAAATATTGTCCTAACAACACTACACCCCAATCTTGTTCATTTTCTAACCTAAATCAAATAGTTTAATCTATTTTTTATTAAAAAATGAATCACATCATAAACATTCATGGGGAATGGAAATATTAAAATCCTTGTATTATGAATCCATAAGAAAGAATATAGGTCCATGTAGCTACATATTTATTTAAGCAATGAAAATATAATATTATCAATGATGAAATGAATTATCTAATCATTTTACATTCTAGAGAGTGTAATAACCCATCAAAAACCTAATTCCTCGTATGCATAATTTATCTTCAAGGATGAGATAATGCTAATAAATCTATGGATGCAGGAGACAAGTATTGTTACTAGTGGGGATAACGCATAGGAAGAATGTCTCCTCAATGAGTAGAAGGAATAGCCGGTATAAGGTAATTCAAGGAAATGATGAGTGGTGGTGTAATCACCTTTTGATAAGGGAAAATAACCCTATAGGTAATACATCCTACAACGGTCCATGTAGATGCATATCATGTAGTTACATTTATAGGAATATGTGATGTTTGTCAAATTATGAATTTATGATGTTTTGGTGGTAATAAAAATGTTTAGATTATATGGGTGCCATAGTTTAAATATTATGGATGGCAATGAAAATACATAAACTCATGGGAGCCATAGTTTTAAATAGGTGAATAAACGTGAAACATTGACATATTATTTGTTTTCCTAAGTACTGAAATGGAAGGTAAAGTAGACAAAGAAAATTTAATTAATAATTAAATATGTATACACTATTGTGTGTTTTGAAAAACTTAATTATTTAAAATTATATATATATATATATATATATATATATATATATATATATATATATATATATATATATAAAATAATAAAGTAATAGAATATAATCATAAAGTGAATATAAAGGAGTCATGGCATTATTTAAAAATAAATGATAATAAATTTAGAATAGTCAAAAATTTTGAGCAATTTAGAATAGTCGGTATTGTGGGAATTATTATTTTGTTTAGGCTTGATGAACATGGATAAAATATGGATTCCACTTGGCATACCTAGAAAAGGATGTTATAAAAATGATGATTAGTGGTAAGCAAGAATTCGGGAACCATCTTCTAGATTAGGAAAAGAAAGGTGGAGATGTGCGGTACTGCATTGGATTGGGAAAAGTTTTCAGAAAAACGAGAAGAGCGTCAAGGAAAGAAGACGTTGGAATCAAGAGAAGAAACAATAACTTCTTTTGGAGAAATTTTCAAGAAAAGTTAAATGGGGAAAATTTGAATGAAATAAATTTTTAAATGAATGAATGGGCTACTCTGTGTGAAATTGAATTGATATACGTAAATGGGAATTTGTATGAAATATTTTAAAATATTGTATGGGTTTCTTTGAGTAAATCAGAATTGCTATATGATTTATTTTTGAGCATTGTGTGGGCTGTTTAGTGGGTGAATATGAATTGATTTTTGGATGGTATAATGAAAGAAACCTTAATACAATCCTGTGCTCATATGTGAAATGTTGGAATTGGGTGCATGTATTGAAAAATTGTTGGTAAGAAATAGCATTAATGTTTGGTTGAGTTTCTGGTTGGTGAGAACCTGAAATAACATTGCTTTCATTATGGAACTTGGATTAAATTTGCATGTTGAATAGAGGGACATTATTCTACTTGCATGTTGTATTTGAAACTTATGATGTGTTGGGTGTTAGTCTTACAATGGCACTGAGAGGGAGGGGTTGAATCAGTGTAGTCCTTTAAAATTAAATTCACAGCTCTTAAGATTGAAATAATGAAACCTTAAAAGCAATTATCACAAGAGAACATCAAACAACACAAGATTTAATGAGGTTCACCAATTTGGCTACTCCTCAAGAATGACTTCTTGGACTACCATCCAAATCCAACCTTTGCAAATCACCAACTTTACAATCAATTTACTAGCACCCACTGGAAGGAGCACCAACCCCTTATTTATCTTCACTTTTACAAGACCCTGACTGGTCTATTTCTTACCCAATCTCTCTCACTGTTTATGAAATAGACACATCTTCTATGATCTACAGCCGCACTTTGCCTTCTTTGAGTCGCTTCTCTACGCACCCTCTATGCACTATCTTCGTACACTTTGCACCCTTACAACTGCACTTTGTGTTCATCTTCACTCTTTGCACTCTCCGTGCCTTCTGCTTTATCTACGCAATCACAGCCGCACTTGGTCGAACTTCACCCTTTTCGCTCTCTATGCACTTTTCTCTCTCTGTGCACTCATAGACGTACTTAGGACAATTCGACATGACTATTTGCTCACTTTGTGCACTTCAGCATCATCTCGTCGCTTCTGCCCTCTTATGGCCGCATTTCACCCTTTGACATGCATTTGATGAATTCTTCAACCACACTACAATTCTCCAAAAAACCCTCCTTTTATAACAATATTTTCATGATGAAAACCCTAATCTTAGTTGGCTTGCATAACAAATGTAAACCCTAATCTTAGTCAGCTTTCATAACAATTGTAAACCCTAATCTTAGTAAGTTGTCATCGGTCTTAGTCGACTTCAACTCATGAAGATATTCAGTAATTCCACTACTCGAATATTTCAATTGGTAACAGTCCTTGTAGCTGCCGCACTGACTTTTGTTCACTCTTCATATTTTAGCTGAATGAATTCACTCTGTATCTACCCCTATAAATGTTGTAGAAATGTCATTCCACTTTCATACTTCTCATTTTAATTGGGTTCTTCTTCTTGTATTGTGCACATACGACCTGTCTTTCTTGAGTCGCAAAAATGCGACATGTCGTGTTATCGTGACACTTTTGTTACTTTTCCTGCCTGCCCTTCTTGAGTCAAAAAAATACGACATGTCACAATATCGTGATACTTTTTCTTTCTCTGCCTTCTTGGCCTTTTTGAGTCATGAAAATGTGACATGTCACAATATCATGAAACATTTTCTTTCTCTGCCTGGCTATCCTTTTTGAGTCGCAATAATGCGACATGTCATGATATCATGACACTTTTTCTTTCTCTACCTGGCTGCCCTTTTTAAGTCGTGATAATGCGACATGTCACAATATCACGACACTTTTTATTTCTCTCTCTTTCTCTTTGCTTTGCCCCGAAAATACAACATGTTGCAATATGGCGACACTTTTTGTCCTTGCTTTTTCTCTTTGCTTCGGCCCACAAAAAATACATGTCGTGATATCATGACACATGTTGTGAACACCATTTTTAGTTCATCCTCGAGATTGATATGAATTTGATTGTATCCTAAGAAACCATCCATGATGGAAATCATTTCATGGCCCGTTGTAGCATCTACCAATGCATCGATGCTAGGCAAGGGGAAATCATCCTTAGGACTCGCTTTGTTTAGATCTCAAAAATGGTGCATATGCGAATCCTCCCATCAAGATTTTTCATGGGAACCATGTTAGACAACCATGGTGGGTAATCCATGTAGATGAAAAACTATGCATCCAACAGATTTTGTAGCTCATATTTTACCATTAAGGCTACTATTGGATGCATCTTACATAGTTTTTGCTTTTATGGCTTGACTATCGGATCAAGCGTTAGATTATGCATGACTAGCTGCAGGTCTAGTCCTAGCATGTCTTTGTAGGACCATGCAAAAACCTCTTTCTTCTCTTTGAGAAGGGCAATGTAGTCGGCTTGCTCTTTGGGGGATAGACTTACCCCCAGCTTGATGATTTGCAAATTTAGTGGATCTGAGCCGATGTTTACATCAGTCGTCTCCTCAATCGACATGTGGGAACCATCCTCCAACTGGTGTGGAGTTGGGATTAAGTGGATATCATTTGCTGAATTTAGATCGTCGTTCAGAACATCAGGTTCCTGTTAAACATGGAAGACATCCTGAGTCTGTTTGAGGGTGAAATGGAACATCACACCACAAGGCCAATACTCTAATGAGGATGGCAGTGTGTCAGTGCGATCCCAGTATATAGCATCTAGGTCTAGATGCAATGACCATGTTAGGTCGGCTAGATTATGGATGGGGGGAGTTAAATCAATGGATATCATGTTGATGAAATGATTTTGGTCTCCATTATCGCAGGTGTGGCTACTCAGACATCCTAGATGATCTTTGTGCTCCAGATCTGGCTTTGTGGGTACTGACACAAATGGATTGGCCCTATGTGTGGATAAGAGGATAGGGTCCACCCAAGGAACTGATGGCTCTTTAAGGTCTCCAGGTGGAATATGTTCTCTATATACCTAGAGTGGCAGGTGCAGTAATTGGTCCAACTACGCCTGGTTTAGGTGTCACATATGTCTTGGACCTATATGTAACTATTCAAACATGTCATCTATGTCCAAGGGATATTGTTGCTATCGCATATGATTGAGATAGGCCATCTTAATTTCATCTTCATAATCACTGTCGGAGATCCAAATGCCTTCGTTGGATCGGACAACTGTTTGCGACATATGAGGCTCATCCTACTCGAGCAAATTAATGTGGTCCCATCGAGGTTGTTTTTCTCTTTACAAGGGGACATGATTCTCTTGAGGTGGCATATGCTTAATTGGAGAATTCAAAGGGAAAATTGTCAAGAAGCTCTCTTGATAATCATCTATGGGGGTCACTTGTGAATGATTGCTATTAGATTCAAAAGGATCCCAAGGTGCTACATCGTACTCCGACTCATCTTCTGAAGGCCCTTCTTGGTCTTGTCTATATCCCTCTTGTAGTTGACTCCTCAAACTTTATCCCTTTTTTACGGAAGGGAAAGGGTTGTTAAGGTCAACAAGGTTGGTGGTGGGCAATGGGAGATAATCCCCCAATGTATATGTTGTGTTAGGATTGGTATATGGATCTAATGCCAACCCATTCTTGTTTCCTATCCCTAGGCCTTGCATGTTCTCTACCAAGATGTCCAGGGGCACGGGGTGGTTGAACCCTACTCTTGACTTGTCATACAACATTTGATATCTTGGTTGGCAAAGAACACGCACTCCTTGATCATACCTGCCCAACCCATATCCATGCCAATTGCATTGGCCAAGATATCTTAATGCGAAGTCTAGGTTGGACAAATAGTTGATGTCCTCAGCAAAGGGTTCTTCATCTTCATCTTCTTGCATATAAGGTTCAATGCCATTATCTAGGCCCCCATAAACAAAGTTTGTCTGATTGGGTGGGTAGCCTAGAGGAACCACAGTGTCGATGGGGAGGCGAGGTCTCCCCATGTCCTGCATGGACTCAAGTGTGGGTGTTGCTACAATGTTTCACACTATATACTCCCCCAGGCCCATGTTGGCCATCTCAACGATGATTGTTGGTGGTTGAGGGGGAGCAAATGGGAGTTATTCTTGAGTCCACTCCATGTAGGGTGAACCAGGCATCTTGAATTCCATTCTGCTAGGCATATCTTCGGTAGAGATGGTTGAGACTAGGGGTGGTTCCTCTTCTAGGGGTTTCTTTCCCTTGTCCTTCGATGTGGCCCCTGTAGATGGCATCATTGATGAAGGACCAAATGAGAAAGATGGACCCGACTGGGGATTTGATGGATTTGACAGTAGGATGCATGCAGAATCAGACCCTGGTTAGATGGATTCAACTAAAAATCCTAATGTGTTGATGGAATGGTCGATTGCAGCATGAATTGTACCGTATTGTAGTACTTGAAGGGCTCTAAGTTTATTGGGACTGCATGCACCTATCATTCAAATGTATACTTTAGGCACTGATGAGCTATTGAAGGGACACACTTCATGTCCCTGATCCAAGGCTGGACCAGATATTATAGGCCATCTCACCTTCCAAGATGTGGCACAATGTATGAATAGTCTTTTGTCCCACTTGGATGGGTAGGACAATTGTGCCAATCGTCGAGCATATTGCATCATTGAATTCTTGAAGAGTATAGGTGGAGGCCACGATGTGAGATGTCGACAACTTTAGATGTTTCAATGCTGCCGTTGTAATTATATTACTGGACGAGCCAGTGACCACCAACACCCTCTTATATGAAATCTTGTTGATCCGTGCAATTACGTACAGGGGTGGATCTGCCACATCACCAGTCACTAATTTCAATTCATCTTCTCTAAATGTGATGACTGGTTCTATACATTGTTTTACATATTCCACAAAGTTGTTGAAAGAGTTCGCTTCATGGGGATGCAGCTCGATGGCTTTTAATATCCCCATTAGATCCTCCCGATGGGGCACTGATTGTTGAATGAGCTCGTATATGGAGATCCTAGCCGACATGGTTTTTAAACTTTGGGTAAGTCTAGTCTAAATCATGGCCACTGGTCTAGGTGGGGGAGGTTGCATAGGGTGTTTTTGGGGTTGTGACGTTGATGGAACCTCTCTTGTGGCCACCATGGGGGTAGCTCTTGGGTACCTCCTATTCCTAGTCACTATGCTTATCATCCCTACATACCCCTGCATGGGGCAATTTTGTGTCACCTCGTTGACTTGAAGGGGTTTTTCTTATGCATTATGGGCAGGCAAGGGGTCTCTGAAGACTCCCATATGTTGGTTTTTTGGTGCTATGGGGTTGTCCACTGCTAGAGTCTTGTTGTCGATTAGGTCTTGCACCAAGCCTTTAAACTTCCAACATGCATTAAGGTCATGTCCCTTTCGTCTATGGAACCTACAGTACAAGTCCTCCCTATACCCCTTAGGCTTTGGTGCATTGGGGTCTATGGTTTGAATCTTGGGAAGGTTGATCAAGTTTACTGCTGATAAGTAGTCAAATAGGGAGTCCCTGGACTTTGTGTAAGGTGTGAATTGTAGCCTAGGGTGAAGCTACTGATTTTGCTCTTGCCTTTGATTTTATCTGTCATAACTATTAAGAGGCACCGCCTGATAGTTAGCCTTTTGGGGTTGTGTTGCTTATGCAGGCTTAGGGACATTTTTAACAACCTGATTGACCGTAGTGGGTTTCTATTACGTGGTCCCTATTTTGGTGTTCTTAGACCATTCTTTCTTCTTTGGCTTGGTAATCTCACCATCCTGTATCTTGATCTCCTTAATGATTATGGCTTGCGCCAGAGCTTCCTCTAAAGTGGCATATTTTTGCAGCTACAATAGCATGGAGATCGATCTCAAATAGCTCTTTGAGAACATTTGGGTTAGGTCAAACATGGGAGGGAGGTAGGGCAGCTTTGAAAGCAATGTCCTCCACCGATTCCCATATGCCACCATGGTTTCTTCCTCATATTGCCTAAGGTTAGCTAGGTCACTTAGTGATGCTTTTTTCTTGGTGTTGAAGGTGAAGCATTTGAGGAACGTGTCCACTAGCTGATCCAAGTTACTGATGCTATATTTTGGCAACTAAGTGAACCAATCTGAGGCAGGGCCTATGAATGTGGTTATAAATATTCTTAGCAACAAAGCATCGTTGTCCTGAATGCCAAAGCATTGGCCCAAGAATCTAGTCATGTACTCTTGGGCATCCTCCTCTCCTCTAAAGAGTGCCAACTAGGGAAGTTTAAAGTGTTCAAGGTATGGGGGTTTCAAAACTGACGGATGCACAAGGTGACTATGGAGTTGGTGTAAAGTGGGCTTTTGGGGCCCAAAAGTCTTGGTCTCCACAGACTCTAAGAATTCTAGTAGCACTTTATATGCATCGAAAGATTTAATTTCTTCCTCCTTAGTTTGCTCCTGTTGTGGGTTACGAGGAACTTGAGGCCTATGGAGGGGTATCCAAACGACATCCCCCCTACCTTGGTAGGGCGTTTCAACCCGCTCTTCTTCTTGCTCATACTCCTCATAGGCTTCTTGAGGAGTGCTTGGGTGAGACCTATAAACATGGGTGGGTGCCCGCGGAGGGTGCCCATCATTATTTTTGGGAGTGGCCTCTCGCTCAGGTCTAGGAGGTCTTAGAGGCAATGTTTGATAAGGTCGCAGGGACCTGTCTCGCACCAAGGGGTTGTGCCTCTCATAGACTTCTAAATTATGCACATGAGGGGTTGGGAACTTCTCAGGCATAGTGTTTTAAAGCAATTCGACTGTTTGATACTGAATGCACTCTTTGTTAAGGCGGTACAGATGCTCTAACTATTGTTGATCTTGCCTAAGTTGCATGATTTGCGCTTGGTGGGTAGCATGTTTGGTAAATGCCAAGTCAATTTGTTTCATCGTCTTGTGTTCAGAAAGCCTAGATGCCTCTCCAACATGTCTATCTCAGTCGTGGTGATCCGAGATCCCTATGGGTTGCTTTCCTCTGTCAAGGTTAGTGACATTCACCCAAGGCTCTGGCCTCATTGGGTGATCCTGATACATAACAAGTGCGGAGGTACATTGCCCCCATGCTGTGTATTGCTCTTGAGGAATGCAGTGGTCTTCCTCGTACTCCCTTTCATATGTGTGAAAGGGGTAGGAAGAATTGGCTTGCCCTGTCTAGAGAGCCTTGTGCTTTGGATTTTGTCTAGTGTTTCTAACAGTAATAAGGGGTAAAGGAGGGATGACAAAATCATGTGGACCCTCCTTATGGACCCTATATTTCTCTAGCGCTTCATCACTAGGCCACTCATAATGAGCATCTAAGGGAGCCCTCATGTCTATGTAGAGTGCCATGTGTATATCCTCTTCTTGAAAGGATCTATGTTGAGTGGGGGTGCCCCTCAAAGAGGTGCCTCTATAGTCTTGTTTTGTAATGGCATGATGTGGACTATCTTGTGTGTCAGGCTGCCAAGGTAGGATGACCAAGTCCTTAGGACTATATCGAAGGTGACTTGTCCCCCTTTGTGCACTCTCTGCAGCTCCTACCCGTGATTGGGCTCGGCTATGGGTGTACACCATGGTGATGTTTACCTAAATATGTGTATGTTTTTATCTCTTTTAGGATTTCTTATGCTACACTAAATAGAAGGGAAACACACAATCAAAGCAATGATTATCTCGTTTAAAGATTAAATGTGTGCCCTAAATCTAGTTTAGTGTGTTTTAATTTTTGTAAAGAACATTTAAATGCAATATGATGGCTCTTATGACTCTCAAAAATGGTCATACCTTCGATATACCATTTCTAGGCCGATATACCAACCTCTCTATATACCTACCCTTACGTGAGGGAAACTATTGGTACGTGAGAGAAGATGGTACGTGGAACATAAGTGGTACGAAAGTGGAATCGATTTTTTTATGACACCTACCATAGAAGACTTATCCTCATGCACTGGAAATCACCCCAACTACACTTGGTCAGCTTTCATTAGGATTTATGTCTAGCAACAGTCACGATTGGGGTTATGTATGCAATATTTCAAGCCAAGGTGGTGATGAAATCCATCATTGGTCTTGCTCAATGGTTAGAGTTTTACGACCAACTCCTTGTTGTTTAAATTACCACATGGTGTGTGGGGTTCCTTTTAATTTGCATAAATGAATAAAATAAGCATTCAAACTCTCATATGCAAGAAAATAACCAAAAAATAGAAAACAAAAAGCAAAAAATGACAGAAGGTGTTTAGGACCCCTACCTCTTCTCTGCCCAAATCGGATGTCTCTAAATTTTTGTTCTAAAATTTCATAGAGAGCTATTCATCCCTGGGTGAAATGAATAATAGAACTGTATTCATCACAGGGTGGGGTGAATGCCCATTTGTCCTTAGGTAAGATGAATTTCAGCTCTGTACTCGTCACAAACTGGAACGAACAACAGTCCAACGTTTGAAAACTTGGTACCTGCAAGCAAAAACAAGCAACTTTTGATCAAAAAGTTAATCTTAAAATCAAGGGACAAAGGTCCCACCGTGATCACCACTGAAAGAATGAGGATACATAAACAAAAATGAAAATCCAAGATGCAATGCAAATGAAACAAAAGATAATGCTAAATCCTATGAATTGAAAGTGCATGAAAGGAAAGAGGCATGAACGAATCGAAACCAAATAGAAAGCCAATATGGAAGACATCCCTTTTTTTTATTAATATGCTTTAGAATTTAGTTACAATTCACCTCCTCCCTTTTCAGGGGCTAGGAGTGTTAAATGTGTTCTTGTTACACCCATGGATGCTATTCCTTCTTTCGCGTGCCCACATGTAAAATGGGCGGACCAAACGTCACCGTCACTTGCGTTGATGAATCTTGACTCCTTGTTGCTCCTCTAATGTCCAGATCCTACATTCAAGGAAATAGAAAATAGTCAATATCACCTATAGATAAAATGAAACATGCAATCCCCATGTCTTCAATTAGCACATGAAAAATATAAATAAAACGATAACTAAAATAGATCCAAATGAACTGAAAACTGGATAAGGGCATAAAAACATCACAAGGAAGACACTGCAAATGGAACAGTTAGAAAATTCACCATATATTTGTATTCGCTCCGGGACGGGACGAATAGACCTACAACAAAGTGTCAAAAAGCATAGTCCCAAATGTCACATCCGGGAAGCTCTAAATCACCTACAAAGTTAGGTGTTAGCTAAAAGGGGGTATTTTGGGAAGACCCAGAAGGTCAGATTTTGGCTCCGATTTGCGCTTCCAATAACCACCCTATGATCTCCATTCCAAAAGAGATCAAGGATGTGAAAGGCACAAATCAAAAGGTATGTGTGGATGTAAAATGGTAGCACTTCATTGCTCAAAATGCTCCTTCTTTGTTATTTTTTATTGGGTGAGAAGACTCACCAATTTATAGACCTAGGGTCTCTCTCTTTGAATGCGCATGCGAGGGCACCACTTGAGTTGCTTGTCCTATTTTGAGAGAAAATATTATTCCATGATTTAGAGTCTCCTTGCATGAGGCCTCCAAAATCAAAGACATGCATGACTAAAGTCTCTCTCCTTGATTTGAAGCCATTCCTCGTAATTGCATGGCCTGAAGTTGTAGTTAACTGGTGGACCTATCGAGGTTTGAATTTTTGCTAGTCAAACCTGCTATTCGCCTCACCCTGGGGCAAATGTTGATAATAGTCCTTGGGTGGGACGAATACCAGTTTGTAATCATCCTAGGGTGGGACGAGTAGGGAGCAAAGTGCCAAAAAGGTGCCAAATTGACCTATGACCTTCCAAACTGCTATGGGAGTTGTTAGGACCACTGTTTAACCTTCGGGGGCTACCCTAGGGACTATGTATGTCAATTCGATCAGTGCTTTTCATCACATAATTATATTGGTGCTGTTTTGGTATCTACATCAACCAAAATACATCCAACACACCATTCAAAAAAGCTAATATACAATCAAATTGATATACTAGCTTCTTAAATTGTTCTACCAATGCCAAAATAGTTCTTATAGTATCTAACCTTGAAACAAGAGCATAGGTATCATTGGAATCTATACCTGGCTATTGTGATAAGCCTTTAACTACTAATCTTATTTTATGCTTTTCAATGTATCCATTTGGCTTTTTTTTTTTTTTTATAGATTCACTTTATCCCAATCACAACCTTTTTTTGTGGATGATCTACTAACTCCCATGTTCCATTCCTTTCTATGATTTCTATCTCCTCGACCATGGGTTTATACTAAACTTCATGCTTCACTACATATTCAAATATCTAGGTTCTACATGAATATGATATGATAAAGCAAAACTCATAATTGGTCTAGTAGTTCTAGGATAGATTTCTTTGAGATTTTTTACCTTCTTTAGAGGAGGACTTAGAGTTGAAGGAGGACTATATGAAGGACATGTTGAGCTTGATGGAGTAGGAGTAGAGTTTGAGCTATTGGTAAAGCTGGTAGAATAATATGAAGCATCTTCTGTTATATTGATAATTTTTTTATTTTTTTTCTGTTGCACATTTCCTTTCCATTGCCATGCATCATTTTTAGCAAAAATTATATCATGACTAACTATCAATATTTTTATCATTAGATTATACCTGTAACCCTTTGTATCCTTATTGTAGCCAATAAAAATACATTTTTCACTTTTATTATCAAGTTGTTCATTTTTTCTTTGTCAATATGAACATAAGCAATGCAACTAAACACCTTAGGATGAACTAAACTAGGCATTCTTCCGCTTCAAACCTCATAAGGATTCATATTTCTAATAACCTTTATTGGATATCTATTAAACAAGTAAATATATGTGGGTACTACTTTAGTTCAAAGGGTATATGGAAGACACTTGGCCTTTAGCATGCTTCTTTAAATCTCCACAATTATATTATTCTAACAGTCAGCTACTTTATTTTATTAAGGAGTATAGTTTATAATCAATTGTTTTTAATACCATGCTTCTTGCAAAAATCTTAAAATTCATTAGATGTAAATTATCCCCCTCTATATATATGTAGAGTCTTAAGAAAAAAACCATTTTTCTTTTCTACATTAGATTCTAATTTTTGAAAGATAGAAAAAGGTTATGAATTTTTCTTTGATGAAATATTCCAAGGTTATGCATAAGGGGTTGGCCTACCTGTTGTTGTTTGAAATATTTTACCTTTGCATATTTTAATCTCAAGTGAACAGAGTCGATCGTTTTTGGAAAATGAAACTTTCATCTTGATTTCAATGTCACTTAGTATGTTTGATAAAAGGTTAAAAAAAAAGGTGCTTGCAAATTGTATAGTATGTGTTATCCAAATGCTTACATTTAAGAGAAATATTTCTAGTTGTTTGAAATTGAATGAATGCCTTTTTAGACTGTATATAATTTGTATATGATTTGACTAATGCCTATTAGCAATCCCTCTTCTCTTTATCACCAAAAATGTTAGTGAAGATAAAATACTTGAGTGGAGTGCTTCCATAAGGAGTTCTCCATTTGAAAAGTAAAAAAATCTTTTGTTCTCTCTCCAGTAGCTGAGTTGGATACCAGAGAGTCAAATTCTAGAGCTATGTTGGGATTTATCATCTATGAGACATAAGCCCCTATGATATGTAAAACAATAGGGATATAGAATAACAATGTCTATAAAATGTTCATCAATTTGTATTATTTAACAATTAATTTGTGTTGTGTGAATCAAGAGAGTAATGCTAGAAGTGAGTGTTGTAGTAGCATGTTTGTTTTGGCAATGTAAAGTTTTAGAATGTACCTGATGTTAAGGAAACAATCTGTAATTATATTTGTTGGGTGCATTCTTTGTACAAAATAAATTTATATCAAAGGTTAACCTTATTCAAAAAAATTAATTGAGGAATAGAGAATTGACTATACATTGTCTTTTTATTTTAAGGTAGTAAGTGACTATATTTTTTGAATTCTTGAATGTTAGATGAACTTTTCATAGTTTTTAAACACCATAAAAATTTGTGGGTTGTGTAACCTTTTAGAATTCCAAAACTATAATATGAACAATGAAACTCTCTATATATTTCTTTAAAAGCACCAAATCTTGTTATATGAGAAAAATATGACAAATCATTGTTTATGTTGAACCTTTTCTCCCAATTGAGTTGTGTAAAACTACTAAGAAGCTTAAAAGTGAGGTGGATTTTCATAGGAACCATACCTCAAATATTATTTTGTTTGACAATAAAAATCAAGTAGAAACCAAGTCGTCCATTTAATTTTCCTTAACTATTAGCTTCGACTATAGTCTATTGGGGCTTTGTGATGTCTAACCAGCTCTTGTTTCGATGGAAGTTTTTTGAGAAAGTTAAACAAAAAATCCTACCACAATCCTAGGTTTATGTCACTTATTTTCCTTAACTTCATAAATTAAAATTAAATAACTATTTAAAGAGCATGCTTCCTTTTAAAAAAAAAGTAATTACTTATCATAATAGATTGTGTTATAGAGTAGCTACTACCAAATGATATCTATTAGCACAAAATTTTTTGGCTATATATTATGAGATATTGTATGGCATGAATTATCATGAGTTTTACTATGCAACACAAGTAAACTATGTCTTGAAAATTGAAGTAGTAAAAAAAATGTAGTTAATATTTGACTATCACCATTAGAGGAAAACATTATTTTAGATCAAATGATAATTATTATTGCTTGGAAATATCTTAAGAAATTTTAAACCTTATGCTTATATTAGGGAAAAAAACAAGTACATTTATTATAATAGGATGATTTATCCTAAGACCTAGGAGAGAAAAATTGTAAAACAATAGAGAAAACCAACCAAAGAAGTTAGATTTTATGTTTGAAAAGAATAGAACAAACTTAGATAGGGGAAACATATGTAATCTCTTGGTTGAGAATCTGGATATTCCATACAAAGAAAATTAAACTATTGTAATCCAAACCTTTATGTGATAAAACATGAAAAAGGTTGAAGTTATCCACCCAATTGTTAGCATATTATATTTAGCACATATTTTTTCTATTAGTTGGAGGGTTGATAAAATAAATGCTTTAGCACTCTCTAATTAATTGATTTGGTTCACAAACTAACTTGGTGGTTCAACCAACCGAATCACCATGCTTCATTTATTTAACCTACAATATTATCAATATTCAATGCTTCGTATTTCGTATCCTTGTACACTTTTGAATATATTTATGGTACCAAAGCATAGGCTTGAAGAATGGGTAGACAGATGACACTGGAACAACTAGAGCCATATGTTTCCTGAGCATAAGGCCAAAGGAGACTAGAAGACGCATTTGCACATACGGGTAGAAGATGCTACTGAAGCCATATGCGGCCTGAGGAGACGAGGCCGAGACCCTGAATACAAGGAAACCCTGACTTCTGACCAAGCACAAGACTTGAGACACATGGCTGACTAGAATTTTGATAGGGCATGTGAATCGAGGAACATGATTGACATGGCTGGTAACATGGCTGGTGATAAGCAAGAGGACTGGCTGGTGATGTGGTATAGGACTGGCTGGTGACATGGTGGAGGACTGCATGGTAACATGGCATAGGACTGAGAAGTGATGTGGAAGAGGACTAAGGTGATGTGGCAGAATGAAAGCGTGATGAATACAAGCAACAAAAAGAGGCACAAGGATACAGTGACTGCCAGAAGGTAGTCAACTATGAAAGGTGTGAAGTTCAGGTTTTGAATACCCAAACAAGCATCCCATAATGCATGTGGGACAAAAGAAGGTTTATTTTTTTCTTTCTTGTTGCACCTATTGTATTCAAAGCACACAGTGTGCTTTTCCCTTCCAATGTGCTTCCTTAGCGCAGTTGGTTCTAGACGTGCTTTGCATGGACAAGGTCCATGGGTTGAATTTCGCCATGGCTATTTCTTTTGTGGTGAGTTTTAATTTTGGGTATATATGGTGCTCTCTCTGCTTGCACCCGACCCTTGCTGCCCGCGTCAATTTTTTTTGTAAAATTTTTTATTTTTACTAAAAATTGCTAAGTTTTTGCTCAAAAATTGTTTTTTTTGCTCTCAAAGTTGCTCCAGGTGCTCAAGATTTTCCATATGCTTATGTAGGACTATTTGATCAATTTTTATTGCTACCATGCCACAAGGAGGGGCTATTTGTTGAGGTATTTTCAAATGCTTCAATTTTTCCCTCAATTTTTTTTGGAGTGATAAGTTGTGTTTTCTAAAGAATTGGCATTATTCTCATTTTTTTTACAACAAAAAGGGGGGGATTACAACACACTTTTATTTTGCAAAAATCTAATACAAAGGGGAATAATATTCTAAAATAATGAAAAAACTGGTATTGTAAATAGGTGCATTTTTGGTGGAAACTGACAGCTCATATAGACTCAAAATTTGTGGGCATCTGTGATTTTTATTTTGCACTTAATATTGTTTTTTTCTTGCAAATAATTATCATATAAAAACAAAACTAAAATACCCCAAATTTATACACCTATTCATGCAATTTATTGCAATTTATACACCTATTCATGCAATTTAGTACACCAATTAGTGATATAAGAAACCTTCATAATGGCAACCGTTCACAAGTATCTCTCAGATTCACAGTTGTTGAAAGGTCCTAACTTTGTTCCATGTAAAAAAAATATGAAATCCATTCTTTAGTTGGAAGATATATGGGATGTAGTTACTGGCACTTCAAAGCACCCTCAGATAGTAGGAACAGATCAGGATGCTTGGGACAAGAAGGATAAAAAAAGTCTCATGTTTATATTGCTTGCTACTATAGATGAGGTGTAGCCTCATATTTATTATGAAAAAACCAGTAAGGAAGCTTGGGATGCCTTGATCACAGTGTATGAAGGAAAAAATTAGTCTACTATTCTTCACCTTCAAACTCTACTACATACTCTTAGTATGAATTTAGGAGAGATAGTTGATCTATTCCTTTGTAGAGTGGTAGATTTGAAAGCAAAATTGAATGCTATGGGAAAACTAGTAGATGATGATATTTTAAAATCTGTCATATTTAGAGTATTGCCAGATTCATACAAGGTGTTGATCACTCCCCTCAATGTTTCTGGTAGACAAGTATCATTTGTGGATCTGGTAAATTTGCTTCAGACTGAGGAGGCAAATCAGGTATAGAAATATGAGGTGCCAGATAATGCCCTTTCCACCCAACAAAAGGGTAAGAAACAAGGCCAGTTTCAAAAAGGGGGTTCTTATTCCAAGGGAATAGGGAAGAAAAATCAAGAGAAGGATAAAAAATATATCAATATTTGTGATATGAATAACCATGACACCAACAGGTGTTGGTTAAAAATAATGCAAAAAAATGACCAACCTTCAAAGAAGAAGGGCAAAGAGAAACATAAGAAACCTAAGGGCCATTTTTCTTATGCTGACTCCAACTCTGAATTAGATTCCCCTAGGTTCGACTCAGATTTTGACTCTGAAAGAGCACACAAGGTCATCATGACCCATACTTCATCTTCTCAGATAGATGTTGTATGGTATATTGATTCAAGAGCTAGTAAGCACATGACTGGAGATAAATCATGGTTTGAAACATTTGAGGAGAAAGAAGGTAAGCTAGTCACAATTGCTGACAATAAAGTATACAAGGTGAAGGGTTAAGGGGATGTTTCTATCTCTATTCCAGATGGTAAATTTCAAATAGAGAAGGTTCTCTATGTCCCTATATTAGCCAATAATCTACTGTCTATTCCACAAATATTGGATAGAAATATGGATGTTGTGTTCTGAGTTGTGAAAGGCAAGAAAAGATATTTTGTAACCCACAAAGGTAAACATATCACAATCAGATCCTACAAGCATGGCTTGTTCATTCTTGATGCTCTTTCAACACCTCATTTTGTTCTGGCTACAACTACAAAGGACACCACTTATCTCTGGTATAGACGTTATGGGCATCTAAGTTCAGGATATTTTCTTGAATTGTGCAAATATGACATGGTGAGAGGACTTCCTCACCTCTCCTATGTCATACCAATTTGCTTGGATTGCTTAGCAGGGAAGCAACACTGATTATATTTTGAAGCTAGCTCTTCCAGAGCTACGAAACCTTTAGCATTGGTAGACATCGATCTGTGAGGTCCTATGCCAACCAGCTATGGTGGAAAGAAGTATTTTCAATTGTTTGTTGATGATTACTCATGAAAGATGTGGGTTTTATTTCTTCAGTTGAAAGTACTTTCAAAAATTCAAGAAACTTGTTGAGAAGGAGCAGGATGTTTCATCAAAACCCTATGCTTAGATCGAGGGGGGAATACACCTCTAAATATTTTTTATCATTTTTTGAAGAACATGGGATAAAAATAAAACTGACTACAACCTATACACCTCAATAGAATGGAGTTGCAAAAATAAGAAATCGTTCCATTGTGGAAATGGTTCGATGTATGCTAAAGGGAGCACATATTGAGGATCAGTATTGGGAAGTAGTAAACACAACATCATATCTCCTAAATAGAGCACCCACCAAAGATCCAAAAGGAAAAATGCCACAAGAAGCTTGGAGTGGTAAGAAACCTTCCATTTCTCATCTAAGGGTTTTTGGATGTAAAGCATTCATGCACATCCCAAAACAAAAAAGAAAGAAGTTAGATGAGAAGACACTGCAATGTATTTTTCTTGTTTATGATGAGTTTTCAAAGGGATATCGCTTGATAGATCCTATAACCAATAAAACACATATAAGTAGAGATGTAGTATTTGATGAAGCTTCCACATCAGATATCACATCTACAAATGTATTCATTGAAGAAGAAGAAGAACCAAATAAAGAAAGCTCATCTCCAAATGAGAAGGTTTCAAAATGGTATACTAGTACATTGAGAGATTCTAAACTGAATACACTTCCAAATATAACTCAATATTGACCGTGCACTTAGAGTATGACACAAGATAAAAGAATAGATGTATCATATTCAGAGGTTGATGAGCTTTACCAATAGTTTTATTATATATCTATAGATGCAGAGGAAGATAGAGACACATATATGGAAAATGAACAGGTTTATATGACAACATTGGATGAAAATGAGCCTGTAACAGTTCACGATGCACTTAGTGAGCCTTAGAGGAATATTTCTATGGAAGCAGAACACACATCTCTTATGAAGAATAATACATGGAAGCTAGTCAATATGCCTACAAGAAAGAAGCCCATTGGCTGCAAATGGGTGTTCAATGTAAAGTATAAAGTAGATGGTACTATTTATAAGCATAAGGCTCATCTTGTTGCAAAGGGATATGTTCAGAAAGAAGGCATAGACTATGAAGAGACTTTTGCCCCTACTGTAAATATGACTACCATTCGAGTAATTTGTGCCATGGCAACTCATTTTGGAAGGAAGTTACATCAAATGGATGTGAAAAGTCCCTTCTTGAATGGTGAATTACAAGAAGAATTATACCTGACCCAACGAGAAGGATTTGTAGTTGAAGGACAAGAATAAAAAGTTTGTAAATTGATAAAATCCTTGTATGATCTCAAAAAAGCTCCTCGAGCTTGGTATATCAAGATAGATAGTCACCTACTACAACATGGATTCAAAAGAATTCATTCGGATGCGAGTATCTATATTAAGAAAAATAGTTGTGATATAGTGATTCTGGTGTTATATATAGATGATCTGATCATAACAGGAAGTTTAGAGAAAATAATTGATGCGGTAAAAGATGATTTGAAACAATCTTTTGAAATGATAGATCTAGGACTTCTTCACTATTGTCTTGGTTTGGAAGTGACTCAGAAAAAGAACCATATCAGAGTAACACAAAAGAAGTGTGCCAAGACATTAGTCAAAAAAAATTGGATGACTAACTGTAAGTCTAAAGTAACTCCAATGGAACCAAGACTTAGGTTGTCATGATATGATGCATCACCACAAGTAGATGGTACTCTCTATTGCCAACTAATTGGGAGTCTCATTTATCTAACAAAAACCAGTCCTGATCTCAATTTTGCTGTGAGTTATCTTTCATGGTTCATGTAGGAACCGAAAGTAAGTCATTGGAAAGAAGCAAAAAGAGTTCTACATTATGTCCATGGTATAGCATATTTTGGCTTAGAATATAAAAAGAATAACAAGTTCTATCTACAAGTATACATAGACTCTGACTATGCTAGATCCATTGATGATCGAAAATCAACTTCTGGATACATATTTCATCTTGGGTCTAGTACTGACTCTTGGCATAGCAAGAAGCAACAGGTGGTTGATATTTCTTCGATAGAGGTAGAATATCGTGCAACTAGTGGAGCAGTATGCAAGATAATATGGTTACGTTGCATTCTTACAAACGTGGGCCTTCTAGTGAATCTTCCATTGCATTTGTTTTGCGACAATAAAGGTGTTTTGAATCTTGTCAAGAATCCAATTTTCCATTATTGCACCAAACACATTAACATTCGCTGTCATTTTATTGGTGATGAAGTTCCAAAGCACAAAATACAACTCCAATACATTTCCAGTGATGCACAAGTTGCAGATATCTTCACCAAGGCACTTGCACGTGTCAAATTTGAATTGTTCCACAATACTCTTGGTATTTGCCAATAATGTAATAAGGGGGGATGTTAGCATATTATATTTAGCACATATTTATTTTATTAGTTGGCAGGTTTATAAAATAAGCACTTTAGAACTCTCTAATTAATTGACCTGGTTCACCAACCAACCTGGTGATTCAACTAATCGAACCACCATGCTTCATATATTTAACCTGCAATATTATCAATATTTCATTGATATTCTTACCACCATGCTTTGTATTTTGTATCCTTGTACATTGTTGAATGTCTTTACCAATGTCATTGATATGTGGGTAAGCTTACAACAAGACTTGAGAGCGACTGTTTTCTAACAAGGATGATGTTGAACCATATTCCCTAATAGAACTTGTAATGAATATCGATATGGGATGCTTATTTTGGGTCATTTCTTGAGAGTACAGTGACAAATCTATGTATCATTTGACTAGAAGTGGACTAGTAAGACAAAGTAATTAGTCTAGCCATGACATTTGGTATGGGATAAATTGTCATGAGTCATAATGAGAATTTGAGACTAAGTCTAGTGTTAGGGTAATGACATGACACTAGATAACTCCTATAAAGAGGATAAGAAGCTAGACACTGGGTATATATATGCTAAACCCTTGCTTGTTGAGTTTGAACAAGTCAACCAATTAAGTTAAAGTTAAATATGGTAAGCGATGGGGAGAGTATGCATCCACAATCTAGGTGTTATGGGCCCTAGAGGATAACCTCAACCGTGGTTCAACCCTCATACTATAATAAGAGAAATTCAAACGAGATAAATTGATTCCCAAAAAAAAATAACTTACGACTTAGGCCAATCTCATCCACTTGGGTGACTATCTGTAGTAGTTCAAAATCCTAAAAGTGGTTGATTTACCTCATACTATTTGAATCATTATTAATTGAATTATTGGTTAAACCTTAGTTACCTTAATCATGAGATCCCTTTCCTAGGTTGAATATTAAAGTTAATCAAAAACATTAACTTGGAAATTTCATGGATGGTTTATATGTGGTACAACCAGGTGAGTAGACTTGGTTTGTTACAAATGGAGTAGGAGTAGAATTTGAGCTACTACCATGGTTATTAGAATAATATGTCTAAAATTATTGGTTTTTCTTATTGCACAATTCCTTTCCATTGCCATGCATCTTTTTTACAAAAAAAATATATTATGACTAACTATTAACCTTTTTGTGATTGGATTATACAACCTATAACCCTTTGTCTCCTCACTGTAGCCAGTAAAAATAAAATTTTCACTTTATCATCAAGTTATTGTCTTTTTCATTGGCATTATGACCATAAGCAATGCAACCAAATACCTTAAGTTGAGCCACACTAGGCTTTCTTCCACTCCATACCTCATAAGGAGTCATAATTCCTATACATTTTGTTGGATACGTATTAAGAAAGTAAATAGATGTGGCTACTACTTCAATCCAAAAAGTATGTGGAAGACCCTTGGCCTTTAGTGTTCTTCTTGTCATATATATAATGGTACAATTCTTACATTCAACTACATAATTATTCTAAGGAGTATAGCTTGCAATCAATTATATTCGAATACCATATAAAAATCTTGAAATTATTTAGATGTAAATTATCAACCTTTATCTATATGTAGAGTCTTAAAAAACAACCACATTGCTTTTATACATTAGCTTTAGATTATTGAAAGGTAGAAAAGGCTTTTAATTTTTATTTGATGAAATATACCCAAGTTCTTTTACAATTGGAATTAGCGAAAATGATAAAATAATTGATTTTATTGAGTAGCAAGGTCTTCATTGGACCATAGATATCAACGTGTACTAATTCAAGTGGTTTATTTTCCCTCCATGCCTCTCTTACGAGAAAATAATATCGATATTACTTACCAAATAGGCAACCTTCACAAACTTTATCATTTTGTTTAATGAATGGTAATCCTCTCACCATATAATTTTGACATAGTAGTTTTAGCCCTTAAAGATATAAATATCCATACCTTACATGCCATAATCAAGAGTCATCATTTAAGACAACTTTCAGAGCTTGAGCTTTTCCTTATGCAAATCTAAGAGACGAAATTTTACTTTATAGTATACTAAATTTTGCTACAATCTAAGTATTGTTATTTTTGTCATAGATTACACATTCATTACCAGGGTTATGTGTAAGGGGTCGACCTCAAAATATATTTATTAAAATTTGGCGAATCAGTTTCAAAATCTAGGTGAATTGTTTCATAACACATGTAGAAGGTTCACTATTATTAGGGGCAATGTTGAAAATTTAAACTTAAAATGGTCAAATTATTATAAAATTGGGGTGAATCGACCCCGAAAAAAATTTGGATTGGCCAATGGACCTTGGTCAAGGGTCCCAAATATTAGCCAATTCCAAATTTTAAAAATCCTAATTTTAGCTAATTTTGCGAAAAATAGCCACTATGCATAATCATGTTCATTACTTTTAGAAATAGCGTAACATCCATTTTCAATTAGGATGACGTTTGCTACAATATGATTGCTAATATTTTTGTCATAGATTACATATTCATTACTTTTATAAATAACAAAATATCACTTTTCAATAAGCTACCCTATAGTCAAAAAATTGTGATTTGATCCAGGCACATATAAAATATCATAAATAAACCTTATCTCACCTTATTTGTTTGAACTACAATGTTGCCTTTACATTTTACCTAAACTTCCTTGTGAACTCCAAGCCAAACTTGAGATTTGATAGACTCGTCTATCATTACAAAGATGCTTTTGTTCCTTGACATATGATTATTGCAACTGCTATCTAGAAGCCATACTTCATCGAAGATTTACTTTGTAATATCATGAGCAAAAAATACACTATTTTGTTCTTCTCTTTCTTCAAAAGAATTAGAATATTGTCTTCATTTTTTCCACAAATAATGTTCATGATGACCAAACTTTTTGCAATAAAAATGTTGAACTTGTGAATTGCCATAATTTTTATTACCTCTTTCATAGTGGCTATTGCCTCTTCCTCCATTGTTGTTGTAGTTATCTCTAACTCTATTGTTGTTGTTGTTGCCTCTTCCTCTATTATTGTTGTAGTTGTAATTACCTCTTCCTCTATTGTTGTTGTAGTTGTAATTACCTCTTCCTCTATTGTTGTTGTAGTTGTTGTTTTTTTTTTTTTTGTTGTTGTGTCTTCCTCATCCAGTACTACTTCCTTTGCTTGCATGTCTTCTTCCTCTAACATTTTGTGTTCCTTCATAAGATGATGTATTTTTCTTATCCATTGAAATAAACTTTCTTTGAACAACTTGTTCAATAGATTTTTTAGTGGATCTATGCATTCTATACTCATGAGTTTGAAGACATACCGTAAAACCATTAACTAAAAATAAGGTTAAATCCTTTGATTCTTCAATAACAATCATAATAGGATCAAAATGTGGAGGGAGGCTTCTCAAAAATAATTCTACAATATTTTTATCTCACAAATTCTCCCCACAAGAAACAAATCCAGCACAAATTTAAAGTCTTTCATAAACAAATTTTAAAAAACTCTTCTTAGTTTCTGAAATTTGATGATTTTTTTTTTTCATTGATATATCTACAATAGATCCCACATCTCTTTTAATTTTTTTGTTGCAAAAATTATTTGAAAAATAGACTCATGCAATGCTTGTTGAATAAGCAAAAGAGCTTTTGAGACCTTGTTTCAATTCTCCTTTAGCTAATCTTGTTGCATTTCAGACCATGTGGCAAGTGGTTGTGCATTTGCAGGTTTCCTGTAACCGATCTCAACCAAATCCCACAAATATTGAGAGAAAAATCTATCTTCATCTTAATGCTCCAAAATTCATAGTTCTCCCCCTTGAGCAAAGGAATTTGTCATTCCTCTGTCTTCATCTTAATGCTCCAAAAGTCATAGTTCTCCCCTTGAACAAAGGAATTTGTGGATTTGACATATTTAAACAATTGTTGCTGGTGGTACCAATGTTCAGTGTAACTGATCTCAACCAAATCCCACAAATCTTGAGAGAAAAGTCTATCTTCATCTTAATGCCCTTGAGCAAAGGAATTTGTCATTCGTCTGTCTTCACCTTAATTCTCGAAAAGTCATAGTTCTCTCCCTTGAACAAAGGAATTTGTGGCTTTGACATATTTAAACAATTGTTTCTGGAGCTAAATGTTCAACGACTGTCTCTGTTCTTTCTTTTGTTTCTATTGTGCTTTCTCTGCAGCAGCCTTTTCTGTCTTCTCCTTACAAAAAAACCTAATATTGATAGCACTTTGTTAGATTTAAATTTGAAGAAGAAAAACTATACAAAACATGCTGCAACAAAAATATGCCTATGCACTTGCACTCTATTCCAAAAGAAAACAGCACACATAAAACCTCCACATTTCCTTATAGCTCAAATGAAAACTTACTTTATATATATATATATATATATAAACTAGGAAACTATTTCGTCCAAACTAGGAAAAAATAAAAACCTTACATATCTTGGAACACAGAACTATGCTTTCCCTATTTTATTTTGCATGTATATGACAAATGTTACTCTAATCCTTTGCTGGAACAGTGCAATCATCCTAAATTTTAACAGTAAATGCAGCCCCAAAATAAATAGTAAATACAATGCACTGAAAATCTGAGCACTGCAAAATCTGGGACATTCGTATAAAATTCATCTGATATTATGGACACTGTAAGATTTCCTTGTCCGTTACACATTAAGCATTAACTTCTTCAACAATTTCGTCGGGGCAAAGTTAGTCATTTCTATTGAGGATCAGCATCTGGACTTCTCCTAATTAATATTAATTGCAAAACATTAATGAGCCCCGAAGAATGATTGGTCTTTACAATCCAGTTAACGGAACACTTTGTGAACTTCCTCCTCCATTCACATATACGCAAGATAATATATACAATTCGCTAGGAATTGTGAGCGGGGAGTATGGAGATACTTAGAAAGTGGTGGGACAGCAATGGAAACAGCATGGGATAGACATGTATCATTCTTTATCCAATTCATGTACAACGCGTCTCATCTTATCGGGAATATTATTTTGTGTGGGTCAAACCCTATTTTCCATAATGGTTTATCTTTTTGCATTGGTAGCGATTGTGATAAAACTGTTATTGCGGATTACTGTTATCAAAGAAGACTCAATAAACACCAGATCAGACCTGATTTTTCTGTCGTTGCCCGCAATATGGCCCTTTCATTACCCACGACCAATGAAGTTGTTTTCATGTGCGTCTTCCATAATATTTGTTGGAGATTTGGATTCTGGTGGTCCAGTTGTGAGGGAGCTTCACTTTGATTACTTCCTTCACATGTCTCTCAGTTTATGACTCCTTGTTTGTATCTCTCATGCACTGTAGTTGGTAAGTTTGTATGTTTTGTGGGACAGAGAGCCAATGCTGGTGATGCGATACACATATAATACAATCATAAAGAAGTGTGTTTTTGTTAAAGTTGTCGTCTTCGAAAGATTAGAGGGAAATGATGTACTTTTATATCTGCTGGGGCTTTCCATACGTAGGCCTGACGTTGAGCTCTAAATACTATGAGTTCGTTTTCAAAATTACTCATCTTCAACAATATTATATTAGTAATTTATGTATTACTATCTTTGAAGAATTTTAAATTAAAGACACTTGTAATAAAACTTATGTATTAATAAAAACACTTATGCCTCTCGCTCCTGTTCTTCACGCTTTTCCCTTTGAGCAAGAGGCCCCTGCACTCCTTGTTTTCCTTCTAGTTGTTCTTTAAGGATAGTACGGTCTGCTTTGGCGGTGGATGGCAGTGTCTGTTGCTGGTCGGGGACCTTACTAGTTTTGTTTGGATCTCTTATGGGTGTGGTAAGACATCGTAGATCTGGCTAGTTTCTTGTGGGGAAAAGAGCTACATGCCGGCCCAACCAATGGGGGTGATTTGGGGCTTTGGTTGTAGTGCGAATGGTTCGTTCTTGACCTGCTTGGATTGGTGAGCATTGGTCATCTTGGGTTGGTTGCTTGCTGGGGATCTTGGTCAATCAGCTCTGCTTTTCTTGTTGGTTTCGGCATGCCACTGAATATCCGATTGGGGTCCCTGGGGGAGGGATCAGACCAATGCTTGAACCAAACCTGCTGGGATGAATGTGGGGTGTTGTTGTTGCAGTAGCTATTGGTTGTTTTCCTTGGTTGTTGCCAAGTCAGGGTCTTGTTGCTCGGGTGGTTGGTTGGTATTTTCGGTTGCAGAGTTCCTTTCTCTAGATCTTTTTGTGGGGAGTGTTGCCGTCGCGGTTGCTCAGTTTGGCTGGGTGTTTTCAATGCAGCACCTGCTTGTCTTTTGGGTCTTTCCTCCTTGGCTGGAGATGTTTTTCATGGGTATATTTTTTACCGGGCCTTGGATGGTGCCCTGGTTAATTGGGGCCTCTGGGTTCCTTCTCTGGCTTACCAGGGTTGGTTCTGATGGTGAAGGTTGGTTGGTGCAGGGTCCTTTCCTTCTAATTTTTTACTGCACTTTCCTCTTAGTTGACGAATCTGTTGGTGTATGTGAGTTGAAGATTTGGATGTCCAGCAGATGGCTTGTTCATGTTTGTGCATTTTCACAGGTTTCATGTTCTATGGTGCCACTGGTTTATTGGTGCCAATCTTTTCTGTTTGTGCTTTTGCACAAGGATAGTGTTCAGTGGTGTCATAGGGAGACCTGATGTAGCTCTTGGGTTTTTTTTGAGGGATATATGTCTTGGTGTGCTCGTGCGAGCAAATTTTTCTTGATTGGTTTTGGAAGCCCGAAGTGGTTTTCTATTTGAATTTGTCGAGCAAGATTTTTTTGGTTATCTGTACGTGGCTCTTAATAGCTTTAATTAGATTTCATACCCTTCGGATGGTGTGGCCCTTTGATCCTGTCGATTGGGCAGTGTGCAAAATTTTTAAGCTTTTAAAATTTTATTACATTCACTGTTTCGAGGAGGAGAGGTCCGTGCGAGCTTTCAAATTATGCATTTTCAATTTTTTTGCCTCTCAGTTTCTTTGTTCTCGCCCGTGCGGTTGGTTTTTGTTGGCCGTTTTTCTCCTTTGGGGTGGACGGTTGTTAGTCTCCTTTTGGAGATAGTTGTTGGGGTGAGTTTGGTTTTTCTCCCTTTGGATGTTGTGGTAAAAGGTTGTGGGATTCATTTCAAAACCCTCTTTCCTTAATAATATAAAAAAATTATATTATCAAGGATCAAAATATTTTACATAGAAACTGAAATAGGAACATGTGGAATTACCAGAAACAAGCCAAAATTACAAACCAGGAACATGTGGGATTACTCCAAATAAACCAAAATTACAAACCAATACAAGAGGCGAGAACAAGACACACCATGAGAGAACAAACCAAACCCAAAATTTGAGGAGGAAGACATACACCATCATGAACCATGTCAAGACCAGAGGAGCAAAGACAGTTAGTCAGGAACAACCTTATTGGAAGCACACATTCTCCTTAAAGGTGCAAATATTGAGTCCAATACACTTGACAATGAAATCCATATGACGTTTGAGATTTCTTTGGGCATTGATAGGGCCTAGGACACTGCCAATTAGAGATGAGTGAGTGCAATAAAGATTTGAATTACAAACATGCTTTGAAACATGGTTTATTGGAATTGGCTTGCGATAGTGACAAGGGTGAAAGTTGATAGTCTCGGGGTTGATACTAAAGCAACTTTGCTTTGGTGTGGCCACATTGATGGTGTCATGACCTTGATGGGACCATGAAGAGAAAAAAATGGGCTATCTTTTGACATGGATGTCCAACCAAGGTAAGCAGCGATGGGTGGGCCAATCATGAGGGTTTAGGTCACTTTTGACACAAAGGACGAAACCCAACTAAATGAAGGTGGGCCTCCAAGACGCGAATTAGAGAAGAAAAATATCATCATTTTAGCTACTTTGCACAAGTTCCATGGGAAAATCATTCCTACAAGTAATAAGAGACTCCTCATAGAACCCTTTGTTGGTAAGGGAGTCAGTGACTTTGTTTCCTTTTTTGTATGTATGTTGAATGACTGTGCTGGACAATCGATAAGTCATGAGTTTGCATTCACCTAGTAGGTTCTAAAGATTCCATGGTGGAGAGTGGTTATATTTTAGCCAATTGATAGTAAGCAATGAATCGCCTTTGATGATGTGGTCAAGGTTCAATTCTTGCATGATAAGAAGTCCTTAGAAAATGGCTCTAGATTTTGATGTTGTCTACAAGGGCTCTAATGTTTTCCCTCTACTATCTCTGATGATGCCTCCTACACTAGGAAATTCAAGATTGCCTTTTCTACACTGTCAAAATTCAATTTAATCCATCCCACCAGAGGAGGAATCCACCTTATGGATGACCTGCTGGTACGAGGTGGGGTGGTATCCAAGGAACACTTGAGATTGAAAGCATTAAAAAGATGAATTTAAAGGCTTTTTGGGGGGGTTTTCGAAGACTATAAATGATGGGAATTCTCAAGGGTGTGGTTTAAGACTCAATGGAGAAAAATCTGATGATTGGAACTGATATTATTGAAGATACAATTGTTGCATTTAAGCCATATCTACCACTGGTAGTGGCAGAGATACAAAGACCAAAGGAAGGTAAGTTTGGGATTGGAAAAAGTTTTAGGCCATTGCTCGAATAAATGGTATAGGGTAGAGGGTTGATCTCATTAGATATTGAAGGATTCAAAAAGGGATTTCAAGACCTGCAAAGAAAAGGAACAATTCACGAATAGATGGTAGGAAGATTATCCTTTAGACTTACACATCATGCAACGATTAGTAATAATCAAACCTTTAGATTTGAAATTATCAATAGTTAGAATTTTGGTTTGAGATGCAAGCCATGAAAATAAGCTAACCTTAGTAATTAGATGTTTGATCCATATGATTTTTTCCATGGTCAAGGTTTGAGCTAGAGATACTGCGAATGGTATACTAATTTTACTGAGAAAAGAGCATCTTCACATAGTTTCTAGATTCAGGAGTCTCTAGTTTGGATGTTGGGGATAATGTAGTCTTTGAGAATTTTGTTGAGTTCTCTAGCTGCAGCTTGAATATTATTGTTTTGATTGATGGCAGTAATGCTCTTCCATTTGCGATAGTGGGAACCTGAATCAATAAAATCAGTGATCCTACCTTCCTAGAGAAAATCAGTGGTGGGTTTGAGGATAGCAACATTTGTCTTGTGTTAATGAGGGGATTATTTTGAAGAGAAATAAAGAGCCCCAATAAACTAAAATAGAAAATTAGTAATAATAGAATCAAAAGAAGATTGTAGATTCACACATTACACAATTTTTATCTTGGAAACCATCAATTGGGTAAAAACCACCACAATATTATCTTATTATTGCATTAAATTGATCGCCTTCGATACAATAATATTCTCCTTCTATCTCTCTCTAAACCCTTATTCAAGTGTGATATATATATAACCAAGGCACATGCACAAATTTTTACAATATCATGGGTGAAAAAAAATAGGTTCAAATATAGTAACCCTACAAGCCCATGTGGGTGTAAAAATAACTTAAAAAATAACCCCGAACCCCGATGAGGATAGGTACAGAGTGTCTAGTGCCTTTTAGTGTTAACCCCACCATAATAACATGGAAATTATTCAACATATTTCCAACATTCTTCCACTTTTTTAATACTTTCCATAGGGGCTATCAACTACCATTGTCAACTATGAAGGGCAACCATACCCATAGATCTCCCACACCAAGAATTTTTTTTATTAGGTACATCCTTTGTTAACGAATCATTAGTATTCTTCTCTGTATCAACTTTCTCCAATATCACGTGGTTCTCTTGAACCATCTCTCTCACAAAATGGTATTTTATATCAATATGTTTTAATCGATCACTAAAACTAGGATTTCTTGCTAGAAATATTATACTTTGATTATCACTGTTAATTCTCACAACCTTCTTTTTAATGCCAAATTTTGAACACAACCTTTGTAGCCACATTGCTTATTTACTGGCATGAGTTTCTATAATGTACTCTATTTCTGTAGTGGATAAAGTAACAACTTATTATTTTTTACTCATCCAACTTACTACCCCTCCAAACAGACTAAACACATAAGCACTTGTGGATCTTCTCTTATCTAAATCTCTAGCCCAATCAACATCCACAAACCCTTGTAGATTTAAAATATTATTGTCTCTAGATTTTTCTTCATAACAAATAGCATAATCTAAAGTTCTACACAAGTATCTGATGATCCTCTTCACAACAGTCCAATGTTCCTTTCTAGGATTGGACATATATCTGCTATGTACTCCAAATGTATGTGTAATATCAGGTCTAGTACATACCATTGCATACATCAGACTACCTACATCACCAACATAAGGAACATGATGCATTTATTGAATTTCTCATCTATTTTAGGACATTGTTCAATAGATAACTTTTGACCAATTGGATATGGAGTACATATTGGTTTACAATCATGCATTCTAAACTTCTATAGTATCAAATCAATATATTTCCTTTGATTTAACCACAAATTTATATTTGCATGATCTCTTATTATTTCCATACACAAAAAAAAAAAATATGGAGCACCCAAATCTTTCATGTCCAATTTAGAAGATAACTGATATTTTAGTAACTTTATAATCTCCTTATTGTTACCAATTAACAACATGTCATCCACATACAATACAATGATAAAAAGAATGTCACCTTCCTTTTTAAAATATACACATGGATCTGCTTTACTTTTTATAATTCCAAGTGCCAAAATAAACCTATCAAATTTTTTATTCTACATCCTTTGAGACTGTTTCAACCCATAAAGAGAATTCTTTAGCTTCCATATCAGGTCCTCCTTACCTTTTAGCTTAAAGCATTATGGTTGCGATATATATATATATCTTCATCAAGTTCACCATGTAGTTTACATCCATCAGTTCTATTTCAAAATCAAAAGAAACAAAAATAGTCAACAAAAATGTAATTGAAGTTAGTCTAGCCATAGGAGAAAAAATCTCACCAAAGTCAATTCCCTCAACTTGAGAGAATCCTTTTGCTACCAATAGAGCCTTGTACTTATCCAAATTTACTTCTACATTGTACTTCTTCTGGAATAACCACTTAAAACCAATAGGTTTTTTACCAGGAGGTAATTTCACCAAGTCTCATGTCTTATTTTTATCCAAGGACTCATTTTCTTCTTCCATAGCCATTTACTAAGATTTATTCTCACTTTATTGAAGTGCCTCCTTTACAGTTTTCGGTTCTTCATCAGAAACTGATAAATTAAATGCAGAATAATAATTTGAAGGACTATACCTATCTCAAAGTCTTCTCTCTCAATTTGATCTCCTCAAAATTGGAGATCTAGGTTTTGCATCTTCAACTTCTTCCTCACTTTCTTGATCTAAATATTCTATAATTCATGTTCTACCACAGGTTTTTCCTCCTGTTCCAATTTTATCTGCACTATTTTTGGTTCTTTGCTTGGTTGCATTTCTAAATTTAAAACCGTTTTTGTTTTTCTAAAGATCACATTATGACTATAAACAACCTTCTATATTTCTAGATTCCATAACTTATATCCTTTAACACAAGTACTATAACCCATAAATATGTATTTTTTAGATTTATAGTCTACCTTTGTTCTTTTCTCTTTTGGGACATACATATGAGCATCATAGCCAAAAATATATCTAAGAGGGTTTTTTACCAATCCATACATCCTATGGAGTCTTGTCCACCAGAGCTAAGGTAGGATATCTATTGATAAGGTAACAAGCTGTTAACACAACTTCTGTCTAGAATTTCTTTTCAAACCCTACATCACTTAACATACTTCTAGCCTTATCCATCAATATCCTATTCATTCATCCTGCAACCCCATTCTATTGTAGAGTATACAGTGTTGTTCTTTGTCTTTCTATTCCACAGTACTTACTCAAATTCATTAGAGCAATTCTCACCATCATTACCACTTCTCAAAAGCTTTATCTTTTCTCTATCTAATTTTCTACAAGAGCCTTAAACTCTTTAAATTTATAAAAAACCTCAGATTTATTTTGTAGAAAATATACCCAAGTCCTTCTTGAGAAGTCATCTATAAATGTAACAAAATAGATAGATTTACCTAATGATGGTACTTTTGTAGGTCCAAACACATCGGTGTGAACTAGATGTAGAGTTCCTTTAGACCTTGTAGAAATACTTGGAAACTCGAGTCTAGTTTGTTTCCCAAAAATGTAGTGCTCACAAAAATAAAAATTTAATGTGCAATCAAAAATTCCTTCAGCCATACCTTTCATTTTCAATGTTTGAAATCCTTTCTCACCAATTTACCCCATGCATTTATACCACACCATTGTCTTAAATATAGGAATACTTGAATCCATTTCAGTCATATTATTTTCCTATACCATCGAAGAATTATTGCAGTTAATGCTTACAATTCTAGCCTCAAGTCTGAACAAAGTTCCTATGCAAAATCCCCTTGCCAACACCAAATATCCACTAATCATCTTGCAGCTATTCTTACTAAATACCACTATCACACATGTATCATTCATCTTAATCATGGATATCAAATTCCTTGTCAAACTTGAAATATGCAAAACACCAGGAAGGGTTTTAATTATTTCTTATTTTAACCTTAGCTTGACTCTTACTTGACCTATTATTTTATATGTCAAATTGTCTTCTAAGAATACTTTACCTTCAACTATATTTTCATATTCACTGAACCCTTCCCTATAAGGAGTCATATAAAAAAATGCACATGAGTCAATCAATCATGAGTCATGGCATTCACTTGAGCATGTTGCAACTAAGAATAAGTTTCTTGAATCTTCATTTGTGGTCTTCTTTTCTATCAAAGTTTCTTCATAATATGATAAATTATTAAAAGCATTTTTAGATCTATAGTCTCTTTTATAATGCTTTGCTTTACCGTAATTCCAACATTTCCTTTTTTCTAGGGCAACATATTTATCCCTAGATTTTTATTTCTTTTATCTTCATTTCTTTTATCCTTATTTATTTTTACTTCTTTGTTTAGAATGACCTCTCACAACCAAGGCATCCTTTTTATGATAATCCTCAAAATATTTTTGTCTCATCTGCTCTAAAAACAAATTTCCTACTATATTCTCTACTTTCAATGTAGATGTAGTATTTGTGATAGCCATAACTAGGTTATCCCATGAATCAAGTAATGAAGAAAAGTAAAGTAATACATTTTTTCTCTTCATTTATTTTTACTTCTATAGAGGCTAGTTGACTTACCATAGTGTTAAAAGCATTCAAATATTTAGCCATAGAGTCACCATCATTCATCTGAAGTGAATACAACTTGTTTCAAAAAAATATTTATTTACCAGTGACTTTATCTGATATAATATTTCCAACTTCTCCCATAACATATTTGTTGTGGTCTCTGTAGATACATTGAACAATACCGAGTCAGATAAGTGCAAAATGATAGAGCTCTTGGCCTTCCAATCAATTTTTAGTCAATCCTCATTTATCATCAATGTTGGTTTTGTTTTTGAGACCGTAATGCATTGATACCTATAAACCAATAGATCCTCCATATTGAGTTTACACAAATCAAAATTATATCCATTAAAATTTTCAATATTTATTTGTATGCTTCCTATATTTCTCCTTTGCTTGGATCCTTTTGTGTATGACTCCCACTCAAGAATTAATTTATCACATGGTTGAAACCCTTACTTCTCAAACAAACCTAAAACCTAGCTCTGATACCAAATGAAAAAAAATAAAGAGCTCTGATAAAATAAAATAGAAAGGTAGTAATAACATATTATTTGGAGCAACACATAAGATGCCTAAAAAACCATAGAACGTCTCCACCAATTTTCATATCATTTGGAGCAACACAGATCCTAGCACATCCCTATGTGTGAACAAGATATTTGGCAAGCGGCTATGCGAGGGTTTCATTTGGTTTGAGTGCAAGAAGCTCCAAAGGTTGGTTTTTAGGGCCTTCAGGCCCTAGCGGCCAATATTTTTATGGTTTATGCTCAATATTTTAGCAGGAAATATTGCAGGGGATCCAAGATGGGTTAGAAATTTATATTTCAATAGATCATACTATGAACTTGAGTGACAATGGCTTCCAATTTGTTACACAAAATAAAAGTGAAAACGATACCTTTCCACGATGTCAAGGTCAAGGATTAAAGAGGTCATGAAACAAGTTTCAAGTAGTTGATCAAAATATGACTCATATCTCAAGTGAATCTGGTGCTAAGGTGCACCCAAAATATAATTCTACTATGAAAACCCCTATCAAGGATAAGAATTTTGAAGACTCAGTCCCAAAAATGAATTTTAGGGATGCCCTTCATGGTGGAAAATGTCAATACAATGCTAATATCAATATTAGAACTTCCCATAAACCTCTAATAATGCCTAAGATTGATCCCAGGAAAACGAAGTCAGGATGTCTTAAAGCAGCTGATGGAACTCCTATTGTTAAGGTTTATATGGGTAAAATTCAGACTGGCATTGAAGATTTAGAAAAAAGAGGACTAATTTATCGGTTCATGGGTTTTCATTCGAGTCTATCTTCTTTCAAAGTCTGGGCTGCAAAAATCTAGAAAACTAAAGGTGAGTTACAAATATCTATTTATCAAAATGGTTATTTTCTTGATTTATTTGCTAATAATGAAGATAGAGAGAAAATGTTTCAAGGGGGTCCATGGTTTTTTGGAAGGGCGGGGATTTTCATGAAGCCCTGACATACTAAATTTAAATCTGAATAAGAGATGCCTTCTATAGCTCTCGTATGGATTAGAATCTTTGGCCTCCATATTGAATTTTGGAATCCTACTATTTTTCTTCAATTGGAAACTCTTTAGGAACTTTTATGATGACTATTGATTGTACTCAAAATTTTGAACATATTATTTATGATTGGATTTGTGTTTTAATGAATTTTGACAAACCCTTACCTAAAAATATCACATTACAATTTGGGGAAGACACTTGGGAGCAAGTAGTGGACTATGAGAATATTTCTTTTCATTATAGAATTTGCCCTGAATATGGTCATTTGGCCAGTGCTTGCCAAAATAAAATTCTTGATCAAAAGAAAGAAAATATAAACTCAACAAGTTTCCAAATACCTAAGAAGAAGAACACTCAGAAAAAACCAATTATGAAGGATCAATCAAAGTCATCTGCTAATATGTTTGAAATCCTTTCCACAAATGATGTCCCAAGTGAGGAAGAGGAAATAATGGAAACTGAAATCTTAGAAACACAATTTAAATATGAAGGGAAGAACTCGGAGACAAACCAACAAATCAAAGGTTTTCAACAAAAAAAAAAGGAGAAAATTTATACAAGAAAAACAATCTTTCAAATGTCAAAACTTCAAATAATACAGATCCCAATATAGACTTCGTTGAACCATCTAGTAAAATATTTGTTGTGTACAAGCATTCTTAAAGGTTAGAAGCCATCTCAAATTCAATTGGAATAAGTCAAGAAATAGGGAAAAAAAATTGAATATGGATTCTAATAAAAAAGCAGGTCGCAAGACCAATCAATATCATATGGTAAAAGAAGGTGAAAAGCTTGTAGAGGAAGGTAATATTAATGCTATTACCAAATTTTTTAGCCCTAGTATTAATGAAGATCATCACTTGGAATATTAGAGGACTCAAAGGGAGTCTTTCAAAACAAAATGAAATTATAAGAATGATTCAGATAAATCATCCACATCTTGTTTTCCTTCAAGAAACAAAGATGCCAATGGAGGATATGGACTCAATTGCCAGTAAAATTTGGCCAGCTAGAAAAGTGGTTTCCCTCAGTTCCCAAGGGACTTTGGGTGGCATTGCTTGTCTTTGGGACCCAAAAGAGGTAGTTATTCACCATATGGTTGGCATTTGGGGTTTGTTGGCTATAGCTATTCAAAGTAGACATTTCAACTAGATTATGCTCTACATTACTATTTATGCTTCGACTTCTTTGGAGGAAGAAAAATACAGTGGAAGGATATTACTCATATTATCTCTCATTTTCCTTAAGCTTGGATCTTTATCGAAGGATATTTCAATACCATGCTCTCTCTAGATGAGAAAATGGGGGGAAATAGAAATTTGGACAAAAGCATTGACCTCATGAGCGAATATACTGCAAACATCCATCTTGTGCATATCCAACCAGATAATGGCATTATGACTTGGTCTAACAGAGGGCAAGGCTTAGCTTTTATAATGGAGAGATTGGATAGGTTTTTTCTCTCTGAAAATTTCTTAATCCATGGTCACATTCCTAAAGTGAAGACTCTTAATAATGCTAGTTTGGATCATTGGCCAGTCATGGTGGAAATTTGGAAAACCAATGTGAGTTTCTCTCCTTTTTGTTTTCAATTAATGTGTCTTAGAGAAATTTCCTTCAGACCTCATGTGCAACAATGGTGGAAGGAAGGTAAACCTAGGCATGGGACTAAGATGTTCTGTTTTGCCAAAATATTGCAATACATTAAATCCAAAATCAAGACTTGGAACTAGAAAGAGTTTGGGGATGTTCATAAAAAACATGAAGTTATTGCTCATATTGAAAATTTGAATAAGAAAATCCATTTAGATGGCCTCACAGAGAAGAGAAGTACAGACAAAATTAAACTCACAACTCAGTTAGAGGAATGGAAAAAAGAAGAAATATTATGGAAGCAAAAAACTAGAATTCAATGGCTCAAAGAAGGTGATCGAAACACAAATTTCTTCTACAAATCTCTTCTATCTCGAAGATATCACAACTTTATTTCTTCCTTAAAATAATATTTTAGAGATGTTATTTATACTTGGGATGGCATGAACTCTATTGTTGTTAATTACTTTTCCAATCCTTTTGCTGCTACTCCTCTTGACTCAGGTTTACAACAAAATATTCTTCAAGAAATCCCTTCTCTTATCACTTCTGAGGAGAAATCTATTTTGACTACTCCTGTTACTATCAATGAGCTTCAACAAGTAGTTTTTAAAATGCAAAAAGGGAAAATCCCATGTCCTGATGGTTTTCCCATTGAGTTCTACGAAGAGTTTTGATATCCTTCATGTTGATTTATTAGAGGTGGTGGAAGAAGCCAAGAAAGCCAAAGAAATTTTGAAGGTTATCAATAAAACTTATATTACTCTTGTTCCAAAAGCTCAAGAGGTTGATCATATCTCAAATTTTAGACCTATTTCTTTATGTAATATTATTTTCAAAATCATTACTAAAATCATGGTAGAAAGGTTGAAGCCTATTTTGCATAAGATTATTTTCCCATAGCAAGGGGGTTATGTGGAAGGAAGTCAAATAGTAGATGAGATAGTTCTTGCTCAGGAAGTCATCCATTCCATGGATATGCAAAATTCTCCTTCCATGTTCATTCGGTTAGACTTATCCAAAGCTTATGACAAAGTGGATTGGCACTTCCTTATCAAATTTTTGAGGCAATTTGGTTTCTCTAAGGATTGGATGGATTGGATTATGGGATTTATCTCTTTATTTTCCTACTTAGTTCTTATCAATGGCAGGCCTTCTCAATAATTCCCAACTTCTAGAGGTATTAGGCAAGGTGACCCGCTACCCCGTTATTTATTCATCATTCTTGTTGAATGCTTGGGTAGGACTATAACCAAAAAGAGGGAAAACAAAACCCTTGAGGGATTTACCATTGCTCATGGAGCTAGACCTATCTCTCATATTAAATTTATGGATGACTCTACTCTTTTAGGTAAAGCTACAGTTAAGGAAGCTTCTAATATTAAGCAAATCATTAGTTGTTTTTCTAAGGCTATTGGGAAGTTGATCAATGAAGAAAAATCTAAAGTTATTTTCTTTCACTGCTTTGCTAGATAGGAATCCATGGTCTTGGATAAATTAAGATATAAGAAGACCTATCTTCCAATCACTTATTTAGGTATTCCCATAAATATTCAAAGGCAAAAAAATAAATATTGGAATTGGTTGTTGGACAAAGTCAAGAAGAAAATTGGAATGTGGACCAACAAGTGGCATTCTTTTGGGGGTAGAATCACCTTGGTAAAATCAGTCTTTCAAGCTATTCTTATTTATGTTTCTTCCGTTTTGAATATCCCAAAGGTTGTTATTTTAGAATTGGATCAAATCAGTCATTGTTTCCTTTGGAGTGGTACTAAGGAGAAAATAAAATGGGCCTTGTTGAAATGGGATACTTTATGTCTTCCTAAGAGTGAAGGGGGGTTAGCATTCCAGTATTCTATTAATAATAACAAAGCTTTAGCTGCTAAATTATATTAGAGGATGTTGCATAACCCCAATTCTATTTGGGCCAATAATATCCATGCTAAATATGTTGAGAACAAAAGACCTGAAGACCTTGTTCGCTATCAACTTCCTACCAAAGGTTCTCCCATTTTAGCAGTTCTTAATACTGATGAGGATTTGATAAAGAAAAAATTATTTTGGATCATTCATAATGGTCAACAAGAAATTTTTTGGACATATTCTTGGGATGGTCACAAACCTTTGATAACTTAGTTTCCTGATTGGAGGCCTTGGATGGAGGAGCTTCATTGAGCTAATTGGATAAAGGTGGCTAAGTACTTTCGGTACCATACTTGTAATTCAAAGGTTGGTAGATATTGGATCCCTATTAAGGACTGGCCTATTCAAATCCTAGAAATGCAAAGACAAGATATCCAAGGCATCCTTCATATGAGATCCCTCTCTTGGTCCCATGAAAAAGATTTTTTTGGTTAGAAAAACACTACTAAGGGTGACTATTCAGTTGCTCAAGGTTATTTGACCTTATGCCATAATAATCCCAACTATTATTCTGACATATTTTCTCTATTGTGGGATCAAAATATCTAGCCCAAGGTGAGGTTCTTTAATTGGATTTTATTGCATCGTAGGGTGCTTACTGGTGAGCAACTTATGAAGCATGGTTTTCATGGCCCTTTTAGATGTGAAATGTGTGAAGAGAATGTAGAAAATCTCAACCATATTTTTATTGAGTGTACTTTAGCCTCTGAGCTATGTAGGAGAATGACAACTTTACTTGTCTTACAGTGGTCCAATTTTTTTACTTTTAAACAACTTTGGAGAGATTGGCCTAATCAAGAGGGTGTTCATCATTTTATTAGGTAGTTAGTTTGGATGGGTTCTACCATTCTTCTTTGGAATATTTGGAATGAAAGGAACAACTGAATTTTTAATCAAGATAGGAAGGATATTCACTATATTTGACAAAAGACCATAGCCAACTTAGTTGAATCATTCCATCAACTCCTTAATCACTCCCAAGAATCCCACCAAATATGGGATCAAGTGATGAAAATATTGAATATTAAATATTCTAAGGGGAACCAACTTAAAGGGAATGTGAGTATTAGTAATATGGATGGGACTAGAAATTGACAACCTCCTCCTAAGGATTTTGGAAAAGTCAATACTGATGGAGCCTCTAGAGGGAACCCTGGAAAAGCCAGTGTGGGAGGAATTGGTAGAATTTCATATGGCTCCCTGGTTTTTACTTTTGCTAAGAATTTGGGTATTATTTACAATGACCTTGCTAAGGGGTATGGTATCCTCAAAGGCCTTTAGGAGACTACTAAGGTTGGATGGGAAAATGTGTTAGTTGAGTCTGACTCTCAACTTATGATTAATCTCTTGAAGACTCCTTCTAAGAATAATAAGGTGGATTGGAGAATAAAAATAATTATTGAGAACATTCAATTAATCCAGATGGTATTTTTAAAAGTTGATTACAATCATGTGGTCAAAGATCAAAATAAGAGTGCTAATGCTTTAGCTAATTGGGCTTTGGAAAAAGGTGATGTGACCAGGAGATAGGTACATTTAATCAAATTGATAATTGCATTAACATTATCTTTAGGAATAAAGAATTCATTTAAATAGATTACAAAATAGAAAGAAAACCAATCTCTCTATATCCATGCTAACTGAACTCTAACGTAGGTAGAGTGTTAGGTTTAGAACTCTTACCTAGGATATTTAGGATTAACCATTAGATATTTAAGACAATAAATATCTACATGGTAGAAAGTAAAAAGTAGAAAAGTAAATGTAATAATCTACCTATGTAGTATAATGCAATATACTACCTATTTTACCCTAACATCCCCCTTTATTACATTACTTTGATATACAAAGTTTACTTCGGAACAACTCAAATTTGACACGTCCAAGTGCCTTGGTGAAGATGTCAGCAACCTGTTCATTGATGGGAATGTATTGGAGCTTGATTATGTGTTTAGGAACTTCATCACGAATGAAATGACAATATGTGTCAATATGCTTTGTGCATTCATGATGGACTAGATTCTTGACCAAGTTCAAAACACCTGAGTTTTCACAAAACATGTAAATAGGAAGTTTTTTTGGTAGGCCCATGGTAGCCAAGATGTGACTTAACCATATCACTTCAGACACAACTCCTCATGCAATGCGATACTCTGAATCTATTGAAGATAAAGCAACCACCTATTGCTTTTTACTATGCCATGAGACAAGACTAGATCCAAGATGAAATACATATCCCGATGTTGATTTTCTATCATCTAAGGATCCAGCATAGTTAGATTCAATGTAACTCTATAAGAAGAATGAGTTATTCTTCTTGTAGTATAGAACATATTCTACACTACCTTGAATGTAGTGAAGAATATGCTTAGCTACTTTCCAATGAGAGGCTTTTGGTTCCTACATAAACTGAGAAAGATAGTTTACAACATTAGTAATGTTTGGTCTAGTATTGGTTAGATATATAAGTCTTCCAATCATCTGTCTATACAACGTGCCATCTACCTGTGGTGAATCATAATACCGTGATAACTAAAAAACTGATTCCATCGGTGTTGCCTTGGGCTTGCAATTAGTCATACAATATTTTTCTACTAAAGCCATGTCATACTTTTGTTAAATCACCCTAAGATGATTCTTCTTCTATTCTATATCAATACCAAGATAGTAGTGGAGAAGTCCCAGATCTGTCATATCAAATGACTCTTTCAAGTTATTTTTCACGATGCTAATCATTTTATCTGAATTACCGGTGATGATCAGATCATCTACATATAATACAAGAATCACTATTTCAGAACCTGCGCTCTTGATATAGAGATTTGCATCAGATGGACTTCTCTTGAATCTATGTTGTAGTAGGTGACTATCCATTTTAATGTACCATGCTCTTAGGGCTTGTTTAAGCCCATATAATTAATTTACCAATTTTTAAACCTATTGCTCATGGCCTTCCTAAAAAAATCCTAAGGGTTGAGTCATGTATACCTCTTCACTTAAGTCACCATTCAAAAAGGCAATTTTTACATCTATCTAATGTAACTTCCATCCGAATTGTGCTGCCATAGCATAAATAAATAAAATGGTGGTCATACTTGTTGTAGGAGCAAAGGTTTCCTCATAGTCAAGGCATTCCTTTTGAGCATAGCACTTCACCACAATATGGGCTTTATGCTTGTCTATGGTACCATCTACCTTATATTTGACTTTGTAAACCCATTTGCAGCCTATGGGTTTCTTTCCTTTAGGCAAATCTACAAACTTCCATGTTTTATTCTTGATGAGGGAGTTATGTTTTGCATCCATAGATGCATTCCACTGAGGTAGTCTAAGTGCTTCATCAAATATAGAAGGTTAATTTTCATCAAATGATGATAAGTAAACCCTCTCCTCATCTATTTCCATATCATCTTCCCTTGCTAACTCTCTATCAACAGAAAGGTCTTGAAAATCTGCACAAAGATCATCAACTGAAGTGGATGCTTCAGTATTTCCTTGTTGAGTCATGCTTTATGTTTTTTGATGATTTAGAGTAAGATCATGTAGGGAAGTGAGTTCAAAATCTTTTATTGTGGTCGTATACCATTTGGGAGGATTTTTTTGTTGTGGAGAAGGAAGTGGTTGTTGCTTCTCATCATCAAGGTATATTGATGTAGTGTTAGGTGTGAAAGCTTCATCAAATACATCTCTGCTGACATGTATTTTATTTGTAAATGGGTCTATCAATCGATAGAATTCTGAGAATTCATAATAGCCAAGATAAACACATGGTAGGGACTTCTCATCTAATTTATTTCTTTCTTTTCTCCACCTTGAAATTGGCATTCATGTGATTGTCCGAGATTTGTGGAACTAACAAGAGATTATTTTTCAATCCTGATACATAAATAAATTTTTGAATTTTATATTCTTCATATGGAAGGGAGACATAAACACTTCCTTCTCCCTGAACTCAATAGGTTTTATCATTAGTAATGGTGACCGGTCTACCTTCTTGAGCCTCAAATGTTTCAAACCAAGACTTATAACCAGTCATATGCTTACTAGCACCTGAATCTATGTACCACATAGTGTCCTTGTTAAGAGAATCTGTATGTGTCATGAGGACCTTATGTACTCGTTCAGAGTATGAACTAGAATCTTCAGCTACAATGTGTCCATGTTGTTGTGTATTATTGTTTTTTGGTTTACCTTTACCCTTCTTGTTTCCTTTTTCATTGGGTGGTTTGTTCTTAAACCAGCATCTCTTGGTTTCATGAGTGTCCTTGTCACAAATCTTATAATATTGCTTCTTCTTCTTAGTCTCTTTACCATTACATTTGTTTTTATTAGAAGAATAACCTTGGTATTGATTCCACTATTTCTTACCACCTTGTCTGTTTGAGAAAAGAACATTGTTAGATGCCTCATCTCTATGGAGTTGATTATCATATTCTATTTGAATCATATTTACCAACTCGACAAAATTCATTGTCCTTCTAGAGACTTGTAATGAAGTGATCAACATTCTATAGGAGTCAAGAAGAGCCCTCAAAATTATGGAGGTCAATACTTGGTCTTCCAATTTTTCTCCTAAGGATTATAGTTTTGTTTTCAATTCTGCCACTTTGTAGAGGAATAGCTCTACTGTTTCTCTAGATTTCATATGAAGAGTATGAAGTTGTGTTTGGAGGTGAAGAATTGTTGATTGATTCTTCCCCACAAAGATGGTTGTTAAGGCATCCTATGCCTCCTTACCATTTTTAGCTTCACTAATATGAGGTTGGATATCATCGGTAATGGCTAGCAAGATCATTAAGGATAGTTTTCTATCCTTTTTATCAAATGTTGTTTGATCTACTCCTATTTATTGAGGTCTAGTTTCACTTCCATACACTATAGAATATAGATCTTCTACAGTTAAGATAGCTTTCATCTTAGTCTTCCATGTAGAATAATTTGAACCTTTGAGTAGTTGGCTCTTAGTGAGATACTTGTGCATCATAGCCATGGTGAAGGTTTCAAAATTGATAGGATGAAGATGGTTGTATCTTGAACTATAACCTCAAAAGAGTATATGGAAGATGTTTAATTTGCTTCTATAAGATATTTAATGGCACTTGCCTTAACACCCTTAACAAGGGATGAAAAGTTTGAGGATTTTAAGCCAAACAAAATAGAGCAAATTAAAGAGGTAGGTTTTGAAAGACTTATGATTGTGCTCTATAGGATATTTAATGGCACCTACCTTAACACCCTTTAAGAAGGATGAAAAGTTTGAGGTAATTAACCCAAAAAAAAAGAGTAAATCAAAGTGTTTTTAGTTTTGGACCTTTGGGTGAGGATTATTTAAAAAATTGACTTTGTTTAACCTGTGCAAGATGTAGCACGATTTGTAATGAAATTTGGGTTTTCAAGTGTGAAGTTCTCTTCAATTTTTATGATTGTTTAATACAAGATGATGTATAGTGCAATAATAAAAAAGATAGCAACCGAAATTATTTATCACTATAGGTGTTGGACGCAACTGAAAATGCACCTAATGAAGCTAATTTTTGAAAAATGTGTCGAGTACAATCGAGAATGCACCTTTATTATTCTAGAAAATACCCCCTTTGTCTTTAAAATTTTGCAAAAAATAGAAGCACAAGTGTAACTTCTATCCCCTCTTAATGATTACAAAATTGAGAAAACAAGCACTCCTTTCAAGACAATTCAACACATGACCCTCATTTTGAAAGGCTTCTAGACCAGTCGACACATGACTTGGGTTTTGTTTTAAACACTCAAAAATTGGTGGTGCATTAGGACCAAAAGGCTCACGAATCCTCATGGTACCATAGCTTCTATCCAACCCCTTTCATGGATCAATATAGATAAGTGAGTGAGGTATAGATCTATGATATTCATGAAGCATACGATGAAAATGTGATCGTGTTGTTTGCATTCATAATTTGTTTCTCTTTCTGATGATTCTTTGTCTACGAAGAGCATTCCTCACCCAGGATTTGATCTTCATGAAAACTTAAAAGAATGATGAAAAATCAAGGAAATTTTGATGAAATTTTAAGCAACAAAATGTGTCTTTGGTTCTTGTTTCTTTATCTCCACATGCGGAGAAAACTAAATAACAAAAATGGTTTAGTTGCATAAGGATTTTGGCATTTGTATTATAAATTTAAATGTTATATATATAAAAAATTTAAAGCTTTTTAAAAGAAAAGTTAACATAAAATTTTAAATAAAAAACATCAATTTTATAGTTAAACAAAATTGATATAAGTTATGAAAAACAAACATGAAAATTTCTAATTTAAAATACTAAAAAATACAATTTTAAGCATAAAAATTTAAATAAAAATATTAATTTATGCCAAAACCTATGAAATTTTCATGAAAAAAAAAATTAACTTGCTTATGGCGGATTCGAGAGTCGATCCGTTGACTCCTGTTGGCCTAAGATGTCCACCTTGTCCAAATTGCCAAACCTGTTGCTTGGTTCTGAGGTTGCGAACCCTAAGATTTAAAGAAACATGTGGGCCTCTATGGAAATAAGTGGGATAAATCCCACATGCATCCTATAAAGGATGTAGAGTCCTTTAAAGGCTTCAACGAGCACTTATGCTTGTGATTGCCTTCAGGAAATCGAGTCTATGCCTCCTTTTATCGGTAGCCACGTGGCGTGGTAAGGGAGGTCCACATGTCAGGTCGAGTCCCACGTGTTAGGTCGAGTCCCATGTGTCAATCCAGTCCATGTGTCAGGTCCACATGTCAGTCTAGTCCATCCCAATCAGATGCTAGGTGGCGCATGGCCAGAGTGCCATGTGTTGCCTAAATGTTGGTCAAGTCAAATCTACACCACCTCGGGGTGTGTGCAGGTCCACGTCAGCATTGCTTCGCCTTGGGGTGCATGCAGGTCTATGGGGAACATGAGGGTGCTCCTACCCTCGAAGCATTACCTGCTTTGATATCCATACCACAGGATACGTGAGGGTGCCCCTAACCTCTAGGCATTCCTTCCATGGCCTTGGGATCCATTCCCAAAAGGCCACAAGGAGTGTGAGGGTCGCTTGTCCTTGTACAATCCCGTGGTGTGGACCGTGGGCCCATAGGTGGTCACGATCCACATGGGGATGGATAAAAATCCCCTTGGGTTGTGATTACGACCAGGGTCAAAATGGCCCTGCATCAGGATCTGTGCCTTGCATTGTGATCCATGCCCTACATCAAAATTTGCGCCCTACGGGATTAATAAATCCTAATAACAAATAAAATGCCAAAATAAAATAATAAAAACCTAGCTTAGGAGTATTAAAAATGGGCATAGGAAATAATTAATGCTCACCAAATTTGGTGTCGTATTTCCTCGCTCTGTCAAACTCATCGCTCTAGCTCTGGTACCAATGTGACTAGGAGATAGGTAGGCTTAATCAAATTGATAATTGCATTAACATTAGCTTTAGGAATAAAGCATTCATTTAAATAGATTACAAAATAGAAATAAAACTAATCTCTCTATATCCACGCTAAATGAACGCTAACGTATAAAGTGTTATGTTTAGAACTCTTACCTAGGATATTTAGGATTAACCATTAGATATTTAAGACAGTAAATATCTACATGGTAGAATGTAAAAAGTATAAAAGTTAATGTAATAATCTACCTATGTAGTATAATGCAATATACTACCTATTTTACCCTAATAGTGATCTTACTTGTTATGGCCACCCTCCTATATGGTGGGCTTCTCAAATTAGGGAAGCTCTTCTTTCTATCATTTCTTTGGATGGCTCTAGTTCTGAAGGTACCTAGTTTCCTCTTGCTTTTTTTTTTTTTTGCTTCTCTTTGGTTCATTCAGTTTTTTTAGTTCCCTAGCTCATTCTATTCTTTATTTTGTTTCCTCTGTTGATTCTTGCCTTAATAGTAATTTGGTCTAGATAGGTCATTGTTATGTTCAATTTTTTTGTCTTTTTTTTGTTTAGCTTTTTAAGGTGGGTGGGTTCTTTTATTTTGTTTTGTTTGTGTGTTTTTTGTGTTGTTTTTTTTTGTTCATGTGTTTTTGATGTTTTGTTTTTTTTTAATATTTTTTGTTATTGTTCTTGTGTTTTTTTCGTTCTTGTTTTTGGGTTTCTCTTTGTTTGTCTTATTTTGTGTTTTTATGTGTGAGTTTTTTCTATGTTTTTTGTTTTCATTTATTGTCTGTTGTTGGTTGTTTTTTTTTTTTTTTTTAATTTTATAATTTTTTTATTTTTTAGGTTTTGGTTGTGTTTATTTTTCATGTTTTTTTGGGTTATTTCTTTGTAGTGTTCTATTGTTTTTGTCTTGTTTGTGTTTTGTTATGTGGTTCTTGTGTTTTTTTATGTCGTTTGTGTTGTGGTTTCTTTTATCTTATTGTGCGTATTTGGTTGTGCTTTTGTTTTTGACACACTCAAGGAGCATGTTTTTTATTTTATTTTATTATTTTTGTTGTTATTTACTTATTTTTAAATTGGTTTTATGTGTTTGTTTGCTTCTTGAGTATGTCAAAGGTGGTAGGCCAGGTACGAGTCCTGGGTGTTTTTGTAAGAATGGATACCCCTGCCTCCTTGGGTCTTAACTGAAAGTGGCATCCCTCTTGGGATGTTTTCCACAAATAAAAAAAAACATAATCAAAAGAAGAAGATTACAGATTCACACATTACATAATATTTATCCAAAAAACCCTCAATTAGACAAAAACCAACATAGTATTATCTTATTATTACCTTAAATTGATCATTTTCAATACAATAATATTCTCCTTCTGTCTCTCTCTAAATCCTCATGCAAGTGCAATATATATAACCAAGGAAAATGCACATATATTTACAATATCATGGGAGAAAAAGTATGGGTTCAAATATAGTAACCCTGAAAGCCAATATGGGTCTAAAAAAACATAAACCCTAAATACCTTTTAGTGTTAATCGTACTAGAATAACTTGGAAAATTTTCAACATATTTCCAACAGATTTTGCAGCCAAGTGTCCTGCTAGAATATGTATCTGCACCAGATTCGAGTCTCCATATTTATCCATTTCTAATGTAATTTCTTGTTTCGATAACAAAATTCCAAAAACAAGATCCCTTGGGCATGGGTTTTTCCTCTAAGAATGTCAAGTTTTGTAGATATATCCCTTTGATGATCCTTTGATGATGTCCATCTAACTAGAGAAATAAGCAACATAATAAAAATAATATTAAATTTTTAAACTAGTTAAGAAACTGAAGGTATATAAATTTTTAAATAATTTTCTTAACATCGTGACTTCCTGACACAAACCTTGATTATTTGTTATTTGTTTAATTCGAGTAGTATTATGTATTTTATTATAGTTTTAGTTAAATCCATTTATGTCCATTGTGATGATGATGATGAATGAAATTTATAGTCCTATAGGTAACAACAACAATGACACAAAGCAAGGGAGGATGTACATAAAACTATTATAGCTTTAAATAGAATAAAATCCTATATTTGTTTAAATTCTTGAGCTCAATTACATTGATTTTTCTTTAAAATATATAATTTTTTACAATAACAATACATGTTTTTATTTTATCCTAAATATTGTCCTAAAAACACCACACCCCAATCTTGTTCATTTTTTTAACCTTGATCAAATAGTTTAATATATTTCTTATTAAAAAATGATCCACATCATAAACATTCATGGGGAATGGAAAGATTAAAATCCTTGTAAGATGCATCCATAAGAAAGAATATAGGTCCATGTAGCTCCATATTTATTTATGCAATGAAAATATAATACTATCAATGATGAAATGAGCATTCTAGAGAGAAAGTAATGACATCATTATAATTACTCAAAAATATAGGACTAAAATAAGAAAATCACATGGAGGAGTAATTAGTGATGATTATTGGTGATGCTTGAAAAGAATTATGAGAACCACCTATTTCTACATTTATTAATTAAGTAAATAATACTTTAGTTTTCAATATTTTTATCCACAAATGCAGTTTCACTTATTGTTGAATTTGGATTGTGCACACCAAAGTCTAAATTTGGATGATATGTGAAATTTAGATTTATAAATCCATGATTACATCTATAATATAAAATATAGTATAAAGAACATTTATATAAATGTCATCTATAAAATCCAAAATACTATGGCTTCATATGTATTTCATGCTTGGATTTCATCATATAACGTAGTCTTAATATGTATCAAAATTATATAAATGTGAACATAAATATATCAAGAGGTAATTTTTTATTAAATGGAAATTATTATACATGTGTCTTTGACTTGTCTTTCATAAATTCATATATGTCTTCTTGTAATCCATGTAACAAAAAAATCACATGTTACCTTGCCATAAATAGGGCATAAAAATAATGCCAAGCACATGAACTTTGAGTCATCAAATGAGATTACTAAGATATTTGTTTTTGTCCTCCACCTTGAATAGTTTAAATCCAAACCTATTTTTTTGCAGTCTTATTTAAAATTTGGAGAAAACAAGTGAAAAAAAATTAAGTTGAAAAGAAAAAACAAAAACAAACTTTCCCAAAAGAGGAGAAATTATTTTATTAGTCTTATAATTTTACTTGTTTTAACAATAATTGCTATATATATAAACATGTTATATGCAAAGCTATTTTTACTATTTGACTAGATTTTTACAAAAGTAAGTAAGACATATTAGTTTTAAATAAATATTTTTTCGATCCTTACCTTTTTGTTATTTTAGAAAACAATCAAACGTTTCAAGTATGAGTAGGAAGCAAACAATAAGCAAAAAGTGAGTATTGTTATTATGGATCTTAGAAGAAAATAAAAAATCCAGGAAAAATTACAATAATGTTATTTTTAAAGTCTTTACTAGACATAAGGATGTCCTAGTTAGAGATAAGACAAAGAACAAAACTATGGCAAACCATATGTAAGTAGCACATATTACACTAAAAGTGATTGTAAGGATGAGGTTATTGAGTGTGATATAATGTTGATATGTATATATATAATGTTGATATTTTAATTCTATGAATATGTTAAGACACCGATCGGAGGAATAAAGTAAAATGCAAAAATAAGAAATGAATCGCTGTTATAAAGGAATCACTGTTAAATTGGAGGAAGACCACCCAATGAAATGTAAATGAATATATATTTGATTGATGATAAATTACACCAAGTTGAGTGCTTATTTCTATGTGCGTGGAGTTGTGACCAAGGGTCACAACTTTGTGAAAGAGAGTAATAACTAATTAACAAATAAGTGACTAGGATGATGGTTAGGAGTAGAATCCTAACATGCCACCCTCCTTAAAAGAGCTTTGTCCTCAAAGCTCAAAGTAAGGAGCTTTGTTGCTTGTTTTCCAAGTTGAATTTGTGCAATTTCTTGTACTATCTTGATGTCACTTTTCCAAAGGCAAGGATATCATGAAGGTCGAAGTGTTAGTGGGGGATTGCCAAGAAAAATAGTAGAATTTTCCTTAAGAGAATTGTGATGACGGTAGGCTTCCGCTTTAGCCGATTCTTCCTGTGTAGAATGAAGGGAAAATAAAGGTGCACTCACTCTTTTGCCTCTTTTCTAAATCAGGCTGCCTATACGATGAGAAATCACTATTGGTGATGAACTTGTGTGTAGTTCATTGAGAGTGTATGTCTCACCTTCATTATTTACTGCATGGATGTCTACCTCATCATTTTGTGGTGCATCGAGCACTTCCGACAAATTGACCTCATTTCCTTCATTGTTATGGTCAGGTGCTTGGGTCATGTCGTGCACATCTTCCTCGCCTTCTTCATTGATGTGAGTAGGTGCACTGGTCACTTCGGACACAACTACCTCATCTGCTTGCTCTATGGAGAGACAAGGATCAACTTCCTTTAATAAATACAACGTTAGTGTAGCACATTTATGGTAGGGTCCAAATTGCTCATCACAATTATTGCAAAGACCTTTTGCTCGTCGTTCCTTCATTTTCTCAAAGTTGAGACATTTAATTGGTAAAATTTTATTAGGTTTGTTGGTGGTGTAAGTAGTTTGTGCCTTCCCAATAGGTATTTTTCCTAGTCGATGTTGATAATTGAATTTGTCTTCGGCTAATTTTTCCAATCCATAGATCTGCATCATGGTGCTAGGGTTAAACCTTTGTACCTCGAGTCGGATCTCCTCCTTTAATCCATTGATAAAACAATCCTGAAGAACTGAGGCTTCTAGGCCTATGGTGCGGTTTGCTAACTTCTCGAATTGGGTTTGGTACTCTCGCACCGAAGTGATTTGGCATAATGTGGGTCCTCCGGTAGTTTGGCTAGTTTGAATGAGTGCCCTCTTCTGAATGAAGGTATCCATTTTTTTTTTTTATTATTATTCATTAAAAATTTGTTGGGTTATTGCAAATATTTATTGCTATTCATTAAAAATTTGTTGGGCTAATGCACTATTTTAATGAGTTATGCAATATCCTGATCGACAGCGTCACATATAACAGACTTAATGGACACGACACATACAATAGACTTAATGGACACGACACATACATCAGACTTAATGGACACGACAGGGCAGGGGGTATGAGACACGAGGCGGTGGTAGAAGAGTGGCAATAGACTTAATGGACATGACAGGGTAGGGGGTATGAGACACAAGGCGGCGGTAGAAGAGTGGCAGGGTGGCAGAGCAGGGAAGAAATGAGTGGCAGCAAGCAACGGGCACCGTAGATAAAGTGTCAATACAACAAACATGTGTCAACATGATAGGGTCTACGATGGCACAAGGCGGTACACATAGGCATGGGTCACGGGTGCCTAGCAAGCTAGGCACTTGCTTATATGCCTAGTGATATACTTAAACCCTGTCGAACTCCTCCCCACACATAATTTGGGGTAAATTGCTATCCCTTGAAACTCAAAACCTGTCGAAATTCTTTTTTGAGGTAGAATATTTTAGCTTTCGGTAAATAATTTACTATTTAACTTTAGGTTTTTAATTTCTTTTCCTATCAGTATTCGTCTATCTTCGTCAAAACGGTGGCAGGCGTAAAAATCTTGTGATCTAACAACGTTTCCTTCGAATTTGCCCTGCAAATTTTGTGAGTTCCTTAGAATGATTCACGGGTTGATGTTCCTATTGCATTTTTAGATTTGTGTGAGCTTCTATGTTCAGAAAAAACTTTTGTTATCTTATCGTCCACCGGTGTGTTATCTGTTCAGCGATCGAAACTAATTAGTCAAGCACTAATGCTGACCTTTGGCCTTGAGTTTCTTGTTATGACAATGTTGTTGACAGTAGTCTGTCGTGAGACCACACAAGGGAATTATTGGGCAACTGCTCTTGTCGCCAATCCGAGCAAGGAATTTTACTTGCGCAGATTTCACAATGGATAGAGTTGGCAGAGTGGAGTTGACTTCAATGGTGCAGAAGGGTTTCGTAATTTGGAACAATATTTAGTAGCGAGGATTGCTGGGTGGAGTTGGTGGCGACTAAAGACAGGTGGTGGGGATTTTTATAGAAAAGGGTGAGTATGGTAGCGGGGCTTATGACAACGTGGCTATTTTTTTTGTGGATGTCCCAAGGGAGAGAAAAGAAAAAATTTGGTATGGCTCTGATCCAAATGTTAAGACACCGATCGGAGGAATAAAGTAAAATGCAAAAATAAGAAATGAATCATTGTTATAAAGGAATCACTGTTAAATTGGAGGAAGACCACCCAATGAAATGTAAATGAATATATATTTGATTTATGATAAATTACACCAAGTTGAGTGCTTATTTCTATGTGCGTGGAGTTGTGACCAAGGGTCACAACTTTGTGAAATAGAGTAATAACTAATTAACAAATAAGTGACTAGGATGATGGTTAGGAGTAGAATCCTAACATAATATTAGCTAAGTTTGGAAAGATTCATAATTAGAAGAAGTCTAAGTGGCAATTAAATTTTAATTATTAAATGATTTTTTTAAAATTAAATTTCCTCGTCATCTTATAAGCTCAAAAATAATGTATAAAATCATGGATGGTGGCCTTTGGTTTAGGTGCAAATATGCATTATATTTGAGACCACATATTGAGAATTTCCATATGGAGACATATGTAATTAATATTTTCAGCTCCTTTATCAATATTATGAAGTGTTTAAGCTCTAGTATCTAAAGTTGAAACTTGGAATAAAAATTAAAGCTAGGGTTACTAACCCAAGAGTTGGACTTGGAATAATAACTAGCATTAATTCTACATATAAATTACAAATGAGATCTAGAAAAGTATAAAAGCTTCTTAGTAATGCTAAATCCATACATGGATGTCATAGGAGTGCTAGCTTGTAAAAACATTTAATAGGGCACCATAGTTGAAATAATATTGTTTATAAAGATAGTAACAACAAGAGTAACCTCAAAATAAAAAGGAAAACAATTGGAGTGCCCCCAAAGGAGAAAGGATGAGTGATAAGAAATACAAATTAATAATTTTTATAATGGAAGCAAGGTCCCACATGTGATAGAAGAAGAGTGAAAAAATGAAGAAGTAAGAATATCTACAATGATATAAAGAAAAATCTACCATCTTTTGGATAAAATAAGATGTGAAGCAACAAAAAATATTATAGCTATTACACTTGTGGTTGTAGTGACTTGTTATCCATGCAATTTTTTAATATGGAAAGGTTACAATAAAGACCCTAGTGCAGTAATAGGTTCATATCCATGTTCAATTAAAAGGGCAACGAGTCAATAATTGTAACAACTATTCAAAATTTACATAAGTAACCATGGTAAATTGGAAAAGAAGTCAATAAAGTTGTTTGAAAATATATGACGATGTAGATAGAGTAATAATTGGATAAGGTGTAGATCAATTTATTTAAATATATGTAAATGGGTGTGTAAAGTAACAAAAATGTGTGCATTCAATAAGATGTTGAAATATTTTTATTTCAAGGAATATGAAATTAGATCATTAAGGAAGGAATATGAAATTATATCATTAAGGAAGGAATATGAAATTAGATCATTGAGGAAGTGAATAGATTTTGAATCTAACCCTAGATGCAATTCGATGAGAATTTTTTGAATAATGTGAAATGCAATTTGTCAACTTGAATTCGGACAAAACCTGAAATCTAATATTACATGTAGATGCAAAGAAAAGATTACTCTAAATGTATTTGAAAGGAAATTTGAAAAGTGATTAAGAAAGGCATCAAAATATTTACAAAAATTCCAATCTAATTATGTTTGAAATTATTTCTGAAAATAAACTATTCTAACTATGTTTACATCAATTTGAAACCCTAATTTGTTGTGCTTGAATTAGGATTTTGATATACTAACACAATACATTTGCTAGAGAACTAGTTTTATAAATAAATGGCACCACAAAGGGTTCTAAGGAGAATACCTTTATTCTGAAATGAAATGTTATTTTTCTGAGTCCTCTTCTATGACTCCTTGTTGTCTTGGGGCCTATAGAGTAGGTTTTTTGGAAATCGTAATTTGGGGGGCAATTTGATCCTGGATTCATAGGTCAAAGGGTGAATTGTGTTTAGGAGCCTAAAAATCCCATTCTACCTACCTAAGAGGTGTCTCAGGATTTTAGGTATGCTATTATGCTTCTAGGGTACTTGTAACAATCACAGACAATCAAAATTATACTATATTTAGAGTAAGATACCCTAACATAACCTATTTTAGGTGGTTCCATCGGGCATGCCAGAATGAAGCATACCAAAGGCTACCATTTTATCAAGCAAGTTAAATATAACAAATTAAAAATCTCAAAAGTGTTTTCAACTCATTTTATTAAGAATTGTATACAATATTACAGGGTAAATCCCATTTTCTTTCTCAACAAGATGCAAAAAAATATGATGGTTTCTATTTAGACCCCTTAAATGTAGGTGGGCTTTGATGCGTGTGTGCCACAACTGTATTTTGTTGCTACTATTGTGTTTTTTTTTGTGATTATATTTGTTGCTATTGGAGGGCCTATAAAATGGTGTTATTTTTTTTGGATTCCTATCATGGATTAGGTCCCATATTGATGAAGACAAAAAGGCATTAAAAACATGAAACAAAGCTAAAAAATGAAGTGTAAGTGCTATAAAAAAATGAAATAAATGTTACCTAAATTTTCTACTGCTTTAGATCAGTTGTACAACAAATTCGTAGGGCAGGGGGTTATCTAGAGTCTGGATTCATAGTTTAGGGGTAAATCCAACTACAGGAACCTTCTGGTGGACATCCTTTGTTGGTATGGGATCCTAGTGTTGCGGGAAAAACAAGCTGAATGGTTTCCTATTTTTGTCTCATGCCTGTGCATTTAATTATCAATCCAGAGAGCTTCGTAAACTTGCGAAGAGCCAGAATTAGGTTACTACAATACCACTGGAGGTAAATCTACTAATCCTATATTTGGGGTTGTTCTTGAAATTGTTGTCAATCATTCCCACACTCCTCAATAAATTACGTAAGAAGAACATAATTAAATCTACAAAAATAAATCATGTACACATTCCTAAAAATAAACCTACTACAAATACTAGAACTAGCAAACTGATGAACATTCTTATGAAAGCAATAAACTAATTAAAATAAACGAAAATAAAATGGGGAAGAAATACTGGCTTGGAGTGGGCCCAAGCTCTAGCAACTTCTTCCCAATAGAACATGCGCTTAGAACTTTTGGAACTGTAATATATTTATCAATGCATTACAATCTATCTTCTGTAACTCTAAATGGATATTTATTAATTATTTATATATATATTTTAGAATGATCTACGTGTGTTTATATAACACACCCGTAGAACTTCTGTTACAGAAGTGGTTACAATAGTTGATTCTTCCCAGACTAAATTAGAACATTCTGGCGAATGCAATCAACGTCTGGCATTTTGTTTTGATGGCGGCATGTTCATTTCGGTTCATGATTTGCCTGACATCAATAAGATGTTTTTATACATTGGTGCTATCTCCAATTTAGCTTTGCGTGACGTAGAGCTAGAACTGCACCAGCTGCTGCCATCCACATTGTTCAAATCTGGTCAACGGGCAAAGAATCAATGGCACCTTCCTTATGAGGAATGTACCTTGTTATCACGGTGCCTTCTGGTTGTAGGGAGGCGCTTGCCTTCTATTAGTGCTTTTAAGCTATGGGGAGGCACTTGCCTTCTATTAGCGCCTTCCAACTATGGGGAGGCGCTTGCCTTCTGTTGATGCCTTTCGATTGCAGGGAGGCACTCACATTCAGTTGGCACCTTTCGACTGCAGGGAGGAACTCACATTCAATTGGTGCCTTCCAGCTACAGGGAGTTGTTCACATTCAGTTGGCACCTTTCGACTGTAGGGAGGCACTCATCTTTGGTTTGGCACCTTCCAATTGCAGGGAGGCGCTTGTTCCCTTGGTGCCTTCCGGTTGCAGGGAGGCGTATATGTTCTCTACATTGACCCCCAATGAAATGAAGTGCCAGGTCCATCAAAAGGATCTTGATCGTTCCAAATCTAACTAAATCAACTACAATTCCACAAAACATACTAAAAACACACAAATTAGATAACACGCATAATTATATGAAATATCTATATAATCATTCATAAAAGTATGCAATCCTTATTATACAACCGCATATTGATCAAAGAAATATGTACAAAATATGAGCATTTTTGGTGCTCATCATCCCCCCATGCCTAACATATGCCATGCCCTCGTGGCATCCAAGCTGTAGGTAGCCCTTTGAATTTTCATCATCACCATCTCTTGGAGGATTTTGCTACCCTTGTGTCCCGAGTCTATCTTTTCATGCCAGCATTTGATGGTGTGGTTCAACTTTGCCTATGGGAAACTATGGCTATCAATTGTTCTCTTCTTGTTCTAGCCGCTACTGGTGGTGGTCTAGCCAGCATTGCTCTTGTTGATTGAAATGTAGCTTCGATATCTTGCTAGAGGTCAATTTCTAGAGGTCTGACCACTGCCAGAGGGATATCCAAGTTATCCCCTTTAGAAGGCACTACTTGGGCCATGTATAATTCGATCGCTTCAGGGGTAAGCCCTGCATTCTCCTTTGTAATCATAGCAGCCTCCAATTGTGGGCCATATACTCCCCACTGTTCCAAGTACCTCCTCATCATGGAAGGCCGCCCTCGGGATGAACCATAAATGTCCCAAAACTAGTTGTCTTCTATCGGATTGACGCAGATGCCAAAATCTCCTTTTACCCTCGAGGATGCCTTCTTGGCCTCCTTGGCTGCTTTCATTTCATTACATAGCTACTCAAAATATTTTTTCCTTTTGATGAATAGTTGCATGTCCCATTCATCCTCCTCTGACTCGACGAAGGTCACTTTTGCCTTCTATCGAGCCATCCTGGGCCTCTTTGCCTTGGCCTTTGCAGGAAATGTGGCAGCTCGGACCGAGATCTTTTCTTTCTCCTTTGGGGACTTCTCTTTACTTCGAAGTATCGACTGTGCTACTATCTCTGGGGGTGATCCTTCGTTCTCCTGTCTACCAAGTGTCGACCCCTCAGGATCTTCTCCTTCTTCAGGCTTGGGGAGGTCCTCCTTATCCTCTGGTCTTATCTATTGTTGTAGACCTTTGTATGGCTCTATTTCACTTAGGACAATGACAGAGGGCATCGTAGGAATTCTTTCCTTTTCACCCCTAAAAATAGAGGAATCCTCCTCTGCTTCTGGGCTGCTCTATCGGGCATCCGATCGAATCTCCCTCGAAGAGAATACTCATTTTATGGTTGTGGGAGAGTTCGTCGACACTTCTTCTGCCCAATTAGTCTGAGTGGATGCCTCTTGTCTTGCTGTTCCTCTATCTTGAAGTATTTGATTTTCCTCTTGCAACTGCCAGACCAGCTACTCGAGCTGAGCGATTCATCTATCCCTTTCCTCCAATTCTCTTTTATGTTGGTTCTGGAAATCTTCCAAAATATGCTATGCCATCTAGCAATCGATTTACCATTCGAGCACCTCCTTCAAGGCCACATCGATCTGGTCGTTACTCCCAAAAGTTCCTTCATTCTGTGGGTTCTGGTTTGTTAATTCTCGAAGGGTTTGGGTGGCAACGTCTATCTTCAGGTCACTTTGTCATTCCTCTATCGAGAGGAATCACCATAGACATTTCCTCCTAGGGATTGGCTCGTCCTCACCACCAGCGAGTGGTGCTCCTTCCTCTTCATATTCGAGCACTAAATGCCCTCTATCCTCTATGTCTTCGGGCATCGATGACTGCTCTGCTCCTCCTAGAAAATAAGGCAACGCCAATTGCCCGATGTTTGTTATATCCTCTTTAGGGGATGCTTCGTCTTGCCCTAATTTGGTAACTGCATTGTGTTGCTCTATTTGGTCGCCATCTCCCTCTACGTCGTGGTTCTGTCCTTGTGCTTCTACATGGCAGACCAATGCCGATATCAGCCCATGGTTGGCTAAGGCAGACGGTGCCCATTTTTGGTACCGATCCATTTCATATTTTAGAGCATTCACTAGGTTAAAAGGTATATTTAATTTCCTCCCATGCACTAGGTGATTGAGGAAGTGCACATGATTAATGTGCAAATGGGTATACTTTCCTTTGCATGTGAAAAATTGAGCAATCTACTCGAACATATTCCACATATTCATGGGGAGACTATTTTTGAGTAACCCCTCCCTATCTATCTGCACATTTCCTCCTGGCAGTAGTATTTTGGTGTATAGTTGTAACACTCCACCCTTGTATGTACATTCCCCCTTGAGAGGAAATCCAGTTGCCTATTAGATGAACTTAGGGGTGATTGGAATTTCCACCCCTCGTACTTGGGTTGCATCGCCCCTCAAAGAGGTGGCAAATTCTCTAGCTGCCTCCATGTCCTGGCCCTAACTGACCAGGGTGCAGTATTCGAGCCACCCCTGGGCTTCGAATTGGGTCTTCATTGCTCCTCTGATCCCATCAGTATCACTGGATTCATTCTTCTTGATTGCGTGGTTCTTGGACCTTCCTCCCATGGCGCCTTCTGCTACTGTATATATATATTTTTTGTCCTTCATTCTTCAGGAAGGTGCCTTTTTATAGAATACGCCTAACCCTAGCAGTTATGGAAGGCACCCTATCATTGGCACGTGATTTCGGATATGGGGGGATACGATCTCTATGACAAAAATATTTTTTTGGTAATGCATATTTATAAATAATCATATAAATGATTTGATTTAGTATGTGCATACCTGATTCATCATTCGAATCATTGTGGTAGCTACTAATTTGCTGACTTATGACATGAGGGAGGGGTATGGTCCTTTGATGCTGCTCATTCGTGCGATGCTTCATTCCGTTTGAGGCATCCGGTAGATGCAAATGTTGCACACAAGAGGCATTCTTTGGTACCTTTCCCATGTGGATGGTGTCCTTGTAGCACCTTCCCGACATTGTTGGTGCTTTGATTGGTGGGAGGAGCTTTTGCCTATATGCATCTTCCCAATGTGGGAGGCACCTCCTTCTGGTTTGTGCCTTCTCAATGTTGGAAGGCGTTCGTCTTGATGAATGTGCCTTCCTAATGTTGGAAGGTGTATTTTAGTGGATGAACGTGCCTTCCTAATGTTGGAACGCGTCTCGGCTGGATGAATTTGCCTTCTTGATGTTGGAAGGTGTATTCAGCTGGCTTTTTTTTTTTTTTTTTACATCTTAGTACCTTCCTGCCACGGAAGGTGCCTACATATGTATTTTTTTTTTAGAACTTTTGAATGGATGGAAGGCGCTATCTTTTGATTTTGTGCCTTTCGGATGTAGTAAGGTGCCTTCTTCTATATGGGCACCTTTCGGGTGCAGTAAGGCACCTTCTTCTAGACTTGGCACCTTCTGGAAGTAGTAAGGTGCCTTCTTATGGACTTGGCACCTTCTGGAAGTAGTAAGGTGCCTTCTTCTGGACTTGGTGATTTGACTGGAAAAAGAGTGATCAAGCCTTCCCAGTTTTTCATGCCACCCAGATTCTACCTACGAGCTGATGTCAGAATGCTGAGCCGAAACAAGCCTGGTTTCCCAGATACTTATCCCTCATGCTATCAGGTCCTCCACCTACAAAAAGAAATCAAAAAAGAAAGGAAAATAAAGGTAGTTAGATGCGTTCCATGCCTGTTAGGCCCTATATTAATATGCCTACAGCTTCCATGCATGCGTCATCCCTACAAAAACACACATTACAAAAAAAACTATATTAACTAAAAAAATTTGGGTGAGCACTTTTTTGCCCACCATTTCACCTGTGAGAGTTCAGTCCAGAGTTAGCAATATGGGGTCTCCCCCATGCCTACTCTGTATTCCACCTATAACATTTCAAACGTATTATAGGGACGTAGTCGGTGGACATTGACTGTGAACATGGTGTTGCTATCGTCAATTGTCTTAACATGCACCGCCCCGTTCCTAATGAGCTTTGCCACATCATACGGCCCCATCCACCTCTGCATAAGTTTGCCCTTCCTTTCTTGGAACCGAGAATCATACAATAGTACCCATTCCCCTACCTGGAACTTCTTTAGCTTGATGTGGTTATCATGCCACTTCTTTCTCTAATTCTGTATAATCTCTGTCCTCTGCAAAGCATCTAGTCAGATTTCATCTAGCTGATCTAGCTGGAAAATCCTTTGTTTTTGAGCTTCGTCCAAGCTCAAATTTAATTTTGAAGCCATCCTTAGAGTTTTGATTTCGAACTCGATGGGCATCATCGCATTTTTTCCATAGACCAATTGGAAAGGTGTGCATCCTCTGGTGGATTTCCATGTGATATTGTATGCCCAAACTGCCTCTGGCAATCGTGTGGCCCAATCTTTCTTGTGTTGTTGCACGGTTTTGGTCAGGATGTTTTCTATCTCCCTGTTTGTCACTTCTACTTTCCCGTTTGCCTATGGATGGTAGGGCGTGGTTTTATTGTGCTGAACTCTATACTGCTCCATCAGCTCCTCAATCAATTTGGAGGTGAATTAGGGCCCTTGGTATGTTGTTATCTCCCGAGGAACCCCAAATCATGTGAAAATGTGGGCAAATAAGAAATCAAAGACCGTTATTTCCTTTGAGTCCCTTAATGCCTGCACTTCCACCCATTTGGTGACGTAATCCATGTAGACCCAAATAAACCTCCTTCCCATCGAAGGTGGATTAAATGGTCCCACGAAGTCCATGCCCCATTTATCAAAATGTTCTAGGTGTACCTGGAGCTGGAGGGACATTTCATCTTGGTGGGTTGGTCTACCCATCCTCTGGCACTCATCACACTTGCTAGTATACACTGTTGCGTCCTTGAACAAAGTGGGCCAAAAATACCCAGCCTGTAGGATTTTGTAGGCATTTTGTTTCCCTATAAAGTATCCTCCACATGGCTCATCGTGACATGCCTTGAGCACTTCTGAAAAATCTTGTTTTGCTATGCATATTCTTATAATTTGGTCCCATCCTATTTTAAATAGGAGACCATCCATCCAAAGGAATGATGTGCTCTTCTCTATGACTGCCTGCTTTTCTCGGTAGGAGAGTCCAGGTGAGGTCCTTCTGGTGGCCAATTAATTGGCTATGTCTGCATACCAGAGGGTTTGTTCACTAATAGCGAATAGATGTTCATCCAAAAATTGATCTTCCACTACTTGATGATCTGTTGGTATCAATCTAGACAGAAAATTTTCCACGATGTTGTCCTTGCCCGGTTTATCGACTATAGTGACGTCAAATTCCTACAATAGCAACAACCATCTGATAATTCTTCCACCAATGGTTGTCTTGCTCATCAGATACCTGATAGCCATATGGTCTGTATGGATGAAGACCTTGTATCCCGTTATATAGTGGTAGAATTTATTTATTACATGGACAACTATGAGGAATTCTTTTTTTGTCACTATATAGTTGAGCTCTGCTCTCGCCAAGTTTTTATTGACATAATAGATGGCGTAAAAATCTTCATCATATTTCTATCCGAGGACTACTCCGATCACACCATTAGATGCATCGCAGTAAATATAGAATGGTATGGCCCAATTCGATCCTCTCAAGACTGGTGCAGATATCAATTTTTCTTTTAGCAATTGGAACGCTTCTTTGTAATCTCTCATCCAATTGAACTCTACATCCTTAGAAAGTAGGGTGTGCAGTGGTTTGGCAATCTTAGTAAATTCAATGATAAATCACCGGTAGTACTCGGTTGATCCAAGGAAACTTCTTACCTCCTTCTACGTTATGGGGCTAGGTAGGTCTCTGATGACCTCGATTTTGCTTTTGCCTACTTTTATTCCTTTCGTAGAGAGGTGGTGTCCCAAAACGATGTCTTCCTGCATCATCATAAAACATTTTTCATTACTTAAGGACAAATGATTTTCCTTGCTCTTGTCGAGCACTCTTTCCAGATTTGTCATTGCCTCCTTGAAGGTTTCTCCATAGGTGGTGAAGTCGTCCATGTATACTTCCACCCCGTATCCTATCATATGAGAGAATATGCTAAGCATCGCCCTTTGAAAGGTGGCCGATGCATTTCACAATCCAAAAGGCAATACCTTATAGGCAAACGTTCCCCATGGATAGGTGAATGCTGTTTTATCTTGATATTCTTCCCCTATCTGAATCTGGTTGTAACCACTAAAACCATCCTAAAAAGAGAAGTATTTTCTTCTTGAGAGTGTGTCCAAGACCTGATCGATGAACGAGAGCGAGAAGTGGTCTTTCTTAGTCACCTTGTTCAACGCCCGGTAGTCCACGTAGATCCACCATTTCTTGTTATTTTTGGGGACCATCACTAATGGTGATACCCATTCACTATTAGAAATCAGATATATGAGTTCGACAGCTAGAAGTTTATGCAGTTCTTCTTTGACAATGTCTTTCATTATCGGGTTCATCCTTCTCTATGGCTGCCAACTAGGAGTTGCCTAGTCATCTAAATAAATCTGATGGGTACATATTTTCAGGTTGATGCCATGCATATCTATGTAGTCCCATGCAAATGCTTGCTGGTGTTTTACTAGAAGATCTTATAATTTTTCTAGCTATGTGGGCATCAACCTGCTATTGACGTTTAATATCCTCCCTGGCCCAACATGTATTTATCGGATGTGCTGATCTTGGGTGCCAGTCAACGGTGATCCAGGTGTGGGGATGGACGATTCTCCATGGAGAAACTCCATGATAGCACCATCCTCATCCTCTTTTGCCACCTCATCCAAGGTCATCACCGGCTGGATTATGGACAACTTCGTAGTTCCATGCTAGGTGATCCTGGGTTCTTTTGCCGAGTCCATAGACTGAGATGGCGATGAAATGGTCAGCCTTTTGATGTTTTTCCCATTTGATATGGTCATTAGCCCATCCCATAAGCTGATGTAAGCATCATCTATTGCCAGCCATGGCCTCCCAAAAATGAGCAAGTAACCGCCCAGCCTGGTCTTGGTTTGCAAAACTAGTCCTTGAAAACGGTGCCAAAATGTTGCAGGCCAAATAAGGTGAATGGTTTCCTATTTTTGTCACATGCCCATGCATTTAATTATCAACCCAGGGAGCTTCGTAAACTTACGAAGATCTTGAATTAGGTTACTACAATACCACTGGAGGTAAATCTGCTAATCCTACGTTGGGGGGTGTTCTTGAAATGGTTGTCAATCATTCCCGCACTCCTCAATAAATTACGTAAGAAGAACATAATTAAATCTACAAAAATAAATCATGTACACATTCCTGAAAATAAATCTACTACAAATATTGGAACTAGAAAACTGATGAACATTCTTATGAAAGCAATAAACTAATTAAAATAAATGAAAAGGAAATGGGGAAGAAATACTAGCTTGGAGTGGGCCTAGGATCCAGTAGCTTCTTCTCGATTGAACACGCGCTTAGAAATTTTGGAACTATAAAATATTTATCAATGCATTACAATTTATCTTCTGTAACTCTAAATGGATCTTTATTAATTATTTCTATATATTTTTCAAAATGATCTGCATGTGTTTATATAACACCTACAGAACTTCTATTACATAAGTGGTTACAACAGTCGATTCTTCCTAGACTAAATTAGAAAAGTTTGGCGAATGCAATCGATGTCTGACATTCTATTTTGATGGCGACATTTTAGTTTCGGTTCATGATTTTCTTGGCATCAGTAAGACATTTTGATACATTGGTGCTATCTCCAATTTAGGTCTGCGTGATGCAGAGCTAGAACTGCACCAGTCCCTATCATCCATGTCGTTCAAATTTTGTCAATGATCAAAGAATCAGTGGTTCCTTCCTTATGAGGAAGGTACCTTGTTATCACGATGCCTTCTGGTTGTAGGGAGGCACTTGCATTCTATTAGCACCTTCTAGTTGTGGGGAGGTGCTTTCCTTCTATTAGCACCTTTCAACTGTGGGTATGCGCTTGCCTTCTATTGGCGCCTTCTGGTTGCAGGGAGGTGCTCACATTCAGTTGGTGCCTTCTGACTGTAGGGAGGTGCTCGCATTCAGTTGGCACCTTCCAACTGTAGGGAGGTGCTTGCATTTAGTTGGTGCCTTTTGACTACAGGGAGGCGCTCGTATTTGGTTTGGCACCTTTCGATTGTAGGGAGGTGCTTGTTCCCTTGGTGCATTCCGATTGCAGGGAGGCACCTATGTTGTCTACATCGATGAAATAAAGTGCCAAGTCCATCAAAATGACCTCGACCATTCCAAATCTAACTAAATCAACTGCAATTCCACTAAACATACTAAAAACACACAAATTAGATAACATGCATAATTATATGAAATATCTATATAATCATTCATAAAAGTATGCAATCCTTATTATACAACCGCAAATTGATCAAAGAAATATGTACAAAATATGAGCATTTATGGTGCTCATCACCTAGTATGCTTAAATGCTATTTGAATGGTCCATAATCAAAAGAAGGGTTTTTGGTAGGATTTTGGTAGAGTTTCTATAATTTAGCTAAGAAGGAAAGAGAGAGAGATAATAATATGCGGGGCCTCTATTTATAGGAAAATCTAAGATCATGGGGTGATTACATAGACCAAACCTTAGATTCTATTCCATGCTAGGTTAGGTTAGGTTAGGGGTTGGGTAGGTTTGAAACCCATATACATTATGGAAATATCTTCTTCCTCACACATGTGTGAGGAAGAGCTAGGATTAAATAGGTTCAGTTAGATCCTAGGTTAGGTTAGGTTTTTCATAAATACCCTAAGTGGGTGCACACATGTGTGAGGCTAATTTAAGGCTAATTTGGATCTTATCCCTAATTAAACCTATTTAGTGAATAAAGTGCACTTTTAGTGAAAGTGAATGATGAATTAGATCACTAATCAACCTAATTAGGCTTTTAGAAATGGATAATATTCCATGAGGGCTAATTAGGTGTAGGTGAGGGCTTAATTTGCCTTACAGGATTGATAGGTGGTCTCTTAATGAGAAAGAGGTATTTTGGAGGGGTTTTACCTAGTTTTATAGGTTTAGAAACCTATAAAAAACTACAATAGGCTAAAATGATATACATTGGTCTACGTTGGTTTACAATAGCCTAAAAGTATATGTATAGACCTACAAGCATGTAGAAGTAGACATGTGTGAATTTTGGATATCTACATCTTCATTAGCATAGTCATTTCAAATGTAGTCATCAGTTCATCAATGAAAAGGTTCATAGGTATTCATCGATTCTAATATTGGGACATCCTATATTGCTCTTAATTTAGGGTAACCTTACGTCACTATCCTATGAAGAACACAAGCTTATACTGAGAGGGGGGGTGAATAGTATAAGACCACTTTTTACTTTTTCTTCCAATTCAATATTATGTTGTATAAAGATAGCAGTATCAATAGCAGTAATCAAAGTAATACACAAAAACCATACACAATAGAGACACCACAATTTACATGGTTCACCCAATGTGGGCTACTTCACGGAGAAAATATTTTACTAAAACTTTCTCAATCAATTTCTTTGGGAATAACTCCCAATTAAAAATTTTATGGATCTCTATCCAAAGGAGATGTTGATCCCCTAATATCAAGTTTGTGGATCTCTTCCATAGGAGAATTATTTCCCCTTTTTCTCTAGCTATGTGATCTTCTAGAAGACTTTATATCTCTATTGCACTGATTGGTGGACCTCTCTCCACCTGAAGACTCCTCACTCAGATATATCTTCAACTATGTTGGCTGTTGGATATCTATCCACTAAGACTTTGTCCTCTGTACTCTGTCACTTCCAAAGCTCTATCAATAGGCTCACTAAAAACCTGATAAATAGGCTCACATAAAACCTGATAAATAGGCTCACACAAAATTTGCACAATAGGATCATAAAAAACATGCTTAACAAGCTCACACATAACTTGTCAAATATGCTCAAACAAGCTCACCAAGAACTTGCCCAATTCTACTCTAGCAACATCACAAATAACATTCCCAATTTTTCTCTAGCAAGCTCACCAAGAACTTGCTTAAATATGCTCTAGCAAGCTCACCAAGAACTCACCCAAATCTGCTCTAGCAAGCTCACCAAGAACTCACCCAAATCTGCTCTAGCAAGCTCACCAAGAACTTGCCCAAATCTTCTCTACAAATATTTCCACAAAGCTATCCACAAAGCTATCCCAAAATTGTCCTCAAATTTGTCCCAAAGGCCTTCTCAAAGGCTCAATCAATCATGCTCAAGTAGTACTCAAAATTAACTCAATAATGAATGACAATCTCAACTCAAATTAACTTCATAGAAGCATAAAGAGAATTGTTAGAGACTCAATATGTTCTAATATCACTGTCAACCCAAATCAATCTCAACTCAACTCAAATCAACTCATAGAAGAATACATATAATTGTTAGAGACTCAATATGTTCTAATCTCACTCTTAACTCAAATCAACCTCAACTCAATTCAAGTCAACCTCAACTCAACTCAAGTCTTATATAACCATAAAGAGAATTGTTAGAGACTCGATATGTTCTAACCTTAATATCAAATAAACATAGAATTATGGAATAGTTTATTTCATAGAACTTGAACAATCACTTCAAACATCACTTGAATAGGCTCAATCAACTCAACTCAACCAATCATCACAAGGGACAACTCTTTCTCACACAACCCTAGTCCAAGTATGTATCAACCAACTCAAATGTTTCTAGCAATGCTCAACCACAAATCTCACATAACAATGATACTCATGTTCTTTTCTAACTCAAGTTCTTTCACAACCAATGGGCTTCAATAAAAATGCTTATAAAACAAGGTTTAACCTCAAATCTAAAACTAGAAAACCTTGAAGCATTAAACCCATCACTTTCAAAAAGGAAACCATAATCAATCCTTTTCTCTCCAATGATATTTTAGAAATCAACCACCATAAAAAGTCAATAAGAGAGTGTGCCCATAGCTTTTATGAAGATGAAAAAACCTCTTTATAAATCTGCCACAATCACAATTTTTTTTTTCCAAACTTCGCAAGGATTAGTAGATCACAAAATAATCAACATTACTCCACTTTTCAATAATCATCACCAAGGCCTTTAATTTCACATCTTCCTTATCTCTCCTAAAACCACTTGTACCATAAAATAAAATAAATCAAAACATTGCATAACCTTTTCACTCCCAAAACAACTTATACCATAAAATAAAATAAATCACAATATTGCATACCTTGTCACCTCATGAAAGAATTAATCCTCTTGAAAAAGAAAAAGGCAAACTTCACTTTTGGAACCCCTTTGCAAAATCAGAAATATATCTTTACACACACCTTGTTTCTCCTTTATATATATATATATATATATATATGCCAACCTCCATTAATTGCACATAGGTCAGCCCTCCATTAATTTAAACTTAAACTTTAAACTTTAATATCTTCATCATCGGAGGTCCTTTTTCGATGAAAAAAAATTCTACCTTGGCTTTTAATAAAATCCCTTTCCACATAAGCCCACCACGTTATAAATAAAACCTTTTATTTTTCCTACGTTGGTTTTCATAAAAATCCTGTAAATAACCATGCTTTCCAAAATATCATAAATGCTGATTTATGAAATATTTTTGCCACCAAAACCAAATGTTATCCATGTGACATCAATGATCCATGTCACATCAATGAAAACATAAAATACCTCAAATTAAATCAAATTTCGAAAATCCTCAAGAACTAATTCATTATCATGCATCATCAATCCAGCTAACTGGTTATCATTGTTTTTTGCACCACATTATATTTTTACATAATGCAATACAAATAGGGGTATCTATAAACACCAAATTTTAGTCATTTGCATAACCAATCCATCAAAACCCTTCAAATCCTTACCAACTCATCGAAACCCCCAATTTGCAATAAAATCCTCTTTTATTTCCCTAATATTCCTCAAATTCTTAATAAGCCTTCATTAATTCTTAATAATCATGCATTATTTGAATTTAAAATTCCCATAGATGGCCCAATGTCCACATACATTAAATATATCCCACTACCTATCCAAGTTAAAACATACAATTTAAATGCCTAAATATTTTCACACTGGATAAAAATAGGCACTTTAGATATTGGGTACCCTCCCATATTCATCTAAAAAATTTATAAATTTTCCCCCTTTTTTTTCATTTGAGTATTCTAAAAAATACTAGCAAAGCATAGTTGAAATCTAGGTGATTTTTTTTTTGTGATTGTTCGAGATTATTTTATAATTTAAATATGTATTTTCATATTCTCTTTGATTGTTATGGTTGTTATTTTTCTTAACACATTGGCAAGTGCTACTAATCCCTTGGCTATTTGTATGTGTATAGGAATCATGTATGTGTGTAGGAATCAGGAGTAACAAGAGGCTTAGGATGCTCTATGCAACCAATGGTGGTCACTAAAATCCCACCAGCACATGATTATGACCATGAAGAATATCATTAAGACATCATAGTTCATTATGCAATTTAGTTAAGAAATGAGTCCTCCAATTCAGAGTCTTCCTTGTAAAACTCCAAGAGGGTTGTTTGTAAAAAAAATGGATTCAATAATAATATAAGAGGTTTTGTTTGTGCAACATGGATGCATGCATTTTTCTTGTTTACATACCTTATTTATTTAACCAATAACCCTAACCCTAGCCAAATGCTAAACCATTATCCTAGTTATTATAGTAAAATAATATTATAAATACAATCAATATTTGGTTATTTGTATCCCATGACAACTATCAGTAACACCCATATATAATAAAGTGTTATATCCCTATGTACCTATCCCTAGATACCATATAATTCCACACTCATTCCAAATATTTTATACTCAAAATATGAGAAGAAGCTAAACAATGTGATCTTCTAAGCAATGTTGACAACTAGTATGAATATTGATCATCCATCCATACAAGTTAAATCTTGATTGGTGTTCGTGTTCCATGATGTTGTTGCACCACTTTGAAATATATATTTACTATATTTTTATGCAAATCACCACCACACATGATATTGTTATCATTATATGTAAGTCAATAATAATATTGATACTCTATGCCATGACTCCACTGTTGTTATTTATGGTGTTGTGGGTAGAAATATGTTACAAATGTAACCTAATATTTTACTTTACTTAAATATTAAAAAATTCTTCTTGTGTTTTAAATACTTCATCATGATATTGTGTCATGTTCCCTTTATTTTGTGTATTGCTACACTATTCTAGCAGAGCTTCATTCAAATTTGTTATTTCTTCTTCCATATACTCTCTTATTGCCTCTACTAAAGACATATTTTTAATTTTTTTCTACTTTTTAAACTTGTTCCCTAAACATAAATACCCATAGCTTCTCCTTGGATCCTTTCTTCATAAGATGATAAATATCCATTTTATTTTGTATATACCATAATGTCATGAACTTCCATTGTATACTAATATTAATAGTATGCAAATAATAAAACCAAGGATAACAAAGAACAAATAAAATAATAAAAAATATGATGGAATGAGGTCAAAAGTAATCACATATTTTTCTAAGGTTACACCACATAAGAATAACATAAAATACATAAAGAAAAATTCTATATGTTCAATGGACAAAGAAATAAATAAAATAGATGAAAATTGATGAGCAAATATATTATAATCTCTTCATTGGACCCTAATTAAAATTTTATATACTAAACCAATAATCAATATATGGCTTATAAAATAGAATGTTTTAAAAATAAAAAACTGATAGAAAACAAAAAAAATGAAGAAAATTTATTTATTATGTGTGTAATAATAAAGACTACCAGTGTATTTATCTATTAAAAATGAATGATGGAAAAGTAAATGAGAGTAAAATAATGCAATGTGTTTCTAGTTTAAACCAAAAATAATTTATTTAAATTATAGGATAAGGCTATATATTAAATATTTATAACTATAAAATTTCAATAAAATATGTGGTAAGAAAATAGAAAGTTTTTAGAGATGCACTTCAATATCAACATACTTGTTTCATGTATGTAATAATAGTAAACATAATTTTGTTGAAAATTATTTTATATCATTGAATCATCATGAAAGCACGAGATTCCGAAAAAGAAAACTACTTAGATGCATTCAAAACGAAATAATGCTTAAGTCCTAGCATATGCAATACGTCAAATGAAAGAGACAAAATAGATTGAAACGAGTTGCAAGTGTTTAAAGAGAAGTCACAACCTTTTTATTAAACTTATCCAACATGGTTACAAAGTCACCTCCTCCCTTTTTAGGGGCTAGGAGCGTTAAATGGATTCGGTTACAATCTTGGTAATTGTTCTCTCTTCCGTGTGCCCACATTGAAATGGGCGGGCCGAATGTTGCCACCACTTGGACCAATGAATCCTCGCTTCTTGCTGCTCTTCCTACAATCAAAGAAACAAACACAGCGTTAGTAGCACCTGCGATAAGAGGGAGAATTCATGTTTTGAAATTGATAAAGATGTATACGAACAGTTGCCTAAAATAGTGAATAAATCGACCCTAAACAACTTAATACTTTGACAGAGGGCAGAGGGAGTTACCAGAAGGCCACTGCCATTGAAAGAACTGGCCAGTATGCCTTCACCTGGAATTTGTCCCTGGGCAGGACGAATTCTGTCTGCTATTCGTCCCTGGGTGGGACGAATTATTTTGTGTTAAAACGCCGAGTTGCTGACACTCCAATGTCGAACCCTGGGACCTCCAAATCACCTACAAACAGAGGGGTTATGTAATTGGGGCCATTTTGGGACAACCCATATGGTCGGATTATCCCAATTCAACCTCTATCCTCAGGAAATCGACGTCGCTACCTGCAAGTTAGAAGGAACACAAAGCGACCAAAAGCACGGTGAAATCTAATCAAGACGACATGGAAATATAGCTATGAGTTAACTAAACTGAATGAAATGAAATACAACATGAACTAGTATTCTAGAATGCATTTAAAATGAAACTTCGAAAATGCGGGGGTGCCCAAGTGGGCCTCCCACCGTTGGAACTTAGTTTCGGCGCCAATCCACTAGGGATGGGCCCAAAACCTCTTAGGATTGGGGTGTCAGCAAATTGGTTGTTTGAGATCGTCAAATGTGGGATTTGGGATGGATCCACGCTTCCGAAAGCCACCCAATCACCTCCCTTGCGAAAGAGATGAGTGGATGTGAGAAGGTGAATCAAAAGGGTGCAAGTAGGCAATTAATCGGACAGCACTTCGTTGCTCAAAGTCTCCTCCAATCTCCCCTATTTTGGGTGGGAAAGGCCACCATTTTATAGACCCATGGGGTCTCTTTGGAGGGGCATGAAGGGATGCCATGTGGCAGCCATGCCTTCCCAAGGGGGAGGAGACTCCTCCCTGACTTGGGCCTCCATGACTGCCTTTGTGACAGTCCATCAACTGCCAACCTACCCATCTACACGCGCATGCATGGATGGGGGCAATAATTGACTATCCTTGGCTGCCACTTGGCGACATTTTTCTTTTTGCCCGTTTAACCTGGAATTCATCCCTACCAGAGACGATTTCAGAATTCATCCCTGGGTGAGATGGATCCCAGTAAGTATTCGTCCCTGGGTGAGACGAATACTAGACAAAGTGCCAAAATGTGCCAAACTGCTTCTTGACCTTACAAAATTGCTATGAAAGTGGTTAGGACCACTGTTTGACCTCTGGGGGCTGCCCTGGGGGCTGTGTTTGTCAAAGCGATCAGTGTTTGTAGCCACATAATCGGATTGGTGCTATTTTGGTGTCTACACATCACACATAAGGATTCGATATCTCAATCATTGTTGTGGATATTAGATTAAATGATAAAATTGGATATGTTTTTTAGTAATTCACAATAAGTATAGAATGGTTTCATGTTTTAGTTTTATGAAAAACTATGAAGTAATAGGTTTGAGATATCGGAAATAGAAAGAGCAAAGGAGAGACAATAGTTTATGTATAGTGATGTTGTTGATATGTTCCCTCTTCCTTTGTTAGGTATATGATACTTAATACCACTTCTAGATTACTTAAAAATAATAATTTAACTTAATAAACAAAAACCTTAATTGTTTAAAAAGCTCCATATACTCAAGGTCTTGTTCGAATTAAATTATGATAAAAAATAAATCATCTATAATAGATAGTGAAAAATAATAAAAATATATATTTTCTAATGATGAATTAAGTATTAAAACATTATTAACTATCATATATACATCCAAATATAATGGGGTATTTAAAAGCTACAAAATATAATTAGAAGATATAGATAGGTAGTTCTTTAAAACTAAGAATTTTTAACTACATTTGAAGTTGGGTTTTACATAAAAGCTACAAAAAATATGACAATTCATGAAATATTATAGTTTAACAATATATCAATCAAATAATTCAGTAAATTTTAAAGTTATGCTTATGTTCATGTACCTAAAAAAATATATTTTCATTGGGTATAACACTAAATCTAATTATTATAGACTATATAATATCAATAATAGAAAACAATCATCATTAATAATGATATGTTTGACAAACATCATCTTGAAAGATACATAACATATGTATGTTTTTTTTATTTAACAAATTGAAAACATAGTTTATCAAATATTACTAATCATTACTAAGCTATGTTTGATAACAAAAGTGAGTTATCAATAACAAAAACCTTTCCCACTTAAAAATATATAGCCTTTAGGAAAATTATTAGAGAAACTTTAGTAAATTTATGTCAAAGACCATTATACTAATTATGTATTAATTACAAGCATAAGAAAGATAAATATACAATAATATTATGAATAATATAAATGTAAGAAACATTGAAATATGTAATACAAGAGTTGTTTAAATCCTTACACAAATCGAGAAAGATACTATCAAGTAATAATGATCTAGGCATTAAATGGATCTATAAGAACATATTTTGGTTTGATAAAGATATCAAAAGTACAAGCCAAAGTTGAAACAATAGCATATAATGTAAGGGAATATATTGATTCTAGTGATTCATTTTATTTAGCTATGAAATAAAGATAAGTTTATTATTTCTTTACATGCTCACTTCGAATAGAAAATTTATTACAATGGTGTGAATAATGTATATACATTAATGATGACTTTAATATGGAGGTCTATGTGGAACAATGGTGATGGTTTATAAAATGAATATCAAATAATCTTCTCTATGTGTTAAAGAAGGATTTATATGGATTAAAACAAACTCTAGGAGAATATTATATGAAAATAAGTAAGTACTTAAAAATTTAGGGTATTCTTAAAGATTACTTTGACCCTAATCCTAAGATATTTTTAGTTGCACTATTTATATGGTTGATATTACAATTATTGTTAGTTGTATATTGATTATTGATTAATTAAGAAGAAGATGTCAAGTAATTATTCAAATATTTGACCTAGGATTACTTTATTATTCTCTTGGTATACAATTATATTAAAAAATGATAAGATGTTACTCTCTAAATCTAGATATATATGTATGGTCTATTTATAAATTTTAGAATGAATAAACATATATTACATATGGTTGAATTCAAACAACAATTAAATTATATATAGGTGAAGATTCATAAAATAGATACTACAATATACAATACAATTGTAGGTACTCTTATGTTTTTAACCATATAAAAGCCTAATATTTTTTATATATTTAGATTTATTTTAATTTTATGCCACATCCCAAAATTTCCCATCATAAAGTAGCTAGAACATACAATAGATGCATTAAACAAACTCAAAATACTAGGACTTCTATTTGAAAAATTATGTTATGTGTTTAAAAAAATTTATAGATGAACTTTGGGTATGTTTCTTTCATTATCACAAGTCATCAATAGGGTATATTTTCAACAATTGGTTAGGATCTATTCATAGTTTAAAAAGCAATCACCACTTGTATTTTCTTTAGAAAATGTTGAATATACAACAAAATGTGTAATAATTAAAGAAGTAATTTGCATAAATAAATTTTGGTTATCTAAATTCCATATAATCTAAACATTAATTTTTATCTAAAACCATAATCTAGCTAGCAAGTAATCAAGTGGACCTTGCAAGAATTAAATATGTTGTATTTCATTAGAACTACAATAGATGTTTAACTAAAATATTTTAATTCATAATTAATATTATTATGGTTAACACTAAATATTAAATATACTTAGCATTGCATTTTTTAAAATAAAGTTTGTCAAATTTAGAGATAAGTTAAAATAAAAATGGATTTAAATGGGCTAATTAATTAAACATAACTTTTATGAAGAAGGTTATGTGAAAAGATATAGTGGATTCTGAGTGTGAGCATGAATCAATAAGTGGTGTATTTGAGAGTGAGTGCAACTAGAAGTGAGTGTAAGTGTAGGTTAAAAGTGAGTGTAGTCATAAGTGAGCACTAGTCCAAGCATGAACCAAGAGTGAGGGCAGAAAAAATCAACTGTAAGCATGATTCAGGATCAAGGAGGAAGTGTTATCAAGAAACAAGAAGTAGAAAGCAAAGTGTGATGAAGGAACAAGTACCGCTTCTTGTTCCATTTTTTTAAGAAATTTAAAGGATTCATTTGAAGAAAATATAGGAAGTAGAAAGCAAAGTGTGATCTAGTTGAAGAAAATCTCATATGATCTACAAGGAAGAGTGAACTAAGAGGTAGTTTGGAATATGAAAAATATAGCTTTGGTTTATAATATGGATGATCTACAAGTTGAATCTGATGAAGTTTAGGTAGGAAACTCCAAGGAAGGTGTTTTAAATGGTGTGTAGGTCATAGGGAATCTACAAAGTAGGATTTTTTATGTAAGGATACATTCATGGTTAAATATGATGAAAGGAAATATCAAAGGAGTGAAGACATAATTCAATTTAAGCTTGAAGTAAATAAAAATCATCGTTCTATATATCTTGGTAGACCTAATGATGGTCCAAGGAGAAATGAACTTAGTGGGAATGTTTATTGGTGTTCGACTAGATTTAGACACTAGGTCACATGGAGATAATGGCATTGCCTAAAGGGTTCTTCATGATCAAACTAATTTGTAAAGAGGGTGTAGATCACATCCTATGGGGAGGCCCATGGTTTTTTGGATGTTGAAGTTTATTTTCTATGAAAATAGGGACCTAAATTTGACCTAGAGAATTAGGGCATTCATCAAGCTCCTATTTGGGTTAGATTTTTAGGTTTATCCTTCCACTTTTGGTATGAGGAAGTGCTAATAGATTTTTTTAAAGAGGTTTGTAGTATGATTATGATTGATATTTCAATGTTTGCAAAGTTGAGGTTGGTGTATGTTAGGATATGTATGAATTTTGACCTAGAAAAGGAACTCCCCAGCTGAATAGAACTCAATTCTAAACTTAAAATCTAGATGTAGTCTATCAAATATTAGAACATACCATCAAGATGTGATTATTGTAAGAAATGAGGGCATTCAATAAATGTATGCCCTAATGAGAATAACAAGAGCAACCCTTGAAAAGTATGGCAAAGGAAGGAGGTTTCAAATTTTATATCCAAATAGGTGGGAGATCTAGTAATTCCACTAGAGAAGAAATCAAATTATGTTGATGTCCAAGAAAACCCTATCGAAGACTCAGAGACCCAAATGATATAGAAAGGGGAAATTCTACAAGAAGTGATTCAATTTAAAATCATAGATAAAAATTTCTTTATCATTAATAAAGAATATTTTTAAACCTAGGAACCCTCTTATGACAAAGCTAAATTTGTGAACTTGAACTCCTTTTGCAATTATTTTAATATCTAATGGTTGAAGTAGATTATGACATATAGAATAAGGAAACTAATTAGAAAAACATGATCAGGCATCAAAGGAAGAAACCTTATAATAAGGATGAGATTTTTCTAATAGAAATGCCTTACTAGAAGGAGAAAAATTAGAATGGAGAGATATTTAAGCATATACCAGAATAGGAAATGGGTATAGAGGAAAGGGAGCCTTTAGAGGATATAGATATAGAAAATTTGAAGAGGATTTGAAGTTATTAACTCTCTTAAAACATGCCAAGAAAAAAATATATGTGGGTTGTTCTGTGTCTAGAGGAAGGTAAAAAAATATAGTTAGATCTAGAGAGGCAATAAAACAAGTTACAGATAATACTCAAAAGGTTTTATATTTGGGTGGGGGGAATAACCCACCAAAATCTAAGAAATGCTTTTTCTATCTTGGAACAACAAGGATATGAATTCCCATACAAAACATTAGGCAATATGGGAAGATGAGAAAATAATATAAAACTGATATCTTCTTGATTCAAGAGATTAATATTGATGAGCATAATTTTTAATTAGTTAAAATTACCATTTGGAAGGAAGTGAATATTGTGGGAAGTTCAACAATGGGGGCCTCTGGAGGTGTATGGACTCTATGAGACCTTACAATATTTTATGGTCAATGTACTCAAAGGAATTAAAGGTGTGTGTTTGTCCTCTTGACCTATAAAATTAAAAACATTTCTTGGGTTGTTTCCATTGTGTATGCCCCAAACACTAGGGAAGAAAGAAAAAAGGTATGGGAGCTCCTTAGTAATCTTCATGAGGTGTATCAATGGCCGTGGATAGTTTCTAGATATTTTAACACACCCTTGTATCCTAGTGACAAGAAGGATGGTTTTTTGGATTAATGATTTTATCTCTAAATGTGAATTGATAGATTTTGATATAAAAGGGGGTTGAATACACCTAATCTAATAGGAGGTTAGGAATCAACTGCATTCAAATTATATTGGATAGATTATTAGCATCCTAGTCTTGGTTAACTCACTATGATAACTATTATATCAAAGTCCTCCCAAATATTGTATTTGATCATTCACCACTAGTTTTTAAAGCATTGGAGGGGAGAAGAGTTAAAGGTAGTCCCTTAAAATATGAGTTAATTTGAATGTTACATATTTATTTAGCTCAAAATATTTCACAATGGTGGGACATTCATATTAGCGGATCCAAAATATTCCATGTCTCTTAGAAGATTAAAAATGTTAATAAAAATGTAAAGGTTTGGAACAAGGAGATGTTTGGTCATTTTAAAAAGCAAAAGTAATCTAAAAGCTATCATGCAAGAGGTGGAAGAGCAAATTAAGAATTGGGGGTACTCAAAGGAATTAGATATAAAGGAAAAGGTCATTTTCTCTAATCTCCATAGTTTATTAGCCCAATAAGAAGTTCATTGGAGATAGAAATATAGGGTTTTATGGCTCAAATAAGGAGATCAAAATAACTAGAGTTTTCATCTCATATCTATTAGATATTGGGCATATAATAGAATTATAATATTGAAAATAGAAGAGGGTATGTAAATAAAAGAGAAAGAGGACAATGAATAAAAAGTGGTTTCTTTTTTTCAAAATATCCTCAGCATGGAAGATGTAATAAATTCTAAATCAGTTAACAAATTATTGAATAATATTATCCAAGTGGTGAATAGTGAAATATAACATTTTTTGGATAGTCCTTTCTCATGGGAGGAAGTGTATAGTGTAGTTTTTTATCATGTATAAGGATAAAGCCCTAGGCCTAGATGGTTTTCCAAATGGTTTCTTTCAGAATTATTAGAAGACTATTAAGAATGATATGTTAGAGGCTTTGCAGAAATTCTACAAGAGAAAACAATTCTCAAGGAATGAAATTCTACATTCCTAGTTTTGATTTTAAAAAAGCGAGTAGACATAGTGGAAGATTTTTTTCCAATTAACCTATGCAATTTCATTTATAAAATTTTGATAAAGGTTCTAGCCAATATATTGAAGAGTATTTAACCTAATATTATCTCCCCCCAACAAAGTGGTTTTGTTAAACAAAGGTAGATATTGGATGGGATAATAATTTTTCATGAGGTCCTATACTCTATGAGGATGAGATCATTAGAAGACATGTTATTGAATATGGATACAAATAAATCCTATGACAAAGTCTCTTGGGATTTTCCACATAAAGTGCTATAGTTTTATTTTTTTTGGGACAAATTGGAGGCTTTGGATTATGGTTTGCATCTCCATTCCTTGATATTTAGATATAGTATATGGATAAATAGTAGGTTTATTTCCAAGTAAAATAGGCCTAAGAAAATATGGTCCTATATTGTCTTATCTATTTTTAATTGTGATTGAGGCACTGTGAAGAAGCTTAACTACAATAAAATATGTAACCTTGATTAAAGGAATTTTACCAACATCATCCATAGATATAATTACTCATTAGCAATTTTTTGACGATACCTTAATATTATTAGATTCATCAGTTATGGAATCTAGAATACCAAGAAAATTCTCAAAAATTATGAAATAGCTTCATGTCAAAAAAATTACTTCTTGAAAAGTAAGTTGTTCTTTTTTGACACTCCCCAACTTAGACAAAACAAAATTACAAGAACTTTTAGCTATCGAGTGGACAACTTTCCCACTGTATATTTGTAAATACTTATTTTTTTAGGTAGAATGAAAGGAGAATACTAATACTTAGTGATAGATATATTTAATAGAAATATTGCAATATGAAAAGGCTATTCCCTTACTCAAGTAGGAAAATTATAGCCATTGAGGGAAACCCTCCAAAACTTGCCCATTTTTATAATGTCTTTATTTAAAATCCTAAAGTTGATGCCTAAGAAATTGGAGTGAATGTAGAGGAACATTCTTTGGAATATTGTAGAAGAGAAATAGAGGATTATATTTGTCGTATGGAAGAAAGTTTGCAGGCCTAAGTGAGAAGGAGTTCTAGGCATTAGAAAAGTGAAGCAAATGAATGGATATTTAATGGAAAAAGTGGGGTGGTGGAAATTATTGAACATGATCAATGTTGGACTCAGATCTTTTATAAAAATATCTTGAAAAGAGAATACCCTTTTCTTATATCTTAAATCCACTTTAGGACCGTCTTTGTGGAATGAGTTGATCAAAACAAATAATCTTTTATGGAACATTTTAACATGGTAAGTGGGAAGATGTGATAGTATATGATTATAAGAGGATGCATGGCTTATAGAAAGGCCTTTAATTTTTAATTATTACTAGAGGTGCATCATTTTCTCCTTAAATCAAAAATATAGAAATATGGTTTAGGAGTACATCAAGGAGAAAGATAATTGTAGAGTGTGGCACATGTTGCAGTTGCAAGGAGTCGATACAATTATGTAAATTAGGCTTTATTCTCTTAATATAATTTTACAATATTACTATTTGTAGATCTATAAGGATAGGCTAGGTTATTTTTGTGTCCTAATACTAAAGGACTATTTACTATTAACTTAGATTTTTCCTTTGAAATGGATAAGGAGAATTATAATTTTACCTCACATAGAGTTTGGAATAAAATATCCTACTAAAGGTGCCTTTTCTTCTTTTGTTAGAATTGCAAAATTGGGTATTGATAGTGGATAATATTAGAAGAAGAGGGAAAATCATTCATAATAGGTGTTATTTATGTTGTGGAGATGAGCATATAGTTGATCATTTTTTTTTTGTTACTCCCTTTTTTTGGAGGTCTAGTGTGTGCTTCTTCAGGGACATTAAATTCAATGGGTGACAACATAGTCTTTGGATGACTTATGGGAAACTTGGGTTAACCCTTATCATAGACCTCAATTAAATAAAGTTTGGATCTTTGTCTTACCTTATTTAATTTGGAAAATATGGAGGTAGAGGAATAAATGGGTGTTCTAGAATAAGGCTAATAGTGTAGAGGTCATTATCAGGAGTATAAAAGTTTCTAGTGTTGAAAATACAGTTGTTAATATGGATAACCAAATATATAAAAATGTTGGAGGAAGAAATAGTAGTAGACTATGGACTACTAATATATATGAAATATGATTATTTATCCAAAGAGAAAGGTGAGATGGACTCCTGCCCCTAGCATGGGTAAAACTAAATTTTGATGGATATTCTAAAGGCAATCCAAGGAATATTGGAGGAGGACGAGTTTTGAGATCTAGCTCTAGGGTAGTGATATCTTGTTATGCTTTGAAATTTTGCCACATATAAAACCATGTAGCAGTGTTAAGAGCCATTATTATTTGTAAAAATATGAATGTTAAGAAGATTATAGTGGAAGGAGCTAACATGAATACCATTAATATTTTAAATACCTAGCACACTATTAGTTGGAGCATTGAAAGTATTATTCAATATGCACTAAATATATTATTAGGCATGGAGGTATTAGTGATCCAACACATCTATAGGTAAGGTAATATTGCAATTGATATTATGGAAAACTTGGGAGTTCAAATGGATTGATGCAAGGTATGAAATGATGTTTTCCTAGAGGCTTTGATGATTATAACTATAAAATAAAAAAATGCATCTAATTTTGTTGAGTTAGAGGTTTCAAAGCCTTAAGGGAATTTATCATTGCAAAATATCTATTAGCATCAGGCCATTTTTCAAGGAAACTAAACTAATATTCAAAATTTGATTTAAAAAGGCTACATATTGAATGAATACTAGGCAAAAGCTTTTGAAGTCCTTAGAAAAGGAAGAATTGAAGGCCTGATCTGAATCTACTAAAGAATTGATTAAATCTCCTGAATATTCTAAGGAAAATAGATGGGTTGAATTTAAAAAATATTGAATCCCCATGGGATAGAATAAAATCAAAATTTTTGTATTTAATTATGCAACATGCTCCTTTTTATACCAAATTTTATGATATGTAGATGTTGGAAGTGATTTTTCTCTTTGGAAAATGTAAAAAATTTCGGGCCCTTTTAAAACCCCTTTTCATTTACCATAGTAAAAAAAAAAGGGTGCATAGGAGAATAGCTATGATATCTTGTATAACATTTGGGACATTGAGAATAGTATATCTATAAATGTCATTAATCTAAGAATATAAGTTTACAGAAAGATTCAAAATAAGAAATATTATTTTTATCTTTAGGTCTATTTCAAGTATCAACCCTAACATGGAAATTGTATATGTATTTGAAAAAGTTCCATGGTTGGTCACCCTCATACCTACATTAACTATGCATGAATATTATAAAATATATAAATATATGAAAGGGGGTTCCTAAAACAAGTATTTCATTATTACTTATTATGTAAGAGTATATTGTAAATCATCTCTATTTTTTGCAAATGCCAATATTTTATAGTGCACTAACTTGTATTGTTTGACTCCTATTTTTCCAAAAATATTATCGACATGATGGTCCTCTAATCTAGAATTTACAAAATGAATTCTTATTTTATTATTGAATAGTTATTGCTCATAATTATTGATGGTATAAATAATTTGGAAAAATGACCTATATGACATGGAAATAACAAATTGTTAAATGATATAATCATGAGAATTTATTTTTGTAATATTAGTTCATGACATAAGTTCTTTAAAAATATTCTTGAATTGATATTTTATCTCATGTACTATCTTGAATCCATTTAGATAATTAACATTTAGTCCAACATTACTTTCTCCCATTAATGCTATGAAGTCCTCCAAAATGACTAATCTATTGCAACAATATACAAATTTATTGTTATGGTTAAATTAGACTAAACGTATTTTAACTAGAGAAATAATCTAAATCCATTTATGTCCATTGTGATTATGATGAAGAATGGAATTTATAGTCCTATACGAAACAAAAACAATGACACAAAGCAAGGGAGGATATACATAAAACTACTATAGCTATCATTTGAATAAAATACTATATTTTTAAAATTCTTGAGCTCAATTATGTTGATTTTTCTTTAAAAGACATAAAAAATTTGGAATAAGAGTACATGTTTGTATTTTATCCTAAATATGGTCCTAACAACACTACACCCCAATCTTGTTCATTTTCTAACCTAAATCAAATAGTTTAATCTATTTTTTATTAAAAAATGAACCACATCATAAACATTCATGGGGAATGGAAATATTAAAATCCTTGTATTACGAATCCATAAGAAAGAATATAGGTCCATGTAGCTACATATTTATTTAAGCAATGAAAATATAATATTATCAATGATGAAATGAATTATCTAATCATTTTGCATTCTAGAGAGTGTAATAACCCATCAAAAACCTAATTCCTCATATGCATAATTTATCTTCAAGGATGAGATAATGCTAATAAATCTATGGATGTAGGAGACAAGTATTGTTACTGGTGGGGATAATGCATAGAAAAAATGTCTCCTCAATGAGTAGAAGGAATAGCCAGTATAAGGTAATTCAAGGAAATGATGAGCGGTGGTGTAATCACCATTTGATAAGGGAAAATAACCCTATAGGTAATGCATCCTACAACAGTCCATGTAGATGCATATCATGTAGTTACATTTATAGGAATATGTGATGTTTGTCAAATTACGAATTTATGATGTTTTGGTGGTAATAAAAATGCTTAGAATATATGGGTGCCATAGTTTAAAAATTATGGATGGCAATGAAAATACATAAACTCATGGGAGCCATAGTTTTAAATAGGTGAATGAATGTGAAACATTGACATATTATTTGTTTTCCTAAGTACTGAAAAGGAAGGTAAAGTAGACAAAGAAAATTTAATTAATAATTAAATATGTATACACTATTGTGTGTTTTGAAGAACTTAATTATTTAAAATAATATATATGTAAAATAATAAAGTAATAGAATATAATCATATAGCGAATGTAAAGGAGTCATGGCATTATTTAAAATTAAATAAATAATAATAAATTTGGAATAGTTAGAAATTTTGAGCAATTTAGAATAGTCGGTATTGTGGGAATTATTATTTTTTTTAGGCTTGATGAACATGGATAAAATATGGATTCCACTTGGCATACCTAGAAAAGGATGTTCTAAAAATGATGATTAGTGGTAAGCGAGAATTTGGGAACCATATTCTATATTAGGAAAAGAAAGGTGGAGATGGGCGTTACTGCATTGGACTAGGAAAAGTTTTCATAAAAATGAGAAGAGCATCAAGGAAAGAAGACGTTGGAATCAAGAGAAGAAACAATAAGTTCTTCTGGAGAAATTTTTAAGAAAAGTTAAATGGGGAAAATTTGAATGAAATAAATTTTTAAATGAATGAATAGGCTACTCTGTGTGAAATTGAATTGATATACGTAAATGGGAATTTGTATGAAATATTTTAAAATATTGTATGGGTTGCTTTGAGTAAATTGGAATTGCTATATGATTTATTTTTGAGCATTGTGTGGGCTGTTTAGTGGGTGAATATGAATTTATTTTTGGATGGTATAATGAAAGAAACCTTAATACAATCCTGTGTTCATATGTGAAATGTTGGAATTGGGTGCATGTATTGAAAAATTGTTGGTAAGAAATAGCAGTAATGTTTGGTTGAGTTTCTGGTTGGTGAGAACCTAAAATAATATTGCTTTCATTATGGAACTTGGATTAAATTTACATGTTGTATAGAGGGACATTATTCTACTTGCATGTTGTATTTGAAACTTATGATGTGTTGGGTGTTAGTCTTACAATGGCACTGAGAGGGGGGGGGTGAATCAGTGTAGTCATTTAAACTTAAATTCACAGCTCTTAAGACTAAAATAATGAAACCTTAAAAGCAAGTATCACAAGAGAACATCACACAACACAATATTTAATGAGGTTCACCAATTTGACTACTCCTCAAGAAGGACTTCTTGGACTACCATCCAAATCCAGCCTTTGCAAAGCACCAACTTTACAATCAATTTACCAGCACCCACTAGAAGGAGCACCAACCCCTTATTTATCTTTACTTTTACAAGACCATGACTCGTCTATTGCTTACCCAATCTCTCTCACTATTTACAAAACAAACACATCTTCTACGATCTACAACCGTGCTTTGCCTTCTTTGAGTCGCTTCTCTATGCACCCTCTATGCACTGTCTTCATACACTTTGCACCCTTACAGCTGCACTTTGTGTTCATCTTCACTCTTTGCACTCTTTGCACCTTCTGCTTTATCTACACAATCACAGTTGCACTTGGTCGAACTTCACCCTTTTCGCTCTTTGTGCACTTTTCTCTCTCTGCGCACTCACAGATGTACTTAGGACAATTCAACATGACTCTTTGCTCACTATGTGCACTTCACCATCATCTTGTCACTTCTACGCTCTTACGGCCACATTTCACCCTTCGACACACATTCGATGACTTCTTCAACCACACTACAATTCTCCAAACAACCCTCCTTTTATAACAATATTTTCATGATGAAAACCCTAATCTTAGTCGGCTTGCATAACAAATGTAAACCCTAATCTTAGTCAGCTTTCATAACAACTGTAAACCCTAATCTTATTCAGTTGTCATCGGTCTTAGTCAGCTTCAACTCATGAAGATATTTGGTAATTCCACCGCTCGAATATTTCATTCGGTAACAGTCCCTGTAGCTACCGCACTGACTTTTGTTCACTCTTCATATTTTAGTTGCATGAATTCACTCTGTATCTACCCCTATAAATTTTGTAAAGATGTCAGTACACTATCATACTTCTCATTTTAATTGGGTTCTTCTTCTTGTCTTGTGCACATACGACCTATCTTTCTTGAGTCGTAAAAATGCGACATTTCGTGTTATCATGACACTTTTGTTACTTTGCCTGCCTGCCTGCCCTTCTTGAGTCACAAAAATGCGACATGTCATGATATCACGATACTTTTTCTTTCTCTACCTGCCTGGTCTTTTCGAGTCGTGAAAATGTGACATGTCGCGATATCGCGACACTTTTTCTTTCTCTGCCTGGTTGTCCTTTTTGAGTCGCGATAATGCGACATGTCGTGATATCGCAAAACTTTTTCTTTCTCTTCCTGGCTGCCCATTTTAAGTTGTGATAATGCGACATCTCACGATATCACGACACTTTTTCTTTCTTTCTCTTTCTCTTTGCTTTGGCCCCGAAAATACAACATGTTGCGATATCGTGACACTTTTTGTCCTTGCTTTTTCTCTTTGCTTCGGCCCGCGAAAAATACAACATGTCGCGATATCATGATACTTTTTGTCCTTCAAAATTTTATGGCAAAGGTGATGAGAAAGAGGCTGAGAGATGGTTAAATAATGTGGAAGCATATTTTATGGTTAGAACCCTGTCATATAAATTAAAAACCTCATGGGTAGTTTTTCGACTAACTAGAGCTGCTACTTATTTATGGGATACCTATAGGAAAACTCATAATATTGAGGCTATCGATGTTCCTTGGGATACATTTGTATCAAATTTCAAATAAAAGTTCCTAACACCACAATTTTACCTTGAAATAACTATAGAGTTTTCAAGGTTAACGCAGGGAAGTATTTCTATAATTGAGTACTATCAGTGATTTATGTAGTTACTTTACATGCTCGAATATGAGTAGCAGAATAAGATCAAAATCCAAAAATTTCTCTTAGGGTTACATCCAAAAATTGAACATTTGATTCTTATGCTGAAACCTGCAACCTTAATTGCTTCTTATGACTTGGATCACTAGGAGGAGGATAATTTTAAGGCTAATAAAGCTTATTATCAATAAAATTCTGAAAAGGAAGAGCCTTAGAAAAATAAAAATGTGGGTCCAACAAAATGGGACAGGATTTGGAACAAGAATCGCGGTAATGGGAACATAAACAGGTTTGATAAGAATAAGAATAGGTACCAAGAAAATAGGGAAAATTAAAACTATTAGGGTGGTCAAAGATATGCTAGGGATAGGTATGACAAAATAACTAATGTGCCAAAAGTTGGTACTCGAGAATATAATGAGGGAAGTAAGAAAGAGAGAGCACCACGAACTGGTTGCTAGATTTATCAAAAACCTCATTATGTTGATAAATGTCCTTTGCAAGAATATAAAAGAAAATAACCTATAGAACCTTCTTATAAGATATATGCAGCAACAGTGAAATATAAACTTAATGGCCAAGCAACACCTTTTCTATTAAAAGGCATAATTTATAATAAAATGTGTATTTTAATTGATTCTAGAGAAACTAATAGTTTTGTTTCACCAAATATTTTGAGGGACTTACCAGAAGAACCTGTATTTATGTATAATGGGTGGAAAGTTCAGTATGGGTCTGGGTAAACCTATACTATTGACCAATGACTATTTTATCCTCAAATAATGCTACCTCAAGGGTAACGCTGATGGAATTTATATGTAGCTACATTACATGCCTTTGACATAATATTAGGTATTGATTGGCTTAAGGTACATAAAGCATTGTTAAATTGTGAGTAATGATGGATGGAATTCACTGATGACACTAAGAAAAGGATTTGGATTTATTGTGAATGTGAATCAGTGGAACCACATCTTTTGACAAAAATGCAAGGTAATAGAGCACTAAGAAAGGGTAGTAGAGTCTTTTTGGTCAAACTTGATCACAAGGGAGAGAGCAAGTCTGGAAAAAGTATTTTCCAAACTTATCCAGTGTTAAATGATTTTTGGGATGTCTTTCCTGAAGATTTACCTGGTCTTCCACCCCAAAGGGAATTTGATTTTACTATAAAACTTTTACCAAGAGTAATTTCTATAGCTCAAGAACCATATAGAATAACTACAATAGAGTTACAAGAGCTTAAGACTGATATCCAGGAACTATTAGAAAAATGACATATTAAACCAAGTGTTTCACCATGGGGTGCACCAATTTTATTTATGAAAAATAATGATGGAACATTAAGACTCTATATTGATTACAAAATGTTAAACAAGATGACTGCTAAAAATAAGTACTCTCTACCCAAAATAGATGATTTGTTTGATCAACTAAAAGGAGCCATATTTTTCTCTAAAATTGACCTCCGATATGGTTATCATCAGTTGATAAATCAAGAAGAAGATACTCATAAAACTGCTTTTCGAACTAGATATGGCCACTATGAATTTATAGTGTTCTCATTTGGATTAACGAATGCTCTAGCAACTTTTATAAATTTGATGAATATCATGTTCCATGAAAGATAGATCAGTTTGTGTTGATATTCCTAGATGATATACTGATCTACTCTAAAAGCAAGGAAGAGCATGATCTTCATATGAGAATTGTTCTTGAAATTCTTAGAAAGAATCAACTATATGGAAAAATTTCCAAGTGTGAGTTTTATGCAACTTAGGTCCAATATTTGGGTCATGTAATTTCGGTTGAAGGGGTGTATATGGATCCAAAGAAAATTGAGGCTATTATTGATTTTCTTGCTCCAACAAATGTGTCTAAAGTGTGAAGTTTCATGGGAATGGCTGGTTATTCCCGTTGTTTCATCCAAAATTTTTCTAATATAGCTTATCCGATAACCTATATCCAAAATAAAGGAAAAAAATTAAATTGACGGAACGGTGTGAAGAAGCATTTAAAACTCTTAAAGAAAAATTAACATTAACACCTATTCTTAAAATAGTAGATCCCAAACAACCCTTTATTGTATGTATTGATGCTTCCATGGAAGGATTAGGAGGAGTCCTTATGCAATATGATGGTGTTGTTGCTTATGAGTCTCGAAAACTCAATAAATATGATTTGAACTATGCCACACATGATTTGGAATTGGCCACCATTGTACATGTACATACTCTTAAAATGAGGTGTCGTTACCTACTTGGTAAATGTTTTGATCTTAGAAGAGATCATCAAAGCCTAGAATATATTTTTACTCAGCCAATGCTCAATGCTAGACAAAGGTGTCAGATTGAGATTCTGGCAGAATATAATTTTGGCATAGATTATATTAAGAGAAAAGAAAATAAATTGGTAGATGCTTTAATTAGAAGAATGCATATCAATGCTATGTCACACTATCATTTTACTATAATTGATCAAATAAGAAAACTTCATATTCAAGATGAATATTATCAAAAGTATCAAGAATTGGTTCAACAAGATTTTGATAAAGCAAAGGGATTTAGAATCTAGGAATATACATTGTTCTTTTAAAATATGATGGTGGTACCGAATTACCAGGACCTAAAAAATATGATACTGCAAGAAGTGCATAGTGCTCCTTATTTCATTCATCCAGGCAATGTAAAGATGTATGAAAATATGAAAAAAGAATATTATTGGCCAGGAATGAAAAAATATATCACTAAATTTGTGACTGTGTATTTCCTGCCTGATTATTTCAGCTTGCCTTGGGCAACTTCACAATGTAATCTCTTTTTCTGGTGAAATAAAAATTATGATTTTTTTTCAGGGAAAAAAAATATATCACTGAATTTGTGGCTAGGTGTTTAGAATGTCAAAAGGTGAATGCAAAACATCTACATCCAACTGGACGCTTATTTTTGTATAAAATTCCACAATACAAATGGTAGGTTCTAACTATGAATTTCATAATGGGATTGTCTAAAAATTGATTTCAGCATGATGCTATTCTGGTAGTAGTAGATAAATTGACTAAGGTGGCACATTTTCTTCCAGGAAATATCAAATATAGAGCTCATTTTGTAGCCCAAAAATTTGATAGGGAAGTAGTACGGCTACACAATTTTCCTAAAACAATCATATTGGATAGGGATTCTTGATTTACATCTACATTTTTGTAGATATTGCATCAGGAATGGGGAAAAAAACTCAATATTAGTACTACTTATCATCTTGAAACATATGGATAAACATAAAGAGTGAATCAATTCTTAGAGGATATGCTCCGTATATATTGTATGGATCATAAAACAAAATGGGAATATTACCTTTTTAGGGTTGAATTTTCTTATAATAATAGCTACCATACATCTATAGGTATGGCTCCATTTGAGGCTCTGTACGAGAGGAGGTGCAGAACACCATTATTATGGAGTAATCTGGAGGATTGGGTGATGATCGGGCTAGATATGGTCAGGGAAATGGAAGACTAACTTAATGAAATTCTTCAAAGGATAAAATAAACCTAAAATTGACAAAAGAGTTATGCATATATTAATATGACACCTAGGGAATTCATTGTGGGATACAGAGTAATCCTAAGAGTTAAACCTACCAAAAGTTCTATCAAATCCTCTAAGCTTAGTCCAAGATTTATGGGGCCTTTCGAAATTGTTGATAAACTGAACCTAGTTGCCTATAAATTAGACCTACAACCCAATTTATCAAATATTCATCATACATTCCATGTGTCCCTTCTTAAGAAATATGTCTCTCATCCTTCACATATTTGGAATGTTGATCAATTGCATATTGATGATCCCCTAGGAATTGAAGTGTGACTAGTTAATATCCTTGGATATTAAACAAAACAACTAAGGAAGTGGAATATTGAGTAGTGCAAGGTCCAATGGGATCCATTTTATGAAAATAGTGCCACGTGGGAGGATGTGGCCATCATGAAAAGATAGTTTTTGTTCTTGTCTGAATAGTATTTGAATAGTTTTATTATCATGTCATGGTTTTATTTTGTTAGAACTATGATATTATCATATCCTATTTTGTGAAGTATGATAAATATATTTTATGGTTGTGCATGTTTAATAATAACAATACATAGTGAATCAGTTGATGTATTAAATTGATTTCCTATTATCTATGGCAATGATTGTTTTATGTTTCAATTAGAAAATGCAAAACATAGATACTGTGTTTAATATTAGGGGGGAGTATGTAATAACCCACCAAAAACCTAATTCCTTATATGCATAATTTATCTGCAAGGATGAGATACTGCTAATGAATCTATGGATTCAAGAGACAAGTATTGTTACTGGCGAGGATAATGCATAGAAATGATGTCTTCTCAACGAGCAGAAGGAATATCAAGTATAAGGTAATTCAAGTAAAGGATGAGCAATGGTGTAATCATCGATTGCTAGGGGCAAAGAACCCTATAGGAAATGCATCCTCCAATGGTCCATGTAGATGCATATCATGTAGTTGCATTTGTAGGAATCTGTGATGTTTGTCAAATTATGAATTTATGATATTTTGTTGGCAATAAAAATGCTTAGAATATATGGGTGCTATAGTTTTAAAATTATGGATGGCAATAGAAATACATAAACGCATGGGAGTCATAGTTTTAAATAGGTGAATGAATGTGAAACATTGATATATTATTTATTTCTAAGTACTAAAACGGAAGGTAAAGTAGACAGAAATTTTAATTAACAGTTAGATATGTATACACTATTATGTGTTTTGAAAAACTTAATTATCAAAAATAATATATATAATATAAAATAATAAAGTAATAGAATAGGAGAGGGGAGGGCTCTGGTCCTTCCCCCTCCCATGGCTCCTGGTTCCTGCCTAGTCCCTGGCTCAACCCAGGTCATCCCTCCTGGGGAGTGGTTGTTTGCAGATGATCTCCTGAGGGGAGATCCTTCTCCACTATCTGTGCCCCTCCCGGCCGGCTAGGGTTTCCTTGGTTGTTTTTTCGGACTGGTGCTTCCCAGGGATCCCTGTTTGGTTGGGGATCCCTTCCATTTTTCCCCCAGGCTTCCCCTTGGGGTTTTTTGTAGGTTATTCACATGGATCTGGTCCCCTATGTTTCTCGATGCGATGGAGGTGACGGTTTAGGGTTTGGAAAGCTTTCTGGGGTCTCCCTTGAGGTCCTCACAGCTTTGGGGGTGGTCTGGGGGGCCTCTTTCCCCCTTTTGCTTGTGAATCCTTGACAGGATCCTGGCTGCTGTTATTCTTGGTACCTACTGCTGGGACAGGATCCTCTTTTGTTTTCCTAGGGTGGGTTCCTCATGGTGCAGCTCTCTGGTTGCTTCCTAATGGGCTAGATCCTCTCTATGCTGGCTGTCGGCTTCCTGCAGGATGGCTCTCGTTGAACGGAATGTTTTCCCGGTGGGCGGGATGGTTTCTCCATAGGGTAGGATTTGCCAAATCCACCAGTTTTCCCATGATGTGGGATCCTTTCTTTTCTGTTGGTTTCTCGGATGGTGGTATTTCCCTGTTGCTTCCCGCTAGGCGGGACTATTTGTGATGGTTTTGACTGCTTCCAGGATTTTATTGTAACGTTTTTTCTTTGCTTCTTGCTGGGCGGGATATTCTCGATGGTGGTTTTTGGCTACTCCCCGTTGGGCGGGATCTCCAAAACTACTTTCTTTCTTATTTGTTTGTTTCCCACTGAGAGGGATTGTTTCATGCTTACTGTTACCGCTGGACGGGATTTCTGTTTTGGTGTTCAGTTTCAAGGGATTGATGCCCTAGGCCGATTGCTTATGTAATCAGGTTTTGGGATCCTTCTTAAAACCCACTGTAAATACAAACACTAATTACAAAAAAAAATAAAGTAATAGAATATAATCATATAGCGAATGTAAAGGAGTCATGGAATTATTTAAAATTAAATAAATGATAATAAATTTGGAATAGTCATAAATTTTGAGCAATTTAGAATAGTCGGAATTGTGGGAATTATTATTTGGTTTAGGCTTTATGAACGTGGATAAAATATGGATTCCACTTGGCATACCTAGAAAAGGATGTTCTAAAATCTGACGATTAGTGGTAAGCAATAATTTAGGAACCATATTCTAGATTAGAAAAATAAATATGGAGATGAGTATTACTACACTGGACATGAGAATTTTTTTTAAAAGGTGAGAAGAGAGTCAAGGAAATAAGACGTTGGAAGTGAGAGAAGAAACAGTTAGTTCTTCTGGAGAAATTTTTAAGAAAAGTTAAATGGAAAAATTTTGAATGAAATTTTTTTAAATGAATGAATGGGCTACTCTATGTGAAACCGAATTGCTATATGTAAATGGAACTGTGTATGAATTATTTTAAAATATTGTATGGGTTGCTTTGAGTAAATTTGAATTGCTATATGATTTATTTTTTAGCATTGCGTAGAGTCGTTCAGGTGATCGAATATGAATTTTTGTTTGCATGGTATAATGAAAGAAACCTTAGTAAAATCCTGTGCTCATATGTGAAATTTTAGAATTGGGTGCATGCATTGAAAAATTGTTGGTAAGAAATAACAGTAATGTTTGGTTGTGTTTCTAGTTGGTGAGAACCTGAAATAATATTGCTTTCCTTATGGAACTTGGATTAAAGTTGCACGTTGTATAGAGAGACATTATGCTACTTGCATGTTGTATTTGAAACATATGATGTGTTGGGTTGGTCTTAGAATTTTTGCATGCTACATCAAGAATGGGAATAATGCAATTATAATAGAGTTAGCTACATTTCAAGGTAGATTGACCACTCCAATCCTTGAATAACCACTGGTAAATATTGCTAAAGAATTGAGATGCTCTAAGGAATATTGCAAATTGAATTTTCTTGCTTTGCTTGACTATTTTTGTCTATGTTCTGGAGACAGAAGCAATGTTATAATTTTAGAGAATAATTTGAGAGTATATCTCAGTGGATTATTGAAGTCTAGTTTTATTTTTTTTTGAAATATGTATTTGTAAAGGAAAATTTAGTTTGAGAGAAGCATGGCATAATTTGTTATTAAGAAAATTTTTAGCCTTGAGTTAATGCATGGCATAATACTGTGAACCATAGAATTATTTGAAATAAAATAGTTATTTTTCTTCTCAATACGAAAAGGAACAATAACTTATTCATGTAGCAACTTGTTTTTCACATATATATTTTATATTTAATTTTAAAATGGTATATGGTGGTGGTACGAACACATAATTTGTATATTAAAATAATTAAACAATGTTTTATTACTACACCATATGTTGCCATATAGTTTTGTTGATTTTACATTATGCATGCTCTCTTAATGTTGAAAACATAATTGTATGGACATTAGCATTAATAATAATATGATGCTGGGTGAATGGGAATGGAAAACTCGGAGTGTATACCGAGATGTTTTAAAACTTATGCTTATACAAAAATATTTTGGTCAATGAGAAAAGCTTTAAACAGAATCCTCAACCTCAATTTCTTATATAAACCTGAAATTCTCCATTGATGGACAATGGATACCGTCTTGCTAAAACCTTTATTCAAATTTTAATATTGAATGCAGGATAGTTGTTTGAAAATAAATTTTTTTAGTAGACTAGTGTGGTACAGACTTATAATATTAGACTGATTAAATTATCTAAATTAGAATCTCTAAGACGGAGTAATTATTTTTCTTTCGACCTTCAATAGGTTTTTGGTTTAAACAGGGCTTATGTGTAATTTACTCAAAAATTTGCAATATTGACATTATTTTCAAACCAGAGAATGAAAGAATCTATTTAAATCCAACTAGTAATAGATTAGTTAGGAGATATGACAGTACTATTATTTCCTATATAATAGTTGAAAAAGATAATAGGTTTATGTCTAGTTGATGGATCTCTTAGCATGATAATGAATAATGGAGATATTTTAAATATTTGTGCAATATTAAATAGATGTTTTGAAGTTGAGATTACCTATTAAGATAGGCTGAGTGGTATTACTTATTATTATGAGAAGTAATGTGAAATAAATATCTTATTGAGAGCATGGGAATTATACATTAAACTCAAACAATAGAACAATTGACATCACACTTAAATGTGATATGAGTAATCACCTATGTTGTGGATGTGTGGAAAATTTTATAGTGAAACCTAGGAAATGAAATTCTTGATAATTAAAATTTAGTATTGCTTCTATTTCCTTAGATGTGAAAATAAAGAGAAATGATAAATTAGACTATTATAGTGAAATTCAGATAAATTAGTTTAAGTTATAACATATCCTTTAAACCCCCGACTTTTATTTTATCCTAGTGATGAAAATATAAGTAGATATATCAAAAAAAGGAATTTTTACATTGCATAACAAACATATCATGATTTAGTAGGAAAGAAATTATATTTATTGCTATTATTTGTATGGTTAAACTCTTTCCAAAAAAAATCAAACTTTAGTTAAGTCTCGTCATTTTTAAAATAATAATAATAAAACCTAAGATTGTGGAAGGGATAATATTTACTCTTCAATATTGTGGAAGGAAAAATCTTGACATGCAACCTAAGGTTGTGGGAAGAACAACCTTATCATTATTTCAAGATTGTGGGCAGGGTAATCTTGTGAAGGCAATATTTATTGATGCTTAAAGGTAGGCAGTCATCATAAATCCAGGCTCTAACTATACTTTTGATGGAAAAAGGTCAGAACACAAGGTAAAAAAGGGTTGTATGGGCATCTCTTCTAGGTTAACCTTGCTAGTGATGAGTGTTAAATTATTCTTGACTAGGTAATACCAACAACACGATGGTGTGGGACATCGTTCTGGTTAATCAACACAAAACACCAGATGGTTACCAAGATATTGGTAAGACCCTAGATGATGCTTCATGGTGGATGGTTGATCGTCTAGCTCAAGCATGTATGTGGTAAGTCTTGCATGGCATAAGTATATGACATAGGATCATTATTTCATGCTATGCCATGGGAAAGTTATGTGTCACACCTCTAGGTATTATGGGTACTAGAGAAAAAGACATTCACTGCTTGAAATTAGGTTCTTGGGAGGAGAGTGAAGTTCAAATGGAGTAACTATATAGGATTTGTTCAATCTAGATATCATGAGTATTTTGACTACGACAAAATGGTACTCATCAAGATAGTTCTAAGATGCTTGTACTAGATAACAAATTATAAATGATTAAAAAGAAAGAAAAATTTTCTCTTACTGATTTCTCTGATGTCGAACAACCAAGTGGATAGACATGGGGTGATTGAACAACCAAGTGGGTAGAAATTGGGTTGTTACAGAGAGAAAGTAATGACATCATTATAATTACTCAAAATGATAGGACTAAAATAAGAAAATCACATGCAAGAGTAGTTAGTGATGGTTATTGGTGATGCTTGAAAAGCATTATGAGAACTACCTATTTTTACATTTGTTAATTGAGTAAATAATAGTTTAGTTTTCAATATTTTAATCCGCAAATGCACTTTCACTTATCTTTAAATTGGGATTGTGCATACCAAAATCTAAATTTGGATGATATGTGAAATTTAGATATATAAATCTATAATTACAACTACAATATGAAAGACAGTATAGAGAACATTTATATAAATGTCATCTATAAAATCTAAAATACTATGGCTTCATATGTATTTCATGCTTGGATTTCATCATATAAGGTAGTCCTAATATGTATCAAAATTATATAAATGTGAACATAAATGCATCAAGAGGTAATTTTTTATTAAGTGGAAATTATTATACATGTTTCTTTGACTTGTATTTCATAAATTCATATATGTCTTCTTGTAATCCATGTAAGAGAAAAATCACATGTTACCTTACCATAAATAGGGTATAAAAATAATGCCTAGCACATGAAATTTGAGTCATCAAATGAGATTACTTAGATATTTATTTTTCTCCTCCACCTTGAATAGTTTAAAGCCAAAGATATTTCTTGCAGTTTAAAATTTTGAGAAAACAAGTGAAATAAAAAAATTAAGTTAAAAAGAAAAAATAAAAACAAAGTTTCCCAAAGAGGAGAAATTATTTTATTAGTATTGTAATTTTACTTATTTTAAAAATAATTGCCATATATATAAACATGTTATATGCAAAGATATTTTTACTATTTGACTAGATTTTTACAAAAGTAAGCAAGACATATTAGTTTTAAATAAATATTTTTCGAACATTACTATTGTTTTAGAAAGAAATTAAGTGTTTCAAGTGTGATTAGGAAGCAAACAATAAGCAACAGGAAAGTAATATTACTGTGGATCTTAGAAGAAAATAAAAAATAAAGGAAAAAATTACATTAATGTTATTTTTCAAGTTTTTACTAGACATAAAGATGTCCTAGTTAGAGAAGAGATAAAGAACAAAACTATGGCAAACTATATGTAAGTAGCATATATTATACTAAAAGTGATTGTAAGGATGAGGTTATTGAGTGTGATCTAATGTTGATATATATATATATATATAAGGTTGATATTTAAATTCTATGAATATTAGCCAATTTTAGGGAGATTCATATTTAGATGAAGTCTAAGTGGCAATTAAATTTTAATTATTCAATCATTTTTATTTTAAAAGAAATTTTTTCATCTTATAAGCTCTAAAATCATGGATGGTGGCCTTTGGTTTAGGTGCAAATATGTATTATATTTGAGACCCCATATTGATAATTTCCATTTGGAGACATAGATGTAATTTAAGCTTTTTCAGCTCCTTTATCAGCATACTAGGGTTTTGAAGAATATCAACATTATTATAGGGGAATTCATTAAAGAGGGACCAACTAATCAGTAAAGAAGGCATGCTATATAGAATTGAATATGTGTTGCCATGGATATTACAATACTTTTACTACACTCCATTATGATTAGATAAGAATAAAGAAAATGTGATCAAAAAGTGGATTATGAGAAAATTGTATCATGATATTGTAATCTTTTATGAAACATGACATATGAAAAGAGATTGTAAAGTGAAAATTATGAAAAAATAGATAGAAATATTTTGGCATGAGACAAACTTCAATATAAAGCTAGAGGATCATATCATAATATAAGTTATATCAAATTAAAGATTTTCCTGTCTAAAAAAGTAATAAAAAAATTTCATCTGCAAAGGCCATTACATTCTACTTAGAAAAAAAATAAATAAATAAGGACTTACAATGAACAAATTCAAATTCAAGAAGATTTAATGTTGGATCAAAAGAAGAGAAAACAAATTATAATAATTTAATAAAAATATATATTAATTTTTGATAATTTAACCTGAACAATTCCTATATATATATAAATAGGCCTGCCTTTGGCACACCGAGACGACAAATAGTTTTCTATGGCAATCAATTAGTAATCAGAAGAGGTGAACCACATATTTTTGAACAGGGACAAAGCATAGAGAACAAATAGGATGAAGGATGGAGATGTGAAAAGTGTATCAGTCCAGTCGATTAAATAGACAAGACCAAAAAATAATTTCATGTGCTATGCTCTCCTCCCAAAATTTATTTTTTAATTGGATTCGATGATGTTCATGGATGCAACTATGTTCCAATAGCAAAGGCCATTACATTCTACTTAGAAAAAATAATATAAAAAATAAGGACTTTCAATGAACAAATTCAAATTCAAGAAGATTCAATGTTGGATCAGAAGAAGAGAAAAAAATTTATTTATTTACTAAAAATATATATTAATTTTTGATAATTTAACCTGAAAAATTAATATATAAATAAATAAATAACACCGAGACGACAAATAGTTTTCTATGGCAATCAATTATTAATCAGAAGAAGTGAACCACATATTTTTGAACAGGGACAAAGCATAGAGAACAAATAGGATGAAGGATGGAGATGTGAAGAGTGTACCCGTCCAGTCGATTAAATAGACAAGACCAAAAAAATGATTTCTTGTGCTATGCTATCCTCCCAATATTTACTTAAAGTGGATTCGATGACGTTCATGGATGCAACTATGTTCCCCATTATGATCGTTCTGTCTCAATTCCCCTCTATTAATGGAAAAGGCGGTGTGGTTTATCCACTTGAGGGAAGGACAAGTATCTCATTTGTCACTAAAACGATCTCATATGCCCCACTTCATGGTTTTGAATCCCTTGCGCCGTAATTGTAACAGGCGTGTGCCAGATTTTGCTCTATCGTTTCATAAGAATGTTATGGACACCTGGCATCAAGCCAGAGAACAAATCGCCGATGCGTAGGTATATCTCAGTGACACAACAAAAATGTCCCTCCACGCTTAAGTTATGACTTCATAAATTTAAACGTTTCACATGATTATAGATGGCCACTTCCATGACGAATCTCGATCCACCTTAATAATCTCTTCCTCTTCCTCTTTCTCCACATCTCTATAAATTGTCTAGTCTCACTTCACCGACACCCACAAGTATTTTCTCTTCTATTGAAGAGTAGTTGTTGGTAAAAGCTTTGACGTAGCATCTTTATTTGCATAGTTGTAGACACCCACAAGTATTTTCTCTTCTATTGAAGAGTAGTTGTTGCTAGAAGCTTTGACGTAGCATCTGTCTTTGCATAGTTGTATTTGCGCTAGAGTTTCCATATTTCCCTCTGTGTTGCGAATGGCTACTAGGAAGTGTCGTGTTAACCCACAACTTATGCTGGTGTTTTCGAGGAACTCTTACTAGTAGCCATTCCTTACACAGGGGAGATATTACATGTGTAGGTAGTACGACCATACGGCATGTTCTTAGAATATGTAGTAAGATACTAATGAGAAGCCGAAGACATTTGGAAAGCATTGATAGGGTTTCTTATTTGTGTTGCAGGACCCGTGATCAGCGTTTGTAATTACGCCCGAGAATTATCAGTGAATCCTCAAATTTGTTCAGAACAAGCTTCGAAGTTAGGAGCAGGGCGAGATTTTTTTTAAGTTTACATAATGGTATGGGTAGCGGCTACAAATTTGGGTAGGTTGTCCTGCTTATATAGTTATTATAGTAGTTTCATGAAGCCAAAAATTTTAACCTTAACCTCTTCTTGCATAATTTTATTGAATTAATTGGCTTACACCTTCACCTGTAATAAAGGAGTGTGATATTGATATTTGTTTGTATTTTTGTGTTATCTAAAAATTCTATATTATATAGTTGTATGGTTTCAATTGGATTTGACCTTTCAACGTGAATGCTAGAGGTTTACAGCTTTACCATCTGGATATATATATGAATGCTAGAGGTGCTTTACCAGTGTGGATATATATATGAATGCTAGAGGTGCTTTACCAGTGATATATATATATATATATATTTATTTGAATATTAGAGGTTTACAGCTTTCCATTTTGAAGAAAAGCAAAATATAAAAGATAATTGTGTAGGTAAACCAATGAATAGTCTCGACTCTGGATAATAGTACCACATACTAAGGAACCTCTGTTTCTCTCTTTCTGTGTTTTTAGCTTGAGTAGCCCTCATTTAAACTGGATAACTTGACTATGGATATTTGTCTACAATAACAGAGTCGAGTTTAATTTATAAGGGATTCAAAAAACCTAGTTTCACCGCAAGAAAACATTCTTCGTTTTGATAGGATGCCAAGGTATGATGGGACGGATGGTCTTCGTATTTCGGGTGGCTTAGCGTGGAGCAAAAGTTTAATTTCAGAATTTTCGTCTGGTAATTCCAGATTATGTCTTTGTTTTGCATCGACTTACCCATATCCTCTTTCATTTAGCCTTTGGAGGTGGGCCACCGTCATGGACTCTGTTGTGCTTTTCACTGCTCTTCATAGTTGGTAAAACATTAAACGGCATTTTTCTTAAAAGAAGAATTAAGAACCCTTGATATAGTTGACACTGCTAGTTCGCCTTTTTTCTGTCTATCTTTATTTTGTATTCTGTAGGAAGATATACGCAATTGAGATTAAGCAGCAGCAATCTTCTATTATGGACATTGGAGACACTTGATCTGCTACCTTACAGTCGATTCCACCACTGAAGAGTCGTTATTGTATCCAGGGCATCAAGTTCAGAGATTTTCTTCTATTAAGTTCTTTTTGTAGCCAAAAAGTCTAACTGCATGTGTAAAACAATGTGCCCGTTCTCTTATGGTTGAGGGATTTAGAAATTCTGGGAGATCCTATACGTTTGATAGTTCACATAAGTCTCAGGTTTTTCTAAGATATGCTCCTGTCATATCTGACACTTAAAAGCACAGAGGTGCTCCTTATATAATTGAAATGTTCTCGTCATTCTTATTCCAAGTGATTTAAGGACTCAATGCGAAGCTCTTTGTTTATCAACGAAAACGTCATTTATGAGTAACTCTTTTCTGTCTTTAGAGAAGGAATGAATGCTTTGACAGTTAAATGGTGACATTGTAATCCTCTACATATATCTTTTATGCTGGAAATTAATCCAGATTTTACTTACTTTTACATATATTTAACAAATTTTATTTTTTTAAATTTTGGAGCACCTATTTTTACTCATGGTAGGAGCACCTCATAGTAGTTGTAGTTGTTCAGTGATTAGAGTGCTACCTGCCCGTTAATTAATATGTTATGTGAATTGTTTCCTCCTTTTTCAGATAGATATATGGATGTTGGGCACGACTTTAAATGTTAGAAAGAGAAGAAAAAAAAGAGAAGCAAGTTAGGGGAGTCGAAGCAGCAAACATAAGAAGTAGAAGAAGGAAATAGCAGAGCCTCTATGTAATCTCTTGCATGGAGTAAATGCAGCAATATCAAAACCTTTGCAAAGGTGTAGAAAGCTTCTATTGAAAGAAGTTTCTCGTGTAAAAGCTTTTGCTTATTGTAAAGCTGTTATAGCAACCATTTTATCATTAAAAAAATAATATATTTTTATATCTTCATTTATTTTCTCTCATTGTTTCAAGTTGTGTCGTTGTGAAACTTGTTGTGAATATTTTTTACTGAAGTGTTTTCTTTCTAGGATCATGCAATCTCAAATAGAATAAATTCCAAAAAAATGATTTTAGGGTTTCATGCTTTTTTGAATTTGGAAAACTTCAACTTTTTTCATATGCATAAAGTCGGAGTATAACTTTTGCTGGCATCATCCATTCTTGTAAAAAGTCCACTTTTGTACAATTGCACAACCTTGCCTCTTTATTTCGGCATCATGCAAAGTCTAGCTTTTTGCAAGCCCGATATCATGCAAGTCTAGATTTGTGCAAGTGTGCATAAAATCGAAAGTAAAAACTCTTGGGACCCAATTTCATTCCACTTCCAAATTGGTATCACAGCTTGAGCCATCAATGGGACTTTCAAAGCCATAACAACAATCCTTGCCAATTACAGATCCCATGATTCAATGGCAAGAATTATGATTACCAGATCATTTTAATGAAGATTTTGTTTGGGTCTTAGGAGCTCTAGGACCTAGTGGAGATTTTGTATACAAAATCCATAGATGCAACAACATTTAGCGTTCTTTTTCAATATGAGAAATATTTGTTGAAGGAGAACCAAAAGAAGGATCAAAAGGTCTTATTCTACATTATGCAGGTCGTTCAGGAGACTATCTTTCCTAGAATTTCAAGAGCAACCAAATCAATGGAGGTATGAGAAATATTAGTCAACTTCTTTCAATGCACCAACAAAGTAAAGCCAGTGAGGTTGTAGATGTTAAGAAGAGAGTTTGATAATTTAAAAATGAGTGAATTAGAGTCCATAAGTGACTTCTTTCCCTACACAGTGGGTATCATCATCTATATGAGCATGAATGACAAAAATGTTGAGAAAAAAGAATTTTAGAGAAGGTATTGAGAAGCCTACCAACAAGGATTGACTTAGTAGTAATTTCCATTGAGGAATCAAAGGACTTAACAACCCTTTCAGTGGATGAGATTATGGGTTATTTGCAAACATATGAGCAGAGGCTAAATAAGACAACATAGTCTTCATTAAATCAAACAATACATAGTCTTCATTAAATCAAACATTCAAAATGCATGTCTCATGTAGAGAAAATAATAGAAGGGAGGAATCCTAGAAAATAACCTAAAAGTTATCAAGGTGGAAGAGGATATGGTAATAGGAGTAGAGGTGGTAGAGACATTGAAAGAGGAGGAAGAAGAAACTACTCCAACAAAGGAGAAGCCAACTACAATTTTCATCATGCAAGAGGAAGAGGAAACAAAAAAAGTTAGTAAAGAGGATCAAATCAAAGGTATGATAAATCTAAAATCCAATGCTATTACTGCAAGAAATTTTGTCATTATAGTTATGAGTGTAGAAATAAGATGGCTAAGGAAAATAAGAAAGAAGTCCACTATACCCGTGAGAATGAGAATGTAGAAAAAAAATATGCATGTGGGTCTATGATGGTAAGTTGTAGTGTTGATGAAGAGAGCTAAAAGAATGTATAGTATCTTGATAGTAGCTATAGTAAACCACATATCTAGGAACATAGAAATATTCTCATGACTAGATGAAACCATCAAGTCTAAAGTGAATATGGGAAAAAATAACAAGCTACCTATTGTGGGCAAAGGGAGGATTATAATTTATACAAGACAAGGAGAAATAAAATGCATCCTTGTTGTGTATTATGTGCCTAGGTTGAAACATAATCTATTAAGTGCTAGGAAACTTATGTAAAGGGGGTGCATTATGTATTTTAAAAATTGAGTTTACATAATTAGAGATAGAGAAAATAGGATCATAGCAATTATTGTTACAACAAAGAACAAAATGTTCACTCTAAAAATTCTTTGAGAAATATTTTTATTCAGTGGAGTTGTAAAAAATGCTACATGGTTGTGGCATCTTAGATTTGGTCACTTGTGTTTTAGTGGCCTGAATTTGCTATATAAAAAGTAGATGGTGAGGCGATTGAATTTCATAGAGCAACTCAATCAATCATGTGAAGGTTGCATTGTGGGTAAACAACATAGGGATTTATTACCTATAGGAAAATCATGGAGGGATTACAACCATTGGAGCTGGTGGATTCAGATATATCTAGGACTATGCAAACCAACTCATTTTCCAAAAATAAATACTTTTTTACTTTCATAGATGATTTTAACAAAAATATATGGGTATACCCCCTAAAACAAAAGTTAGAAGTATTTGGTAATTTTAAGGATTTTAAAGCTTTGGTTGAAAAGCATAGTGGCTATTATGTGAAGACTATAGGAATACATGGGGGAGGTGAGTACATCTCTGATAAATTCCACAACCTCTGCAAAGAAAATATAATTAGAATATAATTCATAGTCCGATACATACCATAGTTGAATGGTGTTGTAGAGATGAAAAACAAGACCATAATGAAGACAAAAAGGAGCATTCTGAAGGCAAAAGCATTGCAAAATGATTTTTAGATAAAGTTTGTAGTATGCATAGTTTATTTGATAAATATGTGTCCTAAAAAGAGTGTGAAGGATGTGATTCCACAAGAAGCATGTAACAATAAGAAGTCAAGTGTTGCTCACATATGGGTCTTTGGATGCATAGCATATACACACATTCTAGATGATAAAAGAAGAAAGCTATATGACAAGGTAAAAAATGCATCTTCATTAGGTACAATGAAGTGTCAAAGACCTATAGATTGTATAATCCTAATACAAAGATGTTTATTATGAGTAAATTTTGAAGTTCATAAAATATGAATCTTGGAATTGAAAACCTAAAACTAGTCAACAAAGGCTAGCAAGTATCAAGCATGAAGACTTAAATAGAGAAAGCATGAATCAACCTTCAACTTCAACCAATAATACTAGTGTGGGTAGAAACCCTTCCTCATCAAGCTCATCACCACTTGCAAGAATGATATCCAACATGAGAATGCCAATAAATATAAGGAGCTTGCAAGAAATAAATTAGGTAACTAGAAATGAAATAGAAGATAAAGAACATTATAGATTTTCTTTATTTTTGAAGTGTGATACTATTTCATTTGAAGAAGAAATTATAGATAGAAAATGGGTGAAATCTATGGATGATGATATAGAAGCAATATAGAAGAATAATACTTGGGAGCTCATGGATCTTTTAACAAGAAAAAAAACCAGTTGGGTGGATAAAACCAAGTTTCATACCCAAGGTGATGTCGAAAGGTATAAAGCAAGGATAGTTGCAAAAGGGAATAAGAATAAGTTAGACATAGACTATCATGATGTCTATGCACCTATATCAAGACTTGACACAATCAAAATAATTTTGTCATTAGTAGCCCAAAAAGGGTGGAAATTTTATCAAATGGATGTCAAGTTTACCTTTCTCAATGGAGTATTGAAAGAATAAGTCTACATAAACTAGCCATCCAACTATGAGTTGGAAGGGCAAGAAAGAAAGATGCTTAAGTTGAAGAAATCCATGTATGGGTTAAAGAAAGCAACTAGGGCTTGGTATAACCGCATTAAAGCATACTTTGAATAGAATGAATTCATAAAATTCCCATATAAGCACACTCTCTACATTAAGATTAATGAAGAAGGAGAGATAATAATACTATTCTTGTATGTAGATGGTTTGATTTATACTAGCAACAACAATATTTTCTTAATGAAATATTAGGTTTAATGAAATATTTTCTTGGTATTGAAGCTACCTAATACATCAATGGTATATTCATATCTCAAGGAAAGTAAGCGAAGGATTTCTTGAAGAGGTTTAGAATGGAGAACAACAAACCAACCATAACTCCAATTGCAACAAATTCTACAAATTGAGCAAGAAGGATTGTAGCAGTAATGTGAAATCAACTCTTTACAAGAGTTTAGTTGGTAGTCTAATGTATTTGACAACAATTAGACCTAACATAATGTTTGTAGTGATTTTAGTCAACAAATTCATGGAGGTACCAAAGAACACTCACTTGCGTGTAGGCAAAAGAATATTGTGATATATCAACGAAACTATGAACCATGGATATTTTATGTGATGTTAGACTAACTTATTGGCTAAATATATAGTGATTGGGATAACAATATTGATGATAGAAGCAACACTTCTAGATATGCATTCTATTTTGGATCAGGTGCAGTATCATGGTCATTCAAGAAGTAACTCATTGTTGCATTGTCAACTACAAAGGCAAAGTATGTTGTTGCCACTTCAACTACATGTCAAGCAGTTTGGGTGAGAATAATATCAGGCAAGTTGAATCATCCATAGGAAGGGGCAACTACAATATTTTGTGATAATAATTATGCTAGAGCCCTATCAAAGGATCCAATGTTTCATGGCAAAAACAAACACATTAACATTTGGTATCATTTCATCAAATATTTCACGAAAATTACTGAAATTGGGTTACTGTATTGCAGGTCCAAAGAGTAGGTTACAGAGATTTTCACAAAATATTTAGAGGATGATTTTAAAAGGCTGAAGGAAATGCTAGGTGTAATTTTTTTTTTAAATATGACTTAAGGGAGGATGTTGAAAATTAATCCAAATTTCACCTATCTCTAATAGATCTTATTTTTCATGGATATTAGAATCCATCACCACACCTATATTTACTCTTGGTATGTATAGTTGTTTGGTGATTATATTAAAGTACCACATGTCTTCTAATTGTGTGTTATGTGAATTTTTTCTCCTCCTCAACTATATATATGGGTGTTGGTTACAACTTCAAATGTTAGAGAGAGGAAGAAAAAAAACGAAAAGTTAGGGGAGTCTAAATGGCAAGTGTAAGAAGTAAAAGAAGGCAATAATAGAGCCTCTAAGTAATATTCTATGTAGAGTAAGTGTAGCAACAACCAAACCTTTGCAAATGTGTAGAAAACTTATGGTGAAAGAAGTTTCTAGTCTAAAAGCTTCTGCTGCAACGACTATTTTATCCTTATATAAAATATATATTTGCATATCATCATGTATTCGCTCTAAACTATAAACTATATATTTTATCATTTTATAGAAATACCAGGATCGTTTAATGTGAAAGTGAATAAATAATAATAAAAAATGATGTTAAGGTTGCATGCTTGTCCGGCCTTGAAAAGGGCTCTGTGCATATGCATAAAATCAAGGCCTTTGTTCATATGCATAAAATTAGAGTAAAACTCTAGATCATTTGTTCTTATCAAATGTAAGGTTTCATGCAATTGCACAAACCCAGAGCTTAGCTCCAACCTCCCTATTCCAACATCATGCGAAGTCAGACTTTGTGCAAGCCCGACATTGTGAAAGTGTACATAAAATCGAAAGTAAAAACTTATGGCCCCCGCTTTCGTTTCGCTCTCATTTTAAAGCTTCATTGCAATAAAGGTTTAAAATATGTTTCCTTAACATATTTTTTTTTATTTTTCTTATCATTATATAAAACAAATACGATTTCATGCATAGATAGCAGTGATTAGCTATTAAATGCCGGACATATATGACGATGTATATAAAGTAATAATTGGATAAGGTCTCAAATGATGTGTAAAGGTGTGTGTAAAGTAACAAAAAGGTGTTCATTCAATAATATGTTGAAAGATTTTCATTTCAAGGAATATGAAATTAGACCAGGAAGAGAACGTTTAAGAAAATAATCGTAAAAAACACATGTTATGGAAAAATAAAGTATGTTTGAAAAATAAATACATTAAAAATAGAAAAAATTAATAAAATATAAAATTAATTATAAAAATAGAAAACAAAAATAATAATATTGAAGAAAATGGTAGTAGCAAGAGCTTTAAATAAGAAAGGCAAGTAATAAAAGTAGCCTCTCAAAAATAAAGGGGAAATGACGAGACATTGGATGAGTTATGTGCATAGTAGAAGAAATATCCCAAACATGGGGGAAGAAACATGAAGACACAAAATCATAAAAAATTTATGAAGATGTAAAGAAAAAATTATCAAATTATCAAAGAGATGAACATGAGAAGTAATAAAGAATATGTGAAAAAAAACATAAAGTAAACATGTTACATTATAATCTAATATATTGCACTTTAATTTTCAATGATTAATTATTCATGTAGTCTAATAGGATAGGAAGATTACCATATGAACACTTTCAATTGAGTTATCATTTTGTTAGAATAAGTAATTATTCTCTTAAGTTCTACTAGGATAGACATACTTGAGTTTCCACTCCTCCATGTGTCAGGTGAACTCTCAGTATAGTCTAGATCAGATTTGAGGAGTAGTTGTAATCCAATGGTTCTCAATGATCAACTTTGCTATTTATACAAAGTTGATCCATAGAATAAATCAATCAGTTCTATTTTGTTCTTTCAAATATTGTAATGCTTTGTAGTTCTACTCTTAGGAAATTCTAATATGGTACCAAAGCAGGATAGATTCTGCTAGGCATTCTCTCTTGAAGGCAGTTTCACGAACTGGTTCATTATCTCTTATCTTTTGTTTTTTTTTAAAAGGAAAGAGGTTTTTATATCTATTGTAGATTTCTCATTTTATATCTGCAATTTTTTTAGAGAAATTTTTTTATGGTAATATCTAAATAGTTTGTCTATATTTATTTTACCATATTATGCAAATATTCTCCTCAATTGTTTTTTCAAAAAATATTAAAATTGTTACTCTTATACTGCAAAATATATAGATTTTGAAATTTATAATTACCTTCCATATTTTATTGTTCTCCTCGTATGCCTATTTGTTCTACTCTCTCCTAATGAACGCTTGATTGATTGACTTGTTATAGCCATTGCTGGAAACGTTAATCTGTGAATGCATGCTTGCTTTGGCTCCATTTTAGCCATAACTGTGTTTCGTTCTATAGTGGAGACAAAGTTTGAAAGGCATATCGTATTTGGTTATCAATTAAATAATTGGTTTTTTTATGTTGGAAAATATTTGAACTTCGTGAAATATTTATCAAATAAATGCAACGTTTCTTGCATCCAAATTAAGTGGACATTTGGTTATTTAAAAAAAAGTATGAAAGTCCATTAATTATTTATAAGATGTGGCATCTTTGCCAATGATTTTATATGGTGCACAACATATAAGACTTTCATATTATCAAAGGACATTTCCTAGTTAAATCTCAATGATCAAAACATTAGATTTTCTATCTCAAGTTATCTCGAAGCTTCTCCTCTTTTTTGTCCCTCGACACTTAGAGAAAAGTTTTGATTATTTTTATATATATTCATCAAGTCAATGCTTAAAATATTATTCTCCTCTGCAAATACTTTAAATACTTTTATTTACCTATGTTTGCATATTGGTTCTTCAATATAGAGCATTAATATTGATAGTATATGGTGTGGTGCCTTCACTAAGGTCTTTTGTAGCCTTCGTTGTGCTTTCAAAGTTGGTGGTGCATTCACTGATGTCTTTTTGGGATCCTCTCTACATAGAGCCATCGCTAACATCTTTCATGTGCACCAAACCCTAACATCTTTAGCAACAAGTGGTGCAATCGTTGACATTTTTTTGGGAGCCTCCCTATATAACGCCATCCCTAATGTCTTCCATGTGCACCAAAACCTAAAGTCTTTGGTAGCAACTGGTATTTTGGTGTTCCTCTTTATCATCTTTGACAACAACTAGGATTTTGGTGCACCTCCCTAATATCTTATGTGTGCACCAAACCCCTAGGATTTCGAAGCCTTTGAAGGCTTTCAAATCTTCCTTGCTACCCCTTGATGTCTCTTCTAAAATTTCTCATTAAATAAAGTATAAATTTTAATATTATTTTTTTTTCTGGTTTTGACCTAATAATTCCTTGGTAGAGCAAATTCCGTAGCCCTTGAAGGCTTTAAAATATTACCTCTCTGCGTCTTATCTCGTGAAATCTCTTTTCTAAAATCCTTGGTAAATAATGTTATATTTACTTTATGTTTCAAATCTTAGGGTTTCAAATTTTTTCTCAAGTGAGAATAATTCTTCTACTCATTGTATAAATGTGTAACCATATAAAAATTTTATATCCTTTTCTTTAAGTTCCTTTCCTTGGCCATTATAAGAAATCAAAAGGATAAAATTGTAATCTCAATTACAATTTTTTTTTTTTTTGTTGGGGGGGTTTAGGTGCAATATTTAGCACCTATTCTAAAAGCTTCATAGGGGTGTTTGTTGTTGTTTTGGTCATTACCTATATAATTTTTATTTTGATATTATTCCTATTACTATGTTCTTTGATATAATTAATATTAAAATCTAATTACTTTTGTTTTGATATAGTTACTAGTTAAGTTAAAGATTGAGGACAACTTCAAAGTATCCTTTTATTAGTAAAATATTCCTTTTTTAATTAATAGGATATTTCTTTTAAGTTAAATTTTTAATAAAAAAAAATAATCCTTTAATATTGTTACCTAACAAAATTTTAATAACCTTAACAAGATCATTAAAAATTTATTAATCACCTATATTCTTAGTATTGGACTTCTAATAACTTATAGTTTCCCTCATGTAAGGGCAGGTTATTATGAATTCAATATTAATATCTAGATGATTAAAATCCTATGTTCCAAGTACCAATTCTCCTCTTTAATTATAGTTTCCCTCACGTATGGGCAAGTAATTGAGAAAAAAAACATATATAGTCTTGGAATTATACGATTGGCCTATTTAGCTTTATCAAAACTTCTTATTTACTTAATATTTACCTCTCATTAGGGTGGGTAATTTGAGGATCTTGGTATTTCTTAAAGGCTTTTGTTTCCTTGTTTATAAAATCCATTGCATTATCTAAATAATATAATTGAAGTTAAAGGGGGAAATTATTTGTTCACTTTAATTTTCTTTGGCAAAATTAATACAATTAATATAATTGATCCACTCACCCCTCACAACTATCATACATGGAAATCTAAAATATCAAATCTCATTTCTCAAAAAGGGCTCACACACCTGCGACAAGAGAAGCAACCTAAATTTGAAATATAATATGAAATTTTTATTCATAAAGGGAAGATGTATGAAACAATGGGTATTATAAGCACCAATATAAATGAAAAATTATGGTTTCACATTATGGATTGTAAAAATCCATATGAAATTTGGCAAAAACTAAATAAACTATTTGGAAAAGTAGATCAAATATGGTCAATGCAGTTAGAGGTAGAATTAACAACATTATCTCCTAAAGACTTTAGCAATATTGTTAACTTTCTCACCAAATTTAAAGAAGTCCTCACTCAGTACAAAGGGAGTGGCAAGAACAAAAAATAATAAGAATACATCTATCTAATTCTTTCTAAATTAAAAGGTGTATTTCAAAAAATTTCAACCACATTTTTATCTACAAAAGATGCTCTTGGTGCAAGTTTTAAAATGTCCTCCTTAGAGGAATTTCATGATAGAATAACTAGAGAAGAAACCAAACTTACAAATTATAAGATCTCTTCCTCTTCCTCAAAAGCCTTAGTAGCATCCACTAAAGAAAAATTCAAAAATAAAGAAAGGAATCCCATAACTTGTACTCACTACAAAAAGAATGGTCATTTTGTAAAAAAATGCTGGAAAATATTACAACAACTAGAGGTAGCAATGAAGGATCAAAAGATAGAAACTAATAAGTAGATAGGAAAAAACCTAAATGTTCAAGGAAACACCACAAAAACTTCATCAAAATATTGGTTTCTTTATTTATTAACAACTCATCACATCACTACCTCAGATGAGTCATTCACTTCAATCTCCCCAAGTTCAACATTTAGCATTGAAGCTGGTGACTCATCCTTTATCCCAGTCAAAGGAAATATGATATATCCATTGATGGTGGTTTTATAAATAATGTTATCTATGTTCTAAATCATTACAATAAATCTCCTCTATGTCTATCATATTTGTACTTCTGTAAAGGGAAAATTAGTTCTCTTATCACGAATAGGAGTTGAGATAATATACTTTCAAGACCCCAACTCTCTTATAGCCAAAGGAGATATTGATCACAAAAATCATCTATTTCACTTCAAAGGATTCAAAAATCCAGAAGGGGCCTCCTATTTTTTTGCACATGGAGATCTTGAAAGAAAAATTTGGCATGAAATATTTTGTCATATCAGTTATAACTACCTAAATAAATTTAACACCCATGAAATGGTAACAAGATTACCTCAAGTCTCTTCTATTGATGGAGTATGTCCTGGATGTGATCTTGGAAATCAACAACAAGATCATTTCCACCCAAGTGGTTATCTAAAATCCTTATCCCCTCTAGAGTTAATCCATAGTGACTTGATGGTCTTCCCAGAGCCTTCTTTCAAAGGAGCAAAATATGCTCTAACCTTCATTGATGATTTTTCTAGAACTTGGGTCTACTTCCTAAAATACAAAAGTTATGTTCTATCCCTCTTCAAAATCTTCAAAGCCTTAGTTGAAAATAAGGCCTCTTGCAAAATAAAGCAAATTTGTTTAGATAATGGGGGTGAATGCTTCAGTAATGAGTTCTCAATTTTCCTATCAAGTCATGGCATAATTAATCAACATTCTATCTCCCATAATTTGCATCAAAATGGCATTGCAGAGAGGAAAAATAGAACTCTAAAGGAAATGGCAAACTGTATGCTCCACTCAAGATATCTTCCAAAAGTTTTTTGGGCAGAAGCAATTAACTATGCAAACTATATTCAAAACCACACACTTCATAAAGCTCTTGGTAATTTGACTCTCGAGGAAGCATAGACTGGCTCAAAATATGATGTATATTTCTTCAATATTTTTAGATGTACTTCTTGGGCACATATCCCAAATAAGAAAAGGAAGGTTCTAGATAAGAAAAGCAAAAATCTCATCTTTGTTGGTTATTGTGAGGAAATGAAAGCATACAGTTTCATTGATACCATAACTCATGAGGTCTTTTTTCATAGGAATGTCCAATTTTATGAAAAATTCCCTCATAAATATCCTCAACCATCCTCTTCCACCACTTATTCTCATGAGCCTTCTCCAATGTTAGAGCCTCAATAAAATGAAGAACCAAATTTAGAGATTAATTTAGATATTAATGATCAATATGAGGAACCTATAACTCCAACTCAAAATACGTCCACTCCTACTACTACTTCCACTATGCCAAAATGGTCCTACACCATTGTTAAAGAAGCTAATCCTTACATCCAAAATCTTACATTATCCAGATTAGGCAACTTCGTAGGGATTGGTGTTTTTTGACAGTCCATTTCCATAGATCTTCGATCCTTCAAAGAAGCAACTGGTATTAAAGAATTGGATGATGCCTTGGATAATGAATTCTCTTCCTTAATCAAAAATAAAACTTGGGATTTAGTTCCCATACCTAAAGGAAGGAAATTAGTTTTTTTTTAAATGGATTTACAAAACAAAATGAGGACCTAATGGATAATTTGACAAACACAAAGCTCCCCTAGTAGCCAAAGGTTTCTCTCAAATTGAAGGGATTGATTATTCTAAAACTTTTGCACCAATTTCCAAAATGGATTCTATTAGACTAGTTATTGCTTGAGAAGCCTACCAAAAGTGGCATGTCTTTCAAATGAATGTAAAAAATGCTTTCTTACATGGGTACTTAAAGGAAGATATATTCATGGAACAACCTACTAGTTTCACTCAAGACTCCTCCCTTTTTTGTAGGCTAAGGAGGTCTCTCTATGGCCTCAAAAAAGCTCCTACAACTTGGTATAAAAAAATGGAATCCTTACTTCTTTTCTTAGGTTTTTCTCATTGTGAGTTTGATGCCACCATCTACATTTGGAGAGATGAGAAAATAACCATAGTTGTTCTCTATGTTGATGACCTACTACTCAATGGTAGTGACATCGCTCACATTTAGACTATCAAGGACTCCCTTTCTAAAAAATATGAAATGGCTGATCTGGGTTTAGCTCATTACTTACTTGGGATTCAAATAAATCAAACTGATGCAAGAATTTCATTATGTCAACAAAAATACACTCTAGACCTTCTTCAAAGGTTTAATATGATCGATTGCAAACCTTCTCCTACACCTTTTCAGTCTAGAGTCACTCTAAGTGCTTCCTACACATCCCCTCTATTTGATGCAACTCTATATCGTCAGCTTGTATGGATTTTGTTATACCTTACTCATGCTCACCCAGATATCTCGTATGTTGTTGGCTTGATATCAAAATTCTCACATCAACCTCATTTCAGTCATTGACAAGCAAAAAAAATAATCCTCATCTACTTGCAAGGAACTCCTCACTTTGGGCTCTTATATGAAGAAAAATCCATGGATATCATTGGTTAGATAGATTTTGATTAAGTAGGTTTAGTAGAAGATAGATGTTCAACTTTTGGCTGTCTTTTGTCTTGGTTCTTCATCAATTGCTTGGTTATGTAAAAAACAACAAGTAGTGGCCTTATCATATATAGAGGCAGAATACAAGGCAACAATTTTGGCAAGTCAGGAAGCTCTTTGGATTCATCAGATACTAAGAGAATTTGATTTTTCACATGATAAACCTACTACTCTTTGGTGTGATAATCAAAGTATAATTCATATTTCATGCAATCCAATTGAGCATCAGTGCACCAAACACATTGATATTCACATGCACTTATTTCAGTAGCATATTCAGAGAAGGAAAACATATTTGGACTATATTCCCACTGAAAATAAAATAGCGGACATCTTCACCAAGTCATTTCCTTCCCCACGTTACATTCATTTGTGAGAGAAACTTGGACTAAAACATTTGCATTAAAACAACATAGGTCTTTCACCTCTCCATTCTTATTATTGTTGTATTCTTTAGAGGATGGTTTTTTTCCATGTGGTTTTTTTATCATCTCTCCTAAAGTATAAATTGTTCATGAGTACCTCATTAGGCCAAGTTTTCAGGACTCATTATTTTTTTCATGAGGACAATCTTCACCATCTGAAGACATACCTCTATCTTTATTTTACTAACAGATGGTTTTTTCCAAGAGGTTTTTTCACCATCTATATATTGTAAATGAGTACCTCATCAGGCCCTATTGTCGGTACTCATTTGTATAATACACCCCTAGTATCACTTAAGGGGGGGTGTTAGAATATTGTTTTCATGAGGACAATATTCTTCATCTAAAGACATGCCTCTATATTTATTTTATTGACATATGGTTTTTCCCAAGAGGTTTTTTCTCCATATACATATTGTAAATAAGTACCTCATCAGGCCCTATTATTAGGACTCATTTGTATCATACACCCCTAGTATCACTTAAGGGGTGTGTTAGAATAAGTAATTATTCTATTAAGTTCTAAGGATAGACATACTTGAGTTTCCACTCCTCCATGAGTCAGATGAACTCTCAGTATAGTCTCGATCATATTTTATGAGTTGTTGTAATCCAACGGCTCTCAATGATCAACTTTGATATTTATACAAAGTTGATCCATGGAATAAATCAATCAGTTCTATTTTGTTCCTTCAAATATTGTAATGCTTTGTAGTTCTACTATTGGGAAATTCTAACACATTTCACACCCATATTGAAGTTGAAAATTAAAGTAGTCAATAATTAAATGGGATGTTTAAAAATTTATATAGGAAATACCAACAATTGGACAAAAAGTCAATTAAATTATTCGAAGATATATGATGGTTTGTGGAGTAGAAATAATATGCGCATTCATTAATATGTTGAAATAATTATATTTCAAGGAATATAAACTTATATTACTAAAAATTAATGAAGATAATATTGGAGAAAATAATTCTTAATGTAAAAATCAAATACGCAAGTTTTCTTTGAAAGAATTTTTTTTTTTGAAAATTTTTAACATCATGAAAATAGAAAAGTTGAATAGCATACAAAAACAACTATGAATATATAAAGTAATTGAAAAATAAAGGAAGTAATTACAAAAGTAGAAATTCGTAAATGAGGATAGAAAAGCTAATTTTTTTAGTATGGAAAGCTATTGTAATAATTTTATATATTTATAAGTTTGGATGGGTTGATTTATCGATCCATCCCTCAAGTGGTTTGTCCAACATTTGCATCATTCATAGTTGGATTAAATATTATGAACTAGAATTAAATGGAAGCAAAGTCTATCATGTAATGGAGATTATTGTTTGGGATTGAATGACATTAAAATCTATCACAATTATTTCAATTTAAATGAAATATATGAGTCATACAACTCATATAGATCTTGATATTTAGTATCATAGTATGGTTGCATAGAAATTTTAAGATTTTCAATTTCTATCCTTGGGTAAAGACACATAATCCAATTCTTTTAGCTTGATGGAGACTGCAATTGATAATTCAAAATGGTGCCTTATTAACATCATCCTCACTTAACCAATAAACCAATATCCTAAACATGAATGCATTCAAACCTATATCATATCCTTCTCTTCTAAACATCCCATGCCCCCCTCTTAATTATAATTTACAATCCCTTTCTTAAGCTTGATTTTTTCATTCTCTTCTAAAATTTTCATATTAAGACTTAAAAATTTATGTTTAAGCACATTGTCCACCCTTGTAACTTTTCTTTATTTTTCACACCTTCACCTCATTTATATGATATTCATGTGTATTATATCAATATGTTAACTCTTTTTGAATTATATTGATATTCACGTGTATTATATGAATATGTTAACTCTTTTTAAATTAGATTAAGAGAGAATAAGATCAAAACTAATACCATTTTGAGCTAATGAGATTTACTAAGATTGATGATCAAATTATGTGGTTATAAGGATTTTAAGATTAATGGTATATCAAAAACCCTATTTTTCATAAATTTTATCTAACATACTTCCATTTCCTTTTATTCTTGAAGATTATATTTATAATTCCCATGCTTCAAATATTCTCCAATAAGGTAAAGAGGAATATCCTAAAAAATATCATAACTAGTAACTAATGAGGGTTATTAAATTATGATAACTATTACAGGGAATACGTATTTTATGTATGTGTAAGCATCCATGTGTAACTATTCTCTCCATGTTATTTTAAATTATATCTCATCTCTCCAATAAATAACATAACCTCCTATATTTTTAATTTATATTGCACAAAACCCTTTGCAATATTGTATATTGTTACCTACTTATATAATATATATCTAAAATATTTTTTTTAGATTCCTCATCCTCATCTAGATTTCCTATATTATACACCCCATTCCACATGTTTTGTTAAATTTTATTCATGTATTATCTACACTTTAATTATCCTTTATTGGGATCACAAGAAACCTAGGGAAAATTAGCATGATTGACATCTAGTAAAAATTATAATAGCAATGACTATTATTATATTTCTATGATCCATGTTGATAACTACATTTAAATATTATCTCAACCAAACCTTTCAATCATTACCCTAAATACTTTTGTGGTCTAACTTATGTTAGCTTTTGATATAATGAGTAATGGGAGATAGCAATCACAATATGTAAAATTATATAAAATAAAGTAAATTTGCTAGATGAATGAAGTATACTTAATATAAATAATATAAATGAATACAACGTAGCTATGGAGGAAATTAACACTCCATTAATGAAGCTATTGAACTACATTGCACCCATCACCAATATATGGTGATATACACAACATTGCACTACTACCTACAACTATGTTATAAGTATATCTATCCATATATGTCCCCCTTCTCATATCTATCAGATAATGAGGTATCTATTATATAGGAATATAGGTTCCTTGGTCAAAACTCTACCTAGTTGTACAAGGAATAAATTGCACATATAGAGATTACACATTGACACTTGCGTATTTATTACATTGCATAAAATAACTAGATAACTTCACCCTAAAGTAATCTAATGTCCTAAGTATGTACCTTAGAAGATAAATTTATATAACCCAAAGTATGTCCATGTAAAATTTATTGTTCTTGTTCCTATTCTTGTTCATATCCACGTTCTTGTTCCTATTCATATCCATGTTCATGTTCCTGTTCCTGTTCATATCCATGTTCCTATTTTTGTTCTTGTTCATAAATGATTTTGAAATGTCTACTCTACACCACTTTGCTATGTGACCATAATTATTGCACTTATAAAAATTAATGTTATTATTCCTTGGAGGTACAAATATATTAGGATTTCTCCTAGTGAAACCATATCCTCGTTTGTCATGAACCCTACAATTCATTGCCTTGTGACCAAACTAATTACATGAGTAGAAATACCCATTGAAACACTTTCTATTCCCATATTCCTGTATTTCATGTGTCCTACACTGTGAAGCCATGTGCCCAAACATGTGATATGAAAAACATATTCCATTGAAGTTTCCTTGTATTGACCTCATTGGTCTCTTAGTCTCTCTTGATCTATTTTGATTTATGTTCCATTTGTATCTTCTTTGTGCATTGTTCCTATTCTTGTTGAACTTTATATTGTCCAACTCATCCTCATATGTCTCACTTTATTTTACACTGTCTTCTTCTAAAGTGTCTTCATATGAATTTTCTTCTCCTCCAAAACTTGAGGTTGACTTCCCTTCCCATTTATTTTGTTCCTGTTCAAATTCAATACCTATTTTGCTTGATGTAGGCCTTTTTATATTTATGAACTTATATAAATTCTTTGAGTTTTTTTTTAATCCTTTTAGCTTGAATTTAGAGTCTTCTAAATATTCCCTTAGTAGGGCAACTTATTGTACTAACCTTTCACATTCAAAGACTTTTTATTCTAACTTATCCTTGAACTTATTTTTCTTAGCCTTTGATTTTTCTAGATCATTTATAAGAATCCTTCTCTCTTCATCACATTATTGAAAATGAATTTCAAGTTTAGAAATTTGCTTTCTTACCTTCTTCACTGTGTCAAGGTCATAGATAAGTTCTCCCTTGAGATCATATCCTTATTTATTTGAATATTCCTCTATTTTTTTACCTTTGTCCACATCTTCATTTTATTTTGACTTGTCTTCTATAGGATCACCTTCTCCTTCTTCTAGTGCCATTAGAATATTCTCTTATGGTTCTTCAAGTGTAACTTCATATTCATCATCACTAAAACTAAAACCATTTATTGTACAACTATCTTCAAGATGTCCAAAGTTACCAAATATAAAAAACATGAGAATTTCTAGAGTCCTTTTCTTAACTAATTTTTTTCTTCAATCATTGTCAGAAAAACTAGCATCACTAGCACTTGAATACTTACTTGCCTTATACACATAGTAGCTCCTATTTTGTCTTTGAAATAAATTCTTTCCTTGTCTAATTTATCCATCCTTGATTTTATTTTGGTGTCTGTATCTTTCTGATTCTCAATTTTTGTGATCCTATTTCTTTTCACCATTATTATTCTTAGATTCTTGACAATTTATTGCATAATGACCATACTTTCCACAATTGAAACATTTAACAGATTTTAGATCTCTAGATCTTCTAGAATCCTTAACCCTTCTACCATAATTATCTTCTTCATCATTGGATGACACATTGCTTAATTTTGACTTCTTACTCTTTGTCTTCTTGATTGCTTTGAAGGTTGCTTCCTTATGAGGAATAGGTTATTTTGTTCTTAACTCAAAATTTGTGAGAATACCAAGCAACATATATCTTGTTAAATAATCACCATCCTTTGACTCTTCTATAGCAGAAATATTTTCATTGAATATTTTTGGAAGATATCTTAAGACTTTATCACAAACATAAGATTCATCAAATTCCATTCCAAGTTATTGCATAGCATTAACAACCTCATAAATTTCAAGTACATAACTAGTAATGTTTTCCTCATCCTTTATTCTTAACTCTTGAAATTGTCCTTTGATATTTTGTATCTTTGATTTCTTGACACCTTTATCTCCTCCATATATGTTTTGCAATTTATCCTATATTTATTTTGCATTTTCACAATGCATAACTTTTATGGACGTTGTTCTATGCAAACCTATCAAAAGTGCATTCATTGCTTTTGAATTGTAATGTTGTAGAAGCTTACATTCCTTATTTGTAGGTGGATCAACAGAGGGGCCGTATCCATTTTCATCTGCTTTCCAAATCACATTGCCAAGTACCTTTAGGTAGATCTTCATTCTCAAACTCCAATATACATAATTACTTCCATAAAATACTAGTGTTGAATTATCTGATGATCCATTCTTAGATTCCATTGTGTTCTTCTAAGTTTTTCCTTTAAATTGTTAAACTCTTTTGAAGGAACCCGCTCTAATACTAATTGAATAACACAAGCGTATACTGAGAGGGGGGTGAACAATATAAAACCAATTTTTAATTTTTTTTTCCAATAAATACTATGTAATGCAAATATATAAATATTTCACCCATGTTGGCCACTTAGAACACCTGCCCAAGGAGATGGGTGATTTTTGGAGAATATTCAGCCCAAACATTCAAGAAAAAGTTTTCCTGTGCTATGACCCACCGCATTTCATTTCACCATTCGCCTATGACTTTCACCATCACCATTTGGTACCTTTTTCCCATCCAATAATGTATTCAAAAATTTAGTGGACTCATTTCAAGTAGGAAGGATCACTTCCTAAAGGGAAGAGTGGGTGAAGGATGTAAATTTTCACCCACACTTTGGTGACTTATAGGGTTTTTCCATTTTATGGAAGAAAAGGAACATAGAAATATTAGGAAATATAACTTATAAAATGAATAAATGATAGATATGAAGAGGAATGAGGAGATACATAAATAAATGAAAGGAGGGTGTGGAGAAGGATGCAAGACACAAAAATATGTTGGAAAGCTATAATACGGTGAAAAGCAGAGCGAAGTAAGGAAGATGAGGACTGACTGATGAGATTTGAAGGGGGTAACAAGGAAAATAATTATAGAAGGTCAAGTCCAAGGTTTTCATCACAAAGATAACTACTACAAAAAGGGCAACAGGAAGACAAGCAGTAGAAATAACAAACAAATACTCATGTAGCTTGTTCTAGGATACACACAAGAGGTAAAGGAAAGAGGAATCAATGGGAGTGATGAAATTTTTGTTACCATTCAAGGGAGTTATAGGTAACAAAGGATAAAAGAAGGCAAAGGGGAGGGAAGTGTGGGGAGACAAGGAGACATAGGAAAAATAAACCTAAAACATATCAAGTGGAACTTATGGAGATTGACCCTTTACCATGAGATATGCTTATGTATTGAATTTCCCTAAACATAACCCATTGAAGACATGGGATATTCCAATATTAGATATATTTCTAATATTCCTCATATCTCTTATCCTAGACCTTCATTTTCACACAATCTAGCAATGATCCTCTCTTATTGACCGTTATCAACAAATAAGCCATTCAACTTCTACCACCATTTTTGGTTTATACTTCATGGTTCCAAATTAGATATTAACACTATGCTACTGCTAGTGTAAGTCAAATCATCAACACACAAGTAAGCAATAAGTATATCATTTGTACCTTTATATTTGACATAGAGTGTATGTTCACTTTCAATCCTATTAAAGTCATTTTTTAAGATGTCCATCTATTATGGTACAACAAAATCTTGGTGCTTTCTTAAGCTCATAAAGAGTCTTTTTCAACCTATAAACCTTTTTTTATTCTCCTACAACTTCATAACTTGGTAGTTATTCAACAAATACTACTTCATCCAACACACCATTAAAAAACATTAATTTCACATGAAGTTGATATACTATCCACTTAAATTATACTATCAATGCCAAAATAGATCTTATGATATCTATCCTTGCAATAGGATAATAGGATCCATCTGGATTACATTTTATTTTATATATCCACTTTAGCCCAAGCACATCCTTTTGTTGTTATAGGATGTACTAACTCCATATTTTATTCCTTTATATGGTTGCCAACTCCTCATCCATATATTTACACTAAATTTCATACTTCATTGCATCTTCAAAATATCTAGGTTCTACCTAAGTACAAGATAATAAAGCAAAATTATAATTAGGCTAATAGTTCCATCATATATTTCTTTAAGAGTTTTACCTTCCCTGGAGGAGGGCTAGATGCAAAAAATGTTGAGCTTAATGGTGTAGGAGTAGAATTTGAGCTACTACCAAGGCTAGTAGAATAAGATATGAGATAATAAAGCAAAATTTATAATTGTTCTAATATTTCCATCATATATTTCTTTAAGAGTTTTACCTTCCTTTGAGGAGTACTAAACGAAGCAAATGTTGAGCTTAATGGAGTAGGAGTATAATTTGAGCTACTTCCAAGACTAGTAGAAGATGAAGCATCTGTTCCATATCCATAATTACTGGTTTTTATTGTTGCACACTTCCTTTCCATTGCCATGCATCATTTTTAGAAAAAATTACATGATGACTAACTATTAGCCTTTTTGTCAATGGATTATACAACCTATAACCCTTTGCATCCTTATTGTAGCCAATAAAAATAAATTTTCACTTTTATCATCAAGTTTTTGTCTTTTTTCTTTGGCATTATGAGCATAAGAAATGCAACCAAACACCTTAATATGGGATACACTAGGCTTTCTTCCACTCCATACCTCATAAGGAGTCATATTTCTTATAATTTTTGTTGGATATCTATCAAGCAAGTAAATAGATGTGGCTATTGCTTCATCCATACTTGCAAAAATCTTAAAATTCTTTAGATGTAAATTCTCACCCTCTATCTATATGTAGAGTCTTCAAAAAACAACCAATTTGACTTTATACATTAGCTTTAGATTGTCTAAAGGTAGAAAAGGCTTATAATTTTTCCTTGATGAAATATACCCAAGTTTTTCTACTATTGTCATTAGCAAAAATGATAAAATACTTGCTTTTATTGAGTGACAAGATCTACATTGGACCATAGATATCAACATGTACTAATTCAAGTGGTTTCTTTGCACTCCATGCCTCTCCTAATAGAAATGAATCTTGATGTTTCTTACCAAACATACAATCTTCACAAAATTTATCATCTTGTTCAATGAATGGTAATCCTATCACCATCTAATTTTGACATAATAGTTTTAGCCCTTCAAAATACAAATTTCCATACCCACGTGTCATAATAAAGAGTCATAATTTAAGACAAATTTCAGATCTTGAGCTTCTCCATATGCAAATATAAGAGGGAAAATTTTATTTTATAACATATTAACTTATGCTAAAATATGATTGCTACCATTTTTATCATAGAGTACACATTCATTACTTTTAGAGATAGTAGAATATCCCTTTTCAATAAGCTACCCTATACACAACAAATTGTGTGTCGATTCAAGCACATATAAAACATCATGAACAAACATTATCTCACCTTATTTTTATTAAACTACAATTGTGCCTTTGCATTTAACCTAAACCTCCTTATCATATCCAAGTCAAACTTGAGATTTGATAGACTCATCCATATTTACAAAGATATTTTTATTCGTTTCCATATGATTTTTGCAACTACTATCTAGAAGATATACTTCATCGAAGATTTATTTTATAATATGACAAGCAAAAAATAAACTATTTTGTTCTTCTCTTTATTCAAAAGAATTAGAATGTTGCCTTTGTTTATTCCACAAATTATGTTCATGATGACCAATTTTTTACAATAATAACATTGAACTTGATAATTACCATAGTTTTGATTACCTCTTTCATAGTGGCTATTACTTCCTCTATTGTTGTTGTAGTTATCTCTTCCTCTATTGTTGTTGTTGTTGTTACCTCTTCCTCTATTATTTTTGTCATTGTAGTTGTAGTTGTCTCTTCCTTTGTTGTTGTTGTTGTTGGTGGTGTGTATTCCTTATCCACTACTACTTCCTTTGATTGCATATCCTCTTCCTCTAACATTTTTTGTTCCTTCATAAGATGATGATTTTTTCTTATCCATTAAAATAAGTTTTGTTTGAACAACATGTTCAATAGATTTTTCAATGGATCTATTCATTCTCTACTCATGAGTTTGAAGATATCTCGTAAAATAATTAACTAAAAACAATATTAGACACTTTGATTCTTCAATAACAATCATAATGGGATAAAAATATGGAGGGAGGATTCTCAAAAAAATTCTACCATTTTTTTATCTCACAAATTCTCCCCACAAGTTCTCATTTGATTCTCTTAGCCCATCACTTGATTAAAAAAATTCAACATAGATTTAGAGTCTTTCTTAAATAATTTTTTTAAAACTCTTCTTAGTTTATGAACTTTGATGATTTTACCTTTTTTGTTCCTTGATATGCATTCTACAATAGATCCCATGCATCTTTTAATTTTTTGTTGCAAAAATTCTTGGAAAGACGGACTCATGTAATGCTTGTTGAATAAGCAAAAGATATTTTGAGTCCTTGTTTCTATTCTCCTTTAACTAATATCGTTGCACTTCAGACCATGTGGTAAGTGCTTGTGCTTTTACAAATTTTATGTAACCAATATCAACCAAATCCCATAAATCTTGAGAAAATAAATCTATCTTCATATTAGTGCTCCAAAATTCATAGTTATCCCCTTGAACAACGGAATTTGTGGTTCATCTATCTTCATCTTAATGCTCCAAAAGTCATAGTTCCCTCATTGAACAAAGGAATTTGTGGTTGAGATATATTTAGACTACTGTTGGTGGTGGTACCAATGTTTAATTACTGTCTCTGCTCTTTCTTTTGCTTCTATTGTGCTCTCTCTGTTGCAACCTTTTCTTCTTCTTCTCACAAAAAAACCTTTGTTATAGCTTTTTTTGTCTTCTCACAAAAAAACCTCACTCCTATACCACTCTGTTGGATTTGAATTTGCAAAAGTAAAACACAACTATACAAAACATACTTCAACAAAAATGTTTTTATATATCTATGCACTTGCACTTTAGCACAAAAAAATCCTCCACATTTCCTTATAACTCAAATGAAAACTTACTTTACATATATAAATGTTAACCTAGAAGTACCTTGCATAATATTCCATCCAAAATAGAAGAAGAACAAAAACTTTACATATCTTAAAACACAAAGAACTATGCTTTGCTTATTTTGCATGCATGTGATAAATATCACTGTTTTCCTTGAATTGTTGTAACAGTGCAATCATCCTAAATATTAACAGTAAATTTAGCCCCAAAATAAATAGTAAATACATTGCACTAAAAATCTAAGTACTGCAAAATCTGTGACATTCCTATAAAATTCACTGGACACTTAAGATTTCCTTGTCCATTACACATTTTTTTTAATGGTTAAAATTTTTGATTAAGCATGGGTTTTGGCAAGGACCCAAAACTTGATTGCAAAAATTATGGTAGGCTAGAGAATCCAAGAAACCAAAGTAGAATAGAAACTAATGCAATCCTTAAAAACTTGAGTACCAATAAGTTTATCCATAAGAAGTAGCCAAAAAATCATAGGAAAGATAAAGGATGCCCTTGGGAAGAAAAAGAATACAACATAGAAAAGACACATCAGGTGGAAGAAAAAAGCCCACAATAAAACTAGGTAGGGTAGGATACCCTTAAGATCCTTAATTAGGTTCCACTTCGGCGTCCTGGAGCTCTTCATTTGATGTATCCATGAAAACATCCTTGTCCTCATCTTTTTCTTCAATTGGGGAAACTGCAATGTTGACATCTTCAACAAGTTCTTTAATACCATCCTTAGAGAAAGACTTCCTAAAGAAGAACAAATTAGTGTATTGTGCAGATCCACCATTTGAGACATATAATTAGAGATATAATTTATTATAAACTATTGCATGCACTGGTCAGGGGTGTCCTTTTCATCATCCTTCGAGTCAATGATGAGGGATACCCTTTGTTGAGCTAACGTTTGTATATGAATAGAGGAGTGAACACTTATCGATTCTGGATTAGGGTGTTTGATTTTGGATATTTTCCTTAGCATGCGTACCATTTCAATAACCTCTATATTTTTGGTAGGAAGCCTAGGATTACTAGAGGATTGAGTGGCCTGGGAAGAACTAGGCTATATATGGCTAGCTTTGGCTTTAGGAGTAGGAGGTTGGATGACACCTTAGGGGCAATGGATGAGCCAATGGCTATATAAAACCTTAAATAAACCTTGGTGAGTAGGAAATTCAGAGCAATTTTTCTTATGGCTATGTTCAATGGTGTAACTAATGGAGTTAAATAGAAATTGAAGAATATTCACCGCACTTCATCATGAAAGTGGTTGAAAAACACAAAATTGAAGCTACAAAGGACCTTGTCAAGGTCATCCATTGTGATTAAATCCATAATGGGATTCATGATGCTATTCTATAGGGAGGGGAGCTCCTCATGACAAATTTCCATTCGATATTTCTTGCATAACTCTTTGTATTTAATATCCTTAAGTTTGGCATATAAATTATGTTTATCCCTATGTATAGATCTGCCCTTGGCCTATTTCCCTGTGAGTTCAGCCAGAGTTTTAATATCAACATTGAAAATACTGCATTGGATTGTCACTCTACCATTATTCCAAGAGTTCAAGAATGCAAAAGTGATTTTAGAATCCTTCCCATTGAATTTCTAAAATAATTGGAGGAAACCCCTGGCAGAAAGGATGGCTTCTACAATAGAGTCATGAAAATGTAGGATGGCTCAATGAAATCCATGGCTTCAGTAAAGCAAAAATGGTGGTAATGCAATTGAGAAGGAAAAATATGGAAATGATATGAAATAGGGCATGAATAAAAATAAATAACTATAGGTTCAAGAATGGAAATAAACCAACCATCATCTCAACAAGGGTGCCAAGTGAATTGGGGATGAGAAAAATTGCACGTATCGAGGAGGCCGTGACAGAGAACATGTGAAAATTTATGAAAATGAAGCATGTGGGAATCCCTATAAACTACCCATATGATAGAAAGGGAAAATTGAGGAATGAAAATGAAGAAAAAAATACAAAAGGAGATGCCAACATGGATGGAGGAAAGACAAAGTTGGAAGGGGTCAATGAAAAAGGAGGAAGGCTTAACCGTGACAAGGCAAATGGACATGATGGAAATGGAAAAAGGAGAGAACGAATGATAGGAAGGTGGAGGCCAACAAGGTATAGATAGAAGATGAAGTGACTGGACAAATGAATCCCACAAAAAGAAAAAAAACTAGAAGGCAAAAAATAGGGGATTAAGTTTGAAACACCCAAAAAACTTTATTAAACCATGAACCAAGGTTGCATGGGAATCAAAAAATGATGAAGCAAACTTAGTGACCATTTGTTCTATTTGAAAAAGAGCTAACTTACTCCATGTTAGTGTTGGTTTCACTTGAATATGGTTTATCTTGATCCACGATAGCATTCAGATCTTGAGGAAGACTAATGGTCCAAATTAGCAAGCTTGTTGAATAGGTGCCAAAATTAGCAAGTTTTTCAAATGCCTTATTACTGTCTCTGAAAGCATGTTGAAAATTTATTTCTTGAAAAGTTTGACTGAAATTCCTCACTTCGTCAATGCAATTCATTATCCTCCAAGAAGGCTTTTTGGAAATCTTTAAGTAATTGATGGTAGTCAAGGAATCACCTTCGACCATGAGTCTATCAAAATATTCTTTAGCCAAAACAACTCCATGCCACAAAATCCTATCTTCAAAAAATTGATTTGATTGATTTCCCAAGAATTCAGCAAATGCAAGGATAACCCTACCACTGCTATCTCTAAGGATACCCATGGATCTAGCTAAGCCAGGGTTGCCTTTGGTAGCATCACCAAAATTTAGTTTGAGCAACCCTAAGGGAGGGGGAACCCATTTAGAAAAGGTTTTGATGTTTGAAGGTGGAGTCGAGTGATTTTCCACAATGGGAAAATTGAGAGCAAGACCCAAAAAAACCTCAAAGTAGGAAGCATGGTGGTACGGAAGCAGGCATAGGGAAGAATTATATGTATCAAATAATAGAATTTTATTCAAAACACATTATGGTCTTAGCAAGATATTGGAAAAAATTTTACGACTTTTTTCCAATGAGACCATAATAATTGATGAAGAAAAAATTGCCACAATGTATTGAGATGAATATTGTGGAAAGGATTCAACCATTTGGTGAAGAGGTCAAATATAGAATAAGGTTCAACTTGGAGGATGGGGAAGAAGTCAAAAAGTATATTGAGGATGGAATAAGAAAAGGGTAGGTAAGGAAAAGGTGATGTGGGGATTCCCAGTACGAAAAGCAGATAAAGCACCTATTGGGAATGGGTAGCCCATGTTTAAGAAGGTTATCAATGGTAAGAATATTTTCCTGAATGGATACCCAAGTAAAAGGTAAATTTTGGGAATCAAGTGTTTCATCCAAATAATATTGAACGGGAAAAGTGGCTCTACATAGATAAAAATAAGATGATAAGACGACTTGACAAAGAAATCTCTACTATAAGTGAATTTCCAAAATATTTGATCATGAGGACTCCCTGAAGGAATGACTTAAGTGTTAAGAAGAAATTACAAATCTCTATATTCCTCGAGATGAGTAGTACTACTGATGGTTTTCCAACTTTTCCTATTTTGCTAAGAACTTATGAAGTTAGAAATTTTTTGTCCAAAATAGATGTTAGTGTAACCTTTAAGGATGACAAGGTGAGGATTATTGATTAAAGGTTCTCCTGATAACCACTTATCATTCCAAAAGTCAATTTGTTGCCCATCACCCAATCTCCACCTAAGACCTCTTTTCATAAGGGATCTGGCTTGCAATATAGATTTCCAAAAGGAATATCCTCTAGAAGGAAGTATAAAATTGAAAAAATATGTATCATGTAGATATTTACAATGGATAATAAGGTTCCAATTAGACTATGCTTTTGTAATTAATCACCATACCTTCTTAGCAAGAAGAGCTAAATTTAGGGGATGGAGTCTCCTAAGACCAAGCGGTCCTAAATGTTTGGGCTAACAAAATTTATTCTAGGCAATGAGGTGGAAGTGATGTTTATTCTCGGTCCTAGACCATAAGAAGTTTTTCTTAATTTTTTCAATCTTGTGATAAATTTATGCAGGGATTTTTAAGATAGACATGAAATAGATTGGAATGCTTTGAAGAGAAGCTTGAGTAAGGGTGACCTTGCCAGCTTGAGAAATAATATTTCCTTTCCATCCAGCTAGTTTATTTTGTAGCCTCTCAATTACATTATTCCACATTGAAGCATTAGGTTTACCTGTGAAGAAAGGGAGTCCCAAATAGGTAGCAGGAAAGGATGGCATCGGGCATTCAAGAATATTGGATATTTTTATTTACATTTCAATAGGAGTATTAAGAAAGTATATTTTGCTTTTGTGAAAGTTTATTTTTTGCCCAGTTCAATCTTCGCATAGAAGCAAGATGTGCTTGATAACCTTGGCCTCAAAAATAGACATAGCCGTAGAAATAATTGTGCCATCCACAAATTGTTGATGAGAGATTGGTCTAGTTTTTGAAGTAGCTTTAATGTCCAAAATGAGTTTGAGACTACAGGAAGCCCTGATGGTTCTACCTAAAGCTTTAGAAGTTGTTAAGAAGAGCAATGGAGATATGGGGTATCCATGATGAATGCCTCTATTTCTTGGAAAGTAACCTGTAGTAGAGCCATTTACAATCACTAAAAACCATGGAGTAGAGATACACCACTTGATTAGCTCAACCCATTTAGGATGGAATCCAAATTTCAAAAGGATGGCAACAAGGTAATCCCAATTAAGTCTTTCATAGGCCTTGTTCATGTCCAGATTTAACACAAAGGTAGGTTTTTTACAAAGATGAGCTGAATGAAGAGCTTCATGAATTGTAATGACTCCATTAAGGATGGACCTACCTTGGACATAAATTCCTTCGCTAGAATAAATAATGGAAGGGAGGATATCATTCATTTTTATAACAATGGCCTTAGTGAGAATTTTATAAACCATGTTACACAAACTTATAGACCTAAAGTCAATCATGGATTTGGCAGTGGGGATTTTTTGAATGAGGGCAATGAAAGTCGAATTGAAGCCACAAGGAATATATTTTGAAGACTATAAATATCTGAAAAAGGAGCAGACCTTAGGACCAACTACATCCTAGAAAGTTTGACAAAATCAAGGTGAAAAATAATCAGGGCCATGGGCTTATTAGCATGCATGGAGAATAAGGCCTAATAAATTTCCTCATCAGAAGCCAAGAGTTTGAAGATTACACTTTCAGAAACTAGATGAGGGATATGATAAAGAATAGATTTTAGGGGATTATTTGATGGCGGCCTACTCTCACTAAGGAGATTTAGTGAAATAAGAAATTGCTTCCTCTCTAATTTCTAGAATGTTATAAATGGTGGATCCAGAAGATTTGGCTAGCTCCTTGATTCTATTGTGACTTATGTTTCTGATAGTGGAAGCATGAAAGAACTTAGTATTCAAATATCCTTCTTTAAGCCACAAAGCCCTAGATTTTTTCTTCCAAAAAGTTTCTTCGCGAGCCAAGATATTATGGTATTTTGCTAGAATACTCCTTTCCTCCGACCGTAATTGCTCATCACATTGTCCTACCTGAATTTTATTCTCAATGGAAAGAAGTCTATCCTCAATAGTTTGTTTTATTTCAAATATATTTCCAAAAACTTATTCTTTCTAGATTTTAATATTTTATTTAACATGTTTTAATTTCTGGGTAAGATAGAATAAAAGGCATCCTTGGATGTCTTGCTACCACCATTGAGAAATTCTATGCCTAAGGCCAGAATGCTGGATCCACATCGCCTCAAATCTGAAGGGCCTTCTAAAAGGACTATATTTTAGGATATCCAAAAGGAGGGGACTATGATCATATCCAACCTTAGGAAGAGATTGGAGGCTAGAATCCCTAAAAACTTGAACCGCTTCATGGGATAGGAAAAATTTGTCCATTTTTACTTGTATAAGCTTATTGCTTGATCTTTTGTTGCTCCAAGTGAATTAATATTTTTTAAGGTTGACATCCATAAGGTTATTAGCATTAACAAACTCATGAAAATCTTTCATTCTTCTTTTAGGAAAGCTAGTACCTCCAGATTTTTCTAAAGGACAAAGAGGGGAATTGAAATCTCCTGCAACAATCCAGGGGACGTTGTTAGAATTTTCTTTGAGACTAACAAAGGTATCCCAAAATTGAGCTCTTTTAGATATGGATTTTGGTGCATAGATATTAGAAAGAATCCATGAGGAGTTGTTATCTCTATATTGAAACATTTCACTCAAAATTCTTTCACTGGATTGAATCAATTTTCCCTCTAGCTTTATTGAGTCGCATAAATAGATGAGACCACCTAATGAACCTCTTGCTTGACTAAAGATAACTTATCTTTTATTCTAGATATTTTAGCAGCAAAGGTAGGGCTATGATGATCAAGTTTGGTTTCTTGCATGTTGAAAATTTTCAGTCTTAGTTCTCTTATTAATGGGATAACAACCCTTTGTTTAGTTAGACCATTTAGACCTCTCACATTCCATGAGAGGATATTCATTTGGAAACATTGGATGATTTCTTGCCTCCATTTCTCGTGGTTTGGGGACGTTTGGTTCTTTTCACTTCATCTCAGGATTGATAAATGACAAGGAGGAAAAGATTTTTCTAGATGTCATTGGCAATGTCATATTCAACCTTATTTTTCCACTGATCACTTACAGAAGGTCTTCCCCTCTTATTGTCACTCCCATAGGCAATGGGACACCTTATGGAGTTGTGGGTTTTCTTGGGACTAAATTTGGAGGGAACTATTTGCTCAATTATAGGACTAGAGGACATCATGAGATTTGAAATTTTTAAAGGACCAAAGTTCTCAAGAGGAGGATGATAAGGCTCAGACCTTGCAAGAGAGTCAAGGTTTTGCAGAATATGAAGCTTCAAACTTTGGATAACTTGTTCATTTTCATGCTGAAGCAGGTTTGAGTCTGAGAGAATTGAATATTTATTGGGAATTTTAGAAATATGACATACCTCCTCTTTGCTTTTTGGAGATGTAGGTGTAGAAAAAGTAGTTTGTTTTTTCGTTCTTGATGTCTGTATAGGAGCTTATGGATCTTTCTTTTCCTTATAATTGTGAATCATGATTCCTTTGTTGGCTTGATGCTGCCCCTGTTTAGGTTGTTTGAAACTCTTCTTAGGGCCTATTCTCTTCCAAACTTGAGAGTTTTGGTTTGGAACTACTTCCCCTACTTTTTTCCATATTTGAGTATTGTGTTGGGGTTATTCAGACTCTGTGATAGTTTCGTCCATTGATTTGACCTCAAGAGATGGATATTGGCTCCGAAGATGCCCTTGGGTTCAAAATTCCACACATAAGGCCAGCTTGTTTTCATACTCAATGGCCTACTTGCAGTAATAAGAACTGTATTCTAACTCAACAAACGGTGGAAGCTCTGAATCAAGGTTCACATTGATACAAATTCTAGCAACGACCATCCTGGTCCTCTCTAGAGTTGCGTGATCAATGGCAACTATAGTGCCAATAGTCTCGTTGATAGCGGTGAGGATATCCTATTGCTAAAACTGCAAGGAAGATTAGGTAACCTAACCCAGATAGGAACAAAATTGATACTTTGAGTTTTAGGGTCAAATTCATCATCCCATTTGTGAAGATACTACGATGGCCCAAAAACCATGGCCCTCCCGTAAGGATTCTGTTGGCATCATCACGATTACTAAGGCGAATACCAAAAAAACCTAGGGAGAGACCAAACATTTCCATTTTTCCAATTGTCTTCCACTTAGAGTGCGACCACCTCCAAATGATTTTGAGGTTAGGACGACCTCCAATTAGTTTGCAAACCAAGGAATAGGATTCTAGGGACAAATTATTTTTGATCAGACTATCTGATATTTTGACTTTTGATCCGAGTTTCGAACTGGAATGATGGATCAACAGAGCTTTGCACTCCTCCACTTAAAACTTTGGCAAAGAACACCATACCATCTAAAGGAGGGGGCCATCAGGGTCTCCTTTGTGGGGGGTTCATCACCCCAAAACCCGACATGTTTGACAAAAACAACAACACAAATATCACCATCCTCAGAGTCCCCAACAAGCTGACCTCTTTCGAGGTTGGCCTAGGTCCTAGGTTTTTGAATTTGGATCTTCTCGCCTTTAAAAGTTTGAATATTTTGATTCACACCTACATAATAAATACAGCCAACCGTCATGTTCGCTCTCTACTTAGCATTGCACAAATCTCCTTGTCCATTACACATTAAGCATTAACTTCTTCAACAATTTCGTCGGGGCAAAATTAATCAATTCTATTGAGTATCAGCATCTGGACTTCTCCTAATTAATATTAAATGCAAAACATCAATGGGCCCCGAAGAATGATTGGTCTTTACAATGCGGAACACTTTGTGAACTTCCTCCTTCATTCACATATACGCAACATAATATATACAATTCGCTAAGAATTGTGAGCGGGGAATATGCAGATGCGTAGAAAGTGGTAGGACCGTAATGGAAGCAGCATGGGATAGACATGTATGATTCGTTATCCAATTCATGTACAACGCGTCTCATCTTATCGGGAATATTATTTTGGGTGGATCAAATCCTTAGTTATCAAGTTCTACCTCGTAACACTCTTGAAATTCCAAATAATTAAATATGTTTAAAAATTAGAAATAAAATTGATCATAAAATTTGATTATTATAAATGTATATATATTTTTTAAAATAATTTTATTTTTTATTTTTATATAAAATTTAAAAATACAAAATACAAAATTTTTAATTATTTTTTTTGAAATATATACTTTAAAATATTTTAAAAATATAAACATTTTTATAATTTTATTTAAACATAGTAATATTTTAAGAGAATATTTTCAAATGTTTTTTAATAATTTTTAAAAAGAGAAATTATAAGTTTCCTAAATTCAACACATAATTGTAAAAATACAAAATACAAAATTTTTACTTATTTTTTTTAAATATATACTTTAAAATATTTTAAAAATATAAACATTTTTATAATTTTATTTAAACATAGTAATATTTTAAGAGAAGATTTTCAAATGTTTTTTAATAATTTTTTAAAAGAGAAATTATAAGTTTCCTAAATTCAACACATAATTGTTGTCAACTAAAGATTAAAAATAATTACATTTAAACATAGATTTGATGAACTTTTTATAACACTTTCACATTAATATATATTTTATATTTTATTCGTAAAATATTTTACCATATTTTTTAACTATTCTAAAATGGTCACTACCTTTATTTTACCTTACAATTTAATAACACAATTTATAAACTTTATCAAAATTTATAAAAATTTCCTCTAGGGCGTAGCGTGATGACTTATCCAGCGCAACACGAGCATGACTTATCCAGCGCAACGAGAGCATTGCTCTTTTTCTAGATTTAAATATTTTTCCTGGGTCTTCCATCATACTTGTAGTCGGAAATGGTTCAGTTTACTGAGTATACTTGTGCTTCGGTTATTGTAGCTTAAATTCTCTTTGTGGCTCTTGCAATCTCGCAGGAGGGAAGAATCCTGTTGCAAATTAAAGAGAAGGATGTTTCACCTTAGGTTACTTGAACACCAATAATAGCACTTAACAAGTTAGTTCATGTAATAATTTATTTAAAAACTATAACTTAAGGAATCGGTCACTCCTTCCTTCTAAATCGGTGCAGTGCATATTCACAGTAAATCGAATTCAACGAATTTCGAATTTTATCCCAAAAAAAACGAAGAATTTGATAACTAAGGTCCAACCATATTTTCCATAATGGTTTATGTTTTTGCATTGGTAGAGATTGTCATAAAACTGTCATTGCGGATTACTGTTATCAAAGAAAACTCAATAAATAACGGATCAGATCTGATTTTTCAGTCGTTGCTTGAAATATGGCCCTCTCATTACCCACGACCAATGGAGTTGTTTTCAGTTGTGTCTTCTATAATATTTGTTGAAGATTTTGATTCTGGTGGTCCAGTTGTGTGGGAGCTTCACTTTGAATCGAAGGATAAATACTTTTGGGAGGAGATTATTTGATTCAAATGTCTCTCACATTATGACTCCTTGTTTGGATCTCTCATGCACTGTAGTTGGTAAATTTGTATGTTTTGTGGGACACAGAGGTAAATTTGTATGTTTTGTGGGACACAGAATCAATGCTGGTGAGGAGATACACATATAAAACAATCATGAAGAAGTAGGTGTTTGTTCAAGTTGTCCTCTTCGAAAGATTAGAGGGAAATGCTGTACTTTGACATCTGCTGGGGCTTTCCATACGTAGGCCCGACGTTCAGCTCTAAATACCATGAGTTTATTTGAAAGAATATCTATTTCTAGTAGCATTTTTAGATTGAAATTATTTTCACATTAATATTTATTTATTTAACATGACATATCAATTATTCATTTTCAAAAATATTATTGTAAGGTATGTATTACATCCTTGAAGAATTTTAAATTAAAGACACTTGTTATAAACTTATGTAATAATAGGAAAACTTATCCTATATGAGTTTATCATTAAACATAGTGGACACAAAAATATGTGAAGGAATAGCTTAATAAACATTTAATTAAAATGCATCATAGTTTATGCGATATAATATTATTAGTGGATTTTAGTGTAATACATCTAAGAATATGAACTTCGTGAATGATAAATATGATTCTATTACTCTGAATATCTTTATATATTCATTCGGTTCATTTTATAAAAGGTTTTCTTTTATTTATACTACTTTTATTGAATCCTATTTAAGGTTATGTATTCGTAGACACTGACATATGCAATATGTAGGTTTTGTGGTAAAATCCCTTAAAATTTACTTGATGTTAGTGATCTGATTTTTTAATTTTAATATTTAGCTTATATGATATTTTATTTGTTGTTTCAAATTTTATTTTATCTTTCAAGAGTGTAATTGTTTTACTTCTTGTTCGATAACCTTTTAAATATTTAGTATTTCTTATTGATAACACCTAAATTGTTATTTGTCACTTTTGTTTATTTTTTCTCCTAGAAACAAAATTTTAGATGTTAGTCTTGAGTCTTAGATAGTAGTTTTACTATTTTTTATTATAGTGTAATTGTTTTACTTATTATCCCGTAACCTTTCAAATATTTTATATCAATAACATTTAAATATAATTTTACTCATCATACTATAATTTCACCACATAGAAATATTTCCATCCTAATAAGATTTTTAGACATGGCAAATTGGTGTTAATTATATTTTATTTTTAGAGCAATATTAGGTTGTTGAATTAATCTCTATATTAGAAGTTTACATTATGACTACTACATTTTAATACCTATTTGTTATTGTAAAATTTAGCATCATATCATTAAATTATTAGTTGGCATGTTCTTTATTTTAATTTAAGGACATGTTTAGATGAGGAACTACTCTAATAAGGATTCAAAACCCAAATTGCCATGTTTATTAAATTTGTAAGCTTATATAGGCATAGTAATGCCAACTTACAATATTTGCAATATCTTCCAATTAGGAAGATCATATTGCATCATGAAATAATAACATAATGAAAGCTAACTTAAGCTTATAACCTAAAACTAACTTGAGCTAAAATGTATGCTCACTATTTACATAAAATAATAATTATTATTAAACAATCCTTATTATTCCTCCCCATTTAACAAACTTTGAACCCCAATGCTTTTACAAGAAAGTGGGAGACAACAAATGCCCAATTGGGATATAGTAGAAATAAACAAGAAGATCGAGTGTTAGGTACCACCAAGCTTCCATTCCATTACAAATCCATAAAATTTTACAAAATTCCAAATGGGAGGAGCAAAAGACAATCTAACTTCTCAAATATTCAATGGATTGTATTACAAAAGCCACAATTGAAAGTGGACTCAAGTATTCAAAAGCATATAAAGATTTTATTATGCACTTAGTAAAAAGATTGGAATAAATTAATTTATTATATAAATAATTAATTAATATAAAAGTGCATAATAAGCTAATTAATGAGTTTGTTAATTAATTAATTTAAGAATACAATTTTAATTGATAAATTAAAAATAATTTTAATGAAATTTTTATTTTAAATATTTTGAACATGCATAATTAAAATTGACTACACACTTTGAGGTGTGCATCGTTTGCATGGTGTTGGCCATGTGCATCGTGGATGGTGTGTTGACCATTTACATGGTAGTTCACACGTATGTGGGTGAGAATGCATATCAGCTGCACATGTGGCCACATGAGGGAATACACTCTATTCAACCCATTAGCCATGTGTAAGTTGTGCATGAGCATGCTCCAATTACATTTGTAGCCTTGTACACAAGGCAATATACAAGTGCATCGGTGACTGCACATGTGCGTATGGTAGCATGTAAGCTTGTGGGTGAGCATGCATACATGTTGATAGGGATTAATATTTAATTCTTAATATCATCCCTATTCACACAGATCACATTGTACAATATTTAATGTACATGTGAGCATTACATGTTGTACAATGTGATCCGTATGAATAAGGATGATATTTAGAATTAAATATTAATCCCTATCACATGTTGTGCTATGTAGCACATGGATAATATAAGCCATATGAGGGTATGCACCAACTACATGTATGGGTGAATACATATGCACAATGTGTTTCTTGCACATGCATAGGGAAAAAGGGTGAAATTTCCCACTTGTTGTTGTCATCATTTTTTTATGTAAGTTTTCAAGGTAAAATGAGATAATAAGGACATATAGGAGTGCGAGTGTACAAATTTGTGAGGTGATGCAACTCATCCTAGGTTTAGGGCACTCATGATAGAGAAGAAGACACTAAAACATATGATGTGCAACATGGTGTGCAACTCTAGGTGTGGCACAATTTGAAATATGAGAGGGTTGTATCAAGGAGGGACTAGGGACTTCAGGTTTGAATCATATTTTCCAAGATCTATACTATGCAATCACCAATGATCTAATTGAGGGAAATTCTCCATACATTATCACTCTAGTGTAGGTGAAATCTAACCTTATGTCACCATAGACACAACATCAATGGTGGCCAGGAGGTGACCACGAGTTAGCAATTTATTTAGCTATGGTAGATGGAAAAAACATAGAGGAAAATGTTGTAGCTACACGAGATGTGTGTCATTTCATACATTATTGTTACGCATAGCTAGGGTGACCACAATAGTAGCCATAGAGGTAGGAGGTCACATGGATTCTATATTTGGTTTCTTATACTCATCTTCATCTATATATGAAATGGCTAGGCCTTAATATAGGTATTTAAAGCTTTTAGATTTAATTTCTTTTAAATTTTGTATTACCTCAACATCAACACAAGGGTCTTCTTCAAAGATACCTTCAATTTTTTAGTGTTCATAAAAATGATAGATTCTTTTGATTCAAGAGTAGCATGTTCTAGTGGAAATATGATGGACATTTCCTCATCCATAGACCTTGGTTCGATTCTAGGTGTTGCTTCTAAATTTTATTTGACAATTTCTTCCACAGGTATAATTTCTCCTTCAACAGATGCCTACTCTTTTTCTTTCATTTGTTTGGCTAGCATGGTAGCTCAAATATGTTAGGTTTTAACAAGTGGTTTGGCTTGTTGAGAGATATCTTTGAGAGATATCCTAAATAGACAAAATTTATCTTAGAAAAAAATAGATGTAAATTTTTTTGCTGCTCTAAAACCAATAATAAGGATTGAAAACCGAAATTGCCATGTTTATTAAACTTATAATCTTTTATAGGTATAGTAATGCCTAACATACAATATTAGAAATATCTTCCAATTAGGAAGATTAGATTGCATCATGAAATAATAGGATAACAAAATTTAACTTAATATAATAACTAACTTAAGCTAATACACTAAAATTAATCCGAGCTAAAATGCATGCTTGCTATTTACATAAAAAAAATAAAGAAGAATGACTAAGAAATACTTATCATACTTAAAGTATTTTTTTCACTCGTTCAACATTTATCTTTCTAATTTCACTTATCTTTTATACAATCTAAAATATTATTATATGAAAAAATAAGTTTATGTTATGGATTCTAATAGAATAAGAAGAATTCATGAATATAGTAGTAGATGAATATTCCATGAAGGAAATCACCCCAATGCAAGAAGAATTGGATTGAAAAAATGGCATTGTCTATGATGTAGAGGTATAAGGATGTCGAGTAGATGTTTAACGAGTCAAAATGAAGGATAGACTATAGTCAAATAACATGACAACAAGATAGTAGGGAAAAATTTCACTAAAGCAAATTATTGAGGAGATTATGGGTAAAGAAGGAAAAATGGAGATAGAATATATTGCAGCAAAAAAATCCCTAGAAAAACTTAGGTTGTAAAATAATAAGAACAAATAAAGAAAAATGCCAATTCAAGAAGCCCATATGGTAAACTTATATTGAGACATTAATGAACAACCTCTACAAGAATAAGTCACAAAAGTACCTAATATTATATTAGAAGTGAAAAAATCATGTCTAGTTCTTCACTCCTCATGTGTGTCACTTAGTATTGAGAATTACATTTGGTGATATATACATATGTATTTTAATATATATATATATATATATATATATATATATATACACACACCGAAACGCATGGGTACATATATACATATTTATATATTGCACACTTCATAGAAGTGCTTTATTTTTAGGTTTAGTTAGAAAAAAATAGATATTTTCGACTAAAAAAAATGTAATTTTATCTAGTTTACCTTTTTAGTTGGATTAGAATTTTTTACTTGGATTGAATTTTTAGTTCAATTGGAATTTTTATAATAATTTATTAAGATCTAATTTTTATTAAAATTATAATAAATGTAAAAGAAAAGTAGTATTATATTTGAATAAGCTTTTATTATTTATTCAAATCTAATTTTATCTTCATAATTTTGGGACTCCTAGGTCTTGAAAGCACGAGATTTCGGGCGAAGGAAACACTAATTGCGATGCTTTCAAAATCAAATATGCTTAAGTCCTAAAAATGTAGAATGCATGAAATGAAAGAGACGCATTGAAATGAGATACAAGAAAATGGAGAAAACACAGCCCTTTCATTAAACTCTCTTGATCTCTGTTACAAAGACTCCTCCTCCCTTTTCAGGGGCTAGGAGCGTTAAAAGAATTTGATTACAATCAAGACTTGATGTTCCTCTTCCCACGTGCCCACACTTGAGATGGGCGGGCCAAGACGATGTCGTCGCTGATGTTGATGAGTCCTTAACCTTTGCTACTCCTCCTATGAACAAAGAAACAACAAAGTTGTCAGTAGCACCTACTGTAAATAAGAAGTGTTTGTTCTTTGAAATTGCCAAAAGATGCATGCAAAAGATTGTCGAATACAGTGAATAAAATAGATCTAAGTCACCTGCAAATTTGACAGAGGTCATAAGACATTACTAGAAGGCCATTGCCACTGAAACGGTTGGCCAATATGATTTCACTTGGAATTCGTCCCTAGGCAGGACGAATTCTGATTGCTATTTGTCCCTGGGTGGGACGAATTCAACTGTGTTAGAAAAGCCGAAGAGATGCTGCTCCAATGTCGACTCCCAAGACCTCCAAAACACCTGCAAACAGAGGGGTTATGTAATTGGGGCCATTTTGGGACGACCCAGATGGTCGGATTCTCCCAATTTGGCCTCTATCCTCAAGAATTTGATATCACCGCCTGCAAGTTAGTAGGACAACAAAGTGACAAAAGGCGTGATAAAATCTGATCAAAATGTTATGGAATTGCAGCTATGAGTTAACTAAACAGAATAACATAAGATGTAACATGAACAAACAATCTAAAATGCTTTAGAATAAAACTTTAGAAAATGCGGGGGTGCCCAAGTGGGCCTCCCACCATTGGCACTTGATTTCGGCACCAATCCACTAGGGATGGGTCCAAAACCTCTTAGGATTGGGGTGTCTACAAATTGGTGGTGTAAGGTGGTCAAATGTTGGATTTGGGTTGGATCCACGCTTCCAAAATCCACCCAATAACCTCCCTTGCAAAAGAGATTAGTGGATGTGAGAAGGTGAATCAAAAGGATGCAAGTGGGTAATCAATCGGACAACACTTCATTGCTTGAAATCGCCTCCCATATTTTTTTGGGTGAGAAAAGTCCCACATTTTATAGACCCATGGGGTCTCTTTTGAGAGGGAAGCATAAGTGCCATGTGTTGGTCATATGTTCCATGTGGCGGTCATGTCTTCCCATGAGGGAGGGGAGTCCTCCATGACTTGGGCTTTCATAACTGCCATTGTGACAATCCTCTAACGGCCCATCTGTCCACCCACACACGCGTGCGAGGCAGGAGTCATCAATCGATCGTCCTTGGCTGCCACTTGGTGCCATTCTTCTTTTTTCCCGTTAAACTTGGAATTCATCCTGACCAGAGATGGATTCAGAATCCGTCCCTGGGTGAGACGAATCCCAGTTTGAATTCGTCTCTGGGTGAGACGAATACTGAGCAAAGTGTCTGAATGTGCCAAATTGCCTCTTGACCTTACAAAATTGCTATGAAAGTGGTTAGGACCACTTTTTAACCTTTGAGGGCTGCCTTGGGGGCTGTGTTTGTCAAAGTGATCAGTGTTTGCAGCCACATAATCGGATTGGTGTTGTTTTGGTGTCTACAGATGCCCCTTTTTGGGATGCGCTGTGCATGGCGCAGTGCTGAGCAAAAATAGATAACCAAAGCACTAATGATTAGGGTTTCTTGGTAACCTAACCAACTATTGATGCCCCAAGCATGGAAAGGGCATGCATTCTTGAATCCTTGCTTCTGACGAGCTAAGGAGTTTGATTTCAAGTATTAACCTATTTTTGTGAGGTGTGACTTGAGCTTGGACATTGATCAGTCATGATTAGGCAAAGGGCACAACATTTTGTCCACAGGGGAACCTTGTGTTCATGATTCATGAATGCCGAGCGTTTGATAAATTTGATTGTTGCTTGTTTACTGCCCTAAGCAGGAGCGTGATTGTCTTTGTCAATGATTATTTGAATGCATGTCATTTTCCTTAATTGGGTGTGTGATTGTTGATTGGTGACTAAGTGTGACTACCCCCTCAAGCGACGAATCGATGAGGGAATGACCTTCGTGAGACAAGCAACGAGTCGCTTGACCCAAGATGACTTGTAAGGGTGCCCTTAGATGTTTTATCGTTAAGCATGTGCAATTTTTCCAAAATTTGGACCTATTTTTGGTGGGTGTTAACCCTTTTGGTGATGCCATAATGGGGTGAAATCATCAAAAAACCATCTTCCCGTGGAGCGGTCCGGCTATGGTAGCCTTCTTGGGGAAGTAGGAGAGTGACAATTTGAGCCCCGACATTGATTTTTTTATGCCAAGAGGTTAAGTGCAAGAGCACTTGTGTTCGGAAATGCTTATTGCTATGTTTTTGTGTTACCTTTTTGTTGTTTTTTGTGACACCATTTGGGGATTAAATTGTCAAAAATCCATCTTCCCGTGGAGCGGTCCGGCTATGGTAGCCTTCTTAGGGAGTAGGATAGTGATAATTTTTGACCCCAACGTCGGTTTTGTATGCCCAATATGTCAAGTGCAATAGCATTCTTATCGGGCATATTTATTGTTGTTTTTAGTGCATTTTTGTTCATTTTTTGATGTTTTTGAATTTTCTGGTCTGAATTCGTCCCAGGGTGGGACGAATTCCAGTAGTAGAATTCGTCCCTGGGTGGGACGAGCGCTAACCAGAGCGCTCGTCCTAGTCAAGGACAAATTCCAGCTCGAAGGCCTATTTAAGGGTCAAAACTTGAATTTGGGCTCATTTGTGTCAAATTTTTCTTATGATTTTGGAGCTCTGGGAGGAGGAGGTAAATTCTGCGAAGCGAAGCACTGCTGAAATTTTCCTTACCATCATGAGTGCACAAACTAGTTCGAGCAGCGGTGCCGAAGAGAGACCTGTAAGTGCTCCCTAAATTTTTTATTTTTATTTTTATTTTCTAAAGTTGTAAATTTTTTTTTTTTAATGATTTTTATTAATTTTTTTGTTTGTTGAATTTTTTTCTTTTGCAGGTTAGGAGCCGGTACCGTGTACCTGCTGCTTTTACTGAGGCACATTTGGCGTTGACTGATGATGACTGGGAATGGCTTGATGCCCTTGGGCTCAATCAGGTGGCTTGACTGGAGCCTGTGGTCCCGTATCAGGCCTATCTGACGGCCCTGATCAGACTTTGGGATTCGCGGACCAACACCTTCCATCTACCGATAGGGGAGATGACTGTGACTCTGGAGGATGTCTATCGGCTACTGCTTCGGATTCTGATAGATGGACTTCCTATTAGGACATCGTCGTTTGATCAGCGGACTGCTATACTTACGAGATGTTTCGGGCATGGGGAGCGGCTGGGTATAGAGAACCTAGTGGAGATAGCCGAGGTGGACTGCCAGGCTGGCGAGATTTTGGTTGGATGGTGGCAGGAGAGGGGGTGTTAGGAGTGAAGCACAAATTCTTGATGGGCTTCATTTCTAACATGCTTTTACCTGAATCGTCAGGCGCGAGGTTCTTGTGGAACCTATTGGATTTGGTGTGGCAGTTGGTAGAGTACCCGATAGAGGCACCTCTGATCTTGAGATGGGGACAAACATTGTTGGCACAGCTCTACAGGGAGCTGTATGGGGTCCGCTGTCGACAGTGAAAGGGTGTCAGTTGTAGTTATCTGTTGCAGTGTTGGGGTTGGTAGCACATATCTATTGAAAGGCCAACCGGGTTACCGTGGATGACTCGAGCGGCGATGGAGGACAACGAGATAGGTTACGCAGTTCTATGGCGGCGGTCTGTAGAGCAGGGGCAGAGTCGGCGATGGGCAGGTGTCGTAGAGCACTATACTAATGCCTTCTATCGACTCACTCTAGGGGAGGTGGTTTTGTAGCCTTATCAGGACTGTCCAGCCTGGATGGAAGCTGGAGAGTGGCTCCGACATGTACGTAGGGAGCAGTGGTTGATCGGGTGGCACGAGACCGAGCACGAGTTCTTCTTCTATGGTCGAGTTACATGATAGTTTGGGTTGTGCCAGGGGTTGCCTGGTGAGCCCGTGATCTATCGGCATCGAGGAGATGAGAGGGCTCTAGACCGACCGGTCATCACACCGTTGGGCGAGGAGTCAGATGCGGTGATTGATGTCCTAGATGTGGATGACGTCGGGACTACCACTGAGTATGACTCGTGGTGGGTACTGCGTCGATGGATAGGATAGGGGCCACTGGGAGGCACGGAGGTGGTAGTGGAGGGTGCTAAGGTAGCAGGGGATGATTGGGGAGTTCCATTGGATGACGTAGACATGGTTGAGGTGGGGGATGAGGATGTATATTTGGTAGCTCTAGATCAGTCGGACATGCAGGACATGGAGGAGCAGTGGGAGCCAGAGCAGGCTACTATTCCGGAGAGTCCTGTATGTCAGGTAGATACAGAGGAGATGGAGTCTGAGGTATGTTCTAAAAATGCATGACTGACAGAGCTGCTGCGAATACGAGATCTAGAGCTGGGGGACGTGTTTCGGGAGAGGGATCTCCTGTGGGCCCAGCTAGCAGAGTGGGATAGGGTTTTGGCACAGTGCGATGATGCAGTATCTTACTATCATCAGTGGGAGGTAGAGTGGTTTCGGCACTGGTTAGACTTGGAGAGGGAGGTCATCCACCTTGGTGGTCGGCTACCTAAGCCCTCGGGCAATGGATCTTCGTGTCGAATGAGGGATAGTGCGACTGAGCAGTCAGCATCATCTCGTCGTAGGCGATTAGATGAGGGAGGTGATAGCAGGCATGATGCGGGGGCTAGTAGTAGCTACCCTATAGGGTCCCATAGGACCCACACCATGGGAGGTAGTTCCCGTCGTAGCGATCCTACATGATCATGGTGGTCGACGCCTTAGGTTGTGTATTGTTATATGATTGCGAGGTCTAAGGACCAGTTTTGTAGCCTGTGGGGATTTTTTTAACGATATATATATATACCAATTTTATTTTGTTATGTTCATGTGATGATTTGATGTTTATGCATGATGGCTAATGACTATGGATGTATGCATGTTTATTTATTTTTGGATGCGTATGCAAATGATGAATGAAATTTTTTTATTTTTTATGTGTTATGCAAAATGTTTGGATATGGCACCATAGACTATTTAGGATTCTGTTTATTTCGTTTTTAGACGATTGCTATGGTAACTGACTTTTTATGTATACATGTGGTTTTTCTTTCTTTTTTTTTTGTATTTTTTGATGGTATTGCAAAGATGAAAAGTAGCGCAGTTGGTTTAGAAATGTAGCTAAGGTTTTCTGAGACTCGGACGGTTTTAACTCACTAGCCACGACTGTACTTTATCTCACAAGACTTTTGAACAAGGTATGAATCGGACTTGTTTTTGACCAAGCTATTTCACATCCTTGTGTGTGCAATTGAGTTCATTTATGTGGTATTTGTCAGGATATCGCCAGTTCCAGATGGGCTTTCAACCGAACCTATACTAAGGATCACCTAATTATCTCCACTAACTCCTTTGTTGTATTTAGTTAGATTAATCTGCGGTGTTATTCAGGATGCCATAAGCTAGCTCATCCACATGCAAACATTGATCTGTACACAAGTTAATGTGACAGATATATCGTCATGCGAGAGTTTTACCGCCAGGCTATCAACCAAACCGATACTGAGGCTTGCCTCATGACCTGTTAGAATGCTGAGAGTTCCAAGGATTCAAGTTCAACTCCCTTCTTTTTTTCAATTGTATTGTGATACTTGCTCGTTTGTAGTGATAAGATCACTGTTTATTTTGATTTGTTTTTCTTTTGAGCAAGGGATTGGGGATATGGAGTGATGAAAATCACTATCATTTGTGCCGTTTGATTTGTGCACTGTATGATGTCAAATATTTGAGTTTTTACATTTTGCAAATTTTTGATGTTTTGCAACTATTTAAAACTAGGGATTCTTAGGGAATTGGGTAGGGAGGATTCTTGTCCTTTTGCCAACTCTTAGAATTCTTGGGGTCATTCACACAGGGGGATGAGCAAGATACCTGTTTCACTTTTGGTGACCTGGATTACTGTGCAGGTTTCATCTTTCGTTCACACAACTCAGGAATTGTTTTATGTGTTTTAGTTTGTGTTGGGATGTTACGTAACAAGGTGTATTTCAAGTGTAACTCTACCTTCATAAAATTTATTTTACGTGGTTCATTATGTTGCTAAAGAGCAAAATGATGACTGAATCATGAAAACTCTTGATATATTAAAATACCACTGACTCTAGTGTGGTAAAAGCAATGCATGGTGTTTTTGTTGTTTTTGTAAAATGGAACAGTGTGGAACAAGATGGACTAGCAGAGCAATTACAACCTATGGTGCCTTTGACCTATACGACCACACATATGCAATGTATGGATGCAATGCTTAATGTAGCTACATATTTTTGTATTTTTGATGGATTGATTTTTATGAATATGAAGATGAGGTGCGAGAAGGGCTCTCTATTGGTGAATTTGAGTATGCCTAGAAATGAGATGCAAATTTTTTTGTTTTTGATGATTTTTGTTGTTTTTGAATTTTCTTGATGGTGACCAAGGGATGGTGGAAATCCTTGGAGCATTTTTGGGATTGACCAAGTGATTTAGGAATCCTTGGAGCCTTTTGGGATTGACCAAGCGATTTTAGGGATCCTTGGAGCATTTTTGGGGTTTGACCAAGCGATTGCGATAATCCTTGGAGAATTTTGGGTGACCAAGTGATTGCGATAATCCTTGGAGCATTTGGGGTGACCAAGTGATGGCGATAATCCTTGGAGCTTTTTGGGGTGACCAAGCGATTGCGATAATCCTTGGAGCTTTTGGGGTGACCAAGTGATTACGATAATCCTTGGAGCTTTTTGTGGTGATCAAGCAATTGTGATAATCCTTGGAGCTTTTGGGGTGACCAAGTGATTACGATAATCCTTGGAGCTTTTTGTGGTGACCAAGTGATTACGATAATCCTTGGAGCTTTTGGGTGACCAAGTGATTGTGATAATCCTTGGAGCTTTTTTTGGGGTGACCAAGCGATTATGATAATCCTTGGAGCTTTTTGGGGTGACCAAGCGATTGCCATAATCCTTGGAGATTTTGGGGTGACCAAGTGATTGCGATAATCCTTGGAGATTTTTGTGGTGACCAAGCGATTGCGATAATCCTTGGAGCTTTTTGTGGTGACCAAGCGATTGCGATAATCCTTGGAGCTTTTGGGGTGACCAAGTGGTTACGATAATCCTTGGAGATTTTTGGGTGACCAAGTGATTGCGATAATCCTTGGAGCTTTTGGGTGACCAAGTGATTGCGATAATCCTTGGAGCTTTTTGGGTGACCAAGTGATTGTGATAATCCTTGGAGCTTTTTTTGTGGTGACCAAGCAATTATGATAATCCTTGGAGCTTTTTGGGGTGACCAAGCGATTGTGATAATCCTTGGAGATTTTTGGGGTGACCAAGTGATTATGATAATCTTTGGAGCTTTTTGGGGTGACCAAGTGATTGCGCTAATCCTTGGAGCATTTTGGGGTGACCAAGTAATTGCGATAATCCTTGGAGCATTTTTGAGATTTGACCAAGCGATTGCGATAATCCTTGGAGCATTTTTGAGATTGACCAAGCGATTTCAGGAATCCTTGGAGCATTTTTTCAAATATGGCTCTCTTAGATATGAAATGGTTGTAAATGACTGATATTCAAGGGTTTTTTTTCCTTGATACCGTCAAGAGAAGCTATCCAGTACGTCCCGGGTCCTATTTTGCTATCAATGACGTATGGACCTAACCAATTTGCCATGAAATTGTCCCTTATGTGGGATGGAAAATTAGAGTTCTATTGGTTTTCCTTCAAAACAAAATCACCAACCCGAAAGTCCCTTAGGTGAACTTTCATGTTATAAGCTTTCTTAAGCCACTCTTGATAAACACGTAAGTGCTCGAGAGCATTAACGCGTCGTTCGTCAAGCAATGTAATTTGGTCTAACCGGGCCTGCCGTGTAGTGTCATCATCGATGAACTCCTGCATTGATATGCCCAGGGAAGGAATTTCCAACTCGAGAGGCATTACTACCTCGGAGCCATACATGAGCAAAAACGGAGTGGCCCCAGTTGGCATCCGAATGCTAGTGCGATAAGCCCAAAGGGCAAGTGGGATTTGGATGTGCCAATCCTTATGACTATCTACGACCGTCTTTTTGAGGATGGCAACTAGCATTTTGTTTGACGCCTCTGCTTGCCCATTTGCCTGCGGATAATAGGGTGTTGAAAAACTGTGTGGAATTTTATACTTTGTGGTCAAAGCACGCACGTATTTATTTTTGAATGATGGCCCATTGTCCAAGATTATTTTGGATGGAATACCAAAACGACATATGATGTTATGCAAGATGAACTCCACAATGCGGGGTCCTATCGTAGAGGTTAGCGGAATTGCTTCCACCCATTTGGTAAAATACTCTGTGGCCCTTATGATAAACGTGTGATGGCCTGACGATGCAGGGGAGATCTTTCCAATTAGATCGAAGCCCCATTGCAAAAATGGCCAAGCAGACTGAACTACCTGCAATTCCTGGGAAGGTACATGCATCAAATTGGCATTATGTTGACACTTCACGCACTTCTTGACATATGCGCAATAATCTCGCTCTAAATATGGCCAATAATATCCCATGCGAAGAATTTGCTTTGCAATAGCCATACCACTAAAGTGGCCACCACATGTACCATCGTGCGCTTGGGCGACTACCCAAGTGGATTCTTGCTGGTCCAAGCAATGAAGAAGGATTCCTTCATAGCTGCGACGATACAAAATGTCTCCTATCAAGACATACTTAGCCGCTTTCTGCTTGAATGTTCATTTTGTGGCATGCATCAATCCAAGGGGAAGATTACCTAACTTGAGGTAGTCTCTAATGGGTAAATACTAGTCCTGTTGATCAGAAACCTCGATAGTATTAATAGCCAATCCCTTTTGAAGTTCTTCTCTAACAAATGCTGAGTGTGATAGAACTTGTAAGAATAGCATTGTGTTGCTATTAATGGGAGTAGGGGAAAACAAGGACCCCCAGTTGGCACGTTTCAAATGATCTCAGATTCGAAAGAACTTATTCGAGGATGGTTCAATCTGGATCATGTGGATTCCTGGCGTCAAGTCTGAGCTTGCACGCTCGATCATAGATTACGATAATATTTTGACTTGAATGGTTGTCATATCACCGGAAAGGTCTTGTGGGATTAGTGACCCCAAGGAGGCCATTGTGTTCGCAAAATGATTTGATGATCGAGAGAGTGCCTCGATGTCATACCACTCAAGTTTTGCCAAGAATTTGTCCACAAAGGCTTTATAGGCCTTTAGAACTAGGCATTTGCATTGGTATACCCCTTTGAATTGATTGAATATTAACAACGAATCACCAAAGATATTCAGTCATTTGATGTTCATGGCGATTTTTGTCTGAAGACCTAGGAGCAAGGCTTCATATTCTGCATTATTGTTGGTGCACTGGAAGTTTAATTTAAATGACAGGGGCATTGGAGCACCCTGCAATGTGAAGAATACAATTCCCATGCCACCACCTTGCTCACATTTAGAACCATCAAAGAATAGGGTTATGTCGTCCTGTGACTCAGGCTCATCAGAATCTGGCGATTCTGAGACATGGAAGACCCCATCATCGGGTAGTTCTATGACTAGAGGTTGATCATCTTCAAGAGGAGCCTCTGCTAGTTGATCGGCTATGACTTGTCCTTTGATAGATTTTTGTCCAATAAACTCAATGTCAAATTTCATCAACAACATGATCCATTTCGTCGTGCGACTACTATGATAAGTACGACTCATCATGTATCGCAATGGATTCTCCTTAGACACAACATATGTAGTGTTGCTCAACATGTAGTGGCATAGCTTTTTGGTAGCAAACACCACCGCCAAGCAGAGTTTCTCAATGTATGCATAGTTAAGTTCATAACCGACCAGGGTGCGGCTAAGATAGTAAGTAGCCTGTTCCTTGTGAAGTTCATTCTTCTGGGCTAGCATGGCACCTAGTGCCACCTCAGTAGCTGAGATGTATAAGTAGAACAACACTCTTGGTCTAGGTGGTGCCAATACTGGTGGCGAAGCCAGGTATTGTTTGATTTCGTCAAAGGTCGACTGGCACTCGTCATCCCAATGAAATGTAACCCCCTTGTGCAATAATTTGTTCATGGGTCGGCATTTGTCATATAATTGTGCTATGAAGCATTTAATCGACATGACCTTTCCTTGCAGACTTCTGAGCTACTTGATGGTAGTTGGGGGAGCCATTTCAAGGATTGCCTTGACTTTCTGTGGGTCCACCTCGATTCCTCATTTTGAGACTATGAAACCCAAGAGCTTTCCAGATGTGACGCCAAATATGCACTTCTTGGGATTTAGTCTAACTTTATGCTCTATGAGGTGATCGAGGATCTTGCTTAAGTCACCGAGATGATCTGAGCACAAAAGAGACTTGGCTAACAAATCATCCATGTAATCTTCCAAAGTTTTATGCATGTAATCATGGAAGATGTACGTCATGGCACATTGGTAGGCGACGCTAGCATTTTTAAGGCCAAAAGGCATGACCTTATAAAAAAATGTCCCCCAAGGCATTGTAAATGCCGTTTTGAGTTGATCCTCAGGATTGATACAAATTTGATTGTATCTTGAGAAACCATCCATGAGGGATAGCATTTCGTGACCTGCTATAGCGTCTACCAATGTGTCGATGCTTGGCAAGGGGAAATCATCCTTAGGACTTGCTTTGTTTAGATCTCAAAAATTAGTGCATATGTGAATCCTCCCATCGGGATTTTTGATGGGAACCATGTTGGACAACCATGGCGGATAATCCACGCAGATGACAAACTATGCATCCAATAGCTTTTGTAATTCGTCTTTGACCATCAAGGCCACTTTTGGGTGCATCTTACATAGTTTTTGCTTTATAGGCTTGATTTTCGGATCAAGCGTTAAATTATGCGTGACTAGCTACGGGTCTAGTCCTGGCATATCCTTGTATGACCATGCAAAAACCTCCTTCTTCTCTTTGAGAAGGGCAATGTAGTCGACTTGCTCTTTGGGGGAAAGACTTACCCCTAGCTTGAGAATCTATGGATTCATTGGATCTATGATGATATCTATGTTAGTCATCTCCTCGACTGACATGTGGGATCCGTATTCCAACTGATGTGAAGTCGGGATCAAATGGATATCATTAGCTGAATTTAGGTCTATGTTGGGAACCTCGGGTCCCTCTTCAGCTTGAAAAATATCCTGAGTTGTCCCTAGTGTAAAATGAGGCATTTCACCGAAATGCCAGTACTCTGATGGTGATAAAGGTGAATTGACGCGATCCCAGTCAATGGCATCTATGTCTAGATGCAATGACCTTGCTGGATTGGTTGGATTACGAATGGGTGCGGTCAAGTCAATGGAGATCATGTGGATGAAAAGAGTTTGGTCTCTATTACTGCAGGTGTTATAGCTTGAACATTCTGGATACTCCCGATGCTCTGGATCTGGTTCTGTAGGGATGGGTATGAACAGATCGGCTCTATGTGTTGGTAGGCAGACGGGGTCTTCCCTCGACATTGATGTCATGATAGGATCTCATGGTGGGTGGTGCTCATCTCGAATTTGGAGCCATGGATCCAATACTTGGTCCCACCCTACTGGGTCTACCCACCATTCATGCCCTAACCTTATGCCCATTTGTCCCATCAGATCTTCATGAGTTAAAGGATGATTATTCCATCGTGCATGTCTGAGATAGATCATCTCAGTCTCATCTTCTGAATCACTTTCGAAGATCCAAAAATGTTCATTCTCTTCAGCAACTATTACTTGCGACATTGAAGGTTCTTCTTGTTCTAGAAAGTTAATTTGGTCCCATTGCGGTTGTTCCATTCTTGGTGGAGGGACCTGATTCTCTTGACATTGTGTTGATTCAACTAGAACCTCTAAGGGGAACAACTTCAAAAAGATTTCCGAACATCGATGATGTTCTCTTTGGGGATTAATGTCCGAACTTTCACCTCTCTCTAGCAAAGGAGAGGGATTATTGTTGTTGTCAAGGGTGTTCGTTGACCATGGGAGGTAATCTCCCAATGTATATTCTGTATTTGGGTTGGCATAAAGATCTGGTGCCAATCCCCCCTTGTTGCCTATTTCTAGGCCTTACATATTTTCTACCAAGATGTCTAAGGGTAGGGGGTGGTTAAACCCTACTCTTGACTTATCATATGGCATCTGATATCTTGGTTGGCAAAGGACACACATCCCTTGCTCATATCTGCCTAACCTGTATCCATGCCAATTGCATTGGCCGAGATTTCTGAAAGCAAAATCTGGGTTTGATAGATAATTGATATTTTTTGCAAAAGGTTCTTCGTCTTCTTCCTTTTGTTTGCATGGTTCAAGACCATGATCAAGGCCCCCATACACAAAATTTGTCTAGTTTGGTGGGTAACCTAGAGGAACAACTGTTCTTATGGGAAGGCGATGTCTCCCCATGTCTTGTACCGATTCCAATGACGGTGTTGCCACAACATTCTACAATAAATACTCCCCTAGGCTCGTACAGGCCATTTCAACAGTGATTGTTGTTGCTTGGGAGGGAGGGAATGATAGTCATTCCTGAGTCCATTCCATGTTTGGTTTTTTAGGAATCTTAGGTTCCGTTGTGCTAGGTATTTCCTCTGTTGATACAGTTGATATTGTGGGCAACCCCTCTTCTAGGGGCTGAGCCTCTTCCATGATCTGTTTTCCCTTGTCATTCTGTTTGGCCATGACAGGTGGCATTGATAATGAAGGAGCAGATGATGAAGACTCACCTAGCTAGGATTTCGTTGTTTTTGTCACCAGTGGTGCCTACGGTATTGGACCCTATTTAGATGGATTTAACTAGAAATCCAAATGCGTTGAAGGGAGGGTTGATTGAGGCATGAATTTTACCGCATTGCAATACTTGAAGGGTTCTAAGTCCATCGGGACTACATGTATTTCTCATTCAAAAGCATACTTTAAGCACTGGTGAGCGATCGAAGGGACACACTTCATGTCCCTGATCCAAGGCCGCCCTAGCAGTATGTTGTAAGCCATATCGCCTTCCAACACATGGCACAGTGTAGGTATTGTCTTTTGTCCTACCTGGATAGGCAGAACAACTGTGCCGACTATAGAGCATATTGCATTGTTGAAAGATCGTAGTGTATATGTGGAGGCTGTGATATGAGAGGCTGGCAGCTTCAGATGTTTTAGTGCTACAGTGGTAATAATGTTACTGGACGAGCCAGTATCTACCAACACTCTCTTGTACGGGATCCCGTTGACCCGCACGATAACGTGTAGGGGTGGATCTGCCATGTCATTTGATATTGTTTTGACTTCATCCTCTTTGAAGGTAATGATCGGCTTCGTACATCGTTTCACATGTCCCATGAAGTTGTTGAAAGAATTTGCTTTATGAGGTTGTAATTCGATGGCTTTTAAAATTTCCATAAGAGCTTCCCTATGAGGTGCTGACTATTGAATAAGCTCGTAAATGGAAAGCCTAGCCGATGTGGTCCGCAAACTCTATGTGAGTTTGGTCCGTATTGTGACCTCGGGTCTAGGCGGAGGCAACTGCACAAGGCATTGTTGAGGCTGCGACGTTGTCAAAACTTCTCTCGTAGCTACCTCGGGGGAAATTGTTGGGTACTTTTTGTTCCTTGTCACTATGCTAATCATTCCCACAAATCCTTGCATGGGAAGATTCTGTCACACCTCATTAATCTGGAGAGTTTTTGCCTGTGCCTCATGGGCAGGCAAAGGGTCCTTGAATACCCCCATTTGTTGATTATTTGGTGCTATGGGGTTGTCCACGGCCAATGTTTTATTGTCGATCAAATCTTGGATTAATCCTTTGAATTTCTAGCATCCATTCAAATCATGTCCCCTTTGCCTATGGAATCTACAATATAATTCCTCTCTGTATCCCTTAGGCTTGGGATCATTAGGGTCTACCGTTTGGATCTCTAGCAGGGTGACTAAATTTTCTGCTAACAAGCGGTCAAATAAGGAGTCCCTGGACTTTGTATAAGGGGTGAATTGTTGCCTAGGGTGACACTGCTGATTTTTCTCCTGTCTTGTATTTTCTCTTTCATAACTAGGAGGCACTGCCTGGTAATTAGCCCTTTGGGGCTGCATTTCTTGCACAGGCTTGGGCACATTTATCGCAACTTGGTTAACCGTAGTAAGTTGTGATTGTGTATTCCCAGTCTTAGTGGTCTTATTCCACTCTTTCTTTTTAGGCTTGGCGATTGCACCTTCGCCTATCTTGATCTCTTCTATGAATCTGGCTTGTGCCAGAGCTTCTTCTAAACTATCGTATTGTTGTAGCAGTAATAGCCCAAAGATTGATTTTAAGCAACTCCGTGCAAACATCTATGTGAGATCAGACATAGGGGGATGGTAGGGTAGCTTAGAAAGCAAAGCCCTCCATCGGTTCCCATATGCTACCATTTTTTCTTCCTCATATTTTTGAAGGCTGGACAGATCACTCAGTGATGCCTTCTTCCTTGTGTTGAAAGCAAAGCGTTCAAGAAATGCATCTACTAATTGATCTAGGTTTCTTATGTTGTGTTTTGGTATTTGTGTGAACCAATCTGAGGTAGGGCCTGCGAATGTGGTTATGAATGTCCTAAGCAACAATGCATCATTATCTTGGATGTCGAAGCATTGGCTTAGGAATCTTGTGACATGTTCTTGTATGTCCTCTTCACCTTTAAAGACTGCCAATTGAGGCAACTTGAAATGTTCGGGGTAAAGAGGTGTGGGCACTGAGGGATGCACTGGATGACTGCGGAGTTGACGTAATGTGGGTTTTTGATGCCCAGCAACTTTTGTCTCCACGGACTCCAAACGCTCTAATAGCGCATTGTATGCATCTGAAGATTTTATTTCTTCCTCTTTTTTTTGCTCCTGTTGTGAGTTACGGGAGACTGGAGGCCTATGGAGGGGTGGCCGAGTGGTAGCCCTCCCGCCTTGATGGGGCATTTTGGCCCATTCTATATCTGGTTCATACTCCTCATAAAGTTCTTGAGGAGTCTCTAGGCGAGACCTATGGCCTTGATTGAGTCCCTACTGAGGGTACCCATCATTGTTTCGGGGAGTGGCCTCCCTATCGGGTCTATAAGGTCTCGGAGGCAAAGCTTGACGAGGTCGCCGAGACCTGTCTTGCACCAAAAGGTTGTGCCTCACATATTGTTCTGCCCTTTGGGTGCGAGGGGTTGGCACCCTCTTAGGTAGTTTATAGCACAACTCATCCGCTTCGCGTTGCATGTGCTCTTTATCCAAGCGGTATCGGTACTCTAACTCCTGATGACCTTATTTAAGCCATGTGATTTGGGCTTGACGAGTGGCATTTCTAGCGACTATCGGGTCAATTTGGTCCGCCCTCTTTTGCTTAGGAGGCTTGAATGTCTCTTATATGTATTTGCCTCAATCTTGATGATCTAAAATTTCAATGGGTTGCTTCCCTCTGTCAAGGTAGGCGACATTTACTTGAGGCTCTGGCCTCGAGGTGTGATCATGATACCTAGCAGGTGTGGAAATGCAAGGTTCCCATGCTGTTTGTTGTCCTTGAGGAATGCGATTGCTTTCCTTGTACTCCCTTTTATGGGTTTGAAAGGGGCAGGCAGAGTTAGCTCGCCCTGTGTAAAGAGCCCTGCACTCTGGATTTTGTCTTTCTGTTCTGATGGGAGGTAAATAAGGGACGCCATATCCACATTGTCCCTCCAAATGGATGGTGTGCCTCTCTAGTGCTTCATCGCACTGTTGCCACTCATGTCTAACCTCAAAAAGTGATTCTCTATTTACGTCAAGGTCTACGTGTAAAGCATCTTCCTAAAAGGGGTTGTGTTAAATGGGCATACCCCACCGAGGGGGATCCCAATAATTCTTTCTTTATGTGGTCTGACGTGGACCTTCTTGTGGGCCAGACCGCCAAGGGGGTATGAACAAGTCCTCAAGACTAAAGCAAAGGCGACTTGTGCCTGCTTCTTGTGTACCTTTCGGAGCTTCTACCCTTGATTGGGCTTGGCTACGGGTGGACACCATTGCGGTGCTTCTCTACTATCTAAGCAATTTTTTTTATATTGTTTATGATGATTTTTCTTTTTGTCTACACTAAGCAAAAATGAACACACACATACACAAACCGTGATTATCTCTTTTAAGGATTAATGGTGTGTCCTAAACTGGTTTAGTGCATTTTAATGTTTTGTTTTGTTTTGAATGTTTTTGAAGAACGTTTAAATGCATAATGAAGGCTCATATAAATCCCAAGATGGTCGCCCCTTCAATATACCAACCAGGCCGATATACCAACCTCTCTATATACCCACCCTTACGAGAGGGAGACTATAGGTACATGAGAGAAGAAGGTACATGGTACGTAGGCGGTACGAAAGGGGGATTGTCCTGTTAATGGCACCTACCATAGAAGACTTATCCTGGCACGCATGGGAATCACCCCAGCGACACTCGGTCAGCTTTCATCAAGATTTACGCCTAACAACAGTGACAATCGAGGAAATGGATGCAAAGCTAAGCCAAGGTGGTGATGAACCCATCGTTGGTCTTGCTCAAGGGCTAGGGTCTTATGACCAGCTCCTTGGTTTAAAGTTGTTGCATGAAGTGTGTGTGATTCCTTTTATTTGAAAAATGAAACATGCAGCAACACTACTTTCTTTAAGCAAGCAAAATTTGAAAGAAAATAGAAACAAAAAAATAGAAAGTAACAGGAACAGTTTAGAACCCTTACCTTTCTCTGCCCAAATCTGTTGTTTTCTGATCTTCGGCTCTGAAAATTTACAGACAAAAATTCATCCCTCAGTGAGACGAATTACATAATAGAATTCATCTCTGCCAGAGACGAATTCAAATTTGTCTCAGGGTCAGACGAATTTCAGTAAAGCAATCGCCACAGTCAAGGATGAATAACAGTCAAAAACAAAAAAGGTACCTGTCAAGCACAAAACACAAAAATTTGATCAGTTTTTGTGATCTTAAAAATAGGGGACAGGGTCCCACCGTGATCGCCACTGAAAGCATGAGATTTCGAGTGAAGGAAACACTAATTGCAATGCATTCAAAATCAAATACGCTTAAGTCCTAAAAATGTAGAATGCATGAAATGAAAGAGACGCATTGAAATGAGACACAAGAAAATGGAGAAAACACAGCCCTTTCATTAAACTCTCTTGATCTTTGTTACAAAGAAACCTCCTCCCTTTTCAGGGGCTAGGAGCGTTAAAAGAATTTGATTACAATCAAGACTTGATGTTCCTCTTCCCGCGTGCCCACACTTGAGATGGGCGGGCCAAGACGATGTCGCCGTTGATGTTGATGAGTCCTTAAATTCTGCTGCTCCTCCTACGAACAAAGAAACAACAAAGATGTCAGTAGCACCTACTGCAAATAAGAAGTGTTTGTTCTTTGAAATTGCCAAAAGATGCATGCAAAAGATTGTCGAATACAGTGAATAAAATGGATCTAAGTCACCTACAAATTTGATAGAGGTCATAAGACATTACCAGAAGGCTATTACCACTGAAACGGTTGGCCAATCTACTTTCACCTAGAATTCGTCCCTGGGCAGGATGAATTCTTACTGCTATTTGTCCCTGGGTGGGACGAATTCGACTATGTTGGAAAAGTCGAAGGGATGCTGCTCCAATGTCAACTCTCGAGACCTACAAAACACCTACAAATAGAGGGTTTATGTAATTGGGGCCATTTTGGGACAACCCAGATGGTCGGATTCTCCCAACTTGGCCTCTATCCTCATGAATTCGATATTGTCACCTGCAAGTTAGTAGGACAACAAAGCGACAAAAGGCGTGATAAAATCTGATCAAAATGTTATGGAATTGCAGCTATGAGTTAACTAAATAGAATAACATAAGATGTAACATGAAAAAACAATCTAAAATGCTTTAGAATAAAACTTTAGAAAATGCGAGGGTGCCCAAGTGGGCCTCCCACCGTTGGCACTTGATTTTGGTGCCAATCCACTAGGGATGGGTCCAAAACCTCTTAGGATTGGGGTGTCTACAAATTGGTGGTGTAAGGTGGTCAAATGTTGGATTTGGGTTGGATCCACGCTTTCAAAAGCCACCCAATAACCTCTCTTGTGAAAGAGATTAGTGGATGTGAGAAGGTGAATCAAAAGGATGCAAGTTGGTAATCAATCGGACAACACTTCGTTGCTTGAAATCGCCTCCCATATTATTTTTTTGGGTGAGAAAATTCCCACCTTTTATAGACCCATGGGGTCTCTTTTGAGAGGGAAGCATAAGCGCCATGTGTTGGTCATAGGTGCCATGTGGCGGTCATGTCTTCCCATGAGGGAGGGGAGTCCTCCATGACTTGGGCTTTCATAACTTCCCTTGTGATTGTCCTCTAATGGCCCATATGTCCACCCACACACGCGTGTGAGGTAGGAGTCATCAACTGACTGTCCTTGGCTGCCACTTGGCGCCATTCTTCTTTTTGCCCATTAAACTTGGAATTCATCCTGACCAGAGACGGATTCAGAATTTGTCCCTGGGTGAGACGGATCCCAGTTTGAATTCGTATCTGGGTGAGACGAATACTGAGCAAAGTGTCTGAATGTGCCAAATTGCCTCTTGACCTTACAAAATTGCTATGAAAGTGGTTAGGACCACTGTTTAACCTCTGAGGGCTGCCCTAGGGGTTGTGTTTGTCAAAGAAATCAGTGTTTGTAGCCACATAATCGGATTGGTGCTGTTTTGGTGTCTACAGGTCTATTTAAGGAGGATTTGTGAAGCATTTGTGCATAATTTTTTGAGGGTCTCTAGAAGATCTATAAGTAGATTTTATTATATATCAATTTTCTTTATTAATAAATATTGCTATTAGTGAAACATAATTTTTTCTAGCCTTATTGGGTATCGCATCTCTAGAAGATCTATAAGTAGATTTTATTATATTTTAATTTTCTTTATTAATAAAATATTGCTATTGTTGAAACATAATTTTTCTAATCTTATTGGGTCTAACTTGGTTTTATTTTCAGCCCTTATTATCTGAATTTAATGCTACAATTTCTTTTTATTTGTACCATTATTATTGTCACTTTTTTGCTACATTTTATGTGAATTTTTAGCTATTATTAATGTAAAAATTCCAAATATTACTTTTTTTTGGTAGCTTGTTTTAGCTTGTTTTAGTTATTTGGATTTCTTCAATAACACTTAAAATCTTTAATTGATATCAAAGCAAGTTGATCTGTTTGGGTTAAAGAATTTTTTTATGATAGTAAAAAATGGAGTTATTATTGTCCCACTTCAAATTCTTATGTTTGATTGAGAAATTTTTGAATAGTATTATAAAATAAAAGAGATGAATGTAATTAAATTATATAAGTTTAATTTTTTAATTATTTTAACTTTATATAATATATTTATATCTATATCTTATCAAATCATATATATAATTATCAACCTATTACAATATCATTATATAGTCACAATCTAATACAAATAACACATGTTACAATCTTATATAACTAATTAAAAATGAAGAAGTAATATACACATTATATACAAATATAGCCTTTATTAATAATCACAATGAGAATAATAAAATACGGATAAGAGAGGAGCTACAAGAGATAATTTTCACATTGTAGAATAATAATGGAGCTTTCCAATAGCAATAAAATACTACTAGAAATTTACCACAAAAGAAATTTTTTTTTTTGTTGCTCTCAAGATTATATCCTATGCTTGTTGTTAAGCTTCATGCTCTTAAAAAAATATAAAAAATAAAACAAGTATGTAAGCTTATTTAGGATATTGCAATGGTAAAGGTATTGGGTTCTCTTAATAGAGAACTTGTTAGGAAATACGACACTATTCCATTAATCAAATGATAATTAAATAGTACAATAGAGTCCTAGATTAGCCCGTAACAACCGAAGTCTACTTTAGGTGGCAGTTCATAACAAAATGATATGCCGCCATTATTACAACAATAATGTAATAATAGTCTAACTATATGCTGTAAATAAAACATACACTAACATCCCCCCTTATTACATTATTTGGGTAATAATATAACTACTAGCTATACTAACTGAAAGCACGAGATTCTGGGCAAAGGAAACACTAATCATACAATGTAAGACGAAATGTAACGCTTTAACCTTATGCACAAAAATAGAGAAAAGAGACAATTTTGAAAGGAAAGAAAAGATGTAAAGAAATCACAGCCCTCTTTATTCAAATATCTTATCCTCGGTTACATAGACGTCTCCTCCCTTTTTAGGGGCTAGGAGCATTAAATTTGTCTTTGTTACAATGTATGACTTAGTCTTCCTCCTTTCGCGTGCCCACGATTGCAATGGGCGGGCCAAGATGATGCCGTCACTGATGTCGATGAGTCCTTAACCTCCACTACTTCTCCTACGAACAAAGAAACAACCAAGATGTCAGTAGCATCTGCCGCAAATGAAAAGTGTTTGTTCTCTAAAACTAACGAAATATGCATGTAAACATCTACCTGAAACAATAATTACAGTGAGTCCAAATGGCTTCAAAACTTGACAGAAGATAAGAAAAGTTACCAGAAGGCCACTGCCACTGAGACAGCTAGCCAATCTACCTTCAACTAGAATTCGTCCCTAGGCAGGATGAATTCTGACTATAATTCGTCCCTGGGTGGGATGAATTCTTCTGTGTTGAAGAAACCGACCTGCTGCTGCTCTAATGTCGCATCTCGAGACCTGCAAAATGCCTGCAAACAAGGGGGTTATGTAATTGGGGCCATTTTGGGACGACCCAGATGGTCGGATTCTCCTAATTTGGCCTCCACCCTCAGGAATTTGACCTCGACACCTGCAAGTCAATGAAACGACAAAGCAAAACAAAACATACTAGAATCTGACCAAAAGTTACAAAATTGCAGCTATGGTTTAATCAAACCTAACAACACAAAATGCAATCTAAAAAGTAATCTAAAATGCTCTAAAACTTAAAATAGGACTTGTGAGGTGCGGGGGTGCCCAAGTGGGCCTCCCACCGTTGGCACTTTATTTTGGAGCCAATCCACCAAGGATGGGCCCAAAACCTCTTAGGATTGGGGGGTCGGCGAATTGGTTGGTTCAGGTGTCCATGTGTTGGATTTGGGTCAGGTTCGAGCTTCCAAAGGCCACCCAACAACCTCCCTTGCAAAAGAGATTGGTGGATGTGGGAAGGTGAACCAAAAGGGGTGCAAGTGGGTCTTCAACTCGGCAGCACTTCGTTGCTTCAAAACTCGTTCAACCTGTCTATTTTGGGTGAGAAAAGTCCCACCTTTTATAGACCCATGGGGTCTCTTTTGGGAGGGAAGCACAAATGCCATGTGTTGGTCATAGGTGCCATGTGGTAGTCTTGTCTTCCCATGAGGGATGGGAGTCCTCCATTGACTTGAGCTTTGATAAATGCCTTTTGTGATAGTCTTCTAATGGCCCCTCTGTCCACCTACACACGCATGCAAGGCAGGAGTCATTAACTGATCGTTCTGGGCTGCCACTTGGCACCATTTGTCTTTTTGCCCGTTAAGCTTAGAATTCGTCCCACCCAGGGACGGATTCAGAATTCATCCTGGGGTGGTACGGATTCTATTTTGAATTCGTCCCTGGGTGAGACGAATACTGGGCAAAGTGTCTAAGTGTGCCAAATTGCTTCTTGACCTTACAAAATTGCTATGAAAGTGGTTAAGACCACTGTTTAACCTCTGAGGGCTGCCCTGGGGGCTGTGTTTGTCAAAGCGATCAGTGTTTGCAGTCACATAATCGGATTGGTGCTATTTTGGTGTCTACAAGTAGCGCAATCATGACAGATTTACCTGTAAGTGCTAACCAAAGGTATCACAAATACCGAACGCTACAGTGCAATAAATTGCACGGATGGGTTTTAATTATTTCGGGGACTTAGGGAGTGAATTTGATTTTAATTTTTAATGTTATAGTGCAAAAAACAAATATGCAACATACAACAAAAAAAATGCCCATAGGAATAACCCACTAGGTTTCGGGCGCAGCCGAAAATGCACCTTTTACAATTCTCCAAATTGCTATTTTTCAAAAAAATCTCACTATCCCGCTTTTTCATGGTATTTTAGCAATTTATAAATTTTGAAAAAAGTAAAATTTAATCTTTTAATAAAAATATTTCAAAATTAATTAAATAAGTTTCTAATTAAATTAAAAATAATAATTAAGAAACAATTTAATTAATATAAAATATTAATTATTAAAAAAATAAAACTTTAATCAAAATTAAATAAAAAAACTTATACCTGGCAGGATTGGAACCTGCAACCTCAGGGCTCCCCGAGCCCTACCACATAGCTCACTGCCAGGTGAGCTAGCGGGCTGATCCGCTTGGATCAAGGGGATCCTCCTCTTTCTGGCTCTATCCTCCTCTTTCGGGCTCTTCTCTTCCCGGTGCTGAGTAGTGCTGTGTAGCACTGTTCTCTCATAGTTTGCGTGACTGGAGTGGTGGGGGGGCTCCTACCAATGTCGCGCTGATGTGTGATGTCCTCCCAACGTCGTGCGGACACACGACATGTCGCGTCTGCACGACGGGAGGGGGGGAGGGGGGAGGGAACTCCCAATGTTGTGCTGATGCGCGACGTCCTCCCAATGTCGTGCGGATGCGCGACGTGTCGCGTCTGTGCGACGAGAGGGGGGAGGGAGGTGGGGGCCTCCCCAACGTCACGCGAACACGCGACATGTCGCATCTACACAACGGGAGGGGGAGGGAGGTGGGGGGGCCTCCCCAACATCGTGCGGACGCGCGACGTGTCACATCTGCATGACGGGAAGGGGGGAGGTGCTCCCACAGTCGCACGGACGCACGACTGGAGTGGGGAGGGGGGCCGAACCTCCGAATTTTATTTTATTTTTTTAAATAAAAAAATAGCGTCTCAGGCTTTCTTTTTTTCAAACAAAAACGCAGCGTCGCAAGCTTTTAAAAAAAAACGCAGCGTCGCAGGATTTTAAAAAAAATGTCTCAATTTAAAAAAAAAAAGAAAACGTAGTGTCTCCACACAGTAATTCGTAGCGTCTTCGTACACAGTAATTCTTGCGACCTCCTGCAAGATTTCTCCCTCAGATGAAGAGCAGATGCGAACATTACTGCACAGCCTCACTCGCTGCTTTCACATCCTATCACGCCTGCCCTGATACCATGTTAGAAAATACGACACTATTCCATTAATCAAATGATAATTAAATAGTACAATAGAGTCCTAGATTAGCCTGTAACAACTGAAGTCTACTTTAGGTGGTATTTCATAACAAAATGATACGCCGCCATTATTACAACAATAATGTAATAATAGTCTAACTATATGTTGTAAATAAAACATACACTAACAGAACTATAATTTTTTTATGAGTTGGATGGTCCCAATATATCCCAGTTAAATATTTTAGTTATTGTATATTAAAAAAATATGTAAAAAATAAATTTTATTCATTGATTTGTAGTGGGGAAGCACAACTATGCAAAAAAAAAAAATTAAATAAAATACATGAACACCAATTGCTACTGCAACAAAATTATTTATATTTATTTATGCACTTGTACTATATTAAAAAAATAGCACACAATAAACCTGTACATTTTCCTTATAGTTCAAATGAAAACCTACATCAAATATATATAAGCGAACCTAGCACTACCCTGCATAATATTCCATCCAAACTAGAAAAAAAATATTACATATCTTGGAGCACAAAAAAATTATGCTTTTGCATGTATATGAAAAATATCACCATAATGGTTAAGATGTTGTAGCAAAGTAGTCATTCTAAAACAAAAAGTAAATAGCACTACAAAATATATGATGTGTATAATACTAAATAATTTAGTTGATATTCTAAGCATTGTAATATTCTCTTGTCTCTTACACATTAAACATTAATTTCTCCATTCTTCCCCTTGATATTTAATGTGGTAAAACCTAACATCTTTCTCATCCTTATAAACTTTTCTTTTGGTGATGTTTTAGTAAACATATCAGCAAGTTGGTTATCAGTTTTATAAAATTTCAATTCAATATAAACTTTTCTTATAAGATTTCTAATATAGTGGTATCTAATATCAATATTCTTAGTAAATATGTTGGAGGATTTTTTTGTTATAGCAATTGCTATATTGTTGACACAATGAATAATTTTTGTTACATTTTTCATATCAAATCTACAAAAATCCTCTTCAACCAAATTTCTTGACATGAAGCTAGTGTTTCTACATTATATTTAGCTTCCACTATAGATATTGCAACTATTATTTACTTCTTTGAGGACCAATAAATCACACCTTATCCTAGGCTAAATACATATAATAAAGTGTTTTTTCCATCATCAATGGATCCTACCCAATTACTATCTATATATCTAACCAATCCAAAGTTATGTGTAACAAATAATAAAATTGGTTGTACTACAAACATACCTGAGTATTCCTTTTATTGTACAAAAAAGAATCTCACTTGAATCGTGCATAAATCTTGAAATCAATCTTACAACATACATGATGTCATGTCTAATACAACTAAGATACATAAAACTTTCAACTAAACTTCTATATAATGTAGCATCTATATTTTTAGTATCTATCTTTTTACTGCCTGACTATCTTCTTGCTCACATTCAAGGGTGTGTGCATTAGTTTGCAAACTTTCATTCTAAATTTATCAAACAAATTCTAAGGCTGATATCACTTTATTAAATTTGAACTTGCCAAGAAAAAACATAACTATACAAAACATGCTGCTATTTTTTTTTAATATATATGTATGTACTTACACTCCATTAAAAAAAAAAAAAAAACCAAACCTCTACATTTCCTCATTACTCAATTGAAAACTTACTTCAAGATAACCTAGCACTACCCTGCATAATATTCCGTCCAAACTAATAAAATATATAAAAACTTTACATATCTTGGAATTTGCAGAAAAATGTCACTATAATCGTTGAGATGCTGGAACAGTGCAATCATTCTAAAATTTAACAGTAAAAGCAGCCCAAAAATAAACAGTAAATACAGTGCACTGAAAATGAGCACTGCAAAATCTGCAACATTCCTATAAAATTCACCTGATATTATGGACACTCTAAGATTTCCTTGTCCGTTACACATTAAGCATTAACTTCTTCAACACTTTCCTCGGGGCAAACTTATTCATTTCTACTGAGGATGAGAATCTGGACATCTCCTAATTAATATTAAATGCAAAACATCAATGCGCCCCGAAGAATGATTGGTCTTTACAATCCAGTTAACGGAACACTTTGTGAACTTCCTCCATTCACATATACGCAAGATAATATATACAATTCGCTAAAAATTGTGAGCGCGGAATATGGAGAGACTTGGAAAGTGATGGGACAGAAAAGGAAGCAGCATGGGATAGACATGTATGATTCCTTATCCAATTCATATACAACGCCTCTCATCTTATCGGGAATATTATTTTGTGTGGGTGAAACCTTATTTTCCATAATGGTTTATCTTTTTGCAATGGTAGTCATCGTCATAAAACTGTCATTGCGGATTACAGATATCAAAGAAAACAAGAATACATACCAGATCGGATCTGATTTTTCTGTCGTTGCCTGAAATATGGCCCTTTCATTACCCACGACCAATGAAGTTGTTTTCATGTGCGTCTTCCATAATATTTGTTGAATATTTTGATTCTGGTGGTCCAATCGTGTGGGATCTTCACTTTGAATCGAAGGATAAATACTTTTGGGAGGAGATTACTTCCTTTACAAGTCTCTCACATTATTTCTTGTTTGGATCTCTCGTGCACTGTAGTTGGTAAGTTTGTATGTTTTGTGGGACACAGAGTCAATGCTGGTGAGGCGATACACATATAAAACAATCATGAAGAAGTGGGTGTTTGTTCAAGTTGTCCTCTTCGAAAGATTAGAGGGAAATGCTGTACTTTTACATCTGCTGAGGCTTTCCATACGTAGGCCCGACGTTGAGCTCTAAATACCATGAGTTCACTTTAAAGAATATCCATTTGAGACATCAATTATTCATTTTCAAGAATATTATAATACCAAGGTATGTATTAACATCTTTGAAGAATTTTAAATTAAAGACACTTGCTCTAAACTTATGTAATAATAAAAATACTTATCCTGATAAAAGTTTATCATTAAACATAGTGGACACGAAAATATATGAAGGAATAGTTTGATAAACATCTTATTAAAATGCATCGTAGTTTTTGTGATATCATATTATTAGTGGATTTTATTGTAATACGTCAAACATAAGAATATGAACTTCATGAATGATAAATGTGTTTCTATTAATTTGAATATCTTTAGATATACATTCGGTTCATTTTATGGTTTATCAGTTGATATTGAAGCAATTAAATCTTTTAAAAAATAAATAAGTTTTCTTTTATTTATATTATTTTTATTGAATCATCTTTAATGTTATGTATTTGTAGACATTGGCATATGCAATATGTATGTGTTGTGGTAAAATCCCTTACAATTGACCTGATATTAGTGATACGATCTTAATTTGAAATGAGAAACAAATTTTAATATTTACTTCATATGATCCTTTATTTGTTGCTTCAATTTTTATTTTATCTTTTAATAACGTAATTGTTCATGACGGATATTTATAAGTACTATTCGAATAATAATAATAAATAACGTAATTGTTTTACTACTTGTTAAGAACCTTTCAAATATTTTTTATCCATAACATCTAAATTGTTATTTGTCATTGTTTTATCTATTTTTCCAACAGGAAATAAAAATTTTTATGTTAGTGTTAAGTCTTAGATGGTAGTTCTACTATTTTTTAATCTTTTAATTTCTCATTATTCTATCTATTTTTCCTCCTAGAAACAAAATTGTTGAACTTGAAATAATTTCACCATATAGAAAAGTGTTTTCATGTACTAAGATTTTAGACGTGGCAAATTAATATTAATCATATTTTATTTTTAGAGCAATATTAGGTTGTTGAATTAATCTCTCTATATTAGAAGTTTGCATTACGACTACTACATTTTAAGATTTATTTGTTATTATAAAATTTAGCATCATACTAGTTAATTATTATTTGGTATGTTTTTTCTTTTACTTTAAGATTCCATGTTTAGATGAGGGACTCTTCTACTAAGGATTTAAAATCCAAATTGCCATGATCAATTGGTTCATCCAAACCTCATAAAGGGGGCCGATGTCCAAGGTTTAAATCTCGGGCCTCGCTAGACTGAACGCTTGTCCCCTTCCTAGTGTTTTCAGGGGCGTATAAGGTTTAAAATGATTGCGGCATGGTGGTTATAGGGGCGGAATGCGCGAAGATCTGTGTGGCAGCTTCCGGGGCGGACAACGTAGAATACTGTGGCGGCCATAAAAGCCGGACAGCCTGCCCGGATTCGTGGCAGCTACCAATTCCACCATGTATATAAAAAAAAAAAAAAAAAAAAAGCTTATATAGGCATAGTAACTTACAATATTTGCAATATCTTCTGATCATGGATATTATATTACATCATGAAATAATAACATAATGAAAGCTGATTTAAACTAGTAAATAACTTAAGGTAATAACCTAAAAGTAATTTGAGCTAAAATATATGCTCACTATTTAACAAGCATTGGACTCCAATGCTTTTACAAGAAAGTGAGAGAGAACAAATGCTCAATTGGAATATAGTGGACGTAAATAAGAAGATGAAGTGCACACTCCATTACAAATCCATAAAAGTTTGCAAAATCCCAAATGGGAGGAGCAAAAAACAATCTAACTCCTCAAAGATTCAATGGATCGTAGCAAAAGATAATCTAACTCCTCAAAGATTCAATGGATTTTATTACAAAAGCCACATGTGAAAGTGGACTAAAAGTATATAAAGCTTTTATGATGCACTTAGTAAAAATATTTGCATTAATTAATTTATTATATAAATAATTAATTAATATAAAAGTGCATAATTAATTAATTAATGAGTTTTTTAATTAATTAATTTAATAATTTTAATCAATTATAATGGAATTTTTATTTTAAATATTTTGAACATGTGTATATCAAGGTACACATGGTGTGTATGGTGTTGGCTATGTATATCGCACGTGGTACACTAGCCACGTGCATGGCAGTGCACAAGCATGTGGGTGAGCATACACATTGGCTGCACGTGTGGCCATATGGGGCATGTGCTTTGTGCAACACATTGGTCATGTGTATGTCATACGTGAGTACACCTTAGTTGCATGTGTATCCTTGTGCACATGATAATGTGCAAGAACATGGGTGAGTGCACATGTGCACATGGCAACATGAAAACATGTAAGTATTTGGGTGAGCATGCATACATATTGTGCTATACAATACATGACTAACATAGGTCATGTGAGGGTACATACCAACTATATGTATGGGTGAGTATGCATGCACATTGTGTAGTGTATGGGCACACATATTTTTCATGATGAAGTGTACATGTGCACCCCATGGGGGTCTACATCCCTTATGTGTGTATAGGGAGAATCAACACACACTATGAGAAAGAGGGTATGTATCACTTGTGCACGCATAGGAAGAAAGGGAATACATATTTCTTGCACACGGACAGGAAGAAAGGGCGAAACATTTCACTTGGTATTATCATATTTTTATGTAAATATTTATCAAGGCAAAAGGTGAAAATAGGGTAGATAGAAGTGTGTGTTTAAATTTGTGAGGTGATGTTACTCATGCAAGGTGTAGGTCCACCCGTTAAAGATATGAAGATAATAAAAAGTATGGTGTTCAACATGGTGTGAAACTCTAGATATGGCATAATTTCAAATATGAGAGAGTTATATTGAGGAGGGACTAGGGACTTGAGATTTGGACCATTTTATTCTAGGATCTATATTGTGAAACCACCAATAATTTGATCAAGGGAAAATATCCACTCATTGTCACTCTAATGCAAGTGAAATCTAGCCTAATATCACCATGGACACAAAATCAATGTTAGCTAGGAATTAGCAATTTCTTTGGCTATGTTAGATTGCAAAAACATAGAGTAAAATACCATAGTTGTATAAGAAGTGCTTATTTTATGCATTGTTGGTAAGCACAACTAGGATGGTCACAATAGGAGCCATGGAGATGATAAATTACATGTATTCTAGATTTTATTTCTTATATTCTTCTTGATCTAGATCTACAATGGCCAGGCCTTCAAAAATTTTAGCTTTAATTTATTTCAAAAAAATTATTCCTTCAACAACAACACAATGGTCTTCTTTAGAAATACCTTCACTTTTTGAGTGTTCATAAAAAAATCATATATTATTTTACTTCAAGAGTAGGATCATCTGGTGGAAATACGATGGATATTTCCTCACCCATAGACCCTAGTTTTATTCTAGGTGTTTCTTCTAAATTTTCTTTAACAATTGCTTCCATAGGAAGAATTTCTCCTTCAGTAGATGCCTACTCTTTTGCTTTCATTTCTTTGGCTAGCATGGTAGCTCAAATCTATAGGAGTTTAACAATAAGTGCTTTGGATTATCGAGAGATCTCTTCGATAGAGATCCTAGAAAAATAAAATGGTATCTTGGGTAAAAGTAGAAGCAAATTCTTTAGTTTTTCTAATACCAATAATAAGGATTGAAACCTCAAATTGCCATATTTATTAAATTTGTAAACTTATATAGGCATAGTAATTCCTAGCTTACAATATTTACAATATCTTCCAATCAGGAATATTAGATTACATCATGAAATAGTAGCATAACAAAAGCTAACTTAAGCTAACAATAAAAACTAACATGAGCTAAAATATATGCTCACTATTTACATAAAAATAATAAGAATGACTAAGTAGTTGTTATCATACTCAAAGTAATTTTTCCACTTGTTCAACATTTATCTTTCTAATTTCAATTATATTTTATACAATCTAAAATATTATTTTATGAAAAAATAAGTTTATGTTATGAATTCTAAAAAGAATAAGAAGAATCCATGAATATAGTAGGAGATGAATCTTCCATGAAGGAAATTACCCCAATTCAAGAAGAATTAGATTGAGGAAAAGGTATTGTCTATGATGTAGAGGTATAAGGATGTCAAAAATATGTTTAATGAGTAAAAATAAAGGATAGGTTATAGTCAACGAACATGACAACAATATAGTAACGAAAATTTTCACTAAAAAAAATAATTGAGGAGATTATGGTTAAAGAAGGTAAAACAGAGATAGAATACACTGTAGCAAAACAAATCCCTAGAAAAACTTAGGTTGTAATATCATAAGATCAAAAATAAAAAATGTCAATTCAAGAAACACATATGGTAAACATATATTTAGACATTAATGAACAACATCTACAAGAAAAAGTTACAAAAGTACCTAATATTATATATATAGATAGATACACACACATACATATATAAATATATATGCATGGATACATACATACATATTTATATAATGCACACTTCATAGAAGTGATTTATTGTTAATTTTAGTTTTAAAAAATGACTTTTTTTGGTTAAAAATGGGAATTAAAATTTTTAGTCAAATTTTAATTTTAATCAGATTGAAATATTTTATTTAGATCCAATTTTATTTGGATTCCATTTTTAGCAATATTGGAATAATTTATCCATATCTAATTTTATCTAGATTGTATTTTTAGTTAAATTGGAATTTTTTATCTAAACCTAATTTTATCTAGTTTACCTTATTAGCTCGATTGGAATTTTTTACTTGGATTGAATTTTTAGTTGAATTGGAATTTTATAATATTTTATTTAGATATATTTTTTTATTAAAATTATAATAAATGTAAAAAAAAAAAGTAATATTATATCTAGATATGCTTTTATGATTTATTCAAATCTAATTTTGTCTTCATCGGTTTGGGAAAACTAGGTTTATATAAGGAGGATTTTTTTTTTTTAGTAATACTTCTTATACACATCCACCATGGGGATTGAACCCGGGTCACATCACCGATAATGCAAGTGGTATCCTTGATGGTAGACCACACTCATAGAGATAAGGAGGATCTTTAAAAAATAAAATAAAAATTTGAATTAAATCAGATAGAAAAGGTACAAAGGAGTAGAAGGCACCAGAAAATATAGGTCACCAGTATACAAAAGACACTAGGAAGGCCATCGAATATCAGAAAGTGCCAAAACAAAGGCACTAACATTCAAAATAAGAATAATAAAAAATAGAACCAGAAACATAAACCTCACATGCATCCTCCTCTGTATTGAGCTCTATTATTAGTAATTTTGAGATTAGAATATTTACTTTTAATAGAACTGTTGGCAAGTGTATCTACAATCTTGATAAATTCCTGATGAATATGGAAATAGTGTAATTGAGTAAAATTTGTAATTAACTCTTTTATCCTAACCAAAATGAATTGAAGCTGAATCGAGCTAACAAAATTATCCTTGGACAGAGAATTTATAATAAGGGTAGAGTCGCCATAAATGTGTAGGAGTCTTATCTGCTACTCAATAGTCATCTTCAATTCAAAATCACAAGCCAAAGCTTCTACAATATTTTTGGAAGTAATTCCAAGGTTGATACATGTTGGTAGTTTTGAAATATGCCACATTCAATGTTTTGATGCATTTTATTGATGTAAAATCGACGGATATATATATGGTATGATGTTGTGTTTTCAGCCTATATGGTATGTTATAGCTTTGTACATATTAAAATTTTGTTTTCATGCATCTCTTGCCTAGAAATAATATTTATAAATAACAGTGTGAGAAAAGATTTAGTGAAAATCATCAGGTGTGGTCATAGAAAGTGTTGCTTCAGAAGTTCAATTAATCAAAAATGATTTCTTTGCTTTAAAAATTGGTATTATTATGAACAAGATTGCATGGATGCTTTTGCCTCTCACTTTTGATGACTGATGCATTTTCCCCATTTAAGGGTGAACATAATATTTCTACAAAGCAAAAGAAAAGGAAAATGCCTAGGTTTTGAATCAGGGTGCTTTTACCCCAAATGAGGGGTAAATATCCATTTCGCCCCACTTCGAGATGAAAATACATTTTAAAATAATCATTGACGACACCCAAAGTCAATGTGCAAAAAACATAAAATAAAATAAAATACATTCGCCCCAAGGCAGGGATGCCAAATTTGTTCACCCCACTTTGGAGTGAACGTCATCTAAAGATTGGCTAAAGGAAACATTGACCAGTCGAAAGCACATTCACCTCACTTGAGGGGTGAGAATCACCCCTCCCGTGGGTGAAAGTGAAATCAAAGAAAATTACAAAGTGCCAATGGGGATGTTGAAAAGTCAATAAGACGTTCACCCCACTTTGGGGTAAACATCACATTCACCTTCCTTTTGGGGTGAAACTACATGGAAGTGACTTCACCCATTTTTGAGTTTTTTTTTGCGCCAGGGGATGCAAGTTATTTTCACTCGAAGCAATGAGTGATAGTGCCTTTCACATCCTTTTGGGGTGAACACACATTTATAAAAGTTAAATGTTTTATGAAGGAATATGAAGTTTTGACTTCTCATTTTCGAAGATGAAGTATAAGAAGGTGAATATGATAGTAAGGTTGAAGAAGGGGGATGTATAAAGATTACAATGGTCTAAGTATTTAAAGGTAACATTTTTACCCATTTTTTGAGCAAATTTATTTTAAGTGTCAACGTATTTTTTTCAAAGTGTGCTCAAGACAAGTGATTGAAAATAATTAATTGATTGTGGCGAGGAGTGACTCAGGATGTGAATCTCAAGCAAAAGGAGCTATAGTATTAAAAGTACAAGATGATTTTCATGATTTCTAGGTAGAAGCATATTTTCTAGGATGACAAACATATCAAGTCAACGACCAAGCCTTACAGTTTTCCATGCACCGACATCCAAAGATGTGAATTTCACTAGAGGAATTTACTTAAAAATTGGATTGCTATCCCAAGAGCACGAATGTTCAATATTTCTAAGAAGGAATTTTCTTGTTGTGGTTCCTAATCTGTATATATTTTGCCTCCATATGTATTTAATGAAAGAGGTAAAATCCTCTATAAATACTAATTAATTTTCATTGTAAAAGGAGGTTAGATATTTCGTAGAAAAACTATTTAAGTTCTCTTCATCAATAGAATATATTGGAATTCTAAATTTGTAAGTGATCTTGTGTGTGGTTTCCTTTTATTTTATATATTTATATTATATGCTCTTTTTCATGGTCAATTGTTAAGTTTAAATGTTGTATCTGCATTTGAATATTAATAGTGATAGGGTGAGTTCTAGAATGCAATCCTAGAGGTTGTTTATGCAAGGTTGTAAGTAAATTCTGATGCCTTTATTTTATTATATGCTACTTCAATGTTTGGTTGGAATTCTTGTTGCTAGTCTGTCCCCAATCCTACACCTCTAGCCTATGGTAATATTTCCCATCTCTTTTTATCATTTCCAATTTCTTTTCTATAACTCTAGTCTTAACCAATGTAGGATTTAGTAAGGGATCTAACCCTCTCTAGAGATTGGTATGGAGGACATCTCTTTCCTATAGTATTTTAATGTTGGACATGTCTAGGGTGCACAAACGCAGGTTTGTATAATTAGGCAGATATTTGACCAACAATTTTTGGCATACCCGGTGGGACATTGAAAGTTCTACTTTCAATAGTATTGAGGTTCTATTTTCACCTTCTTGCTCTATAGTTAGAACATATGGTGACTCAATTATATATAGAAGCCTCCAAACATGAAGGTAGTGAAAGATGTGCTTCATGATTACAATATTGAAGGCCAAAAATTTTGAATATTCCATTGCATTTTATGAACTTGATACTAAAATATTAGGTGTATACCCCAGGTTAGTTCCTTCACTTTATACATAATCTTCGACATCCTCATAGATAGCTGGTGTATTTTATGTACCATTAATTCTATCTGGTATTACTACTAGCATCCCACCTTCGTAACCTCATACACCAATTCAAATGGCTCAAAACCCACCACCATAGTAGCCACAACCACCAAGGTAGTTCTCAACTTGGAATAGCTTAGGATATTTGAATTTAAAGTATAAAATCCAATCCCCAAGTAGCTTTGAAGGTTTTATCAACTTATGATTGGACTGGTAAGACCGCTTATGAGCATATTCAAGATGTGGATTATTTGGAAACTATCCAAGGTATTTTAGATGAAAACATTATGGTAAGGTTGCTAGTGTTGTCATTGAGATGAAAATTTTTGTACTAGTATCGATATTTGCTACCCGCCACTATCACCACATGGGATGAGTTTGCGGAATTATTGATCAATAATTTTCATGAGCAAGTTGATCCATTATCCTTACTGCATCAATTTACAACAATCCAAAGACATCCATAAGAGGAGATAGTGGACTTCAATGTCTGATTCACCCGAAGCTGGAAAAGAGTTCCTTATGGTCTTCGTCCTATGCATGAACAAGCTATGTTTTACTACCTTAGAGCATTCAATTCCAACATCAGTATGGATTTTTGGTATGCCAATGTGAACACATTCCTAGAACTATACATGCAGGCATAGATGGTTGAATTAGATTTGATTTCCATGGGCAAGCTTCCCCAAAAAGTGAACATGCCCATTCTTCTCGACCTTCCACAATATTTGATTTCAAGTACGTTCTCACAACCTATGCCTTCTATGTATCCAATTCCCTCATGGAGCTTGATTTAACATTAAATTGATCTGATTCCTATCCCACAACTTCCTTCTCTAAGATTTTCGTAGTTACCCGCATGAGCAACACCATAGTTTCCAACACCTGTTCCTTTACTGGGGTTACCAGCACCTCTATGCTCTCAAATCCTAATACTTACATGAAGCTATTGTAATAGGTACAATATACTAATTCAGCCATAAGAACAATGTCAAACGAGCTTACAACAGTAAGGAAGAAGAAAGTTGAAGCTGATTTTTGGTCAAGAAAATTTTAAACATCATCGATCACCTAAGAGGAAGGGCATTGAAAGGAATACAACTGTGCTGATAAATGAAGAGGCTAGTACATCAAAAAAATCATACTGGTTCTCCACCTGTAATGATCCTCATGTAGAAGATACATGTATGGTGCATTTGAACTATGTATAAACTTTAGCAGAACAATCTACTGGAGAATAAGTTAATATAATAATGGAAGTTGATCATAGTTTGATGGTCCATTTTTTGGATCAAGTTTTAGTTCTTATGAGGACCGAAAATAGGCCAATGACTATAGATCCAACATAATTGGAACCCCTAAAGGTCCCCACTGAGGAGAAGGTCTAGAATGAAAAAGTGTAGCCACTAGTGAAAACATCTGGTCCAACAGTGAAGCAACAAGATTCTATCTTGTTGAAATATTTACTTCCCAAGCAAGGACAAGAGAATATGAAGGCATCAACTTCACAATCCACATCATCTCAAGAACAAAATGAAGAGAAAGAGCAAACCGAAAGACATCTCAAGCATCCATCATTGATAAAGAGATAAAGGGTGGAGGCTACTCAAAAAAACCAAAATAAATATGAGTAGGTTGTGGAAGAAAAGGGTCCTGGTACCTATAATTATAATATTGTGAAGGATATGAAGAAGATACCATAAAAATTGAGCTTATATGATGCATTGCGGTTACTTGGCTAAGTTGAATTGCTTTAAGAATCTCTCAAGACTATAAAATACCAGAAGAGGAGTCATTCCCAAATAGTGTTAGCATAGATGCTACCAAATTTTACCACTAGAAATATTAAACCACCCCATTCTATTTGTCACTTAGAATGGAATAGTGGGTAGTGCATAATTGTATGATAGACTTCGATGTCACAACTACTGTTATACCAAAGGCAGTATGCAAAGTCATGGGGATGGAATACATAAGAAGTATTCCAAGAGTATTACAGTTGGATGGGACACCAATAAAAATAGTGGTAGTAATCAAATATATTCCTATTATTATACATACTATGCCATAGACCACTATTATTCAAGAAGTAGTGGTGGTTGACTTGTAATTATACTTCAACATTAGCCTTTCAAGGGAGTTCATGATAAATTTAGGAGGGTACATTTCCTTGGACTATTCACATTTGGAGATTCCATTCAAGGGAAGAAGAATTCCCATCTATAATGATAATCCCTCTACTTTTCATATAGAGAAACTATAAGAAGAGGAAGAAAAATCCATAGGCACAGTCAACATGACGACTGAAGAATTGCAAGAAGCTAATTTTATGGAAGAAGAGCTTGGTGAGCCTCACCTTGAAGATGAATTCTCACTCATGGATTTCAATGCAATGGTCAAAAGTGATATTTGTTGTTACACTCTAACCAAACTTGAGAATATTGAAGAAAAAGTCCCTAATTCTCTAGAATCTATTGCAAATCAGTTATGGAAGTTGTATTTTGATGGCACCAGGTGCAAAAATTATGCAGGGGCTAGCATTGTTCTATTTTCTCCTACTAGGTTGCAAAAGACCTATTCGTATAGATTAACTTGGAGTTGCACAGACAATGCCATAGAATATGAAGCGTTGTGTCTGGGTTTGAAAAAAGTTGAAAAGTTGGGCATACAACAACTGCAAATTTTTGGAGACTTTGAGCTCATTGTCAACCAGACCACAAACAAATACATGTCAAAGCAACACTACTTGAAGGCTTATCACAACAAGGTATGGGATTTATTTGAGTCCTTTAAAACCTTGAACATTCAGGTAATTTCATAGGAGTAGAACAAGAATACAAATATTTTATCTTCCCTTAGGGCTAATTACTTTCTTGTGGAGCAAGTAGTCAGGAAACCCAAGATTGTCAGGGTAATTTATAGACCCCCAGTCCTTGATAAGAACCTCTATTAGAAAGTGTTAGATAATGATGAGAAAATAGTCAATTTTATTATTAAGAAATCTACGAGTGCATATGATAGAGTACTTATAGAAGAAAAAATTGAAGGAATGATTTAGTTGAAGAATAATCACATTTCCAAGAGATTAATTTAATTGAAAATTCTGTTTGAACAAAATTATAGGGCTAAGAAGCATAAAATCAAGGTAGATACAAAGGAATATAAGGAGTTGTAGCTAGAGCCTAAGAAGATCATCAAAATATAAATCAACTGTACTTCAACAAAAGTGCAAGATATTAAGAACCTGTGTTATAAATTTCCTAATATTATTGCATGGAGATATCATGATTTGAAGGGATATTATAAGAATGTAATTTAGCATACCATTGAATTGTAGGAGGAAATAAAATATTTTCAGTAGAAACATTGTCCTTTTAATCCTAAAAGTTAGGTGCTCATGAAGGTGGAACTATTAAAGATCCTCGAAGAAAATATAATATATATAATTAGGCACTCAACATGGTTGGCGAACCTAGTGCCCTTTCGAAATAAGAATGGATATATCCGACTGTGCATGGATGTTCATAACCTAAACCAGGAATCGTTAAAATATCACTACCCCTTGCCAAAAATCGATCAAACCCTCCATATAGTTACCAAAGCATAAATATTTTCTTTATTGGATGGTTTCTCTAGTTATAATCATATTTGGGTAAAATATGAGGACCAACATAAAATTGTATTTGCTATCAAGTGGGGTACGTTCACCTATCAAAGGATTTCGTTCACTCTTTTAAACACTATTGCTACCTTTAAAAGAGTGATAGATGTCGCTTTTGATGAGTTGTAAACATAATTATTGTGATTTACCTTGATGACATGACTATGTTTTCGCATCACATAGAAGAGCATGTTTCAAATTTAAGGTAGGTGTTTGAAAAATATTAGGAGTTCAAGATTTCCATTAGCCTGAAAAAGTCCATATTCATTGTTAAAAAAGGGAAATTTTTAGGTCATGTGATCTCACAAGAAGGAATGGTGATTGATCCCATGAGGACCAAAGCACTCTTGAAACTACCACTTCCAGTTAACAAGAAGGACCTGCAGTCATTCTTCAGCCATATAAATTTCATTTGAAAGTTCATAGTTGGTTTTGCTTAGGTAGTGACACTCATGACCGAGTTCCTAAAAAAGAATGTAGAATTCAAATGGACCGAGGCAAGAAGATAGGATATTTGGGAGATCAAGGAAATAATCATCCAAACGCTAATGTTAATTAATCTAGATTATTCAAAAGACTTCATTCTCTATGCAGTGGGTGAGAAAAAGAGTTATGCCAATGTTATCACATAGAGACAAGAAGAAGGAGATGAAAAGTTGATTGCCTTTCTAAGACAAGTTATTGCACCACACTAGTAAAAGTATAATTTCATTGAAAAATAAGTGCACATAGTGATGAAATCCTTTAAGAATTTTTGGCACTTTATCTCACAAATAAAAATAGTCATTTATGTTATACACCCAGATGTCAGAAACTTCATTCTTCAAGGGGAACTAGGCAACAAAAGAGTAGGTTGGGTCTCAAAAATTTAGGAGTATGATGTGGAGATTTGACCAACAAAGCTAATCCATGGATGAGCTCCTTGCCAAGCATTAGCCAACAATGCAACATTTGAATCATTGACTCCAATACAGAATGGGGACATAAACAAAAGAATTTATGCAAATCATGCTATAGGCGATCGTGATTGGACAAAGGACCTTGTTGAATTCTTTACCTCAAGGAAATTTCCATCATATCTTGATGCTTCATAGTGTTTGAGGTTCAGGCTGCAAGCACTTAAATATATCTTATTTCCAAGCAAGCTATTTCATAAAAATATATACGGCGTGGTCCTCAGGTGTGTGAAGGGGTCATAAAAGGAGAAAATACTAGAAGAATTTCATTTTGGTCTATCCAATGGCCATTATGTAGGAAGACCCATGGAATTGAAGATCATTCAATCTAGCTACTTCTAGCCTACCCTTTTTGTAGATGTCCACAAAGTGAGCCAAAACTATGATAGTTGTCAACGGTATATTGGATGGACTAGGAAAGGATCATTACCCCTACACCCAATACAAGTTGAAGTGTCATTTAAGAAATGGGGTTTGGACTTCATTGGAGTCATAGACCCTCACTCATCAGTAGAGAACAAATACATCTTGAATGTAATAGATTTCTTCACAAGGTGGGCAAAGGACATCAATACCAAAAAAATAGATCAAGCTACGGTCCTCCTTTTCCTGGAAGGATTGATTACTCATTTAGGTGTTCCAAATGCTATTGTAATAGATAATGGTACTCCATTTATTGGGCCTAATATCACTAAATTTGTAATGAAGGATAAAATTTATCTTAAGACATCATCCAATTATTACCCACAAGGAAATATATTGGTTGAATCTACAAAAAAAACTTCTTGTGAATATTAAAAAGGACACTAGGAAACAAACAAAAGGAGTTGGCACTTATTTTTGAAACAGGATTTGTGGTTGGATCGAATATTAGTGAATAATTTTATTAAAGCCTCTCCTTACTCCCTCATGTATGGAAACAAAGCAGTTCTGCCTACTCACATTGAACTACCTGTTCTTCAAACCTTGTAATTGTTCAAAAATAATGACGATGAGTATGATCCAATAAGCGTAAAGTTGGATCAATTATTGCAGTTAGAGGAAGAAAGAGAAAAAGTGTATCAAGATTTCAACAAACATGCTAAAGTAATACAAAAATATTTTGGAAAAAAGACAACATAGCGTAAGTTTTAGGTGGGATATTTATTCCTCAAATGGAATGAGAAAAAATCTAAGCCGGGGAAGCACCACAAGTTTGATGTGATCTTGGAAGGTCCATTTCAGGTATTGGTAGTGAAATTGGCAAATGCATATCATCTATGAGATATGGATGACTGGGATCTTTCGATTCTAGTGAATGGTCTTCAATTGAAGGCCTATGTTCAATGATAGATTCGGGAGGTACTAGTTGTAAATATGTAAATATTTTTATTTTCAAGTAATTTCTATATTTTAATGCTTAATATATATATATATGTGTGTGTGTGTGTGTGTGTGTGAAAAATATAAAATAAAATATATATGTGTGTATATATGCTCCATTTCCACTACAAAATCGGGTTCACCCTAAAATGGTTCAATGAAAACATATTATGAATTGAGGAACAATTAATTATTATACTACAAATAGGAAGTTGTGAGAAATACAGAGGTTCTGAAAGCTCTAACAGGTTGATATGTTGTGAGAAAGTAAGATGTCAATATTTAGAAGTAGCAAATAAATCAGAGAGTAAAAAACTGGAGCTCAACTTTACAATCATGAAAAATGATTAATTGAGAGCATTTTAGCCTTAGAGAAGGGGCAAATGTCTCATTCACTTTCTACTAGGGAAACCACTTCCTGGAATGAATAGAAAAATATAGAAGCTCGTGAGTAATAGTCATTACAAGAAGGTGAAAACTAAATTCAAAATGGTCAACAATGCTTTCGCTGGACCAAAGGAGCAAGAGCCCTATTTGCCTATAAGAGGAGGTGGATAAATGTTCTAGGATAAAAGAAACATCAATAAGATAAAAAGAGAGGATTTGAAGGGGTTTTCATCCATAATAAGGGGTGAAAATCCCGTTCATCCTTCACTAGAGACGACAATATGTTTTTTTTTTTGGTAATTCATATTCTTTCATCTGAGATGCATGCCAACAATTTTAAAAGAAATGGAAGATGACCATAGGCACATGGAACGAAAGTATTTTTTTTTAGGAAATGCATGCATGCTGGTTTCTTGGGCAAATTGCATTAAAATGTGGGGTGAATTTAAAAGGAAGAAAAAAAGGCCCTAAAATAAAACAATTAAGTTTTTTTAAGAAAACCATGCTTTTTCCATATTTAGGCAAAAAATAAAAGCTAAAGTTGTTTTAAATGAAGGATATTCACCATGGAAATACAATCAAATAGGTTAGGGTATTTTTGGAGTGAAAGGAAAAGAAGACAGGTACACCTCAAAAATGCCTTTGCCCCATTATTTTCCTTAGAATACCTTGATTTTGTAAGCATAATCGAATTTTGAAAAAATGCTCTATCAAAGTGATTTCGCTCTCCGATGTGTGGCAAGTCTTGAGAAGCATGCATGCAAGCTAAGGCACATATTTAAGGCATTTAATTTTAAATGTGTGCTATATTTGCATTGAAGGGAGATTTGAGGGTTTTGAGGAGCAAAATATCACACCATCAAAAGGAGAAGAATTTATTGGTTCACAAGTGGCAAGGTTATTATTCCAAGGAAGCTTTAACAACTAGGGCATATTTTCTGACAAAATAATATGGTAAATAAGGGCCACTTTACAAGGATGACCTTACAAATTTAAATAATGTGATATCGTTAGAATATCGTGAATAGTGCCTGATGGGTGAAATAAAGTGCACGTTCTTCCAAAATCACCCAAGGAAAATTTAGAATTTACTATAGTGGTTGGAAGGGCACTCTATATAAAGGAATTGGTAAAATCTTCACAATTTATTTTTATTTTTTGAAATTTACTATTGTTATGGTAAAATAGGTAGTATATTGCATTATACTACATAGATAATTACATTTACTTTGTACTATTACCATGTAGATATTTATTGTTTCAAATATCTAATGGTAAGTAGGTTAAATCCTAAATATCCTAGGTAGTCAATCCTAAACCTAACTCTATACCTGACCAGACGTGTTTGTTAGCATAGTTAAGGGAGAATTATTTGGCATTGCTATTTTATGTATTATATAACATTAGTCCTAATGCTAATGTTAGTAATAAATAATTTTTATTAATCTTAATATTGTTTCACCTAATTTTCTACATTGGCATCAAAGCCAACATTTTTGGCTCACTTTGAGGATGAGCTAGTGACATTTGGATGCCACAAAACCCACCTCAATAGGCGAGCTCGATGGTAGAGTGAGGCCCATTTTTGGCCAGGTCAACTTAACCTGCCAAGGCCAAGGAAACCTTGGGGTTGATCAACCGCAACCCAAGGCAAGGAGTGAATCTAGAGCGGCGATCGACCGCACTCATCGAGTCGATAGATTGACAAAATTTTGCTGTCGACTGAGATCAGTGATCGATCAACCACCTCGATGCCCGTGGAGAGTGGGAGCCCTGCCTCACCTCTCGCTCATAGCGCTCAACCCCCCACAGAGCCAATAGTGGGAGTGCATCAAGGGTAGGAGCGCCCTCACACTCCCACATGGACTTCATAGACTAGGAGATTCAAGAGGGTAGGAGAACCCTCCCCTCCTAGTTGGATGCACACTAGGCACCACCCAGGATCCGAGAGGGTAGGAGGCCCTCCAATATTTAGGATTTGGTCCCAACCATCGATATCTAATAGGGTAGGATGCCCTTTGATCATCAACCACCTCAGGATCTGCAAGGGCAGGAGGCCCTTTGATCCTAGAAAACCTGAAACATGGAGAGATCGAGAGACTTCTGGACTGCATGCACCTTGAGGTGCTAACCTGGACTACTTACTTGGTGATTTGACTAGGACTACTGAATAGGTGACATGTTAGCCACATGCCACCTAGACACTGACTGGATAGATGACCTGACTTAGACTTAACACATGGCGAACAACCACAAGACGATTTAGACTGGATAGAAAACCCTTTGGCGCCACATAGTGATGTCCAAAAGGGCAGGATACTGACTCATATTACCCATAGGCAATCAATCCACAAGGGAATGTTGAGGTTTTTCAAGCCTCTTGCATCCCCCTATGGGATGCATGTGGGATAAATCCCATAGATCCCTCAAAGAAGCCCATCGGCTTCTTCAATACCAAGCATCGGGGCTTCAGTTCCAAGCCAACTAGCAGCTTGGTTGGCCAAGGTAGATGCCTTGGGCCAAGCAGGTCGTGTGTTCGAGCCCATGTGCCACCATTTTGCAAGGTTTTTATCATAATTTGGTTTTTCTAATTAGATTTTCAAATTTTCTATAGTTTTTAAAGCTTTTTAATATATATTTTTATATTTTTTTATAATATAGTATAAATTGGTCAAATATGTCAATTTTAAGCCTTTATAATTGATTTGTTTTCTCAATTTTGCTTAATTATAAATAATTTTAGTCTTTAAAAGTATTTTATTAGTTTTTTTGAACTTAGAGATCTTTTAAATTAAACCAAATTATTTTTCAAAAACAAAGGATTTCTTCAACATTTTTTGCAATAAATCCTCAAAGTTATATAGTTTTATTCACACATTTTTGGAGATAAAAAAACATAGCAACTCAAACTTCTATCACAAAACAAAGATATTTAAAACATCGAGGAAGAACATAGGTCATTTCCTTTGCAAAAAAATAAAAAATTTGCTTTTGTTTTCTCCTTGACAATGAAGATATAACACATAAAATTATAAGTTTTTTGTTGTAAACTTGAGAAATATTTTGAACCTATTTTTTTTATCCTCATGCTTCAGTGTTGAAGACAAAAACCAAATTCATGTGTCAACTGGTCTGGAAGCCTTTCAAACGTGGGTCGTGTGTCGACCTATCTTGAAAGGAGTGCTCAAATTTTTCAAAATTTCATACAAATTAAGGGGGGATAGAAGTCATATTTGGTGATTCTTTTTTTTTTGCAAAATTGTAAAGAGAAAGGGAGGATATTTCAAAGTAAAAAAGGTGCATTATCGATTTTACTCGACACCTTTTCTTAAAAATTGACTTTACTAGGTGCATTCTCAGTTGCACCCGACACCTATAGTGATAATAATTTGGGTTGCTCTCTTGTTTTGATTATTGCACTAACAATCATGTTTTTTGTGTGCAATTAAAAAATCATAAAGAACACTGAAGAGCATTTCATAAACCCAAACTTTACTAAAATCATGCTACACTTTGCACAGGTTAAACAAGTCAATTTTTACACCCCATCAAAAGGTCAAAATCCAAACACCTTGATTCACTCTCTTTGTTTGGCTTAATTTCCTCAAAATTTCCATCCTTCTTGAAGGGTGTTAAGGTAGGTGCCATTAAATATCATAGAGAACAAAATTAGAAGTTTTTCAAAACCTACCCCTTTAATTTTCTCTATTTGTTTGGCTTAATTTCCTCAAACTTTTCATCCCTTGTTAAGGGTGTTAAGGTAGGTGTCATTAAATATCTTAAAGAGCAAATTTAAATCTTACATATACTCTTTTGAGGGTATAATTGAAGATAAATTCATCTTAGTCATATCAAATTTGAAACCTTCACCATGACCATGATCAACAAGTATCTCACTAAGAGCCAACTGCTCAAAGGTTCAAATTATTCTACCTAGAAAAGTAAGATGAAAGCCATTTTAACTATAGAGGATATGTGGTAAATAGTGGCTGGCAATGATACTAGACCCACATCACCTAGAGAAGATCAAAAAACCTATGATAAAAAGGATAAAATACTTTCCTTATTGATCTTGGTAGATATTACTAATGATATCCAACCTCATATTAGTGAAGCTAAAAATGGTAAGGAGGCATGGGATTCCTTAGCTACCATATTTGAGGGAAAGAATCAATCAACAATTCTTAACCTTCAAACTAAGATTCACACTCTTCATATTAAATCTAGAGAAATAGTAGAGCTATTCCTCTGTAGAGTGGCAAAATTGAAAACAAAATTGCAATATTTAGGAGAAAAAGTAGAAGACAAAGTCCTGATCTCTATCATTTTGAGGGCTCTTCCCGACTCCTATAGAATGTTGATCACTTCACTACAATTATCTGGAAGGACAATGAATTTTGTAGAGTTGGTAAATATGCTTCAAACTGAGGAAGCTAATCAACTCCAAAGAGATGAGGCATCCAACGATACCCTTTTCTCAAACAGACAAGGTGGAAATAAAAAGTGGAATAAAAAAAAAGGATCTTATTCTAAAAAAGACAAGGGTAAAGGCAAAGAGATTAAGAAGATGAAACAATATTGTAAAATTTGTGATAAAGACACTCATGAAACCAAAAATATGTTGGTTTAATAACAAACCGCCCAATGAACAAGGACAAAATAAGGGCAAAAGCAAACCCAAGAACAAGAACAAATAATAAAAAGGACATGTTACTATCGCTGAAGATTCTAGTTTGAACTCTAAACGACCACACAAAGTGCTCATGACACATACAGACTCCCCTCACAAGGATACTATTTGGTACATAGATGCAGGCGCTAGTAAATATACGACTGACGATAAGTCTTGGTTTGAGATATTTGAGGCTCGAGAAGGTAGAATGATAACCATTGCTAATGATAAGACCTATCGAGTTTAAAAATAAGGAAGTATTTATGTCTCCCTTCCAGATGGAGAATTTAAGATTCAAAAAGTTCTTTATGTACAAGGATTGAAAAATAATCTCTTGTTAGTTCCACAAATCTTGGACAGTAACATGAATGTCAATTTCAATGTGGACAAAGAAAATAAATGTTGCTTTATCACTCAGAAAGGAAAAAAGATAGCAACAGATTCATACAAACATGATTTGTTCACCTTATATGCAATTACCTCACCACATACTGCAATTGCAGTAACCAAAAAAGAGGCCACTTATATATGGCATAAGAAATTTAGGAATCTAATCTAAAGGTATTTACTTGAACTCAATAAGTATCAAATGGTGAAAGGACTGCCTACTCTTTCATCTACATTGCCAGTGTGCTTAGATTGCTTGTCAAGAAATCAACATAGAGTACCTTTTGAACCTAGATATTTTCAAGCTAAAGTACCTTTGGAGTTAGTTCACACACATTTGTGTGGTCCTATATCTACGAGTTATGGAGAAAAAAGATATTTTCAATTGTTTGTAGATGATCACTCACATAAAATGTCGATCTTCTTCTTGTAGTTGAAGTCTGAAACATTTGACTATTTTTAGCAGTTCAAGAAGCTAGTTGAGAAAGAATTAGGATGTTTCATAAAGACCCTCCGTATAGATTGAGGGGGGTAATACACATCAAAAGAATTTTCCTCATTTTTACAAAAATATGGGATAAAAATACAATTGACAATAGCCTATTCTCCTCAATCAAATAGAGTTGTTGAGAGAAAAATTGTTCCATTATGGAAATTATTTGATCTATGCTTAAGGGAGCCAGTCTTGAGCATAGTTACTGGGCTGAAGCTATAACAACTATAGTATATCTTCTAAATAGATAAACCACATGGGTTATTGAAGGTATGACTTCTCAGGAAGTATAGAGTGGAAGGAAACCCTCCATATCTCATCTACGAGTATTTGGTTGTAAGGCTTTTATGCATATACCTAAGGAGAAAAGAAAGAAGTTAGACGAGAAGACTCTACAATGTGTTTTTCTTGGATATGATGAATTCTCCAAAGGCTATTAGTTGATATGTCCATTCACCAAGAAAATACATGTTAGTAGAGATGTAGTGTTTGATGAAGCTTTCACGTCTAACACTACATCAATATACCTAGAAGATGAGGAGCAACAGCCACAGACTCTTCAACAACAGAAAAAGCCTCCAAAATGGTATACTAGTACTATGAAATATTCCAAACTCACTTCACCACCATATCTCACTCTTAATCATCCAAAGACACGAAGCATGTCTCGACAGAAAATGTAAAAGCATCTACTTTAGTTGATGATATTTGTAAATATTTTCAAGAGCTTTTTGTTAATAAAGAGTAAGAAAGTGGAGAAGATATGGAAGTTGATGAGGAGAAATTTTATATGTCATCATATGATGAAAATGAACCTTCTACAGTTGATGAAGCACTTAGTCAGCTTCAGTCGAAGGCAACTATGGATGCTAAACATAAATACCTCATTAAAAACAAAACTTGGAAGTTGGTCAATTTTCTTGAAGGAAAGAATCCCATAGGCTACAAATGGGTTTAAAAAATCAAATATAAGGTAGATGGTACCATAGATAATCATAAGGCATGTCTTGTGCTGAAGGGCTATGCTCAAAAGGAAGGCCTATGTTATGAGGAAATCTTTGCACCCACTACAACAATGACCACTATTTGAGTTCTTTGTGCTATGGTAGCACAGTTCAGATGGAAATTACATCAGATGGATGTAAAAATTGCCTTTCTAAATGGTGACTTAAAAGAAGAGGTATACATGACTCAAACTCCATGATTTTTTGAGGAAGGCCATGAGCAACAAGTTTGCAAATTGGTAAAATCATTATATGGAATAAAACAAGCCCCAAATCATGGTACATCAAAATGGATAGTCACCTCCTGCACCATGATTTCAAGAGAAGTCCATCTGATGTAAATATCTATATCAAGAACACAGGTTCTGAAATATTGATTCTTGTATTATATGTAGATGATCTGATCATTATCAACAATTCAGAGAAATTTATTAACGTCATGAAGGATGACTTGAAAGAGTCATTTGATATGACATGTCTTGGACTTCTCCACTACTATTTGGCTTTGAGATAGAACAAAAGAAGAATCATCTTAGGGTGACTCAAAAAAAGTATGCCAAGACTTTAGTAGAAAAATATCGTATGACTGATTGTAAGCCCAAAGCAACATCGATGGAATCAGGTCTTTAGTTATCATGATATGATGAATCACCATAGGTAGATGGCACATTATATAGATAGATGATTTGAAGCCTCATCTATTTGACCAATACTAGACTAGACGTTACTTATATTATAAACTATATTTCTTGGTTCATGTAGGAACCAAAGTTCTCTCACTAGAAAGTAGCTAAGAGGGTTATTCACTACATTCAGGGTAGTGTAGATTATGGTATAGAGTATAATAAGAATAACTCATTCTTAATATAAAGTTACACTAACTCTGACTATGTTGTATCCCTAGATGATAGAAAATCAACATCAGAATATGTATTTCATCTTGGATCTGGTCTTGTCTCATGGCATAGTAAAAAGCAATAAGTAGTTGCTTTATCTTCAAAAGAGGAAATGTATCGTGCTGCACATGGAGCTATGTGTGAAGCGATATGGTTAAGTCGCATCTTGGCTACCATGGGCCTACCAAAGAAACTTCATATTCACATGTTTTGTGACAACTCAGGTGTTTTGAACTTCATAAATAATCCAGTACATCATGAACATACAAAGCATATTGACACAGATTATCATTTCATTCATGATGAAGTTCCTAAACATAGAATCAAGCTCCAATACATTCTCATCGACGAACAAGTTTCTGACATATTCACAAAGGCACTTCGACGTGTCAAATTTGAACTGTTTCGAAGTAAACTTTGTATATCAAAGTAATGTAATAAAGGAGGGTGTTAGGGTAAGATAGGTAGTATATTTCATTATACTACATAGATTATTACATTTACTTTGTACTATTACCATGTAGATATTTGTGTACACCTATACACTCTTATCCAGATCTGGTGAAGATAATTGCTCTATTTTATAATCTAGTTACTAGGATGGTGTGGAAGGCAAATAGAGAAACACTTTTTCCTATTTTCACTGATGAAGTACGGGAAGTATTTACCTATAGGTCGTAACCTCCATCATATGTGATCAATAAAAAGCTACACACTGATGACCAGGAGGACATATATGTATCTACAGTGATGATGCATCAATTTATGGAGACGCAATTGATTAAAGAGCCACAACTTGGGCAATTTCTGAACTTACCAAGGCTGCTCACAAATTTTAAAATCCTAAATATTTATTCAATGTTAGCATGGGTCATTGGCCTAGCGACAGATTCCATAGTTCATAAGTGGTAAGCAGCCCTATCATACTGTATATGTCAGGGAGAGTTTTATGCTCCATTAGCCATAAGGCAAGGTACTAATCTGATTTTCTTTTATTGGGATGATTTTATATCTTGGAAACTACATTTCTAGTTGAATATGTTACACACTAGAGAGAAAATATCATTCAAGCACATCTCCTTTATGGTCTGGTATTTTTTTTTCCACCTACACCAATATTTTTCATTTATCACTATAAGGCAAATGGATGAGAGAGATGATATTTTGCCAGTGTATATGTGGACTTCCACTCTATCAAGCAAGGAGTCATTTTATAGTTTTAACCATTTGTTTCTTGGGCCTGCAATAGAGCTTCTTTGTGGTGCATGTGAAAGAGTTCCATTGGATATGAGAGAAGTAACGAAAATGACTGAAAAAGGTGACATATTTTTGTTGACTCAAGGTATGGTCACAAGAATATATGGCTTCATAGAAAGCCATTCCTACTATCATACTTTACCACCAAATACATTTTCACCATGGAGGTGGTGCACCAAACATACTATGCTAATGATGTGTATGGAGCGAGGTGCTACAAGAGGATGCATTGCAATATGCATTTTAAGTTTGGTAGTATAGAAGTAAGACAGGTTGGGTAGAACATGATACTCACGGTGACACTCCAAGACTTGGGGTTGATAGAATTTTTGCAATGATGAAGGTATGATCCATTGGGTAAATTTATAGAAATAATCAAGGCTAATATATTTCATTGATCCCACAACTCGATATTCAAAATAGGTACAATCATTTTGATAGACCTGAGTTGGAGTGGTATGTCAAAAATATGATGTCACTACCACCTTGATATGATTGTTACAAACAAAATGTGGATTATAATCTGACAAAATACAAAAATTAGATTCCTCCACGTGGACTGTTTAGTAAGGTAAAAAAAATCTAGCCCCTATGGACTGAGAAAAAAATTATAAATGGTGGATAATGTGGGTGCATAGAGGGAAAATTACGTCACATTTTGGATTGAAGATGGATGAGGTATTTTTAGATAACTATGATGATTTTGTTGGTGCCTATCAACCCATATCTTTCACCAAGATCTTGTCCCAAAGTTTTCAACAATATGATAGTGGTAAAAGTAGGATAAAGGGAGAGTGTCCGACAATTGAAGAAGAGACCCCCAAGGAGGAAGAATAGCAGTATGTGTTTCAATGGAGGTCACAGTAGATGAAGCATAAATTTTATGAGGTGCATTTGGTGGAGAAGCAAACTATCGAAGACATGACCCCATTTTTAAAACTTGTAAAGAAGCCAAGGACCGATGCCAATTCCTCCTCTACTACTACAGTTTAAGTTGTTATAATTCCCATAGTTCCAGTTATTTCAGTGACTATTATTTTCCCTCCATTGGTGCTAGATGCTCTGATAATATTTGCATAAATATTTCTAATAACTCATGAACAATAGAAGGCCCATAAGGTGGAGGTCATGAATTTTGAGGACATGAACGTTGAGGAGGAAGAGAAGGAGTAATAGGAAGAACTAATTTTGTAGCTTCTTCCATCACTGAAACACATGATACTTACACCTAAAGATACCTATTTATTTCCCCCTACTTCTTTAGAGAATCTAGTGACTGTTAGTTTATTTACATTAGTTTCTGCATTAGTCTCTCCCCCTTTCGGTATACCCTCCATGTCCATTTTGCTTCCCTCTAATTCCCCTTTGTAGGTCACTACTTCTCCTTCTTCTATTCCCATTTCTCTAGAATCCCTTTATTTCAGTTTATTTGCATTAGGGCAAAACTGATTTTTACACCATTCCCCTTCCATTTCTTCTACTACTTTTACTAAGGCTGTAAGTATGCAAGCTCCTTTGAGACTGAGCATAACTACAACTAAACCTAGTTCTTCCACTCACTCCACCATGTTGGTCCTTCCATTTCTTGCCATATCTTCCACTTCCTTTGAGCCTGATCACTCAGAAATTTTGATTCCTTTCACAACATTTTTGGATTTGCAAGTACTACCCAAATTTTAGGTGGCACTAAAATAGCCTTATGTAGAGAAAATCAATTAGGTGCATCTTTGTTCATGATAGTGGTTTAAGAACTACATATGGAAAGAAGCATTGGCTCCAGCATAGCCACTTAGTAAGGTTGATTTTGATCTAGTTGCCATGGAAGCTCACACAACCAAGATCACTCCCTTGGTATAGAAGCCACAAGGAGAAATGATGTTGAGTGATTACGTTTATGAGACGATAACAAAATATCTAACCAAGATTGATCCCATGGAGAAAATGGGTAACATATAGGTTGATATGAGTTTGCTATATTTGCATTATGAGTATTATAAGCAGATATTTTTTTATCATGAGTATAAATTATTGAACTTGAAAGTGCCTTGGCCAAAAGTAGAGTGCAAGAGGAAAATACAACCATGAAGAATGAATGCTTGCACTAATAGGTAGCAGTGCACTTGAAAGAAATGGGTATAGCAATAATAGAGATGCAAGCACTCATAATATAGTTGGAGGCCATACAAAATAAACTACCAGAGAAAGCCATGGAGTTTGCAAGCTTTTCTCCAAAAATAATTAAGAATGCGTGCCTTCGCTCAACTCAGAACTATGAGAAGTTGGTAGCGTAAACAGTTCTTGCATTATTTATGGGTAGCCCAAATTTAGATTCAGCTAGATCAGTAGTTGATTGATGACACTAAGGAAATATTGGAGCCCTACATAGATATGGTAGTGAAAATTCAATCCCTAGCTCATTTGATCATGCACATTCAACCCCTAAGATAAATGGATCATGTTTGGTCAACTATAAAGGTCACCTTGCATAGTTATTTTTAGAGAATAGACCTAGTGAGGGAAGGTGAAAAAATACTCAATGCCATAGAGCGAGAGCACACTATTTCCATATTTTATTTTGATGCTCTCATTGATATGGTTTTTCCAATTTTTATCGATGAATGGGGTAAACCTCTTCCAAAGGAATAATTGGAAGCGGCTTGGAAAAATTTTGTGGAGGACATGTTGAGTGAATATTTTTCCCCATTGCAAAATGATCACCACAATCAGAGTATTAAATTGAAAACACCCTCTTCCAAATAAATTAGATGAAATCATACATTTCTCCAAGGTTTTGGTAAGCAAACATTCATACATATATGTAATCAATAAAGATCAAGGTAGAATATATGTATACCAAAATAAACTTTAAATTATGCAAGAAACAGTTAACAAGGGGCCTTCATAGTCCAATTCATATAATACTTAGCAATCATGATCCTTTAATCCTCAAAGTGCATATGAACCTAGCAAGTGTGAGAGTGGTTCCTTTTAATGCTCTTGATATTAATCTGACTTACCCTGAATCCCAGTCAATAATCTCCTTTTATCTTCAAATTAAAGGTGTAAAATATAAGAGTGTGTGGAATAGTCTACTTCATTTTAAATTTCATACCTTTAATGTGAGGTTCATTTTACAGTTAGTAGATTCATTTTATCTTCATTATGAGCATTCTACTACCACTAAGTTAGAATTTGGTGTTAGTAATGGTTAGCAAGTTAGTATGTTAGTGATCATTTGTTTTATTTGCCATCAATGTAAATTTTGTGTTAGTAACCCCCTCCTAAGATCAATTTTATCTAAAAATTAATTTAGTGCAATTAGGAGGTGCAAAAATTCTGGATAAGGACCAGAATGGAAGTAAATGAATAGAAAATGTAAAACAAAATTCTATAAAATGGACCAGAATAAATACTTAAGTTAAATGCAGAAATTCTGGAGAGACTAGAATGGAAATAAAACAAATACATAAATTCTGGAAATGACCAGAATGGAAAGAAAATAAATACAAAAATTCTGGAAATGACCAGAATAGAAAGTAAGCTATGTGCAAAAATTTTGGAAATGACCAGAATGTAAAAGAAATCAACAACATAAATGAAAACAGATTAATCTAAAAACATAAAATAAAACAACAGGAAATATTCATAAAATAACTAGAAAACACTGAAATGACATCATATTTTGGTGTCACAATCCCCTCCCTACAAAACCCCAAGTTGTGAGATAAATCTAAAGACAACTTGATCTAAAATACCTGCAAAACAAACACAATCAGATTAGACCAAGTGCGAGACTCAAAGGATAAAATACTGTTGCATTCTATTCAACATTCACCTAGTGTAACCCTTCAATGGCATAAACACATAGATACAAATCGAAAAGAAATGCAATAAATATAAACAATAAATGCAGTAGTCTTAGACGTAATATCCTTTTAGTTTTGCTCACAAGGTTTGTTCTTGCCAAAATAGAAGCATTTGATTCTTCAAAATAAGCTTGTTTACAAAAATTTCCAGCCTCTTTACAATACCCTCCTTGGATATTTAAAGTTTCAACAATCCCCTCGTTTCACCTTCCCCTTCTAACTCCTTCTAACTCCAATTTATCATAATAAAAATAAAAATAAAATATAAACCAACTTTATATTTTATTTTTATATGGCTTTCACTTATAACATCATAAAATAAAATACCCATGTCCCTTTTTTAAAAGATTTAAATTTTTTGTATTTTCTTTATTCTATATTATATAGAATAAAAGTTAAAAAACATATAAAAACCTTTTTCATATTACCCTTATACCACCCTTACAACTATGCTATATAATATGAACTAAATTATATATATTATAACATGAATAAAAATTAAGTTATGTTATAATATATACAATATATATCCTTATAACTCCCCATTGTTCTATTAAATACATAACCAACGATAGAATTCAATGTAATATTATCCAAAAGACATATTACCATCTTTCCTCGACGTTATTTATTCATTCAGCACTATCAGATCGCGTCGGCAACAACGTGGTCCTGAATCCAAATATTATTTTTCTCAGATCACCTTTCTCCTGCAACTTTAATTTCTATTCCGGTAAGTCAAACCTGATTCAAAGAAAATAAAAGATTTGTCGCGTTCACCAAGTCTATTTAAAAAGGCAGTAGACTTGAACATTTAGGGTTTGGTCGCGATTTTAGTAAATCTTCTATGCACTTTCAACCTAACATCTTTGTTTCCACCTCGTAGATAGCCGCGGATGCCCCATTTTGGCTTCGACCTCCCATTGTATATTTTCCCTTGCTGGTCTTCGCCGTCAAGCTCGTCAGCATCCAACTTTCGTTGCGTAGTCCGTCGGATTCACAAAACTGCCACCTGTGCATTGCTTCAAAAGAGGGGTCCACGTCATGACTAGGCTGGTCAATTTTGATGGCCTAAACTTCTGCTGCTACCATCCAATTCGCCAGCCCGTTCCACGTCTTCCCTAATCAGCATCCACGTTGTCCAATAATGGGTGGGGTCCATGTTATTTTACTCGTCGCTCGTGTTGGATTGGTCTACGGCACCGTGTGCACCCTTGGTCATCCACCATGTTGCTCTAGCTGGCCACATCCACTTTGTTAAACCCTCGTCATCACCTGGTCATCCACCATGTTGCTCTAGCTGGCCACATCCACTTTGTTAAACCCTCGTCATCACCTCCAAAACGATGCCTGAAGGTGTCCTTTACTACTTCGACAGTCTCGTCCACATGGCATGTCGACCTGCATATGATAAACGACTATGAGACAACATGCATGTAAAAGGGGAAAGGAAACATATGTATATTTATTAATTGCCTCTTCCACCCTCATTATATGTTTATAAAATAAAGGTGGATTTTATTATCATTATTTATTTTATTATTATTATTCTTATTGTTTTTTATTTTTTAAAATTTTTAATATATTATTATATATTATAATAATATATACTTTGTTTTTATTATTTTTAAGTCTTTATTTTAAACTTTTATATAAATATAAAAGTTTAATTTTTTATTTTTGTTTTACTTAAGACATATTAAATAGTTTTCGTTTTCTTTTATTTTTATTCTAAAATTTTATATGAATACAAAAGTTTATTTTTTATTTTTATTTTAAATAAAGCAACTTTAAAAAGCTAACAACTAAAAGGTAAAACCAAAAGGAAGCTCTAGCTAACTATTTAACAAATAGACACAATTTTAACTCTATTACACAAATTCAAACATAGCATACTCAAACGAAGAGACATCACCAAAAAGAAGGCATTATCGCAAACTAAAAAAAAACTCTTTTGAGAAGACCAAAAAGACACTCAGCACCACATAAAACTAAGATGTAACCATCGAGGCTACGAAGCCAACTCAATAGAGAATAATATCCCAAAATAGCACCTAAAGGACACAAAATCCTTCAAAACCAAAAATAAAAGGTGGGTCCCCAATTTTTGGGGTAGTTGTGGAGCAGCCACAATAGGACACCTCAAAAGTTGATACATGGGAGGAGACCATCATAGAAGCACAAGTGTTATCACTAACTATTTAACAAAAAACCACGATTTTAACTCTATCACACAAATTCAAACATAGCATACTCAAATGAAGAGACATCACCAAAAAGAAGGCATTATCAAAAACTAAAAAAAAAACTCTTTTGAGAAGACCAGGAGGACACTCAGCACCACATAAACCTAAGATGTAGCCATAGAGGCTACGAAGCCAACTCAATAGAGAATAATATCCCAAAATAGCACCTAAAGGACACAAAATCCTTTAAAACAAAAAATAAAAGGTGGGTCCCCAATTTTTGGAATAGTTGTGAAGCAGCCACAATAGGACACCTTAGAAGTTGATACATGGGAGGAGCCCATCATGGAAGCACAAGTGTTGTCACTTATGCAGAAGTTCACCCACATGGAGCTGGCATTAATTGAGTTGGCCTAGCAAGCGAAGCGCATCAGCTTGGAAGACATTCAAAATATACATTATGTGTATGAGTCTCTGAGTATCCCTTGCTTTTTTAATACACATGCTTGGAAGGATACAGTTACGGTCTATGAGGTTACCTACGAGAGCTTGAAGGAGGAGGATGAGTAGGCTACAGCAAAAAAAGTAGCAGAAGAAGTAAACAAGGTAGAAGTACTCTGAGTAGAATTAGAGGCTAAAGTCACTGAGAAAGCAGAGGAATAGGTGCAAGCAAAAGTATCTTCATCAAAAGCGCTAGCCAAAGATGCTGATAAGAAGACTTAGTAGAAGACCAATGGATAAAGGCATGTGATTGCTTGCATACATGTGAGTTGGATACCCCGTGAGCCATCAAAAATATTGGCAGTTTTACAATATGCCACATTAAATTTTTTGATGAATTTTATTGATGTAAGATTGGTGGATATATATATGCTATGATGTTGTGTTTTTGGCCTATATGGTATGTTACAACTTTGTACATATTAAACTTTTGTTTTCATGCATCTCTTGCCTAGAAATAATATTTATAAATAACAATGTGAGAAAAGATTCAGTGAAAATCATCAAGTGTGGTCACAGAAAATGTTGCTTCAGAAGTTCAATTAATCAAAAATGATTTCTTTGCTTTAAAAATTGGTATTATTATGAACAAGAGTGCAAGGGTGCATTCACCTCTCAGTAACGATGACTGATGTGTTCGCCCGATTTTGGGGTAAACGTAATATTTCTACAAAGCAAAAGAAAAGGAAAAGGGCTAAGTTTCGAATCAGGGTGCTTTCACCCCAAATGAGGGGTAAAAATCCCTTTCGCCCCACTTTGGGGCGAAAAGCCATTTTTAAAATAATTATTGAGGGCGCCCGAAGTCAATGTGCAAAGAAAATAAAATAAAATACATTCGTCCTAAGGTAGGGGTAATAGCTTCGTTCGCCCCACTTTGGGGTGAATGTCATATAAAGAATTGCTAAAGGAAACACTGACTAGTCAACAGCCTATTTGCTCGTTGACCAGTCGATAGCACATTCACCCTAGTTGATGGGTGAACGTTTCATTTGCCCCTCATGTGGGTGAACACACAATCAAATAAAATTGTAAAGCACCAATGGGGATGTTGAAAAGTCAATAAGACATTCACCCCACTTTGGGGCAAACGTCACATTCACCTTTCTTTTGGGGTGAAACTACATGGAAGTGACTTCGTCCATTTTTGAGAATTTATTTTCTCCCGGGTATGCAAGCTATGTTTGCCCGAAGCAATGAGCGATAATACATTTAACCTCCTTTTGGGTGAATGTCCATTTATAAAAGTTAAATGTTTTATGAAGGAATATGAAGTTTTGACTTGCCATTTTTGAATATGAAGCATCAAAATACGAATACGACAGTAAGGTCAAAGAAGGGGGTTGTCTATGGATTGCAATGGTCGAAGTATTTAAAGGTAGCATTTTCACCCATTTTTTGAGAAAATTTTATTTAAGTGCCGACATAGTATTTTCAATGAGTGCTCATGACAAGTGATTGAAGAGCATTAAATGATTGTGGTGAGGAGTGACTCAGGTTGTAAATCTCGAGCAAAAGGAGCTACAGTATTAAAAGCACAAGGTGATTTTCATGATTTCCAAGAATAAGTGTATTTTTGAGGATGGCAAATGTATCAAATCAATGACCAAGCCTTGCAGTTTTCCATGCACCGACACCCAAAGATGCGTCTTTCACTTGGGCAATTTTTGGGTAAGATCAAGTAACACAAAACAAATGATACACAGGTGTTTTTCCTTTGATCATGCCAGAGAACCCAACATTTTTCATTACTTTCATGCCAAAATGACGATACCCAAGAAAGAGCCTTTTTACAATTTCAAAATTTTCCTCTAATACCCTGTTTTCCCCTTTTTCTTGCCTAAAACAATGCATTTGAAATTTAAATTTTGGGGGCAAACTTTCCATGGTCATAACTTCGCACTCATTTTTCCGATTGACTATTACAACATATTTTTGAAAAGGGCACGAGAAGAACTAAGCAGGGCATCACTTAACTTTTCGTGATAAGGCATGCGTCTAATTTAAAACCCTCAAATTCGGCCTCTAAGACCTTCAAAATTCACCTACAAGTTTTACTAGTTTTACTAGCAGGAATTTTTCACTAGTTTTTGTCAGGATAGGAGACACTAAAATTTACATATCTCACAAACCGCTAAGGATATTGGGATGATTATTTTAGTGTGGGCTCTATTTCTTCACCCTCTAAACAACCTAAAAACACTAGAGCAAAAATAATTAAATAAAATTTGGGTGATGCAAGATCACTTTTACACGGGTGGATGCTCCCGCATCAGACACCTAGGATAAATTTAGAAGTGACCTTGAATTCTCTACTGTTGGAGGAAAACCCAAAAGCTCAACATTTGTCTTCGACAACCAAGTTGAATCTTGCACAGGCTTGCACTTCCACTTAACCAAATATTCTTCATATTGCCTATTTTTGGTACTTTTGTGGATGCGGGTATCTAGGATCTCTTCTATCACTTTCGTATCTGGATTAGATGCTGGAATATTCCACAATTCTATGACTGGTCCCTCACCATTGTCTCCTTCATAGTATTCTACCAAATCTAAAATGTTAAAAATAGGTGATATGTTAAGCCCACTTGGCAATTCCACTTCATATGCATTACATGAATCCCATATTTCTATGATTTTGCATAGTCCAAAATTCTTCATTTTTAGCTTGTTATAGGTCTTAGCAAAAAACCTTTCTTTTCTTAGATAGACCATAACTTCACCTCCCACTTCAAATTACTTAAACCATCACTTCTGGTCTACCCTTTTCTTGTATGGAGTATTCATCTTAGTAATATGCTTCGTCACTTCTTCATGCAAGCGCTTCAAGTGCTCTGCAAAGTCCTCAGCCTCAGCACTGCTATTTTCCCCTCTGTCCATATTTATCAATTATGTCCTCCCATGGTCTCTCTGGTGCAGGTAATGGCTGATATAATCTAGTGTTTTGTCTCACACCCTTGGTCATATGGTATACTCTGCAACTTTACACAAACCTCTTCACATATTTCTACAACTATGGCCAATAGTAGTTCTCACTAATGATGCAATTGTCTTATCTCGACCAAAGTGTTCAACCAACCCTCTACTGTGCTTCTCCTTGTCCAGATTCTCCCTCATTGAACTCCTTGGAATTCATAATTGGTTTCCTCTGAACAACATTCCATATTGGATTAGAAAATCCAACCACTTAGTCCTTGTCCAAAGTAACAGGTGCTAAGAAAACCCTCCAAGCCTCTGCAAAATCATGATCTTCAGGGTACAAGCCCTTCAGTTCATCAAACCCTACAACTTCACCTTCATTTCTGTCAACAAACACTACCTTCTACTTAAGGCATCTACAACTCTATTTTACTTTTCAATCATGTGCTTCAACACAAAGGTATAACTCTGTAGAAACTTAACCCACTTCAAGTGCCTCTGATTTAGCTTCCCTTGGCTATTAATATACTGTAATGCCTGATGATTAGTATATAGAAAAAAATATTTTGGAAAAAAATAGTGTCTTCATTTCTTCAGAGCCTGAACTATAGCATAAAACTCTTGATCATATATATAATATTTCTTCCTAGAATCATTAAGCTTCTCACTACAATAGGCAATAGGTTTACCTTCTTGACACAACACAGCTCCTATGGCACTACCACAAGCATCACAATCTACCCGAAATACCTTATTGAAATTTGGAAGTGCTAAAATATGTTACTTTGTGACCTTCTTCAAAATATTAAAGCTCTTATCTGCTCCTAAGGTCCACTTATATTATTTCTTATCCCCTCTCATTGTTTCTGTTAAGGGTGCATAAATACTGCTAAAATTTCTAATAAATTTCCTGTAAAAACTTTCTAGACCATGAAATGATCTTACCTCAGTTATGCCCCTTGGAGTAGGCCGCCCTCACCTTTTTTGGGTCCATTTTTAGACCTTCAAATAAGATGATAAATCCCATATACACTAAATCCTTCATCACAAAACTACACTTCTTCAAATTAATCAGCAACTGCTCCTCCCTCATCTTGAAAAAAACTCTTATGATATGAATTAGGTGCTCTTCTAGGATCTCGATAAATATTAAAATGTCATAAAACTAGACAATGACAAATTTTTCTAAAAAATCCTTCAATACCTCATTCATCAGCCGCATGAATGTGCTCAGTGCATTGGTTAGCCCAAATGGCATGACCAACCACTCATACAAACCCTCTCTGGTCTTGAAGGTTGTCTTCCACTCAAATCCTTATCTAAAATGAATCTGGTGGTATCCACTCTTTAGTTTAATATTTGTAAAGTACTTGGCCCCACTCAAATAGTCCATAATGTCATTCATCCTTGGCAATGGAAATCTATATTTGATGGTGATCTTATTAATGGCTCAGGAGTCTGTACACATCCTCCACTCTCCATATTTATTTGGTGCTAGTACTGTAGGTACTGCACATGGGCTCAGGTTCTCCCAAATCAATCCCTTTTTCCATAATGCTTGTAATTGTCTGTTTAGCTCCTCACTTTCTATAGAAGTCATTCTATGGGCTGCCTTATTGGGCAAACTAGCTCTCGGTACCAAATCTATATGGTGACTGATCTTCCTCACTGGTGGCAAACCCTCAGGCACATTATCTGATATAATATCTAGAAATTATTCTAATAGACTTGATACTTCTATGGGTGTATCTTTGCATTCTTCTTCCCTAACTCTAGGAATTAATGCATAGCATATATGCTCATGCTTCAAACCATCCAAAAACCTTATATGTTCAACTAAACTTATTCTTGCACTGCTACATACCTTTTCGTCTATCTCCTTCAGGGGCTTCATCTTATGGTGCACTATAAGAAGCGGGTGGTGCATCTTTTTCACCAATGAGCTCATAGGTCGTAAAAAATCTTAGCCATGGCTAGGGCGTTCACGTTGGGGCAAGACGAGTGTTTGATTCCCCTCGAAGCAAGTATTAAGATTTTTATTAATATTTTGTTTGGATTGCCTAAGGTGGAGTGATAAGGGGTAAAGGTGCTTCGTTAGTTGATTTTTTGAGTAACCTTAGGGAATAAGGTCATCATGGTTGTTTGAGTTGTGAATTATTTTTAAGTGTAATTTTTTGAAATTGTTAGGAGTAATAAGGGTTTTTGATAAAGTTATTTTTAGTGAAAGTTATTTTGAGTAAGGGTTTTCTTTTAAAAATAACTTTGGTGGATGTTAAAATAAAGTAGGAGTAATAAGGTGTTATTTGGATATTATTGTTGTGTTATTACTCAAGATCTCTAACCCTTGTTAAGAGTTGAAAAAGAAAGTGTGTTGAGTGTGACAAATTTAGTGGACAACTCATAAAGCATCAAAAAAGGTATGAGCAATATTCTCCATTGATTATATTTTGGTGGTTGATTTCTGAAATATCATTGGAGTGAAAAGGATTGATTGTTATTTCCTTTTCGAAAGTGATTGGTTTAATGCTTCAAGGTTTTACGGTTTGAGAATTATGATTTAAACCTTGTTTTATAAGCATTGTTGTTGAAGTGAGTTGTTGTGCAAATAAATTGAACTTGAGTTGGAAAATAACATGAGTATCATTGTTATGTGAGAGTTGTTGTTGAGTATTTTTGGAAACATTTTGAGTTGATTGATTCATGCTTGGAATAGGGTTTATGAGAAAGAGTTGTTCCTTGTGGTGATTGGTTGAGTAGAATTATTTGAGCCTAGTCAAGTGAATGTGTGGAGTGGTTGTTCAAGTTCCATAAAACAAACTATTCTATATTCTGATTTAATTGAGATTGAGTTGAGAAAGAGATTGAGTTTGAGAATAGAACATATTGAGTCTCTAACAATTCTCTTTATGCTTCTATGAGATTGCTTTGAATTGATATTGGGATTTAAGTATAGAACATATTGAGTCTCTAAAAATTCTCTTTATGCTTCTATGAGATTGCTTTGAATTAATATTGGGATTTGAGTATAGAACATATTGAGTCTCTAACAATTCTCTTTATGCTTCTATGAGATTGAGTTGAGATTTTTTTGAGCTGATTTGAGGTAAGTCTTTGAGAAGGCTTGTGGACTATTTTTGTGTAAGCTTTTATGAAATCTTGCTATGTAGATATGAGCAAGTCCTAGAGAATACTTATTGAGCATATAGGGACAAGTTCTATGTGAGCTTGTTGAGCATATTTGAGTAGCTTTTGAGTGAGCCTATTGATTAGATTTGAGAAGGTTCTGAGTGAGCCTATTGAGCATATTTGAGTAGGTCTTGAGTGAGCCTGTTGAGCATATTGAGGAGGTTTTGAGTGAACCTATTGACTAATATTTGGAGGTGATAGAGTAGATAGGACAGAATATCAGTGGATAGATATCCAGTAGTTAGGACAATTGAAGACAAATATGAGTGAGGAATATTCAAGTGGAGATAGATCCACCAGTTAGTGCACCAAAGAGACAAAGTCTTATATAAGATCACTAGCTAGAGTAGAAGGGAAAATAGTTCTATTGTAGAAGATATCCACGAACCTGAGATTTAAGGGATCATCATCTCCTTTGGACAAAGTTCCATAAACATTGTAATTGGTAAGGATTCCCAAGAGATTATTTGAGAAATATTTAGAAGAAATATTTTATGTAGAGGTAGCCCACATTGGATTATCCATGTTAAAAATGATGTCTCTCATGTGTGTGATGCTTTGTGTGATTTTTATTAGCTTTATTAATGTTGATGCTACTATTTGGAGAAAATTTTTATATTATATTATACTATTTGTGCTAGACCGAACGACTATGTTTAGTGCAAATTTTATATAGATATTTAAAGATGATATAGTATAGAGGACGATAGTCTCCAGTGGATAGCGAGGGTAGTCAGGATAGGTGTCTTCAGTGGATAGATATCCATTAGCCAGAGTAGTGGGGGCAGCAGTTCTTCTAGAATATCATCAGTCAGAGCTAAGGAGAAAGGATTTCTCCTATGGATAGAGATACACTATCTTGATTAGGGGATTGGTGTCTCATTTAGAAAAATATCCATAAACATTGTAATAGGGAAAGGATTCTCAAGAGATTGATTGAGAAAATTTTAGTTAAATATATTCTCCATGGAGTGGCCCACATTGGGTGAACCACATTAAATTGGTGTCTCTATTGTGTGTGGTGATTTATGTATTGATTTTATTACTGTTATTGTTATTTCTATCTATACATTGCATAATATTGATTGGGAAAGAAAAATAAAAAGTGGTCTTATAATGTTCCCCCCTCTCAGTATAAGCTTGTGTTCTTCAAATTCTAATAGAATAAGAATAATTCATGAATATAGTGGTAGATGAATAATCCTTGAATATAGAAGTTTATGAATATTCCATGAAGGAAATCACCCAACGCAAGAAGAATTGGATTGGAATAAAGGTATTGCCTATGATGTAGATGTATAAGTATGTCAAAAAGATGTTTAACGAGTAAAAAAGAAGGATAGGCTATAGTCAAAGAATATGACAATAATATAGTAAGGAAATTTTTGACTGGAGAAAATTATTGAGGATATTATGGGTAAAGAATTTAAAATAGAGATAGAATACACTATAGAAAAAAATCCCTAGAAAAACTTAGGTTGTAAAATTATAAAAACAAAAAAGAAAAATACCAATTTAAGAAACCCATATGGTAAACTTAGATTTAGACATTAATGAACAACCTCTACAAGAAGAAGTCACAAAAGTACCTAAGACTATATTAGAAGTGAAAAAATCATGATGTATAATTCTTCACTCCTAATGTGTATCACTTAGTATTTACAATTACATTTAGTGATATATACGTATGTGTGTTAATATCTATCTATCTATCTATAAATAAGGAGGATATTGTAAGAATTTGAGCATAATTTTTTTAGGGTTTCTAGAAGGTCTATAAGTAGATTTTATTGCTATTGGTGAAGCATAATTTTTTTTGATATTTTTTTTGTGGAAAACATCCCAAAAGTGATGCGACTTTCGGATAAGACCCAAGGAGGAAGGGGTATCCATTCCACCAAAATCGCCTAGGGTACGATCCTGGACTACCACATTTGACATACTCAAGGAGTAAACAAACACACAATAATATTTAAAAAAAAATAACAATAATAAAAAAATAAAATAAAAATATGCTCCTTGATGGTGTCAAAAAGAAAAATCACAACCAAGAACACACACAATAAAATAAAAAAACCACAACACAAAACACAGAAAAACATAAGAAAAACATAACAAAACACAAACATGATAAAAACAACAGAACACTACAAAGACATAACCAACAAAAACATGAAAAATACAAACAACCAAAACCTAAAAAATTAACAAAAAAAAACAACCATCAATAGATAGTTAAAAAATAAAAAATATAGAAAACACACACACAAAAACATGAATTAACACAAACATACATAAACACAAGAACAAGAACAACAAAAACACAAGAACAATAACAAAAAACACAAAACAACAAAAATATAAGAACAACAAAAAACAACACAAAGAACACAAAAACAAAACAAAACAAAAAAACATACACACCACAAAAAAATAAACAAAAAAAAAGAAAAAAAAATTGAACATAACAATGACATTTCTAGACGAAAATACTTTTAAGGCAAGAATAAACAGAGGAAACAAATGAAAGAATAGTTTGAGCTAGGGAACTAAAATACCCTGACCAAACCAAAGAGAAGGAGAAAAAAAAAAACAAGAAGAATCTAGGAACGTTCAAAATTTGAACCATCCAAATAATTGATAGAAAGAAGAGATTCCCTTATTTGTGAAGCCCATCATCTAGGAGGGTGGTCATAACAAGTAAGATCACCTTTTTCCAAAGCCCAATTAGCTAAATCATCAACACTCTTGTTTTGATTTTTGACCACATGATTGTAATTAACTTTCAAAAATCCCATTTGGATTAATTGAATCTTCTTAGTAAATATTTTTATTCTCCAATCAACCTTATGATTCTTAGAAGAATTCTTTAAAATATTAATCATGAGTTGATATTCAAACTCAACTAACACCTTTTACAATCCAACCTTAGTAGCCTCTTGAAGGCCTCTGAGGATACCATACCCCTCAACAAGGTTATTGGAAAGAATACCCAAATTCTCAACAAAAGTATAAACCAAGGAGCCATTTGAAAGTCTACCAATTTATCCCACACTAGCTTTTCTAGGGTTCCCTCTAGAGGCTCCATCAATATTGACTTTACCAAAATCCTTAGGATGAGGTTGCCAATTTCTAGTCCTATCCATATTACAAATACTTACATTCCCTTTAAGTGGGTTGCCCTTAGAAGATTTAATCTTCAATATTTGCATCACTTGATCCCATATTTGATTGAATTTTTGGCGGTGATTAATGAGATGATGGATTGATTCAACTAAGTTGGCTATGGTATTTTTCCAAATATAATGAATATACTTCCTATATTGATTAAAAATTTGACTGTTCCTTTCATTCTATATATTCCAAAAAAGAATGGTAGAACCCATCCAAAATAACTACCTAATAAAATGATCAACACCCTCTTATTTAGTAAAATCCCTCCAAATTTGTTCAAACATTAAAAAATTGGACAACTATAAGACAAGTAAAGTGGCCATTCTCCTCCATAGCTCAGGGGCTGAAGTACACTCAATAAAAATATGGTTGAGAGTTTCTACATTCTCTCCACACATTTCACATCTAAAAGGGCCATGCAAACCACACTTCATAAGTGGCTCACCAGTAAGCACCGTACGATGCAATAAAAGCTAAATAAATAACCTCACCTTAGGCCAGAGCTTTTGACCCCATAATTGAGAAAATATGTCAGAATATTGGTTGGGATTATTATGGCATAAGATCAAATAACCTTGAGCAACTGAATACTCACCCTTAGTAGTGTTGTTCCATTCAAAACAATATTTTTCATGGGACAAAGAGAGATACCTCATATGAAGGATACCTTGGATATCTTGTCTTTCCATTTCTAGGATTTGAATAGGCCAATCCTCGATAGGGATCCTATATCCAAGGCCTCCAATCAGGAAACTAAGTTATCAAAGGCTTGTGACCATCCCAAGAATTTGTCCAAAAATTTGCCTATTGACCATTATGAATGATCCAAAATAATTTTTTTTTTATCAAATCCTCACTAGTCGTAGGAACTTATAAAATGGAAGAACCTTTGGTAGGAAGATGATAGAAAACAAGGTCTTTAGGAATTTTTTTCTTAACATATTTAGCACGAATATTATTGGCCCAAAGAGAATTGGGGTTATACAACATACTCCAATATAATTTAGCAGCTAAATCTTTGTTGTTATTAGTAGAAGGTCGGAATCCTAACCCCCCTTACTTCTTAGGAAGACATAAAGTGTCCCATTTCACCAAGGCCCATTTTCTTTTCTCCTTAGTACCACTCCAGAGGAATCGATGACTGATTTGATCTAGTTCTCGAAGAACGGCCTTTGGGATATTCAAAATGGAAAAAACATAAATATGAATAGCTTGAAGTACTGATTTTACCAATGTGATTCTACCCCCAGAAGAAACCCACCTATTGGTCCACTTTCCAATTTTCTTCTTGACTTTGTCCAACAACAAATTCCAATATTTTTTTTTCTACCTTTGAATATTTATGGTAATAACTAAATAAGTGATCGGAAGAGAGGACTTCTTATATATTAATTTATCCAAGACCATGGATTCTTGTCCGGTAGAGCAGTGAAAGAAAATAACTTTAGATTTGTCTTCATTGTATAATTTTTTCTAATCTTACTGGGTCTGACTTTGTGTTATTTTCAGCCCTTATTGTGTGAATTTAATGCTACAATTTTTGTTTGATTTGCACCATTATTATTGCCACTTTTTTGCTACATTTTATGTGAAATTTTTAGCTATTATTAATGTAAAAATTCCAACTATTACATTTTTTTGGTAGCTTGTTTTAGTTATTTGGATTTATTCAATAAAACTTAAAATCTTCAATTGATATCAAAGTAAGTTGATCTATTTGGGTTCAATAATTTTGTTGTGATAGTAAAAAATGGATTTATTATTGTCCCACTTCAAATTCCTATGTTTAATGGAGAAATTTTTGAATACGCGAGTATTAAAAAATAAAAGAGATAAATGTAATTTAATAATATAAGTTTAGTTGGTTAATTTTTTTAACTTTATAAAAGAGATTTATATTTATATATTATCAAATCATATATAATTACCAACCTATTACAATATCATTATATATTCACAATCCAACACAAATCAAACCTGTTACAATATTATATAACTAATTAAAAATTGAGAAATAATCTACACATTATATACAAATATAGCCTTTATCAATTGTCACACTGAGAAGAATAAAAGCTTGATAAAAAAGATCTTTATAGAGGAGCTACAATAGATAATTTTCATATTCTAGCATAATAATGGAGCTTTCCAATAGCAACAAAATACTACTAGAAATGTACCACAAAATAAAATTGTTTTCATGTTTCCCTTAGGATTATATTCCTATACTTGTTTTTAAGCTTCATGCTCTTAAAAAATATACCAAATAAAATAAGTATGTAAGCTTATTTAGGATATTGCAATGGTAAAGGTATTGGGTTATCTTAATGGGGAACTCATTTTTATTTATGAGGGGGATGAAACCAATATATCCCAGTTAAATATTTTAACTATTATTGTATGTTAAAAAAAACATGTAAGAAATAAGTTATATTCATTGATTTGTAGGGGGAAAACGCAACTATGCAAAACAAAACATTAAATAAAATACATGGACACCAGTTTCTACTACAACAAATTTCTTTATACATATCTATGCACTTGTATTCTATTAAAAAAAATGGCACACAAGAAACCTGCACATTTTTCTTATAGCTCAAATAAAAACGTACATCAAATATATAAGCTAACCTAGCACTACCCTGCATAATATTCCATCCAAAGTAGGGAAAAAAATGTTACATATCTTGGAGCACAAAAAATCATTCTTTCGCATGTATATGAAAAATATCACCATAATCGTTAAGACGTAACAATGTATTCATCGTAAAGCAAAATGTAAATATTGTGCACTAAAAAATTGAGCACTACAAAATCTATGATATTCTTGACACTATAAAATTTAGTTGATATTATAAGCATTGTAATATCATATTTTCTATTACATATTAAGCATTAATTTATCCATTCTTTCCCTTAATGTTTAATTTGGTAACACCTAAAATCTATCTCATCCTTATAAACTACTCTTTTGGTAATGTTTTAGTACACACATCAACAACCTGGTTATCAATTTTGTAAAATTTCAATTCAATATAAACTTTTCTCATAAGATTTATAATAAAGTGGTATCTAATATCAATATGCTTACTTAAATTGTTGGAGATTGGATTTATTGTTATAGCAATTGCTTAATTGTTGATGCAATGAATAATTTTTGTTATATTTTTTTCATATCAAGTCTACCATAATCCTCTTCAATCAAATTGCTTGACATGAATCTAATGTTGCTACCAATATATTTAGTTTCCACTATTGATATTGCAACTATTATATACTTCTTTGAGGACCAATAAATCACACCTTATCCTAGGCTAAATACATTTAATAAAGTGCTTTTTCTATCATTAATGGATCCTACCCAATCACTATCTATATATCCAACCAATCCAAAGTCATTAGTTGATGTGTACCAAATACTAAAATTGGTTGTACCGCAAACATACCTGAGTATTCATTTCATTGCACTAAAATGAATCTCACTAGGATCTTGCATAAATCTTGAAATGAGTCTTACAACATACATGGTGTCATGTCTAATGGAAGTAATATACATAAAACTGTGAACTAAGCTTCTATATAGTGTAGCATCTATATTTTTAGTATCTATATTTTTACTACCATGATTCATCACTATCTTCTCACTAAAATTCAAGGGTGTGTGCATTAGTTTACAACCTTTCATTCTAAACTTATCAAGCAAATTAACTACATAGTTTTCTTGTGAGAAAAATACCATATCATTCAATTGTCTTACTTCTAAGCCAAGGAAGTAATGCATAAAACCCAAGTCCATCATTTCAATCTCATTCTTCATAGAATTCTTAAATTCTTCAATTAAAAATATGTTACTACTAGTGTAGATCAATTCATCAACATACAAGTCATCAATAAGTAGATCATCTACACCTTATGTTTGACATAAAGTGTAGGTTCACTTTCACTCCCATTAAAGCCATTTTTTTAATATATCCATCTATTATGCTATACCAAAAATTTGATGCTTTCTTAATCCCATAAAGAGCCTTTGTCAAACTATAAATATTTTTTTATTATCTTACAACTTCCTAACCTGGTGGTTAACCAAACTACATCTAACACACCATTCAAAATTTTTAATTTAAAATCAAATTGATATACTAGCCACTTAAATTGTGCTACTAATGCCAAAATAGTTCTTATAGTATCTAACCTTGCAATAAGAGCATAAGTCTCGTTGGAATATATACCTAGATATTGCGAGAAACCTTTAGTTACTAATATTGTTTTATGCCTTTAAATGGATCCATTTGGTACTTTATACCAATCACATCCTTTTTTGGTGGATGATCTACTAACTCCCATGTTTCATTACTTTCTATGGTCTCCATCTCCTCAACCATGGATTTACACTAAACTTCATGCTTCACTACATATTCAAATATCTAGGTTCTACTTGGATATGAGATGATAAAGTAGAACTCATAATTGGACTAATAGTTCCATCATAGATTTTTTTGAGATTTTTTACCTTCTTTGGAGGAGGACTCAAAATTGGAGGACTATATGAAGTAAATGTTGAGCTTGATAGAGTAGAAATATAATTTGATCTATTGGCAGGGCTGGTACAATAAGTTGAAGCTTCATGTTTTATATCCACAATTTTTAGTTTTTTTTGCTGTGCATTTCCTTTCCATTGCCATGCATCAAATTTATAAAAAATTACATCATGACTAACAATCGATATTTTTAACAATATATTATACCTCTAACCCTTTGTCTCCTCATTGTTGCCAATAAAAATACATTTTTCACTTTTATTATCAAGTTGTTAATTTTTTCTTTAGCAATATGAGCATAAGCAATGCAACTAAACACCTTAATATGAGCTAAACTAGGTATTATTCCACTCCATACCTCATAAGGAGTTATATTATTACACCCTTTATTGGATATCTATTAAGAAAGTAAATATATGTGGGTACTACTTCAATTCAAAAGGTATTTGGAAGACACTTGGCCTTTAGAATGCTTCTTTCCATCTCCACAATTATATGATTCTAATAGTTAACTACTTCATTTTATTGAGGAGTATAGTTTACAATCAATTGTCTTTGAATACCATACTTCTTGAAAAAATCTTGAAATTAATTAGATGTAAATTATCCCTCTCTATCTATATGTAGAGTCTTAAGAAAAATAAATACTTTGCTTTTCTACACTAGCTTCTAATTGTTGAAAGATAGAAAAAGCTTATGATTTTCTCTTTGATGAAATATTCCAAGGTTATGCATAAGGGGTTGGCCTACTTGTTGTTTTTTGAAATATTTTACATTTGCATGTTCTAATTTGAGGTGAAATGAGTCGGTCCTTGTTGGCAAGACAAATTTTGGATTGATTTAAGTGTCACTCATTAGGTTTGATAAAAGGTTTAAAAAAAATTGCTTGCAAATTGTATAGCATGTGCTATCCAAATGCTTACATTTAAGAGAAATATTTCTGGTTGTTTGCAATTGAATGAATACATTTTTATACTACATATCATCTGCATATGAGTTGACTGATCCCTATTAGCAATCCCTCTTGTCTTTATCACTAAAAATGTTGGTGAATAGGAAATACTTGAGAGAAGTGCTTCCATAAGGAGTTCTCCATTTGAAAACTAAAAATAGCTTTTGTTATCTCTCTAGTGACTGATTTGGATACCAAAGACTGAAATACCAGAGGTATGTTAGGATTTGGCACCTGTGAGACGTAAAATAATAGGGAACTAGAATATCGTTGTCTAGAAATTTTTCATCAATTTGTATTATTGAACAATTTATTTGTGTTGTGTCAATCAGGAGAGTAATGCTAGAAGTATGTTTGTTTTGACAATCCAAAGTTTTAGAACGTAATTGACATTAACGAAAAAAATTATACTCTCCATGTACCCTCAATCATCTAGAGGAGTAAATAACTCAGATTTTTTAAATAATTATGTTAAGATGTAATTCACTTGGTTGGGTGTATTCTCTGTATAAAATAAAGTTATATCAATGGTTTCCCTTGTTAAAAAAATTTAATTAAGGAATATATAATTTATTATACATTGTATTTTTCTTTTAAGTCAGCAAGTGACTATGTTTCTTGAATTCTTGAATGTTAGATGAACTTTTCAGTGTTTAAACACCATAAAAATGGGTGGGTTGTGTAACTTGTTAGCATTCCAAAACTATAATATGAACCATGAAACTCTCTATATATTTTTTTAAAAGCACCAAACCTTGTTATATGATAAAATGGTGGCAAAGCTTTTTTTATGGTTAAGTCATGTAAAACTACTAAGAATCTTAGGAGCAATGTGGGTTTTCATAGTAACCATGCTTCAAATATTGTTTTGTTTGAACATAAAAATCAAGTGGTAACTAAATCGTGCATTTTCTTTTCCTTACCTATTAGCTTCGGCTATAGTTGGTTGGGGCTTCATGATGTCTAACCAAATCTTGTTTCGATGGAAAGGTTTTCGAGCAAGTTAAACAAAAAGACTACCACAATCCTAGGTTTATGTTGCTTGTTTTTCTTAAATTCATAAATTAAAATTAAAGAACTATTTAAAGAGCATGCTTACTTTAAAGAAAAAAATAAGTAATTATTTATTATAATAGATTGTGTTATAGAGTAGTTGCTGCCAAATAATATATGTTAGCACAACATAGTTTGCATATCTATTATGAGATATTGTATGGCATGAATTATCATGAGTTTTATTATGAAATACAAGCAAACTATATCTTGAAAATTATTGTAAAAAAGTATTTAATATTTGACTATCACCGTTAGAGGAAAACATTATTTTAGATAAACTAATAATAATTATTGCTTGAAAATATCTTAGGAAACTTTAAACCTTATGCTTATATTAGGGAAAGAAAACAAGTACTTTTATTATAATAGGATTATTTATACTAAGACCTAGGGGATAAAAAAGGTAAAACAATAGAGAAAACCAACCAAAGAAGTTAGATTCTATGTTGGACAAGAGTAGAACAAACTTGGATAGGGTAAACATATGTAATCCCTTGGTTGGTAATCTTGAGATTCCATATGAAGAAAATTAAACTATTGTAACCCAAACCTTTATGTGATAACATGAAAAAGTTTGAAGTTATACACCCAATGTCATTAAGACATGGGTAAGCTTGCAATAAGACTTGAGAGCGACTATTTTTTAACAAGTATGAGGTTGAACCATATGACCCTATTAGAACTTGTAACAAAGAGTGGTTTGGGATGCTTCTTATAGGTTATTTATTTGGATTTTGGTGATAATTATATGTGTCATTTGATTGGAAGTGTACTAGTAAGACTAAGTAACTAGTCTAGTCATGACATTTGGTATAGGATAAACTGTCATGAGTCATAATGAGAATTTGAGACTAAGTCTAATGTTAGGGTAATAACATGGCACTAGCTTACTCCTGGAAAGAGGATAACTAGCTATATACTAGGCATATATATGCTAATCCCTTGTATGTTTAGTTTGAACAAGTCAATCAATTAAGTATAAGTTTAATATGGTAAGCGATGGGGAGAGTATGCATCCACACTCTAGGTGTTATGGGCCCTAGAGGATAACCTCAACCATGCTTTCACCCTCTTTCTAGAAAAAGAGGAAGTCAAATGAGATAAGTTGATTCCACAAAATGGTATAACTTACAGGTTTGGCCAATCTCGTCCACTTGGGTGACTTTCTGTAGTAGTTCAAAATCCTAAAAATGGTTAATGTACCTTGTACTGTTTCAATGATTCTTAATTGAATTCTTTGGTGAACCTTAGATACCTTGAGCATGAAATTCCTTTCCTAGGTTGAATGTTAAATTTAATAAAAAAATTACCATGGAATTTGCATGGATGGTTTTTATGTGGTACAACTAGGTGACTAGACTTGAGTTGTTACAAATGGAGTAGAAGTAGAATTTGAGCTACTGGCAAGGTTAGTAGAATAAGATGAAGCATCGTGTTATATATACACAATTATTGTTTTTCTTATTGCACAATTCCTTTTCATTGCCATGCATCATTTTTGGAAAAAATTACATCACGACTAACTATTAAAGTTTTTGTGATTGGATTATACAATCTATAACCCTTTGTCTCCTCATTGTAGCCAATAAAAATAAAACTTTCACTTTTATCATCAAGTTTTTGTCTTTTTTCTTTTGCATTATGACCATAAGTAATTCAAATAAACACCTTAATATGAGCCACACTAGGCTTTCTTGCACTCCATGCCTCATAAGGATTCATATTTCTTATACTTTATGTTGGATATCTATTGAGCGAGTAAATAAATGTGGCTAGTACTTCAGCCCAAAAAGTATTTGGAAGTAGGGTTATGCATAGTGGTTAATATTAGGATTTCCAAAATTAGAAATTGGCAAATATGAGGACCCTTGACGTCAGCCCATTCGCATAAAATTTTCAACACCATTTTTTTCTTAGGGTCAATTCACCACAATATATATCCAAACATAGGCATATTTGTACTCATTGGAAATATCCTTTTAAGACTGATATAATGGTGGTGTTTATAAGATTTTATAAGGTGATTTAATAGGTCAAAAGTAGCCCCAAATATGACCTTATATTTTAGGGTTTCAAATACCTCAAATTTTTGTGTGAAGATGCTCGATTTGATTCGCTTAGGTTTTTCCATGATTCACCTTGATTTTTATTAGGATTCAACATTTTTACAAGTATATTTTGATTCCAACCCCTTATGCATAACCCTATTTGGAAGACCTGTTGAGTGGTAATTTTTACCAATTGTAAAATCACACTCTCCCTTAGGATTTTGATCACAAAATGCTCTCTTGCAAATAAGTTAGAAAAAAATAACTTCTCCAAGGTCTTTTCTATATTAGCATTTGCTGAGTGGTAATTTTACCCAATTATGAAATTACACTCTCCCTTAGGATTTTGATCCCAAAACCCTCTCTTGCAAAGAAGTTAAAACAAAACAACTTATCCAATGTATCCGCTATATTAGCATTTGCACATGTGTATTAGTAATCTCAATAAAAATATCAATAAAATGCTAGGAACACCTTACTGATTGTAAGTAACTGTTAACAATGGGCATGTGTTGGTTTATTTTACCATGCTATGTTAATGATTGTTCATAAAAATTAATAAAAAGCAAATGTGAATGACCACGATGTAGTGCTTTAATTCCTTTTATCTTGAAATGTTCTAAGCTAGATTTTATCTTCCTTTATTAAGTAGATTTTAAACAAGATTTATCTTGCATTAACTCATACTTTAAACATGAAAATGAAGATTAAAATATATCTATGAATGTGAATCTGAAATGATGAATAGGCTCATTAAATGTAGCTTCTTATCATGAAGATAAATATAGCCTTTGATATGATTAATAAATCATATCTCTTTTATGAAATTAATTTTCATAAACAGACAATAATATATAGCCTTGATAAGTGGACTTTAAATATCATTATTAATCATCCCTCAATGAAATAATTTTCATAAAGAAAGAATAATTTAATATTTTAAAATAATAGCCTTTTATGTAATGTATAAATTACCTCTCTTTAATGAAATCAGAATTTTCATAAAGAAAGGTGCATTTATTGCTCCGAAAATGATGGCTTATGAAATGTCATTAAAATTTAACCCCCCTTTATGAAATTAAAATTTTCATAAAGGAAAGCTCATTTATGCTTGAAAATGAAGTATGAAGCTGAAAATTATGATTTGGCTTCAAAATGTAAAAAATATAATATTCTGAAATTATAAAAACCCTTAAAAACAATAGTTTTCAAAATATTTATAAAATCAAAATAGCCTCGGAATGAATTCGAATCCATTGCATATGAAATATTTGAATTTCATTCTAGGGCTCCATGCATTTATTTTTTTCGATTTTTATTTTAATCTCTGAAAATTAAAAAATAATCTACAAAATAAAATGTAAAAATAAAAATTGGAAATGGAAATAAAATGCAGAAAATCTAGAAAACACAGTTTTCATACAACCCTATCCTGCAAAACCAAAGACGTGAGAAATATCTACATGCAACCTAGTTTATCAAAACCTGCATTTGCACAACTCGAAATAAACTAGGTGCGAGCTTCTAAGGATAAAAATAATTTTTTTTGTTTTGAGGTATTCAACAATGCAACCCAAAAATGCATTAAACATTGCTTATAAGCCTAAAATAAAAAAAGAAAAAAGAAAAGAAATAAGCATTAAATTCAGACATACAGAAATAAACTCATTTCTTGCTAACAAGGTGCTGAAAATCTACCAAAATTTTCATTAAAAACCACAAAATTGTCTCTTTTTACATCTTATTACCGGAAACATTTAACATTGCCAAAAAGTCCAGCCTCTTCTTCATCCTTGAATGGCGTATTTGAAACCTCTGAAAAATTTCCTTTATCCTTCTAAAACTATTTGTTTTCTCCTTCCAAAACTGTTCGTTTTCTTTGTTTTTGTGGGTGTGTCCACATTTTTTCTTTTTCATTTTCTTTTCCGTTGTAAATGGATCCGTTTAGACTTCTTTGATCTACATAACGGCTTTTACAATTACCTTAATTGTTCATTATGACCCCTGCACTACAGTGCCATTTGGCACTTTTGTCTTTAAATCCTTATTATATATAACCACCTACAACAAAGGAAAAATAAATACCGATTAATTAAAAACTTTCTTCCACGTGAGTGGAATCTCAGTGAATTATCCATACCCATTTTGTTAGACGTCGATAAAGCCATACATCGACATCATGCCCCAACTAATTTATATGGCTATTGTTGGTATCCTTGATTGTGTTTCTGTGAGACTTGCTCTCAATAACATCGATGTCTGCTTGTTGTGTTAGTGTTGAAAAAAATCAACGTCTTTGCTTTCAAAATGTCTGACTGCCATCTATCCTAGAGAGTTTCTCTGGTAACGGTTATGACAAGCCTGCATTGGGAAATGCCCATGCACCTGCCACATAGAAATTGCCTCCAACAAAGGTTTATTAATATTATAATCATGCCCACGTGGCCAACGTAGGCTTCCATATTGGTCAAGAAATGTTGTTTTACCCGAAATGAACGCTACTCTCCAACTTGCTGTATCGGTATTAATCGGCCATTGTATTATCCAGCTAAATGCTGATACTATGCTTTCTCAAAGCACCATTTCAATGGATTCACCTGACCACTCTGTTCAAATTTATTTTAGGGAGCGAAATTAGACCACATTTTGATGCAGATTTTCCATTGTGCAACAAAATATGGCCGTATTATCTAAAGTGTGCTCTCCAGCATTTACGACTGATTACAACAACACCGTTGTCACTTTCATTAACTTCACAATAGACCCTTCCTTCTGACCAACCCAGATTGCTACGTATTCTACCATATCTCATTTTTAGCATATGTTCATGGTTAACAGGAAAATACAGTGTACCAGCTATTCTTATTTACCACCCTTCATTTAGGAGAGGTAATGTGTTTTCATTATGAGGACACCACTTACCCATTACCAACAACCTTGGTAGCAAAATCCAGGATGTGGAGAGCATATGTATTGATGGTGATATTAATTTCATTTTTTAATATCCTTGTCCAATGTGATCGTTGCATACTCCAATGTGATCGTTGCATACTGATATTCTTGCAGCTTCATCCTATTCATTTGTCACTACCCGACGAGATATCATATGGCCGCTAGTCATGTCCTTTGTAGCCCTCTTTTTCCGGTTAACTCTGCATTGTAAAGCTAAACTGAACCTATCCTCCTTATATCGTGCCATCCACAAGATTCATCAAAACTCACCCATGGCTATTCTTAACATCCACCATAATTCCTCCACATACCGTGTTCTTCAAAACAATCTACGTTAGTTATCTGACTATTTCCAAGATCATTAAATTTTTTGATATTCGCCCATGAAAACACTGCCACACTGCCATGTTGGTACTGGAAATTGGAAATTCTTCCATGAAATCTCCTTCCCAAACAGTCATCATGGCCATTTTCTCAGATTCCACGCACTGTTTACTATCCGATTCAAATTTTACAGCCCTCGCCAGTTAACTGATCAACACCTTAAATTCAAAATCTCACCCATCTAGCATTTACGTCGGTCATTGTGTGTTGACCGTCTGTTTCTTCATTGGATACACCCATATGACACATTGCCATGTCACCATCCAAATGGGAGTATTGGTCAGCATTCGGCTATGTGCTTCACTATGTGCTAGATTTGTATTTCAACCCACCTTTTTTGCTTCGAGTCCAATCAGTGTCCATACAGACTTCCAATCACCAACAACACCCTCTACCTTGGGAAATTTGTATCCCTCATCCAAATATTGCTCGAACACTATGTTTTCACCTTCAGAGACGTTCGCTCAATTTTACGCTATCCAATCAACTTGGCAGTATCTGAATGTACGTGTTTCGAATGAATGGTACCGCCATTCGATTACACATGGTCAAGTCTTGTGCTTGATTTTATCCATATCACCATGTCATTCATCTTGGCCACCTTCGGTGCGTTGTCTCTATTCTATCGTGTGCCATCCGATTCTACTGTACCTCCTCACTCGTCGTTGTTACCAAACCCATAGACTGTGAGGCCCCTACTATGCTGTGAATGCTATTTACCATGCATCGCTATGCTGAGTCTCATGATGATAAGACTCACCAGCTTCTTTAACCATGTTTCGGTGCATCCTCGAATCCTTTGTCGAGTTCATCCCTGTAGCCACCACCTATGTCGTGTCATCCGGCGATGACTCATCCACATAGGATGGCCCACGACTCTTCTCGTCATGGAACCCCTATGCGTGATGAAGCCATATATTAGTCATTTTCACAACAAAATAAATCGAACCCAAAAGCGTTAAATAAGCTAATATCAAATAAACTAAAAGGATAACTAAACTTAATAACAAAATAGAATATTTTATTATATAAATAACTATATCTATCTATCTATCTATCTATATATATATATATTATATATATATATATATATATATATATATATATATAATTATTTTTTTATTATTATTTTCTTTTTGCTTCGTATATAATCCATATATGAAATTTTTATTTTTATTTTCATTTTCATTTTATTTTAAATATATTTGTTTTATCAAAAAAATATATATATATATATATATATATTAAAAAAAATTAATATTTTTATTTTATTTTTTTATATATAAATTTATTTTATGCTTTTATCATTTTTCTTATATATATTTTATTTTGATTCAAATTGTTTTAAATATTCAAATAATTTTAATTAACAATTTGAATTAAAAACTAAGATCTACAAAACCTAACCAAAACTTAAAACCAACAATTGAAGAATAAATGAAAAGGACATCAAACCACACACAAGCCTATCCACCCTCCAAAATAAGACAACATAAGACCAAAGACACTACACAACAAGGAACCTTGGAATTAAATTGCAAATATCGAGGATGGGATATATCAAAATTATCGCTCCAAGGACACCAAAATGCTCAAAACACAAAATTTAAAGTGGGTCCCCAAGTTTTGGGGCTAGTTGTGGAGTAGCCACAACAAATGGTGACTCTACTAGGAAATGCTCTTAAGCATTTTGGGTAAAGAACCCAACCTGAAAAGAGAACACACAAGATCAGTGAAACACAAATTATTTAGTAATGTCCCAAGAAGGTGGGGGTAAACAACTTCAAATAGAAACAATTAATCCATATGCCTTTGCTTAGTGTGTGCAAATGTGATTCATTCTTGCATCTCTGAAAATCCTCCAAATTCCATCATCCCTTTTTGCATTAGGCTATGAAGTATCGCTCATAACAAAATAGCTATAGATAGAGCCCCACTGCTAGTCAAGCATCTATAGCCCCGGTGAGGTTTATCTAACTCACCCTTGCGTTTACTCAATGCTTTGCAAAGCCTTTCCTTTTACCCAAGCTATATCTAGACAGAGCCCTACTATCGGTCAGGCATCCATAGCCCCGATAGAGTTTATCTAGATCTTGTGACTGATTTGATCAAGTTTTTCGATGCTTGTTCTCTCTTTTTTTTCTCTCTTCTTTTTTGTTCTCTCTTTTTATATATATAAATTTTCTCTTTTTCAAAAGAAAAACCCTATAAAGATTCAAGCATCATTGAGTTTAGACAACCTACAAGTGAAGCATTTTAGATTTTTGTCTAGGGTTGCAAATCAAGATAATTTCATCCTTCATAATTCTAGTAACACCATTTAATGTGTGTGAGTTACATGTGGAGATCTAGTGAAATATTTCATTATTCCACTTTCCACTATTTTGGTCCCAAAATCTGAGCATGATCACCAAATAACTCATCCCCCTTTTCTCAAGTTCATCAATTTTTAGATCAGGTACTCCAACCTACTAAATAAAGGAGCTTCAAAAGGGCTAGAGACCAAAAGTTAGTGACCGCAAAACATTACCCCAAAACAAGGGAATAACCCAAAACACAAAACTACAAACCACACAAGCCAAAACTATATACAAATGTACAATATGGTACAAGGTGGTGTAAAGCTTGAACTATCACTTCCCTGGATCCCAAACATGACTAGCACATTTTAGAAGATATATAACATGATATGTAGGCCAAGTTTTATAGACATCCAGAGAAAACAAGATTAAGCCAAATAATACAACAATCTTCATCTTGCCTCGCTCACCCCACCAATTTGCTTTAGTTCTATTAACAATCCCATAGGTGAGCATCAAGTCATTAAATTGATTAGACAAACTTTGATTTTCAATTATTTCTTGTCTATTCTTTAAAAATTCAGATTTCACAATTCAATTCATGATTTAGAATTAGGCTTTCCTTTTTAAATATAAGGTCTCACAAACAAGAGCCTATTTCTAAAAATTTCAAAGCCAATTCATTATTCATGTTTTTAGGCCAATCAAATTTATGCAACAACTTGCAAGCATCTAGGATATTTACTAAATGAGAATCATCATAAATTTCTATCCTAGATTCCATTATCAGTTGTTGATGAATTTGATTCAGCAATTCAAGTGCATCAACTTCTTTTTCATTCATCAAAGCATTCTTATTAAAGGTGTGAGTAGAAATCAACTCAAGCTCTTCATTCACCTCCAATGGCATTTCATCATAACTAGCATTTAAATCCAATGAGTGATTATACAAATCTTCACCTAAAGCTTGGATGTTTGGACACAAAAGGTTAGATTTTACCTTTTGCACATTTTCATTTTACCAAGGCTTGGTGAGGATTTGTAATTTCTTCTTTTACCTCATGGTCTTTATCTTCTTCATTGATTACCTATTCATCAAACATACCAAAATTAGGCACCCAATTAAAAACATGTCCATCCTTTTCAAACCTTAAATCTTGTTGGTCAAAGTGTGTGTCAAGTAACCCATCTTCAAATCCCTTGAGTTTCTTGAAATAGATTTACTTCTTTATCATTTGGTTCCAACTCCTTGTTCACTATCCATGGTATTTCTTCATTTGAATCCTCAAAACAATCATGTGAATTTGTATCCGAATTTTCAATATCCCAAAATGAAAGAGAATATTTTACCTCTTCCTCATCCAAAATAGATGAGTCATAAGAAACTTTTACCATTTCTTCCCTTTCTATTTCAACAATATTTTCAATGAATTCATGTTCAACATGATCTAATTTGGGAACTTTATTTAGTCTCACAAATGTAATATCCTCATATGAAATAGAAGTTTCAACATCCTACATATCAAGTGGAATAGAAGTTTCATCAATAGGAGTGTGAGAAAATACTACATCTTCATATCTTCCCCAACCATTGTAAAAATTATCATTTAAATTCGTGGGATGAAACTCCATTGTATATTTGCATGATATTTTGATTCATCCATCAATTTTTCTTCTTCTTTGTCCTTGGTAATAGGATCGTCATCATCTCCCAAAATTTGATGAGATTCCAATCCCTCTTCCAAAATAATATCATATAGTACAAGACTTATAATATCTTCTTGTGAGAAAAGGATTATGTTATCCTGCATATCAATTGACACAAAGGGTTTATTAGAAGGTTTAGAGTGAGCATATTCATCCAATTTCTTCCAATAATTATAGTAATCATCTTCCAAAATCGAGTTGTGATGCTCAACTACTTCTTCAACATCTTCCAATTCATCATGTTTCTCATCTAATTACCTTCCTTAGATGGTTCAATAATTTCCAAAAGTGGGCTACTATTTGTATTCAAGTTTGTAAGGCTATCATAATCCACACTTGTAACCCATGATTCAATTTCATCACAATTTGGAGGGTGAGGAATTTCTTGACCATCAATTTCAAGAATCTCATCTAAAGTGTCTTCTGAGAACCAGTGGTGAAATTCGATTATATCTTCAAATTCATTTATTGATTCTCTTTCAATTTCACTTTCAACCACTTTATTCAATTCTATGGTAGGTTATGTCCTATCACATATCTCAACACTAATTAGATTTAGGATACCTCCATTATCTTAATACTCATGCACTTCTAGGAATGAACCCATTTCTACACAATCCTCATTAGTGGATGTTGGCTTGGCAACTTGCACTTCCTCTTGGACGATATCTAAGGTGGTTGTAACATTTGGATATTCAATTTCACCCCCTTGATCATTCACCTTAGGTATCATTGGAGTGGAGAGTGCTATATTATATGGTTGATGTAGATTGACATCAATAACTCTAGAAGAACAATCTCTCATGGGAACATGTTGTGCCTCCACTTACCCTTGTTCTACCATTATTGCAACCTCATAGATTCTATGCAAATATGGGTCATCAAGATTTTCCCTTAACAATGTAGCAAGTATAGGAGGTATGGCTCCCATGTATACTTGAATAGCTTCCTCTTTTGGTATGTCAAAACTTTCCCATATTTGAGAGTGTAACTCTCAAAACCTCTCATTGAATTGACTCATGGACTCATTAGGCTCTTTACAAATAGAGGTAAACTAATTTTGCAACATATCTAAGTCCACCTGATTACCAAAATGATAAAGATATGTTGCTTCCAGTCGGACCCAAGAAGTCCTAACCTCCATGGGTAATAGGCCATACCAAAAGAATGATCTATCATCCAAAATGTATGAGAATAACCTACAAGAAACATCCTCACGGTAAATTTGGCATTGAAATAACGTGCTCTTGTAGACATGCAATTTCTATAGGTATCCTAATGTCTCATCTTGATTAAACTATCATAGAAACTCCAATAACATTTCAAGAATTTTATGGGGTGTTCCAAACATAGGAAAACACTTATAATAATCCCCTAACATAGATACCATTCCTTCTCTTAAAGATACCACTTGCTCCTCAAATGTTGCCATTAGTGAAACTCAAAGAATAACTTCAAAACCAAATTTGTTAGTCAAATAAAAATATCTTTGCAAAGACGCATAAAATGACTAACAATTTTTAAATGAGTAAAACATAAAGATCATCATGTTAGCATCAACCAAAAGATATGTATCAATTAAACCATGAAATTGAAGAACATTCTCAAATTTACAACATGTTAGCATTAATGCATCATCAAAATAGAGAATGTTAGAATCAATGAAAGTAATCAACAAAATCTCATTATTCAAGACCAATGTCTTTGAATAAATCTTTCAAGTAATATGAACAAGTTAGCATCTAAATAGCAATAAAATAAATCAATTCAAGCCCTCCTAGCTCTCAAAATGTTGAGTGCTCAAAGAGGCCAAAGATTCTAATTAAATGGACTTGAAATATTAGCAGCCAAAACTCTTAAGATTACGCCAATATCACATTATTCATTGCATAAATTAATCAAAGCATTTAAAAAAATAATGAACCATTTTGCATGAATAACATAACACTAATTCAAGCCCTCCTAGCTCTCAAAATGTTGAGTGCTCAAAGAGGCCTAAAGATAACAGTTCATAAGACATGAAACAATTAACCATTCACAACCTTATGATTATACCAAATCACATTATTTCCTGTATGAACGTTCTAAAAGCATTAGATCAATGAATACCAATTAATGCCCTCCTTCTAGCACCAAAATATTGAGTGATAATTTTACCCAATCGTAAAATCACACTCTCCCTTAGGATTTTGATCCCAAAACCCTCTCTTGCAAAGAAGTTAAACAAACACAACTTCTCCAAGGTCTTCGCTATATTAGCATTTGCATATGTGTATTAGTAATCTCAATGAAGATAGATCAATTAAATGCTAGGAACACCTTAGTGATTGCAAGTAACTATTAAGAAGGGGCATGTGTTGGTTCATTTTACCATGCTATATTAATGATTGTTCATAAAACTTAAAGAAAAAAAAATGTGAATTGGCCCTCATATGACCACAATGTAGTGCCTTAATTCCTTTTATCTTGGAGTATTTTAAGGTAGATTTTATCTTCCTTTGATTAAGTAGATTTTAAACAAGTTTTTTATCTTGCATTAAATCATACTTTAAACATGAAATAGAAGATTAAAATCTATCTCTAAATGTGAATCTGAAATATGAATAGGCTTATTAAATGTAGCTTCTATCATAAAGATAAAGAAAGCCTTTGATATGATTAATAAATTATCCCTCTTTGATGAAATTAATTTTCATAAAGAGACAATAATTTATAGCCTTAAAATAATGGCCTTAAAATGTCATTATTAATCATCCCTCTTTAATGAAATAATTTTCATAAAGAAGAAATAATTTAATGCTTTAAAACAACAAAATTACCTTTCTTTAATGAAATCAAAATTTTTATAAAGAAAGGTGCATTTATTACTCCGAAAATGATGGCTTATGAAATGCCATTAAAATTTAAACCCCCTTTATGAAATTGAAATTTTCATGAAGGAAAGCTCATTTATGCTTGCAAATAAAAATATAAAGCTGAAAACAATCTGATTTGCCTTGAAAATGTAAAAAAATATAAAATTCTGAAATTATAAAAACCCTTAAAAACAACAGTTTTCAAAAATATTTATAAAATCGAAATGGCCTCGGAATGAGTTCGAATATATTGCGTATGAAAGATTGAAGTTCATTCTAGGGCTCCATGCATTTATTTTAAAGTTTTAATTTTTTTATATTTTAATATCTAAAAAAAATAAAAAATCTGCAAAATAAAAAGTTAGAAAATAAAAATAAAAACTAGAAATGGAAATAAAATGCAGAAAATCCAGAAAACGCAGTTTCCATACTACCCTATCCTGCAAAACCGAAGACGTGAGAAATCTCTACATGCAACCTATTTTATCAGAACCTGCATTTGCACAACTCAAAATAAACTAGGTGCGAGCTTCTAAGGATAAAAAATAATTTTCTATTTCAAGGTATTCAACAATGCAACCCAAAAATGCATTAAACATTGCTTATAAGCCTAAAAACAGAAAAGGAGAAAACAAATAAGTATTAAATTCAGACATGCAGAAATAAACTCCTCCTTTCTTGCTAACAAGGTGCTGAAAATCTACCAAAATTTGCATTAAACAACACAAAAATGTCTCTGTTTACATCTTATTTTTAGCAGCATTTGACCTTGCCAAAAACTACAGTCTCTTCTTCATCCTTAATGGCGTATTTGAAACCTCTAAACAATTTCCTTTCTCCTTCCAAAACTGTTCGTTTTCTCCTACCAAAATTGTTCGTTTTCTCTGTTTTTCTAGGCATGTCCAGATTTTCTCTTTTTCATTTTCCTTTTTTCTTTTCCGTTGTAAATGGCTCCATTTGGACTTCTTTGATCTACATAACGACTTTTACAATTATATTAATTATTCATTATGACCCCTGCAGTACAATGCCATTTGGCACTTTTGTCTTTAAGTCCTCCTCATTATATATAACCACCTACAACAACGGAATAATAAATATCGATTATTTGAAAACTTTCTTCCACGTGAGTGGAATGTCGGTGAATTATCCATACCCATTTTCTTAGACGTCGACAAAGCCATACATCGATATCATACCCCAAATAATTTATATGGCTATTTTTGGTATCCTTGGGTGTGTTTCTACGAGCCTTGCTCTAAATAACACCGATGTCTGCTTGTTGTGTTAGTGTTGAAAAAAATCAACATCGTTGCTTTCAAAACGTCTCACTGCCATCTATCCTGGAGAGTTTCCCTGGTAACGGTTATGACAAACCTTCATTGGGAAATGCCCATGCACCTGCCAATTGTCACTGAAACACTATATTTTCACCTTCAGAGACATCCGCTCAATTTTGCGCTATCCAATCAACTTGGCAATATTTGAATCTACGTGTTTCGAGTGAATGGTGCCCCCTTCGATTACACATGGCTAAGTCTTGTGCTTGATTTTATCCATACCACCACATCATTCATCTTGGTCACCTCGGGTGCGTTGTCTATGTTCTATCATGTGCCATCCGATTCTACTATACCTCCTCGCTCATTGTTGTTACCAAACCCATAGACTGCGAGGCCCCTACTACGTCATGAATGCTATTTACCATGTGTCACTATGTTGAGTCTCATGCTGATAAGACTCGTCGGCTTCTCTAACCATGTTCCAGTGCATCCCCGAATCCTTCGTCGAGTTCGTCCATGTAGCCACCACCTCTATCGCGTCATCCGGTGATGACTCATCCACGTAGGATGGCCCATGCCTATTCTCACTGTGGAACCCCTATGAGTGATGAAGCCATATATTAGTCATTTTCACAACAAAATAAATTGAACCCAAAAGTTTTAAATAAGCTAATATCAAATAAACTAAAAGGATAACTAAACTTAATAAAAAAATAGATTATTTTATTATATAAATAACTATATATATATTATATAAATATAAATATATATATATATATATATATAATTATTTTATTATTATTATTTTCTTTTTTTGCTTCATATATATAATCCATATATGAAATTTTTATTTTTATTTTCATTTTCATTTTATTTTAAATATTTTTTTTTTATCAAATATATACATATATGAAATATATATATTAATAATTTTTATTTTATTTTATTTTTTTATATATGAAAAAAAAATATATATATATATATATATATATATATATATATATATTTATTTTATGTTTTTATCATTTTTCATATATATATATATATATATATATATATAATATATATATTTATTTTTATTTTGATTCAAATTGTTTTAAATATTCAAATAATTTTAATTAACAATTTGAATTAAAAACTAAGATCTACAAAACCTAACCAAAAATTTAAACCAATAATTGAAGAATAAATGAAAAGGACATCAAACCACACACATGTCTGTCCACACTCCAAAAGAAGACAACAGAAGACCAAAGACACTACACAACAAGGAACCTTAGAATTAAATTGCAAACATCGAGGATGGGATATATCGAAATTATCAATCCAAGGACACCAAAATGCTCAAAACAAAAAAATTAAAGTGGGTCCTCAAGTTTTGGGGCTTGTTGTGGAGCAACCACAACAAATGGTGACTCTACTAAGAAATGCTCTTGAGCATTTTGGGTAAAGAACCCAACTTGAAACAAGAACACACACAAGATCAATGAAACACAATTTATTTAGTAATATCCCAAGAAGGTGGGGTAAAAAACTTCGAAATAGAAATAACTAATCCATTTACCTTTTGCTCAATGTGTGCAAATATGATTCATTCCTGCATTTCTGAAAATCCTTCAAATTCCATCATCCCTTTCTGCATTAGGTTATGAAGTATTTCTCATAATGAAATAACTATAGATAGAGCCCCACTGCCATTCAAACATCTATAGCCCCGATGTGGTTTATCTAACTCACATTTGTGTTTTCTTAACGCTTTATGAAGCCTTTCCTTTTACTCGATCTATATCTAGACACATGCAACCAATCAAGAGCTTAAGGAGAAAAGTATTAGTACTTGAATGAATAAGGCATGTCATTAACCAAATGGAGTTCCACCTTGCCTAGGGATGCATGATAGTTGCATGCATTAAGTTGAAGTATGAAAAGGAGCATTTAATGTACAATCTCCCATTGGTCGTAACACTTGACATTCATGGCTAATCTTATCAGATCCAACCATGTGTAAGTCATAGTAGTAATGCACCATACATGTGAGCCTACCCTGCCCATATACACCATTTAGGTACACCATGCCCACTACATTAGTAAAGTGACAGAGAAACATGATAAAAAAAGTAATGGCACAACCATCCCAACATAATTTTAGAGAGATGGTTTACAAGATATTGATATCCAAATACCTTGAAGCTATAAGCATTTAGGACCTTGGATCTAGAGACCTTGAAGCTATTATTTCCAATTATATAAGGATTTTGGTTATAGGAGTGGAGGATGATTTTTATACCTTCTACATAGAACATTCAAGGGAAGGAACCCTACTCTTGGATTATAAATAAGCCTAATTTTAATTATTAAATGCATTGCAAGTTGTATTGTCATGCTTGATACCCAAACATGCATGCTCTTCCTTTAACCCTTAATTGTATTGTAAAAAGAGGAGCCCAAACCATGGCTCACTACCTAAGGAGCATTGAACCCTTCGAGCCTAATTGTCTTGTAATCATTTATGGAATGATAATGGAAATCATGAATAATTTTACTCTATGCTCCTTTATTTAAATTGTTTCCATTCCTAGTAATTTATTTTGTTTTATTGTATTCACATAGCCATAGAATGGCATATTTCATGTTCAATTACCACTTTTTTTAGCAATGTATTTTTCCACAAAGTATTTACTTCTTATAATTTTAATTTTATTTCAATTCATTTTCCTATAACCCCCCTTAGACTTAGCTTGTGAAGTTCTATGTGCATCAAGCGTTAACTCCAACTAGGATTTAGTATTGATTAAAAATCTTGAAGGTTACCCCATATGAAGTCAATCATCTATGAAACTTCCTACTCTTTCACTCTATGCAAGGTAAATGTTCATTCATCTTGTTAGGTCTACAACCTAAATTGGTATACCTAGTGGGACTAGCATCTATGTTTGTCCCATGAAAATTGAGTAGATCCAACTATGATTTCAATGAAGTTCATAGTCCACTTGACAACTTATATTGAAAAGAGATAGTCTTTGAAGAATTCAACTAACAAAAGATAGGCTAAGATTCTAGTGCAGGTATCAATCTCATGAGCTTGTTGAAGTAAAATTTTCCAATATGGTGACTCTATTCTCAAATGAAGGGACTAGAATTATATGATTAGAATACCTATAACTAAAATGTTTATTAGATCCAATTATTAAGAACTAGTGCCATCACTAAACCAAAGACCAAGAAGGACATAAAAATATAGCATGATGGTTGTAAAACATCATCACCCAAAATTAATTTTGTATGAAATGATAGAAGTCCCCTAATTCCACCTATTCCTCTTGATATATAGGACCTAATTTTCACCTCAACACTGAATCCTTTACTTTATTTCATAGGATAAGATGTTGTCACTCTGATAGAACATTTGAAAAATGTAGTTATCTTATGTGATATGCATTTCATTTAAAACCAAGATATATCCTTGAGGATATTGGCAGACTCTTTCTAAGGAAAATCTCATGAATGGTGCCTCAATCAACCAATGATTAGGCAAAAATTGAGACTGTTTTATGGAGCTCCTAATAAATTGGTTTATATAGAAGGCACATGGAGCATCTCTTCTAGAGCAACTCATGACCTTCAAGAGGGTACCTACAAAAATAATGAATGATTTCAAAATTTAATTCCAAAGTACTTGCAAAAGGATCCTCAAAAATATTTGAACAACTCTAGGTATGGCATTTAGTTGCTCTCTAAATTTTTTAATTTTAATATTTTCATGTTGGTCAAATCGAAGGGTGTGAATTAATTACTAGAGGTCTATGAGATAGCCATTCAAGTTGAAAAGGGCCTAATAAAAAAAGGAAATCTAACCCCTAAAGCACCTCTACCATTATTTTGTTCTATTCAACCCTCTTATCATTTCTCTCTGACCATACAATATACCACCAACTTGACTCATCTTGTCACATACTCAAAATATAATAAAGCTTCCTCTCCTCTAGATTCTAAATCTATGAATTATTCAAAACTAGGAGGACCCTCTCTAGTGATTTCAGTCTTAAATAGGAAATATAATTTCCAAAGGTATCTTACCAAATTTATCTATAACCTTCTTTGCAGTAAGCAAACCCAAATATCCAATTACCTCCAAGTAGATATCAAAAGCTTCCATTTTTTGCCAACCTAAATCTTGGTTATCGTTAGTCATTGACTCAATAGATAGTACTTATGTCATTCCTAATAAAAAAAAATCCCACATGCTCAACTAGGGATATGGTTGCCACCCAAATAAACTACATTAAATATTCTAGTGGATGGTACTATCCTACTCTTGACTATCCTTATTTTGACTATTATATCATAATGAAACTTCAAGCTATCAAAAATCCCATTTTGACCTTAATATTGTACATTCTCCTTAGTCAAAAGTGATAATGCCTAGTCTATAACTTATAACTTAGTGTCTAACTTCACCATTAGTTGCCAACTCCCTCACTTTAGAGTAAACCATTGTTAGTTGTGATGAAGTGGAAATATACACTATACCAAATAAATTAGGTCCCTCAACCTCTAGGAGGCTACAAGTCCAATTGAAGTATAATACATGGGCCAAGATGAGGGCGATTAAAGAGTATAGTATACCTAACCTAATAGAGTCTAGACCTTATAGGAGAGAAGTGAACAATCAAAGGACCACTCCAACATAATTTTCTCTAAAGAGTTCATTTGAGTGGTCTCAAAAATGATAAGAGCTACACTTAAACCTCTAAGGAATCCTAGTGTAAATCCATTAGTCACCTCTAACAACAAAAGGACCAAGATTTGTAAAATATCAACCATTGCAAGAGCCTCTTCTATTAGATCCTTCAATGTGGTGAGAATATAAGGAAGTCAATTGTAGCCATATATATTTGGGATATCCTCTCTAATATAGAATAGATGAAGAACTTAGAAGAGGCCCTAAAGAATCATACAAGGGATACCTACCATGCTATAAATTTTAGACACATGGCCCAATAAGCCCAAGCCTATGCCATTCTACCTGACCCTAATCTATGAAAATTAAGTAATATATAAATGCATAATTAACTTAGGGTCTAGCACATCAGTTATACTCTAGAGCTAGTTTTCAAGCTAATTCAATACCTTACTCTGCCACTCCAAGCAAACCCCGACTTGAAGGTTCATCAATATGCGATGGTGATCAATATTTTGATATTTTTTCAAATAGGTATTTCAAGAGAATTCATGGCTAATATCTAAGGATACTCATCATTGGACTAAAATTACATGTTACTCCAAACTAGATACTGGACCAAGTTTAAAATTTTGTCAAAATCTCTCCACATGTATCATATAGAGCAAATCTGCACTAAGGAGAGTGGACAAGAACTATCAAACTCTAATTAATTCATGGATTAAGTACACCTGTATATCCTTTATGACTATCTAGAGAAATGGGTCTATCAAACATAAGGGTTGGATCCTAACAAGGTATTTAAACCAGATAGCATGGGGTGATCTATCATTAGGTATTCCTTTATACATAGTGTATATTTTATATATAGTATGTATTTATAGAGTATAATTTTAGGAAGAATGATCATAAAATATTTTATATGTTAGGGGACAAAAGGCTTACAAAATATAGAACCTACAATAGTCCTAACCATGCATCCAATCAGATAGAGATGACTCCATGTGAGGAAACATGGCATGACTTCAAAAGTAGCATCACAAGGAGTGACATCTACTATTTGAAACACATCTATGAGGCACTACCCCAAAATTCATAAGCAACACATAGGTTAAATATAGTTAGTGAATTACTAATGTGTTCTTCAAAAGGTGTGCCATAACTAAAAAATCATAATGTAGATCCTCAGCACATGGGAGATACATGTTAAATCCAATAATGAATGATAGAAATCCTCATAGTAAGAATCAGGTAGGACATACAAGATGTTCACATGAATTACCAATGACATGGGAAATCTCCTAAGGATTATCATGTACTACAATAGTTAAAGATAATAATACCTCTATTGACATCATTGCTTGAGAGTGATGAATCTCATCGATAAGGGTTTCGACAAACCTAAAAAAACTCCAAAGACTAGAAAAGTATATATAAGAAATATCTTCAATACTATTTCTTGAAAGCTCCTAGAGCCTGTTGATAACCAATTTGGCACCACACATAGGGTGGGATTAATGGGTTAGCGTAAAGCATAGAACAATTGCTACTTTGAAATGGTGAGACAAACGATCTCTAGAGAACGTCGGTTCCTTGGGGTGGTTCCAACCACTCTACGTTGCAAAAGGAAAAGAGAAAAGGGAAAATGGAAATAAATAAATAAAAGGCCATATCCAAACTCATAAGGATAGGTATAGCCACATCAATACCTATGCAGGTGCAATACCCCATTAAAAATATATAACCCTATGCCTTATTGCCCAACAGTGCTCTTGTTCCAGCTCTCTTATCAATTGTGCAATGAAGGTGAACTCCAAAACCAACATATGAGTGCATGAGATATAGGATGCAAAATCAAAGCACTCCCACTCAGGTAGTATTAACAAAAGAAAAGCTCCAACCCATATAATGGACACACTATCCCTCAGTCACTCAGGAACAACCCAAAGAATCCATAGAGTAGAATAACCAGGATGACTTAAGCAGCTAAGAAGTAGTATATTCATTCATTCAATTCAATAAGAAGAAAACACAGTTAGAGACTGAATAATGCAGAATTTGTATTTACAGAGGGGAAATCTTACATAATAATTGTAAAGTCTAAATATTTACATTTTATAATGACTAGCATTCCACTATTTATAGTTACATTTACATAGATTTCAAAATTTTACATTAATAACAGTAGGTGAGAGGATAAAATTTATAGCTGATGAGCAATACCTTGGTATAGTAATCCATTGGGAAGCACTAATATTATAGAAGATTGGAAGGTAATTCTTAATCAATCTAGACCCTTCGATCATCTTCTCAGCTCATTATTGCTATGATACCTCATTCTTCTCTTCAATTGTTGATCCTTGGTTAGATGATGCATGATAGGCACTAGAGCACTTCGAGTACCTCACACCAAAAATGAGGCACTTTTGTGTATGACGTCGAGTCCTTGTTCAACTGTGGTTGAGGGTGGGTCTTCCTTTGGAATTTAGGTGATGGTGATAGGGCAAATTGTTCCTTCCACCCATGAGAGGATCTAGTTGGTGTTCCCACATGCTCTGCTAGATTGGTGCTCACATTTCACAATCTAAGATGGGTGGAGGTTTTTCTTGTTCTCCAAGGTGGAGTCGACATAATATTTCACCCATGTTGGCCACTTCGAACACCTGCCTCATTATCTGGGTGAGTTTTGGAGAATATTCAGTCCAAACATTTAATAAAAATTGTATCCGTGCTATGACCCACCTTGTTTCATTTCACCATTCACCTGTGACTTCCACCATAACCACTTGGTACCTTCCACCCATCCAATAATGTCTTCAAAAAATTAGTGGACTTATTAAAAGTAGGAGGGATCACTTCCTAAAGGGAAGAGTGGGTGAAGGATGTAAAATTTCACCCACACTTTGGTGACTTATAGGGGTTTTCCATTTTGCAGAAAAAAAGGAACCCAAAAATATTAGGAAATATAACACACACAATGGAGAAATTATAGAGATGAAGAGGAATGAGGAGATGCAATAAATAAATTAAAGGAGGGTGTGGATAAGGATGCAAGACACAAAAGGGTGTTTCAAGAAGTGAAACACTATAACATGGTGAAAAGCAGAGTGAAGGAAGGATGATGGGGGATGACTACTGAGATCTAAAGGGGACAAAAAGGAAAAGAATGCTAGAATGGCAAGGCCAATGTGGCCATCATAGAGAGAACTACTATAGGTAAGGGCAGAAGGAAGGAAAGCAACATAAATAGCAAAAAAATACTCATGGAGCTTGCTGTAGGACACACACATGAGGTAAAGGGAAGAAGAAGCAATGGGGGTGATGAAGCCTTTGTTACTAGTTAGGAGAGTTACATGTAACAAAGGAGAAAATAAGGCAAAGGGGAGGGAAGGACGAGGAGACAAGGAGACACAAATGTAAAATCAACCTAAAAAATATCAAGTGGAACTGATGAGGTATTGACACTTTGCCACAAGATATGCTTATGGATTGAATTTCCCTAAACATAACCCATTGAAGACATGGGACATCCCAAGAGTAGATAGATTGCTAATATTTCTCATATCTCCTATCCCGGACCTTCATTTTCACACAATCTAGAAATTATCCTCTCTTGTTGATCGTTATAAACCAAGAAGCCATTTAGCTTCTACCACCAATTGTGGTTTGCACTTCATGGTCCTAAGTTACATTGTATCATAGGAGCTACTTATAGCAAACGCGTTCTATCTTGTGCTTGCGTTTATGAGTTCTAAGGCTTGTTGTAACTCCTAGGAATGAGTGAGGGGTATTGGAAATTGTTTGATGTATCCATTGGGCTACAATATCATGACAATAATGAACAGAAGAACATAGTACTAGGAAGATAACACGAAGGTGGAGAGGAATATTGTATTTCCTAAAAAATTTCTAGAAAAATCCTTACTGATGCCCGTCTATGTCTGACCAAGTGGTACTTTTCAAAGGATCTTGTTGCACCAATGGTTGGTGAAAAAACTTGTGATTCCCAATGTATTGGCCTTGCATAATGCAAACCTTTATTTATTGGCCCCAAAATTATAGCGTGAAAAGAAAGCCTAAGCTTGGGTGTCATCCATAAATCATTCTCTAAATATGCAATAGCTAGACCAAATGGTATTAAACTTCTGGTGTTTCTTGTAGTCTGGTTGGCATTTTCGGCTCTTCCAAATCTAGAAGAATTCATGATTTGGTTGATCATATTGCATACCATTACTTATGCAATTGATGATCAATGTGGCAATAAATTTTACCATGTTGGAACCATCTTCTTGTACTGGTTTCTCTAGTATAAAGCTCCCATGTTGCCAGTATTGGGATCCACCTATTATAAAATCCTAGTTTGGTACACCGCTGCCACCTTATTATGTTTGTTCTCACAAGATACATTAATTGAGCTTGTTTTTGATAGGACCTCATTGGGTAATGGATGTATATCAGTTAATTCATCATGGAGATAACTTAATCCTAGCTTGTTGCACTTCAAGACATAAAAAAGGTGCAAAAATTCTCCCTCCTTATGCATGGTGTTCTTGCACAGTATAGATCCTTATCTTTGTGGGATGAGATGCAAGTGATAGGGTTTTTTCTTTCATCGTTGATTATTGCACTCATCCCCCCTAGGTTTGACCCAACATTCACACCTTATGTTCTATTGAGCTGCAGCCTTGCCTCCTGCACAACTTGATATGGGATCCAAAGTGGATATTATGTAGTAGATCAAGGAGCAACGATGGATGGGAATAAAATGGGAGGTCAAAGTCCCCTAAAAATGTTATTTCTACTTGAATAAGGAGTCACTCCACCCGTACGACCTCTTGAAAGACTTGAGGGAATCTATTTTCCCTAGTTTGAAGTAGGAGGCCTATATTCAAGCTCAAATCTTGGATATAATACATGTGGGATTGTGCGGGTGATGATCATAGTTTAGGAGGAATCCTTTTCCTATTCCTCCCAAATAAAATATAGAATTTGATCAGGGATTTGAAAGCACGAGGATACGGAAGCAAAAAGGGAAAGCTAACATGCGATATGCAAACAAAGAAACCGAACTTAGCGCTAAATCCTAAAAACTTGAAAGTGCATGAAAAGAGGGAAAAGCATGATCGAATCGAAATGAAACAAATGTGAATCAAAAGAGGACAACCCTTTTATTGATATGTTTCAAACTCGGTTACAATGCGCATCCTCCCCTTCCAAGGGCTAGGAGCGTTTAAGCATTCGTTCTTTGTTACATCCATGGGCGCCTTTCCTTCTTCCGCGTGCCCACATGTAAAATGGGCGGACCAAACGTCGCCGCCGCTTGCGTTGATGAATCTGGACTCCTCGCTGCTCCTCCGATGTCCAAACCCTACGTTCAAAAGAACAAGAAATGATCAGTAGCACCTACGGATGAAACAAAGCATGCAATCCCCAAGCCTACGCTAAGTGAATGAGAAAAATGAATTAAACTATGACTAAAACAAGTCCAAATGCTATGAAAATTTGATAGGGGAATCAAGACATCATCAGGAAGGCTCTGCAAAAATAACAGTCCAAAAATTCCTCACCGATTTGAATTCGTTCCGGGGTGGGACGAATTCACCTACAACATAACGCCGAATAGGTACTGTCCCAATGTCCTACCTCGGAAGCTCCAAAAGACCTGCAAACTTGGGGTTAGCTAATTGGGGGCATTTTGGGAAGACCCAGATGGTCAGATTTTCCCAATTTGGCCTCCATTAGCAAGAATTTGATTATGCTACCTGCAAGTTAGTAGAAGCGAGCAAAGATAGAAATATGATCAAAAGTGTTCAAAACGAGACGAAATTCAAATGACAACCTATCTAAGCATCATAGAACTGAATGCAAAAATGAAAGAAAGCAAATCTGCCATGGAATTCCCATCGCTCCGAAAGGGGGCGGTTAGGATTGTGGCAGTGTGGGAGGGGGCGCCCATGGGGCAGGCCGCCCGTCGTTTGAGGCTTGATTTCGGCACCAATCCACTTGGGATGGGTCCAAAACCTCTTGTGTGGTATTGTCGAAAAATTTGGTGGGATATTGTGGCCAAATTTCGGGTTTTGGGTCCAATATTCATCCTCCCAATAGTCACCCAATGACCTCCCCTCTAAAGGAGATCAAGGATGTGGAAGGTGCAAATCCAAAAGGTGTGAGGTATGACAATAAAATGGCAGCACTTCGTTGCTCTGAAATGCTACTCTCTCCCTCTTTTTGGGGTGAGGAAACTCACCAATTTATAGACCCGGAGGTCTCTTGAAATGGGCATGCAGAGGCGCCACATGGCAATCATGCCCTCCCGGGGGGAAGGAGATTCCTCCCCGAATTGGGACTTCATGACTGACCTTGCAGATGCCTCTAACGCTTGAAAACGCTCACCCATACTCCCATGCGATGAAGGAAGCGTTGGGTGGCGGATCCGAGCTGCCATTTGTCAAGATTTGACTTTTTGCCCGTCAAACCTGCAATTCGCCCCACCCTGGAGCGAATTCAGAATTCATCCCTGGGTGGGGCGAATCCTAGATTGAATTCATCCCAGGGTGGGACGGATACTTAGCAAAGTGCCTGAAGGTGCCAAATTGATCTCTGACCTTCCAAAACTGTTGTGAGAGTGGTTAGGACCACTGTTTGACCTCTGGGGGCTGCCCTTGGGGCTGTGTGTGTCAAAGCGATCAGTGTTTGCAGTCACATAATCGGATTGGTGTTGTTTTGGTGTCTATAGATGCCCCTTTTTGGGATGCGTTGTGCATGGCGTAGCGTCGAGCAAAAATAGATAACCAAAGCACTAATGATTAGGGTTTCTTAGTAACCTAACCAACTTTTGATGCCCCAAGTATGGAAAGGGCATGCATTCTTGAATCCTTGCTTCTGACGAGCGAAGGAACTCAATTCAAGTGTTAACCTTTTTCGGTGAGGTGTTACTTGAGCTTGGACATTGATCAGTCATGAATAGGCAAAGGGCGCAACCTTTTGTCTATGGGAACCTTGAGTTCATGATTCACGAATGCCAAGTGATTTGATCAGCTTGTGATTATTGCTTGTTTACTGCCCCAAGCAGGAGCGTGATTATCTTTGTCAATGATTCTTTGAATGCATGCTATTTCCATGATTGGGTGTGTATTTGTTGATTGGTGACTAAGTGTGACTACCCCCTCAAGCGACGAATCGATGAGGGAATGACCTTCATGAGAAAAGCGACGAGTCGCTTGACCCAAGATGACTTGTGCAAAGGTGCCTTTAGATTCTTATCCTTGAACGTGTGTGCAGTTTTCTGACATTTAGACCTATTTTTGGCGGGTGTTAACCCTTTTTGGTGACGCTTTTTGGAGCTAAAATTGGCAAAAATCCGTCCTCCCATGGAGCGGTCCGGCTATGGTAGCCTTCTTAGGGAGTAGGATAGTGACAATTTGTAACCCCAACGTCTATTTTGGATGCCAAGAATGTCAGGCGCGAAGGCGCCTTCGTTCGGCAATGTTATTACTTATTTTTGGGTGGGTTTTTGACCCTTTTGCTGACGTCATTTAGGGATGAAATTCTTGAAAATCCATCTTCCCGTGGAGCGGTCCAGCTATGGTAGCCTTCTTAGGGAATAGGATAGCGAGGATTTGTGACCCCGACATCTATTTTGCATGCCCGGGATGTCAAGTGCCAAAGCACTCTCATCGGGCAAGTTTATTAGCTTATTTTGGTGCATTTTTGTTCAATTTTTGTTGTTTTTTTTGTATTTTTGATGATATATACAGATGACTTTATTTTGTTTATGCGCATGTGATGATTTGATTTTATGCATGATGGTTGATGAATATGGATGTATGCATGTTAAGTTATAGTGATGAATGCATATGTTGTTGATGAATGCAGATGTTTCTAATTTATATGATATGTAAATGGAATGGATGGATTGAATTTGTGATGTTTGGTAGTCGCACCATAGACTGTGCAGAACTTTATGGCTTTTTGTCCTAGGCGATTGCTGCGGTGAATAGCTTTGTAGGCATACATGTTTTTTTTTTTTTTTTTTGGCGAGACTAAAATATAGCAAGTTGGTTTCAAATGTAGTTAAGGTTTTCTGAGACTCAGATGTTTTAACTAACTAGCCATGATTGTACTTTATCTCACAAGACTTTTTGAACAAGGTATGAATCGGACTTGTTTTGGACCAAGTTATTTCACATCCTTGTGTGTGCAATTGAGTTCATTTATGTGGTGTTGGTCAGGATACCGCCAATGCCAGATAGGCTATCAACCAAACCTGTATTGAGGATCACCTGATTAATTCCACTAACTCCTTTTGTTGTATTTAGTCATATTAATCTGCGGTGCTATCGTAGGATACCATAAGCTAGCTCATCCACATGCAAACATTGATCTGCACACAAGTTAATGTGACAGATATATCATCATGCGGGAGGTTTACCACCAGTGACCGATAGGCTATCAACCAAACCGGTACTGAGGTTTGCCTCATGACCTGTCGGAATGCTGAGAGTTCCAGGGATTCAAGTTCAACTCCCTTCTTTTCTTCAATTGTATTGGGATACTTGCTCTTTTGTAGTGATAAAAATCATTGTTTATTTTTGTATTATATTATTTTTTTTTTGAGCAAGGGATTAGGATATGGAGTGATGAGAATCACTATTGTTTGTGCCTTTTGATGTGTGCACTTTGGGATATCAAATTTTGGAGTTTTGAATTTTGCAAATTGTTTTGATGTTTTGCAATTTTTTTTTTTTGAGAACTTTGGGATTCTTGGGGAATTGGGTAGGGAGGATGCTTGTCCTTTTGCCAACTCTCAGCATTCTTTGGGGTCATTCGCACAGGGGGATGAGCAAGATAACCATTTCACTTATGGTGACCTGGATTGCTTTGCAGGGTTCATCTTTCGTTCACACAACTTGGGAATTTTGTTATATGTTTTAACTTGTGCTGGGATGCTACGTAACAAGGTGTGATCCAAGTAGAATTCTACCTACGTAAAATCTGTCTGACTTGGTACAGTATGTGGCTAGAAAGCTAATGACGACTGAATGATGAAAACTCTCGATACATTAGAAACAACTGACTATGATGTGGGAGAATAACGTGAATGGCGGTTATAGGCGATGAGCTATTTGATAAAGCAAAAAATGTAGAAGATGATGGTTTTTGCCAAGTAATGATAGTCTATGGCGCTTTGACCTTTATGACCACAAATATGCAATGTATGGATGTGATGCTTAATGCAGCTATATATTTTTGTATTTTTGATGGATTGATTTGTGTGAGTATGCAGATGAGATGCAAATTTTTGTTATTTTTGATGATTTTATTGTTTTTTGAATTTTTCTTGTTTTTGACCAAGCGATTATGGGAATCCTTGGAGCCTTTTGGGTTGACCAAGCGATTATGGGAATCCTTGGAGCTTTTTGGGTTGACCAAGCGATTATGGGAATCCTTGGAGCTTTTTGGGTTGACCAAGCGATTATGGGAATCCTTGGAGCATTTTGGGTTGACCAAGCGATTATGGGAATCCTTGGAGCTTTTTGGGTTGACCAAGCGATTATGGAAATCCTTGGAGCCTTTTGGGTTGACCAAGCGATTATGGGAATCCTTGGAGCTTTTTAGGTGGGCTATGGCTCCTTTAAATATGGAATGGCCGCAAGTGACTGATGTTCAAGGGTTCTAATTCCTTGATTCCGTCAAGAGAGGCTAGCCGGTATGTTCCAGGTCCTATTTTGCTATCAATTACATAGGGACCTAACCAATTTGCCATGAACTTGTCCCTTAGATGGGATGACAAACTAGAGTTCTGTTGGTTTTCTTTTAAGACCAAGTCACCAATCCGAAAGTCCCTTAGGTGAACTTTCATGTTGTATGCTTTCTTAAGTCGCTCTTGATAGATACGTAAATGCTCGAGAGCATTAACGCGTCGTTCATCAAGCAACGTAAGCTGGTCTAACCGGGCCTATCGTGCAGTGTCATCATCGATGAACTCTTGCATTGATATGCGTAGGGAGGGAATCTCCAACTCGAGAGGCATGACTGCCTCGGAGCCATACACGAGCAAAAATGGAGTTGCCCCAGTGGGCGTCCGAATGCTAGTGCGATAAGCCCATAGGGCAAGTGGGATCTGAATGTGCCAATCCTTATGACTGTCTGCGACTGTCTTTTTAAGGATAGCAACTAGCATTTTGTTTGACGCCTCTGCTTGCCCATTTGCCTACGGATAATAGGGTGTCAAAAAACTATGCTGAATTTTGTACTTTGTGGTCAAAGCACGCACATCTTTGTTCTTGAATGACGTCCCATTATCCGAGATTATCTTGGATGGAATACCAAAATGACATATGATGTTATGCAAAATGAACTCCATAATGCGGGGTCCAGTCGTAGAGGTAAGCGGAACCGCTTCCACCCACTTGGTGAAGTACTCTGTGGCCGTTATGATAAAAGTGTGATGACTGGACGATGCAGGGGAGATCTTTTCGATTAGATCTAGGCCCCACTACGAAAAAGGCCAAGCCGATTGGATCGGCTGCAAGGCCTAGGAAGGTACGTGTGTCAAATTGGCATGATGTTGACACTTCACGCACTTCCGCACATATGCGCAACAATCTCGCTCTAAATATGGCCAATAATAGCCCATGCGAAGAATGCGCTTGGCGATGGCCATACCGCTGAAGTGGCCACCGCATGTACCATCGTGCGCTTGGGCGATCGCCCAAGTGGACTCTTGTTGGTCCAAGCACCGAAGGAGGATCCCTTCATAGCTATGACGGTACAAGATGTCTCCTAACAAGACATACTTTGCCGCTCTCTGCTTGAGTGCTCATTTTGCGGCATGCATCAATCCAAGTGGGAGATTACCTAACTTGAGGTAGTCCCTGACGGGGGAATACCAATCCTACTGATCAGAAGCCTCGATGGTATGAACAGCTAGTCCCTCTTGAAGTTCATCCCTAGCAAAAGCTGAGCGGGAGAGAACTTGCAAGAATAACATTGTATTGCTATTAAGGGGAGTAGGGGAGAACAAGGACCCCCAGTTGGCATGTTTTAGATGATCATGGATTCGAGAGAACCGGTCCATGGATGGCTCAATCTGGATCAAGTGGATTCCTGGCATTAAATTGGAGCTTGCTCGCTCCATCGCTGATTGCGATAGTGTTTTGACTTGAATGGTTGTCATATCACCAGAAAGGTCTTGCGGGATTAACGACCCCAAAGAGGCCATAGTGTCCGCAAAATGATTCGATGATCGAGGGAGTGCCTCGATGTCGTACCATTCAAGCTTTGCCAAGAATTTGTCCATGAGGGCTTTGTAGGCCTGTAGAACTGGGCATTTGCATTGGAATACCCCTTTGACTTGATTGACGATTAACAATGAATCACCAAAGATGTTCAATCATTTAATGTTCATGGTGATTGTTGTCTGAAGACCTATGAGCAAGGCTTCATACTCTGCATTATTGTTGGTGCATGGGAAATTTAATTTAAATGACAGGGGCATAGGAGCGCCCTGCGGTGTGAAGAATACTATTCCCATGCCACCACCTTGCTCACATTTAGAACCATCAAAAAATAGGGTTATGTCGGCTCGTGACTCAGGCTCATCAGAATCTGGTGATTCTGAGACATGGAAGACCCCATCATCGGGTAGTTCTATGACTAGAGGTTGGTCATCTTCGAGAGGAGCCTCTGCTAGTTGATCGGCTATGACCTGACCTTTTATGGATTTCTGTCCAATAAACTCTATGTCAAATTTCGTCAACAACATGATCCATTTCGTCGTGCGACTACTATGATAAGTACGACTCATCATGTATCGCAATGGATTCTCCTTAGACACAACATACGTCTTGTTGCTCAGCATGTAATGGCACAGCTTTTTGGTAGCAAACACCATTGCCAAGCAGAGTTTCTCAACGTATGCATAGTTAAGTTCATAGCTGACCAGGGTGCGGCTAAGATAGTAAGTAGCCTATTCTCTATGAAGTTCATTCTTCTGGGCTAACATGGCTCCCAGTGCCACCTCAGTAGCTGAGATGTATAAGTAGAATGACACTCCTGGTCTAGGTGGTGCCAATACTGGCGGCGAAGCCAAGTATTGTTTGATGTCGTCAAAGGCTGACTGGCACTCGTCATCCCAGTGAAATGCTACCCCCTTGTGCAACAACTTGTTCATTGGTCGGCACTTGTCAGATAGCTGCGCTATGAAGCGCTTGATCGACGTGACCTTTCCTTGCAGGCTTCTGAGTTGCTTGATGGTAGTTGGGGGAACCATTTCAAGGATTGCCTTGACTTTGTTTGGGTCCACCTCGATGCCTCATTTTGAGACTATAAAACCCAAGAGCTTTCCAGATGTGATGCCAAAAATGCACTTCTTGGGATTCAGTCTGACTTTATGCTCCATGAGGCGATCGAGGATCTTGCTTAAGTCACCGAGATGATCCGGGCGCAAAAGAGATTTGGCCAACAAATCATCCATGTAATCTTCCAAAGTTTTGTGCATGTAATCATGGAAGATGTATGTCATGGCACGTTGGTAGGTGGCGCCAGCATTTTTAAGGCCAAAAGGCATGACCTTATAACAAAATGTTCCCCAAGGCATTGTGAACGCCATTTTTAGCTGGTCCTCGGGATTGATACAAATTTGATTGTATCCCGAGAAACCATCCATGAGGGAAAGCATTTCGTGACCCGTTGTAGCATCTACCAATGCGTCGATGCTCGGCAAGGGGAAATCATCTTTAGGACTCGCTTTGTTTAGATCTCAAAAATCGGTGCATATGCGAATCCTCCCGTCGGGCTTCTTGACGGGCACCATGTTGGACAACCATGGTGGATAATCCATGCAGATGACAAACTATGCATCCAACAGCTTTTGCAATTCATCTTTGACCATTAAGGCCACTGTTGGGTGCATCTTGCATAGTTTCTGCTTAACTGGCTTGACTGTCGGATCAAGCGTTAGGTTATGCGTGACTAGCTATGGATCTAGCCCCGACATATCTCTGTATGACCATGCAAAAACCTCCTTCTTCTCTTTGAGAAGGGCAATGTAGTCGGCTTGCTCTTCGGGGGATAAACTTACCCCCAACTTGATGATCTATGGATTCATTGGATCTGAGCCGATGTCTACGTCAGTCGTCTCCTCGATCGACATGTGGGATCCGTCTTCCAACTGATGTGGAGTTGGGATCAAGTGGATATCATTTGCTGAGTTTAGATCATCGTTAGGAACCTCGGGTCCCTCTTCAGCATGGAAGATATCCTGAGTTGGCCCAGGGGTAAAATGAAGCATTTCACCGAAAGGCCAGTACTCGGATGGGGATGGAGGGGAATCGACGCGATCCCAGTCTATGGCATCTATGTCTAGATACAATGACTATGTCGGATCGGCCGGATTGTGGATGGGGGTGGTTAAATCAATGGAGATCATGTTGATGAAATGATTTTGGTCTCCATTACCATAGGTGTGGTTACTCGGACATCTTGGATGCTCTTTATGCTCTGGATCTGGCTCTAGAGGGACGGGCATGAATGGATCGGCCCTATGTGCGGATAGGAAGACAGGGTCTACCCTCGGCACTGATGTCACTATAGGGTCTCTGGGTGGAAGGTGTTCTTCGTATGCCCAGAGTAGCGGATCCAACACTTGGTCCCACCGCGCTGGGTCTACGTACCACTCATGCCCTGGCACTATGTTTAATTGTTCAAATATGTCATTAATCTCCAAGGGGCACCGATGCTGCATCTGCCGCATGTGATTAAGATATGCCATCTCTATTTCATCTTCATAATCACTATCGGAGATCCAAAGGCCTTCGTTGGCTTCGACTACTTGTGGCATTAAAGGCTCGCCTTGCTCAAGCAAATTGATGTGGTCCCACCTAGGTTGTTCTGCTCTCCGTGGGGGGACTTGATGTTCTTGGAGCGGCGCTTGCTCGATGGGAGCATCCAGGGGGAACATTGTCAAGAGGCTTTCTTGATATTCATCCATGGGGATCACCTGTGAGTGATCGCTATCTGATTCGAAGGGGTCATACGATGCTGGTTCATACTCCGACTCATCCTTCGAGGACCCTTCTTGACATTGTCTAGACCTTCCTTGAAAATGAGCTCTCGAGCTTTCTCCTCTCTCGAGCGAAGGGAAGGGATTACTAGAGCCAACAAGGTTGATTGCCATTAATGGGAGATAATCCCTCAATGTATATGTGGTGTTAGGGTTGGCATATGGATCCGATGCCAATCCCCCCTTGTTGCCTATCCCTAGGCCTTGCATGTTCTCCACCAAGATGTCCAAGGGGAGGGGGTGGTTAAACCCTACTCCTGACTTGTCGTATGGCATTTGGTATCTTGGTTGGCAAAGAACACGTATCCCTTGCTCATATCGGCCTAACCCATACCCATGCCAATTGCATTGGCCAAGGTATCTCAGAGCAAAGTCTGGGTTAGACAAATAGTTGACATTTTCAGCAAAAGGCTCTTCGTCTTCGTCCTCTTGCATGCATGGTGCAACGCCATGATCAAGGCCCCCATACACAAAATTTGTCTGGTTCGGTGGGTAGCCTAGGGGAACAATGGTGCCGATGGGAAGGCGAGGTCTCCCCATGTCCTGCATGGACTCTAGTGCGGGTGTTGCTACAATATTCCGCACCAGATACTCCCCTAGGCCCGTATTGGCCATTTCAACGGTGATCGTTGGTGGTTGAGGGGGAGGGAATGGAAGTTCTCCTTGAGTCCACTCCATGTCGGGTGGGCTAGAAGCCTCGACTTCCATCCGGCTAGGCATCTCCTCAGTAGAGATAGTTGATACTGATGGTAGTGTCTCTTCCAAAGGTTTTGCCTCTTCCAGGGGTTCCTTCCCTTTGTCCTTCTATTTGGCCTCCATAGATGATGTCGTTGGTGGAGGACTAGATGATGAAGATGAACCCGACTGGGATTTTGAAGAACTTGTTAATGGGGATGCCTACGGAATCGGACCCTGTTTAGATGGATTTAACTGAAAATCCAAATGCGTTGATGGCAGGGTCGATTGCGGCATCAACTGCACCGCATTACAATACTTGAAGGGTTCTAAGTCCGTCGGGACTACATGCACCTCCCCTTCAAATGTATACTTTAAACATTGGTGAGCTATCGAAGGGACACACTTCATGTCCCTGATCCATGGCCAGCCCAACAAGATGTTGTAGGCCATCTCACCCTCCAATACGTGGCACAATGTGGGTATGGTCTTTTGTCCTACTTGGATTGGTAGGACTATTGTGTCGACTGTCGAGCAGATTGCATCATTGAATGCTCGTAGAGTGTAGGTGGAAGCTGTGATGTGAGATGCGGGCAACTTCAGATGCTTGAGAGCCATAGTTGTGATGATGTTGTCTGGACGAGCCAGTGTCTATCAACACCCTCTTGTATGGGATCCCGTTGACCCACGCGATAACGTGCAGGGGTGGATCCGCCATGTCATCAATCACTGATCTCAATTCGTCTTCTCGAAATGTGATGACCGGCTCAGTGCATCATTTTACATGCCCCACAAAGTTGTTGAAAGAATTTGTCTCGTGGGGCTGCAACTCGATGGCTTTCAAAATCTCCATCAGAGCTTCTCGATGGGGCGTAGATTGTTGTATAAGCTCATATATGGAGAGCCTAGCCGAGGTGGTCCTCAAACTCTGAGTTAGTTTGGTCCGAAGTGTGACCACCGGCTTAGGCGAAGGAGGTTGTGCAGGGTGTTGTTGTGGTTGCGATGTTGTTGGCACCTCTCCTGCCGCTGTCGTAGGAGCATTCGTGCTCGGATACCTCCTATTTCGAGTCACTATACTTATCATCCCTACATACCCCTGCATGGGGCAGTTCTGTGTGACCTCGTTAACTTGTAGGGTCTTCGCCTACGGAGCATGAGCAGGCAAGGGGTATTTGAAGACCTCCATTTGCTGATTGCTTGGTGCGACGGGATTATCCACCGCTAGTGTCTTGTTATCAATCAGGTCTTGCACCAAGCCCTTAAATTTCCAATAGGCATTTAGGTCATGTCCCTGCCGCCTATGGAACCTACAGTACAAGTCCTCTCTATATCCCTTAGGCTTGGGTGCATTGGGATCTATAGTCTGAATCTCTGGCAGGTTGATCAGGTTTGCCGCTAACAAGCGGTCAAACAAGGAGTCCCTGGACTCTGTGTAGGGTGTGAATTGTCGCCTAGGGCGACGCTGCTGACCCTGTTCTTGCCTCTGATTTTCTCTGTCATAGTTGTTGGGAGGCACTGCTTGATAATTAGCCTTTTGAGGCTGAGTTGCTTGCACAGGCTTAGGGACATTGATAGCAACTTGGTTAACCGCAGCGGGTTTTTGTTGCGTAGTCCCAGCTTTAGTGTTTTTAGTCCACTCTTTTTTCTTAGGCTTGGCTATCTCGCCATCCTGTATTTTGATCTCTTCAATGATCCTGGCTTGTGCCAGAGCTTCTTCTAGGGTGGCATATTGCTGCAGCTGCAATAGCATAGAGATCGATCTCAAACAACTTTTGGAGAACATCTGAGTGAGGTCGGACATAGGAGGGAGGTAGGGCAGCTTCGAGAGCAATGTCCTCCACCGATTCCCGTAGGCCGCCATGGTCTCCTCCTCATACTTCCTGAGGCTGGCTAAGTCACTTAGTGACGCCTTCTTCTTGGTATTGAAGGTGAAGCATTCGAGGAACGCATCCACTAACTGATCTAAATTGTTAATGTTGTGCTTTGGTAATTGAGTAAACCAATCCGAGGCAGGGCCTACGAATGTGGTTATAAATGTTCTCAATAACAAAGCATCATTGTCCTGAATGCCGAAGCATTGGCTCAGGAACCTTGTCACATGCTCTTGAGCATCTTCCTCACCTCTAAAGGTTGCCAACCGAGGCAGCTTAAAGTGCTCAGGGTAAGGAGGTGCTGGCACTGACGGATGCACAGGGTGACTATGGAGCTGGCGTAAAGTGGGCTTTTGAGGCCCAAAAGTTTTGGTTTCCATAGACTCCAGACGCTCTAGCAGCGCTTTGTATGCATCGAAAGATTTAATCTCTTCCTCTTTAGTTTGCTCCCGTTGTGGGTTGTGGGAGACTTGAGGCCTATGAAGGGGTTGCCGGATGGCGACTCCTCCGCCTAGGTAGGGCATTTTGGCCCACTCTTCTTCTTGCTCGTACTCCTCGTAAGCTTCCTGAGGAGTCTCTGGACGAGACCTATGACCCTGGGTGGGTCCCCGCGGAGGGTACCCATCGTTGTTTCGGGGAGTGGCCTCCCGCTCAGGTCTAGGAGGTCTCGGAGGCAGCACTTGGTAAGGTCGCGGGGACCTATCTCGCACCAAGGGATTGTGCCTCGCATATGGTTCCGCTCTTTGGGTGCGCGGGGTTGGAACCCTCTCAGGCATCGGGTTATGTAGCAGCTCATCTATTTGGTGCCTAATGCGCTCTTTGCTAAGGCGATATAAATGCTCTAGCTGCTGTTGATCTTGCTCAAGCCACGTGATTTGCGCTTGGTGGGTGGCATGTCTGGTGACTGCCAGGTCAATTTGCTCCGCCATCTTGAGCCTAGGAGGCCTAGATGCCTCTCCTATACATTTACCTCGGTCGTGATGATCCGAGATCTCAATAGGCTGCTTCCCTCTGTCGAGGTTGGCGGCATTCACCCGAGGCTCTGGCCTCAGTGGGTGATCATGGTATCTAGCTGGTGCGGAAGCGCATGGCCCCCACATTGTATATTGCTCTTGAGGAATGTAATCATCTTCCTCATGCTCCCTTTCATATGTGTGAAAGGGGTGGGCAGAGTTAGCTCACCCGGTTTGAAGAGCCTTACGCTCTGGATTTTGTCTATTGGTTCTAACAGTGATGGGGGGCAAAGGGGGGAAGCCATCATCATGTGGCCTCTCCTCATGGAAACTATGCTGCTCTAGCGCTTCATCGCGTGGTGGCCACTCATATCGAGCTTCTAAGGGAGCTTTCTTGTCTATGTTGAGTGCCACGTGTAAGGACTCCTCCTGAAAGGGGCTATGATGAACGGACGTGTCCCTCAAAGTGGTGTCCCTATAGTTCCATCTTGACATGGACTGATGCGGACTCTCTTGTGGGTCGGGCCGCCAAGGTGGTATGACCAAGTCCTTGGTGCTGTAGCGGAGGCGACTTGTGCCCCCTTGTACACTTTCCGTAGCTTTCGCCCTTGATTGGGCTTGGCTACGTGTGTACACCATGGTGGTGCTTTCCTACAAGCTATGTAGATTTTTATCTCTTTTATGATTTTTTTATGCTACACTAAACAGAAATGAGCACACACACACACAAGCAGTGATTATCTCGTTTAAATATTGAGAGTGTGTCCTAAACCTGGTTTAGTGTGTTTTTGGTTTTTGTTTTTTTGTTTTTGAAGGTTTTTGTAAAGAACGTTTAAATGCAAAATGAGGGCTCTTATGACTCCCAAAATTGGTCGCCCCTTCGATATACCATTTCCAGGCCGATATACCAACCTCTCTATATACCCGCCCTTACGTGAGGGAAACTATAGGTACGTGAGAGCAGATGGTACGTGGAACATAGGCGGTACGGAAGGGGAATCACCCTATTTATGACACCTACCATAGAAGACTTATCCTCGTGCGTTGGGAATCACCCCAGCTACACTCGGTCAGCTTTCATCAGGATTTACGTCTAGCAACAGTAGCGATCGGGGTTTATGAATGCAAAATTCAAGCCAAGGTGGTGATGAAATCCACCGTTGGTCTTGATCAAGGGCTGGGGTTTTACGACCAGCGCCTTGGTTTTTAAGTTGCCACGTGGTGTGTGGGGTTCTTTTTATTTTGCAAAAGGAAACAAGCAAACATGCAAAAGAAAACTTTCCCTAAGCAAACAAGTAATCCAAAAATAGAAACACTGAGCAGAAAATGACAGGGAAAAATGCAGAATCCTTACCTCTTCTCTGCCCGGATCTGTCGGTTCTGAGTTTCTGCCCAAAAACTTCATAGGCTGGAATTCATCCCGGGGTGGAATGAATTACAGGACTGTATTCACCCTAGGGTGGGACGAATTCCAATTCGTCCCTTGGTGAGACGAATTACAGGTCTGTATTCGTTCCCTGATGGAACGAACAACAGTCAGCGTATGAAAACGTGGTACCTGCAAGCAAAAAACCAAGTTTGGATCAGATATCTGATCTTAAAAATAGAGGACAAGGTCCCACCGTGATCGCCACTGAAAGCACGAGGATACGGAAGCAAAAAGGGAAAGCTAACATGCGATATGCAAACAAAGAAACCGAACTTAGCGCTAAATCCTAAAAACTTGAAAGTGCATGAAAAGAGGGAAAAGCATGATCGAATCGAAATGAAACAAATGTGAATCAAATAAGACAGCCCTTTTTATTGATATGTTTCAAACTCGGTTACAATGCGCATCCTCCCCTTCCAAGGGCTAGGAGCGTTTAAGCATTCGTTCTTTGTTACATCCATGGGCGCCTTTCCTTCTTCCGCGTGCCCACATGTAAAATGGGCGGACCAAACATCACCGCCACTTGCGTTGATGAATCTGGACTCCTCGCTACTCCTCCGATGTCCAAACCCTACGTTCAAAAGAACAAGAAATGATCAGTAGCACCTGCGGATGGAACAAAGCATGCAATCCCCAAGCCTACGCTAAGTGAATGAGAAAAATGAATTAAACTATGACTAAAACAAGTCCAAATGCTATGAAAATTTGACAGGGGAATCAAGACATCATCAGGAAGGCTCTACAAAAAGAACAGTCCAAAAATTCCTCACCGATTTGAATTCGTTTCGGGGTGGGACGAATTCACCTACAACATAACGCCGAATAGGTACTGTCCCAATGTCCTACCTCGGAAGCTCCAAAAGACCTGAAAACTTGGGGTTAGCTAATTGGGGGAATTTTGGGAAGACCCAGATGGTCATATTTTCCCAATTTGGCCTCCATTAGCGGGAATTTGATTATGCTACCTGCAAGTTAGTAGAAGCGAGCAAAGATAGAAATATGATCAAAAGTGTTCAAAACGAGACGAAATTCAAATGACAACCTATCTAAGCATCATAGAACTGAATGCAAAAATGAAAGAAAGAAAATCTACCATGGAATTCCCATCGCTCCGAAAGGGGGCGATTAGGATTGTGGCAATGTGGGAGGGGGCGCCCATGGGGCAGGCCGCCCACCGTTTGAGGCTTGATTTCGGCACCAATCCACTTGGGATGGGTCCAAAACCTCTTGTGTGGTATTTTCAGCAAATTTGGTGGGATATTGTGGCCAAATTTTGGGTTTTGGGTCCAAGATTCGTCCTCCCAATAGTCACCCAATGACCTCCCCTCTAAAGGAAATCAAGGATGTGGAAGGTGCAAATCCAAAAGGTGTGAGGTATGACAATAAAATGACAGCACTTCGTTGCTCTGAAATGCTACTCTCTCCTTCTTTTTGGGGTGAGGAAACTCACCAATTTATAGACCTGGAGGTCTCTTGAAATGGGCATGCAGAGGCGCCACATGGCAATCATGCCCTCCCAGGGGGAAGGAGATTCCTCCCTGAATTGGGACTTCATGACTGACCTTGCAGATGCCTCTAACGCTTGAAAATGCTCACCCATACTCCCATGCGATGAAGGAAGCGTTGGGTGGTGGATCCGAGCTGCCATTTGTCAAGATTTGACTTTTTTCCCGTCAAACCTGCAATTCGCCCCACCCTGGAGCGAATTCAGAATTCGTCCCTGGGTGGGGCGAATCCCAGATTGAATTCATCCCAGGGTGGGACGGATACTTAGCAAAGTTCCTGAAGGTGCCAAATTGACCTCTGACCTTCCAAAACTACTGTGAGAGTGGTTAGGACCATTGTTTGACCTCTAGGGGCTGCCCTTGGGGCTGTGTGTGTCAAAGCGATCAGTGTTTGCAGTCACATAATCGGATTGGTGTTGTTTTGGTGTCTACAGGATTCAAGAGGTGCCTTCTTGATGAAATAGAGATACATAAATAGTTGGAAAGGGTCCATGGAACCATAAAATGTGTCGATGATATATCCCACCAAGTTTACCCATGAGAATATGGTCTTCCACCCAAGGGTACGGTACCACAATAGCACCATCTCTTCTAGATATGTGACAAATATTCTGATCATGATGTCTTCATGGATTATGTCATGGAGGGGCTCTAGTGCAACAACATCTTCAATATGCTCATGAGCCATTTACAAGCTACCATTGTAATTGGTAAATACCTTTAGGGCACCCTTGAGAATATCATGCAAGCAGTGGAGGTTCAGTGTATCGAGGTTTTTCCATTGGGGAAACGATAGCTGAGCCATTAAGGCACTAGTATTCAGATATTCCAATTTTATTATCGAAGTCGAAGTCACTAGGTGAACATAATATCTTGGCTTGTGAGTTCAAGGTTGCTCATCATACCTTGAGTCCTTCAGGATGTTTGTTTTTTTAGCTTGATTAGGTGACTGATATAATTATCTAGATGTACCACTTAGTCAAAGATGCCAGGAAACTTTGAGATGATATGTACAATTCAGAGAGTCACCAAACTCTAATTTTTTGAAACATGGGACTCAATCATCCCCAACGGAGTTACAAAAAATTATTGGTCACCAATCCAACATCGTGTGTAGGGCAGGGTGTATGGGTAAATGCCAAGCATAGAACGACTGTCACTACAAAATGGTGATACAAATGATCTCCAGAGAAGGTAAATTCCTCAGGGTGGTTCTAGCTACTCTACACCACAAAATAAAAAGAAAAAATAAAAAGGGTAAATAACTAAATAAATGGCCATAGCCGAACACATAATGATGGGTATAGCCACATCAAGAAATATACAAGTACAATATCCCATATAAAACATAGAACCCTACACTTGATCATCCAATAGTATCCTTGTCCTAGCTTTCTTATCAGAGGTACAATGAAGGTGAACTCTAGCACCGATGAGTGGGTGCATGAGATCCAGGATGCAGAATCAAAGCACTCCCGCTCAGGTGATATTAATAGAAGAAAAATTCTAACCCATATAATGGACACACTCCCCCTTAGTCACTCAAGCACACCCCAAGGAATACAAATAGCAGAATAACCAGGATGACTTAAGCAGCTAAGAAGTAGGATATTCATTCATTCAATCCAATAACAAGAAAACATAGTTAGAGATTGAAGAATGTAAAATTTGTAATTATGGAGGAGAAAACTTTCATAATAATTGTAAAGGCTAAAGAGCCACCCTTTGGAATAACTAGAATTCCACTATTTATAGTTACATTTACATAGATTTCCAAATTTGTTATTAATGATAGTAGGCAGGAGGATCATATTTATAGTTGATGAGCACCACCCTAGTACACTGCTCCATTGGGAATTGTTGATATTCTAGAAGAGTGGTACGTACTTCTAAATCAATCTAGATATTTTTATCTTCTCAGCTCATTATTGCTCTACCACCTCATTCTTCTCCATAAATGATGATCCCTAGTTAGGCGATGCATAACAGTAACTGGAGCACTTTGAGTGCCTCACATCGAAAATCAATCACTTCTACGTATGGTATCAAGTACTTGTCCCACTGTGGTGGTGGATGAGCCTTCCTTTGGACATTGGATGATGGCAAGAGTTTCATATATCTGGTGGATTCATATGAGGCGATATATTCCTCTCATGGGAGGATCCAACCAATGTTCCCATATGCTCCACCATATTGGTGCTCACATTTCCCTGCCCAAGATGGACAAGGATTTTTCTTGTTCCTTAGGGTAGAGTCGACTAAATCTTCCACCCATGTTGGTCGTTTAGAACACCCACACAAGGAGATGGGTGAGTTTTGAGGAATATAATATAAAATTTCAAGAAAAATTCTACCCGTGCTATGACCCATCCCATTTTATTTCAGAATTCACCTGTGACTTCCACCATCACCACTTGGTACCTTCTGATCATCCAATAATATCTTCAAAAATTCACCAAACTCCTTTCAATTAGGAGGGATCACTTTATGAAGGAAATATCGGGTGAAGGATGCAAAATTTTACCCATAGAGCTGTTGGTCCAAAATCTGCCACAGGAAAGGATTTTATAATTGCACCCTAGACCTGGCCAACATTGAAAGGCTGGAAGCAAGAAATGGCTCCCAGACCAATCTCCAGAGTGGGTCGGTTCCCTTTACTATTCTAAATTTCTGTTTGAAGATAAGGGTTGCTGGAAAGAAATTAAAAGTTGCAGAAAGAAATGAAATATGGCCACAGGCCGGAGTTATGGGATCAGAAGAACAACGAGAGAAAACTTAAAGTGCGGCAACAGCAAGCAACAAAATATAATGACTCAACTCCCACACAACTGTATGCAGAAAATCTCTCCAAGACTACACTCCAAGAATCATATCCTTATAAGCAATATTCAAATCCAATATGCAGAATTTGAATGTAACAGCACTCAAGGAATATAAATTTGATTAGAAATGCAACGAACAGAAAAGACAATCACCCAAACAACTGCTTGAAAAATCCGAAGCCAATAATTTATTCTTGCAAATGCACTTCCAGTTTTTAGCAAAACTTCCAACCTTTTGAAATGCGAATTACATTGGTTTTTATAGAGGTCCGTCCTCTTTGCAGCATTAAATAATTAAAACCAACTTCCTCGTGATCTACAATCATGCGAAGGAAACGAGGAACATGATCCCCTTAATCGCAGTCTCGAAGAAATAAAAATTAAATTCCATGAAACGCTTGCGGCCCTTCATTAAATTCGATTCTTTGAATATGTGCATGAAAAACCGTTGAATTAATCCACGAACGGCAACTTCGAACCAATAAACCCTTTAATTTTGGTAGCCTGGGCACTCTTTGACCTTAACCGCATTGGAAATCCGCAAATTATTTAATTCGGGTCAGCATTAAATCATCGGAAATCGGAAAAACCCTCTCGGCCGTTCATACTGCACTTGGCGGGAAAACTGCGCAGGTCGCGAAAACGCGACGGGTCGCGAAATCGCGACATGATTTTACGCCGTACGCTTCGCTGCTGAAGACCCGCGATTCCGGAACATGTCGCGATATCGCTACATGTCCGGCTTCCTCTTCGCCATCGCAAGCTTGCTCCGCGAAATCGGAACATGTAGCGATTTCGCTACATGTTTCCGTCGTTGCTCCTCCCTGCGCTCTGCCCCGCGAAATCGGAACACGTAGCGATTTCGCTACATGTTCCTTCTCTCTGCATCAATCGCCATTTTCGGTCGCGATTCGCTGACATGTCAGCGACGCGCTGCAAGTTTGCACTTTTTGCCTTCGACGCTCCCCGGGTCGCGATTCGCTGACATGTCAGCGAATCGCTGCATGTTTTCAACTTAATGCTTTTTTGCCCGCCGACCCGCGATTTCGGAACACGTCGCGATATCGCGACGGTTCCGCCAACCTGCCTGCGTTGACTGCGTTGACCGCGATTCTGCAACATGTCAGCGCGTCGCTGCAGTTTTCAGACTTAACCATTTTTTGCTCAATTTTTCTCCTTTTTTCGCCCAAGCTGCATCAATCAAAGGTCAGATCCCCAAGAATACATCAATGCATTCATCAATGAGAATCAATGTGGCAAAAATGCCAACATTCTTGGCGGCTCGCGGGGTATACAACTCGTTGTATGCAAGAATCCAGGCCTTAGTCCATTGGTTACAGAGTCATATTGGAACTGTAAACTAGCTGCTGCAAAACATGTGCTGCTGAAAAATTGAAACTGGAAAAAACCTGCATATAACTGGTTATAAACTGAAGAAATGGAATGTGATGGTGGAGTGAGCTCTTGCGATTGCGCAAGCGGTGACTGCAATGGAATGATGAAATGAAAATGAACGAAGTTATGGAGTGGGAATGGAACTAGGAAAGCTGTGAAATGAAATGAACTAGACTGTGAAATAAATGCATAAAAGACTGAACTTAGAGGAAAGGGATAAGAAGGAACGGGGAAAAATAGAAAAGGGAAAAGAAACAACAGCTGTGGCTTATTTTGTTTTAATGCAGAAGAAAAAGAAGGAAGAAGATGAAGAAAGGAAAGAGAGGAAACGGGGAAGGGAAAAGAAGAAAGTGCTATAAAGCCACCAAACTGTTGGGAGGAGAAAAAAAAAGGAAAAAACAAGCATCTACGGCTCGCAGGCAACAAAAGCCGAGATGAACAAATAAAAACAATACCAGTTTTTTTTTTTTCTTCTTCTTTTTCTATTTTTTTGTGTTTTTTCAAAATACTATATACAATAATTCACGACATGATTGGCATGTCGCCACCAGACATCCAATCTCAGAATGTTATCCGGTAAATCTGCAATGTCCCGACCAGATCTGATCATACTTAAGTCGGTCCTTGAAATTAGGCTGGCTCTTTCCTGAAGTTCTCCATGGTGCGAATAGGATGCAATGCGACAGATTATCCTTCTTACTAGTACCCACATGGAGGACTTCTTCAGGTACCGGATGTAGTGGCTGGAACCAACACCACCACTTTGCAGACTTTACTGGCTGTGGGCTGAGTACAGGCTCCTCTAACTCCTTGATGTGATCACAGGGCTCTTCAAGTGAGAACTCTGATTCTGGGATCTCCTCAGGCTCTGGAATTTGCACTTGTTCTTCTACTTGGCCCATCTCTTGATGAAAACTGCAAGCAACCATATTGTTCATTGCTGGAAAAGTGCTTGCATGTTCCAATCCTTGACTTTGGACGAGATCTGTCCCTTGAAATTCACATGACTGCATCTCAGGGATCTGGCATGAATGTGCAGGGTAAACAGGAGCAGTAACCACCGGAGAAGGTAATGGAGTTTCTCCCCATGGTAATTTTCCTGATAAGTGCAACAGCTGTTCCGCTCGCACTGCTTCCTCAAAGATTTGTGGGAACCGTTGTTCACCTGACTGCAGCAAAAAGAGACCTATGTCAGAGTTCAGAGCTCGAACATAAAAGAGGTGGGCTTGGGTGGGTGATGGACGAATCTTCTCTGGAATTCTCTTCCAACTTATCAAGAATCGAACATTGAAGTCCGTGATGCTTTCTTGAGGTGCTCTCTTGATGTGCATGAAAAATTGGTAGAGATCCAAAGAACTGTAGAAAGGATCTTCATCAAATCTTTTGATCAGTGCTCCCGCGAGATCATCCCATGAGCTGATGCTTTGACGTTTGAGCAGTCTGTACCACTGCAATGCTCTTCCTTCCAAAGACTGAACCAGAAGTCGGATCATAACATCTTCGTGTTCTATGACATGGATCATGGACAGAATAGCAATATCTTCAACATGTGTCAGAGCCATGCCTTCGGTACCATCATATTTTGCCAGGTTCTTCAGGGCACCTTCGGGAATTTCATGCCGAACTTGCAGATTCAGAGGGCCAGGATCATCCCATCTAGAAAAAACCCTCGCCTTTGTGGCAGTGGTCTGCGGAATCACGGCCATCGCCATTAAGTCAGAGTCGCCAGATGAACATTCTTTGAAATTTTTTTTTTTTTTTTTTTTAAACAAAAACAGGCGTCCACGAACAGATCTTCAACTCAGCAAAGTCGCCAGATGAACTTAAAAATCTCCGCTGTGAGGCCAAGACAGCTCATCAAATCTTGAGACCTCCGGGTGTTAAAACGTGCCAAAACTGTTGGCACCGGTGGGGTTATCACTTTGGAAAATTATGCGTATCCCACCGATTATGAATTCTTGGAGACGAAACGATCTGTCCCACCGGGCGTGCTAAAAGCTGTTGGTCCAAAATCTGCCACAGGAAAGGATTTTATAATTGCACCCTAGACCTGGCCAACATTGAAAGGCTGGAAGCAAGAAATGGCTCCCAGACCAATCTCCAGAGGGGCCGGTTCCCTTTACTATTCTAAATTTTTGTTTGAAGATAAGGGTTGCTGGAAAGAAATTAAAAGTTGCGAAAGAAATGAAATATGGCCACGAGCCGGAGTTATGGGATCGGAAGAACAACAACGAGAAAAATTAAAGTGCGGCAACAGCAAGCAACAAAATATAATGACTCAACTCCCACACAACTGTATGCAGAAAATCTCTCCAAGACTACACTCCAAGAATCATATCCTTATAAGCAATATTCAAATCCAATATGCAGAATTTGAATGTAACAGCACTCAAGGAATATAAATTTGATTAGAAATGCAACGAACAGAAAAGACAATCACCCAAACAACTGCTTGAAAAATCCGAAGCCAATAATTTATTCTTGCAAATGCACTTCCAGTTTTTAGCAAAACTTCCAACCTTTTGAAATGCGAATTACATTGGTTTTTATAGAGGTCCGTCCTCTTTGCAGCATTAAATAATTAAAACCAACTTCCTCGTGATCTAAAATCATGCGAAGGAAACGAGGAACATGATCCCCTTAATCGCAGTCTCGAAGAAATAAAAATTAAATTCCATGAAACGCTTGCGGCCCTTCATTAAATTCGATTCTTTGAATATGTGCATGAAAAACCGTTGAATTAATCCACGAACGGCAACTTCGAACCAATAAACCCTTTAATTTTGGTAGCCTGGGAACTCTTTGACCTTAACCGCATTGGAAATCCGCAAATTATTTAATTCGGGTCAGCATTAAATCATCGAAAATCGGAAAAACCCTCTCGGCCGTTCATACTGCACTTGGCGGGAAAACTGCGCAGGTCGCGAAAACGCGACGGGTCACGAAATCGCGACATGATTTTACGCCGTACGCTTCGCTGCTGAAGACCCGCGATTCCGGAACATGTCGCGATATCGCTACATGTCCGGCTTCCTCTTCGCCATCGCAAGCTTGCTCCGCGAAATCGGAACATGTAGCGATTTCGCTACATGTTTCCGTCGTTGCTCCTCCCTGCGCTGCCCCGCGAAAACGGAACACGTAGCGATTTCGCTACATGTTCCTTCTCTCGCATCAATCGCCATTTTCGGTCGCGATTCGCTGACATGTCAGCGACGCGCTGCAAGTTTGCACTTTTTGCCTTCGACGCTGCCCGGGTCGCGATTCGCTGACATGTCAGCGAATCGCTGCATGTTTTCAACTTAATGCTTTTTTGCCCGCCGACCCGCGATTTTGGAACACGTCGCGATATCGCGACGGTTCCGCCTAACCTGCCTGCGTTGACTGCGTTGACCGCGATTCTGCAACATGTCGTCGCGTCGCTGCAGTTTTCAGACTTAACCATTTTTTGCTCAATTTTTCTCCTTTTTTCGCCCAAGCTGCATCAATCAAAGGTCAGATCCCCAAGAATACATCAATGCATTCATCAATGAGAATCAATGTGGCAAAAATGCCAACAAGAGCCCAATCATTCTCCAAGCCAAATTATGTTTTGAAGGATTAGAATGCTCAAAACCCAACCAACATACACAATAAATATTCCAAAGAGGCTAAAAAATATAGGATTCCAAGAGAAGCTACTATCAAACCTAAATCTCCCTATGATGAAAGGCTATGCTTACCAATATGATTAAGATCTATATCCTTCTTAGTGCTATCCAAGTTAATCTTTACTATGGATAAAATTCCCAATACCCTTCCAACAACATCTGAAGGTGCTCTATCCTTAGCAAGGCCTTCTCTTATCCCTTACTTGTGATATGTCCTGTTTCTCAAAAGGATAGTCTCAAAAATCAAATCATCTCTTGCTCATGACTAGTTTCTCTACTCCCTAGGGCCATTACCAAGGTAACATCGATAGGATACCAAGGAAAGGGAAACTTAGGAGCAAGTGAAATGGCAAGAAGGGTTTAAGTTGACCAAGCAAGGGATTGGTTCATCCAAAAAATATGCAATCTCATAGAAATCTAAGCACCCCAAAATAATTTGGCTTGTGAAAATTCCATAGATTTTATGGCCTTATTATCTTACAAAGGGGTCACCTCGATTGTAGATAACATAGGAAAAACCACCAATACTCTGTAAAAAAAATATTTTTTCATAAAGTGTCAAAAAGCAGAGGCAAGTCAACTTAATTAGACAAATAAAGTAGTTGAGTTCACTAGATCCCAGGGAACATATATAACAATACTAGAGGATAGAAAAGAAAAATACTCCAACAATACGTGGGATTGATCAAATTCATCATCATTGAAGGAATTTAAGGATAATTATTTGGGTCCCATAGTAGAAAGGTAACTCTAAAATAAATGGACACCTTGAGAGTACATTAGGGTAGAAGCAACATTATATCTCTTTCAATTCCCAAATTTTCTTTTTACATTAATCTATCTCTAGCTTCCAAATTTTGACTCTACACCTAATGGAAAAGGTAAGAAGTCTAAGTTCATTTTATTTTGATAAAATTGAAAGGTCCTAATAGCCACCGAAGCTATAGGGAATTTTTCCTTACAACCTCTCTTCACCCATTAGACTTAGTCAAAATTAGGATGCACCAAGACAAACTGTTAGAAGGTGCTTTCTACCTTCACTTGAAATGAAAGAACTATAGAGGAAAGCTAGAGAATCTTAGAAGTTGCATGATTGTTATATCTTACATCTACACTCAACACTCCACTTTCGTTACATATTTTCTCCATAAAGGACACTAAAATACATGGGCTATTATTTTTTTATTGAATGGTCCATGTAGTCCTTCCAACAAAGGACAAAATAGAAAATAAGAAAAACCTCTAATAAATACTAAATTCAAACATGTGGTAACTAATAAAAATTCCAAGGAAAGTGTTAGCATATGAACAAATGAAGGCTCACCATTAGCCAAATGGAGTTACACCTTACTCAACAACACATGGTATTCATGCACATGAAGCAAAAGTAGGTTGGGGATTTAAGGTACCACCTACCATTGGCAGTAAATATTGAGTTTCATGGCCAAGCTTGTTAGAGTCAACCATGTATCAGCCATAGCAAACACCCACCATATGTATGAGCCTACCCTACCTATCTACACTAGTTAGGGAGACCATACCTACAATACTAGTAAAGCAATACATTCTAGGACAAGAATAGTGGAAAAGTAATGGTGCAAAGACATTGATAAAGCAAAAGAGGGATAAAAAATAATTTATCATCTGAAGGCTTGGAGGCCATCAACATTTATGGTCGTATATCTAGAGACCTCAAAATTTCTATTTCTAGTTATAGAAATATTTTGGTTATAGGAGTACAGGATAACTTACATGCTTTCTACATAGAACTTTGGAGTAAAAAAACTGTCTTCTTGACTTATAAATAGGCCCAACTTTTATTGTAAATGGCATCGAAAGTTCCTGGTACCCAACCTTATGGTCTCTTTCTTTCACCATTATTTATTATTATGAGAAGGGGATCTAAAATCTTGGCTCACTACCTAAGGGGCACTAAAATATCTGAGCCTCATTATCTTATAATTATTGTAAGTATGTTAATGCAAGCCATGACTAATATTGCTCTATCCTCCTTTATTTAACTTCTTTCAATCTATGACAATGTGTTTTTTTTTTTTGTGTTCACTTTGTTGTAGGATGACATATTTTGTGTTAAATTACCACTTATTGTATTCAAAATATGAGATTAATTTCTTTGGTGCATTGTATTTATATCTTACGTTTTATTCTTTTGCAAAGTATTTACTTTTCCTATTTTTACTTTTATTGCAATTCCTTTCCCTTTAACCCCACTTTGCCTCAACTTATGGAGGTCTTTCTGCATCAAGGATTAACTTTGATGATGATATGACCTTGACTAAAAACCCTAGAATTTGTATTGTAGGTCATACGCCATATGTGGTGCTTCCTACTATTATGCTCTATCAAAGGCATGGGTGCATCTATCCAATTAGGTCTCCAAATTGGATTGGCAGATGTATTCATAGACAACAATAATTACAATAGACTAGGAGAACTGTTAGTTGGTAGAGTTAAGCATTATGATGCACATTTATCTTGCTTTACTCATTTCTTAGGTTTTAGTATTGTGTCAGTATAATGCAAGCAAGCTCGTCCTTATACTATCCATATTTATGTAGAATAATGAATTAATGTCAATCATACTAGAATTGTATATTACTTAATATAAGTATATGAGATGCCTCTTGTGGATAGATGTACCAATTTTTTTTATTCCTCTTGTATGTAGGATGCATAGGGCATTGTATTATTATTTTGCTTTCTATGTATCCAAGATTATTTTATTTACATTATGCAATTTATAAATAGAACCATAACCTCTTAGTTTGTTTATATTTTATTTCAATACAATTATAATATAGGGTATAATAGTTTAACATAGCCAACTATGTTTATATATTTTCTAGGGTAATAATAACACTTCCAATTATATTCATTGACCAAGGTAACAATTGATAAATAGATACAAAATTGTTTATTACCATTAGCTCATCAACAATTCTACATTTATTAAGATATATTGAGCACAACCTAGAGATATTATTTTAATGTAAGTTATATTTACAAATATTCATATCTAATTACATGGTCCTATTTGACATGATTATGAATAAATCGCGTATATGTTAAGACTACAAATATCCTAGGAATTTCATAAGGGTGTAAGAATTCTTATGGTTCATTTTTTTAAACAAATTTATTTGAGTCATACCATTTCAAGAGTGTGATACATTTTTCTCAATAGTAAATAGTGCTATAGATAAATAATATTTTTTATTATTACTTTCTTTACATAAAAATCTACAATGTCTCCATCATATTAACCTCATAGTATTGAAATATATGTTTCTTTGTTTGTTAGCTTGAGGTTAGTATTGAAATATACAACTTATCATACAATTATTATGTAGTAGGTTTAAGGTAGTAGACAGACAGGTTTCTTTGTTTGTTAGCTTAAGGTTAGTAATTCCAAGCCCAAGCCAAAGTCTTTTCTATATCCCCCTCACTTGGATGATAAGTTGTATGATTTTTTACTTCTTTTTATTTTTTTTAAGTAGGTCATAAGGTACAACTTATATATAAATAATTTAATTTAAATTCAAGTCTTTCTAATAAAAATTAAAAATAATATCAACTTTGGTGTGCTTCAAAACTAGTCTGACCATGTTTATCACAATAGGGATAGACATTTTTTTCGAAAAAATATAAGTATTTTCGTGGATGGGGAGGAATTTATGCCCATAATGGCTCTGTCTCCATCATGGAATAGGGTGGCTAAAGTCATAATAGATTATTTTACCAAAGACTCTACGTATGAAGTCAGGTAGCTTCCATGCCATGTTTCTGAACCATCGTCGGAGGAATATGTGGACAAAAATTCCTTTATTTTTATTTCAATCAATGAAGAAATCTATGATGGATGTGCAAGGAGGTTGGGGCCAGTTCCCTCTCCACTAGGTTCTGGCTCTTTTATTGTTTGAACAAGCGACCATGGAAAATGGGATGGTGGTGGAAGAAATCGTGAAACCTTCAATTTATTTATTGGTCCCTACACCTGGCCAGGATAAGGTGGTCTCTAAAGTCTCTAGTGATGATAGTGAGGATGCTTACTCATTCTAGCTAGGCTCTGGACCGATAATGAAAGTGAGGATGTTTACTGTTCTCGCTAGGGCTCTGGACCAGACAAGATTTCATGTAAAATTCATATATTGACTAAAAGCATGAGAAAAAAAGCGTTGAGATGTAGTAATGATGATTTGGTGAAAATTGGATTTTCATTCTAACAACTTCGCCTAAGGTGGGGGGTCCTCCATCTGTTAGCCAAGGGGAAGGAAGTGGTACCCAAAAATCGTTGCATCTGCTAAAAAAAAAGTGGGAGGAAGATGGGTCGTCCCACTTATCCCCTCACATTGAAGTGGAGATTATCCTTAGGGACTTCTATAAGGACAAAATCGTAAAATATATCTATGTGTCAGAGGAGGCCTCTAAGAGGAAGAGTTCAATTTTCCATAGTTTGAATCTGATTGAAATCAAGTAGTGTACCATTTTGAGTTTTGTGAAGATCATGTTAGACTATTCCAATGAGGTATTAGGATGACGAGAACAATTGCCCATGAGATTGACATGCTGGTGTAGAACTCCTTCAGTTCTCTCTTGTATGTGCTCTCGTCTTTGTTCTCTCTCATCGTTTTTGTTTTTGCCTCTCTGGTTTCTGTAGGTTGCTTTATATGGTGTTTTCTATTTGTGGTTGCCTTTTAGACTAGTTTTATTGTAAAATGTTGTGGGTTACCTTTCAAAACCCTCTTTTCTCTCAATAGTATCAATATATATATATATATATATGTGTGTGTTTAAGGTCTGTAATTATTCCCATGATAATGGAAATATATGTTTCCTCCATGAAGTTATTTTATTAGTTCTTGTGGTGGGCTTGAAATGGTTTCGTGCATGTATTTAAAAATAATCATACAAGTTTCCTATGATTATATAATAAATGACATTTTCTTAAAGGTAACATTATGAATCTCTTGAAAGTCTTAGTGTAATATGGGGATATTATTGACCAGTTGTATTGGTAACTATTTTTTTAGTTTTGTTGTAGTTTTCCATGAAGCTGGCATCTAGAGTACCATTATTGAATAAAGTACACTAACTTAATCCCAACAGAAAATAAATGGAAGTCATATGCAACAAAAGTCGATGATAATGGCAGAAAGAGATAGAAAAATAGAATTATCTAAAATACCTCAGCACAAATTATTTTGCAATATCTCGAGAAGATGGGGTAAACAACTTTGAAATAGAAATAACTAATCCATTTACATTTTTCTCAATGTGTGCAAATGTGATTCATTTATGCATTTCTAAAAATCCTCCAAATTTCATCATCCCTTTCTTCATTAGGTTCTGAAGTATCACTCATAATGAAACAACTATAGACAGAGCCCCACTACCAGTAAAGCGTCTATAGCCCTGGTGGGGTTTATATAACTCACCCTTGTGTTTGCTTAACGCTTTCCAAAGCCTTTCGTTTTATCTGAGCTATATCTAGACACATGCAACCAATCAAGAGCTTAAGGAGAAAAGTATCAGTACTTGAATGAAGAAGGCTTGTCATTGACCAAATGGAGTTCCACCTTGCCTAGGGATGCATGATAGTTGCATGCATTAAGTTGAATTATGAAAAGGAACATTTAAGGTACAACTTCCCATCGATCATAAAACTTGACATTCATGGCTAATTCTATCAGATCCAACCATGTGTAAGTCATAGTAGCAACGCACCATACATGTGAGCCTACCCTACCCATATACACCATTTAGGGACACCATGCCCACTACATTAGTAAAGTGACATACAGAAACATGATAAAAAAAGTAATGGCATAACCACCCCAACATAATTTTAGATATATGATTTACCAGAGATTTATATCCAAATACCTTGAAGCTATAATCATTTATGGCCTCAGATCTAGAGACCTTGAAGCTATTATTTCTAATTATATAAGAATTTTGGCTATAGGAGTGGAGGATAATTTGTATACCTTCTACATAGAACATTTAAGGGAAGGAACCCTACTATTGGATTATAAATAAGCCTAAGTTTAACTATTAAAGGTATTGGGAGTTGTATTGTCATGCTTGATACCCAAACATGCAGGCTCTTCCTTTCAGCCTTAATTGTATTGTAAAAAGAGGAGCCCAAACCATGGCTCACTACCTAAGGAACATTGAACCCTTCAAGCCTAATTGTCTTGTAGTCATTTATGGAATACTAATGGAAATCATGAATAATTTTACTCTATGCTCCTTTCTTTAACTTGTTTCAATTCCTAGTAATGTATTTTGTTTTATTGTATTAACATAGCCATAGGATGACATATTTCATGTTCAATTACCACTTTTTTTAGAAATGTATTTTTCCACAAAGTATTTACTTTTTATATTTTTAATTTCATTTCAATTCATTTTCCTATAATACCCCTTAGACTTAGCTTGTGAAGGTCTATGTGCATCAAGGATTAACTCCAACTAGGAGTTAGTATTTATTAAAAATCTTGAAGGTTGACCCATATGAATTCCCTCATCTATGACACTTCCTACTCTTTCACTCTATGCAAGGTAAATGTACATTCATCTTGTCAGGTCCCCAACCTAAATTGGTATACCTAGTGGGACTAGATTTTATGTTTATCCCATGAATATTGAGTAGATCCAACTATGATTTTAATGAAGTTCATAGTCTACTTGACAACTTAGATTGAAAAGAGATAGTATTTGAAGAATTCAACTAACAAAAGATAGGCTAAGATTCTAGTGTAGGTCTCAATCTCATGAGCTTGTTGACGTAAAATTTTCTAATATGGTAACTCTATTCTCAAATGAAGGGCCTAGAATTATATGAGTAGAATACGTATAACTAAATCCTTTATTTGATCCAATTAGTAAGAACAAGTGCCATCAGTAAACCAAATACCAATAAGAAGGACCTAAAAATATAGCATGATGGTTGTAAAACATCATCACCCAAAATAAGTTTTTGTGGAATAATTGAAGTCCCCTGATTCCACCTATTTCGCTTGACATATAGGACCTAATTTTCACCTCAACACTAAATCCTTTGCCTTATTTCATATGATAATATGTTGTAACTATTATAGAACATTTGCAAAATGTAGTGATCTTATGTGCTATGCATTTCATTTAAAACCAAGATATATCCTCAAGGATATTGCCAGACACTTTCTAAGGAAAATTACGAATCGTGCCTCAGTATCAACCCATGATTAGGAAAAATTTGAGACTAATTGATGGATCTCTTGATAAATGGGTTTAGAGAGAAGGCACATGGAGCATCGCTTCTAGATAAACTCATGAGATTCAAGAGGGTACCTACAAAAATAATGAATGATTTCAAAATTTGATTTCATAGGACTTGGAAAAGGATCCTCAAAAATATTTTAACACCTCTAGGTATGGCATTTAGTTGCTCTCTAAATTTTTTAATTTTAAGATTTTCATGTTGGTCAAGTCTAAGTGTGTGAATTCATTACCATAAGCCTATGAGATAGTCATTCAAGTTGAAAAGATCCTAATAAAAAAAGTAAGTATATCCCCTAGAGCACCTCTACCATTATTTTTTTCTATTCAACTCCCTTATCATTTCTCTCTAACCATACAACATACCACAAAATTGACTCATCTTGTCACATACTCAAAATATAATTAAGCTTCCTCTCCTCTATATTCTAAATGGATGAATTATTCAAAACCAGGAGGACCCTCTCTAGTGATTTTATAGCCTTGAATAGGAAATATAATTTCCAAAGGTATCCTTACCAAATTTATCTATAGCCTTCTTTGCAATAAGCAAACCCAAATATCCAATTACCTCCAAGTAGATATTAAAAGCCTTTATTTTTGGACAACCAAAATATTGGTTATCCTTAGTCATTGACTCAATAGATAGTACTTATGTCATTCATAATCCTACAAATTCCTACATGCTCAACTAGGGATATGGTTGCCACCCAAATAAACTACATTAAATATCCTAGTGGTTGGTCCTATCCTACTCGTGACTATACTTATTTTGACTATTATATCATAATGAAACTTCAAGATATAAAACATCCCCTTTTGACCTCAATATTGCACATTCTCCTTAGTCAAAAGTGATAATGGTCAGTCTAGAACTTATAAATTAGTGTCTAACTTCACCATTATTTGACAACTCCCTCACTTTAGAGTAAACCATTGTTAGTTGATATGAAGTGGAAATATACTCTATACCAGATAAATTTAGTCTCTCAACCTCTAGGAGGCTACAAGTCCAATTGAAGTATAATACATGGGCCAAGATGAGGGCTATTGAAGAGTATAGTATACCTAACCTAATAGAGTCTAGAACTTATAGGAGAGAAGTGAACAATCAAAGGACCACTACAACATAATTTATTCTATAGAGTTAATTTGAGTGGTCCCAACAATGATACGAGCTACACTTAAACCTCTAAGGAATCCTAGTGTAAATCCATTGGATTCACCTCTAACAACGAAAGGACAAAGATTTTTAAAATATCAACCATTGCAATAGCCCCTTCTATTAGATCCTTCAATGTGGTGAGAACCTAAGGAATTCAATTGTAGATATATATATATTTGGGATGTCCTCTCTATTATAGAATAGATGAAGAACATCAAAGAGGCCCTAAAGAATCATACAAGGGATACCTACCCCGTTTCATTTCACCATTCACTCGTGACTTCCATCGTCACCACTTGGTACCTTTCACCCATCCAATAATATATTCAAAAATTTAGTGGACTCCTTTCAAGTAGAAGGGATCACTTCCTGAAGGGAAGAGTGGGTGAAGGATGTAAAATTTCACCCACACTTTGGTGACTTATAGGGGTTTTCCATTTTGTGGAAAAAAGGAACCCATAAATATTAGAAAATATAACAGATACAACGGATAAATGATAGAGATGAATAGGAATGAGGAGATGCATAAATAAATGAAAGGAGGGTGTGGAGAAGGATGCAAGACACAAAAAGGTGTTGCAAGAAATGAAACACTATAACATGGTGAAAAGTAGAGCGAAGGAAGGAGGATGGAGGCTGACTAGTGAGATCTGAAGGGGACAGCAAGGAAATGAATTCTAGAAGGCCAAGGCCAAGGTGGCCATCATAGAAAGAACTACTATAGGTAAGGGCATCAAGAATACAAACAACAAAAATAGCAAACAAATACTCATGGAGCTTGTTGTAGGACACACACAAGAGGTAAAGGGAAGAGGAAGTAATGGGGGTGATGAAGCCTTTGTTACCAGTTAGGAGAGTTACATGTAACAAAGGAGAAAATAAGGTAAAGGGGAGGGAGGGATGGGGAGATAGGGATACACGAAGGGAAAATAAGCCTAAAAAATATCAAGTGTAATTGATGAGGGATTGACCCTTTGCCACAAGATATACTTATGGATTGAATTTACCTAAAAATAACCCATTGAAGACATGGGACATTCGAAGAGTAGATAGATTGCTAATATTCCTCATCTATCCTATCCTGACCTTCATTTTCACACAATCTAGAAAGGATCCTCTCTTGTTGACCGTTATCAACTACGAAGCCATTTAGCTTCTACCGCCATTTGTGGTTTGCACTTCATGGTCCCAAATTACATTGTATCATGGGAGCTACTTATAGCAAACTCGTTCTATCTTGTGCTTGTATTTATGAGTTCCAAGGCTTTTTGTAACTCCTAGGAATGAGTGAGAGATCTTGTAAATTTTTGGATGTATCCATTGGGTTACAGGATCATGAAAACAATGAACAGAAGAACATAGGACTAGGAAGATAACACAAAGGTGGAGGGGAATGTTATATTTCCTTAACAATTTCTAGGAAAATCCTTACTGATACCTGTCTATGTCTGACCAAGTGGTACTTTTCAAAGGATCTTGTTGCACCAATGGTTAGTGATAAAACTTGTGATTTCCAACATATTAGCCTTGCATAATACAAAGATTTATTTATTGGTCATAACATTGCAGTGTGACAAGAAAGCCTGAGTTTGAGTGTCATCCATAAATAATTATCTAAATCTGCAGTAGCTATACCAAATGGTATTAAACTTTAGGTGTTTCTTGTAGTCTGGTTGGCATTGCCAGCTCTTGCAAATCTAGAAGAATTCGTGATTTGGTTAATCATATTACATACCATTACTTATGCAATTGATGATCAATGTGGCAATAAATTCTACCACATGGGAGCCATATTCTTATATTGGTTTCTCTAGTAGAAAGCTCCCATGTTGCCAGTATTTGGGATCCACCTATTGTAAAATCCTAGCTTGGTATAACTCTGCCACCTTCTTATGTTTGTTCTCACAAGCTACATTAATTGAGCCTATTTTTGATGGGACCTCGTTGGGTATTGGATGTATATTAGTTAAGTCATCATGGAGATAACTTAATCCTGGCTTGTTGCACTTTAGGACATAAAAATGGTGCATAAATGATACCTCCTTATGCATGGTGTTCTTTCCCGGGTATATATCCTCCTCTTTATGGGATGATATGCAAGTGATAGGGTTTTTTCTTTCATCTTTGATTCTTGCACTCGTCCCTCCTAGGTTTGATCCAACATCTTCACCTTGTGTTCTATTGGGTGGTATCCTTGCCTCCTGCACAACTTGATATGGGATCCAAAGTGGATATTATGTAGTACATCAAGGAGCAACGATGGATGAGAACAAAATGGTAGGACAAAGTCCCCTAAAGATGTTATTTCTACTTGAATAAGGAGTCAATCCACTCGTACGACCTATTGAAAGACTTGAGGGAATTTATTTTCCCTAGTTTGAAGTAGGAGGAGGCCTATATTCGAGCTAAAAGCTTGGATATAATACATGTGGGCTGGGGCGGATGATGATCATAGTTCAGGAGGAATCCTTTTCATATTCCTCCCGAATCAAATATTGAAGTTTATCAAGGATTCAAGAGGTAACTTCTTTATGAAAGAGAGATACATAAAGAGTTGGAAAGGGTCCATGGAACCATAAAATATTTTGATGAGAGATCTTACCAATTTTATCCATGAGAATATGGTCTTCCACCCAAGGGTATAGTACCAGAATAGCACCTTCTCTTCTAAAGATGTGGCCAGTATTTTTATCATGACGTCTTCATAGGTGATGTCATGGAGGGGCTCTAGTGTAGCAACATCTTCAATATGCTCATGATCCATTTCCAAGATACCATTGTAATTGGTAAATACCTTTAGATTACCCTTGAGAATCTCATGCAAGCATTGGAGGTTTAGTGGACCAGGGTTGTTCCATTATGGAAATGATAGCTAAAAAATTAAGGCACTAGTATTTAGAGATTCCAATTGCATTATCGAAGTTGAAGTAACTAGGTGAACATACTATCTTGGCTTGTGAGTTCAAGATTTCTCATCGTACCTCGAGTCCTTCGATATATTTGTATTTTCAGCTCGAGTAGGAAACTGATATCATTATCTAGATGTACCACTTAGTCAAAGTTGCTAGGAAAATTTTAGATGATCTGGGAAAATCAGAGAGTCACCAAAATCTAATTTCTTTAAACAATGAACTCAATCATCCTCAATGGAGTTCTCAAAAATTGTTGCTCACCAATCCAGCATCGTGTGTAGGGTAGGGTGGATGGGTCAATTATAAGCATAGAATGATTGTCACTTTAGAAGGGTGATACAAATGATCTCTAGAGAAGATCAGTTACTCAGGGTGGTTCTAGCTACTCTACACCACAAAAGAAAAAGGAAAAAGGGAAAGGGGAAATAAATAAATAAAATGCCATAGCCAAACTCATAAGGATGGCTATAGCCACATCAAGACCTATGCAGGCACAATATCCCATTTAAAACGTAGAAACCTACACTCGATCACCCAATAGTACCATTGTCCTAACTCTCTTATTAGAGGTGCAATGAAGGTGAACTCTAGCACCGACGAGTGGGTGCATGAGATCTAGGGTGCAGAATCAAAGCACTCCTACTCGAGTGATATTAATAGAAGAAACTTCTAACTCATATAATGGACACACTCCCCCTCAATCACTCAAGCACACCCCAAGGAATACAGATAGCAGATTAACCATGATGAATTAAGCAACTAAGAAGTAGGATATTCATTCATTCAATCCAATAACAAGAAAATATAGTTAGAGACCGAATAATGCAAAATTTGTATTTTTAGAGGGGAAAACTTACATAATAATTATAAAGGCTAAAGATCCACCCTTTGGAATGACTAGAATTCCACTATTTATAGTTACATTTACATAGATTTCAAAATTTGACATTAATGATTAGGCAGGAGGATCATCTTTATATCTGATGAACACCACCCTAGTACACTGCTCCACTAGGAAGTTTTGATCTTCTAGAAGAGTGGTAGGTGCTTCTAAATCAATCTTGACCCTTTTATCATCTTCTCAACTCGTTATTGCTCTGCCACCTCATTCTTCTCAATAAATTGTGATCCCTAGTTAGGCGATGCATGATAGGAACTGGAGCACTTCGAGTACCTCACATAAAAAATGAGTCACTTCTATGTATGGTATCAAGTACTTGTCCCACTGTGGTGGTGGATAAGCCTTACTTTGGACATTGGGTGTTGGCAATAGTTTCGTATATCTGGTGGGTTCTTAATTACTCCCATGGGAGGATCCAACCAATGTTCCCACATGCTCCACAAGATTGGTGCTCACATTTCCTTGCCAAATATGGGTAGGGATTTTTCTTATTCCTTAGGGTTGATTCAGCTAAATCTTCCACCCATGTTGGTCGCATAGAACACACACCCAAGGAGCTGGGTGATTTTTGAGGAATATCACATAAAATTTTAAGAAAATATCTACTTGTGCTATGAACCGCCCCATTTTATTTCAGCATTCACCCATGACTTGCACCATCACCACTTGGTATCTTCTGCTCATCCAATAGTATATTCAAAAATTTAGTAGACTCCTTTCAAGTATGAGGGATCACTTATTGAATAAAAGAGTGGGTGAAGGATGCAAAATTTCACCCATAGAGCCCAACCTTTCTCTAAGCCAAATTATTTTTTGAAGGATTAGAATGCTCAAAACCCAACCAACATAAAAAAAAAATATTCCAAAGAGGCTAAAAAATATAGGATTCCAAGAGAAGCTACTATCAAACCTAAATCTCCCTATGATGCAAGGTTATGCTTACCAATATGATGAAGATATATCCTTCTTAATGCTACCTAAGTTAAGCTTTTCTATGGATAAAATTCCCAATACCATTCCAACAACATCTGAAGGTGCTCTATCCTTAGCAAGGCCATCTCTTATCCCTTACTTGTGATCCGTCACGTTGCTCAAAAGGATAGTTTCAAAAATCAAATCATCTCTTGCTCATGACTAGTTTCTCTACTCCCTATGGCCATTACCTAGGTAACATCGATAGGATACCAAGGAAAGGGAAACTTAGGATCAAGTGAAATGGCAAGAAGGGTTTAAGTTGACCAAGAAAAGTATTGGTTCATCCAAGAAAACATGCAATCTCATAAAAATATAAGCACCCCAAAACAATTTGGGTTGTGAAAATTCCATATATTGTATGGCCGTTTTATCCTACAAAGGGGTCACCTCGATTGTAGATAACATAGGAAAAACCACCAAGACTCTATAAAAACTAAATTTTTCACAAAGTGTCAAAAAGCAGGGGCAAGTCAACCTAGTTAGATAAATAAAGCAGTTGAGTTCAGTCGATCCTAGGGAACATATATAACAATACTAGAAGTTAGAAAATAAAAATACCCCAACAATATATGGGATTGATCAAAGTCCTCATTATTCAAGGAATTCAAGAGCAATTATTTGGGTCCCATAGTAGAAAGATACCTCTAAAAGAAATGGACACCTTGAAAGTACATTAGGGTAGAAGCAACATTATATCCCTTTAAATTCCCAAATTTTGTTATTACATTAATCTCTCTCTAGCTTCCAAATTTTGACTCTACACCTAATGGAAAAGATAATAAGTCTACGTTCGTTTTCTTTTTAGAAAATTGAAAGGTTCTAATAGCCACCAAAGCTATAGGGAATTTTTTCTTACAACCTCTCTTCACCCATTAGACTTAGTAAAAATTAGGATGCACCAAGACAAACAATTAGAAGGTGCTTCCTACCTTCATATGAAATGAAAGAACTATAGAGGAAAGCTAGAGAAGCTTAGAAGTTGCATTGATTGTTATATCTTCCATCTACACTCATCACTCCACTTTCATTACAGATTGGATGCATAAGGGGCACTAAAGCACATGGACTATTAATTTTTGATTGAATGGTCCATGTAGTCCTTCCAACAAAGGATATAATAGAAAAGAAGAAAAACCTCTAATAAAACCTAAATTCAAACATGTGGTAATTAGTCAAAATTCCAAGGAGGAAAGTGTTAGCATCTGAAAAATGAAGGCTCACCATTAGCCAGATGGAGTTACACCTCACTCAACAACATATGGTAGTCATGCACATGAAGCAAAAGTAGGTGGAGGATTTAAGGTACCACCTACCATTGGAATTAAATCTTGACTTTCATGGCCAAGCTTGTGAGAGCCGACCATGTATCAGCCATAGCAAAAACCTACCATATGTATGATCCTACCCTACCTATCTACACTAGTCAGGGAGACCATGCCTACAATACTAGCAAAGCAATACATTCTAGGACAAAAATAGTGGAAAAGTAATGGTACAAAGACATTGATAAAGCAGAAGAGAGATGGATCAACAATGATTTATCATCTAAAGTCTTGGAGGCCATCAACATTTATGGTCGTATATATAGAGACCTCAAAATTGCTACTTCTAGTTATAGAAATATTTTGGTTATAGGAGTACAGGATAACTTACATGCTTTCTACATAGAACTTTGCAGGAAAAGAACTATCTTATTGACTTATAAATAGGCCTAATGTTTATTGTAAATGAAATTGGGAGTTGTCTGATTATGCTTGGTACCCAACCTTATGGTCTTTTTCTTTCACCATTCTTTATGATTATAAGAAGGGGATCTAAAACCTTGGATCACTACCTAAGGGGCACTAAACTGTATGAGCCTCATTATCTTATAAGTATTGCAGGTATGTTAATGCAATCCATGACTAATATTGCTCTACCCTCCTTTATTTAACTTATTTCAGTCTATGATAATGTGTTTTGTTTGGTTGTGTTCACTTTGTTGTAGGATGACATATTTTGTGTTCAATTACCACTTATTGTAGTCAAAATATGAGATTCATTTATTTGGTGCATCGTACTTATAGCTTACGTTTTATTCTTTTGCAAATTATTTACTTTTCCTATTTTAAATTTTATTGCAATTCCTTTCCCTTTAACCCCACTTTGCCTCAACTTGTGCAGGTCTTTCTGCATCAAGGATTAACTTTGATGAGGATCTGACCTTGATTAAAAATCCTAGAATTTGTCTTGTAGGTGGTACCCCATTTGTGGTGCTTCCTACTATTATGCTCTATCAAATGCATGGGTGCATCTATCCAATTAGACCCTCAAATTGGATTGGAAGATGCATTCATAGACAACAATAATGATAATAGACTAGGAGAACTGTGAGTTGGTAGAGTTCAACATTATGATGTACATTTATCTTGTTTTACTCATTTCTTAGGTTTTAGTATTGTGTAAATATAATGCAAGCAAACCCATCCTTATAGTATCCATATTTATGTAGAATTATGGATGAATGTCAATCACACTAGAATTGTATATTAGTTAATATAAGTATATGAGATGCCTCTTGTGGATAGAAGTACCAATTTTTTTTATTCCTCTTGTATGTAGTATGCATAGGGCATTGTATTATTATTTTGCTTTCTATGTACCCAAGATTATTTTATTGACATTATGCAATTTATAAAGAGAACCATAACCTCTTAGTTTGTTTATGTTTTTTATTTCAATACAATTATAATATAGGGTATAATAATTTAACATAGCCAACTATGTTTATATATTTTCTAGGGTAATAATAACACTTCCAATTATATTCATTGACCAAGTTAACAAGATGCAAAATGGTTAATTACCATTAGCTCATCAACAAATCTACAATTATTAAGATATATTAAGCACAACCTAGAGATATTATTTTAATGTAAGTTATATTTGCAAATATTCATGTCTAAGTACATGGTCCTATTTGACATGATTATGAACAAATCATGTATATGTTAAAACTACAAATATCCTAGGAATTTCATAAGGGTGTAAGAATTCCTATGGTTCCTTTTTTAAATAAATCTATTTGAGTCGCACCATTTCAAGAGTGTGATACATTTTTCTCACTAGTAAATAGTGCTATAGATTAATAATATTTTTTATTATTACTTTTTTCTACATAAAAATCTGCAATGACTCCATCATATCAGCCTCACGTTAATAAAATTTTACTCCAAATAAAAAGATATAAAAGGGGCTTGGGCTTGGAATTACCAACCTCAAGCTAACAAACACTTCAAAGAATTTTAACATGTCCGTCTACTGCCTTCAACCTACTATATAATAATAATTTAATTCTTTCCAAAATAATATACAAAAATTAAAGAAGGCTAAGTAATATTTCAAACATTAGCTTTGACTACTATTAATAAAATGCGTAACTCCTTTCATAGAAATCTATTAAAATATCATAACCTATTCCTTTTACATCTATCTGGTATATCAATTATGATTATATCCATCTTGCTAATTCTTTTCCATTTGAAAAGTGACACATTCCCCTCAATAAACCAAGTAGACTAAGCAAAACATACTGTGGACATGATTGAATACTATTATACTTAGATAAAGTGTATATATATGATCACACTCTTCACCATTGGAACGTTTAAACATTCAGTGTATTAATCTTAAAATACAATACTTCATATATTTGACGAAGAGTCACGAGAGAATTGTATTATCTAAGTAATTCATCCTTCCCAAAACATATTCATGTTTAGAAGAGTGTTCTATCTCATTGATGGATAAAATAGGTGTTATAACATATTCATGTATTTTATAAAATTAAAAAAAATATTTGATAAATGTTTACATAGTTAATCCTAGTCATTACATAGTAATGCTTCATACCCAGGTATTGGCCCATAAAATTATCATATCAACCCTATGTTTTCTTTAAGATATGCTAACATTTTTATTTTAATATTAATTTAAAATAATTTTATTTTTTTAATATTAAAATAATTATCTACATAATATATTAATGTGTTTATAAATGATTATTTATTTAAAACACTAGACGTAAAATATCATACAAATATTAACATTTTAAACCATTCATGTTTTATTTTTTTATAAAATTTTAATAAATAAACTAATATAGATCTTGGACATTTAAAATACCCGATGCATTAGGGCATAATTTTAAAGCACTGTAGACATTTAGTCCTTTGTTCTTAGGGTGCCCATCTACTACAACTCCTTGGATAACTCGACGGACCAAAACATAAATTTCAATACTACACAGAGGATGATAAGTTGTATGATTTTTTATTTTTATTTTTTAAAGTAGGTCATAAGGTAGAAATCATATATAAATAATTTAATTTAAGTTCAAATCTTCCCAATAAAAATTAAAAATAATATGAACTTTGGTGTGCTTCAAAACTGGTCTGGCGATGTTTATCATAATAAGGATAGACATTCGATGTTTATCATAATAAGGATAAACATTCGCTTCTGAAAGAGATAAGTATTTTCGTGGATGGAGAGGAATTTTTGCCCATAATCCAGAATGGTTTCAGAATCAATGTTCAGTCTTCGTCATGGCATATTATTTTACCCTAAACTTTATGTATGATGTCGTAGGTAGCTTCCATACCATGTGTCTGAACTATCTTGGGAGGGATATGTGGACGAACATTCCTTTATTTTTATTCTAAGAAGTTTATGATGAATGTGCAAGGGGGCTAGGACTGGGGCCACTTCCCTCTCCACTAAGGTTTGGCTCTTTTAGTTTTTGAACAAGCGATGGTGGAAAATGGGATGGTGGTGGAAGAAATCCTGAAAGCTTTAATTGATTTACTGGTCGTTATGCCTAGCCAATATAAGGTGGTCTCTGAAGTCTCTAGTGATGATAGTGAGGATGTTTACTCGTTTTCGCTGGGCTCTCGAGAGGTTATGATAGTGAGGATGTTTACTCGTTCTCACTGGGGCTCTGGACCACACAAGATTTCATGTAAAATTCATATCTCGACTAAAAGCGTGAGGGGAAAAGCGTCAAGATGTAGTAATGATGATTTGGTGAAAATTGGTCATTCATTCTAACAACTTCGCCTGAGGTGGGGGGTCCTCCATCCCTTAGCCAAAGGGAAGGAAGTGGTACCCGAAAATCGTTGCATCTGCTCCGAAAAAAACGAGAGGAGGATGGGTCATCCCACTTATCCCCTCGCATTGATGTGGAGATTTTTCCTAGGGACTTCTGTAAGAACAAAATAGTAAAATATGTCTATGCACTGAAGGAGGCCTCTGAGAGGAAGAGTGCAGTTTTCCACAGTCTGAATCTGATTGAAATCAAGTATTGTGCCATTTGGAGTTTTGTGAAGATCACGTTAGACTATTCCGAAGAAGTATTAGGATGACGAGAACAATTGCCCATGAGATTGACATGCTTGCCCATGAGATTGACATACTCGTATAGAACTCCTTCAGTTCTCTCTTGTATGCGCTCTCGTCTTTGTTCTCTCGTCGTGTTTGTTTTTGTCTCTGGTTTTTATGGGTTGCTTTGTATGGTGTTTTCTGTTTCTGGTTGCCTTTTAAACTGGTTTTAGACGCAATTTTCTCTTAATAGTATCAATGTATCAATATATATATGTTTAAGGTCTGCAATTATTCCCATGATAATGGAAATATATGTTTCCTCCATGAAGTTATTTTGTGAGTTCTTGTGGTGGGCATGAAACGGTTTCGTGCATGTATTTAAAAATAATCATAGAAGTTTCCTATAATATATAATAAATGACATTTGCTTAAAGGCAACATTATGAATCTCTTGAAAGTCTTAATATATGGGAACATTATTGACCAGTTGTATTCGTAACTGTTTTTTTAGTTTTGTTCCATTTTTCCATGAAGCTGGCATCCGGAGTACCATTCTTGAATAAAGTACACTAACTTAAGCCCAACAGAAAATAATATGCAACAAAAGTCGATGATAATGGAGGAAAGAGACACGAAAACAGAATTATCTGAAATGCCTCGGCACAAGGAGGCGATATTTGCTTCAGTTTCAATGGATACCATAGTTTGTTTCCGCAAATACTGGAACCTTCTATTGGCTTCTTCCAAATTCATGTATAAGTGGAATGAATCCTTAGATAGAGTATAGTTAGATTATTCATGTATAAGTGGAATGACCCCTGCAGTACAGTGCCATTTGACACTTTTGTCTTTAAGTCCTCATTATATATAACCACCTACAACAAAGGAATAATAAATGCCGATTATTTGAAAAACGTGAGTGGAATCTCGGTGAATTATCCATACCCATTTTCTTAAAGGTCGACAAAGCCATACATCGACACCATGTCCCAACTAATTTATATGGCTATTGTTGGTATCCTTGAGCGTGTTTCTACGAGCCTTGCTCTCAATAACACCGATGTCTGCTTGCTGTGTTAGTGTTGAAAAAAATCAACGTCGCTGCTTTCAAAACGTCTCACTCCATCTATCCTGGAGAGTTTCCCTGGTAACGGTTATGACAAGCTTGCATTGGGAAACGCCCAGGGACCCGCCACATAGACATTGCCTTCTACCGAGGTTTATTAGTATTCTAATCATGCCCACGCGGCCAACGTAGGCTCCCACCTTGGTCAAGAAATGTTGTTTTACCCGAAACGAACGCTGCTCTCCGAATCGCTGTGTCGGTATTAGTCGGCCATTGTATTATCCAGCTAAATGATGATACCATGCTTTCTCAAAGCACCATTATTTCATTGGATTCACCTGCCCCACTCTGTTCAAATTTATTTTAGGGAGTGAAATTAGACCACATTTTGATGCAGATTCTCCATTGCGTAACAAAATCTGGTAACATTATCTAAAGTGTCCTCTCCGGAATTTATGACTGATTACAACAACACCGTTGTCTCTTTCACTAACTTCACAATAGACCCTTCCTTCTGACCAACCCAGATTGCTACGTATTCTGCCATGTCTCATTTGCTACATACGTTCGTGGTTATTAGGTAAACACAATGTACCAGCTATTCCTATTTACCACCCTTCATTTACGAGAGGTAATGTGTTTTCATTATGAGAGCACCACTTACCCATTGCCAACAACCTTGGCAATAAAGTCCAGGACATGGAGAGCATATACCATTTTATTGATGGTGGTCTTAATTTCATTTTTTAATATCCTTGCCCAATGTGGTCACTGCATACTGCCATTCTTGCAGATTCACCCTATTCATTTGTCACTGCATGACGAGATATCACATGGCCACTGGTCATGTCCTTTGTAGCCCTCTTTTTTCGGTTACCTCTATGTTGTACAGCTAAACTGAAGCTATCTTCCTTATATCCTGCCATCCACAAGATTCATCAAAACTCACCTGCGGCTATTTGTATCCCTTATCCAAATGTCACTCGAACACTGTGTTTTCACCTTCAGAGACGTCCGCTCAATTTTGCGCTATCCAATCAACCTGACAGTATCCGAATCCTCGTGTTTCGAACGAATGGCATCCCCTTCGATTACACATGGCCAAGTCCTGTACTTGATTTTATCCACACCGCCATGTCATTCATCTTGGTCACCTCCGGTGCATTGTCTCTATTCCGTCGTACATCGTCCGGTTCTACTGCACCTCCTCGCTCACCACTGTTACCAAACCCATAGACTGCGAGACCCATACTACGTTGTGAACGCTGTTTGCCATGCGTCATTGTGCTGAGTCTCGTGCTGAGAAGACTTGTCGGCTTCTCGAACCATGTTTCGGCGCATCCCCGAATCCTTCGTCGAGTTCGTCCATGTAGCCACCACCTCTGCCGCATCATCCGATGATGACTCATCCGCGTAGGATGGCCCACGCCTCTTCTCGCTGTGGAACCCCTACGTGTGATGAAGCCAAGTCATTTTCACAACAAAATAAATCGAACCCAAAAGCGTTAAATAAGCTAATATCAAATAAGCTAAAAGGATAACTAAACTTAATAACAAAATAGATTATTTTATTATATAAATAACTATATATATTATATAAATATAATTATATATAATTATTTTATTATTATTATTTTATTTTTGCTTCATATATATAATACATATATCAAAAAAAAAAAAAAATATATATATATATATATATATATATATATATATATTTTTTTTGATATATGTATTATATATGGAGCAAAAATAAAATAATATATCTTATTTTTGCTCCATATATAATACATATGGAGCAAAAATAAGATATATTATTTTTGCTCCATATATAATACATATATCAAATATATGTATTATATATGGAGCAAAAATACATATATAATACATATATATATTATTTTATTAAAAATTATTAAAAATTATTAGTTTTTAATAATTTTTGTTTATTTATTTATTATATATATATATATATATTTTGATTCAAATAATTTTTATTAACAATTTGAATTAAAAACTAAGATCTACAAAACCTGAATGTAAATTCAAATCACACAATGGGAGCGAATTGGTGTTGAAGAGGGACGATTTTCGTAGGACTGCCCAAACTGCCGAACTCGTTTCGGCCATATCTCACTCATCCGAACTCGGATTGAGCTGAAATTTTGAGGGTAGATGCCTGAAAAACCCTAGAACGTCTCCACCAATTTTCATATCATTTGGAGCAACACATATCCTAGCGCAGCCCTATGTGTGAACGATATATTTGGCAAGCGGCTATGCGAGGGTTTCATCCGGGTTGAGTGCAAGCAGCTCCGAGAGGTTGGTTTTTAGGGCCTTCGGGCCCTAGCGGCCAATATTTTTGTGGTTTATGCTCAATATTTTAGCAAGAAATGTTGCAGGGGATACAAGATGGGTTAGAAATTTGTCTTTCAACAGATCATACTATGAACTTGAGTGACAACGACTTCCAATTTGCTGCTCAAAAGAAAAGTGAAAACCATACCTTTCCACGGCGTCTAGGGCAAGGATTAAAGAGATCTCGAAACAAGTTTCAAGAAGTTGATCAAAAAATGGCTCATATCTCAAATGAATCTGGTGCTAAGGTGCACCCACAAAATAATTCTACTATGAAAACCCCTGTCAAGGGTAAGAATTTTGAAGACTCGGTCCCAAAAATGAATTTTAGGGATGCCCTTCGTGGTGGACAGACCTCAGCCCAATGCTAATATCAATATTAGGGCTTCCCATAAACCTCTAAGAATGCCTAAGATTGATCCCAGGAAAACAGAGTCAGGATGTCTTAAAGCAGCTGATGGAACTCCTATTGTTAAGCTTGATATGGGGAACATTCAGACTGGCATTGAAGATTTGGAAAAAAGAGGACTAATTTGTCGGTTCGTGGGTTTTCGTCCGAGTCTATCTGCTTTCAAAGTCTGAGCTGCAAAAAGCTGGAAAACTAAAGGTGAGTTACAAATCTCTATTTATCCAAATGGTTATTTTCTTGTTTTATTTGCTAATAATGAAGATAGAGAGAAAACTTTTCAAGGGGGTCCTTGGTTTTTTGGAAGGGCAGGGCTTTTCATGAAGCCCTGGCATACTAAATTTAAAGCCGAAGAAGAGATGCCTTCTATAGCTCCCGTGTGGGTTAGACTCTTTGGCCTCCCTATTGAATTTTGGAATCCTACTATTTTTTCTTCAATTGGAAACTCTTTAGGAACTTTTATGATGACTGCATGATTGTACTCAAAATTTTGAACATATTATTTATGCTCGAATTTGTGTTTTAATGGATTTTGACAAACCCCTTCCTAAAAATATCACATTACAATTTGGGGAAGACACTTGGGAGCAAGTAGTGGACTATGAGAACATTCCTTTTCGTTGTAGAATTTGCCATGAATATGGTCATTTGGCCAATGCTTGCCCAAATAAAATTCCTGATCAAAAGAAAGAAGATATAAACTCGACGGGTTTCCAAATACCTAAGAAGAAGAACACTCAGAAAAAAATAGTTATGAAGGATCAATCAAAGTCATTTGCTAATATGTTTGAAATACTTTCCACAAATGATGTCCCAAGTGAGGAAGAGGAAATAATGGAAACTGAAATCTTAGAAACACAATTTAAATATGAAGGGAAGAACTCAAGAGACAAACCAACAAATCAAAGGTTTTCAAGAGAAAAAAAAGGAGAAAATTTACACAAGAAAAACAATATTTCAAATGTCAAAACTTCAAATAATGCAGGTCCCAATATAGACTTCGTTGAACCATCTAGTAAAATTTTGGCGAGTGTATGAGCATTCTTCAAGGTTAGAAGCCATCTCCAGATTCAATTGGAATAAGTCAAGAAACAGGGAAAAAAAAATTGAAGATGGATTCCAATCAAAAAATAGGTCGCAAGACCAATCAATATCATATGGTAAAAGAAGGTGAAAAGCTTGTAGAGGAAGGTAAGATTAATGCCCTTCCCAAATTTTTTAGCCCTGGTATTAATGAAGATCATCACTTGGAATATTAGAGGACTCAAAGGGAGTCTTTCAAAACAAAATGAAATTAGAAGAATGATTCAAATAAATCATCCACATCTTGTTTTCCTTCAAGAAACAAAGATGTCAATGGAGGATATGGACTTAATTGCCAATAAAATTTGGCCAGCTGGAAAAGTGGTTTCCCTCAGTTCCCAAGGGACTTCGGGTGGCATTGCTTGTCTTTGGGACCCAAAAGAGGTAGTTATTCACCATATGGTTGGCAGTTGGGGTTTGTTGGCTATAGCTATTCAAAGTAGACATTCCAACCAGATTATGCTCTGCATTACTTATGCCCTGACTTCTTTAGAGGAAAAAAGAAGACAGTGGAAGGATATTACTCATATTATCTCTCATTTTCCTAAAGCTTGGATCTTGATCGGAGGAGATTTCAATACCATCCTCTCTCTGGATGAGAAAAGGGGGGAAATAGAAATTTGGACAAAAGCACTGACCTCATGAGCGAATATATTGCAAACCTCCATCTTGTGGATATCCAACCGAGATAATGGCCTTATGACTTGGTCTAACAGAAGGCAAGGCTTAGCTTGTATAATGGAGAGATTGGATAGGTTTTTGCTCTCTAAAAATTTCTTAATCCATGGTCACATTCCTAAAGTGAAGACTCTTAATAATGCTGGTTCGGATCATTGGCCAGTCATGGTGGAAATGTGGAAAACCAATGTGAGTTTCTCTCCTTTTCATTTTCAATTAATGTGGCTCAGAGACATTTCCTTCAGACCTCGTGTGCAACAATGGTGGAAGGAAGGTAAACCTAGGCATGGGACTAAGATGTTCTGTTTTGCCAAAAGACTGCAATACATTAAATCCAAAATCAAGACTTGGAACTGGAAAGAGTTTGGGGATGTTCATAAAAAAAAACATGAAGTTATTGCTCATCTTGAAAATTTGAATAAGAAAATCCGTTTAGATGGCCTCACGGAGAAGAGAAGTGCAGATGAAATTAAACTCACAACTCGGTTAGAGGAATGGGAAAAAAGAGAAGAAATCTTATGGAAGCAAAAATCTAGAATTCAATGGCTCAAAGAAGGAGATCGAAACACAAATTTCTTTCACAAATCTCTTCTAGCTCGAAGATCTCACAACTTTATTTCTTCCTTAACTTCAGATACTGGAGATGTTGTTTATACTTGGGATGGCATGAACTCTATTGTTGTTGATTACTTTTCCAATCTTTTTGTTGCTACTCCTCTTGACTCAGCTTCTCAACAAAATGTTCTTCAAGCAATCCCTTCTCTTATCACTTTTGAGGAGAACTCTATTTTGACTGCTCCTGTTACTATCAATGAGCTTCAACAAGTAGTTTTTAAAATGCAAAAAGGGAAAACCCCAGGTCTTGATGGTTTTCCTATTGAGTTCTACCAAGAGTTCCGGGATATCCTTCATGTTGATTTATTAGAGGTGGTGGAAGAAGCCGGGAAAGCCAAAGAAATTTTGAAGGTTATCAATAAAACTTATATTACTCTTGTTCCAAAAGCTCAAGAGGTTGATCATATCTCAGCTTTTAGACCTATTGCTTTATGTAATGTTCTTCTCAAAATCATTACTAAAATCATGGCAGAAAGGTTGAAGCCTCTTTTGCATAAGATTATTTCCCCGAGCAAGGGGGATATGTGGAAGGACGTCAAATAGTAGATGAGATAGTTCTTGCTCAGGAAGCCATCCATTCCATGGATATGCAAAATTCTCCTTCTATGTTCATTCGGTTAGACTTATCCAAAGCTTATGACAGAGTGGATTGGCACTTCCTTATCAAAGTTTTGAGGCAATTTGGTTTCTCTAAGGATTGGATGGATTGGATTATGGGATGTATCTCTTCAGTTTCCTACTTAGTTCTTATCAATGGCGAGGCCTTCTCGGTCTTTCCCAGCTTCCAGAGGTATTAGGCAAGGTGACCCGCTATCCCCTTATTTATTCATCATTCTTGCTTGATGCTTGGGTAGGACTATAACCAAAAAGAGGGAAAACAAAACCCTTGAGGGAGTTACCATTGCTCATGGAGCTAGACCTATCTCTCATCTTCAATTTGTGGATGACTCTACTCTTTTAGGTAAAGCTACAGTTAAGGAAGCTTCTAATATTAAGCAAATAATTAGCTATTTTTCTAAGGCTACTGGGCAGTTGATCAATGAAGATAAATCTAAAGTTATTTTCTTTCACTTGCTCTGCTAGACAGGAATCCATGGTCTTGGATAAATTAAGATATAAGAAGACCTCTCTTCCAATCACTTATTTAGGTATTCCCATAAATATTCAAAGGCAGAAAAATAAAGATTGGAATTGGTTGTTGGACAAAGTCAAGAAGAAAATTGGAAAGTGGACCAACAAGTGGCTTTCTTCGGGGGTAGAATCACCTTGGTAAAATCAGTCCTTCAAGCTATTCCTATTTATGTTTCTTCCATTTTGAATATCCCAAAGGTTGTTCTTCGAGAATTGGATCAAATCAGTCATCGTTTCCTTTGGAGTGGTACTAAGGAGAAAAGAAAATGGGCCTTGGTGAAATGGGATACTTTATGTCTTCCTAAGAGTGAAGGGGGGTTAGGATTCCGGTCTTCAATTAATAACAACAAAGCTTTATCTGCTAAATTATATTGGAGGATGTTGCATAACCCCAATGCTCTTTGGGCCAATAATCTTCGTGCTAAATATGTTGAGAACAAAAGTCCTGAAGACCTTGTTCGCTATCAACTTCCTACCAAAGGTTCTCCCATTTTAGCAGTTCTTAAGACTGGTGAGGATTTGATAAAGAAAAAATTATTTTGGATCATTCATAATGGTCAACATGCAAATTTTTGGACAGATTCTTGGGATGGTCACAAGCCTTTAATAACTCAGTTTCCCGATTGGAGGCCTTTGATGGAGGAGCTTCACCGAGCTAATTGGATAAAGGTGGCTAATTACTGTCGGTACCATACTGGTAATTCAAAGGTTGGTAGATATTGGATCCCTATTGAGGACTGGCCTATTCAAATCCTAGAAAGGCAAAGACAAGATATCCAAGGCATCCTTCATATGAGATCCCTCTCTTGGTCCCATGAAAAAGATTGTTTTGGATGGAACAACACTACTAAGGGTGAGTATTCCGTTGCTCAAGGTTATTTGACCTTATGCCATAATAATCCCAACCATTCTTCTGACATATTTTCTCAATTGTGGGCTCAAAAGCTTTGGCCTAAGGTGAGGTTCTTTAATTGGCTTTTATTGCATCGTAGGGTGCTTACTTGGTGAGCAACTTATGAAGCGTGGTTTTCATGGCCCTTTTAGATGTGAAATGTGTGAAGAGAATGTAGAAAATATCAACCATATTTTTATTGAGTGTACTTTAGCCTCTGAGCTATGGAGGAGAATGGCCACTTTACTTGGCTTACAATGGTCCAATTTTTTTACTTTTGAACAACTTTGGAGGGATTGGCCTAATCAAGAGGGTGTTGATCATTTTATTAGGCAGTTAGTTTGGATGGGTTCTACCATTCTTCTTTGGAATATTTGGAATGAAAGGAACAACCAAATTTTTAATCAAGATAGGAAGGATATTCACTATATTTGGCAAAAGACCATAGCCAACTTAGTTGAATCAGTCCATCAACTCCTTAATCACCCTCAAAACTCCCACCAAAGATGGGATCAAGTGATGCAAAGATTGAAGATTAAACCTTCTAAGGGCAACCAACTTAAAGGGAATGTGAGTATTAGTAAGATGGATAGGACTAGAAATTGGCAACCTCCTCCTAAGGATTTTGGAAAAGTCAATACCGATGGAGCCTCTAGAGGGAACCCTGGAAAAGCGAGTGTGGGAGGAATTGGTAGACTTTCAGATGGCTCCCTGGTTTTTACTTTTGCTGAGAATTTGGGTATTCTTTCCAATAACCTTGTTGAGGGGTATGGTATCCTCGAAGGCCTTCAGGAGGCTGCTAAGGTTGGATGAGAAAAGGTGTTAGTTGAGTCCGACTCTCAACTTATGATTAATCTCTTGAAGACTCCTTCTAAGAATCATAAGGTGGATTGGAGAATAAAAAGAATTATTGAGAAGATTCTAGTTAATCCAGATGGGATTTTTGAAAGTTGATTACAGTCATGTGGTCAGAGATCAAAACAAGAGTGTTGATGCTTTAGCTAATTGGGCTTTGGACAAAGGTGATCTTACTTGTTATGGCCACCCTCCTATATGGTGGGCTTCTCAAATTAGGGAAGCTCTTCTTTCTATCATTTCTTTGGATGGCTCCAATTCTGAAGGTACCTAGTTTCTTCTTGTTTTTTTTTTTGCTTCTCTTTGGTTCATTCAGTTTTTTTTAGTTCCCTAGCTCATTCTATTCTTTATTTTGTTTCCTCTGTTGATTCTTGCCTTAATAGTCTTCTGGTCTAGATAGGTCATTGTTTTGTTCATTGTTTTTTTTCTTTTTTTTTTTCTTCTTTGTTTTTTTTTGTTTAGTTTTTTAAGGTGGGTGGGTTCTTTTGTTTTGTTTTGTTTTTGTGTTCTTTGTGTTGTTTTTCGTTGTTCTTGTGTTTTTGTTGTTTTGTTTTTTTTTTATGTTTTTTGTTATTGTTCTTGTGTTTTTTTCGTTCTTGTTCTTGGGTTTCTCTTTGTTTGTGTTATTTCGTGTTTTTATGTGTGAGTGTCTTCTATGTCTTTTGTTTTTGTTTATTGTCTGTTGTTGGTTGTTTTTTATTTTTATTTTTATTTTATTTATTTTATTTTTTAGGTTTTGGTTGTGTTTATTTTTCATGTTTTTTTTTGGGTTATGTCTTTGTAGTGTTATGTTGTTTTTGTCTTGTTTGTGTTTTGTTATGTGGTTCTTGTGTTTTTCTATGTGGTTTGTGTTGTGGTTTATTTTTTCTTATTGTGCGTGTTTGGTTGTGCTTTTGTTTTTGACACACTCAAGGAGCATGTTTTTTATTTTATTTTATTATTTTTGTTGTTATTTACTTATTTTTAAATTGGTTTTGTGTGTTTGTTTGCTCCTTGAGTATGTCAAAGGTGGTAGGCCAGGTCCGAGTCCTGGGCATTTTTGGCGGAATGGATACCCCTGCCTCCTTGGGTCTTACCCGAAAGTGGCATCCCTTTTGGGATGTTTTCCACAAATAAAAAAAAAAAATATCTACAAAACCTAACCAATACATTAAACCAACAATTGAAGAATTAATGAAAAGGACACGAGACCACACACAAGCCTATGCACCCTCCAAAAGAAGACAAAAAAAATACCAAAGACACTACACAACAAGGAACCTTGGAATTAAATTGCAAACATCAAGAATGGGATATATCAAAATTATCAATCAGGACACCAAAATGCTCAAAACACAATTTAAAGTAGGTCCGCAAGTTTTGGGGCTTGTTTTGGAGCAACCACAACAAGACCCTTGGCCTTTAGCATGCTTATTATCATCTCAATAATGGTATGATTCTTACATTTGACTACATAATTTTGTCGAGAAGTATAGCTTGTAGTCAATTGTCCTTGAATACCATACTTATAATAATCTTGAAATTCTTTAGATGTAAATTCTCACCCTCTATCTATATGTAGATTCTTCAAAAAATAACCACTTTGCTTTTATACATTAGCTTTAGATTGTTGAAAGGTAGAAAAGGCTTTTATTTTTTCTTTGATAAAATATACTCAAACTCTTCTACTATTATCATTAGTGAAAATGATAAAATACTTGTTTTTTTTGAGTGACAAAGTCTGCATTGGACCATAGATATCAACATGTACTAATTCAAGTTGTTTCTTTGCCCTCCATGCCTCTTTTACTGGAAAAAAATCTCGATTTTGCTTACCAAACATGCAACTTTCACAAACTTTATCATTTCATTCAATGAATGGTAATCCTCTCACCATCTAATTTTGACATAGTAGTTTTAGACCTTAAAAATATAAATGTCCATACATCATCATTTAAGACTGCTTTTAGAGCTTCACCTTCTCCATATGCAAATCTAAGAGGGGAAATTTTGTTTTATAGTGCCATTTTTGTCATAGATTACACATTCATTACTTTTAGAAATATCAGAATATCCCTTTTCAATAAAGGTATTTTTTGCTACAATCTAATTGTTAACATTTTTGTCATAGATTACACATTTGTTACTTTTAGAAATAGTAGAATATCCCTTTTCAATAAGCTACCCTATAGTCAAAAAGTTGTTAGTCGATCGATCCAGAACATATAAAACATCATGAACAAACCTTATCTCAGATTATTTTTTTTAACTACAATGCTGCCTTTACCTTTGACCTAAACTTCCTTGTCATCTCTAAGCGAAACTTGAGATTTGATAGACTCGTCTATCATTACAAAGATATTTTTGTTCCTTGACATATGATTGTCGCAACTGCTATCTAGAAGCCATACTTCATCTAAAACTTATTTTGTAATATCACAAGAAAAAATACACTATTTTGTTCTCTTTCTTCTAAAGAATTAGAATATTGTTTTCGTTTTTTCCACAAATCATGTTCATGATGACCAAAATCTTTGCAATAATAATGTTGAACTTGTGAATTGCCATAATTTTGATTACCTCTCAGCACTGCAAAATCTGCGACATTCCTATAAAATTCACCTGATATTATGGACACTGTAAGATTTCGTTGTCCATACAACATTAAGCATTAACTTCTTCAACAATTTTCTAGGGGCAAACTTAGTCATTTCTATTGAGGATCAGCATCTGGACTTCTCCTAATTAATATTAAATGCAAAACATCAATGGGCCCCAAAGAATGATTGGTCTTTACAATCCAGTCAACGGAACACTTTGTGAACTTCCTCCTCCATTCACATATACGCAAGATAATATATACAATTCGCTAGGAATTGTGAGCGGGGAGTATGGAGATACTTAGAAAGTGGTGGGACAGTAATGGAAGCAGCATGGGATAGACGTGTGATTCCTTACCCAATTCATGTACAACGCGTCTCATCTGGTCGGAATATTATTTTGTGTGGGTCAAACCCTATTTTCCATAATGGTTTATCTTTTGCATTGGTAGTCATCGTCATAAAACTGTCATTGCGGATTACAGAAATCAAAGAAAACAAGAATACATAGCAGATCTGATTTTTCTGTCGTTGCCTGAAGTTGTTTTCATTTCCATAATATTTGTTGAAGATTTTGATTCTGGTGGTCCAGTTGTGTGGGAGCTTCACTTTGAATCGAAAGATAAATACTTTTGGGAGGAGATTACCTTTACATCTGCTGGGGCTTTCCATACGTAGGCACCTTAGTTCTAAATACCATAATTTAATTTTAAAGAATATAGTGAAATATTTTATAATTAATTTTTTCCTATATTATTATAATAAAAAAATATTTATTAACATCTTTGAAGAATTTTAAATTAAAGACACTTGTTATAAACTTATGTAATAATACAAAAACTTATCCGAATAAAAGTTTATCATTAAACGTAGTGGACACGAAAATATGTGAAGGAATAGTTTAATAAACATCTTATTAAAATGCTAGTTTATGTGATATAATATTATTAGTGGATTTTATTCTAATACGTCAAACATAAGAATATGAACTTCATCCATGATAAATATGTTTCTATTAATTTGAATATCTTTATATCTAGATTCTGTTCATTTTATGGTTTATCATTTGTTATTGAAGTAATTAAATTTCTTTAAAAAAAATTATTTATATTATATTTATTGAATCATCTTTAAGGTTATGTATCTGTAGACATTGATATATGCAATATGTATGTGTTGTGTAAAATCCTTTAAAATTGACGTCATACGATTTTAATTTTAAATGAGAAACAAATTTTAATATTTAGTTCATATGATTTTATTTGTAGCTTCAAATTTTATTTTATTTTTTAATAATGCAATTGTTTTACTTCTTGTCCCAGTCATTGTTCTATTTATTTTTTCTCTATTGTTGATGTTAGTCTTGAGTCGTAGATGGTAGTTTTACTATTTTTTATCTTTTAATAGTGTAATTGTTTTACTTTTTATCCCATAACTTTTCAAATATTTTATATCAATAATATTTAAAATGTAATATCTCATTATTTTATTTATTTTTTTCTTTAGAAACAAAATTGTTGATCTTAGACTTGAGTCTTAAACGATAGTTTTACCTATCATAAGATAATATCACCACATAGAGAAATGTTTTCATCCTACTAAGATTTTTAGACATGTCAAATTTGTGTTAATCATATTTTATTTTTAGAGCAATATTAGGTTTTTGAATTAATATCTTTATATTAGAAGTTTGCATTATGACTATTACATTTTAAGACCTATTTGTTATTCTAAAACTTAGCCACATGTCAATAAATTATTAGTTATTAGAAGTTTGCATTATGACTATTACATTTTAAGACCTATTTGTTATTCTAAAACTTAACCACATGTCAATAAATTATTAGTTGTTGTGTTTTTCTTTTAATTCAAGATTCCATGTTTAGATGTGGAACTGCTCTAATAAGGATTCAAAATCCAAATTGCCATGTTCATTAAATTTTTAAGCTTATATAGGCATAGTAATGCCTAACTTACAATATTTACAATATCTTCCAATCAAGAAGATCATTGCATCGTGAAATAATAACATGACGGAAGCTAATTTAAACTAACAACTAATTTAAGATAATAAAATAAAACTAACGTGAGCTAAAATGTATGATCGCTATTTACATAAAAAATAATAAGAATGTGTTATGCAGTTTATGGCTGACATAGGCCATGCAAGGGTATGCACCAAATATATGTATGGGTGAGTACGCATGCACAATGTGTAGTGCATTACCACATGAATTTGTATGACAGAGTGCACATGCACACCCCACAAGGGTCCACATATCTTGCATGCATGTAGGGAGAATGGGTCCACAAGGGTCTTCTTCAGAGAGACCTTCAATTTCTGAGTGTTCATAAAAAATGGTATATTCTTCTAGAAAGAGTAGCATCATATATTTTGTGTGTCTATATCTATTTATATATTTATCTATCTATCTATATGTATATCTAATTTTAGTGGATCTGAATTGGTGTTATTTTTAGCCTTTATTGGTTGAATTTAATGCTACAATTTTTGTTGGATTTGTACCATTAATTAGTGTCACTTTTTTGCTACATCTTATGTGAAATTTTTGGCTAGTATTAATGTAAAAATTCTAACTATTACATTTTTGTGTTGCTTGTTTTAGTTCTATGTATTTCTTCAATAACACTTGAAATATTTAATTGGTATCACAACAAGTTTATATATTTCGAATAAAGAGTTTGTTATGATAGTACAAGATGGAGCTATTATTGTCTCACTTCAAATTCCTATGTTTAATGGAAACAAAATTTAATACTTGAGTATTAAAAAATAAAAGATATAAATGTAAATAAATAATATAAGTTTAATTGGTTATTCTTTTTAACTTTATAAAATAGATTTATATTTAAATCCTTTCAAATCATACATATATAATTACCAACCTATTACAATATCATTATATAGTCACAATACAATACAAATTAAACCTATTACAATCTTATATAACTAATAAAAAATGTAGAAGTAATCTACACATTATATACAAATATAGCCTTTATCAATTATCACACTGATAAGAATAAAATATTGCTAAGAATTATCTTTACAGAGGATCTACAAGAGATAATTTTCATATTCCAGCATAATAATGGAGCTTTCCAATAGCAATAAAATAATTCTAGAAATTTACCACATAAAATAAAATTACTTCCATGTTGTCTTCAGGATTCTATTCCTATGCTTTTTGTTAAGCTTCATGCTCTTAAAAAATATACCAAATAAAACAAGTATGTAAGGTTTTTTACAATATTACAATTGTAAAGGTATTGGGTTCTCTTAATAGAGAACTAAATTTTATTTATGAAGAGGATGGACCCAATATGTCCCAGTTATATATTTTAACTATTTCTTTTTTTTGGTAAGATTAATAAAAAATATGGTTTTAACGAGATCCCACAACCACTACAAATAAAGCCACAATGGCGAGAAATACTGAACAAAACCTTAGAATATAAACTAGAGGTAGACAAAAATAACTGCAGACACCCAAATCTGAAGGTCCAAAATAAGGGAGAACTGAGATAGTTCTACATCATCTTATCAAATCCCTAAGAAAAATTAGCAGTAAAATAGGTTACATTCTCAAACGAATCCATGACTGACTTCAAATAGCACCAAATATTATGTTGATTTATATCAATAAATTTTAAGTCACGAAAGACAACGTGTTTCAAATCCATAGGAGCAACCAGAGCGAAAACTTCCTCCACAAATTTCTCCTGAGAGTGATTCCTAGGAAGAACTTCAAAATCAAAAAGGATAGAAGGAGGGGAAGGATTGTCACCCTTACCCTATTTACAACATAACCATTTGGATTTATGGCATTCACCAGTAGCACAATAATAGGAAGCCTTCTGATTCAAATCAATAAACTCTTTGGTAATCACTTTAAATGATAGGTCAAATTTAACAGTAGACTAGTCGAATGGGCAATGACTTCCACATCCGAAGCCCTACCCCAAACCCCTTTGGAAGAGACTTGAATATTTTTGAAGATCTACTCCGGGCCAGTACAAAAGGTGAAGGATTAAGTATCTTCACTCCCATCAGAGTCTGACCCAGAAGCCAATCAAGAGCCACCATCAAGGTAAGGGGACTCCACCATCAGCTTTGTACCAACCTCCTAGGGATAAGAGAGATTTTCAAAAGAATTTATAAAATCATTAGCATTAAGACCATGCTCAAAAGCAGCTTGTTCAAACACTAGCAAAGCCAAACCTTGATGGATAGGGGCAACACCACGACCACCTTGAACATTCAGGAAGGATTTCTTCATGGAATGAAAAAGAAACAAAGGAATATTCATATAAGCTTTGTGTCTTAGATGGTTTAAAAACATAGCATGAAAGCTCCTAATAATTTCATAAGAAGGGTCAAGGGTAAAATAGTCCATGATAACCCTAGAAACCCTATTCCAAGGAGGAGGTAAAGTCACAACACTAAAACCATTCTAAATTCTAGGTAAATATTCCTCCTTGTCAAGAAAGAGACTGATCTCTTGCAACAGAGAGTGTCTATCATAGTTGTGATAGGCTCCATCTAAGACCAAGCCAATGGTTCTACTAATGAGCTCCACCATAACTTGAAAATACCAAGAGCCAATACTGACCCAACCATCATTCCAAGAAGAGACCATCTAGTTGGTAAGCACCTAACTATGCCCATGGAATTTTTGGATGCATTCTAGAAGACCCCCATCCGCTAAGATAGTTTTAACCTCCTCATCAAAATAAATAGATGTAGGTTCAAGATGAGGTTTACTCAATTTGAGCTTGTACGAGAATATTTTAGCTTTACCCATATTACCAACACTCCAAAAAAACTTAGACATAGAATAGAGGGAGAATACCCAAACCAAAGCACTCCCTAAAGCAAGAAGATACCAACAAAGAATAAACCCGAGCATCACACCGAACATAAACAAGAGCCTCAACTCATAAGTCAACCAAAAAGCACCAAAAAAGGGCTTGGAAAACAAAGAGCCCTGGGAACAGACTCCACAAAAAATTTCCCAATCAAAAAATAGAAAGCAAAAACCCATGCGATGGTCATGAAAATAAGACCCATCACAGAGATAAATGGATAGAACATCAAAATAACATGAGCAATTAACCCGAAAAGAAGCTCGAAATATAAAGGGAGAACCCTCAAAGCCCGAGAAGGGAAAATCTTAAATAAAACTGGAAGGCAAACAGGAGTCCATAATAAAACTAGAGAACAAATAAATGAACTGCTTCTCCAACACAAACCATCCATATAGAAGCTATCTAAACGTCATCTCCAAGTACCAAAGGGAGGAAATTCATCAATATTGGGAAAAGAAATACCACACCACCTCCCATGGAAGTCCCAAAAGGAGACAACAATGAAGTAATCTGAGGAGAAACTAGGTGGTAGAATGATAGGTAAAGGAGAAATAGGTATACCACTCCACCAATACAAATATACCATAACATTACCATTCGAAAGCCACCTCAAAGTATTCATGAGAATATTGAAAGGAGTACCATCATCAATAAGAGAGGAAGTATCATCATCTAGATCATGCATTAAAGAAACCTTCCCTAGGAGAGACTGACAAACATTGTTCCAAATGATCCGGGCACCCCCCAAGAATGTTCTAGAGGTAGAAAGGAAACCAACGAGGTCCAACTCCTAAGATATTGACAAGACGAGGGAATAAAATTCAAAATTTGAATTTCAAAAAACTAGAGAGGGAAAGGGACACCCTTATTATTCCAAAAGTACCCGCAGCACCCAACCATAGTGAAAGGACAAACAAGCCCATCAAAGTTAAGGGACTCCATTACCAAACCATAATCGAATAACTGCATACACCAACTGAGATATAGGAGCAACAACATAGGCCCCAACATAGCCCAAGGAACATTAAAGCTTGTCATAAATAACGAGGTGGATTAATTCCAAAGGAAATTCAGTACACCATACCTTGAGGCCCTGACTCAATATGTGCAAGTTAGCAAGACAACCAACCATTGTATTACCTTCTCTATACACGTTCTTAATTAAAGAATCCTCTAGGGAAGATAGATGGGCTCTTGATTCATATATTAGGTTAGAGATCCATCATCCAGGTCTACAAAAACCTTTAAGAATTTTGAAAATAATTAATGAGTCACATTCAATTATAGCCCTTTTAATGCAAAGATCTTTTAGCATTTGAGTTCTAATAAAAGAGGGCCAAAATTCAGTGAAATGAGATGATTGCATACCCAATTATTCTGCAAATGCCAAGATGACATCACCATAATGATCTCGAATGATGCCACCTATTCTAGCCTTACTCGGATTTCTTTTTGAAACCCCATCAAAGTTAAATTTAAACCATCCCAGAGGAGGAGGTGACCATCAAATAGAAGTACAAATATTGGGAGCCAGGAGAGGTTTTAAATTTGGGTAGAATATAATAGCACGTTCCACCGCATAATCAAGGTGATCCCTAGGTATAGTGGGAAGTGAATCCTTCATTGCAAAGGACATATTCTCACCAAATATCCATAATATTTTCTAACTTAGGTGAGCAATATATCCCTCATTATTTTTAAAAACCCTCACATTTTGTTCCTTCCAGACTCCCCAAAGCATATTGGGCAACTAGAACTTCTAGAAGTACTTCAGGAAAGGGGAGGAAAAAGGTGACATCCATTGGAGAAGGAGATTGTGAATAGAGTTAGGTAATATCCAGGTTAGCCCAATCTACTGAAGATAAGTATAAATTTTTTTCTAAAACATCTTACAGTTAAGGAACAAATGAGATATGGATTCCCAGTCTTGTTTACAAAGAAAATAGTGATTGAGAAAATTTAATCCTCATTTATGCAAATTATCAATTGTTAGGACTTTATTATTCACCACAAACCAAAAAGGAAATTGATCTTTGGAGTAATATGTGTAATCCATATTTTAGACCAGGGCCAATAGCCACCAACATGGGAACAAAGGAGAGAGTAAGCAAATTTTACAATAAAATATCCCTCGTTATCACCATCCCAGATAATCCAATCCACCACATCCTCTTGATGAATAACACATCTACGTAATTCCCCAAGGATAATACTCCATACCAAATGATATTGAGATCTGATAAAGGGAGGGGACTACAACCAATATTTATAAGAAGTTCGTCACTTTAGCATACCCAAATTATTTGGATAAAGAACATAAATCTCTAAAATGCAAATCCTCTGCCATAGGGCGATCTCTAAGCCAAGGCTCATCCCAGAAGGAGATCGATCTACCATTTCCTATCACCCAACGACTATTGTTGTTGATAAAATCTCTATATTTGATAAGACTTTTCCAAAATGTAGAACCTTCAGAGGAAAGTGTATCAGACAAAAAGTGGCTAAAATTATATTTAGCACTTAAGATACGACACAATAGGTGATCAACACTAGTCGCCATATTACAAGCAAGCTTCGACACAAGGGCCTTGTTCATAATAGCAACACTATTTAAGTTAAGACCTTCCTCTCTTTTTTTATTACAAACTTGCTCCTAGGAATAGAGATGAAATTTACCCTTCAACTTTGGGCCTACCTAATGAAAATCCTTACAAATACTATCAAATTTAGATGCCATATTGACAGGAACATTGAAAAGCGACAGGAAATATAAAGGAATACTTTGGAGTGTGCTCTAAACTAAAACTACTTTACCAACCTGACTAAATAGGGTGTCTTTCCATGAAGAAAACTTTCTCTGAACCCAATATAGAACAAGAGTCCAAAATGCCTCTTTGAAATGACCCATGAATAATGGGAGCTCCAAATACATAATAGGGAAAGAAACAATATGCCATCCAAAATTTGAATTGATTTTATGCTATTGTTTCTCTGGATTATTAACAAAAAATACACTCCTTTTAATTAAATTGATCAACTGACTCGAAGCTCTCCCATAACAGTCCAGGATTAAATTAACATCATGGACATGAAAATCCAATGCCAATAATGAGAGCAAAGTATCATTAGCAAACTATTGATGAGAGATAGGAGGAATTTGTAAAGCTATCCTTAAATCAAACTCCATACCATGAGTTTTGATAGAACGTCCATGAACCTCTACCATGATAATGAATATAAAAGGGGTAATAGGATCACCCTACCACAATCCTCTACATGATCTAAAAAAACTAGCTGAGGACCCATTAATCAACATCAAGAATGAGGCAACAAAAATAGCCGCCTCCATAATATTCACCCAGGAATTACTAAAGCCAAACTTACTAAGTACTAAGAAGAGGAAGGTCCAAGACACCCTGTCATAGGCTTTGTTGATATATAATTTAATAAAGAAGGTCACCCTTCCACTTTTTTGCACCGAATGAAGAAGCTCATGGATAACAATTGCACCATCCAAAATTTGTCTTCCTAGAACAAATCCACTTTGAGCCAAATCAATAATAGAAGGGAGAATATATTTCAATCTATTGGCCATAGCATTATAAAAAATCTTATAATTAGAATTGCACAAACTTATTGGCTTGAAGTTGTTTAACAATGCCATAGAGTCCTTAGGGATAAGAGTAAGAAAATTTGAATTCAAGGCCTTAGGAAAGACCCTCGAACTCTGGACATCTCGGATAGCATCGTAGACATCCTCACCACATATATGCCAGAACTTCTAGAAAAAATAGGAGGAAATTCGTTCGGTCTTGGGGCTTTAAGAGGGCCCATAGTATTAACAACATCTTGAATATCATCATCAAACAACGAAGCCATAAGAGAACCATTCATTTAATCTAAAACAATGCAAGGGATAACCTCCAACATACAATATTTTATCTCTCTATCCTAGGGTGGCGAGGAGCATAGTAGAGAACTAAATAAGTCCACTGACTCTTGTATTATGTCAATAATGTTTGAAGTTCTCCCACCATAAAATTTATCAAATTCTCTAATTCTATTCTGACTCCTCCGCCGCAAGGTGGAAGAATAAAAAAATGGGAATTTCGATCTCCCTCTTTTAGCCATAGCTCTCTGGACTTCTGTTTCCAAAAAAGCTCTTCTTCAACCTAGACCTTATGGAAAGTGCAAAGGGTAGATCTTTCCTCAGTAAGTAATCCCTTAGAGAGACCATGGGTATAAATATGGGCTTCAATAGAAGACAAAGGGGATTTCAATCATTCTTTTTCCTAAAAGATGTTCCCATAGGAATATTTTTGCTAAATATTAAGGTAAACTCTGAGTCTCCATGGCTTATGTAATAATTTTACCATACCAACACCTAATATTGGCTCCTGCTACCAATCCAGAACTTTGGATTCAAAATCTGGGTGGGAACACCAAATAAATTCAAAATAGAATGGGTGCAAAAAAATAGAAGCCCCTCAGGAATTTCAACCACAAAGGGTTATGGTCTGAACCGATTCAGGAAAGAGTGGATAAATAAGCATACCCAAAAAGGTCTAAGGAGGAATTGGAAATGAAAATTCTATCCAGCCTACTCATAATAAGACCATTCCCCACCCTTCGATTACTCCAAGTAAACTTAGCTCCTCTGAGATAAATATCACGAAGAATACCTTGGTTAAAAAAATCATGAAAATAAAAAATACTTCTTTCATCAATGACATTTCCACCCCATTTTTCATAAGGAAATAAGGGGGAATTGAAATCACCTACTACCATCCAATATTTGTGTTGAAAAGTGGCCCTCATATCTAGAAGAAGAGCCCAAAATTTACACATATCATAATAAGGGTTCGGAGCATAAATATTAGACATCACTCAACGCATTCAAAATGACTTAAACCAAAAAATAATATTGATGACCCTATTAGATGAAGAAATAACATGGCCCTCAAACTTGGTCAAATCCCAAAAAAGATAAGGCCACCAACCAATCTGACCGCTCCAGAAGCCATGAAACCCAAGTTATTCCAAACTAGATTCTGAGTAGCTTCCCAAGTAGAGGCGTCCAACTTAGATTCCTGGATACATAAAAAATCTAAGGATTTCTCCTTACGCAAAGAAGCAAGAAGACATTTTTTAGAGGCACTATTAACCCCTCTAGTGTTCCATGAACAGATCTTCATAAGAAATTAAAAGGAAAGTTTCTCACCAATTCCCTCAACTAGGGAACTAAAACCCATCCAACTTAAGTTGTCTATCACCATTTTCATCATCTACAATGAGATGAGCTTGTCCACCATTTTCCACCAACTAATAGATGGCCTTTTTTCTCTCCAATTTAGTAGGAGGTCAACCAACCTTCTTAGGAAAGCCATAATCAATTGGTCTCTTGCTTAAACTTTGTGTTTTTGGCCCAGGTGAGCCCTTTTCCAAAACACGCTTAGGGGAGTCAGAAGGGCTGGTGATACCCCTAATAGGGGAAGGCACCACATCATTATGAGAGGCCACCGTAAATGGATATGACTCCATAACTGGAGCCTCATCAGCCTCGAGATAGTCCAGACCTTGAAAAGAGTTCGAAAGAGGAACTTCAACACATAAGTCAATAGTATCTGTCGACAACACCACCTCAAGATTGATTTGAAAGTACTGAGTCTTAGGCAGAGAAGGAGGCTTCAAAAAAAAATTGAAGGAACATCTAAAGGACCACTCCCAAAAGGACTGGAAGGCATAATATTTTTATATTTCGAGCCCTGGGAGAATTTAGTGGTCTTTTTTCTTCAAATCTGTTTCTTCTTGGCCGGATTTTTCCAAACATTTTGATTCTCTTGAGCATAGCCATAAATCGAATGAAAATAAGTGGGGGGCATTAGCCTTGTTACCAACCACAAAAAGACTTGGAGAGAACCCCCTTCTTCTTCTTCTGTGAATACAAGCTTTGATGGTGACCACCCAAGCCATAGGATTGGTAAGCTTGAGTTTTTTTTTCACAAATGATAGATTGAGACCAAGTACCTAAATGGGACACCAGTTCCACAACACGGGGAAGATCTTTCTCAATGTAAACCAATAAGCACATCCTTATGAACTGACAAAAATTTTGAGACAAAGAGACTTTGTCAAAGGATACAAAGTCCCCAATGGTTGCAACAACAACACAAAAAATACTCTCATGCCACAGGTAAGTCGGGAACTCAGGAAGATGAACCAAAACTGGAACAACATTAACTCTTTGAGATGTCGATTTGAAATCATGGCACCACCACCGAAGTAACAAATTGTATTTACCAAAGAACCAGGGCCCCTCTCCAAAATCCTCCTTGAATCCTCCTCACACGAAATCCTTATGAGGAAAAAATTATGAGGGAGCAACATAATGTTGAAAGAACCACTTGGTCGCTATTTAGATATGGCCCAACGCCTCAAAGAGTCCAACTCTGGATGCCCACCGTCTAGCTTGCCCACAAGGTCCCACAAACCCTTCTTCAACAAAGACTTAACAATAACATCCTGGACATGGATTTTAAAGGAGTTGCCATCAACAGAACAAGGAGTAAACTCCCCATCGAGAGAAACTCCCACAACTACTTGAGCATAATATGACAGAGGAGAAAGCACTGGCTAGGAATTTCCAAAAAAGCCATGTTGAAGCACACTAAGATCCCACCAAGGACAAACATAGTTGACAGAAGACTTACTTATATGTTTTAATTGTTATTGTATGTTAAAAAAACACAAATAATAAATAATATATATTCATTTATTTGTAGAAGGAAATCACAACTATGCAAAAAAAAACATGAAATAAAGTACATGGACACCAGTTGCTACTAAAACAAAAGTATTTTTTTATATCTATGCACTTTTACTCTATTCCAAAAAATGGCACAAAAGAAACCTACACATTTTTCTTATAGCTCAAATAAAAACTTACATCAAATATATATAAGCGAACCTAGCACTAACCTACATAATATTCCATCCAAACTAGAAAAACAACTATTACATATGTTGGAGCACAAAAATTATGCTTGTGCATGTATATGATAAATATCACTATAATCCTTAAGACGTTTTAGCATTGTAGTCATCGTAAAATAAAAAGTTAATATTGTGCACTGAAAACCTGAGGACTACAAAATCTATGATATTCCTAATAGTATAAAAATTTTGTTGATATTCTAAGCATTGTATATTCTCTCATCTATTACATATTAAGCATTAATGTCTTCATTCTTCCCATTAATGTTTCATGTGGTAATGCCTAACATCTGTCTCATCCTTATAAACTTTTCTTTTGGTAATGTTTTAGTAAACACATCAGCAAGTTGGTTATCAGTTTTACAAAATTTCAATTCAATATAAAATTTTATCATAATATTTTTAATAAAGTGGTATCTAATATCAATATACTTTGTAATTTGTTGGAGATTGATTTTTTATTATAGCAATTGCTAAATTGTTGACAAAATGAATAATTGTTATCATATTTTTTCATATAAAATATGCCAAAATCCTCTTCAACCAAATTGCTTAACATGAAGCTAATGTTGTTGCAATATATTTTGCTTCTACTATTGATAGTGCAACTATTATTTGCTTCTTTGAGGACCAATAAATCACACATTATCCTAGGCTAAATACATATAATAAAGTGATTTTTCGATCATCAATGGATCATACCCAATCAATATATATATATATATATATATATATATATATATATATATATATATATATATATATATATATATATATATATATATATATATATATATATATATATATATATATCCAACCAATACAAAGTCATCAGTTGATGTGTACCAAATACCAAAATTTGTTGTACCACAAATATGCCTAAGTATTCCTTTTGTTGCATGAAAATGAATCTCACTTCGATCTTAATTTTTTCTTGAAATTAATATTACAACATACATGATGTCACATCTAATGGAAATAAGAGACATAAAACTACCAACTAAACTTCTATATAGTGTAGCATCTATATTTTTAGTATCTATATTTTTATTGCCATAATTCTTGACTATCTTCTTGCTTACATTTAAGGGTGTGTACATTGGTTTGCAACCTTTCATTCTAAGAAAATTAACTACATATTTTTCTTGTGAGATAAAAATATCATCATTCAATTATCTTACTTCTAATCCAAGGAAGTAATGTATAAAATCTAAGTCTATCATTTAAAATTCATTATTCATGGAGTCTTTGAATTCTTCAATTAACAATATGCTACTCCTAGTGTAGATCAAATCATCAACATACAAGTAATCCTTAAGTATATCATCTATACCTTTATATTTGACATAAAGTGTAGGTTCATCTTCCCTCCTATTAAAGCCATTTTTGTTAAGATACTGATCTATTATGTTATACCAAAATTTTGATGCTTTCTCAATCCCTTAAAGAGCCTTTTTCAACCTATAAAATTTTTTTATTTGTTTTGCAACTTCATAACTTGGCAGTTTTCAACAAAACTACATCCAACACACCATTCAAAAAATCTAATTTAACATCAAATTAATATACAAGTCACTTAAATTGTGCTACCAATGTCAAAATAGTTTTTATGGTATCTAACCTTGAAACAAGAGCATAGGTCTCATTGTAATCTATACCTGGCTATTGTGAGAAGCCTTTAGCTACCAATATTACTTTATGTCTTTCAATGGATCCATTTGTCTTATATTTTATTTTATAGATTCATTTTAGCCTAATCACATCCTTTTTTGGTAGATGATCTACTAACTCCCATGCTTCATTAATTTCTATGGTAGCCATATCCTCAATCATAGCTTTACAATAAACTTAATGCTTCACTACATCTTCAAATATCTTGGTTCTGCTTGAATATGAGATGATAAAGTAAAATTTATAATTGGACTAGTAGTTGCATCATAAATTTCTTTGAGAATTTTTACCTTCTTTGGAGGACTCAGACTTGAAGGAGGACTAGATGAAGAAAATGTTGAGCTTTATGGAGTAGGAGTAGAATTTGATCTATCGACGGGGCTGGTAGAATAAGATGAAGTATCTTTTTCTATATCCATAATTGTTAGTTTTTCTTGTTGCACACTTTCTTTCCATTTCCAAGAATAATTTTTAGCAAAAATTACATCATGACTAACTATTAACCTTTTTGTATTTAGATTATACAACCTATAAGCCTTTGTCTCCTCATTGTAGCCAATAAAAGTACATTTTCACTTTTATCTTTATTTTTTATTTTTTCTTTGGCAATATGAGCATAAGCAATACAACTAAATACCTTAAGATGAGCCACACTAGGCTTTCTTCCACTCCATAACTCATAAGGAGTCATATTTATTACACTTTTTATTGGATATCTATTAAGAAAGTAAATAGATGTAGGTACTACTTCAGTCCAAAAAGTATTTGCAAGATCCTTGGTATTTAGGATGCTTCTTTTCATCTCCACAATTGTATGATTCTTACATTCAACTACTTGAATTTTTTTAGGCGTATAGATTGCAATCAATTGTCTTTGAATACCATAATTTTTGCAAAAATATTGATATTCACTAGATGTAAATTATCCCCCTCTATCTATATGTAGAGTCTTAAAAAAAACACTCTACTTTTCTACATTAGATTCTAATTGTTGAAAGATAGAAAAGCTCTTGATTTTTTCTTTGATGAAATATTCTAAGGTTATGCATAAGGGATTGACCTCGAAATGTATTTATAAAAATGAGGTAAATCAATTTCAAAATCTAGCAAATAGTGTCCAAACTCATGTAGAAGATATGGTGAATTACCTTTTTTTCCACCAAAAAATATAAAATATGGTAAATTTATAATAGAATTTGAAAAAAAATTACAAAAATAAAAAAAATTGTTTATTCTTGCTACCAGACATCAGTCATCTATTCCTACTACCACTCGTCTATCATCTATTATTGTTATTGGGCATCTATTCTAGTACCAGTTGTATCAAGAAGAATCAATGTGTTAAGAACCTCTCTTCTCATTACCATAAATCATTCACCAATATGCAACAACATGCATCCACAAATAAATTACACAATAATAATCCACACAATAAAATAGACATTGATAATACCCTTGAGGTAGGGCAACATCGTACAATGCTCTTTATTGGAAGTAAGCCACTCCATGATATCTCTAGTTCCATTAGCCAAGACTCCTACAAGAATAATTCATATATGACTTACTTTTTACAATGGGGTTACATCTCTCTATATACAAAAATGTTACGGTTCACCTTCCATTAGTTATAAGGCCGCCTATGTGGTGGTTTAGATTTCCATCTCCAAGCCAAACTTGAGATTTGACAGACTCATTCATATTTACAAAGATGTTTTTGTTCCTTGTCTTATGATTGTTGCAATTGTTATCTACAAGTCATACTTCATAAAATATTTCTTCTGTAATATAAAAAGCAAAAAATATACTATTTTTTTCTTCTTTTTATTAAAAAACAATTTACATATTGCATTTTTTTCAACAATCATGTTCATGAAGACCAAAATTTTTACAATAATTACATTGAACTTGTAAATTATCAGAAGTTTTATTATATTGCTTTCATAATGGCTATTAACTCTTTCTTTATTGTTTTTGTTATTGTTGTTGTTCTAGTGGCCTCTTCCTTTCTTGTTGTTGTAGTTGCATGTTCCTTTGTTGTTTTTGTTACCTCTTCCTCTTCCACTACTACTTCCATTGCTTGCATTTCCTATTCCTCTTAATTATTGCGTTCCTTCATAAGATGATGTATTTCCCTTATTCATTGAAATAAGTTTTGTTTGAAAAGTTTATTAAATAGATTTTTTAGTGGATCTATTCATTCTCTGCTTGTGAGTTTGAAGAGATCCCATAAGCTCATTAACTAACAACAAGGTTAGATCATTTGATTTTTCAATAGCAATCACAATGGGATCAAAATATGAAGGGAGGATTATCAAAACAATTCTACCATTTTTGATCTCACAAATTCTCCCCATAAGATCTAATTTGATTCACTAAGCCCATAGTTCAAGTAAAAAAAACCTGCATAGATTCATAGTCTTTCATGAATAAATTTTAAAAATCTCTTCTTAGTGTCTGAAATTTGAATATTTTTACCTTTTTTTGTTCCTTGATATGCATTCTCCAATAGATCCCATGTCTCTTTTTATTTTGTTGTCACAACAATTCTTGCAAATATTGAATTATGTAATGATTTTTGAATAAGGAAAAGAGCTTTTGAGTCCTTGTTTGTGTATTTATTTAACTAATCTCATTGTGGTTTAGACCATGTGGTAAGTGCTTGTGTATTTGCAGGTTTTGTGTAAACGATCTCAACCAAATTCCACAAATATTGAGAAATAAATAGTGTCTTCATCTATTCTTCATCTTAATGCTCCAAAAGACATAGTTCTCCCCCTTAAACAAAGGAATCTTTGACTGAGATTTAGACTAATGTTGTTGGTGGTAGCAATATTCAACTACTATCTCTACTCTTTGTTTTGCTTTTGTTGTTATTACAGCTGTTCTTTCTTTTACTTCTGATGTGCTCTCTACTGCAGCCTTTTTACTTCTCCTCTCAAGCAAATAGGGGAAAACACAACCATGCCAAACTAAACATTAAATAAAATACGTAGACTCTCTACTGCAACCTTTTCTACCTTCTCCTCTCAAGGAAACCTCACTCTGATATCATTTTGTTGAATTTGAATTTGCAGAGGAAAAGCACAACCATACCAAACTAAACATTAAATAAAATGCGTGGGCACCAATACCAAACATTTACGCAAATGGCGAAATAATAAATAATAAATAATATATATATATATATATATATATATAAAAGCAAGCTAACCTAGCACTACCTTACATAATATTCCATCCAAACTAAAAAAGAACAAAAACTTTACCTGTTTGAAGCACTATATATATATATATATATATATATATATATATATATATATATATATAAGGAAGCTAACCTAGCACTACCTTACATAATATTCCATCCAAACTAAAAAAGAACAAAAACTTTACCTGTTTGAAGCACAAAGAATTATGCTTTATTCATTCTGTATGTGTACGACAAATGTCACTGTAATCCTTGAGATGAGTGCAATATTCATTCTGTATATGTATATAACAAATGTCACTATAATCCTTGAGATGAGTGCAATAGTGCATTCATCAAAAATTCTAAGAGTAAATGCAGCCCAAAATAAATAGTAAATATTGTACACTGAAAAACTGAGCACTGCAAAATCTGCGTTTTTCTTGACACTGTAAAATTCAATTGATCTTGGCCGTTACACATTAAGCATTAACTTTCCAACAATTTCCTCGGAGCAAACGTAGTCATTTCTATTGAGCATCATCATGTGGACTTCTAATAGTTAATATAAATGCAAAACATCAATGGGCCCCGAAGAATGATTGGTCTTTACAATGCAGTGAACTTTCTCCTCCATTCACATATACGCAAGATAATATATACAATACGCTAAGAATTATGAACGGGGAATATGGAGTTACTTAGAAAGTGGTGGGACAGTAATGGAAGCAGCATGAGACAGATATGTATCATTCCTTATCCAATTCATCAACGTATCTCATCTTATCGGGAATATTATTTTGTGTGGGTCAAACCCTATTGTCAATAATGGTTTATGTTTTGCATTGGTAGTCATCGTCATAAAACTGTCATTGCGGATTACAGATATCAAAGAAAACAAGAATACATACCAGATCAGATCTGATTTTTCTGTCGTTGCCTGAAATATGGCCTTTTCATTACCCACGACCAATGAAGTTGTTTTCATGTGCGTCTTCCATAATATTTGTAGGATATTTAGATTCTGGTGGTCTGGTGGTCCAGTTGTGTAGGAGCTTCACTTTGAATCGAAGGATAAATACTTTGAATCTCTCATGCACCGTAGTTGGTAAGTTCGTATGTTTTGTGGGACAGAGGGTCAATCCTGGTGAGGCGATACACATACAATACAATCATATGAAGAAGTGGGTTTCTGTTTAAGTTGTCGTCTTCCAAAGATCAGAGGGAAATGTTGTAGTTTTACATCTGCTGGCCTAACGTGGAGCGCTAAATACCATGAGTTCATTTGCAAAAATATCCACTTCCTAACATGAGACATCAATTATTCATTTTCAAGAATATTATATTAGTAAGGTACGTATTAACATCGTTGAAGAATTTTAAATTAAAGACACTAGTTATAAACTTATGCAATAATTAAAAATCATATCTAATTAAAGTTTATCATTAGACACAAAAATATGTAATGTATAAGGTTAGGGTTTTGGGTTTTGAGAAGGTTTAAAGTTTAAATCATTATGCAGGGTGAGTGTATGAGGGGGATAGTATATATATGGTTGTGTTGCATAAGTAATAGTGTTGCAGTAATACAATAAAATAAAAAATAAAGCTCATGACTAGGGGACAAGTCCCTAAGAAGCAAAACATGGGTCAAAAAACACCATAACTACTAGAACATTGAACCAAAGACAAAGAAAGCCTCAAGCCCTCCTACAGTGGCAACGAGTAGATAGCAAAACTAAGAAATTGTAACAGGAGAATTCCGTAGAAAATAAAATTTGAAAGACCCACTTGTTTGACATAAGTAAATATGAGAAATATTGCGGGGACCTTTACCGTGATTCTAAGGAGGGCCCACATAAAAGTACAAATAAAATGTATAACAAATTTTGAAACAAATTTAGCACCCATGAGCTTTATCACTTCTGGCCAAGTCAGCAATGTTGGGAGGAAATTCATCATACCAAATGGAGAGGTCTTCAATGGTGGTTCCCATGTTGGCAAGATAATCAACTACTTTATTGGACTCTCTGTAAGTGTGTTGTACCAGAAACTCCTACCATTGTGAAATAATTTTGCATATTTTCTTGATCATAACTCTAGTTTGCCATGATGGTTCTATGTCATTTTTAATGTAGTTTATTATATTTAAGGCATCCCCTTCAATGATAATTTTACTGTCACAACCTTGAATAAGAGAAACACCTCTCCAGAGGGCACGAGTTTCTACAAAATATTTTGTTTGAATACCTAAGAACTCTGTAAAATCCAAGATGATATATCCCCTGCAATCTCTGAGAACTCCCCCTACACTTGCTTTGCCTAGGTTCCCTTTGGAAGCACCATCAAAGTTGAATTTCAGCCAACCCTGAGGTGGTGGCTTCCAATGGGAAGTGTTCCTGGGGTTGGATTTTGAGTGCAGACAAATATCATCCATAGGAATATGCAAAGATGAAAACAAAGGGAGTTCAGGGGAGTTGGCAGGAATAGGAGGGCAAGGGATAAGGGAGGCATTTTCAATGGCATAGCTTAATATTCTATTAGATACCGAGAAGGTGTCCCTTGAAATATCTGTAAAGGCTCTACTATTTCTTTCCAGCCAGATCTGCCACAAAAAATGATGAAGGCAAGACTTCCAAAGAAAGGCAAGTCTAGGATTATGAAAAGGAGAGGGCCATTGGTCAAAGAGTTTAGGCAGAGTGGGGGGCTTGGCCCATTGGATGTTGAAGCTAACCACATTATTTAACATAAGTATGGGGAATTTGCATTCAATAAAAAGGTGTTGTGTGGATTCCCAACCAACTCTACATAGATAGCACCTATTAACCAAAGGAAAGCCTTTTTTCTATAGATTCTCTATGGTTAGAATATTATTTTGGGCTACAACCTAGGAGAAGAAGGAAATCTTGGGTATCAAATGCTTGAGCTAGATATGCTTGATGGGAAGTTGACAGGTTTGATTTGGCAAAAGGAGGTGGTATGTAGTTTTAACTAAGAATTAACCACTGTTAATGCAGGCCCAAATCAGAGAGTCCTTGGCCTCAGTTGTGGGGAGAATGATAGATTTTAATAGAAGAGAGAGGGCCTGGGACTAGGCAGAGAAATTGGGAACAATAATAAGTTTCCAAGAAGGATGGCCATTATAATAGTCAATGAAATCATGAACCTTGCTGCCTATTGAAACATCAGTAAACTGCTTGAGGATTGATACCTAATTATCTTCAATGAGGGGAATGTTTTTGATCCACTTGTCCTACCAAAAATTGATGTCATTACCATTTCCAACCTACCATCTTAAGTATTTTTGAAGTAGATCCCTGGTTTGTATGATTTATTTCTAGAAGTTTGGGCCATTCAATGTGATGTTATTCCTTAAAAAATGAGTGTGCTATAAGTATTTCCTTTTTACTATAAATACCCATTCAACGTTTGCATTTGTGAGGATTCTCCAAGCCTGCTTAGCAAGTAGGGCAATGTTCATTCTCCATGGTTTCCTTAACCCAATTACGCCATGATTTTTTGGGTGTAGACTTTTTCCCAAGAAACCAAAGGAAAACATCTCTTCTCCGTTGATCCTGACCAAAGAAACATTTTTTGGATTTGCTATATTTTGCTATACATAGAAGCAGGGGCTTTGAAAACAAAAAAAAATTAAACAAGTATACTTTGAATACTGACCATAGTAAGAGTAGCTTTCCTTTCCTGGGACAAGAGTATCCCTCTCCATCCCAAATGTTATTCTAAATACTTTCAATGATATTTTTCCACATACTTCTATGAGGTTGACCAATGAACAGGGGTATGCCAAGGTATGTGGAGGGAAGGTGGGATATGGAACATTCTAAAATATGAGCTATTCTTCCTTGCCGGATAGGAGGGGTATTGAAATTTTTTTTTTTTTACTTTTGGTGTAATTAATTTTTTGACCAACTGCCTTTTCATATAGATGCAGGATGTGTTTAATGAGCTTGGCTTCAGGAATGGATGCAATATTAGACAACATTGTGTCATCCACAAACTGTTGATGGGTGATAGGGTGGATATCTGAAGTAGGTTTGATTCTTGAGAGTAGCCCATCCTGGTTGGCAGCTTTGAGGGCTTTGCCTAACATTTTAGCAAGAATTATGAACATAATTGGGGACAAGGGGTCACCTTGCCTCAGCCCTCTAGTGCTTGGAAAAAATCCTATAGGGGAACCATTTACTAGAATGGAAAACCATGGTGTAGAAATGCAACTGCTAATAAGTTGAACCCATTCTAGATGAAAGCTAAACTTCATTAAGACATCAAGGAGGAAGTCCCAGTTCACTCTATCAAAAGCTTTACTCATGTCAAGCTTAAGAATAAAAGCAATTTTTTTGCCCAAATTGATGGAATGGAGAATCTCATGCAAAATTATAATGCCATCAGTGATCACTCTACCATGGACTGAGCTCCCTTGAGAAGGGTCAATAATGCTTGGTAGGATGGGCTTCAATCTGTTAACCACTACTTTGGTGAGGATCTTGTAAATGGTATTACACAAGTTAATGAGGTGGAAACCATATATGGTTTTTATAGATGGGACTTTGGAAACAAGGACAATAAAAGTGGAATTAATCATGGTATCACCTTAGGAATGAATTTAAAATAATGAAGCTCACAGATAGTAGAAATGACATCTTTGTCGATTATATCCTAGAATTCTTGGGAAAATCTGTGTGGGAAACCATCAGGACCTAGGGCCTTATCTGGGTGCATAGAGAACACACATGCTTGATTTCATCTTCTAATAAGGGCTTGATAAGGCTGGAATTCATAGTTGGAGTAATGGTATGAGGGATATGATGTAAGAGTTATTCCTTGGCAAGAGGATGATCAGGGTTAGGAGAACCCAAAAGATCAATGAAGAAAGAGGAAACTTCAGACCTTATTTCATTTATGTCACTAGTTGAAATTCCATTATTCTTTAGTAGCTAATATATTTTGCTAGAACTTTTGTTTCTCATAGTGGAGGTGTAAAAAAACTTAGTATTTGAGTCCCCTTCCTTGAGCCATAGAGCTCTAGACTTCTGTCTCTAGTAAGTTTCTTCTTGAGCAAGGATGTTATGGTATCTAGAAAGGACTTCCTTTTCCTGGATTATGATGACAGGCCCATCATCCCCATTTTGAATGCGGTCTTCAATTGCTTTAAGTGTATCAACAATTATTTGTTTATTCTCAAAGATATTTCTAAATATCTCCTTGTTCCATAGTTTTAAGCTCTCTTTGACATTGTGGAGTTTTAAGGAAAACTGAACAACTTTGGACCCTAGAAATTGTTGCTGCCACCATTGCGAGATTAGGTTTTGAATATCTGGGTGCTGGAACCACATATTATCAAACTTGAAAGGAGTTTTGAAAAAGGACCTTCAGCATATTTGAAAAGCAGAGGGCTATGATCTAAGTTGATTTTTGGGAAGCGCAGAAAGAGAGCCATCACTAAATAAAGGGATAGCTTCTTCGAACAAGAAAATTCTATCCAGCTTGAATTGGATGAGGTCTGGTCTAATTCTCCTATTGGTCCATGTGAATTTTGACCCTTTGAGCTGTAGGTCTAATAACTGGTTTGAGTTGAAAAACTCACAAAAATCTTCCATACTTTTGGAAAGAGTGTTATTTCCTCCCCTCTTGTCTGATGGATGCAAGGGGGTGTTAAAATCACCTTCTAGGACCCAATATTGGTTCAAAAACCCCTATCTTAACTGAGAAAGGATATTCCACAGTGCACTTCTTCCAGATGGGGTATTAGGGGCATAGACATTGGTAAGAACCCACAAGTACTTGGATTTTTTATCTTTGAATAGGATGCTTAAAGTTCTATCAGTGTAGGAAATTACCCTACCACTAAATTTGTACCATATACAGAGAAGCCCACCAAAGGAACCTTGAGCAGGGGAGCAAGCCATGTCATCATGTCTTCAAATTTTGTTAGAAAGTGTAGTGGAAAGAGAGCCACCAATTTTGGTCTCTTGCAAAACTAAAATATCAGGTTTGAGTTCCTTTCTCATGGTTGTGAGAAGTCTCTGCTTGGTAGGAGCATGAAGCCCTCAAACATTCCAAGACAAGAGCTTCATTTTGAGAGGTTGATGGACTTTTTCCCCCTTCCCATGTTGTAAGGGGGAATTAGTACTTTTAAGGTCCTCTTTGATTTACCCTAAGATATGGGATAAGAGGGTTTGTTGAGTGTCATTGGCTATATCTTCTTCGATATATTTCCTCCTGTGCTCAGATGAAGATATTCTACCTTTTTTCTTGACGTTGCCCACATCGATGGATTTTTTATAATTTTTGGTTTGCTTGGGGTTGAAGGCATTTTGGTTCTTAGCTAGGTTAGGACTTGAAAATTATCCTTGTTCATAGATAGATTTGGGAGGGGGGCAAGAAGACCCAGACCTGGTGGGGGACATGGCTTCAAATTCAGGGGTCGGTTGGGAGGTTATAATGTCTTGAACCACTAGTTCAGACTTGGATGGGTGGGCCAGAATTCTTGGGTATGGGAATTTCCTCCATAAAGGATTTAGAAATGGTTTTCTCAGTAGGTTTAAATATATCATAATAACTAGTTCAATATGGTTTTTGAAAATTTTATTCCCAGGGGGAATTAAAGTTTCATGTTCAAAAAAATTATTTGCATGGGATAAAGCTTCAAATCTATTTGGGAAGGTGAAAGGAGAGCTTACCTTATTGGGGGATTTGACAATTTACTTTCCTTTATCTAAAAATGGCCTGAAGCGCTGCCCTTGCTTGCCAACATGGTTCAAACCCCCTTTTCTATTCTGTTTTTGTTGATTTATGAAGACATGTGCATTGGAACTCCCCTGAGTAGGCACTTTTAAAGAAGGGCACTGAGTGTAGAGGTGACCCTGAGTTTTACACTAGGTATAAAAAATTAGTTTATTCTCGTATTCCACTGGTTGCCTTCGTCTATAGGTGCCACAAGTCAAATCCACATACGATGGGAGTTCAGATTCTAAATTTACACTAACACAGATACGAGCATAGGTCATTCTAGACCTAGCCTTGGTGATAGGGTCTATCACAACCAGCTCCCCAATAATATGACCAATTCCATGGAGGATGTCTTCATGCCATAAATGGGCAAGCAGTTGTGGGAGCCTAACCTGGATTGGAGCAATATTTATACATTATGTTTTAGGGTTGAAGTACAGAGACCACCATATCAAAAACAAGTTGTGTTTGCCCAGAAACTAGGGACCTCTAGTTAATATAGGGATTGTAGCTTCAACAATATGCAACATTCAAGGAAGCCTTGGAAAAATTTGAATATTATAGAGCACATCAAAGTAGAAGAAGGAGATCTTAAAATTCATAACAAGAAAGGCTGGAACAACAATTACAACAACTGTAATCAATAGTAGTAGGCCAAGACTGCACCAGTCAACCAGGTTGTATTAAATATACCAAAAGGGTATAATAGCCAACAATAAAATAATTACCAATCTCAACCATTCCTAGCTAACTACAAAAAAAATAAAAATAACCAGGGCCGAGACAAACAATGTCGGTTGCCTCACTAGTACATGCCATTTTCAAAATCTTTAGCATCAATATTCAATCAACTGAGAGAGGTACGGGTACTCAAACTACCTAAGGTACAACTTATGGATCCTAACCACCCTAATACCAAGGGATATAGAGATGATCATTATTTCTTGTACCATAGATAACAAGAGCATGATATTGAAGTGTGCATCGATTTCAAAAATGTTGTACAAAATATGATTAAAAAATGTGAGATACAAGTTGACAATCCACTAGCTCCCAATAATAGGAACATGGAAATATTTAAAAACTCATTGTTGAATCATGAATCCCATATAAATCGGGGTTCTCAAGTTAATTATGTCCAATTCAAACCTCCCACTCAGGCATTCGTTGGAATGGTCAACATGGTTACAAGAAACTAATGATACAACCAAACAGAGCCTCCAATGGCTCCCATATGTATTTAATAGGCTAAAATTGGCCCATGTCAATTTACCATAAGTTAAAAACATTCAAAAAATTAAATGAAATTGCTTGCTAACCTCTTGCCTTAATTTATGCGCTTGTATCAAGTTTATTTATAACCTCTTGGCGATATTGGCTCTATTTGAATGATATCAATTATCCGATGCAATATTGGACTTCATTGCATGAAATCGAATGTCTTATCTCATCAAAAACTAAAAAATACTTAGAATAGCAAAAGAATAAAAATTTATTTTAACCTCCCTTATTCATACCTGGCCAATTGCACAGACGTTACGATATCGAATTAGACGATATCATCTAGATTGGGAGAGGTCATAACTCCCCTTATTTTTTAGCCCAATCTCCCTAACTCACCTTGCCTATTTAATCTAGACACTCTCCTTCGATTCCCCTAGCTCTCAATCATTCTTGCATCCTTAGTGTTATAGTGCATATTGCTATTTTCATATTCTTTTGCAAGTTTGGATACCCAAAAGCACACATCGATCGGTACGATACAATATCAGACATCTAATATCGCTAGAAAATGTTTGATATTTCCTACAGATCATTCGGGGGTAATGTTTGATCACTATTTTCACCTTCTCTTACCTAATATTTTATCTCATAGCATTTTATACCCTATTTATCAGTTTACTTAAGCATTAGTTTCATTTATCATATCCGACGTTCACCATCATAGCATTTCATTCTATCATTTTGCATTTATAGCATAGATTCACATTGTTTATTTCTAGCATTGCATATAGTGAGTTTCATATAATCTAATTCATGCTTAATCAAGTTCATGTTATGCTACAAATCTATATTTTTGATGTCAATTTGTGAAAGTGCAAGTTTCTAACCAGATCGAACCTACTGATACTAGATCAAAATTTTTTATATCAGATCAGATGTCCGATATTGCCCTAAAATATTTGATATCACCTGTAACAAGAAAAAATATTCTACATTAGAAATCTAGATTGAGTAATATTGTAAAATTTCTTTATTAATCAAGCTTTGCATCTATTTATCTTTTGTATTCTACTATGTTTTTTATTCGTCTGAATACAAATTTCCAAATAACTCCAACAATGCAATAACACATCAAACAAATCCAAACCTAGGTGTGGATACTTCCATACAAATATTTCCTGGTGAACCGACCTAATTCATCGACAATCACTAAATAAGGTACGACCTCAAGTGCCTCTCCTTTGTGGTGTAGACCCATCATTTTCCCATTCCACTTTGAGACGTGGATCTATTAGCTTGAGGAAAAGGAGTGAGAGAATTTTAGGAATACATTATTTTGTGAACTAAACCTGAAATACATAAGAATAATTTTGATTCAAAAACATGAAAAACATTAAAAAAAACATAAAATCATTAGTTAAACTTGCATATATATTTAGATTCACCTCTTAAATGGTATATACCAATATAGGAAAATATAAAATCATAGACATTAGAGCACTATTATCTACAAAAGAAATTTTTTTAGTGGTTGAAAAATCTAGTATCCCATATCAAGAATAGTGGGCTGAAATTTCAAAGAGACTTGACATCATAAAATCCAACACACCAAGACTTAGTCAAATCAAGAGATTCAACATAGCTAGAATCATGGTACCCGATAACTCTTCTCACTAATTTGATATTTAGATATAATGTGAGAGGTGGTTAGCTGATAAGAGAGCAAGTATATCTTCATCTATGTACACTTTTGAAGATTATCTTGAAAATACCATAATTGTACACTGATTTATTACACACATAGAATATCAAGAGATAGTTTTGGAAAACAAAAGAAGATATCAAAGAACTCCTAGAGCTATCCATTTTTGTGAATATTATCACGAAATATATTTTTATGCTCAAGATTATAAAATTGATAGCATTACTATAACTCACTTTGTCAAATTCCTAAAAGCAAAATTTTAATTTGAATAAGAGCACTATATGACTCCTGAAAAACTTGAACCTATCAATGACATTCATAATTTTTTTCAGGAAGACTAAGATTTTTTTTTTTTTTTTAATTTGTGGAAAACATCCCAAAAGGGATGCCACTTTTGGGTAAGACCCAAGGAGGCAGGGGTATCCATTCCGCAAAAAATGCCCAGGACTCGGACCTGGCCTACCACCTTTGACATACTCAAGGAGCAAACAAACACACAAAACCAAATTAAAAATAAGTAAATAACAACAAAAATAATAAAATAAAATAAAAAACATGCTCCTTGAGTGTGTCAAAACCAAAAGCACAACCAAACACGCACAATAAGATAAAAGAAACCACAACACAAACCACATAGAAAAACACAAGAACCACATAACAAAACACAAACAAGACAAAAACAACATAACACTACAAAGACATAACCCAAAAAAAACATGAAAAATAAACACAACCAAAACCTAAAAAATAAAATAAATAAAATAAAAATAAAAACAACCAACAACAGACAATAAACAAAAACAAAAAACATAGAAAACACTCACACATAAAAAAATGAAATAACACAAACAAAGAGAAACCCAAGAACAAGAACGAAAAAAACACAAGAACAATAACAAAAAACATTAAAAAAAAAACAAAACAACAAAAACACAAGAACAACAAAAAACAACACAAAGAACACAAAAACAAAACAAAACAAAAGAACCCACCCACCTTAAAAAACTAAACAAAAAAACAAAGAAGACAAAAGAAAAAAAATGAACAAAACAATGACCTATCTAGACCAGAAGACTATTAAGGCAAGAATCAACAGAGGAAACAAAATAAAGAATAGAATGAGCTAGGGAACTAAAAAAACTGAATGAACCAAAGAGAAGCAAAAAAAAAAAACAAGAAGAAACTAGGTACCTTCATAACCGGAGCCATCCAAAGAAATGATAGAAAGAAGAGCTTCCCTAATTTGAGAAGCCCACCATATAGGAGGGTGGCCATAACAAGTAAGATCACCTTTGTCCAAAGCCCAATTAGCTAAAGCATCAGCACTCTTGTTTTGATCTCCGACCACATGATTGTAATCAACTTTCAAAAATCCCATCTCGATTAACCGAATCTTCTCAATAATTCTTTTTATTCTCCAATCCACCTTATGATTCTTAGAAGGAGTCTTCAAGAGATTAATCATAAGTTGAGAGTCAGACTCAACTAACACCTTTTCCCATCCAACCTTAGTAGCCTCCTGAAGGCCTCTAAGGATACCATACCCCTCAAGCAAGGTTATTGGAAAGAATACCCAAATTCTCAAGCAAAAGTAAAAACCAGGGAGCCATCTGAAAGTCTACCAATTCCTCCCACACTCGGCTTTTCCAGGGTTCCCTCTAGAGGCTCCATCAGTATTGACTTTTCCAAAATCCTTAGGAGGAGGTTGCCAATTTCTAGTCCTATCCATCTTACTAATACTCACATTCCCTTTAAGTTGGTTGCCCTTAGAAGGTTTAATCTTCAATCTTTGCATCACTTGATCCCATCTTTGGTGGGAGTTTTGGGGGTGATTAAGGAGTTGATGGACCGATTCAACTAAGTTGGCTATGGTCTTTTGCCAAATATAGTGAATATCCTTCCTATCTTGATTAAAAATTTGGTTGTTCCTTTCATTCCAAATATTCCAAAGAAGAATGGTAGAACCCATCCAAACTAACTCGCCTAATAAAATGATCAACACCCTCTTGATTAGGCCAATCCCTCCAAAGTCTGTTCAAAAGTGAAAAAATTGGACCACTGTAAGCCAAGTAAAGTTGCCATTCTCCTCCATAGCTCAGAGGCTAAAGTACACTCAATAAAAATATGGTTGATATTTTCTACATTCTCTTCACACATTTCACATCTAAAAGGGCCATGAAAACCATGCTTCATAAGTTGCTCACCAATAAGCACCCTACGATGCAATAAAAGCCAATTAAAGAACCTCACCTTAGGCCAGAGCTTTTGAGCCCACAATTGAGAAAATATGTCGAAGAATGGTTGGGATTATTATGGCATAAGGTCAAATAACCTTGAGCAACCGAATACTCACCCTTAGTAGTGTTGTTCCATCCAAAACAATCTTTTTCATGGGACCAAGAGAGGGATCTCATATGAAGGATGCCTTGGATATCTTGTCTTTGCCTTTCTGGGATTTGAATAGGCCAGTCCTCAATAGGGATCCAATATCTACCAACCTTTGAATTACCAGTATGGTACCGACAGTAATTAGCCACCTTTATCCAATTAGCTCGGTGAAGCTCCTCCATCCAAGGCCTCCAATCGGGAAACCGAGTTATCAAAGGCTTGTGACCATCCCAAGAATCTGTCCAAAAATTTGCATGTTGACCATTATGAATGATCCAAAATAATTTTTTCTTTATCAAATCCTCACCAGTCTTAAGAACTCCTAAAATGGGAGAACCTTTGGTAGGAAGTTGATAGCGAACAAGGTCTTCAGGACTTTTGTTCTCAAGATATTTAGCACGGAGATTATTGGCCCAAAGAGCATTGGGGTTATGCAACATCCTCCAATATAATTTAGCAGCTAAAGCTTTGTTGTTATTAATTGAAGACCGGAATCCTAACCCCCCTTCACTCTTAGGAAGACATAAAGTATCCCATTTCACCAAGGCCCATTTTCTTTTCTCCTTAGTACCACTCCAAAGGAAACGATGACTGATTTGATCCAATTCTCGAAGAACAACCTTTGGGATATTCAAAATGGAAGAAACATAAATAGGAATAGCTTGAAGGACTGATTTTACCAAGGTGATTCTACCCCCTGAAGAAAGCCACTTGTTGGTCCACTTTCCAATTTTCTTCTTGACTTTGTCCAACAACCAATTCCAATATTTATTTTTCTGCCTTTGAATATTTATGGGAATACCTAAATAAGTGATTGGAAGAGAGGTCTTCTTATATCTTAATTTATCCAAGACCATGGATTCCTGTCTAGCTAGAGCAATGAAAGAAAATAACTTTAGATTTGTCTTCATTGATCAACTGCCAAGTAGCCTTAGAAAAATAGCTAATGATTTGCTGAATATTAGAAGCTTCCTTAACCGTAGCTTTACCTAAAAGGGTAGAGTCATCCACAAATTGAAGATGAGAGATAGGTCTAGCTCCATGAGCAATGGTAACTCCCTCAAGGGTTTTGTTTTCCCTCTTTTTGGTTATAGTCCTACCCAAGCATTCAACAAGAATGATGAATAAATAAGGGGATAGCGGGTCACCTTGCCTAATACCTCTAGAAGCTGGGAAAGACCGAGAAGGCCTGCCATTGATAAGAACTAAGTAGGAAACTCAGAGATACATCCCATAATCCAATCCATCCAATCCTTAGAGAAACCAAATTGCCTCAAAACTTTGATAAGGAAGTGCCAATCCACTCTGTCATAAGCTTTGGATAAGTCTAACCGGATGAACATAGAAGGAGAATTTTGCATATCCATGGAATGGATGGCTTCCCTGAGCAAGAACTATCTCATCTACTATTTGACGTCCTTCCACATATCCCCCTTGCTCTGGGGAAATAATCTTATGCAAAAGAGACTTCAACCTTTCTCGCCATGATTTTAGTAATAATTTTGAGAAGAACATTACATAAAGCAATAGGTCTAAAAGCTGAGATATGATCAACCTCTTGAGCTTTTGGAACAAGAGTAATATAAGTTTTATTGATAACCTTCAAAATTTCTTTGGATTTCCTTGGCTTCTTCCACCACCTCTAATAAATCAACATGAAGGATATCCCAGAACTCTTGGTAGAACTCAATAGGAAAACCATCAAGACCTGGGGTTTTCCCTTTTGCATTTTAAAAACTACTTGTTGAAGCTCATTGATAGTAACAGGAGCAGTCAAAATAGAGTTCTCCTCAGAAGTGATAAGAGAAGGGATTGCTTGAAGAACATTTTGTTGTGAAGCCGAGTCAAGAGGAGTAGCAACAAAAATATTGGAAAAGTAATCAACAACAATAGAGTTCATGCCATCCCAAGTATAAACAACATCTCCAGAATCTGATTTTAAGGAAGAAATAAAGTTGTGAGATCTTCGAGCTAGAAGATATTTGTGGAAGAAATTTGTGTTTCGATCTCCTTCTTTGAGCCATTGAATTCTAGATTTTTGCTTCCATAAGATTTCTTCTCTTTTTTCCCATTCCTCTAACCGAGTTGTGAGTTTAATTTCATCTCGCACTTCTCTTCTCTCGTGAGGCCATCTAAACGGATTTTCTTATTCAAATTTTCAAGATGAGCAATAACTTCATGTTTTTTTTTATGAACATCCCCAAACTCTTTCCAGTTCCAAGTCTTGATTTTGGATTTAATGTATTGCAGTATTTTGGCAAAACAGAACATCTTAGTCCCATGCCTAGGTTTACCTTCCTTCCACCATTGTTGCACACGAGGTCTGAAGGAAATGTCTCTAAGCCACATTAATTGAAAATGAAAAGGAGAGAAACTCACATTGGTTTTCCACATTTCCACCATGATCGGCCAATGATCCGAACCAGCATTATTAAGAGTCTTCACTTTAGGAATGTGACCATGGATTAAGAAATTTTTAGAGAGCAAAAACCTATCCAATCTCTCCATTATACAAGCTAAGCCTTGCCTTCTGTTAGACCAAGTCATAAGGCCATTATCTCGGTTGGATATCCACAAGATGGAGGTTTGCAATATATTCGCTCATGAGGTCGGTGCTTTTGTCCAAATTTCTATTTCCCCCCTTTTCTCATCCAGAGAGAGGATGGTATTGAAATCTCCTCCGATCAAGATCCAAGCTTTAGGAAAATGAGAGATAATATGAGTAATATCCTTCCACTGTCTTCTTTTTTCCTCCAAAGAAGTCGAGGCATAAACAAGTAATGCAGAGCATAATCTGGTTGGAATGTCTACTTTGAATAGCTATAGCCAACAAACCCCAACCGCCAACCATATGGTGAATAACTACCTCTTTTGGGTCCCAAAGACAAGCAATGCCACCCGAAGTCCCTTGGGAACCGAGGGAAACCACTTTTCCAGCTGGCCAAATTTTACTGGCAATTAAGTCCATATCCTCCATTGACATCTTTGTTTCTTGAAGGAAAACAAGATGTGGATGATTTATCTGAATCATTCTTCTAATTTCATTTTGTTTTGAAAGACTCCCTTTGAGTCCTCTAATATTCCAAGTGATGATCTTCATTAATACCAGGGCTAAAAATGTTGGGAAGGGCATTAATCTTACCTTCCTCTACAAGCTTTTCACCTTCTTTTACCATATGATATTGATTGGTCTTGCGACCTACTTTTTGATTAGAATCCATCTTCAAATTTTTTTTCCTTGTTTCTTGACTTATTCCAATTGAATCTGAGATGGCTTCTAACCTTGAAGAATGCTCATACACAGCCAAAATTTTACTAGATGGTTCAATGGAGTCTATATTGGGACCTGCATTATTTGAAGTTTTGACATTTGAAATATTGTTTTTCTTGTGTAAATTTTCTCCTTTTTTTTCTTGTTGAAAACCTTTGATTTGTTGGTTTGTCTCTCGAGTTCTTTCCTTCATATTTAAATTGTGTTTCTAAGATTTTAGTTTCCATTATTTCCTCTTCCTCACTTGGGACATCATTTGTGGAAAGGATTTCAAACATATTAGCAAATGACTTTGATTGATCCTTCATAACTCGGTTTTTTCTCGAGTGTTCTTCTTCTTAGGTATTTGGAAACCTCGCTGAGTTTATATCTTCTTTCTTTTGATCAAGAATTTTATTTGGGCAAGCACTGGCCAAATGACCATATTCATGGCAAATTCTACAACGAAAAGGAATGTTCTCATAGTCCACTACTTGCTCCCAAGTGTCTTCCCCAAATTGTAATGTGATCTTTTTAGGTAGGGGTTTGTCAAAATCCATTAAAACACAAATTCGAGCATAAATAATATGTTCAAAATTTTGAGTACAATCAGCAATCATCATAAAAGTTCCTAAAGAGTTTCCAATTGAAGAAAAAATAGTAGGATTCCAAAATTCAATAGGGAGGCCAAAGAGTCTAACCCACACGGGAGCTATAGAAGGCATCTCTTCTTCGGCTTTAAATTTAGTATGCCAGGGCTTCATGAAAAGCCCCGCCCTTCCAAAAAACCAAGGACCCCCTTGAAAAGTTTTCTCTCTATCTTCATTATTAGCAAATAAAACAAGAAAATAACCATTTGGATAAATAGAGATTTGTAACTCACCTTTAGTTTTCCAGATTTTTGCAGCCCAGAACTTTGAAAGCAGATAGACTCGGACGAAAACCCATGAACCGACAAATTAGTCCTCTTTTTTCCAAATCTTCAATGCCAATCCGAATGTTACCCATATCAAGCTTAACAATAGGAGTTCCATCACCTGCTTTAAGACATCCCGACTCCATTTTCCTGGGATCAATCTTAGGCATTCTTAGAGGTTTATGAGAAGCCCTAATATTGATATTAGCATTGGGCCGAGGCTGTCCACCATGAAGGGCATCCCTAAAATTCATTTTTGGGACCGAGTCTTCAAAATTCTTACCCTTGACAGGGGTTTTCACAGTAGAATTATTTTGTGGGTGCACCTTAGCACCAGATTCACTTGAGATATGAGCCATTTTTTGATCAACTACTTGAAACTTATTTCGTGGTCTCTTTAATCCTTGCCCTAGACGCCGTGGAAAGGTATGGTTTTCACTTTTCTTTTGTGCAGCAAATTGGAAGCCGTTGTCACTCAAGTTCACAAGTATGATCTATTGAAAGACAAATTTCTAACCCATCTTGTATCCCCTGCAACATTTCCTGCTAAAATATTGAGCATAAACCACAAAAATATTGGTCGCTAGGGCCCGAAGGCCCTAAAAACCAACCTCTGGAGCTGCTTGCACTCAACCCAGATGAAACCCTCGCATAGCCATTTGCCAAATATATCATTCACACATAGGGATGCGCTAGGATCTGTGTTGCTCCAAATGATATGAAAATTGGTGGAGACGTTCTAGGGTTTTTTAGGCATCTACCCTCAAAATTTCAGCTCAATCCGAGTTCGGATGAGTGAGATATGGCCAAAACGAGTTCGGTAGTTTGGGCAGTCCTACGAAAAACGTCTAATCCCCTTCGACTAAGCTTATTATCTAGAATATTATAATTCTTTTTTTTAACTTTTTGCTAATATATATATATATACCACTAAAACAAAACACCCAAAGGCAAAATGCCTAGAATCCTAAGAAATGGTAAAAAAATAGAATCTGACTCCGTAGAAGAGCTAGATCAAGAAAACCTTGATGATAGGGTACATATTGAAGATGATAAACTCAAGGAACAATGTGAGGATGACAATAAAGAAGAGGAAGTAGAAGATCCTACCCAGCCTTTAGTAGACCCTCAAGGCAATGTTAGTTTTAAATCTATCCAACACTTTACTGAATTTTTAAAAAGCAATATAGATGAAATCAATCATGTGTTAAACACAAAATATTTACTCCCAATGGGAGATTATTCAATGGAGGCCTCTATAGAAGCTACTTTTTGAGTACATGCAAATCCATTGAAATACATAAATAGAACATATCAAGATCAAGCTGGTCCATCTCAAAACATCAATCAAAACATATATTTGAACACTCAAAAACCAGTAACACAATCTAATTCCAAATAAAAACAACATTCTTATCCCTCTCAAGCTCTTAATAAACAAGCATCAATATCACAAAAGTCTAATAAAATATAAAATGCTAATCATTATCAACAAAAAATTTAGTAAAATGCAATTTTGTATAAACTTCACAATACTCTTACTACAAATAATCTACACAATAGTGTTTCTAATAGAAATCCTTATATAGCGACACAACCATATCATCAAATGCACAACACTATGATAACACAAAATAAATTTAGTGAGCAACCACAAGGAATTGAAGGCTTAGTTAAACAATTAGCTTCACGTCTAGATTAGATATATCCTTACCGTCCCTCATACGTTTATAGAGAGATGTGTAGTCAACCATTGGATCCTATTGTTGTCACCCAACCTTATCCCAAATATTTCCCCATGCCATTCCTTTTGATATATAAAGGAATAAAAGATCCTATTGAGTATCATTGTATGTTTAGGACAATTTGTCATTATATTTGCTATGATGATTTACTGTCACTAAAAATATTTCCTGAAAGTCCCGGAGGCATGACTTTAGAATAGTATTATCAATTACCAACCAATTTCTTCAAAAAATTTCAAGAAACTCTAGACATGTTTGTTCATCAATTTGGTGCTTACATATAAAGGCATGTCATCATTAAAGACTTATAATCTAAAAAAATGGAAAGATGAAAGCTTTGCTGAATTCTTCGATAAATGGAGACAACTTTTAGGGAAATTACACTTTGCTTTACCTCGCCAAGATATGTTGGAAATCCTCATTGGTAATTTACAAGAACAGTTATATTATAAGCTTGCTACTACTACAGTAACCTCTTGTGATCAAGCTATAGAGTTAGCAAGGAGGGTAGAATATGCCCTTATTAGAAGAGGATAATTCAAGAAAAAAGGATGATGATAAATCTTCCAAAAATCAATACAAAAACAAACAAGTAGTAGGTGATGGAGTCACTGATAATAGAAACACCCCAAACATAAATACTATCGAAGCTATAAAGAAATTTGTATTAAAAATTCCTGATAAACCTCCACGAGAATTCACAATATTGAATCAACCCTTAAACTTTATTTTACCTTAATTATTAGAAGAAGGTTTGATACGATTTCCAGAAACACAACAACAAGACCCACCTTACATGGCTATAGATCTTATTTACATTGCAATTTTCATCGAGTGGATGTAAATTCAACCAACTCTTGCAAAATATTAAAACATGTGATACAAAATCTAATTGATAAAGGATCCATGGAAGTAGAAAAATTCCATCCAAATAATAATCCTCCAAAAAATGCTCAAAAAAAATAAATGTAAAATGCTAATCAAACTTTAGACATATTCCAACATCCTTTACCCAAGCATGGTAAATAAGTTATAAATCAATTAGAACACCACAATGTCCCTCCCCCAACTTGATATGTGGGAACTATTAGTAATTCCTTACCACACCAAAATCCACAAAACTCCTATGTGCCTACTCAATATGCAATTACAATTAGTCCAATCCAATATTTTCAATATTCATCCTCAGAAGACGCAAAAAGTGACACAAAAAGTGAAACAAAAAGTAAAATATACATCACTTCAAATAATCCAAATAGTTCTGAATATTAGTTGGATCCAATTATTCCTATCATAAATTTATTAGTTCTAGAAGAACCATTTCCTAGAATAATTACTACTTGTCCTTCCTCTCAACAAACACTTCCAATTGAACAGGCATCAACTGCTAGACCTCACAAATTAACAACATTGTAGGGACTATTGGAGTCGTCACTAGGCAACAAGTTCAAAATAAAAATTTCCAATCACAAACTCAAACAACTAATAAAGAAAAATCTCCATTTGTGTTAAAACCACCCACAAGAGGACATAAATGTATCAAATCCATAATAAAAAACCTCCTTATAATATTAATAAACAATTCGGAAATATTACAGCCAAAATTTCCCTTTTATATCTCTTAAGAACTTCATCTATACACAGAGAATAAGTAATGGGTACCTGAAGTAAAATTATGGTACCTCAAGACATAGAACCTGTTGTTGTGGTCAATGTTGTAGTTTTCCATGGTATAAATTATGTGGAGTTTCATGATAAAGATATTCATCCTCAAAGTATGTATAGAGATAACCCTTTATATTTTACAACCTTAATTGGGGATGCGGGTGTAAAAAGAGTCCTGATTGATAATAGTTCATCACTAAATATATGCACATAATATTTCTTTCAAATATTTGTATTTAGAACTGAAGGTTTAAAAAGAACTGAAATGATTATCAAAGCCTTTAATGATGAAACCCAAGAAACTTGTGTAGTATTGTCAATCCTATTGCAAGTTGGTCCAAGAATTTTGGATACGATCGTGTTTGTTGTATCTATCCATGCATTGTATAAAATTATTCTAGGTCAACCTTTGATTAACACAATGAGAGAAGTACATTCTACTTTACATCAATGTGTTAAATTTGAATTTAAAAATCAATTGGTCACTATCCATGGTGATCCTAGACCCTTTGACATGTGTGCAATGGAAGAACCAATTGGAGTCCCATTTTGTCCTACTGTATCTTCAACAAATCCTAATCCTCTTAAGAATCCTTCTTCACAAACTAAACCCACATCATCTTGTACTACAACTAAAATAGATAATCCTTCTACTTCATATCTCCTTTCGGATGAAGTTTTACCAGATTTATCTACAATACTCATAAATTCAGAGCATATTAATTTTACTATAGAAGACTCCCTTGTCTTATCCCAATTACCGCCATATTCTCAAATTATGAGCTTGCCATGAATGCTAGGAAGCATTTATCATATAGGGAGTTGAACCTTTATCTACACAAGGTATGACCTTGGCAAAATTAATATTCAAATGAGCTTTACACTTGATCAAAATGGATTTTCTCAATGTTATTTTTCTCATGGATATGTGATGTCAAAATAGATGATGTGTAACATGGGTTATAAAGGTAAATGTCTAGGTCCTCTTTAAAATGGCATACATGAACCTTTAGAAATAGCAAAATGGCCTGTCCAATGTGGTATTGGCTACATCTCTACCAAAAATCAACCATTCCCTTTTGATAATGATGACCATATTGTGACTTATGAAGAGTACTTAAAACATCAAGAATATTTAAAAGCAAATGATAAAACACATTTTTGTAACAAGTTGTCAATAGCATATCTTGAAGTGATTGCTTTTCTAGATGAATGTTTAGAAGGAGATGTTTTTCACAAATGTTTCTCTTGAAGAAATTTTGAGGAATGGATTTTTCTTCGATGGGTCTATACAATATATAGCCCACATTCAAAAAATTAATCCACAAGAAGAATTAGCTGTTAACTTTAGAGGAACTCCAAGAAATGGGTGTCTCACTGCTCCTCCTAACTTTGAAAGAGATTTGAACATAGTAGTAGAATATGTTCTACATGTCAATATTGGGACTGAAACCAATCCTCAACTAGTTAAAAGTGGAGCTTAATTAAGTGAATAAATATAAAGTAAATACATTGTATTTATCATGGAATATATTTATGTCTTTGCTTGGACATATACATATATGCCAGGATTAGACTCTTATGTAGTAATGCATCATTTATTAGTATGCCTAGATGCAAAACCTCTAAAATAAAAACTTAATAAAATGCATCCCAAAGTAGCATTGTTAGTTAAATATGAATTACAAAAGCTTTTGGATGTTGTTTTTATCCAAGTCATTGATTATGTCGAATGGATATCAAATGTTGTCCCAATAACCAAGGAAGAATCCACTAAAATTAGAGTATGCACTGATTTTAGATACATTAATGTTGCATATCCTAAGGATGATTTTCCACTCCTAGACATGGATTATATTATCGATTTTATAGCTAGAAGTGGAATGTTATCCCTTATGTATGGGTTTTCAGGATATAACCAAATTCGAATAGCCCCTGAAGACCAACCTACAACTGCTTTCATTACACCTTGGGGAACGTTTTGTTAGAAAGTAATACCCTTTGGTTTAAATAATGTAGGTGTAAATTATCAATGATCTATGACTTATATTTTTCATGATATGATGTACGACATTTTACATGACTATGTGGATGATAGCATAGCTCACTCAACTAAAGAAGAAGGCCATATTGATAATCTAATATGAGTATTTGATAGACTTAGAGAATATAAAATTCACCTAAATACAAATAAATGTGTATTTAGAGTAAATATGTAAAATTATTAGGATTTATCATCTCTATGCATGGCATGGGGATAAATCCCCTCAATATTAACTAGCATTGATATGCCACCACCCAAAAGTATATAAGAATTAAGAAGTTTACAAGGTAAACTTCAATCTATTTGTTGCTTCATCGACAAATTGGTAGACAAAACCTGACCTTTTGTTAAGATACTCAAGAAAAATATCCCATTCTAATGGAATAATGAATACCAAGAAGCATTTGAAGCCCTTAAGTAATATCTTCTTACCCCTCCAGTGATCATTCCACCTAAACTAGAATGCCTTTTCATTTTGTATATTTCTAGTTCTGAATGTTGGCTCAACTTGATGATGATAATAAATAACGAGCCACTTATTACATAAGTAGAAAATTAATAAGTTATGAAACCCATTATACACCCATAGAAAATATTTTCTTGGTAGTTGTGTTTTCCACACAAAAGCTATGCCATTATATGATTAGCCAAAATACATTTATCATTGCTAAATTTGATTCATTAAGGATATCTGATGAGTAGACCTTATTTATCAGGATGCACAACCAAATGGGTTCTTGCTCTAAGTGAGTTTGAACTAGCATTTATTGGTCAAAAATTTATCAAAGGCCAAGTCATAGACAACCAACTTCTTGTTGCTCCTCTTCAGTCTACTCATCCTATAACCATAAAATTTCCTGATGAATGTCTTAACTTAGTAGAAGATCATTCTAAATATTGGTTCTTATATTTTGATGGAGCTATATGTATGAGTGATGAAAGAGCAGACATCCTATTAATTTCTCCTAAAAATCATCATATTCCCTTATTATTCAAACTTTAATTTGCTTGCACAAATAACATTGTAGAATATGAAGCTCTAATCCTTGGGCTATGAGAAACTTTGGCTCTCAAAATTAAAATCTTATTAGTCTTTGGATATTCACAACTCATGATAAATCAAATTAATAATGTATATCAAACACGATATGATAAACTTCATCCCTACAAGGATTATGTTTTAAAGCTTATCTCTTTATTTAAGAGAGTAACCCTTGAGTCTATCCCTCATACTAGCAACTGCATTGTAGATGTCATGGTTGCTATCGCTTCTTTTCTGCCTTTTGAATTGGATGATGAATATGCTATGATCATCATTTACCAACTTCATAAGCCAACCTCATCTAAATTTTATTTGGAACCTTTAGATATGTTTTTAATCAATGAGATAACTCCAAAAACATGGTATACAGAAAATTTTAACTTCCTTCAAAAAGGGACTTTTCCAAATGGATTAGATAGAAACCAACATAGGTTGTTACGTAAGCAATTTGTTCCCTTTATGATTATCGAAAATATCTTATATAAAAGATATTTTGAAGGTATTATTTTAATATGTATCAATTTAGATGAGTCTAAGAAGGCTTTAAGTGAAGTCCATGATGGATCTTGTGGAGTCCACTTTAGTTGAAGTGTTATTGCTAAAAAAATATTACGAATGGGGTATTGTTGGCCTTCCATGGAAAATGATGCTAATTATTATGTGCACCATTGTGACAAGTGTCAACGACACGCAAACCTTGTTCATGCTCCTGCTAAAGAACTTCAAGCCATATCCTATCCTTGGCCCTTTTCTAAATTGGACCTAGACATCATTGGAAAATTCAATCCCATATCTTCAGATGGCCACAAATTTATTATAAAAAATTAGAATATTGTACAAAATGGGTAGAAGCTATGCCACTAGCTTCTTGCACAAGAGTCCAAGTATCTAAATTTATTTTTAATCAAATTATTTGTATATTTTGGATTCCATCAACACATATTTTTGATAATGGAACATGTTTTAAGAATAAATACATTAAGAAAAATTTTCAAAAATATAAGATCCAACATCGATGGTCTACTCCATATTATCCACAAGGAAATGATCAAGCTGAAGCATCCAATAAAACTTTGATCAAGATTTTAAAAAAATTGGTTAATAAATCAGGTCGTGATTGGCATATGTAATTATATACCACCTTGTGCTCTTATGAAACCAATGTTTACATTTCTACAGGAACTTCCCCTTTTGTCTTGGTTTATGGTGTTGAATATGTTTTCCCATTTGAGTGAGGAGTTCCTTCTTTAGCTCTCCTACTTCAAGATGTCGAAGTAGGAGATGAATATCATGCTGGAAGATTAATTCAATTGGAAATTCTATATGAAAAGCACATACATGATTTAGAACATATTCATGCTTATCAAGATAAACTTAAAAGATCAAATTCAAAGAAAGTTCATCATCAATATTTTGAGATCGAAGAACTAGTTCTTAAAGAAAATCTAAAAAATACTAATGCTAGAAAATGACTTGAAGGAAAATTTTAACCTAATTGGATTGGACCATTCATCATTACTATAAAATATGTATCTAGTGCATATCGCTTGGCTAGTTTGGATGGAAAATATCTCAAAGATCCAATGAACATCATGCATCTAAAGATATATTATGTGTAAAAGCAAAAGTTTCATCATTGTATATAATTGTAAAAAACTTCTTCAGCGTTAATTTTGTAATTATCATCAAATCACAAAACAAACAAAACAATACATGTGAAAAATTTTCAAAAATATGTCAAATTATTATTAAGTCATCATTGTTTGTTGTTTTCCAAAATTCAAGTTATATTTTATTTTCTTTTGAATAAACTTAAAAGTTGTCTTGAACCATTCACCTAAATTCACATTGTTAATAAATATTGATCTTATTTATTATAAATATCTCTTGAAATGAAATCACTATAACTTCATTAAATAAAATTTTGAGTTTTGGGAATTGGTCTTGCTACTTCTTGAACCAAGAACCCATTTTCACATTTTAAAATGATTTTTACAAATTCAAAAAATGATACTACATAGTAGTATTTGTTCCTTAAGTGAAATGTTTCTTTGCTATCCTATTATGCGCATGGTCTAAAATACTAAGAATTGTAAAAATAACAAGCTCCCCCTATCCGAATAAAATCCCTTTCTCCTTGTCTAATCTGAACAAGTATCCCAAAAAAAAAAAAAAAGACAAGAAAAAGCAAAAAAAATAAAAAAGAGAGAAAAAGTAGTTTTACTACAAAAGCAATAATATTCCCTTGTTCAAAAATAAAAATGAACAATAATCCTTGCTCCGAGAAATCAAAAGAAAATAAGGGGGTAATAAGCTTGAATCCCTTGAATTTCTCAGTTATTTTAATGCCATGGGGTGATCCTCATTATAGGTTAGGTGGCATCAAGCCAACTTGGCAATGGCGGTATCCTTACATGTGGTGACATGTTTGTCACATTAGTGAACTTATTTTGTATAGACCAATATCCGATTGTGGATCAGATATATTTTGGTGACTTGACTTACATAGTAGTTCAATACAATTGCATGCACAAAATCATGGTTAATGAATCTTTTACTTACACATTTATTGGTTCATATAAGTTGGCTTGTATCATTACATCACTAAAAATTGGTAAATAAACTTCACAAAGCACACACATTTGATACTTGAGAGATTTTGTATCATTATGTAAATCAATATGGATAATGAACTCACACATTACACACTGGTTCTTGATAAATTTGACTTTATCCTTGAAATGATTTAAAATATTTCTTTGAACTTTTGGTAGAAAACATTAATTTATAACCATTTGCATTAATCCTTATAAATCACTTCATTCTAGCAAATTACAGTATTTATTGTCTTGAAAATTTTCAACATGCGACACAATTATTTGTTTTCAATAAACTTGAATTTCCAAATCACACATAATCATTTATCATGCATTTGCATTTTGACTTTGGGATGATGGTATAATTCCTAGTAATAATTTTACCTTCAAATTTTATACTAGGAATTCTATGCTTAGCACAAGTCATCCTTCCCAAATTTTCATGCTTAAATAACTCTACATATTCTTCACAAATACAACATTTGTCAACCTATTTTTCTCAAAATCAACTTCTTTTTAAAATCGATATATTTTTTCATCATCATAAACCTCAAGGTTACTCTTGAGCCTATAATATTTTTGGTACTAGCAATACAAAACTTCCTCACAACAGGATCCACTTCATGACCTAGCGAGCATTGATCTCCACCAATGATCATATAACAACACAAAACTTAACGCTACGAATTAAAAATGCATAAAATGGAGGAAGCATAAACAAATTGAAACCCAAATGAAACAAAAAGCCCTTTTATTTTATTGATGTATTTCACAATTCAGTTACAATTTGCCTCCTCCCTTTTCGGGGGCGAGGAGCGTTAAACTCGTCTCTTGGTTACATCCATGGATAGCCATCCCTCTTCTGCGTGCCCACATGTAAGATGGGCAGACCAAAACATCGCCGCCACTTGTGTATACGAGTTTTGATTCCTTGCTTGCTCCTCCAATTTCTAGACCCTACGTTCAAAGGAACAAGAAACAGTCAGTAGCACCTACGGATAAAACAAAGCATGCAATCCCCAAGCCTACGATAAGCGAATGAGAAAATGAATTAAAATATGACTAAAATGTATCCAAATGATCTAAAAATTTGACAGGGGCATAGAAACATCACCGAGAAGGCATTGTAAAAAAGAACAGTCAGGAAATTCCTCACCAATTTGAATTCACTCAGGGGCGGGATGAATTTACCTGCAACAAAATGCCAAAAATGTACTGTCCCAAATGTCCTGCCTAGAAAGCTCCAAAAGACCTGAAAACTTGGGGTTAGATAATTGGAGGTATTTTGGGAAGACCCAGATGGTCAGATTTTCTCAATTTGGCTTCCATTAATAGGAATTTTATGATGCTACCTGCAAGTTAGTAAAGACAAAAAAATGATAAAACATGATAAGATTTGCTCAAAACATTACGAAATCAAAATTGCAAACTATCTAAGCAGCATAAGATGAAATGCAAGATAAAAATGACAGAAATAAAAATCTTCCATAGATTCCTAATCGTTCCTAAAAGGGACGATTAGACTCACAGCAGTGTGGGGGCGCCCGGGCAGGCCGCCCACCGTTGTGACCTGATTTCGGCACCAATCCACTTGGGATGGGTCCAAAATCTCTTGTAAGGTGTTGTCAAAAAATTGGGTGGTATTCTATGGTCAAATTTTGGGTTTTGGGCTCAAGATTCGACCTTCCAATGATCACCTAATGACCTCCTCTCAAAAAGAGATCACGGATGTGAAAGGCACAAATCAACTAAAGGTGTATGGGGAAATAAAATGGCAGCACTTCGTTGCTTAAAATGCTCCCTCTCCTCTCCTTTTGGGGTGAAGAAATTCAGAAATTTATAGATTTGGAGGTCTCTTGAATTGGGAATGCAGAGGCACCACTTGGCAATCATGCCTTCCTAGGAGGGAGGAGATTCCTCCCTGATTAGGGACTTCATGACTGCCTTTGCAGCTACCTCTAACACTCGAAAATGCTCACCCACACTCCCATGCGATGAAGGAAGCATTAAGTGGCGGATCTGAGGTGCCATTTGTCAATATTTGACTTTTTTCCCATCAAACCTGCAATTCAGCCCACCCAGGAGCGAATTATGAATTCGTCCCTGGGTGGGGCGAATCCTAGTTTGAATTCGTCCCTAGGTGGAACGGATATTGAGCAAAGTGCCTGAAGGTGCTAAAATGATTTCTGACCTTCCAAAACTATTGTGAGTTGTTAGGACCACTGTTTAACCTTTGGGGGCTACCCTTGGGGCTATGTGTGTCAGTGCGATCAGTGTTTGTAGTCACATAATAAGATTGGTGTTGTTTTGGTGTTTACAGATGCACCTTTTTGGGATGCACTGTGCAAGGCACAGCACCGAGAAAAAATAGATAACCAAAGCACTCATGATTAGGGTTTCTAGTAACCTAACCAAATTTTTATGCCCCAAGTATGGAAAGGGCATGCATTCTTGAATCCTTGCTTCTGACGAGCGAAGGAACTCAGTTCAATTGTTAACCTTTTTCGGTGAGGTGTTACTTGAGCTTGGACATTGATCAGTCATGAATAGGCAAAGGCCGCAACCTTTTGTCCGTGGGAACCTTGAGTTCATGATTCATGAATGCCAAGTGTTTGATTAGTTTGTTATTATTGCTTGTTTGCTTCCCCAAGCAGGGGCATGATTTGTCTTTGCCAATGATTCTTTGAATGCATGATGTTTCTATGATTGGGTGTGTACATTTGTTGATTGGTGACTAAGTGTGACTACCCCCTCAAGCGACGAATCGATGAGGGAATTACCAACATGAGAAAAGCGACGAGTCACTTGAACCAATATGACTTGTGTAAGGGTGTTTTTAGAGATTTATCTTTGAATGTGTGTGCAGTTTTCTAACATTCTGACCTGTTTTTGGTGGGTGTGAACCCTTTTGGTGACGCTTTTTGGGGCTGAAATTGGCAAAAATTTGTCTTCCCGTGGGGCGGTCCATCCATAGTGGCCTTCTTAGGGAGTAGGATAGTGACAATTTGTAATCCCAATGTCTGTTTTGGATGCCAAGAATGTCAGGCGTGAAGGCGCCTTTGTTCGGCAACTCTATTACTGTTTTTGGGTGGGTTTTGACCCTTTTGGCAATGTCGTTTGGGGATGAAATTCTTGAATATCCGTCTTCACGTGGAGCGGTCCAGCTATGGTAGCCTTCTTAGGGAGTAGGATAGTGAGGATTTGTGACCCCGACATCGGTTTTGCATGCCTGGAATGTCAAGTGCAAAAGCACCTGCATTGGATAGTTTTATTGTTGTTTTTGGTGCATTTTTGTGCATTTTTTGATGTTTTTGGAATTTGTGCAATGAATTCATTCTAGGGTGGGATGAATTCCTACGAAGTATTAATTCCAAGGTGGTACAAGCACTAACCAGAGTTCTCGTCCCAGGGAGGAACGATTGCAGGCTCAAAAAGCCTATTTAAAGGCCAAAACTAGGTTTTGGGCTCATTTGCACTTTTTTTTTTTTGGTGATTTGGAGCTCTAAGGAGGAGGAGGTTAATTATGTGAAGTGAAGCACTGTCGAATTTCTCCCGACATCATGAGTGTATAAACCAGATCGAGCGGCGGAGCCGAACCAAGACCAGTAAGTGATCCTCCCCGTTATTGCTTGAATTTTGTTGTATTGCAATTTTAAAGCCGCAAATTTATTTGTTTTTACTTCTCTTTTTTTTGTATTTTGTTTCGAATGTGAAAAATAAATAACCTTGGTGAAATGGATGCATTTATTTGTTTTTGTATGGCTTCATTAAAACTTAGGTTGGAATCCTAGTGGAACTCATGTGTGTTTGTGTCCATTTTTTTTGTAACCCAAAGAAACCCTAGGCTAACAAAACAAAATCGAAACTTAGCTAAAAACATAGGCTAACCCTAGTCGAGTTTTATTTTTTTTGGGGTTAATTTATCAGTTAAGAGTTAAAAACCCTAGTTTGATAAATTAATTTTACTATTTTTGTTGTTTTTCACTTAATTTACCAATTTGAGAGTACAAAACCCTAGGTTGACAAATTAAGTTTTTGAATTTTGATTTTTTTGTTTAATTTATCAATTTAAAGTTAAAAATTTAGGCTGACAAATTAATTTTTTGTTGTTTGTGTTGTTTTTCGCTTAATTTACCAATTTGAGAGTACAAAACCCTAGGTTGACAAATTAAGTTTTTGAATTTTGATTTTTTTGTTTAATTTATCAATTTAAAGTTAAAAACTTTAGGCTGACAAATTAATTTTTTTGTTGTTTGTGTTGTTTTTTTTTTTAGTTGTGCATTGTTTGATGTAGTGTTGTATATTCATGTTGTTGTTTATGCGGTTTTTCATGAGTTTTTATGTTTTTGTGTGGTTTTATTGTGTAGGTTGTGAAGAGTCGGTATCGTGTGCCTACTGCTTTTGCTGAAGCGTGGGAGGCACTAACTGTGGCTGACTGGGAGTGGCTTGACACCCTTGGGATCAAGCAGGTGGCTCGACTGGAGCCATTGGTCAAGGATCGGGCCTATCTGACAGCCCTGATCAACCTATGGGATCCTTGGACCAACACTTTCCATCTCCCAATAGGGGATATGACATTGACCTTGGAGGATGTCTATCAGATTCTTTAGATTTTGATAGATGGACTACTGTTCAGGACGACGTCACGAGATCAGCTGACAATAGTGCTGACACGCTACTGCAGGCATGGGGAGGAGCTGGGTGCGGAGAGACCAGTGGAGAAGGCAGAGGGTGACTACCATATTGGTGGTATATTAGTGCGATGGTGGCTTGAGAGGGGTGTGTTAGGAGTGAGGCACAGAGTATAGATGGGTCTCATATCTAACATGCTACTACTTGACTCATCAGGCACGAGGTTCCCGTGGAACCTATTGGATGTTGTCTATCAGCTGGTGGAGTGCTCAACGCAGGCACCGCTGATCATGAGGTGGGGACAGATGCTATTGGTACAGCTATATGGTGAGCTGTACAGGGTTTGTTACCGGAGGTGGAAGGGGATTAGCTACAGCTATCTATTGCAGAGCTAGTCTTGGTAGCACATAGTGGTGGAGAGGCCTATTGGGTTGCCATGGATGACTCAGGTGGATATTATGGATAAGGACATAGGTTATGCGGCTCTGTGGTGGCGGTCTGAGGAGCAGGGACAGAGTCAGCGGTGGGCAGGTGCCATAGGGAACTATGTCGATGCCTTCGCTCGACTTGCTCTAGGAGAGGTGTTCTGGCACCCCTATCAGGACTATCCAGCCTGGACTGAGGCTGGAGAGTGGCTTCGACAGGTATGCAGGAAGTGGTGGCTGATTGGCCAACATGGGACCGATCATGAGTTCTTCCCTTATAGCCAAGTGACACGATAGTTTGGGGTGCACTAGGGGTTGCCTAGTGAGCCCGTGGTCTATCGGCACTAAGGGGACGAGAGGACTCTAGACCGGCCGGTCATCGCGCCACTATGCAAGGATTTAGATGCCATGATTGATGTCCCAGACGTGAAAGACGTCGGGACTACCACGGAATATGACCAGTGGTGGATACTATGGTGATGGCGGGGATATGGGCCACTAGGAGGCACAGAGGCAGCAACAGCAGGCAGGGAGGGTGCCGAGGCACCAGGAGATGATTGGGGAGATCCACTAGAGGATGCAGACATGGTGGAGGTAGATGATGTGGGTGTGGATTATGGTGCTCCAGATCAACCGAATATGTAGGACGCTCCAGAGAAGTGGGAGCCAGAGCAGGCTGTAGTACCGAATTCACTGATGCACCAGGCAGTGGCAGAGGACACAGAGGCAAGGGTGTGCACTAAGAATGAACGATTGGTAGGGCTACTGTGAAGGCAAGATGAGGAGCTGGGGGAGGCTATGAAAGAGAGATATCTCTTAGGGGCTCATCCAGCAGAGCGAGAGAATGCATGGGTTGTGCACTATCGGTAGGAGGGTGATACCGATGCTACACAAGAGAGGGATCTCCTACAGACGTAGCTGGCATAACACGATGATGTAGTAGCGATGTACCATCGGTGGGAGGCAGAGTGGTGTTGGCATCAGATGGATTTAGAGGGAGAGATCATCCGCCTCGGGGGGTGGGTACCTGAGCCCTCTAGAGGTGGCTCTTCATGTCGAACGAGGATGTTACATACCTAAAATAATATAGCGTCGGCTATATTATGAAGTATTACATTTAATCACTATTTATCCAAGTGTAGAATAAATAAATTATCATCTCTGATTATCCTTTTTATATTTCATTTGTGATCTTCGCATATTTGCCTTTACGACGAGGGTGTGCCCACCTAAAGTGGCGATCTGCATTTCTTATTTGCAATCCAATATTCGTTCATTCTATTCTCGAAAATAGTGGTGTGATCATTGTTTGTAAATAGTTGATCTATCTGTGTTTTCATTGTGAAGAAGGAATAGAAATATCCTTTCATGTGGTATCAGAAGTCACGTTCGTAGGAAGGCTGGGATCATACTTTCGCTACGGCAAGAGGAAAACATCGGTAAGCAACGTCGTTGACACCACTCTGGGAATCCATTCTTCGGAAAAATAACCGTCGCTGCATCACACAGTAGCATTGGGCAAGCAGATTGCAGGAAAAGCCATGGAGATACTGGGAAATTCAAGAGGGTGGCGGCAGCCAAAACAACACGATAAATTTCTCCTCCCACTCTGAAACCGTCGCAGAAGATCCAGACAAGCGGGCAGGCGAAAGGAGAGCAGCAAGAAGCTCAAACTTCATTGGATTGAGCGCCAAACCAGAGCAACATGCGAATGAATAGCTGGCATCGGAGTTTGACATTTTTACAGGCACTACATAAACCATTGTAATAGCGTTGGGCATCCACGACAAACAGGTGTGCTACGGGCCCGAAGCAATTAAAGAAGTCATTTAAACCAGTGGGGAGAGGAAGCGCCGTTTTCAACACCGTCCACAAAAATTGCTGCAGCCTCCAAGAAACCTCGATCGATCGCATTCCCAGTTCATTCACTGTAGCAGAACGAAGTTCCACTACGCATAAGAAGAAGTTTCATTGTCCAATCAAAACATAGGAAAATCGTTAATAAGTTATAACCTAAGGTACTAGCGTAATTAAATTCTTTTTTATTATTCAGCATGGGCAATTATCCCACATACGCTGTGCTATGTGTGCAAAGGCGATTTATAAAGGGGTTGTCGCAATAAAAGAGTTGTGACTTCGGTCACACGAATTCCACTCTCTCCTCGCACAAAATGGTTCTTCGTCCTTCGTGTCATTAGCAGTCCAGTTTTCATGTCATTAGCCTACCCAAACCATCGTATTACGTGTCATTAGTTGTACAGTTGTCGTCCAGCTTGGTCTTCGTATCATTTCCAGCTCATCATTCGTATTGTGTCGTGTGTGGTCCTTTTCGTTCCTGTGTCGTGTCAAGTGTTCGATCCTTCCTCGTCCGCTTGCGTTGTGTCAGTTTCATCATCGTTGTCTAGTCTTCTCACGTCGTGTCAGTCCGTCATTGTCTGGTCTGCTCGTGTGTCGTATCAATTGTTCGGTCATTCCTCGTTGTCCGGTCTACGTGTGTCGTGTCAATCCCAGTTTGATTTTCGTATTTCGCAACTCGCTGTCAAAAGTTGTCACTAAAAGTTGTTAAAAAGTTGTCACTAAAAGCTGTCAAAAGTTGCTGTCAAGGAGGAGCCCAAATCCAAATTCAAATCCGCGTCGCAGTTGGAGCGACAGTTGAAGCGGAACACAAAATTTTTTGCCAAATTCAACCAAATTGTCACAGAAATCGAAGCTCAAGGATTACTAAGCAGGAAATTTTGAACAGTGCATGAGTAGAAGTTGGATCAAAGGACCTGATGGTCGACTATCAAGCTCGGAGACGACCAATAACAACACAAGAAGACCTCATCGAAGCCCAGGTACAAAAAAATTCTCCTTCTCCTTTCAAAATTGGCAATTATAATCTGCATCATCCACTGGAAGACTCCATGGCTACTAACCTTTCCCCAGCTCTCGACAACGTCACACAAGGAGAATCAGGCAACTCTGCCATTAACACTGATGAAGCTCTTCGAGAATTACTAGCTGGTATGTGCCAAATTAATGACACCCTAACTAAACTATTGAGCGCACAAAACCAACCTAATCCCAATACTAATTCCCAAAATCACTCCCATGAACAAAGGAATGACGACCAGGATGAAGATTGGGAGCAGCGAAGAGGCAATCCGGATAATTACGGGAATCGCTATCATAGACAACGATATAACCAAGATCAGGAAATGGATATGGGTTATCACCAACCGAGAGGCCCTAATAATTTTCCACACATTGATATGCCCACTTTTGAGGGTCATGATCCTCGTGGTTGGATAGCCAAAATGGAAGGCATTCTCGACTTATACCAAATTAAGGATTTTGATAAAGTCCCTTTCGTTGCATCAAAATTAGGCACTGAGGCTTACCAATGGTTCATATGGCTTAAACATGAGAAAGGAGCTACTATTTGCTGGAAGAATTTCACTACCTATTTTTTAGAAATATTTGATGAAGGAGCTACATCATCTTACACAGTAAGACTGTTATCTCTTAAACAAGAAAGATCAGTTAGTGATTTCGTCTCTGAATTCACCAGTTTACTACCGTATGCATTACACCTCAGTCCAAACACAGTGGTAGGAGCTTTTTGCAATGGTTTGAAATAAAATATTAATGTGGAGGTGGAAATTCAAAATCCAACCTCGTTGAAAGATTGCATAAGATTAGCCAAGCTAGCTGAGAAGAGAATTCAGTTGTATACACAACATGAAACTTCTAGTTGTCCTTCGTATGGCAACAACTCTTTTCATAGAAATGTTCAACCATCAAGGTACTTCTACTATAAATGTCGCAATAACCATCCCAGAGAACAAGCATGTGCACAAAAACAAAACTTTCATATTGAATGCGCTCAATATGAAGGAGAAGAGGAAGAAGCATACCACCAGGAAGAACCTATTCAAGAAGAACTATCGCTTGTTTTCAAAGAGAAGGAAGAGGATACAATGGCTATTTTCGTGCAGGCCCTCATGGGGTTAACAGCCCACCATACAATCAAGGTACCAGGATTTATCCGACAGAAAAAGGTAAATGTGCTAATCGATTCAGGTAGTACCCACAATTTTATTGACATCAAAACAACAAAAGCTATGAATTTATTCATTAACTCTTCCAACAAAGACAAATTACAGGTTCTAGTAGCCAACGGGGGAACGCTCAATGTGTTGAGAGAACATCTCAAGTCTCCATTAAAATGGGAACTTATACCTGGGTTGGATCTCTTTTCGTAATTAATTTAGGGAACTCTGATGTTATTTTGGGAGTTGAATGGTTGGAAACACTAGACACGGTCAGCTTCAATTTCAAAATATTATTTGTGGAATGGAAGGAAAACATACGGGTCATTCGCTTACAAGGTATTACTACTTCCCCATCATAGATGGTGAGCTCTCATAGTATGGATAAAACATTAAAAAAGGTTGGATACGGATTCATAGATCAAATTAATTGTTTGAAAAAGCAATCTCGAACAACTTCGAGTATTTCTACTCCATATTTACGAGACCTCGTAGCACATTACGCAGAGGTCTTACAAGAACCAAAGGGACTACCTCCCCAAAGATCCCATGTCCATGCCAAGGTGATTGGCCAAAAAGTGAAATCTTGGTCAGAATTACCAATACTAGATGCAGAAGGGCATATATATCTCTAGCCAGAAGCAATTCTACAAAGCAGAACATGCATACAGAGCGCTCGTCACATCCAAGAATTTCTCATCAAATGGCAGGGCCTACCAGATGAAGATGCAACCTGGGAATCTAAAAGTATTTTCCAGTCATTTCCAGCTTTGAGGACAAAGATTTCCAAGGAGGGGAGTCATGTTACATACCTAAAATAATATAGCGTCGGCTATATTATGAAGTATTACATTTAATCACTATTTATCCAAGTGTAGAATAAATAAATTATCATCTCTGATTATCCTTTTTATATTTCATTTGCGATCTTCGCATATTTGCCTTTACGGCAAGGGTGTGCCCACCTAAAGTGGCGATCTGCATTTCTTATTTGCAATCTAATATTCGTTCATTCTATTCTCGAAAATAGTGGTGTGATCATTGTTCATAAATAGTTGATCTATCTATGTTTTCATTGTGAAGAAGGGATAGAAATATCCTTTCAGAGGGGCAGTGATACTGAGCAGTCAGCATCATCTTGTCATAGGTGATTGGATGAGGGAGGGGGGAGTAGGCGTGATGCGGGGGCTAGCAGCAGCCGCCCTGAGGGGTCCCATAGGACCCACACCACGGGGGATAGTTCCCGTCACACCGATCCTACGTGATCATGGTAGCCGACGACTTAGGCTTGGGGGTTTTTGAGCTTTTGGATTTTGTTGCGGGGTCACAGGACCAGTTCATTGTAGCCTGCGGGCATTTTTGATGATATATATAGATGACTTTATTTTTATTTTTTTTTGCACATGTCATGATTTGATGTTATGTATGATGATTGATGAATATGGATGTATGCATGTTAATTTATATTGATGGATGTATTATGTTTTGATGGAATGCAAATGTTTTTAATTTATATGATATGCAGATGGAATGAATGAGTTGAATCTGTGATTTTTGGCGGTCGCACCATAGACTGTTGTAGAATTTATGGCTTCTTTTTTTTTTTTTTTTTTTGATGGCAAGGTGAGAATGAAATATAGCAAGTTGGTTTCGAATGTAGTTAAGGTTTTTTGAGACTCAGATGTTTTAACGAACTAGCCATGACTGTACTTTATCTTACAAGACTTTTTGAACAAGGTATGAATTGGACTTGTTTTGGATCGAGTTATTTCACATCCCTGTGTGTGCAATTGAGTTCATTTATGTGGTGTTTGTCAGGATACTGCCAGTGCCAGATAGGCTGTCAACCAAACCTATACTGAGGATCACCTAATTAGCCCCACTAACTCCTTTGTTGTATTTAGTCAAATTAATCTACGGTGCTATATACGATACCATAAGCTAGCTCATCCACATGCAAACATTGATCTGTACACAAGTTAATGTGATAGATATATCATCATGTGGGAGGTTTGCCATGAGTGACGGATAGGCTATCAACCAAACCGGTACTGAGGTTTGCCTCATGACCTGTCAGAATACTAAGAGTTCGAGGGATTCAATTTCGACTCCCTTCTTTTCTTCAATTGTATTGGGATACTTGCTCTTTTGTAGTGATAAGAATCACTGTTTATTTTTGTTTTTTATTTTGAGCAAGGGATTTGGATATGGAGTGATGAGAATCACTATTGTTTGTTCCTTTTGATATATGCACTTTGGTTGGGATGTCAAAGTTTGAATTTTTGACGTTTGCAAATTGTTGATGTTTTGCACCTTTTGAGAACTTGGGATTCTTGGGGAATTGGGTAGGGAGGATGCTTGTCCTTTTTCCAACTCTCAGCATTCTTGGGGTCATTCGCACAAGGGGATGAGCAAGATAATCGTTTCGCTTATGGTGACCTGGACTACTTTGCAGGTTTCATCTTTCATTCACACAACTTGGGAATTTTTATGTGTTTTAATTTGTGTTGGGATGCTACGTAACAAGGTGTAATCCAAGTAAAACTCTACCTTCATAAAATATGTCTGACTTGGTACAACACCTGGCTAGAAGGCTATTGATAGCTGAATGACAGAAACTCTTGATACATTAGAAGACCACTCACTATAGTATGGTGAACAGATGTGATTGGCGTTTATTTTTGAAGGACTGTTTATAGAGCGGAGAAATGTGGAAAATGAGGGTTTTTCCAAGTAATCACAGTCTATGGTGCCTTGACCTTTATGACCACAAATATGTAATGTATGGGTGTGATGCGTAATGCAGCTATATGTTTTTGTGTTTTTTATGGATTGATTTGTGTGAATATGAAGATGATATGCAAAAGAGCTCTTTATTCTTTGTGACGATTTTGAGCATGCATGGAAATGAGATGCAAATTTTGTTATTTTTGATGATTTTATTGTTTTTGAATTTTATTGTTTTTGACCAAGCGATTGCGGGAATCCTTGGAGCATTTTGGGGATTGACCAAGCGATTGGGGAAATCCTTGGAGCATTTTGGGGATTGACCAAGCGATTACATAAATCCTTGGAGCATTTTAGGGTTGACCAAGCGATTACGAAAATGTTGGCAATTTTGGGTTTGAGATCCTAGCTTCTTGTCTATGAGTTGTCATTGATGTCAAAAGGAAATGGCATTAATGTTAAGAGGATGTTTTGGCTTCAAAGGTGGAAGATTCCAAGAGAATCCAGAGAGATTCCATTGGCAAGGGTTTTTCATTAAAAACCAAGTTGGATAGGGTTTTTATTAAAACCAATGGAGGTTCTCTTTATTATTTATTTAATTATTATTTAAAACCCTTCAAGGTTTTAATTAATTAATTATTTAAATAATTAAGGGAGAAATTATTTTTAATTTATTAAAAATACTTAAAGGTTTTTAAACCTTTTTTTATTCTTAATTTATTAAAATTATTTAAGGGTTTTTAAACCCTTTTTTGAAAAGACTTTTGATTAATTTTGAAATGGTCTTTATTTCCATCGACGTCAAGGTGTCTTCGAAGAGACTATTTATTCTCCAACTCCTAATGTTGGAAGGCTAATGAATTCGAAATTCCTCGAATGCAATTTGTAGTGTTTGTGCTCTGTATTCGTTGTGATCGAAGGAAGACTTAGAAGCATGTGAGGTTGAAAAGTCTTCGAGAGTTTTTCGAGGGTGAAGTGGAGGGAAGTTCACTTGTGAACTTCATAGCCCACATGGGCTAGTGGCAGCGAAGGCTGCTGTTGGGCATTGCATTGGCGGAGGTCACCGTTTTGAGTCTCGCGGGGGTGCTTTGCTAGAGTAACACACATTTTTATTAAAACGTCTTTATGCCGTGAAATTCGGAGTTTCTTGGACAACGATTTATAAGGTGTGATTAAATTTTATGAGTTTTGGCTTTTGTGATTAGCATTGAATAAAATCTTAGGAGAAATAAGGGCATATTTTTTTGGATGTATTTTTAAGATTATTCTTTGCTATGCTAAAATTAAAAATGGAGGTATAAGGTGTGAGTCTATGATTGTTGATTTATTGGCATGTTATGGTGGTTGTTTTTAAAGAAGTGGAGCTAAAAGGTGTAATAAAGGAAGTTTATATTATTGCTCATTTCTTTTTATTCTAACCCTAACTTGGTTGGAATTTTGAGAGTTGTGTGTGGTGACAACTTGAAGGTTCAATTATCTTCTACTCCAATAAGGTATGGGCACATTCTTCTTATGAGTATGATTGGTGTATGTTTTCTGAAATAAGGTTGGAGTGAAAAGGTATTCTACTAGGTATCCTTTGGCTAGGTGTAAATCCTATTTTCTGGTTTGTTGAAGACTACTTATGCATTGTTATCCTTAAGGAGAGTTTTTGGTGAATGCATAATTTATGGTTTGAGATAGTGGAAGCTTTGTGCACTAGGGTTTATATTTGTGAGTCTAGCTACTTGCATTGAGTTGGTGGAACCCTTGGTTGGCTGTTTTGAGTTTGATGGTTGAGTTGCTTCCATAGAGGTTGTTCGATCAAGTTATTGCTTTACTTGATTCATGATATTGGGCTTACTCCATTGAGTTTATTTGAGTAAGTTATTCTTTGCATTTGGTGATATTGTGTTGGTGGCTATTTTGTTCAAATATATTTGGAGGGAAAAGGATTTCTACTTGTTTCCTTTTCTTGTGATGATTGATTGAATGCTTCAAGGTTGATGTTGAGTTGAATGGTGTTGGTTGACTAAACCTTGTTTTATGAGCATTGTTGTTGAAACCCTAATTAATGGTGAAAATAACATGAGTATCATTGTTATGTGATTCTTTGCATAGTTGGCAATTGTTGGGGTTTCATGTTCTTGAAAGAAAACATTCTATCCTATCTATTTCAGATATTGAGTTGAGTTTTCAGATTTGAGATTGAGATTGAGTTGAGTTGATTTGAGTTGAGTTTTGAGATTGGGATTTGAGTATAGAACATATTGAGTCTCTAACAATTCTCTTTATGCTTCTATGAGTTTGACAAATCACATTGGGTCTCTAACAATTCACTTTGTGATTTCCTACTAAGGAAGTTTTTCTTGGTGAGCTTGCTGAGTTTTTGGACAGGTTCCAGTGGGGACTTGTGAGCAGTTTTGGACAGGTTCCGGTGGGGACTTGTGAGCAGTTTTAGACAGGTTCCGGTGGGGACTTGTGAGCAGTTTTGGACAGATTCCAATGGGGACTTGTGAGCAGATTTGGACAGGTCCTAGCAGAGGACTTGTGAGCTGAGTTTGTTAGTTCTATCAGAGAACTTGAGGACAAAGGTGTACTAGTTCTATGAGAAGAACCTGAGGACAGATTTGGCAAGTCTTTGAGAAGGCTTGTATGTAAAGGATTGATTTGTTCAAGAGTTGGACAGATCTCGATGAGACTAGAGGAAGACTTGTACTAGACCGATTGACTATGTTTGGTACAGGTTGTTGAGCTGCTATGGATGTGATCATAGAAGGCAGAGGTCTCTTAGGCTAAGCATTAAGGACAGGAGGTCTTCGATGGAAAGGAGTTCCATGTGCTAGCAAGAGGTAGAGGCAGTTGATCTTCTGAGGGATCATTTCCAGAGCAGAGGGGAAGGTATCTCCTTTGAGCAGAGGCTCATAAATTTTGATTGGGGGAAGGTATCTCCTTTGAGCAGAGGCTCATAAATTCTTATTGGGGGAAGGTATCTCCTTTGGGCCAAGGCTCATAAACATTGTAATTGGGAAGGATTCCCAAAGAACTTTGAGATAACTTTTAGACAAAACTTTTGTGGACGTAGCCCAGCCATTCTAGGTGAACCACGTTAAAATTGGTGTCACTTTGTGGATGATATTATGCATTGCTTTGATATTGCTTTGGGTATATTGCTTTACTGTTTTGAAGTATAAAGGAAAAAGTAAAAATAGGTCTTATACTGTTCACCCCCCCTCTCAGTATAAGCTTGTGTTCTTTAGGAAATCATTAGAGCATTTTGGGGATTGACCAAGCGATTACGAAAATCCTTGGAGCATTTTGGGGATTGACCAAGCGATTACGGAAATCCTTGGAGCATTTTGGGGATTGACCAAGTGATTGGAGAATCCTTGGAGCATTTTAGGGATTGACCAAGCGATTTGTGGAATCCTTGGAGCATTTTTGGGATTGACCAAGCGATTAGGGAATCCTTGGAGCATTTTGGGGATTGACCAAGCAATTGGTGGAATCCTTGGAGCATTTTGGGGATTGACCAAGTGATTACGAAAATCCTTGGAGCATTTTGGGGTTGACCAAGCGATTACGGAAATCCTTGGAGCATTTTGGGGATTGACCAAGAGATTACGGAAATCCTTGGAGCATTTTGGGGATTGACCAAGCGATTACGGAAATCCTTGGAGCATTTTGGGGATTGACCAAGCGATTACGAAAATCCTTGGAGCATTAAGTCAATGGAGATCATGTTGATGAAATGATTTTGGTCTCCATTACCGTGGGTGTGATGACTCAAACATTATAGATGTTATCTATGCTCTGGATCTGGCTCTAGAGGTATTGGAACGAATGGATCGGCCCTATGTGCTGATAGGAAGACAGGGTCTGCCCTCGGCATTGATATCACTCTAGGGTCTTGGGGTGGAAAGTGCTCTTTGTATACCTGGAGCGGCAGATCCAACACTTGGTCCCACCCCGCTAGGTCTACGTACCACTCATGCCCTAGCACTATGTTCAGCTATGCAAATATGTCGTTAATCTCCAAGGGGTATCGATGTTGCATCTATCACATGTGATTAAGATATGTCATTTCTATTTCATCTTTGTAATCACTATCGAAGATCCAAAAGCCCTCGTTGGCTCTGACAACTGTTTGAGGTATGACAGGCTCGTCCTGCTCGAGCAAATTGATCTGGCCCCATTGTGGTTGTTCTGCTCTCTACGGTGGGTCCTGATTATCTTGATGCAGCACTGGCTCAATTGGATCCTCTAGAGGGAACATCGTCAAGAGGCTATCTTGATAGTCATTCATGTGGACCACTTGTGAATGATCACTATCTGATTCGAAGGGGTCATTTGATGCTGGTTCATACTCTGACTCATCCTGTGAGGACCCTTCTTGACATTGTCTATACCCTCCTTGAAAATGAGCTCTCAAGCTTTCTCCTCTCTCTAGCGAAGGGAAAGGGTTATTGAGGTTAACAAGGGTGGTTGTCGACCATGGGAGATAATCCCCCAGTGTATATGTTGTGTTAGGGTTGGTGTAAGTATCTGATGCCAATCCTCGCTTGTTGCCTATCCCTAGGCCTTGCATGTTCTCCACCAAGATGTCCAAGGGCAGGGGGTGGTTGAACCCTACTCCTGACTTGTCATATGGCATTTGGTATCTTGGTTGGCAAAGAACATGTATCCCTTGCTCATACCTGCCTAACCCATATTCATGCCAGTTGCATTGGCCAAGGTATCTCAGAGCAAAGTCTAGGTTAGACAAATAATTGACATTTTTGGCAAAAGGCTCTTCATCTTCGTCCTCTTGCGTGCATGGCAAAATGCCATGATCGATGCCCCCATACACAATTTTTTTTTGGTTTTGCGGGTAGCCTAGGGGAACAATAGTGTCAATGGGAAGGTGAGGTATCCCCATGTCCTGCATGGACTCTAGTGTGGGCGTTGCTACAATATTCTGCACCAGATACTCCCCTAGGCCCGTATTGGCCATTTCAACGATGATCATTGGTGTTTGAGGGGGAGGGAATGAAAACTCTCCCTGAGTCCACTCCATGTCGGGTGAACTAGGAGCCTCGACTTCCATTCGGTTAGGCATCTCCATAGTAGAGATAGTTGATACTGATGGCAGTGTCTCTTCCAAAGGTTTTGCCTCTTCCAGGGGTTTCTTCCCTTTGTCCTTCTATTTGGCCCCCGAAGATGGTGTTGTTGGTGGAGGTCGAGACAATGAAGATGAACCCGACTGGGATTTTGAGGAACTTGCTAACGGGGATGCCTACAGAATCAGACCTTGTTTAGATGAATTTAACTATAAATCTAAATGCGTTGATGGTAGGGTTGATTGCGGCATCAGCTACACCGCATTACAATACTTGAAGGGTTCCAAGTTCATCAAGACTACATGCACCTCTCCTTCAAATGTATACTTTAAGCATTGGTGAGCTATCGAAGGGACACACTTCATGTCCCTGATCCATGGCTGGCCCAACAAGATGTTGTAGGCCATCTCACCCTCCAATATGTGGCACAATGTGGGTATGGTCTTTTGTCCCACTTGGATAGGTAGGACTATTGTGCCAACTGTCAAGCAGATTGCATCATTGAATGCTCGTAGAGTGTAGGTGGAAGCTGTGATGTGAGATGCGGGCAACTTTAGATGTTTTAGGGCCGTAGTTGTGATGATATTACTGGACGAGCTAGTGTCTATCAACACCCTCTTGTTTGGGATCCTGTTGACCCGCGCGATAATGTGTAGGGGTGGATCTGCCATGTCATCAGTTACTGATCTCAATTCGTCTTCCCGAAATGTGATGACTGGCCCAGTACATCGTTTGACATGTCCCACAAAGTTTTTGAAAGAATTTATTTCGTGGGGCTGCAACTCGATGGATTTCAATATCTCCATTAGAGCCTCTCGATGGGGCGTTGATTGTTGTATGAGCTCATATATGGAGAGCCTAGCCGAGGTGGTCCTCAAACTCTAAGTTAGTTTGGTCCGAAGTGTGGCCACTGGCTTAGGTGGAGGAGGTTGTGCAAGGTTCTATTGTGGTTGTGACATTTTTGGTAGCTCTCCTGTAGCTGCCGTAGGAGCATTTGTGCTCGGGTACCTCCTATTCTGAGTCACTATACTGATCATTCCTACATACCCCTACATGGGGCAGTTCTGTTTGACCTAATTAACTTGTAGGGTCTTTTCCTGTGGAGCATGAGCAGGAAAGGGGCCTTTAAAGACCTCCATTTTTTGATTGCTTGGTGCCAAGGGATTATCTACCGCTAGGTTCTTATTATCAATTAGGTCTTGCATCAAACCCTTAAACTTCCAGCAGGCATTTAGGTCATATCCCTACCGTCTGTGGAACCTACAATACAAGTCCTCCCTGTACCCCTTAGGCTTGGGAGCATTGGGGTCTATGGTTTGAACATCTGGTAGGTTGATCAAATTTGCCGCTAACAAGCGGTCAAACAGGGAGTCTCTGGACTTTATGTAGGGTGTGAATTGTCGCCTAGGGCGACGCTGCTAACTCTATTCCTACCTCTGATTTTCTCTATCATAGTTGTTACGAGGCATTGCATGATAGTTAGCATTTTGAGGTTGTGTTGCTTGTGCAGGCTCAGGGACATTGATAGCAACTTGGTTGACCGCAGCGGGTTTTTGTTGCGTAGTCCTTGTTTTTGTGTTCTTGTTCCATTATTTCTTCTTAGGTTTGGCTATCTCGCCATCCTATATCTTGATCTCTTCAATGATCCTGGTTTGCGCCAGAGCTTCTTCCAAGGTGGCATATTGCTACAACTATAATAGCATAGAGATCAATCTCAAACAACTCTTTGAGAACATTTGAGTGAGGTCGGACATAGGGGGAAGGTAGGGCAAATTTGAAAGCAAAGTCCTCCATCGATTCCCATAGGCCACCATGTTTTCCTCCTCATACTGCCTGAGGCTGGCTAAGTCACTCAGTGACGCCTTCTTCTTGGTGTTGAAGGCGAAGCATTCGAGGAATGCATCCACTAACTGATCTAAGTTGTTAATGTTGTGCTTTGGTAACTAAGTAAACCAATCCGAAGTAGGGCTTGCGAATGTGGTTATAAACATTCTTAATAACAAAGCATCATTGTCCTGAACACCAAATCATTGGCTCAGGAATCTCGTCTCATGTTCTTGAACATCCTCCTCACCTCTAAAAGTTGCCAACTGAGGCAGCATAAAGTGTTCAGGGTAAGGGGGTGCTGGCACAGACGGATGCACAGGATGACTGAGTTGGCGTAAAGTGGGCTTTTGGGACCCAGAAGTTTTGGTCTCCACAGACTCCAAACGCTCTAGCAGCGCTTTATATGCATTTGAAGATTTAATCTCTTCTTCTTTAGTTTGATCCCATTGTGGGTTGTGGGAGACTTGAGGCCTATAGAGGGGTGGCTAGATGGCAACCCCTCCACCTTGGTAAGGTGTTTCAGCCTGATCTTCTTCTTGCTCATATTCCTCGTAAGCTTCTTAAGGAGTCTTTGGATGAGACTTATGACCTTGGGTGGGTCCCCACAGAGGGTACCCATCGTTGTTCCAGGAAGTGGCCTCCCACTCAGGTCTAAGAGGTCTCGAAGGCAGCACTTGGTAAGGTCACGGAGACCTATCTCACACCAAGGGATTATGCCTCTCATGTGGTTCTACTCTTTGGGTGCAATGGGTTGGGACCCTCTCAGGAACTAGGTTATGGAGCATCTCATCTATTTGGAACCGAATGCGCCCTTTGCTAAGGCGATATAGATGGTCTAGCTACTACTGGTCTTTCTCAAGCCGCGTGATCTGTGCTTGGCAAGTGGTATGTCTGGTGACTTCCAGGTCAATTTTTTTCACCATCTTGAGCCTATGAGGCCTGGATGCCTCTCCTATGCACTTACCTTGATCACGATGATCTAAGATCTCAATAGTTTGCTTCCCTCTATCGAGGTTTACGGCATTTACCCGAGGCTTTGGCCTCAGTGGGTGATCATGGTACATAGCGGGTGTAGAGGTGCATGGATCCCATGCTGTACGTTGCTCTCGAGGAATTTAATGGTCTTCCTCATGCTCCCTTTTGTATGTGTGAAAGGGGCGGGCAGAGTCAACTCGCCCTGCTTGAAGAGCCTTGCGCTCTGGGTTTTGTTTATTGGTTTTAACAGTGATGGGGGCAAAGGAGGGATGCCATAATCATGTGGCCTCTCCTCCTAGACACTATGCCACTCTAGTGCTTCATCACATGGTGGCCACTCATATCAGGCTTCTAAGGGAGCATTCATGTCTATGTTGAGTGCCACATGTAAGGACATCTCCTGAAAGGGGCTATGATGAATGGGTGTGTCCCTCAAAGGGGTGTCCCATCTTGACATAGAATGATGCAGACTCTCCTACGGGTCAGGCCACCAAGGTAGTATGACCAAGTCCTTAGGGCTATAGCAGAGGCGAATTATGCCCCTTTGTACACTTTTCGTAGCTTCCGCCCTTGATTGGGCTTGGCTACGTGTGTACACCATGGTGGTGCTTTCCTACAAGCTATGTAGATTTTTATCTCTTTTTATGATTTTTATGCTACACTAAATAGAAAAGAGCACACACACACAAAGTAGTGATTATCTCGTTTAAATATTGAGAGTGTGTCCTAGACCTGGTTTAGTGTGTTTCGGTTTTTAATTTTGAGTTTTTTTTTTTTTAAGGTTTTTGTAAAAAACATTTAAATGCAAATGATGGCTCTTATGGCTCCCAAAAATGGTTGCCCCTTCAATATACCATTGCCAAGCCGATATACCAACCTCTCTATATATCCGCCCTTACATGACGAAAACTATAGGTATGTGAGAGCAAATGGTACGTGGAACGTAGGTGGTACGAAAGGGGAATCGCCTTGTTTATGACACCTACCATAGAAGACTTATCCTCATGCACTGGAAATCACCCCAGCTACACTCGGTCAGCTTTCATCAGGATTTACGTCTAGCAGTAGTAGCGATTGGGGTAATGGATGCAAAAATTCAAGCCAAGGTGGTGATGAAATCCATCATTGGTCTTGATCAAGGGCTAGGGTTTTACGACCAGCTCCTTGGTGTTTAATTTTCCACGTGGTGTGTGGGGTTCCTTTTATTTTGCAAAATGGAAACAAGAAGGTAGTAAAGGAAAACTACTTTCCCTAAGCAAGCAAGTACCCTAAAAATAGAAAAACTGAAGACAAAAATTGACAGGAAAAGTTTAGAATCCTTACCTCTTCTCCGCCCAAATCTATCGGTTCTAATTTTCTTTTATTTAAACAAATTGAAACCCAAATGAAATAAATAGCCCTTTTATTTTATTTATGTATTTCACAATTCGGTTACAATTCACCTCCTCCATTTTTGGGGGCGAGGAGCGTTAAACTCGTCTCTTGGTTACATCCATGGATAGCCATCCCTCTTTCGCGTGCCCACATGTAATATGGGTGGACAAAAATGTCACCGCCACTTTTGTATATGAGTGTCGATTCCTTGCTTGCTCCTCTAATGTCTAGACCCTACATTCAAAGGAACAAGAAACAGTCAGTAGCACCTGCGGATAAAACAAAGCATGCAAACCCCAAGCCTACGATAAGTGAATGAGAAAATGAATTAAACTATGACTAAAATGTATCCAAATTATCTAAAAATTTTATAGGGGTATAGAAACATCACCGGGAAGGCATTGCAAAAAATAATAGTCAGGAAATTCCTCACCAATTTGAATTTGCTCCGAGGCGGGACGAATTTACCTATAACAAAATGCCAAAAAGGTACTGTCCCAACTGTCCTTCCTAGAAAGCTCCAAAAGACCTATAAAATTGGGGTTAGCTAATTGTGGGTATTTTGGGAAGACTCAGATGGTAATATTTTCCCAATTTGGCCTCCATTAATAGGAATTTGATGATCCTACCTACAAGTTAGTAAAGACAAAAAAATGATAAAACATGATAAGATTCGCTCAAAACATTACGAAATCAAAATTGCAAACTATCTAAGAAACATCAGATGAAATGCAAGATAAAAATGATAGAAATAAAAATCTGCCATAGATTCCTAATCGTTCCTAAAAGGGACGATTAGACTCGCAGCAGTGCGGGGGCACCCGAGTAGGCCGCCCACCGTTGTGACCTGATTTTGGCACCAATCCACTTGGGATGGATCCAAAATCTCTTGTAAGGTGTTGTAGGCAAATTGGGTGGCATTCTATGGTCAAATGTCAGGTTTTGGGCTCAAGATTCGACCTTCCAATGATCACCCAATGACCTCCTCTCAAAAAGAGATCACGGATGTGAAAGGCACAAATCAACTAAAGGTGTATGGGGAAATAAAATGGCATCACTTCATTGCTTAAAATTATCCCTCTCCTCTCATTTTGGGGTGAATAAATTCACCAATTTATAGACCTGGAGGTCTCTTGAATTGGGTATGCAGAGGCGCCACTTGGCAATCATGCCTTCCCAAGAGGGAGGAGATTCCTCCCTGATTAGGGACTTCATGACTGCCCTTGCAGCTGCCTCTAACACTCAAAAATGCTCACCCACACTCCCATGCAATGAAGGAAGTTTTAAGTTGCGGATCTGAGCTGCCATTTTTCAAGATTTGACTTTTTTCCTGTCAAACCTGCAATTCGCCCCACCCAGGAGTGAATTATGAATTCGTCCCTAGGTGGGGTGAATCCTAGTTTGAATTCATCCCTGGGTGGAACAGATATTGAGAAAAGTTCCTGAAGGTGCCAAAATGATTTTTGACCTTCCAAAACTGCTATGAGAGTGGTTAGGACCATTGTTTAACCTCTGGGGGCTGCCCTTGGGGCTGTGTGTGTCAGTGCAATCAGTGTTTGCAGTCACATAATCAGATTGGTGCTATTTTGGTGTCTACATATATATATATATATATATATATATATATATATCAAAATATAAATACAAAATGAAGTCGAAATGGTATGCCACAATATCTAAAATTAACATACTCAGTCACTAGGGATATAGTATAAAAATTATCCTAGTCTATCACCCTATGCTTTCTTTGAGCTCCTAGAACTCTGAGTCTTGTCATCCTTTCCAGAGAGTTGTGGTGGTTGAAACTATGTCACCTTTGTAGCTATCTTATATGTAGTGTGAGACATTGATATTGAGTGACTAGAAGGCTCAAATGCCTCAGGGTATGGCTATATCTGATATGCAAGCACTATCACAAAATACAATACTTGATAGAAAGCTACCCACTAAAAATCATAAATGATATCATCCCCTAAACTTCTCCTCCCTGATCAAGTTGACTGAGAAGATGTTAGAATAGGATCCCTAGCTCCTTGAGCCACCTTATTCTTGTGCCTCTATGAGCTCCACCTCTAAATTTTGGACTTGAGTCTTTAGACTCTCATTATTTACCCGTAGAGTTACCATCTCACTACTCTCTCCCTCCTTTGTGACCATACCCTTCTTAGGTGAATCAGGTCTTACCTCATGCTGAGGAGAGACTCTCCTCTCCCTCTCTCCCCTCCTTGACCTCTCCTCTATCCCAGACACCCTCTCTCATCTAGTCATCCTCTAGCTCTAATGCCCTCCCCTAATATGAGGCCCCTCTCTTCTAGTGTGTACCTATATCCTCTGCTACTACTAACCAGTAGGATGTTATTATTGGATGACCTGCTTGACTGCCTGATGAAGTGCACCCCTCGGCCTAGTAATCCATATGGGATGAATGCTAGCATACCACTGTGGATATCTAGTAGTCACTCCAACATCATAAAACTCTACCATGAACACTACATAATCATCTAGTTGAGGGTTCAATAAGTTATTCATGTCTGGAGCACCATTCATTGTCATTGTATCTTGTGTCAACCTCTAAAATATGATATCCCTAGTCCCAAGGATGTCCTCCTATAATCCAAAATATTATAGAACCTAGTATACATGGTGGAGCTCCACCTTACCCTAATCCATCCAGAGATAGATAAATTACCTCATACAAGCCAACTCAAAACCATCCTCTCCCCATCCTATAATATCTCTCCAAGACCTCCATCGAATATCACCTATAGTCAAATCATCTATCAACCTCCTAGCTGTGTTGAGGCTAATCTGACCCCGATGTCCTCTATATATGTACCAATAGAATACTCTGGGTCTCTCTGCTACCACTCCTATCAATGTCAACCCTATAAGTCTTTGTACTACTATGTACTCCCAAAACCATACCTTTAGGAAAGAGGTAAGCACCAATACTTTACCTCTTCGATAAAAAACCCTGAAGAGAGTCATGTACAATCAACACAAAATGTATGGACCCCATGCAAACCATAGACCCTGATCCCTCATATCTACTAAAATCTCTTCTATACTCCATGATAGATGGAGATCGCTAAGATGACACAAAAATAGCTTTGCCATTGTACCACTAAGAATCACCATCAGTCGAGAGACCCTAGTTGTTTGACCGAGTCTCACAATGCTAACTTCAACCTTATCGAGCATGAATCTTATATCTCCAAACAACTACTGCATAACCTATACCTTATTATGAGACACATATATAAACATAACTCTAAGAGGCACTCTTAATATCCTCCAAGCATCCTCTAGTGTCGAGGCCATCTCCCCCGTTGATAGCCACAAACAGGAAGACCCTAACTACTCAACCAATATCATCAATAACCTCAAGTCTGTCAGGATTTATGGCATCTCCACAACATGTCTCAATCCCATAGCCTCTAGAGTAGCTCTCTCAACATCTATAAGGACAGACAAAATTGCCTGGAGACCACCTTATATCCACTCCCTATTCTTCAAAATTGATCTCTATTAATAAACAAAACAACAAAAATTAAAATTAGTAATTAGACCTTAAAAATTGTAAATAAGAATTAATTTCGTAATATCGAACTTAATTGTTCAATATCAAACCTATTTTGATGATATTGTATTCTCTGATATCACCAAAATTTGGTCGATATTGATGATATCGGACCTATTTTGATGTTATCAGGAAATCTAATATCACCAAAATAGGGTCGATATCACCAAAAACGGTCCGATATTTCCAAATGGTAGCGTGACGGTAATCATGCCCTAAAAATCCAAATTTGAAAAAATTAAAAGCTAAAACACAAAAATATCTAAACTAAAGAAGTCTAAAATCCTTACCCGTATGCTCCCTTCCCTCGATCGCACTTTGTTTGCTCGATGTGGAGCTTCAGTCATTTTTTCTCTACAGAGCAAAAGTTCAACAGTAGTAAAATGAAAATGAATTAAGTTTTTACCCTACTTTTTTATTTTTATTCACTTTTACCCTAAATTTCAAAAAAATTGAGTGTTCCACCAAACATAGAATTTGGTGTAAAAACTCGAAGGGGGTATCATACCTCATGCAGTTACAGTAAAACATGAAATCTTCAAAAACTTTTGCAATAATTTTTTATTTTCTCATAAAACATGTCACATTTTTCTTTAATGTCTTTTTTTTTAAATGTGCTAAAGAGGGGGTAAAATGTGGTAGGCTAAAATTAACCCATGTCAATTTACCCTAAGTTAAAAATATTCAAAAAATTAATTAAAACTGCTTGCTAACCTCCTGCATTTATTTTCACACCTGTATCAAGTTTGTTAGTAACCTCTTGATGATATTGGCTCTATTTGAATGATATCGGCTATCCGATGTGATATCAGACTTCATTGCATAAAATTGGATGTTTGATCTTGTCAAAAATTGAAACTACCTTGAACAGCAAAAGGAGAAAAAATTATTTTAACCTCTCTTGTCTGTACCTGGCCAACAACACAAATGTTATGATATCAGATTAGCTGATATCGTCCATATTGGGAGAGATCATAAATATCCTTATTTTTTTATCCCAACCCCCATAACTCACATTGCCTATTTAATATAGGCACTCTCCCTGAATTCCTCCTGGACCTCAATCACTCTCACACCTTAGTGTTATAGTGCATATTGCTAGTTTCATATTATTTTGCAAGTTCGAAGACCCACAAGCACACATCGATTGGTACAATACAATATCAGACGTCCAATATTGCTATAACATGTTTGATATTACATGTAGATCATTTGGGGGTAATTTTTTATCACTATTTGCACCATGTCTTACCTAATATTTTATCTCATAGCATTTTGTACACTATTTATCAGTTTACCTGAGCATTAGTTTCATTTATCATACCTGACATTCACCATCGTAGTATTTTGTTCTATCATTTTGCATTTATAGTAGAGACTCACATAGTTTCTTTCTAGCATTGCATATAGTAAGTTTTATATAATCAAATTTATGCTTAATAAAGTTCATGTTATGCTATAAATCTGTGTTTTTGGTGTCAATATGTGAAAGTGCATGTGAAAGTGAATATTTTTTAACAGATCAGACCTATCGATACCAGATCAAAATTTTAGATATCCTATCGAACATATGATATTATATTGCAATGTTTGATATCACCTACATCAAATAAGAATATTCTAAATCAACCATCCATACTGAGTAAGATTGTAAAATTTATTTAGTAATCAAGAATTAAATCTATTTATCTTTTATATTCTACTGTGTTGTATTTATCTGAATCAAAATTGCATGTATTATAGGTTAGTTGCATTTGGCCAAACTAGGTAAATGTGAGTGCATTACAAGGAACACATCTGTTAGGAGTGAAACTTGAAGGGATTATTTTATTGATAGAAATGATTACAATATATAGGCATAAGCCTATATTCAACACATGACACTTGTCAATGAAACTGACAAGTGTCAAGCTGAAGGCATAGTGCACTTTAACTCTAACATTCCCCCTTAAAGTGCACTATCCTAACTAAAGAAAAAAACAAAGCAAGTCAACATTAGGTAACATTCCCCCTTAATGTTGACTTCTCAAAAACAACCTATCATCCTCCTTATTGCTGATTTGGTCTTAGGCTCGTGCTTTGTGCTCTTGGCTCTCCAACTGTGAATAATGCTAGATTCACTGTGTATACATCTCGATCTGTTGCCTCAGGGTCAGCCACTTCCATAGGTCTGTTGCCACTGGGTCAGTCTTCTAAGTGCCTTAGGGTCATTAGAGGTGCCTCAGGGTCAGCCACTTTTGGGTCTGTTGCCTCTACAGGTCATCCTCAGAGGATGTTGCCTCTCGTAGGTCACTGACTAGATTCACCATGAGTATGAAATCCCTCCTCATGGTGAACTCAATCTAGAATGTGTCGGTCTCTACCGAAAATGCACCTAATGAAAAGAAAAACGAGCCATATAAGAGTGTCGGTCTCTGCCAAAAATGCACTCAATACAATAAAAATGAGCCATAGATCCAAATAGGAGGAGAGAAGAAGAAAAAAAGAGAATATTCTGAAGTGTCTTCGTCTGTAGTCTTCAGAAGTAGATCCGAAAAAAACCTCGGATAGAGTCTAGGGTGTCTTTGTCTGTAGTCCCTAGTATAAGTGTCCTTATGGTGACCAAGTCATCCCACCGAAATGCATGGGTAACCAGCCGCTGCATTCACCAAGTGTATAGAAAAGATCACTAGTTACAAGGATCACATATGAAAGTACCTTGGGAGTGTCGGGTACAACCGAAAGTGCACTCCAAGGGAGAAAAATTTTGAGGCTAAAAAAATTGAACTGAAACAGCCTCAAAATTACAATTTGACACCACCATTGTGTCCGTCGTGGAAAAACGTTTCCAACGACTATAAATACCCCTATATTTCACCATCAAAGGGGCCTTCATCATAATGAAAAACAACATGCTTCTCCAAGACAGCAACTAAAACCTCGCACTGTGGTGGCATCGCTCTCTGGCGGAAAAAAAAATAGTCTCTCAATTTCCCCTTGTGGAAATACATTAAAGATAGTCAAATAGGCCACTTTGTCGGCCAATACAAATATCCCTCTTACATTAAAAATTTGCATATTAAATGCATAATGTGGCCTATATTCTTGGTCGGCCACCAACTCTCAGCCACATGCACTCCCTCTTGCAATTAAATTAAAGTGGCCCTCCCAATAAAATATACGTGACAAAACATTTAAAATATCTATGTGACTATATGGCCATATATTTGAATAAAATGCTTTGACCAAATAACCACCAGATGGAGACCACGACAGAAATAGGACAGTGTGTCTGAAAGGTCGAGCATTCAACCAATAGGTGGCAGCAATTATTAATCCATATCAGCCACGAACACAACAACCCATAACCGCCCATAACAACAAGTTAGCAGCAGTAACAACTCTCCATTAAAAATAGAACTCCCTGTATCCATATCAATTTGAAGTTTAACTACAGCAAGATTCAACATCAAACAACAGTCCTCGGCCATGGTGGTGGCGCGCTTTCCTTATCATGTTAAAACACTCTGATACTACTCTCTGTCTGTCATAAAAATTTTGTCATAATCCAGTTCGGGATTATATTCAGCAGACAAGGGCAGGAAAAATTGTCGTCCTTTGACAAAAACTAGAAATTAGGCATGCAAGGAAGCGCCATACAATAATGTTCATTTCCACTTCCCTAACATGAAACAAAACTATTAAGAAAGAGGGGATATTCGATGTGTAGGCGAAGCTACAGGAATGGGTAGTCTGTGTAGCCAACAACAGGGTTAGGGATGTAGAAAGTGTCTCTGTTGTATTTGTTGAGAGGAGCATTTAATTCAAATCATCTGGGCAAATCTGGATTGGCCAATTTGAGTCCCTAGATTCTAAATATGCTGCAAATGGAGATAGCCGGATGCCAACTCGATCTGCTCCGATTTCATTTGCCACTGCTTCAACAACCTCTAGAGCAAACCTACAATGGTTCTCTAGTGAACCACCATATTGATCGGTCCTGTCGTTTATACTATCTTTCATAAATTGGTCAATAAGATATCCATGAGCTCCATGAATTTCAACTCCATCAAAACTTGTAGCCCTGGCATTTCTGGCAGCAATCTGGAAGTCGTCCACAATTTTTGGAATTTCATCTGTTCTCAGAGCTCGAGGAGGAGAAAATTCCACCAAATCCTTGTTGTTGGGTCATAGAGTTGTTCCCGATATTTTTTTGCTTGTTGATGATATCGAAAATTCTCCATTGGGTTGAAACTCGACAAGGGAGGCTCTACCCGTGTGCCATATTTGCAAGAAGAAAACACCTCCTTTCTCATGCATAGCATTCACAATGGGCTTCCACGCCTCCAACTGCTCCTCCGTCCATATTCTAGGCATATATGGATAGCCTTGGGCAGTTTCAGAGATGCCTGTGGCTTTCGCGATGAGCAAACCTCCGGGACTGGCCCTTTGCGAGTAGTAGATGACCGCATGAGGCTACGACATGCTATTGTATGATCTCTGCCTCGTCAATGGTGCCAAAACCACTCTATGACACAAACTGAATGGGTCCAATTGATAGGGTGTATGCAACGAGATTTTCTCAAACTTGTTGCGTTGATTTGCTTCTCTTCCTTCCATATTGATAACTCCTTGCAACCTGCAACCTTAGTTTAAAATGGCAATGAATACCACCGTGACCACAAGGTGAGGCCGAGGCAAGAGGAGCAGAACAGTATTGCCCATGAAAAATAAAAAATAGTCTCCAGCTTCGTTTTTACTTCAAAAAAAAAAGTTGTAAAACAGTATTGACAACATTTCGTTTTCTGATAGTTCGTCGTCGACCTCTTCAGCATCACAAATATTTCCCTCCAAGCCTCCAACAGCACCAAATAAGCTGTCTACACATCTATCACCTAGCACAGATCTGTCCTCATAGTAATTATTACTGCGCTCATGCTCATCATCAGAGCAGCATATGATAATGGTGGAGACAGCCATGAATTTTTTTCAAGCTATCTGGTTTCTGATCCATTTTAAAAAAAAATGGAGAGCATACTCCCTAGGCTTGGAAAAAAAATGGGGGAAAGGATGAGGGGGGAGGGAGGATTTCCATGAGGGAAATCCCCCCTCAAGGGTTTCACAGGGCAGGGAAAGCCTGCTCTGATACCAAATGTTAGGAGTGAAACTTGAAGGGATTATTTTATTGATAGAAATGATTACAATATATAGGCATAAGCCTATATTCAACACATGACACTTGTCAATGAAACTGACAAGTGTCAAACTGAAGGCATAGTGCACTTTAACTCTAACAACATCAAACAACTCCCAATATAGGTATGGAAACTGCCATACAAATATTTCATGATGAACCCACCCAATTCGTTGACAATGACTAAAGAAAGAACAACCTCAAGTACCTCTCCTTTGAGGTGTAGAACCATCATTCTTCTATTTTCCTTCAAGGTGCAGATCCATTAGCCTGAGTGAAAGGAGATAGAATTCTAGGACTACACCATATCTCAGTTGCACCTCAATAGAGGCTAGTGCAGAATAATCATCCAAGTCTGCCATCACAACCTATGTTAATGATCCAGAATAGACTTACTTAGATTCTTCAAACAATCCTAGCTAAGTTATCAATACATGAGCTCATTCATCAATCTCCCAGGCATAGGGAGACCTTAATGGAAATTTTGAAATATATTGAGCTCCAACCCCAAAATCCTAAAGCATTTATAAAATTTGTGGGGCAAGTACAACAATGCCAAGAGCTTGTGATTTGCTTTTACAGTCATGAAATAAAGGTAGTTCCAACTACCATAGCAGACTCACCTCTACACATCATCACGTATATCAATCACACACCCTTCAAGTAGGTTATAATAGATGCAAGATTGTTGATTAACAGAATATCAACCAAATTGATAGGGCACACAAAGATCCCTAGGTCCACCATAGTCCCTTCTTCTTATACATTAAGAGCGTTCAATGATCCATTGTACTCCATAGTGGGTACAATAGCCCAAAATATTTAGGTAGGGCATAATACCATACCTATGATGGGTTATGTGTTATAAGGGGCCATGTAATATAATATCCTCCTATGGCATCCATGGATAAGGGATATGTAGTGTGTTCCCTCAATCCTACATCAATGTGTTAAAAATATGCACAAGGGATAAGTGCACGTGGTACCATCAGATGAAGAGCCATTCAAATATGTGCATTAGGTTGACCTACTAAGGGATTTCATCCTTTCATATATTCACTTGTACATTACACCTTCATCCCCTACCACACATCTAGAAAGTAAGTTAATATTAGTATGAGGTGATCTGTCCACATTGATACCACCTCCTTCTTCCAAAACTACTAGCACTTCTGAGAAACCAACAATGTCTAAACCAATAGACTCTTAGAAGTTTAAATATCCCATGGTGGAGGAAGAACCTAGGGTAATTCCAACTATAGAAATAGTAGAAATTACAACTCTTATGGAGGAATAATATCCTCAAGAAATATTCGAGTACGTGCCACAAACTACCTCTCCTCCATCATCATCAATATCATTTGCACCGTAGATGACTATTCACTTAGCCAACATAGGACTAGGTGAATATCTTGTGTAAAATATCACATTCACTCCAATAATTGACTCTGCACAAGATATGGGATGACCAAGAGTCCCAAACCTATCCATATGAATAGTGGTACCATTGGGAATACCACCCAACTAGACTAATTTTATTTATATTGGTTTGGATCAAGCCCATGGTACCTCAGATATTGAAGAATATGACGATGAGCCATTTGCAATGAAATTCATTATCTATCAAACCTTGAGTTTTCTCTTAGATACTTCAAATGCAACCATTGGAATGACTATGGTTTAGGTCTATATGAGTAAGGGTGATGAAACCGAGTTGAACCATAATATCAATTACCTACTTATAGGTATAGCCTAGGATATCACATCCGAAGCTATGATGATTCTTTAGCAGTATATTTGGATAGATTGAGCTTACGATTTAGGGAAGACATCAAATGGAATCATTATCACCTGACCATGGAGGACAGGTTGGTGATCATGGTCACTATAGAATCACCTATTGCATATCATCCAAATTTCTCTCTTGAGGTAAGCCCATAAGGAATTATCCTATGGGAGGATGAGCTATGCTATGGTTATGAATGATAAGAGAGTGATACATCATAGATCATAGTGAGTCTGAGGATGAGACTAAATTGGCCTACCTTGGACCTCAACATTCACATCACCTCATGAAGCCGATGGATATGGATAATGGACACTTCATAGATGATAGTGATTGTGAGGATGAAACCAAAATGTCCTACCTTAGTCATCGATATTTACATCATTGTAATGAACCATTTGACATAGATGATATGTATTGTAGAGTATATCATGGCCTTTGCCTCAGGGGGATATTGGTCAATTTAGATGAAATCTATCATATAGTTTTCCCTGATCCTTCTATATTTAAATAGATCATGTAGAAAAATGATCCCATATTCATGTTTTTTCATAGATCAGATCCTAAAATCCCCATATCTCCAGAGCCAAATATTATGTATGTAAGTCACATAAATAATGTAGAGTTGCACCCATGTGGTCTTCGAGATTCCATCCCATCCATAAACATGATCTCCATTGAGTTGACCACTCCACTTTGCAACCCATATGATTCTTCCAAACCATTATGTCTTCATCTAGATGCTATTGATTGGGATCACACTGATTCACCCTTGGAGACTAAATATTTCATTCCCAAAAAAAAAAATGTTACAATCATTTCACTTTGCACTAGGTTGCACACATGATGTTTATCATACTAGTTTAGATATTGATTTTGATGAACCTTTAAATATAGCACATGATATCATTTTTATACCTACACGTCACCAGCTTGAGGAGTGATCACACATGTCAGTAGAGGAACCTTTTGAAGTGGACATCAGCAAAGATCCATCTGATCCAAAGAAAACTAAATTAGAGAAATATTATATCCTAAGGAACAGGCCACCCTCATACCTCAATTGAAAGAGATATTTGATCCCTTTGCTTGGACCTACAAGGATATACCACGTTTATATACAAAATTTGTTGTTCATAATATTTCGCTATATCCTGTGAAGAAACTGATCAAGTAGAAACTAAGGAAGATGTATCCTACTATCACCTTGATGATAAAGAATAAGCTTCAAAAGCTATTGGATGTAGTATTTATTATTCCCATAGATTATCTAGAATGGGTATCAAACATAGTACTTGTAGGAAAACCTAATGGAAGAATTTATATTTGCACGGATTTTAGAGACCTCAATAAGGCAACACCAAAGGATTCATTCTCGTTTCCCAATATAGACACTCTTGTAGATGTAACTATGGGTCATGATATGCTCTTCCTAATGGACGGTTTCTCTAGTTAAAATAAGATTCAGATTAAACCCAAAAACTAGCATAAAACTACATTCACAATTCCATGGGGGACCTTCTGCTACAAGTTAATTCCATTTGGTCTTAAATATACTGGTGCCACATATCACTAGGCCATGACATATATCTTCTATGACTACATGCACACGATCCTAGAGGATTACATCGATGAATTATTGGCCAAGTCGTTGCTACATGAAGAGCATGCTGAGATCTTATGAAAAGTCTTCGATCATTTGATAGAGCATAATGTTAGGTTGAATCCTAAGAAGTGCGTATTTGGCATAACTTCAAGAAAACTCTTGGGATTCATTATTTCCAAATGAGATATCGAAGTTGATCCAGCAAAAGTAAAGGCCATATTGGAAATGGCCAAACCCACTAACATCAAAGAGCTAAGAATTCTACAGGGAAAAGTAGAATCCATAAAGTGATTCATCACGTAGTTATTGAAAAAATGTCAACCCATGAATTAACTACGACACAAGGAGGTCCCATTCCATTGGGATGAAGAATGTTAGCAAGACTTTGCTAAGATCAAGCAATATTTGGTGACACAACCAGTACTAGCTCCACCAAGGCTAGATGTACCATTCTTGATTTATATATAGGCTACTAAATTTGCACTAGGAAACATGTTAGCCCAAAATAACATGCAATACAAATATCAAGAAATATACTATATAAACCGTACCTTGGTGAATTATGATCTAGGGTAAATATACATAGAAAATCTATGTGTTGAGTGGTGTTTTAACCCGATTGTGAAAACACACTCTCCTGTAGGATCCGAGTCCTAAATCCTCTGCTTGCAAAGAAAAACGATTTCTCCAAGGTTCTTATTATGCTAATTATTGATTATCAAGGATGTTTTTTAAAATGAAATGCTAAGAACACCTTAGGGTTTGCAAGTGGATGTTAACAAGGGGCACTCGTGGTTTATTTAATTCTGAAATTGCAATGGACTCTAAAATGAATAAAATCTGTTTTAACCTTTAATTCTGATGGATTTTTAGTGATTTATTCAAACACAGTAATTAAACTGCTGAAAATAAAATATGGGTTTGAAAAGCAAAGACAAAATAAATAAAAGTAACAATAAAAATAGATTACAGTCAGAAAGCTGTCATTAATCGGATGAAACCGAAGATACTGAGGCTTTCTACATGCAACCTAACCTAATGAACCCGCACATCCACACAATCCAAATAGGCCAAGTGCGAGTCTCGAGGGTTTCTGTGGTAATTCCAGAAAATAGGCATTCGCATGAAGCAACCAAGAGATCTTGCATTAACTTCACCTAAAAACCTAAGAAATCTGGAAGGGAAAGATAGACATTAAATCATGCATGCAAAAGTAACTCCTTCTTTCTCATCCAATAAGATGCCAACTCTCTGTATTTTTTTTTAAATGATATCTCGATTACATTCAAAAATGTTCCAGTGTAAAAGAAAATCCCGGAACAAAAAGAAGGAAATTGCCCAAGTACGGGCCCGGAATAGCACAAAGCTCTCGTCTCCGCAACTCCGTATTCGGCAATTTCCAACCCCTTCTTCGATTTGCAATTCTGGTCTTATAGATGTTTGACGTGGCTCTTCGATCTCCTCTGTCGCTTCATTTCCCCTTCCTGCGCGTGACCTTTCGAATTCCTGCTTTTTCCCGCTTTGGATTCACGCTCAAATTTGGAAACGCTTCGAAATTCATCTCTCGCATGTAACGCCTCTCGCAAGTTTGACACCTGCGCGCCACGTGTCACGCATTTTCTGCGCCTGCTGTAACGCTTTCTGCGAAAGAACCCGACAAAACTGCAAGTCCGCCTGTTCACCTTCCCAGCCGCGAAATCGCGACATGTCGCGAAATCGCGACATGTCGCGATATCGCTACATGTTTCCCGACCGTACGCCTTCATCAGCTCCCCGTAGCGATGTCGCGACCGTTTTTCATTTGTCTACCTCCAACAACTTCTCGTAGCGATATCGCTACCCTTTTAACATTTTGAGCCCTCTTCCTTCGAATGGTAGCGATATCGCTACCATTTTTCTCTTGGACCTCCTGGGCAACTTTACGTCGCGACATCGCGACCATTATCATTCTCTTGCCTTCCTTCGACAAACCGTCGCGATATCGCTACCGCTTTTTCACAAAATCGCTACCTTTTATCTTCCTACGCCTTGGCAAAACTTGTCGCGATATCGCGACATTTTTCCCCTCGGACCTTCATGCATTTCTCGCGATATCGCTACCGCTTTTCTTTCTGTACGCCTCCCTAAAACACGTCATGAAATCGTGACCATTTTTCTGTTTCGCACGCCTTGGCAAAACCTGTCGCGATATCGCGACCATTTTCTCTCCGTACCCCTCGCAAATCCCATTTTCCTCTCCTCCAAATACACTTTCCACCAAAGGACCATTTTCTCCGTACACCTTTGCACTCGCAAATCGCACTCCTCCAGTCCTTTCTGTCGCGATATCGCGACGTTTTCCTTTCGTACACCTTTCCAAAACACGTCGCGAAATCGTGACACTTTTCATCACCCGTACGCTTCGGCAAAACACGTCGCGAAATCGTGACCATTCTCATCCTTTTCCAACGGCGTGTCGCGATTTCGCGACATCATTTATTTTCTTCTCAACAGCATGTCACGATTTCGCGACACCTTTTCTTTTCTCCTCAGCGACATGTCGCGATTTCGCGACATCCTTTTCATCCTGGTCACCGACACGTCGCGATTTCGCGACACTTTTTCTGTTTTGTTGCCGTTGACCGCGTTGACCGCGATTTTCCGACATGTCACGATTTCGCGACAATTTTCCGGCTTCGGTCGCGATTTCGCGACATGTCGCGATTTCGCTACCTGTCGCGATTTCGTGACCCCTTTCTACACTTGTGCATTTTCTCTTTTTCTTCAATTTTGGCATCTGGGTCACTGAGATCCTTCCCTGTAAGCCTGCAAAAAGGTGGGTCCCCAATTTTGGGGTGTGTTGTGGATCAACCACAACAAATGGCGACTCTGCTGTCAAATGCTCTTGAGCATTTTAGTAAGAACCCAACCTGAAACATATCACAAACTCGTAAATACATGTTAGCACATAAGCAAAATAACAAATGCCCAAAGATCAGAAGTACATGAATCATCAGAATCATCAAGTATTAGCTCAGTGTGTGCAATGTGTTTTCATTCCCTATCGTTTGAAATTGATCAACATTCCATTATCAGTTTTGCATGAATGCATATATGGGATGGTGAATGATTTGTGTACCCTAATGAATGTGCAAGGAGATTTTGCTTCCATAAAAGGCATGGTCCTTCTTCTAATACTATGTACAAGCATTCAAGATTGCCAAACCCTCTTAGGATCCACTAGTTCATTATCTTATTGTATCCCAAAGTTGGTTATGAGTCCCTACTATCTAGAACCCATGTGCAAGTGAATGTGAAATCAGAACTTTGGGGAATCAGACTCCCAACCAACCGAGATGAGAGTTTAACCTTATCCTTACTATTCTGATTTAGAGTTCATTACCTCACTTTAAGCAAAATAATTAAACCAGTTATGGAAGAAATGGTCATGCTAGTCTAACCCTCTAGACAATCAGTGGTCTTGTTTTTTAGGCAAGACATGATGCCATGCATGGGCATATCTAACCCCACAATCCAAAACTTATCTCCATTTCTTTGGACCTTGGGGATGACTACCCATCCCTTGCGGAGGACAAGTAGTACGATCCTTACAATCCAAAATAAAGATGAGATGGGAAAAATTTATTTATTTATTTATTTCTTGGACCTTGGGGATGACTACCCATCCTGGTTAGGGACAAGTGGTACGATCCTTACAATCCAAACCTTAGATATAAATGCATTAATTTTGTTACTTAGACCTTGGGGATGACTACCCATCCCTTGCGAGAGGACAAATAGTACGATCCTTACAATCCAAGACTGATTATGAAATGAGACATAAGAGCTTTGGGGAATCAGATTCTCAACCAACCGAGATGAGAATTTATACCCTATCCTTACTACTCCATGTGGGTCAAATCAAAGCTTTGGGGAATTGGATCCTCAACCTAAGTTCGATGAGGATTTAACCCTATCCTTACTACTCTGATTTTAGGCTTTAAGCTTAATGGAAGTGGTCAAAACCACTGTTTTAAGGATCATGTTGCATAATAGGATAGACATGAAAACCACTTTCGCCCAACCTTTTCCTCCAAGTTAGGTTTTGATCATTTTGCTCAAGATCCTTTTTAATGTATGAGACGTGCTTGGTTCTAGATATCTCAAGACTCAGTTTCCAACCTTAGGAGCTACTTACATATATGTTATAACACAACCCTAAGAGGATTTGACATACTTTCATGGCTTGTACATAAGATGCATATGTAACTAAAATGAAATGTATGTGAGGTGAGATGGAATATGAATGCATTACTTCTTGAATTGCAAATGAAATGATTTGTCATGCAAAACTGACTCTTTCATGTATCACAAAATCAAACAATATAACTTAATATGCTTGTGTTACTTGTGGAGCTTTTACAAGACAATTCCAATATTTCATATTCTCCTAACCCTAAGCATAAGTTGGCATCTCAATTTATTTCTTTTTGTTATATTTATTTATTTATTTTTTTTTATTTTATTTTTTAATATATATAGACAAATAAAATAAACACACAACTGTAAATTAAAACTTGTTCAATCCAAAACCAAACTGCAATCCCAAAATGAAACTTTGAAAACACAAACCAAAATCCAAAAACCAAAATCTATATACAAATGTACAATATAATACAAGATGATGCAAAGCTTAGCTTATCACTTTCCTGGATCCCACACATGATTAGAACATTTCAATAAAAATATGACATAATATGCATGCCAAATGTTGTGGGAATCTAAGATCAGACCAAACAATGCAACAAATTTCCACTTGCCATGCTCACCATACCAATTTGATTTAGTTCCAATAATACTCCCATAGGTGAGCATCAAATTACTAGAATGATTAGACAATAAATGATTTTCAATTTTATCTTGTCTATTCTTTAAAATGTGAACTTCATAATTGCCTCCTTGATTTAGAATTAGGCTATCCTTTTCAAATATGCAATTTTGTAAGTAAGAGCCTATTTCTACAAACTTCAAAGCCAAATCATTTTCCAAATTTGTAGGCCAATCAAATTTGTGTAATAATTTACAAGCATCTAGGATATTTACTAAATTAGGATCATTAAAAGTTTTTATCCTAGATTCAATTAGTAATTGTTGATGAATTTTATTTAACAATTCAAGTGCATCAACTTCTTTTCCATTTATTAAAACCATGTTATTAAAAGTGTGATTAAAAATTATACCTTGTTTTTCATTTACCTTTATTGACATTTCATCATTCAAATTATTTAAATTCAAAATATGGTCATCCTTTTCAATCCTCAAACACTCTTGGTCAAAGTGTATGTCAAGTAATCTGCTTTGATGATCACTTATTTGAGTTTCTTCCAATTGATCCATCTCTTTATCATTTGGTTCTAATTCTTTGTTCACTATCCATGGCATCTCTTCATTTGAATCCCCAAAATCATCCTGCAAACTTGCATCCACACTTTCAATGAATTCATATTTTGTCCCCTTTTCAAATCTTGTGAATATGAGATCTTCGTATGATGTAGAAGGCTCACCATCCTGCACGTCAAGTGAAATATGAGTTTCATCTATAGGGATGTGAGAAAAGAATGCATTACCATACCTTCCCCAACCATTGTAAAAATCGTCATCCAAATCTGTGAGATGAAACTCCATGATATTTATGACATGCTCTTTTGATTCCTTCGTCAATTCTTTTTCTTCTTTGTCCTTGGTAATAGAATAATTATAATCTTCCAAAATTTGATGAGATTTGAAACCCTCTTCCAAAACATCCTCAAATTGTACAGGAGTTGTAATATCTTCCTTTGAGTAGGCAATTATGTTGTCCTGTATATCAATAGGCACACGAGTTTCATTAGTAGTTTTGGAAAGAGTGAAGTCTTCCCACTTCTTCCAAGCATCATAATAATCATCTTCCAAAATCAAGTGGTGACGTTCAACTATTTCTTCAACATTTTCCAAATCATCAATGTGTTTCTCATCAAATTCGTCTTCACCTTCCTTAGATGGTTCAATTATTTCCAAAAGTGGGTTATTTCTTGAATTCAAATTTATAAGGCTATCATTGTCCAAATTAGTAACCCATGATTCATTATCATAATTTGGAGGGTGAAGAATTTCTTGATCTTTAATTTTACACATTTCATCAATAGTATCTTCCAAGAACAAGTGGTGAAATTCTATCATATCTTCAAATTTATTTATTGATTTTCTTTCCATTTCTCTTTCAACCACTTCATTCAATTCTATGGTGGGTTCCATCCATTCACATATATCAAACATTGTTGAATCTAGATAATCATGTATCTCTACATGATCCTCACTATTGGATGTTGTCTTAGCAATTTGCACCTCCTCGTGAACTATATCCAAGGTGGTCATAAAATTTGGGTATTCAGATTCATCCCCTTGATCATTTACCTTAGATATCATTGGAGTGGAGGGTGCTATGTTTGATGGTTGGTGTAGGTTGGCATCAAAAGAACAATCTCTCATGTGAACATGTTGTGCCTTTTCTTCTTCAAGACCTTGTCGTTCTATCTCTTCTAAGATCTCATGGATTCTCTCTAGGGACAAACCACTCAGTTTTTCCTCAATGAGTGAAGCAAGTGTGGGGTGTATGGCTCCTAGGTATACTTCCATGGCTTCTTCTTCCAATGTGTTAAAATTTTCCCACATTTGGGAGTGCAATTCATGAAATCTTCCATTGAATTGACTCAAGGATTCATTAGACTCTTTACAAATGGAGGTAAACTGATTTTTCAATATTTCTAAGTCAGCCTGATTACCAAAATGATTAAGATAGGCTGCTTCTAGTTGTATCCAAGAAGTCCTAACCTCCATGGGTAGTTGGCTATACCAAAAGAATGGTCTATCATCCAAAATGTATGCAAATAACTTACAAGCCACCTCCTCATAAAAAATCTGGAATTGACACAATGTACTTTTGTATACATGCAGCTTTTGCAAGTATCCTAGTGGTACCTCTTGATTAAAACACCGTAAAAAATCCAATAACATTGTAGGAATTTGATATGGTACCACAGGTATAGACAAACCCTTATAATGATCCTCTATTATTAATACCATTCTCTCTCTTAGAGATGTTATTTTAGCTCTCAGGGACACCCTTTGCTCCTCAAGTGTTGCCATTAGTGAACTTAAAATGTAATTTTAGAACCAAATCTGTTGAATATTCAACCTGCAATATAAAACATAAATCAAGTTAGCATCAACTAAGAGATGTATTCATTAAAATCAAATGAAAAGTAATTGCATGAGACCAAAATTTTGAAAAATTAAATCACTTTATTTCTGCATGAACAATCAAAATGCATTGTAAAGCTCTTAAGCAATTTTAAGCATTTAAAATCATGATGAAATAAACCATTTCATGCCCTCCTTCTAGCGCCAATCTGTTGAGTGGTGTTTTAACCCGATTGTGAAAACACACTCTCCTGTAGGATCCGAGTCCTAAATCCTCTGCTTGCAAAGAAAAACGATTTCTCCAAGGTTCTTATTATGCTAATTATTGATTATCAAGGATGCTGTTTAAAATGAAATGCTAAGAACACCTTAGGGTTTGCAAGTGGATGTTAACAAGGGGCACCGTGGTTTATTTATTTTGAACTTTCAATGGACTCTAAAATGAATAAAATCTGTTTTAACCTTTAATTCGATGGATTTTTAGTGATTTATTCAAACACAGTAATTAAACTGCTGAAAATAAAATATGGGTTTGAAAAGCAAAGACAAAATAAATAAAAGTAACAATAAAAATAGATTACAGTTAGAAAGCTGTCATTAATCGGATGAAACCGAAGATACCGAGGCTTTCTACATGCAACCTAACCTAATGAACCTCCACATCCACACAATCCAAATAGGCTAGGTGCGAGTCTCAAGGGTTTCTGTGGTAATTCCAGAAAACGGGCATTCGCATGAAGCAACCAAGAGATCTTGCATTAACTTCACCTAAAAACCTAAGAAATCTGGAAGGGAAAGATAGACATTAAAATCATGTATGCAAAAGTAACTCCTTCTTTCTCATCAATAAGATGCCAACTCTCTCGTATTTTGTATTTAAAGGATATCTCGATTACATTCAAAAATGTTCCAGGTGCAAAAGAAAATCCCGGAACAAAAAGAAGGAAATTGCCCAAGTACGGGCCTAGAATAGCACAAAGCTTTCGTCTCTGCAACTCCGTATTCAGAAATTTCCAACCTCTTCTTTGATTTGCAATTCTGGTCTTATAGCATGTTTGACGTGGCTCTTCGATCTTCTCCGTCGCTTCATTTCCCCTTCCCGCACGTGACCCTTCAAATTCCTGCTTTTTCTCGCTTTGATTCACGCTCAAATTTGGAAACGCTTCGAAATTCATCTCTGCATGTAACGCCTCTGCAAGTTTGACACCTGCACGCCATGTGTCACGCATTTTCTGTGTCCTGTGTAACGCTTTCTACGAAAGAACCCGACAAAACTGCAAGTCCGCCTGTTCACCTTCCCGACCGCGAAATCGCGACATGTCGCGAAATCGTGACATGTCGCGATATCGCTACATGTTTCCCGACCGTACGCCTTCATCAGCTCCCCGTAGCGATGTCGCGACCGTTTTTCATTTGTCTACCTCCGGCAACTTCTCGTAGCGATATCGCTACCCTTTTAACCCTTTGAGCCTTCTTCCTCGAATGGTAGCGATATCGCTACCACTTTTCTCTCGGACCTCCTGGGCAACTTTACGTCGCGACATCGCGACCATTATCATTCTCTTGCCTTCCTTCGACAAACCGTCGCGATATCGCTACCGCTTTTATCTCCGAACCTGCTTGCCACAAACCGTCGCGATATCGCTACCGCTTTTATCTTCCGTACGCCTTGGCAAAACTTGTCGCGATATCGCGACGTTTTTCCCTCGACCTTCATGCAGCTTTCTGTCGCGATATCGCTACCACTTTTTCTTTCCGTACGCCTCCCCGAAACACGTCACGAAATCGTGACCATTTTTCTGTTCCGCACGCCTTGGCAAAACCTGTCGCGATATCGCGACCATTTTCTCCGTCCGTACAGTTTTCCAAAACACGTCGCGAAATCGTGACCATTTTCTCCCCTACCTCAAACCAAATCGACCATTTTCTCCTCCTAATTTCCAAAACACGTCGTGAAATCGTGACCATTTTCTCCGTCCGTACACCTTTGCTGCAATCGGTCGCGAAATCGCGACGTCTCTCCTCTTCGAGTCCTTTAGCTGTTTCCTGTCGCGATATCGCGACGTTTTTCCGCTTTCGTACACCTTTCCAAAACACGTCGCGAAATCGTGACACTTTTCATCACCCGTACGCTTCGGCAAAACACGTCGCGAAATCGCGACCATTCTCATCCTTTTCCAACGGCGTGTCGCGATTTCGCGACATCATTTATTTTCTTCTCAACAGCATGTCGCGATTTCGTGACACCTTTTCTTTTCTCCTCAGCGACATGTCGCGATTTCGCGACATCCTTTTCATCCTGGTCACCGACACGTCGCGATTTCGTGACATTTTTTTTGTTTTGTTGCCGTTGACCGCGTTGACCGTGATTTTCCGACATGTCACGATTTCGCGACAATTTTCTGGCTTCGGTCGCGATTTCGCGACATGTCGCGATTTCGCTACCTGTCGCGATTTCGCGACCCCTTTCTACACTTGTGCATTTTCTCTTTTTCTTCAATTCTGGCATCTGGGTCACTGAGATCCTTCCCTGTAAGCCTGCAAAAAGGTGGGTCCCCAATTTTGGGGTGTGTTGTGGATCAACCACAACACTATGCTTAGCAGTGGTTTTTGTGACTAAGAAGTTGCCTCACTACATGTTGAGTCATACAATGTATGTGATATTAAAACAAAATCCTTTGCAGTATATGATGAGCAAGACATGTCATAATACATGTACTACAAAGTGGATCATGCTACTGATATAATTTGACTTGGAATTTATTAGCTAAAATTCCATGAAGGGATAAGTTATAGATGATTAGTTGGAAGAGGTACCTCTCTAGGATAGTAGACCTCTTATCATATAACTTCTTGATGATGTAGTATTTTCATTATCGAAGTCATCCAAACCTGAAGAACTAGATAACAAAGCTGACATGAATTTGTTCTTCGACAATTCAAAGTGTGAGCAAGGGGGTAGTGTAGGAATTATGTTTTTCACACCACAAGGTTCTCCAATGCCCTTGTCATTTAAACTACTTTCCTTGCACCAAAAACAATACTAAATATGAGGTCCTAATTTTGGGTCTCCTAACAACAATAACCATGAAGATAAAAAAGCTAAACATCTTTTGTGACTCCCTTCTCATTGTTAACCACATTAAGGAAATATTTTAATGCAGGTGTCCCATCCTGAAAGCTTATATATATCTTTTTGATACTTATCTAGCCCAGCTAGAGTGGTATGACATTAAGGAAATCCCTCGTATGTCAAACAAATTTGTAGACACTATGGCATCTTTGGGATTCTTAATCCCTCAAAATTCATCTGCCGACTTTACTACCATTCTTGTGAAGATGCTCTCGCAAGCTGCGATGTAGTGTGAGGCTTTTTACAATCAAGAATAATTCAACATGATTCATATAGAACAAGAGATTGGCCATTTTCCTAGTGGGATATTGATCTAATTGGTAAGATCTATCCCTCGTATTTAGGCTAACACATGCTTATATTAATGACCACTAAGTATTTTACCAAGTGGGTGAAAGCAATCCCTTTAACAATGATAACTAGAGCATGTATTACGGATTTCATACTCCACAATATCATATGTGGTTTTGGGATACAATCCAAGATCATATAAGATAATGGAACATCATTCAAAAAAAACTATAAGGGCTTTAATGTCCAAGTATAATATACAACATAGTTTTGCAACTCCATACTATCCACAAGCAAACGGGCAAGTAGAAGCCTCAAGCAAGATAGTAGTAGCCATATTGAAAAATATGGTTTAAGATAATCATAAGGATTGGCACCTGTAGTTGCTCCTTGTATTATGGGCTTACAGAACTAACATATACAGGCCTAATAGAGAAATGCTATTTTTTATTATATGGTGTTGAGGCCATTATGCCCTTGAAATTAGAAATTCCATCATTGCACATCACATTGAAAGAGTTCATCGATGATGGCCTTGTACGACAAGCTCACCTTGATCAATTTACTCTTCTTGATGAACTTTGCATGAATGCCCTCGAGCATCTTCGTGTTTATCAATTTCATCTTAAAAAATCTTATAACAATAAAGTCTACCTAAAATAATTTAAGGCTGGGGATCCTGTTCTAAAATAGAACCAACATAACTCAAACCTGATGCCACACTTGTGAGATAAATTTATGGCCAATTGGTTAGGTCCTTATATCATCTCAAAGAAGATTGGACCTGGAACATCTTGTCTAATATTGTTAGAAGATTTTGAAGAGCCTGAGCCTCTCAAAATTCCTCATTTGAAGGTGTTTTACACATAGAAACAAGAGAAAAGTCAAAAACATTCAAATAAATCATAAAATTTCAAAAACAATTGAAAAATCATAAAATTTCATAAATAATTGAAAACATCAAAAGCACAAAAACATTAAGCCATACCTACTGATCTTCTCAGATTTTGTAGAAATATATCTTGCTTTTGTATATGAGGTCTAGTTTTTATAGCACCTAGCATATGTCAAAATCCTATAACTAATTAAACATTAATAATCCAAGTCTAGACAAGGAAGGATGAACACTACAAAGTGGTCCTAGTCACCTTAAGTGAAAGGTTTTACTTGCTCATATTGTGATGCGCATGGTCTAGAGTGTTGATCATTGACAAAAGGACAAGCTCCTCCCTACCCAAATAAATCCCTTGCTTTCATATAAAATAAGAAAAATTCCACAATCAAAGAAAAATCCCTTGCTAAAAAAATGTAAATTAATAGTGATTATCATCACTAAAAATGAGCAAGTATCCCAATAAATATGAAATAATAATGGTGTGCACATATTGAATCCCTGGAATGGTCAGTACTCAAAACCATTAAGTGATCCCCAATACAGTAACGGTTTGAATGAATCCTTCTTGACATTGGGGTAGTTCTAAGCAATTTACAAATGAGCTACCTTTAGGTGGCCTATATTACCTAGTGGTCTAGTCTAATTGCATCTAAACTTAGGATCAAGGTGAATATTTGGTGATCCTCATTACAACAATGGGCTGAATCAATTCCACCTTACATTGAGGTAGTATTATGTCTCATATAATATATTCATTTACACACACATGGATAATGAATATCTTGGTGTTCATAACAATTTTTTTTGTCTTTTAGGAGTCTTGTATAGTCATTATACCACTTTTGATTAATCAACTAAGGTGTTTGAGTCTCATGGAAAACCTTAAAAAAATCCCTCATAGTTTTTGGGACCGAACAAAAGGCATCAAGTTATTTACAAGTTATCTTACAATATATAAGCATCAAGCTTAGGAGGGAGATATGACACTTGTCATGAGATCCACTCCAAGTGTCTTTCAGAAGACACCACTCCAACTCAAACTGAAGACAGGGACAAGTGACAGAAGACAAATGTCAACCTGTCAATTATAGGCATAGTGCACATTATAACAATAATATTCTAACATTCCCCCTTAATGTGCACTATCCTAAAAAGATAAATCAACATTAGATAACATTCCCCCTTAATGTTGACTTATTTTACATAGGTATAGTAAATTGCTAAACTGAGAAAACTTGTCTTTCCCAAGTGACTTGGTGAAGATGTCTGCCACTTGATATTGAGTTGGTACATACTCCATGTGTATAATGTCTTCTTGGACCATTTCTCTGATGAAGTGATGATGGATCTCAATGTGCTTTGTTCTAGCATGGAAAACTGGATTCTTGGTCATCTTGATGGTACTTTTATTGTCACAATATATATATGTTGGACCATGTATGAATAGCCCTATATCATGAATTAATTGTCTCAACCATATTGCCTCCTTAGTTGCCTCAAATTCTGCTCTATATTATGCTTCTGCTAAAGATAGTGAAACTGTGTTCTGCTTCTTTATGCTCCATGAAATAGAGGCTTTGTCTAATTGAAAGCAATAACCTGATGTAGATCTTCTAGTTTCAGGACAACTGGCCCAATCTGAATCTGTGTATCCAATCAAGGAAAAATTATCACTTGATTTATACATAAGGCCATGATGAGGTGTGGCCGTTAGGATTATCACAATCCTCTTAGGTGCTATCCAATGGCTCTTCTTAGGATCCTGCATGAATCTAGAAATAAGGCCAACTGAATAGCAAATATCTAGTCTAGTTGAAGTTAAGTAGATCAAACTTCCAACTAGTTACCTGTAAAGTGTACCATAAACCCTTTCTTCTTCATGATTATTTACCAATTTCAATCTAGTTTCCATGGGAGTTAAAGAGGGCTTACACTCCTTCATGTGAAACCTCTCCAAAATAGACTGAATGTACTTAGCCTGTGAGATAAAAATCTTACCAGGCTGTTGCCATACCTCTTTTCCTAAGAAATAGTGGAGGAGGCCTAAATATGTCATCTCAAAGTTCTTGCATAAGTCCTCCTTGAGCAACCTTATTCCTTCTATATCATCACCTGTAATGAGAATATCATCCACATACAATGTAACCAAAATGATGTTGTTCCTCCAATTTTTCACATAGAGAGTAGATTCTTCTGCAGATCTAGTGAAACTAAGGTTGAGAAAATAGGAGTCAATCTTTGCATACCAAGCTCGGGGTGCTTGCTTCAACCCGTATAGAGATTTCTTTAATCTGAGGACTTTTTTGTTTTGGCCTTCAACTGTGTATCCTGGTGGTTGTTTCACATACACTTCCTCCTTCAAATGACCATTTAGAAATGCACTTTTGACATCCATTTGATATATTGGCCAATGTTTTTGAGCTGCCATAGCAATAATTGTCCTGATTGTAGTCATCTTAGCCACAGGAGCAAAGGTCTCCTCATAATCAATTACCTCTTGTTGCTTATAGCCTTGAGCTACTAGGAGAGCCTTGTAGCGATCTAGTGAGCCATCTACTTCATATTTTTCTTTGTATACCCATTTTGTGCCTATGGTATATTTTCCTTTGGGTAAATCAACTAACTCCCAAGTGTGATTCCTTTCAATGGAATCCAATTCTTGATCCATGGCATGAACCCATTTATGATCACCAAGTGCTTATTTGACATTAGAAGGTTCAAGTTGGCTAAGGACTTTGGCCATTAGGGCATAATTCACTTGGTGTCTTAGGGCTGAAGGCCTTTTACCTGTATAGTTGGGCAAATGATTTTGGGCTTCATCTATTGTGGCTTGAACCCACTTGGGTAAAGGATTGGATGATGTTACTTGATCATTAGGAGGAGGATATGGAGGACATGGATCATTTGTAGGAAGTTATTCTTGTGGATGAATTTCTTGATTTATGAGTGAAGAGGAAGGACTAGATGATATTGTATGCATGAATGGAGCAACTATTTCATTAGTTATTTCTAAAGTGGGGGATTTAGGAGGATTAGATGGTGGATACTCATGAAAGGTAACATCCCTAGATAAAATGATTTTCTTGGCAATAGGCTCATATAATTTATATGCATTGGCACTATCACTATAGCCAAAAAAGATGCATTTTTGGCTCTTATCATCAAAATTCTTCCTTTTCTTATGAGGAATATGAGCATAGGCATCACATCCAAATATTCTCAAATGGCCCACATAGGGCGTCCTTCCACTCCATGCTTCTTCAGGTGTTCTTTCATGTAAGGCCTTTGTGTATGACCTATTAGTCAAGTATGCAACAGTAAGAATAGCTTCTCCCCAAAATGAGTTAGGTAATTTAGCAGTGTGTAACATTGATTTTGCCCTATTTGTGATTGTTTGATTCATCCTCTCTGCAACTCCATTTTGTTGCGGGGTATAAGGGGTTGTGAATTGCCTCCTTATCCCATGATACTTACAAAAATTAAAGAATTCATTGGAGACATATTCTCCACCATTATATGATCTTAAGGTGGATATTTGATAGCCACTTTCTCTTTCAACAAGTGCGATGAATTCTTTGAACTTATCAAGGGCTTGCCACTTATATTGAATTAGGTAGATCCATACCTTTCTATCGTAATCATCAATGAAAGTGATGTAGTATTTAGCCCTAGTATAATATTGAACAGACATTGGCCCATAAATGTCTGAATGAATTAATTACAAAGGTCTATTGGCTCTCCATGCCTTTCCTATTTCAAATGGTTTCTTGTGGTGTTTGGCTATCACACATGGCTCATAAAAATATTTTGACTCCTTAAGATGTGGAATTCCTTTAACTAATCCTTTTGTAGCCATCATTTGAAGATTATTAAAATTTAAATGTCCTAATATTTCATGCTACATGTACTCCAAAGATAAAGTAGTTGTTGTATGCAAATATGTTTGTGTTACTTGTAGACACCAAAACAGCACCAATCCGATTATGTGACAACAAGCGCCGATCGCATTGACACACACAACCCCTAGGGCAGCCCCTAGAGGTTAAACAGTGGTCCTAACCACTCCCAAAAGTAGTTTGGAAGGTCAAAGGTCAATTTGGCACCTTTTTGGCACCTTGCTCCCTACTCGTCCCACCCTGGGATGAATACAAACTGGTATTCGTCCCACCCAGGGACGATTATCAGCATTCGCCCTAGGGTGAGGCGAATAGAAGGTTTGACTGGAAAAAAAGTCAAACCTCGACAGGTCCGCCAATTAACTGCAGCTTCAGGCCATGCAATTGCGAGGAACGACTTCAAATCAAGGAGAGAGACTTCAGTCATGCATGTCTTTGATTTTTGGAGGCCTCATGCAAGGAGACTCTAAATCGGGGAATAATATTTTTCCCAAAATAGGACATGCAACTCCAGTGGCGCCCTCGCATGCGCATTCAAACAGAGAGACCCTAGGTCTATAAATTGGTGAGTCTTCTCACCCAAAATATAGAGAGAGAGGTAGCATTTTGAGCAACGAAGTGCTGCCATTTTACATCCACACACATACCTTTTGATTTTGTGCCTTTCACATCCTTGATCTCTTGTTGAAGGGAGGTCATAGGGTGGTTATTGGAAGCGCAAATCCGGAGCCCAAACCCGAACATTTGGCCACAATATCCCACAAAATTTTCTTGAAAACACCCCATAAGAGGTTTTGGACCCATCCCAAGTGGATTGGTGCCGAAACAGAGTCCCAAACGGTGGGCGTCCTGCCCCCGGGCGCCCCCCAAACTGTCGCAGTTCTAAACGCCCCACCCTGGAGCGAATAGAAATATGTGGTAGATTTCTCTGATTTTTCTTTTGCATCTTATTCTAGGTTATTTAAATAGGCTGTAGTTTAAATTTCACTTCATTCTGACAAGTTTTGATCATGCTTTTATCATTTCCCGCTTTTACTAACATGCAGATGGCACCATCAAAATCTGGGTGATAGAGGCCAAATTGGAGAAATATGACCATCTGGGTCATCCCAAAATACCCCCAATTAGCTAACCCCAACTTTGTAGGTCATTTGGAGCTTTCTGGATAGGACATTGAAGAGGGTGCTTTCTAACAATTTGTTGCAGGTTTATTCGTCCCGCCCTGGAGCGAATACAAATCTGTGAGGAATTTCTCGACTGTTCTTTTTGTAGTGGCTTCCTGGTAACATATTCATGCTTCTATCAAATTTTTAGGTCATTCTGATATTATTTGGTTATCGGTTTAATATTTTCATGCATACACTAACAGTAGGCCTTGGGAAATACATGTTCTATTCTATCTGCAGGTGCTACTAATATTTTCTGTTTCCTTGAACGTAGGTCTTCGACATCAGAGGAGCAGGAAGGAGTCAACAATCATATACACAAGCGGCGGTGACATTTTGGTCCGCCCATCTTACATGTGGGCACGCGGAAGAAGGATTGCTATCCATGGATGTGATAAGAAACATATTTGACGCTCCTATCCCCTAAAAGGGAAGGAGACGTATTGTAACACGACTTTAAAAGCATATCAATAAAGAGGGCCATATTCCATATTGCTTTTATCTTGTGTCGATTCGTCTATGTCCTTTCTTTTTATGCATTTTTCAATATATAGGCTTTTAGCGTTAAGTTTGGTTTTAAACGCATCGTACTTGGCATTTTCCTTTTTGTTTTCGTATCCTCATGCTTTCAGTGGCGATCACGGTGGGACCTCTATCCCTTGATTTTAAGGTTAATTTTTTGATTAAAATTTGCTTGTTTTTGCTTACAGGTACCAAGTTTTCAAATGTTGGACTGTTGTTCGTTTCAGTATGTGATGAGTACAGAGCTGGAATTCGTCTTACCCAGGGATGAATAGGACTTCGTCCTACCCTGGAATGAATACAGATCTATTATTCATCTCACCCCAGGATGAATAGCTCTCTATGCAATTTTAGGGCAGAAATTCAGAGACATCCGATTTGGGCAGAGAAGAGGTAGGGGTCTTAAAACACCTTCTGTCAATTTTTTGCTTTCTATTTTATGTTCTCTAGTTATTTGCTTGCATAGGAGAGTTTGAATGCTTGTTTCCTTCATTTATGCAACTTAAAAAGAACCCCACACACCACGTGGTAATTTAAAACAACAAGGAGTTGGTCGTAAAACCCCAACCCTTGAGCAAGACCAACGGTGGATTTCATCACCACCTTGGCTTGAGATATTGCATACATAACCCCGATCGTGACTATTGCTAGACGTAAATCCTGATGAAAGCTGACCAAGTGTAGCTAGGGTGATTCCCAATGCATGAGGATAAGTCTTCTATGGTAGGTGTCATAAACAGAGCGATTCCCCTTCTGTACCGCCTATGTTCCACGTACCATCTGCTCTCACGTACCAATAGTTTCCCTCACGTAAGGGCGGGTATATAGAGAGGTTGGTATATCGGCCCGGCAATGGTATATCGAAGGGGCGACCATTTTTGGGAGTCATAAGAGCCATCATATTGCATTTAAACGTTCTTTACACAAGCTTTCAAAACAAAAAAATCAAAACACACTAAACCAGATTTAGGGCACACTTTTAATCTTTAAACAAGATAATCATTGCTTTGATTGTGTGTTTCCCTTCTATTTAGTGTAGCATAAAAATCATAAAAAGAGATAAAAATCTATGCATCTTGTAGGAAAGCATCACCATGGTGTACACCCGTAGCCGAGCCCAATCACGGGAAGACGCTGCAGAGAGTGCACAAAGGGGGACAAGTCACCTCCGATATAGTCCTGAGGACTTGGTCATCCCGCCTTGGTGGCCTGACCCACAAGATAGTCCACATCATGCCACCACAGAATAGGACTATAGAGGCACCTCTTTGAGGGGCACCCCCACTCAGCATAGATCCTTTCAAGAGGAGAACCTACACGTGGCACTCAACATAGAAAGGAGGCCTCCCTTAGATGCTCGTTATGAGTGGCCTAGTGATGAAGTGCTAGAGCAACATAGGGTCCATAAGGAGGGGCCACATGATTTTGTCATCCCTCCTTTACCCCTTATTACTGTTAGAAACACTAGACAAAATCTAGAGCACAGGGCTCCCTAGGCAGGGCAAGACAATTCTCCCCACACCCTTCACACATACGAAAGGGAGTACGAGGAAGACCACCACGTTCCTCAAGAGTAGTACACAACGTGGGAGCGATGCACCTCCGCACCTGCTATATATCAAGATCACCCATTGAGGCCAGTGCCTCGGGTGAATGCCGCTAACCTCGATAGAGGAAAGCAACCCATAGGGGTCTCGGATCACCATGACCAAGATAGACATGTAGGAGAGGCATCTAGGCTTCCTAAACATGAGACGATGGAACAAATTGACTTGGCATTTGCCAGACATGCCGCCCGCCAAGCGCAAATCATGTAGCTCAGGCAAGATCAACAATAGTTAGAGCATCTGTATCACCTTAACAAAGAGTGCATTCAACATCAGGCAAATGAATTGCTTCATAACATTGTGCCTGAGAAGGTCCCAACCCCTCATGCGCATAAGGTAGAAGTGTATGAGAGGTGCAACCCCTTGGTGCGAGATAGGTCCCCGTGACCTTACCAAGTGCTGCCTCCGAGACCTCCTAGACCTGAGCGGGAGGCCACTCCCAGGAACAATGATGGGCGCCCCCACGGGGACCCACCCATGGTTATAGGTCTCATCCAAAAACTCCTCAAGAAGCCTATGAGGAGTATGAGCAAGAAGAAGAGTGGGCTGAAATGCCCTATCAAGGCAGAGGGGCTGCTATCCGGCCACCCCTCTATAGGCCTCAAGTTCCCCCCAACCCACAATGGGAGCAAACTAAGGAGGAAGAAATTAAATCTTTCGATGCATATAAAGCGCTGCTAGAGCGCTTAGAGTCTATGGAGACCAAGACTTCTGGGCCCCAAAAGCCCACTTTACGCCAACTCCATAGTCACCCTATGCATCCATCAGTGCCAGCACCTCCATACCCTGAACACTTTAAACTACCCCAGTTGGCACTCTTTAGAGGAGAGGAGGATGCCCAAGAGCACGTGACTAGGTTCCTGAGCCAATGCTTTGGCATTCAGGACAATGATGCTTTGTTGCTAAGAACATTTATAACCACATTCGTAGGCCCTACCTCGGATTGGTTCACTCAGTTGCCAAAACATAGCATCAGTAACTTGGATCAGCTAGTGGACGCGTTCCTCGAATGCTTCGCCTTCAACACCAAGAAAAAGGCATCACTAAGTGACCTAGCTAGCCTCAAGCAGTATGAGGAAGAGACCATGGTGGCATATGGGAACCGATGGAGGACGTTGCTTTCAAAGCTGCCCTACCTCCCTCCCATGTCCGACCTGACCCAAATGTTCTCAAAGAGCTATTTGAGATCGATCTCCATGCTATTGTAGCTGCAGCAATATGCCACTCTTGAGGAAGCTCTGGCACAAGCCAGAATCATTGAGGAGATCAAGATACAGGATGGCGAGATTGCCAAGCCTAAGAAGAAAGAATGGTCTAAGAACACCAAAATAGGGACCACGCAACAGAAACCCACTGCGGTCAATCAGGTTGCTATAAACGTCCCTAAGCCTGCACAAGCAACACAGCCTCAAAAGGCTAACTATCAAGCGGTGCCTCCTAACAATTATGATAGAGAAAATCAGAGGCAGGAACAAAATTAGCAACATCGCCCTAGGCGACAATTCACACCTTACACAGAGTCCAGGGACTCCCTGTTTGACCGCTTGTCAATGGAAAACTTGATCAACCTTCCCGAGATTCAAACCATAGACCCCAATGCACCAAAGCCTAAGGGGTACAGGGAGGACTTGTACTGTAGGTTCCACAGACGGAAGGGACATGACCTTAATGCATGTTGGAAGTTTAAAGGCTTGGTGCAAGACCTAATCGACAACAAGACGTTGGCGGTGGACAACCTCGTAGCACCAAACAACCAACAGATGGGAGTCTTTAGAGACCCCTTGCCTACCCATGATGCATAGGCAAAACCCCTTCAAGTCAATGAGGTGCAACAGAATTGCCCCATGCAGGGGTATGTAGGGATGATAAGCATAGTGACTAGGAACAAGAGGTACCCAGGAGCTGCCCCCGTGGTAGCCACAAGAGAGGTTCCATCGACGTCACAACCTCAACAACACCCTACACAACTTCCCCCGCCTAGACCAGTGGCCACGATTCGGACTAGACTTACCCAAAGTCTAAGGACCACGTCGGCTAGGCTCTCCATATACGAGCTCATTCAACAATCAACGCCCCATCGGGAGGCTCTAATGGAGATATTAAAAGCCATCGAGATGCAACCCCATGAAGCAAACTCTTTCAACAACTTCGTGGGACATGTAAAACAATGTACAAAACCAGTCATCACCTTTAGAGAAGATGAATTGAAATCAGTGACTGGTGATGTGGCGGATCCACCCCTGCACGTCATTGCATGGGTCAACGAGATTTCGTATAAGAGAGTGTTGGTGGACACTGGCTCATCCAATAATATCATTACAACAACAGCATTGAAACATCTGAAGTTGCTAGCATCTCACATCGTGGCCTCCACCTATACTCTTCGAGCATTCAATGATGCGATATGCTCGACGGTTGGCACAATTGTCCTACCCATCCAAGTGGGACAAAAGACTATTCATACATTGTGCCACATCTTGGAAGGTGAGATGGCCTATAATATCTTGCTGGGGCGGCCTTGGATCAGGGACATGAAGTGTGTCCCTTCTATAGCTCATCAGTGCTTAAAGTACACATTTGAAGGACAGGTGCATGTAGTCCCGACAGACTTAGAGCCCTTCAAGTACTGCAATACGGTGCAATTCATGCCGCAATCGACCCTTCCATCAACGCATTTGGATTTTTAGTTGAATCCATCTAAACAGGGTCCGATTCCATAGGCATCCCCATTGACAAGTCCATCAAATCCCCAGTCGGGTCCATCTTCCTCATCTGGTCCTTCAACAATGATGCCACCTACGGTGGCCACACCGAAGGACAAGGGAAAGAAACCCCTAGAAGAGGAACCACCCCTAGTCTCAACCATCTCTACCGAAGAGATGCCTAGCAGAATGGAAGTCGAGATGCCTAGTTCACCCTACATGGAGTGGACTCAGGAAGGACTCCCATTCGCTCCCCCTCAACCGCCAACGATCACCGTTGAGATGGCCAACACGGGCCTGGGGGAGTATATAGTGTGAAACATTGTAGCAACACCCGCACTTGAGTCCATGCAGGACATGGGGAGACCTCGCCTTCCCATCGGCTCTGTGGTTCCTCTAGGCTACCCACCCAATCAGACAAACTTTGTTTATGGGGGCCTGGATAATGGCATTGAACCTTACATGCAAGAAGACGAAGATGAAGAACCCTTTGTTGAGGACGTCAACTATTTGTCCAACCCAGACTTCGCATTGAGATATCTTGGCCAATGCAATTGGCATGGATATGGGTTGGGCAGGTATGAGCAAGGAGTGCGTGTTCTTTGCCAACCAAGATATCAAATGCCTTATGACAAGTCGGGAGTAGGGTTCAACCACCCCTTGCCCCTGGACATCTTGGTAGAGAACATGCAAGGCCTAGGGATAGGCAACAAGGATGGGTTGGCATTAGATCCATATGCCAATCCTAACACAACATATACATTGGGGGATTATCTCCCATTACGAACAAACAACCTTGTTGACCTTAACAACCCTTTCCCTTCGGTCGAAAAGGGAGAAAGTTCGAGGACTCACCTACAAGAGGGATATGGACAAGACCAAGAAGGGTCTTCAGAAGATGAGTCGGAATACGAGGTAGCACCTTGGGATCCTTTCGAATCTGATAGCAATCATTCACAAGTGCATCCCATGGATGATTATCAGGAGAGCTTCCTGACAATGTTCCCTTTGAATGCTCCAATTGAGCATATGCCACCTCAAGAGCATCAGGTCCCCCCGTAGAGAGCGGAACAACCCCGATGGGACCACATTAATTTGCTCGAGCAAGATGAGCCTCATATGTCGCAAACAACTATTGGAGCCAACGAAGGCCTTTGGATCTCTGACAGTGATTATGAAGATGAAACTGAGATGGCCTATCTCAATCATATGCGACAACAACAATATCCCTTGGACATAGATGACATGTTTGAACAACTACACATAGGGCCAAGGCATAGGTGGCACCTCAACCAGGCGTAGTTATAGCAATTATTGCACCCGCCACTCCAGGTATACAGAGAACATCTTCCGCCTGGAGACCCTATAGAGCCATCAGTGCCTAGGGCAGACCCTGTCCTTTTATCCGCACATAGGGCCGATCCATTTGTGCCAGTGCCCACAGAGCCAGATCTAGAGCACAAAGATCATCTAGGATGTCCGAGCAGCCACACCCATGGTAATGGAGACCAAAATCATTTCATCAACATGATCTCCATTGATTTAACCGCCCCCATCCATAATCCAGCCGACCCAACATGGTCATTGCATCTAGACCTAGATGCTATAGACTGGGATCGCGCTGACACACCGCCATCCCCATCAGAGTACTGGCCTTGTGGTGGGATGTTCCATTTCACCCCCGGATAGACTCAGGATGTCTTCCATGCTGAAGAGGAACCCGACATTCCGAACGATGATCTAAATTCAGCAAATGATATCCACTTGATCCCAACTCCACACCAGTTGGAGGATGGGTCCCACATGTCGATCGAGGAGACGACCGACGTAGACATCGGCTCAGATCCAATGAATTTGCAAATCATCAAGCTGGGGGTAAGTCTATCCCTCGAAGAGCAAGCCGACTACATTGCCCTTCTCAAAGAGAAGAAGGAGGTTTTTGCATGGTCATACAAAGACATGTCGGGACTAGACCCATAGCTAGTCACGCATAATCTAACGCTTGATCCGACAGTCAAGCCAGTAAAGCAAAAACTACGTAAGATGCATCCAACAGTAGCCTTAATGGTCAAATATGAGCTACAAAAGTTGTTGGATGCACAGTTTGTCATCTGCGTGGATTACCCACCATGGTTGTCTAACATGGTGCCCGTCAAAAATCTCGACGGGAGGATTCGCATATGCACCGATTTTTGAGATCTAAACAAAGCGAGTCCTAAGGATGATTTTCCCTTGCCTAGCATCGACGCATTGGTAGACGCTACAACGGGCCATGAAATGCTTTCCCTCATGGATGGTTTCTCGAGATACAATCAAATTCGTATCAATCCCGAGGACCAACTAAAAATGGCGTTCACAACGCCTTGGGGGACATTTTGTTATAAGGTCATGCCCTTTGGCCTTAAAAAGCTGGCGCCACCTACCAACGTGCCATGACGTACATCTTCCATGATTACATGCACAAAACTTTGGAAGATTACATGGATGATTTGTTGGCCAAATCTCTTTTGCGCCCAGATCATCTCGATGACTTGAGCAAGATCCTCGATCGCCTCATTGAACATAAAGTCAGACTAAACCCCAAGAAGTGCGTATTTGGCATCACATCTGGAAAGCTCTTGGGTTTCATAGTCTCCAAACGAGGAATCGAGGTGGATCCAAACAAAGTCAAGGCAATCCTTGAAATGCTTCCCCCAACTACCATCAAGCAGCTCAGAAGTCTGTAGGGAAAGGTCACGTCAATCAAGTGCTTCATAGCGCAGCTATCTGACAAGTGCCGACCCATGAATAAATTATTGCACAAGGGGGTAGCATTTCATTGGGATGACGAGTGCCAGTCAGCCTTTGATGAGATTAAACAATACTTGGCTTCGTCACCAGTATTGGCACCACCTAGACCAGGAGTGTCATTCTACTTATACATCTCAGCTATTGAGGTGGCATTGGGTGCCATGCTATCCCAAAAAAATGAACTACACAAAGAATAGGCTACTTACTATCTTAGCCGCACCTCAGTCGGTTATGAACTTAACTATGCATACGTTGAGAAGCTCTGCTTAGCAGTGGTGTTTGCTACCAAAAAGCTATGCCACTACATGCTCAACAACAAGACGTATGTTGTGTCTAAGGAGAATCCATTGTGATACATGATGAGTCATACTTATCATAGTAGCCGCACGACGAAATGGATCATGTTGTTGACGGAGTTTGACATAGAATTCATTGGAAAAAAATCCATAAAAGGTCAAGTCATCACCGATCAACTAGCAGAGGCTCCTCTTGAAGATGATCAGCCTCTGACCATAGAACTATCGGATGATGGGGTCTTCCATGTTTCAGAATCGCCAGATTCTAATGAGCCTGAGTCACAGGCTGACATGACCCTATTCTTCGATGGTTCTAAATGTGAGCAAGGAGGTGGCACGGGAATTGTATTCTTCACACCGCAAGGGGCTCCAATGCCTCTATCATTTAAATTAGACTTCCCGTGCACCAACAACAATGCAGAATACGAAGCCTTGCTCATAGGTCTTCAAACAACAGTCACCATGAACATTAAACGTTTAAACATCTTTGGTGATTCGTTGTTAATTGTCAATCAAGTAAAGGGGGTATTCCAATGTAAATGCCCAGTTCTACAGGCCTACAAAGCCCTTGTGGACAAATTCCTGGCACAACTTGAATGGTATGACATCGAGGCACTCCCTCGATCATCGAATCATTTTGCGGATACTATGGCCTCCTTGGGGTCACTAATCCCGCAAGACCCTTTCGATGAAATGACGACCATTCAGGTCAAGACATTATCGCAATCCATGATGGAGCGAGCAAGCTCTGACCTAACGCCAAGAATCCACTTGATCCAGATTGAACCATCTCAAGATAGGTTCTCTCGAATCCAAGATTGTCTGACTCAAGCCAACTGGGGGTCCTTGTTCTCCCCGACCCCTCTTAATAGCAACACAACGCTATTTTTACAAGTTCTTTCCCGCTCAGCTTTTGCTAGGGATGAACTTCAAGAGGGATTGGCCATTCATACCATCGAGGTTTTTGATCAACAGGATTGGTACACACCCATAAGGGATTACCTCAAGTTAGGTAACCTCCCACTTGGATTGACACAAGCCGTGAAAATATCATTTAAATAGAAAGCGGCAAAACATGTCTTGCTAGGAGACATTTTGTATCGTCGGAGCTATGAAGGAATCCTCCTCCATTGCTTGGACCAGCAGGAGTCCGCTTGGGCGATCACCCAAGCCCACGATGGTACATGTGGTGGCCACTTCAGCAGTATGGCCATCGCAAAGCGCATTCTCTGCATGGGCTATTATTGGCCATATTTAGAGCGAGATTGTTGCGCATATGTAAAGAAGTGCGTGAAGTGTCAACACCATGCCAATTTGACACACGTACCTTCTCAGGCCTTGCAACCGATTCAATCGACTTGGCCTTTTTCGTAGTGGGGCTTTGATCTAATCGAAAAGATCTCCCCTGCATCGTTGGGTCATCACACGTTCATCATAATGGCCACAGAGTACTTCACCAAGTGGGTGGAAGCAATTTCGCTAACCTCTACGATTGGACCCCGCATTGCGGAGTTTATTTTGCATAACATCATATGTCATTTTGGTATTCCATCCAAGATCCTCTCGGATAATGGGACGTCATTCAAGAATAAATATGTGCATGCTTTGACAACAAAGTACAAAATTTAGCATAGTTTTTCAACACCCTATTATCCGTAGGCAAATGGGCAAGCAGAGGCGTCAAACAAAATGCTAGTCGCCATCCTCAAAAATACAATCGTAGATAGTCATAAGGATTGGCACATTCAAATCCCGCTTGCCCTATGGGCTTATCGCACTAGCATTCGGATGCCCACTGGGGGCAACTCCATTTTCATTGGTGTATGGCTCCGAGGCAGTCATGCCTCTCGAGTTGGAAATCCCTTCCCTACGCATTTCAATGCAAGAGTTCATCGATGATGACACTGCATGGCAAGCCCGGTTAGACCAACTTACGTTGCTCGATGAATGACGCGTCAATGCTCTCGAGCATTTGCGTATCTATCAAGAGCGACTTAAGAAAGCATACAACATGAAGGTTCACCTAAGGGACTTTCAGGTTGGTGACTTGGTCTTAAAAGAGAACCAACAGAATTCTAATTTGTCGTCCCATCTAAGGGACAAGTTCATGGCAAACTGGTTAGGTCCTTATGTGATTGATAGTAAAATAGGACCTAGAACATACCGGCTCGCCTCTCTTGAAGGAATCAAGGAACTAGAACCCTTGAACATCAGTCATTTGAGGCCATTCCACATTTAGAGAGCCATAGGCCCACCCAAAAGCTCCAAGGATTCCCACAATCGCTTGGTCAACCCAAAATGCCCCAAAGGTATCCATAAACCCTTTGGTCAAACCAAAAGCTCCAAGGATTCCCACAATCGCTTGGTCAAACCAAAATGCCCCAAAGGTATCCATAAACCCTTTGGTCAAACCAAAAGCTCCAAGGATTCCCACAATCGCTTGGTCAACCCCAAAAATGCCCCAAAGGTATCCATAAACCCTTTGGTCAAACCAAAAGCTCCAAGGGTAACCATAACCGCTTGGTCAAAATAAATATTCAAAAACAAACAAAAACAATAAAATCATCAAAAATAACAAAAAAATTGCATCTCAATTCCATGCATACTCGTAAAAATCAAAATACAAAAATATAGGTTGCATTAGGCATCGCATCCATACATTGCATATTTGCTGGTTATACATGTCAAAAGCACCATAGACTGTAATTGCTAGGCAATTCCTTCATTTTCCACATTCCATCCATTTTATAAACACATACATCCAGAATAACACCATCCCCATTTTTAGCATAGTCAATTGTCTCCTAATGTATGTAGGGTTTTCGTCATTTAGTTGTCTTTAAATTTCTAGCCAAAAACTGTACAAAGTTAAACAGATTTTACAAGGGAAAGTTTTACTTGGATCACGCCTCGTTATGTAACATCCCTACACAAGTTAAAACACATAAAATAATTCCTAAGTTGTGTGAATGCAAGAGACACCTACAAAGAAGTCTAGGGTACCATAGGTGAAAGATTAGCCTATTCATCCCCTTGTGCGAATGGTTCAAGAGTGCTGAGAATTGACAAAAGGACAAGCTCTTCCCCATCAATTCCCCCTAATAAACAATGGTTTTCACCACTACCAAAAATCCCAATCACCGTTGGTCCCCAAAGTTGTAAGGATTCATACTACACGCCCATGACAAGGATGGGTAGTCATCCCCAAGGCCTAAAAGATCAATGCCCTTACTTCATAATCTCCATAATCCCCTTTGGTTCCCAAAGTCGTAAGGATTCGTACTACACATCCCTGAACAGGATGGGTAGTCATCCCCAAGGCCAAAAGGATCAAGGTCATTCATAAGCCAAAAACCTACAAGCTCAACCTTACGAAGCTCAAAATGCAAAATCAAATAACAGTGGTTATCACCACTATTCAAAATCCTTGCTCAAAAATAAAAACAAAAAGAGAAAAATAAACAGTGATTTTCATCATTATATATACGAGCAAGTATCCTAACACATTGAGCAAATAAAAATCCTGAACTTGAATCCCTGGAATTCTCAGCATTCGAAAACCATCTAGGTGATCCTCATTACGGGTTTGGTGGACAACCTACCTGGCAATGGCGGTATCCTAAACGCATGATGATATGTCTATCACATTAGCTTTGCGTGTGAGCAGACCAATGTTTGCATGTGGATGAGCTAGCTTATGGTACCTTAGATTGTCCCATGGATTAATCTTACTAAATACAACAATGGAGTTAGTGGAGCTAATTAGGTGATCCTCGATACAGGTTTGGTTGACAACCTATTTGGCACTGGCGGTATCCTGACAAATACCACATAAATGAACTCAATTGCACACACAGGGATGTGAAATAACTTGGTCAAACTCAAGTCGGATTTATACCTTGTTCAAAAGTCTTGCGAGATAAATGTACAGTTTTGGCTAGTTAGTTAAAATATCTGAATCTCAGAAAAGCTTAACTACATTTTTAAACAACTGGTACATTTCATTACATCCATCACCATCAGATAATACAAAAAATACAAAAACAAAGTTCTCACATGCAAAGTCATTCCACAAAGCCATCCCATAAGTACAGCAAGCCAGTAAATCTTGTACAGTCTATGGTGCCATCGACAAGTTATCAACAACTCATTTCATTCATTCCATATGCATACATCATATAATTAGAAACATCGCATTCATAATACCACATGCATACATCATCATAAATAAATTATGCATAAACAGAAAAACAAACCATGAAAAGTGTATAAACAAAAAGAAAGTCATATATATATATATCATCAAAAATGCCCTCAGGCTACAATAAAAAGGTCCTCTGACCTCACAAAAAAATCAAAAACATCAAAAACTGCACAAAATGCACCAAAAACAAGCAATAAAATTGTCCAATGAGAGTGCTTTTGCACTTGACATTCTAGGCATGCAAAATAGACGTCGGGGTCACAAATCCTCACTATCCTACTCCCTAAGAAGGCTACCATAGCCGGACCGCTCCACGGGAGGATGGATTTTCGAGAATTTCATCCCCAAACGGCGTCACAAAAAGGGTCAAAACCCAACCAAAAATAGCAATAACATTGCCGAACGAAGGCGCCTTTGCGCCTGACATTCTTGGCATCCAAAATAGACGTTGGGGTTACAAATTGTCACTATCCTACTCCCTAAGAAGGCTACCATAGCCGGACCGCTCCATGGGAGGACGAATTTTTGACAATTTCAGCTCCAAAATGCGTCACAAAAAGGGTTAAAACCCACCAAAAATAGGTCAGAATGTTCAAAAACTGCTTACGCATTCAATGGTAAACAACTGAAGGCACCCTTACCTAAGTCATCTTGGGTCAAGTGACTCATCACTTTTCTCATGTTGGTCATTCCCTCATCGATTCGTCGCTTGAGGGGGTAGTCACACTTAGTCACCAATCAACAAAAACACACCCAATCAAGGAAATAACATGCATTCAAAGGATCATTGACAAAGACAATCACGCCCTTGCTTGGGGCAGCAAACAAGCAATAATCACAAGCTGATCAAACACTTGGCATTCATGAATCATGAACTCAAGGTTCCCACAGACAAAAGGTTGTGCCCTTTGCCTATTCATGACTGATCAATGTCCAAGCTCAAGTAACACCTCATCGAAAAAGGTTAACACTTGAATTAAGTTCCTTAGCTCGTCAGAAGCAAGGATTCAAGAATGCGTGCCCTTTCCATACTTGGGGCATCAAAAGTTGGTTAGGTTACTGAGAAACCCTAATCATTAGTGCTTTGGTTATCTATTTTTGCTTGGCGTTGCGCCTTGCACAGCGCATCCCAAAAAGGGGCATCTGTAGACACCAAAACAACACCAATCCGATTATGTGACAACAAGCGCTGATCGCATTGACACACACAGCCCCTAGGGCAGCCCCCAGAGGTTAAACAATGGTCCTAACCACTCCCAAAAGTAGTTTGGAAGGTCAAAGGTCAATTTGGCACCTTTTTGGCACCTTGCTCCCTACTCGTCCCACCCTGGGATGAATACAAACTGGTATTCGTCCCACCCAGGGACGATTATCAGCATTCGCCCCAAGGTGAGGCGAATAGAAGGTTTGATTGGAAAAAAAGTCAAACCTCGACAGGTCCGCCAGTTAACTGCAGCTTCAGGCCATGCAATTGCGAGGAACGACTTCAAATCAAGGAGAAAGACTTCAGTCATGCATGTCTTTGATTTTTGGAGGCCTCATGCAAGGAGACTCTAAATCAGGGAATAATATTTTTCCCAAAATAGGACATGCAACTCCAGTGGCGCCCTCGCATGCGCATTCAAACAGAGAGACCCTAGGTCTATAAATTGGTGAGTCTTCTCACCCAAAATATAGAGAGAGAGGTAGCATTTTGAGCAATGAAGTGCTGCCATTTTACATCCACACACATACCTTTTGATTTTGTGCCTTTCACATCCTTGATCTCTTGTTGAAGGGAGGTCATAGGGTGGTTATTGGAAGCGCAAATCCAGAGCCCAAACCCAAACATTTGGCCACAATATCCCACAAAATTTGCTGACAACACCCCATAAGAGGTTTTGGACCCATCCCAAGTGGATTGGTGCCGAAACAGAGTCCCAAACGGTGGGCGTCCTGCCCCGGCGCCCCCAAACTGTCACAGTTCTAAACGCCCCACCCCGGAGCGAATAGAAATATGTGGTAGATTTCTCTGATTTTTCTTTTGCATCTTATTCTAGGTTATTTAAATAGGCTGTAGTTTAAATTTCACTTCATTCTGACAAGTTTTGATTATGCTTTTATCATTTCCCGCCTTTACTAACATGCAGATAGCGCCATCAAATTCTGGGTGATAGAGGCCAAATTGGAGAAATCTGACCATCTGGGTCATCCCAAAATACCCCCAATTAGCTAACCCCAACTTTGCAGGTCATTTGGAGCTTTCTGGATAGGACATTGAAGAGGGTGCTTTCTAACAATTTGTTGTAGGTTTATTCGTCCCGCCCCGGAGCGAATACAAATATGTGAGGAATTTCTTGACTGTTCCTTTTGTAGTGGCTTCCTGGTAACATATTCATGCTTCTATCAAATTTTTAGGTCGTTCTGATATTATTTGGTTATCGGTTTAATATTTTCATGCATACACTAACAATAGGCCTTGGGAAATACATGTTCTATTCTATCTGCAGGTGCTACTAATATTTTCTGTTTCCTTGAACGCAGGTCTTCGACATCAGAGGAGCAGGAAGGAGTCAACAATCATATACACAAGCGGCGGTGACGTTTTGGTCCGCCCATCTTACATGTGGGCACGCGGAAGAAGGATTGCTATCCATGGATGTGACAAGAAACATATTTGACGCTCCTATCCCCTAAAAGGGAAGGAGACGTATTGTAACACGACTTTAAAAGCATATCAATAAAGAGGGCCGTATTCCATATTGCTTTTATCTTGTGTCGATTCGTCTATGTCCTTTCTTTTTATGCATTTTTCAATATATAGGCTTTTAGCGTTAAGTTTGGTTTTAAACGCATCGTACTTGGCATTTTCCTTTTTGTTTCCGTATCCTCGTGCTTTTAGTTACAGATTTTGTAAGGAGGTAGTAAACACCATCCTTTTTCACTCCCATGGCATTGACATTGTCATTGGGTTCCTTAATGTAGCATTTTTCTTTTTCAAAATAGACATTATAGCCCTTATCTCGTAAGTTGTCCAATAGAAAGAAGACTCCTTTTAAGACCAGGCACATACAAAACATCTGTTGCAGGAACATTATTACCATCATGCAACGTAAGTGGTGCCTCCCCAACACCTTCAATGGGTAGAGCACTTTCATCACCAAAAGTAATGAATTGATTTGATGTGGGATGAACCTTGGTCAACCAATCTTGCCTTCTTGTCATGTGCTTTGCTGCTCCAGAATCAATATACCAACATTCTTTATCTTCAACATTAACTTGGTTGGCTACATAAAATGTGTTCATATTATTATTTTGTGGTTCTCCCTGTTCTCTTTGCCTTTTATAGCAATTAGCAATATTATGATTTCATTTTCCACAATATTCACACCCTTGTTGATTGTTGTTTTGACCCCCTTGAGGTCTTGTTTGCCATATTTGCTACTGTTGGTACTACTGCTGTTGTGGCTGCTGCTGGTATTATTGCTGACATGGTTACTGCTGGTACTATTGATTTGGCTGCTGCTGGTACTGTGTGTATCTATGATGTTGTCTCCCCCTTTGATTCTGATTATGCTAATTTTGACCCTTGTTTTGTTTAGGCTGTAAAGTTGCCTTGGTGGCAAAAGCTGCTGATGTGGCTTCAATTTCTTCATATTTGATTAGGGCTTTCTCATGCCTCTTAAGTAGGATCTCAATATCCTCAAGTGTTGAATTCATTGTTTTCCCACTCAAGTCTAACATGGTCGCATAGGAGTGAAACTTTGAAGGAAGACCATGCAACATTATTGGAATTAATTCATTATCATCTAGGGTTTTACCAGTAGCTAAGAAATCATTTTTAATAGACTTCACTTCCATAAGATAATCCATAAGTGAGCCTTTCATACATATATTGTGCAATTTTTGTTTGAGATACAAAATATTATCTTGACTTGGCCTATCAAACAATCTATTGAGTGCATCCCATGCTTGTTTAGGTGTTTTTGCAGCTCTTACAATTTCTCTGCATTGAATTCCTGTAGCTAGCTTGATTAAATTTAAAGCTATGTTGGAATTCTTCTCAAATTATGCTTTTTATTTAGGGTCTGTAGGTGCAGTGAGTGGGTCTTCATTAGCCCACCTATCTTTCACAAAGTCCCACATGTCATTCATCATTAATATTGACTCCATCTCATACTTCCAATTTGCAAAAGTTTGTGCTCATTCAAGTTTATTTGTAAGTCCACTTAATAGATTTGTAATAGCCATGATTTAGAAAAGGATCAAAAGAAAAGGGATCTCAACAAAGGATGAAGTAAGTACGACAAATGCCAAATTAGATCCCTCAAAAAAATCTAGGGTACACCGCTGAAGATCCAGAGGAGGGTTCGCCTAGTTTTTCCACTCTGAATCTTCAAGAGATTCCAACAGTGGGAGGGTTAAGTTGAACATAAGTTCCTTTTTCTATCCAAAGAGAGTAAGAATTAGAATTTTTCCAGACCTTTATACCAAACTTCTCAATATACCCACCCTTACATGAGGGATATTGTAAGTATTTGAGCAGTTGATACGTGGAACATAGGCGATTCTGAAAGGTAATAACCTGCCAGACCTTTATACCAAACTACTCAATATACCCGCCCTTACGTGAGGGAGACTATAAGTATTTGAGCAGTTGATACGTGGAACATAGGTGGTTATAAAAGTGTGATGCTTGCTTTTTGTAGAATTATTACAATAAATGTGCCAATGTATTATTGCTAAAAATGCTTGTATGTGTTTGTTTGCTTGTATATGGCTTAGTGTCAAGTGTGTATGAACTACACTTGATTACAATTATAAAACCCAAAGTTATGCAAGGGTAATAACAAGCATAAAATGTAGACAAAGCCCAAAATAGAAGATGCAAGCAACAAACACCTAGTGGCCAAGAGAGTGCCACAAAATGAATCCACCGACAAGGGACAAGGGGTCCTAAATCACCCCTTAAGTTGATGATTTGTATTGAAAACTTGGCTAAAAAACAAATTAGCCCTAAATGTGCTTCCAAAATTATGAGACAATATCAATGTCTCCTTTTACAAGATTGCCCCCAAATTCAATAAATGACTTGGCATAATGTCCTCCCAAAGACTTAGAAATTGGCTCCTCACAATTTTTACCAAATTTTCAACCAAGAGTGTCGGATGCAACCGAAAATGCACTCTGTTTACAATATAAAACTTCAAGTCAAAATTCAGTTGAGTAAAAGGTCTCAAAACTGAAAAATAATTGCACCAATGGATCCCCCTCGAATTTCTCTTTCCAACGACTATAAATACGCCTATAGTCAGATACAATTTGATGCTTTTAGAAGGCAAAAAACAAAGACCCTCTACAAATGTGTGCAACTTTGGGTCATTCCCAAGTGGTCACCCCTCCGAGTTGTAATCTAGGACAAAATGCTTAATATGGGATTTTTAAGAGTTTTGCTACCGTTATGTCAAACATCCTCATGTGCACATGAAGAGGTTTTTTTTTTTTTTTTTTAAATGAAAAAAATAGCAGCTAGGGTTTTTTCACTTGCAAGAGCATACAACCTTTACAACACATTCAAAAATTTGAATTTGGGTTCATTTTGAAACTTCGGCAAGGGGCAATATTTGAATCTCGCAAAAATAACAAGAAATTTTAAATTAGAAAAAAAATGTGGACCCCGTCGATGAATGTTTCTTGCTTGCGTTATACCTGCATGGATCTCGGTGTTAAAATCCAAATCAATTTGAAATCTCGCATGAGGGGGTGCCTGCACAATCTGGTTATGTCTAACCTAGTAACAGACATGCACTCTCCATCCTCTGATAGTAGCCACTTTAGAGACAACTGCAGATCACGCGAGGCAAATAGTGTTGGAACGTCGAGTGCCTGACAAAGGTGTCGGATTTGAAGATACCCATGATAGCTTACACCATGCATGCATCGTGCGATGCTAACAGTTGTGTCGTCGCCTTTGTTTTCAAAACAATATCACATCACCGATAAGACAACTTGCTACATTTTGCACAGATGGGGCCACAAACAAATTATTAATCTCAAGATAAGCAAAAAAAATTACAGCCTTATTTATGGTTTCCAGAAAAACAAAACAACGCTGCAGGAAGACTGATAACGGTGCGTCAAGTTAAAAAAATCCTCCTCGCTTCTCTAGAAGCCACATGACTGAAGCGTATTAAAAAAAAATTGAAAACGTGCTTTTATCTCATCAAACCAGGTAGAGAACATCACATCAGCAACAGTGCAGATCTAGGAAAAAATATTTAACAAATCTACAGGTTCTACGCTCCAAGGAAAAAAAACGTGCAGAGATGCTTCACTCTCGCATGTGCTTCGTACATCAGAAAAGAAAACTTCTCGGACTGCAAACTAGAAGGTGCTTAGACGAGTATCTATGAGTAGCGATCTTCAAGCTTTGACAGATTCGTCTGCATATTGCTGGTGCACTGAGAGGAGGGGAGTGCACCAAAGAGCTACGAACGACACAAGTATTTCATGAGCTTCAAATAGCTCCAATTGACGAGCTTTACATACAAAGTACTTCGGTTCAAAAAATAGCTCAAAATGATGAGCTTTGCATCCACAGACATTCTTTTTCTCTATGTCAAAGAGACATACAATCCCAATGCTCTCATGTAGCAGGCAGGCAAGGAAGCACACCGAGATATTTTTATTTCAGGTAGCTATCAAACAATGGCAGGTGGATGCTTTTTCACAATGGCTTTTTGTTAAATGAAACAATGGCTTTCAAACACTCCCCTTTCTAAAGAACTTTAAAACAAGCTCAAAACTTAGATTAAACCAGCCTCCAATACAAAAAAATACAGCCTTCAACAGAGATACAACTTCAGGATTGCGTGGTCGAACACGGGCAATGCGGTCAAATGCATTTGCTATGGCACAAATTTTTGGGGCTATGGTGTCTTGAGCTTCCGCTTCTCAGGACTATGGCATCTTCACTCTCCACGACGTCTGTCAGGAAGTGATTAGTGAAAAAAAAATGTCCACCATGCTCCTCGTCATGACAATATCCGCAGCAAGCACCCAGATCCAGAAATCACGCTCCCCCGATGGCTGTATAGAAAGACTAGTTGAATCACTACAGGTATTTCTGCAACAATAAGCATCCAACGTAGATCTCCATTTATACAACGACCTATAGTGTCGTGCGGCAATGCAAGGCTTGTGATCTGGATATTTTCAATACAACACCTGAAAAAAAATAGATTTGGGTAGCAGATCTAAAAAAAAAATCAAAACCTTAAGACCCTAATGGCTCCACAGGGGGGTTTTAACAAAGGCAATAACAATCATATAGCGACACAATACAACGTAGGCTTCACAGGCTAGAACTCCCAAAGAAAAATTTCTCCTTTTCTCATTCACATGATCAACTTAGCAAGTGAAGAGGATACTACGGAGAAAAATTCAAACCCTACAAGTCCCTATAGGCAGATCTCACCGCTCTGATACCAGATGTTGGGACTGAACAAAAGGTATTAAGTTATTTATAAGTTATCTTACAATATATAAGCATCAATATTAGGAGGGAGATATGACACTTTTCATGAGCTCCACTCCAAGTGTCTTTCAAAAGACACCACTCCAACTCAAACTGAAGACAGGGACAAGTGACAGAAGACAAATGTCAACATGTCAATTATAGGCATAGTGCACATTATAACAATAATATTCTAACAATAGCAACAAATCATCTCATCTCATAAATCATTACATATCATAATTCTCTCATATCACATATGGATGCTTAAATGATTATTTCTTATGGTAAGAGTTATCATTTGTATTCATTATTTTTATACACTCTATGGTGTCACCCATTAGATTGTTAAACACATATTACATTCATTCCTTATGTTTTAAGTGATTAAACTATACAAGTTTATTTACATTATATCACCATCATGTAAATAATACATTACATTCACCATATAATAACAACATAAGATAGATGCATACAATTAACCAAAATTACACATGCATTTAACACAAATCAATGCATCCATAGAGGCATACATAGTAGTCTATCTACACATCTACATCACATCATCTAATCATACATCCATCATATAGCTATTGCATATCATTTATACACCACATCATATAGCATAAGATCATAAGAATTACATATATTTTGCATCACATGAACATGAAAGCAAACACATAATACACATAATGAGAAGTAAAATAAAATATCATATATGTATGTTTCAAAGTGTCTAAATACATCAATGTACAAAAATACTTGTAGGCTACAACTATGTAGGTCCTCAGACCTTATACTAAAAAATGGTACATGTCTCCTAGATATGTTAAATGGGGCCTGCACCCCTTGGATCACATCCACCCTCAAATCCATCTTTGTGACGATGACTAGAGCTCACCCCTATTGATCTATTAGATTGAGTAGTTGTCTTATGATTGGACTGCATTGATGACTACCCAGACTCACTCCTCCTAGTCCACTGAGACCCTACTATTATAGATTTGGTTGGCATAAAACCACCATGTAGCCTGACCTACACCTCTAAAAGAGTAATGTGTGATGAATTTGATGACTTCAACCTCACATATTACTAGAAGACCCTACAGTCATGTGATATCTGCCCTTACATCTGAGCCTACTGGTCCTTGAATAGCTAGAGCAGGTGTTGTAACCTATCCCATAGGAGTGACCCTTATATATAGTCAAAGAGTGTCTCACTTAGCAGTCTAAGCACCTATACTAGCTTGTACCAAATCTCTATCTGTAGTGAGTTGCTCTATCTTGAGAAATACTAAATAAAGTTGTATCTATAGAGAGGTCCTCTCCTCCTCATACCCTTTTCATCTATCCTGCTCAACTTTTAACTAGATCCATGTCATTGTGAGGGATGTCCTAGTGAATCACAATCTATTTGGTAACCTGGGAGAAGTGGAAGAACTCCCTTACCCCTATCAGTGAGTTGTACCTCATCTAAGCTAAGAATCAACCTACTTCTGACCAAGGAAGGAAATCCATGTACGGTCTCCATATGATGTCCCTAGACTATAGTCTAGTTAGGGAGCCTACATAGTGATCCAAGTTCCCTAAATGATGATAAGTCCATCGCTACTTTGCATATCATGACCATATAGAATCGTAGCACTGTGCCTTCACCACTATTATAGTAATCCCCTATGGTAATCCTACTAGACAGTCTACCTTGATATGTTTCCAACCCTAGATTTGTAGAAGCAAGTTGCATGCTACTCCAAACTAGTCCCATCATTGGATCTTGTACAACTCATCATATAGATACGCTAGTAGAGCACTTCCCCAAGCCATAATGATTATCTTAGGACTATTCAACAAGTCCTACATCATCATCAAGAGGTTCTATGGTAACCTTACTCCTGATGTGTCTAGAAAAAGTACATTATAAATAATGTTTATCAGAATGGCTTGACACAATGAGAAGACATTGGCCCGATACTAGTAGGTGATAGGAACCCTATCATACTGAATGTCTCCTAAAGTTACACATTTTTGCTCACAAAAAAATGTCTCAAATACTCTTGTCATAGCTATGGTTGGTGAGGAAATGATGGCCCATTAATCAAAGGGAATCTTAAAGATCTTGTAAACATCCTTAGGTGTAATAGTCATCTCACCATTCAAGAGATGAAAGGTGTTGGTTCAAAAATCCCATTTGTGGGGTAGTGCTATGATATACACCTTATCCAACATGATGGTCAACAATTTGGTAGCATACATAAGGCCCCATGCATTAAACCACTCCTAGTCTGTGTGGTCTAGCAGTGGTAGACACTCAACCAGAAGCTTAGGCTCCCGAGCTCGTGTTATCAAGAGATAAATTTTTAGTGGTTGCTTGTGCTGAATGTGCTATAAAGAGCTCAAGAGCTAAATGTGTTGTCAATTTTTTTTCTAATGTTTAGCGATTGTTTATGTTGATAACGACTACCACAATAGCCATCGAAACTGATAGCGACTAGTCACCAACGATCAAATTTTTGATCATTGGGATTTCAAACCTGTTGTGCTTAGCGATATCATCCCTCTTTTACCTAATTGGGAGCCACCTTGAGTGACAATGATTGCGAGACAACATGCCAACGACGTTTGAACCTCACCCCAAAACATTAAAAAAATACAAAAACTTAAAATCTAAGTCTTACCCACCTAAATTAGCCTAAATCTAAGCCTAGCTATGGGTGTGGTTCATTACCAACATATTTAATGTTGTTTATTTAGCCCATTTATTAATGAGGTTAATTTTACCAATTAAATTATAGAGATTAAGGTTTGAGAGATACCTGTGAAGCTCCAACTCCTCTATTCATCGATGCCTCGATGGGATTTTCCATCGGTGTTAAGGTAAATTGGAAAACATTTTGGGTCAATTGTTCTCTCTTTCTCCTCAGAACTCACTATTGCAAACTACCAACTAGAAAATAATGAATTGAAAACCCTAATTTTTTCTTTTATATTTTCAATTCTAGTGTAGCCACCGATGTCGATAGTGGATACAATATGCGGGTTGCCTATGTTGATAGTGGCTACAAAATTGCAAAATGGGCTGCTATCACTAACATCAACTGAGAAACAAAAATAAATTCACTAAATTTATCATCTTGAGAAGATTCAAAATTGATAATTAATTATATCTACTGGTCTAGAATCATAAAAAAACATCAAAATAACATAAAAAATCAAATAACATCAAAATTATAAATGCACCTTGTACCTAGTTATTTACCCTATACACTTGGTAATTGTAGTGACTTGCACTCCATGCAATCTGGAAATATGAGTAAATTACCATAAGATGATTTGAATCAAATTATTCCTCATTGAATTGAAATACTTCAATTTAATCCTGAAGAAGACCATAGTGGCCGAACTACCCAATGGAAATAAGGTGTTCATTTCATTTCTTCTATGACACTTTTAGTAGATCATCGAATACAATGATTCACCATAATCTTAAATAGAATTACTATCATCTTGATTCCCTAAGAAGAAACAGCTCCATGGGATAGAGATGTTCAATCACTATTATTGGTTAAAATCGTACCTATACTAGGACCTTCCATATAACAACAAAGCAATCATCTTAAAAAATCCAACTCAATCATCTTAGTGAAGCGAATCGTCACTTTTATCACTAGTTATTTTCCTCATCAACCTATCGCTTGAGGGGATAGTCATAATAATAAATTAATAATCAAAATCAATTAAGGATCAATCTATCATGTCAAATTACATTCATCTTATGAATCATTGCTAATAATTATCATAAGCTTTCCTATTTACAAGGGAAAAAAACAAATATGATGAGATAATACATTGTCTCTCTGTCTATTGATCCTACATGATTATACTTGAAAGTTCCAAAGTAGCAAATTTAATCCTTCCACACCATTGGAAAAAATGATTCTAATATGTACGTCCTTTCTAGGATTGGGGCATCCAATATTGACCAGATCAATGAACATCAATAAACCTATAATACGACATCAGGTTATCTATTTTTTTGTAGCATTGTGTTTTTCCACAATGCATCCCGAAAAGGGGTATTTGTAGACACCTAAAACATGACATGATTAAGAGACTACTTATATGGACACCTTTATAGACCATATGAATAATCTTGGACCTTTCCAAGAGATAGTAGTGATTATAACCACTCATTTAGGATAGTCTAGTCTTATGCAAGCTCAGCTATTGACAATCAAAGCAACTTCCAGCCTAGCCATTGATTCTCAGAGTATTTGCGAGCTAGTTGCACCTATTTATAGTGGCTAGGAGTAGCTTGCTCTTAGCCATGATGAGTGAGAGTGGCTAGCTTTGAAACTAAATCAACCCCATGAGCCAAGCCAAATTAGTTTTGCCAATGATATTTCTAACTAATTTGGGTGAATAATGGTTGTGAATCTTTTGGAAGGTTCCTCCCAACTACCATAGGCTAGAAATTCTTGATCTTGGCTTCTCCAAGAAGCCAAGATTAGGAATCGGGAAGCCTATTTATAGGCCTTCCCCTAAATGAATTATGATCCTAATTTTATTGTAGCAAAGCTCTATCAGATTGGATAGCGACTTGATAACCCTTGAGGAGTGTCAAAATGCTACCCAATTGTGGAGTGACAAACATGCAATCAACAATGAAGCTTCCAAAGGATTGAGAAGCATACCTTGTAATTCCACACCAATCTGATGTGAGTTATATCAATTTCAACCACCAATCGATCACTTGACATGCAAGAGATCCTTGACCATCAATTCAATCAATGAATTATGAGTTGTAGATCCTGAGTTAAGAGTTAGAATACAAATTTTGTGATCGTTGTCTTCGATAGTGACTCACAGGCTCAACCGTCGATGGTGTCAATGGCTAGCAAAACCAACTACTATGAGCAAAATCGACTAGGTTTTGAATTATTATTTATTTAGTTATTAGCCTAGATTTTTGCTTATTCCTACTTTATTATCTTAGCTTAGAGTAGATTTATCATTTTCAATGCATTTGTAGGATGATTTACCATTTATCTATGCATATTTTCTTACCTTTATGCTTTTCATGCTTTCATCATGCTTTCATGTCATTTCATGTAATTTCTTGAAACAAACCTCATCTTGAGAGGTTGCATATGCTTTTGACATATTTTATGGTTTCTTTGTGCGCAGGTGACAAGATCTACAAAGGACAAAGCCACATCTAAGGATATTTCCTCCAAATAAGTGATAAGGAGTTATCAATAAGCCCTTAATCAATTTGTGTCAATATGGAAGGCCTATGAATTGCACCACCCTTGTTTTAGGGTTTCATACATTTGTATTCATTGTATAAAAATTTGGTATCCCTAAGAGGGACATACATGTAACTAATTTTCACAATGAATTAATAAAAGGAGCCTTTACAATTTTCTTAATTCATTTTCATTGTATGTATTATTATTTTATTTTTAATATTATGATGCAAATATAGTAGATGCATGCGTTCTAGCATCGTACACCTTTATCTTGATTTTTTTTGCTTCTTTCTTAATAACAACCTCTCACAACCAAGTCATCCTTCTGATGGTAATTGTTAGAATATTTTTATCTCATTTCCTTATATATAAATGTTTCTAATATATCCTCTACTTTCAATGTAAAAGTAATATTAGTGATAGCCATAACTAGGTTATCCCATAAATAAGGTAATAAATAAAGTAAAGTAATACACTTTTCCTTATCATCCATTTTTACTTCAACATAGTTTAATTGACTTACCATAGTGTTAAGAGCAATAATATGTTCAACCATAGAGTCACCACCATTCATCTGAAGTGAATACAACTTCTTCTAGATAAGAGTTTATTTACCAGGGACTTTATTTGATACAAAGTTCCTAGATTATCCCATAATAACTTTGTCATTATCTCTATTGATACATTCAACAATACGAAATTAGACAAGCACAATTTTATAGAAATCATTACCTTCTTATCGATCATCAACCAATCCTCATTTTTCATTGATATTGGTTTTATTCCCAAGACTGTAATATGCTATTCTTTATCAACCAAAAAATCCTCCATCTTGAGTTTCCATAACTTCAAATTTTATCCATTTAATTTTTAATCACTACCCATGTGCTTCCCACCATTTTCCTTCATCTATATTCTTTTGCGTATGACTCCCACTCAAGAATTAATTTATCATAGGGTTGAAACTCTTACTTCTCAAACAAAGCTAAAAAACCTAGTTTTGATACCAAATGAAGAGCAAAAAGCCCTAATAAATTAAATCTAGAAAAATAATAAATATATAATCAAAGAAAAAATAAGAAGATAATAGATACACACATAACATAATATTTCACTTTGGAAACCCTTACGAGAAAAAACCCAACGTAGTAATATCTCCTTATTACATAAACTTAACCATCTCCAATAAAATTATGTTCATATCTCATCTCTTCAGACCCTAATGCAAGTGCAATTAAATAACAATAGCACAATAATATATTTCATAATACCATGGGCAAAAAACCATGGTTTCAAATATTTAACCCTAAAACATCCTGTAAGGGTTGTTGCCCTTGGACCCTCTCTTTTTGGGGGCTGTCACCCCTGAACCCATACTCAAGTCTCGATCGAGCCCCAAACCCTAGAAGGAATACATGGAGAGTGTCCAATACCTTTTAGAGTTAACCCCACCAGAATAACATAGAAAACATTCAACATATTTTCAATAGGATGGATAAAAATAGAATCCTAATTCCTCTATTTATACGGTTTTAGAGTATACAAAATGAGAGGAAAAAATATCAGGATTAGGCTACAGTTGAAATTTTAGAAACGTAAGTCAGCTATAGGGCTAGGTTAAAGAGAAACCCTTGAATGTGATTTCATGGTCCATAAGGACCAACTATAAAATTGCAAAAAGTGACCATTGGAAGTCATCTCATTCATTGGGAGCACCTAAGCTAGATGAATGATTTTGGAATCTATCCATGAGGACCGTGAATTTGTTAAAAATAAAGATAATAGCTCAAAACTTAGGGTTGATGGGCTCAAAATTTGTATTTGGTAATTTTGTGAGGCTTCTTAGGCATCTAGAGAAAATTTATTTATTTGGCTAGGTCATTGTTTTGTGTCCACATGGAGTTACCTTTGTGTCCATACAATGATTGTGTAAAATGCACACAGATCCTCAACAAGCTACTTGATGTTTTCATAGTGATCCCTTAACCAATAACAAAAATTACTATTAGATGGATCCTCTTGGTTTGCTCTTTATTGTAATATAATCTTTTGAATTGGGATTCCTTTTACCACTATATAATAGTTTCTTGAATAATTTATTTATATTAATCATACGTACAAGTACTTTTATGATATGCATTTGTAATCCCTACGCTCAATAACCAAGTGTACACAAATCTCATTTTTACCTCATATTTTCACTCGCATGGGAAATTGTGTACATATAATTTTTTATTATTATTATTTTGTATGCGTCAAGACCATTCGTGCATATTCAACCAGTCAAATTTAACTAATATAGAGTTTATGGACTATGAATTTTCATTTGACATATTTAACATCATCTTTCAAACCACAAAATCTAGAACAATGAAATATTGATATTTTATTGCGCCTAACTCTTTCAACCATAATGATTAAAATCAAGTTTTTGTTTTAGAATTTATTTGACTATTATTAAACTTGTTATGGTTGTTTTAGTAGCATTGTCAAATTCATCTATGAAAAAATAGCATTTTACATTGGTTGATTTATCAATATATAAAAGTCCTACATGTTTTGAATTTATGATTAGTTTATCATCTTCAAAATTATTTGTCCATATTTTCTTAATAATTTGTAATTATACACATTATTTTACATTAGTTTAAGTTTTTAATATGTATTATTCCTTTGAAAGCATCCCTTTTGATCATTGTACCTATCACTATGAAGAATACTTACATCATCATCCCCTTCATAAATTCTATCATGATCAACAATAATGATAATTAGATTTAATGCCAAATGAAAATAACTATATATTATATCATGAGTACATTATATTGTTTAAAAAATAATAATGTTAAACCAAGTCATAATTGTCATGTTCTACCTTAGATATTGCTTGAATTTTATTCTCATATAAATTTAATGGTATCCAATTGAATAATGTCATCTCCTCAAAGTATCATCTTCTCAAGTGGTTCAATTTAAATTTTAAATTTCTCATTTTCTTGTTATAGTTTATAATTTTTTTTTTATACTATATATATATATATGCAAAATCTTGTTTTTCTTTTCCCATGATGAATTTGTTATAGATAATTCACTTACATTAGAAATATCATTTGTTTTATAGTCTTACAAATAAGATTTTTCATGTGCCTCTAAATTTTAAATCAACATCTTATGACCATAACATTATTTAACAATTTAATGAACTTGAATCTATTAAAATTTTAGTGGACCAAAGTATGGCATAAAAATAAGTAAAGAATAAACATATTCCATATTAAAACTAACATTAATAAATTGTATAGGATGCCTATAATTCCTTAGAAACTAAGTAAATACATAATGGACGTGGATAGTACATAACAATTTTATGAGGTGTTGATGTTTTATACATAAATTTAATATTTTAAAAATGAGTATATTTACAAAACCTCAAATAACAATGCATACATTCATTAGATATTTGAAAGAGTATACTTTATCATGAATAAATAAATATAGAAAAACATGCAACTATACAAATGTTATAGTATGAAACCTTCCCAATTTTAATGGTGGTTTTCAATAGGAAAACAACTTTGAATTATATAAACATGGGAATTTTTATTACAAAATTGACCCCATATAATACTGAAGTTATATAAATTACTACTTAGATTCTATTAACACATATATATATATATATATAAACAAGATAAATAAATTTTAAAGAAATTACTTCATTGTAAATAATCCAAAACATGAAGACCACATTGTTCATCATGAATATTTATCAAGTACTAGAAAAGTATAGGTGTTTAGCTATTAATATCATTGTTAGATTCCACAAACTCACAATGCCTTGTCATGGTTTACATTAGTTCATCAAAGTTCTTCAAATACATTAACTGATAGAAATTAACCTTAAATTTGGTTGTTCTTTTCAAACAAGGAAAAGGCTTATATGACAAACCTAGATTTAACATATTTTTTATTTTATATACATTTTATTATAGTTTTTAATGTATCCATAAGATGATGGTCCATATCAAAGCAAAATTATTTGTTTAACCACCTTGGCAATAATACAAAGAACATTATTATAAAATATGACCTTTCTTCTAGAATGACATAAGAAGATGATATTCATTTTAATGTTATGCATAATTGAGCTAAGTAATCCTACACTTCACAAATTGCTATTTTTATATTAAAAAATAGGTAATTAGTTATGGTATTTCTATGTGTTGTTTTATGTTTTACGTAACATGGTCTTTAGCTGTTGGATTTCTATCTAATATATTGATCCACCCATGGGGTTAAAAGTGTTGAAATATTTGTAGTTTGACCTTACTAGTTAAAATTTGACATTCATGAAGTGCTTAAAAGCAATCAAGATATAGCCTATAGGAAAAAACTATGTAAGCCTTTGGTTACTCTCTATATAAGTCTGTTGGCAATTTTGGGTACATTGGGTACATTGCCTTTTGCTCAAGTGTTGATGTTGTCATTGATGTCAAGAAGCGGAAGGGTTTTTGTGAAAACCAAGGCAGACAAAATAAAATGTTTTATTTAAAACCATGGACAACATATTTGAAATGGTATTTTCTTAAAACCCAAGTTGGCTCTTCGTTTTGTTGAAAAAGGTGCCCCGGTGATGAAGATATTTAATTTTAAATATTTAGTTTAAATTTTATTTATTTAAAATTTAAATTAAAATTTTAAATTAAATTAAAAGGGCCGACGTGTTTGGAAATGCATCAAAGTGCATATTAAATGAGGCAATTAAATTCTTTAAGGTTTTGGAATGGTGTTCGACATTAATCGCTGAGCAATTCGATTTCGACATCAAAGCCCCTGCGCCAGCGAAGGAGGAAGACAAGCGCTGTGTGGTCAAAGGTGTGAGGATTATTAAAAAGGATGTATAGCGGTTTATTTTGAAGAAGTGACGAAAGGTTGAAATCAACATATGCAATAAGGCACGATCGACGAGGGACTCAAGAAAAATATGAACACGCTGCAGCAATATGATTAAACCCCTGCGACATTAAAATTTTGGATTCACATGATAATCGAGGAACATAGAAAAGTGAAGTCCGTGTTTCGTGCGACACACTGGTGTCGAGGTCTTGGCACCAATCAGAGATTAATCTGGGATTTCATGCTCCCTTAGAAGCAAGTGGGCGTGTAGCCCGTGTGGTAACTGCGGTGCAGTCAAGGGCACCAGGCTAACAAAGGTCGTGAGATCGAATCATGTTTTTCTCTAGAGTGGATGATAAATCTCGTTTTCAAAATATATGACATGGTTGATTTTTAAGAGTGGAAGCCTAATTCGTGTGTTCGAAACTCCTTGGCAGCAAATGTGGTAAGGGCACAATTCTTTTGCATAGAATTTTTGCCATGGGAGTCATAAGGTTAAAGTTCATTATTTTAAAGGGTTGAATATTGCATTGAAAAAGTAGTCGGGGTTGCAAAATGATAATATAATGATTATGGGAAAAAGAGTTTGAAAAATTGTGAAGACTATATATTAAAGTTTCAAGTTATAAGGAAGTGCATAAAATTATTTGGGTGAATATAAGAAATATGTTATGTATGATTTGTTGAATGAGGTTGAATGAAGAAGACATAGAACCTTGATTATATTTGAACCAAGGAATATTCTTGAGGAAATATTAAAGAAATATGTTGTCTACTAACCTTCTTGAGTTTGGCAAAAAGGTGGTTATGGTTATGACAAATTTGTGAGATCTTCTTCATCTTCAATAAGGTATGGGCACATTCTTCTTATGAGTATGATTGGTGTATGCTTTCCTGAAATAAGATTGGATAGAAAAGGTATTCAACTAGGTTTCCTTTGGTTGGGTGTAAATCCTATTTTCTGGTTTGTTGAAGACTACTTATGCATTGTTATCCTTGATGAGAGTTTTGGTGAATGCATAATTCTGGTTTAAGGTAGTGGAAGCATTGTGCACTAGGGTTTATGTTTGTAAGTCTTGCTACTTGCATTGAGTTGGTGAAACCCTTAGTTGGCTATTTTGATATTAATGGATGAGTTGCTTCCATAGAGGTTGTTTTGATCAAGTTAGTGCTTTACTTGATACATGATATTGGGCTTACTCCATTGAGTTGATTTGAACAAGTTATTATTTGCATTTGGTGATATTGTGTTGGTGGCTGTTTTGTTCAAATATCTTTGGAGGGAAAAGGATTTCTACTTGTTTCCTTTTCTTGTGATGATTGGTTGAATGCTTCAAGGTTAATGTTGAGTTGAATGATGTTGGTTAAACCTTGTCTTTGAGCATTGTTGTTGAAGCCCTAATTGGTTGAGAAAAGATATTGGTTGTTGGAAAGAACATGAGTATCATTGTTATATGAGATATTTCATGGTTGGCAATTTTTGGTTTGTGTTTCATGTTCTTGAGAAAAGCATATTACATCTATCTTATTCTTATGAGATTTGAGATTGAGTTGAGATTGATATTGAGAATTAAGTATAGAACATATTGAATCTCAAACAATTCTCTTTATGTTTCTATGAGATTTGAGATTGAGATTGGGAGTTAAGTATAGAACATATTGAGTCTCTAACAATTCTCTTTATGCTTCTATGAGGTTGATGAATCACATTGGGTCTCTAACAATTCTCTTTGTGGGTTCATGCCAAGCAAGTTTTTCTTGATGAACTTGTGAGCAGGTTTTGGACAGGTTCCGTTGGGGACTTGTGAGCAAGTTTTGGACAGGTTCCGTTGGGGACTTGTGAGCAGGTTTTGGATAGGTTCCTTTGGGGACTTGTGAGAAGATTTGTACAGGTCCTAGTAGAGGACTTGTGAAGCTGAGTTTGATAGTTCTATCAGAGAACTTGAGGTCAGAGGTGCATTGGTTCTATGAGAAGAACCTAAGGACAAATTTGTGCTAGACCGAAGGACTGTGTTTAGTGCAGATTCGAGGACCAACTTTTGAGGTGATAGATTTGAGGACAGAGGTCTCCAGCCAGAGTAGGGAAGACAAGTGTCTTTTGTGGATAGAGTTCCATTTGCTAAGGGCAGTGGAGGTAGAGGTCTTCTAGAGGATCACCAGCTAGAGCAGAGGTAGGGGAAGGTATCTCCTTTGAGCAGAGGCTCATAAATTCAGATTGGGGGAAGGTATCTCCTTTGAGTCGAGGCTCATAAACATTGTAATTGGGAAGGTTTCCCAAAGAACTTTGAGATAAATTTTAGAGAAAAGTTTTGTGGATGAACCACATTAAAATTGGTGTCACTTTGTGGATGATCTTATGCATTGTTTTGATATTGCTTTGGATATATTGCTTTACTATTTTGAAGTATAAAGGAAAAGTAAAAAGAGGTCTTATACTGTTCACCCCCCCTCTCAGTATAAGCTTGTGTTCTTCAATTGGTATCAGAGCGGGTTCCTTCGAAAAGGTCTAAAAGCTTGAAGGAAAAGCTAGTAAAGAACACAATGGATTATTCCAAAGGTAAACAGTTTCAAGAGAGTGATGAGTCTTCTAGTGATGAAGAGGCATATTTCAGCAAGAAAGGCAAGTTCTCTAGAAAGCACAAAAGTATGAAAAATGTAAGATGTTTCAATTGTGGAAATATTGGTCATTATGCTACTAACTGTACTGTTGCCAAGGATGAAAGTGATGAAGATAAACAGGATTGTAAGAGCAAGGATTCTAAAAGGCATAGGCATCAAAGGAAGAACAAAGATGAGCACAACAATAAAGGAAAGAGGTATTCTCACAAGCACAAGAAGAGCTTCTACCTAGACAAAGCAAGTAAGTGTTCTAGTAGTGATAGTGAAAGTTCTTCAAGTGATAATGAAAATGAGATGTTGTTCATATCAGAAAAAGAGGAAGAACAAAAACATAGATTCATTATCATGAAATTTCTTAGATGTGGAAATTTTGGTCACCTTGAGGATGATTGCACAAATAATGATTTGGTTGCTAGTATGTATGAGGATGTTTCAGAAAATGATAAGGAAGATGCATGTATGGTTTTTGAAAAGGATAGCACCTCTAGTGATAAGAAATCTGAAAAAGGCTTTGATGATTCTAAAAGCAAACATATAGAGGAAAGTGAAGTAGATCTTAAAGGTGAACTTATTAGTGCTCTTAGTGCTTTGAAAAAGGAAAGAAAGAAGAATGCTAGACTCAAGGATAAATTAGATGAATGTTGTATGGAGAGAGATGAACTCATAGAAAGTCTTGACATCTCTATGGCTAAGACACAAGAACTCAAGAATGAGTTAGAATCTAAGGTGCTTGAGTATAGTGAATTAGAACAAAAAATGGCTTCGTTGAAAGAGGAAAATAAAGAGTACAAGGATAAGTTGTACAGGTTTCAAGAAATCTCCAAAAGGGTTAAATCTCTTATCAAAGGTCAAAGAAAGACAACAGATAAAATAGGTCTTGGTTTTGTTAAGCCACACAAGAAACAAGTTGGAGAGTCTAGTAAGAGACTCCAAAAGGAAGAGAGTTCTAATGAGGAAAGTATTTCAGATCATGAGTCCTTGAATGATAGATGCACAGAAATAGAAAACAAAATTTAGAATGAGAAGAAGTTTTTAGGACCTAAGAGGTCAAATAAAGGAAAGTTTCAAGGCAGATGTTTTGCTTGTCACAGGTTTGGTCACATAGCTTCACATTGCATGGCTCAAGTGAAGAAGGTAAATGACAGTTTCGGAAGTGATAGTTACTTTCAAGGATATTGCTACTCTTGTCAACAGTTTGGGCACAAGGCAGTTTATTGCAAGGCAAATATTAGGAACAGGTTTGGTCAGAACAGGTTTTGTCAGAACTGGTGGATTCAAAGATCAGGTTTACCACAGAGAAATAACATTGTTACTTGTTATAAGTGCAACAATAAAGGTCACATAGCTAGACAGTGTAGAGCTAAAATTCTAGGATACAGGAACAGGAACAGTGGCATGATCAGGTCCAAGGATCAAGGCATGGACAAGAACAGGGATGAGAACAAGAACAAAAACAATGATAGGAACAAGAATATGGACAAAGAGTTCAAGAGAAGGCCCAACAAGGAAGTTATAGACGCTGATGATGATCAGTGCCTAATGGGAGTTTTACTCCCACCCCAGAATTAATCACCTCATCAAGGAGGTGGGGGAGGGACTAAGCTAAGAGGCTCATTCTTAGTCCCGAGCCCCAAAGGTGACCCTTTGCCATTGATGACAAAGGGGGAGAGATATGAGTAAGGGGGAGAGCTTCAAGTGAAGAGGAAAGCTTCAAGTCAAGGGGAGAAAAACTTCAAAGGTAGATTCTCAGTTGTGGGTTTCAGTTTTGGCTCTTAAGAAGTGTTTTTCAGTAAAGTTTTGCCATCAATGACAAAGGGGGAGATTGTTGGCAATTTTGGGTACATTGGGTGCATTGCCTTTTGCTCAAGTGTTGATGTTGTCATTAATGTCAAGAAGCGGAAGGGTTTTTGTGAAAACCAAGGCAGACAAAATAAAAGGTTTTATTTAAAACCATGGACAAAAAATTTGAAATGGGTTTTTCTTAAAACCCAAGTTGGCTCTTCGTTTCGTTGAAAAAGGTGCCCCGGTGATGAAGATATTTAATTTTAAATATTTAGTTTAAATTTTATTTATTTAAAATTTAAATTAAAATTTTAAATTAAATTAAAAGGGCCGACGTGTTTGGAAATGCATCAAAGTGCATATTAAAGGAGGCAATTAAATTCTTTAAGGTTTTGGAATGGTGTTCGACATTAATCGCTGAGCAATTCGATTTCGACATCAAAGCCCCTGCGCCAGCGAAGGAGGAAGACAAGCGCTGTGTGGTCAAAGGTGTGAGGATTATTAAAAAGGATGTATAGCGGTTTATTTTGAAGAAGTGACGAAAGGTTGAAATCAACATATAAAATAAGGCGCAATCGACGAGGGACTCACGCTGCAGCAATTTGATTAAACCCCTGCGACATTAAAATTTTGGATTCGCACGATAATCGAGGAACGTAGAAAAGTGAAGTCCGTGTTTCGTGCGACACATTGGTGTCGAGGTCTTGGCACCGATTAGAGATTAATCTAGGATTTCATTCTCCCTTAGAAGCAAGTGGGTGTGTAGCTCATGTGGTAACTGCGGTGCGGTCAAGGGCACCAGGCTAACAAAGGTCGCGAGATCGAATCACGTTTTTCTCTGGAGTGGATGATAAATCTCGTTTTTGAAATATACGACATGGTTGATTTTTAAGAGTGGAGGCCTAAGTCGTGTGTTCGAAACTCCTTGGCAGCAAATGTGGTAAGGGCACAATTCTTTTGCATAGAATTTTTGCCATGGGAGTCATAAGGTTAAAGTTCATTATTTTAAAGGGTTGAATATTGCATTGAAAAAGTAGTCGGGGTTGCAAAATGATAATATAATGATTATGGGAAAAAGAGTTTGAAAAATTGTGAAGACTATATATTAAAGTTTCAAGTTATAAGGAAGTGCATAAAATTATTTGGGTGAATATAAGAAATATGTTATGTATGATTTGTTGAATGAGGTTGAATGAAGAAGACATAGAACCTTGATTATATTTGAACCAAGGAATATTCTTGAGGAAATATTAAAGAAATATGTTGTCTACTAACCTTCTTGAGTTTGGCAAAAATGTGGTTATGGTTATGACAAATTTGTGAGATCTTCTTCATCTTCAATAAGGTATGGGCACATTCTTCTTATGAGTATGATTGGTGTATGTTTTCCTGAAATAAGATTGGAGTGAAAAGGTATTCAACTAGGTTTCCTTTGGTTGGGTGTAAATCCTATTTTTTGGTTTGTTGAAGACTACTTATGCATTGTTATCCTTGATGAGAGTTTTTGTGAATGCATAATTTGGGTTTAAGGTAGTGGAAGCATTGTGCACTAGGGTTTATGTTTGTAAGTCTTGCTACTTGCATTGAGTTGGTGAAACCCTTAGTTGGCTATTTTGATATTAATGGATGAGTTGCTTCCATAGAGGTTGTTTTGATCAAGTTAGTGCTTTACTTGATACATGATATTGGGCTTACTCCATTGAGTTGATTTGAACAAGTTATTATTTGCATTTGGTGATATTGTGTTGGTGGCTGTTTTGTTCAAATATCTTTGGAGGGAAAAGGATTTCTACTTGTTTCCTTTTCTTGTGATGATTGGTTGAATGCTTCAAGGTTAATGTTGAGTTGAATGATGTTGGTTAAACCTTGTCTTTGAGCATTGTTGTTGAAGCCCTAATTGGTTGAGAAAAGATATTGGTTGTTGGAAAGAACATGAGTATCATTGTTATATGAGATATTGCATGGTTGGCAATTGTTGGGTTGTGTTTCATGTTCTTGAGAAAAGCATATTACATCTATCTTATTCTTATGAGATTTGAGCTTGAGTTGAGATTGATATTGAGAATTAAGTATAGAACATATTGAGTCTCTAACAATTCTCTTTATGTTTCTATGAGATTTGAGATTGAGATTGGGAGTTAAGTATAGAACATATTGAGTCTCTAACAATTCTCTTTATTCTTCTATGAGGTTGATGAATCACATTGGGTCTCTAACAATTCTCTTTGTGGGTTCATGCCAAGCAAGTTTTTCTTGATGAACTTGTGAGCAGGTTTTGGACAGGTTCCGTTGGGGACTTGTGAGCAGGTTTTGGACAGGTTCCATTGGGGACTTGTGAGCAGGTTTTGGATAGGTTCCTTTGGGGACTTGTGAGCAGATTTGGACAGGTCCTAGCAGAGGACTTGTGAAGCTGAGTTTGATAGTTCTATCAGAGAACTTGAGGTCATAGGTGCATTGGTTCTATGAGAAGAACCCGAGGAAAAATTTGTGCTAGACCGAAGGACTATGTTTAGTGCAGATTCGAGGACCAACTTTTGAGGTGATAGAGTTGAGGACAGAGGTCTCCAGCCAGAGCAGGGAAGACAGGTGTCTTCTGTGGATAGAGTTCCATTTTCTAAGGGCAACGGAGGGAGAGGTCTTCTAGAGGATCACCAGCCAGAGTAGAGCTAGGGGAAGGTATCTCCTTTGAGCAAAGGCTCATAAATTTAGATTGGGGAAAGGTATCTCCTTTGAGCTGAGGCTCATAAAAATTGTAATTGGGAAGGTTTCCCAAAGAACTTTGAGATAAATTTTAGAGAAAAGTTTTGTGGATGAACCACATTAAAATTGGTGTCACTTTGTGGATGATCTTATGCATTGTTTTGATATTGCTTTGGATATATTGCTTTACTGTTTTGAAGTATAAAGGAAAAGTAAAAAGAGGTCTTATACTGTTCACCCCCCCCCTCTCAGTATAAGCTTGTGTTCTTCAAAGTCTCCAAGCACCAATCTATATAATCATACAAAATCCTAGAGGTATATTTATTTGATCCTACTAGCAATATTGATCTATTCATGATTAGTGATATTGATTAAATCATCTCTATGATTATCCTTGATCATAGGGTTTAATACATTTATTATGTTATAATTTATGTTTTAGAGTAGGTTATGTTAGCTTGTGGGAATTAGATATCACTTTAAATACCCCAAATACCCAATGACTAATCCGTCATATCAGTGCATTATATGTGAGATCATGAGGGAGCCTATGGGTATCCACTCTTTATTCCTTCTTTTTGCTTGTGTTATTTATCTCTTTTTATCTACATTTATTTTGTTCTTTTTTAATTTTTCATTTATGATTATGGTCTATGTATGTTTATGAATATTTCTAGAAAAAGTATTTTAAATTCTAGCATAGTAATAGAACAAATAAAAGCAACTTCATTCAATCATACAAAAATTTTGTGCAAGATAAATTTTTATTTGTTATGAAATTCAAAGGATGTCCCAATTCAATACTTTTCATGATTTAATTGTTTGATATCTAATTTTTTCTTTTGAAGAATTCACACTTATCCTCCACAATTTAAAACTTGAAACTAGAATATTCCATGAAATATTTTGTTGAGAAAAGTCTAGTGTATGTAAAAAATTGGTATGAACATAGCATTTAAAAAAGTGTGCTAGGAGATTAAACATAGATTTATGACAATGGTATAGTGTGAACGAGTGACTTTATTGAGTTTCTAATATTAAAACTTAGTCCTAATTATTGATGGGTTTTTTAACATGTTTTTATTAAACCTTTCTTTGCCCATCTACAACCATGCAATGTATAAGAGGTATCCATATAATGTACTCTATGTTCAATGGTAAGGTTTATCAAGGGATAACAAGTGCATGTATCATGCCATAATGGTAAGATACTTATCCATTAAAGAGGAGCTCACTATTTTAAAATAGGATAATATCCTTCCTTTAGCCATTTTTGGATATTTTGGTGCCTTAAAATATGCATAGTTTAACATTCAATATGGATTAAGATACATCACATAGTGATAAGACAATTTCATCATATATTGGATGTTATGGGTTTAAACCTCAATGTAATATTTTTATCAATGCTTTAACCCTCAAGTGAGGATTTTATGAAGTCATACATTCTCAATTATAGGATACCAACAATAGTGTGCCGGTAATATCCTTGTATCATGCATGAAAGGTTTTAAGTTCAAACCTTCACATCATTATTTCTTGTAAAAAGTAAGATAGAAGACATGGATGTTTCAGGCAACACATGTGCCTTATCCCTACTAGTTGATGTGTGGTTATATGGGGAAACATTATTTTTTTAAAATAGTGCATATTTTTAGTTGTGAATGTATTTTGTGAGGACAAATAGTTTTATTGCATCTTACATTTTTAATGTTCTAAGAGCACATGTGACTAATGTAGTGAGCTAAGGAAATTTGCTATTTCAAAGGTCCAATTCCAAATACAATAAAATTATGTATCTATCTAGCTATATGTATGTGTGTGTGTGGCATCTACTCATTGTTTCAGTTTAATGTGTAGTCACAACTAGTGTCCAAGATGTGACAAATAACTATTTTTATTGATCAATTTATTTTTAAGATTTAAAAATTTAATTTTTTTAATGTTTTGAAAATATTATAAATAAATTACATTTATACCATCCTAAAATATTAAAAAAACAAATAAATTTTAAAATTGTTAACCATGTAAAGAAAAATAAAATGCCTATATTGCAAGATGCTTATATGTAGAAATGATAACTATGTTATTGGAAAACTCAATGTTAACATTGATATGAATGCAAAGTTTTTTTTTAAGATCTTGCTAACTGTTTTTCAGTCTAAAATATGTTACCTCTTATTATTATTATTATGATTATAAAATACTCTCAACAAAGAGTTTTGATATATCTAATCCTAACAATGTGTAGACACCAAAATAGCACCAATCCGATTATGTGACTGCAAACACTGATCGCATTGACACACAGCCCCAAGGGCAGCCCCCAAAGGTTAAACAATGGTCCTAACCACTCTCACAGTAGTTTTGGAAGGTCAAAAATAATTTTGGCACCTTCAAGCACTTTGCTCAATATCCGTTCCACCCAAGGACGAATTATAATTGGGATTCGCTCCGCCCAGGGATGAATTCACAATTCGCTCCAAGGTGGGGCGAATTGCAGGTTTGATGGGCAAAAAGTCAAATCTTGGCAAATGGCAGCTCGGATCCACCATTTAACGCTTCCTTCATTGCATGGGAGTATAGGTGAGCGTTTTCGAACGTTAGATGTTGTTACAAGGGTAGTCATGAAGTCCCTATTCAGGGGGGAATCTTCCCTCCCCTGGAAGAGCATGGCTGCCAAGTGGCACCTCTGCATGCTCATCCTAAGATACCTCCAAGTCTATAAATTGGTGGGTTTTCCCACCCCAAAATATATAGATTAGGAGCAATTTGGAGTAACGAAGTGCTACCATTTTACTTCCCCATACATCCTTGTGCGATTTGTGCCTTTCACATCCGTGATCTCTCTTAGAGAAGAGGTCATTGGGTGATCATTGGAAGGTCGAATCTTGAGCCCAAAACCTGAAATTTGGCCATAGAATACCACCCCAATTTTTTGACAACACCTTACAAGGGATTTTGGACCCATCCCAAGTGGATTGGCATCGAAATCAAGTCCCAACGGTGGGCAGCCTGCCCGGGCGCCCCTGCACTGCCGTGAGTCTAATCGTCCCTTTTAGGAACGATTAGGAATATTTGGTAGATTGTTATTTCTATCATTTTTTATCTTGCATTTCATCTTATACTGCTTAGGTAGTTTTCAATTTTGATTTCGTAATGTTTTGAGCAAATCTTATCATGTTCTATCACTTTTTGTCTTTACTAACTTGCAGGTATCATCATCAAATTCCTATTAATGGAGGCAAAATTAGGAATATATAACCATTTGGGTCTTCCCAAAATACCCCCAATTAGCTAACACCAAGTTTTAAGGTCTTTTGGAGCTCTCTAGGCTGGACATTTGGGACAGTACCTTTTCAGTTTTTTGTTACAGGTAAATTCGTCCCACCCCGAAACGAATTCAAATCGGTGAGGAATTTCCCAACTATTATTTTTTTAGTGCCTTACTAGTGATGTCCTTATGCCCCTGTCAAATTTTTAGAGCATTTGGATTCGTTTTAGTTATAGTTTAATTCATATCTCTAATTCACTTATCGCAGGCTTGGGGATTGCATGTTTTGTTTCATCCGCAGGTGCTACTAACTATTTCTTGTTCCTTTGAATGCAGGATCGCAAGGAATAAAAATTCATATACACAAGCAGCGGTGATGTTTTGGTCCACCCATCTTACATGTGGGCACGCGAAAGAAGGATGGTTATCCATGGATGTGATCAAGAGATGGATTTGACGATCCTTGCCCCTAAAAATGGAGGATGTGGATTGTAACTGAAATGTGAAATACATCAATAAAAGAGAAGGGTTGTTATTTCATTTGGGCTTCAATTCATGTTTTTCTCCATTTCATGCATTTTTAATTTGTAGGGTTTAGCGTTAAGTTTAGTTTCATTTTTGCATCGTGCTTGGAGTTTTCCTTTTTGTTTTCGTATCCTCGTGCTTTCAATGGTGATCACGGTGGGACCTTGTCCTCTATTTTTAAGATCAGATATCTGATCTGAACTTTGGTTGTTTTTTTCTTGCAGATGCTGAGTTTCACACGTTGACTATTGTTCGTTCCATTAGGAGGCAGATACAGAGTTGTAATTCATCTTATCCAGGGACGAATAGGAATTCGCCCCACCCTGTGATGAATACAGTCCTGTAATTCATTCTCCCCCAGGATGAATTTTTGTCTGTGCAGTATGCGATAAAAAACTCAGAACCGACAGATTTGGGCAAAGAAGAGGTAAGGATTCTGAACTTTTCCTATCATTTTCTATCTTTAGTTTTTCTATTTTTAGGGTACTTGCTTGCTTAGGGAAAGTAGTTTTCCTTTACCGCTTGCTTGTTTCCATTTTGCAAAATAAAAATAACCCCACACACCACGTGGCAACTTAAAAACCAAGGCGCTGGTCGTAAAACCCCAGCCCTTGATCAAGACCAATGGTGGATTTCATCACCACCTTGGCTTGAATTTTGCATCCATTACCCCGATCGCAACTGTTGCTAGACGTAAATCTTGATGAAAGCTGACCGAGTGTAGCTGGGGTGATTCCTAGTGCATGAGGATAAGTATTGTATGGTAGGTGTCATAAATAGGGTGATTCCCCTTCCGTACCACCTACGTTCCACGTACCATCTGCTCTAACGTACCTATAGTTTCCCTCACATAAGGGCGGGTATATAGAGAGGTTGGTATATCGGCCTGGCAATGGTATATCGAAGGGGCGACCATTTTTTGGGAGCCATAAGAGCCATCATTTTGCATTTAAACGTTCTTTACAAAAACCTTCAAAAAAACAAACAAACAAAAAAACAAAAACAAAAATAAAAAACACACTAAACTAGGTCTAGGACACACTTTCAATCTTTAAATGAGATAATCACTGCTTGTGTGTGTGTATGATCTTTTCTATTTAGTGTAGCATAAAAAAATCATAAAAAGAGATAAAAATCTACATAGCTTGTAGGAAAGCACCACCATGGTGTACACACGTAGCCAAGCCCAATCAAGGGCGAAAGCTACGAAAAGTGTACAAGGGGGTACAAGTCGCCTCCGCTATATCCCTAAGGACTTGGTCATACCACCTTGGTGACCTAACCCACAAGAGAGTCTGCATCATTCCATGTCAAGATGGAATTATAGGGACACCCCTTTGAGGGACACGCTCGTTCATCATAGCCCCTTTCGGGAAGAGTCCTTACATGTGGCACTCAACATAGATAAAAAGGCTCCCTTAGAAGCTCGATATGAGTGGCCACCGTGCGATGAAGCGCTAGAGCGGCATAGTTTCCATGAGGAGAGGCCACATGATGATGGCATCCCTCCTTTGCCCCCCATCACTATTAGAACCAATAGACAAAACCTAGAGCACAAGGCCCTTCAAGCAGGGCGAGCTAACTCTGCCCACACCTTTCATACATATGAAAGGGAGCCCGAGGAAGACCATTACATTCCTCAAGAGCAATATACAACATGGGGGCCATGCACTTCCGCACCAGCTAGATACCATGATCACCCACTAAGGCCAAAGAATCAGGTAAATGTCGCCAACCTTGACAGAGGGAAGTGACATTTTGAGATCTCAGATCATCATGACCGAGGTAAGTGCATAAGAGAAGCATCCAGGCCTCATAGGCTCAAGATGGCAAAACAAATCGACCTAGCCATCACCAGAAATACCATCCTCCAAGCACAGATCACACGGATTGAGCAAGACCAATAGTAGCTAGAGCATCTATATCACATTAGCAAAGAGTGCATTCAGTGCCAAACAGATGAGCTGCTCCATAACCCAGTGCCTAAGAGGGTCCCAACCCCTCGCACCCAAAGAGTGGAACCATATGAGAGGCATAATCCCTTGGTGTGAGATAGGTCTCTATGACCTTACCAAGTGCTGCCTCTGAGACCTCCTAGACCTGAGCGGGAGGCCACTCCCTGGAACAATGATGGGTACCCTCCGCGAGGACCCACCCCGGGTCATAGGTCTCTTCTAGAGACTCCTCAGGAAGCTTACAAGGAATATGAACAAGAAGAAGATCGGGCTGAAATGCCCTACCTAGGCGGAGGAGTTGCCATCCGGCCACCCCTTCAAAGGCCTCAAGTCTCCCACAACCCACAATGGGAGCAAACTAAAGAGGAAGAAATCAAATCCTCAAATGCATATAAAGCGCTGCTAGAGCATTTGGAGTCTATGGAGACCAAAACTTCTGGGCCCCAAAATCCCACTTTACGCCAACTCCGCAGTCATCCTGTGCATCCATCCGTGCCAAAACCCCCTTACCCTGAACACTTTAAGCTGTCTTAGTTGGCAACATTTAGATGTGAGGAGGATGCTCAAGAGCATGTGACAAGGTTCCTAAGCCAATGCTTTGGCATTCAAGACAATGATGCTTTGTTATTGAGAACATTTATAACCACATTCGTAGGCCCTACCTCGGATTGGTTTACTCAGTTACCAAAGCACAAAATTAACAACTTAGATCAGTTAGTGGATGCGTTCCTCGAATGCTTCTGAAAGCACGAGATTTCGGGAAAAGGAAACACTAATTGCAATATAACCAAAACCAAATGCGCTTAAGTCCTAGAAACGTAAAGTGCATGAAATGGAAAAGAAACGCATTGGAAGAGACACAAGCAAATGGAGAAAACACAGCCCTTTCATTAATATCCCTTGATCTCTGTTACAATGACGTCTCCTCCCTTTTCGGGGGCTAGGAGCGTTAAAAGAATTCGATTACAATCACTCAATGTTCCTCTTTCCGCGTGCCCACGATTGCAATGGGCGGGCCAAGATGATGCCGCCGCTGATGTCGATGAGTTCTTCACCTCCGTTGCTTCTCCTGCGAACAAAGAAACAACCAAGATGTCAGTAGCACCTGCTGCAAGTGAAAAGTGTTCGTTCTTCTAAAATCATCAAAAGATGCATGCAAACATTTATCTAAAACAGTAAACAAAATGATTCTAAACAGCCTGAAAACTTGACAGAAGACAGAAAATGTTACCAGAAGGCCATTGCCACTGAGACAGCTGGCCAATCTGCCTTCAACTGGAATTCGTCCCTGGGTGGGACGATTTTTGACTGCAATTCGTCCCTGGGTGGGACGAATTCTTCTGTGTTGAAGAAGCCGACCTGCTGCTGCTCCAATGTCGATTCTCGAGACCTGCAAAACGCCTGCAAACAAGGGGGTTATGTAATTGGGGCCATTTTGGGACGACCCAGATGGTCGGATTCTCCCAATTTGGCCTCTACCCTCGGGAATTTGATCTCGCCACCTGCAAGTCAGTGAAACAACAAAGCAACACAAAACATACTAGAATCTGACCAAAAGTTACGAAATTGCAGCTATGAGTTAACCAAACATAATAACACAAAATGCAACCTAAAAAAAGTAATCTAGAATGCTCTAAAACCTAGAAAGTGCGGGGGTGCCCAAGTGGGCCTCCCACCGTTGGCACTTGATTTCGGCGCCAATCCACTAGGGATGGGCCCAAAACCTCTTAGGATTGGGGGGGTCGGCGAATTGGTTGGTTCAGGTGTCCATGTGTTGGATTTAGGTCCGATTCAAGCTTCCAAAAGCCACCCAACAACCTCCCTTGCAAAAGAGATTGGTGGATGTGGGAAGGTGAACCAAAAGGGATGCAAGTGGGTCTTCAACTCGGCAGACACTTCGTTGCTTGAAAACTCCTTCAACTTCGTATATTTTGGGTGAGAAAAGTCCCACCTTTTATAGACCCATGGGGTCTCTTTTGGGAGGGAAGCACAAATGCCATGTGTTGGTCATAGGCGCCATGTGGCAATCTTGTCTTCCCATGAGGGAGGGGAGTCCTCCGTTGACTTGGGCTTTGATAAATGCCTTTTGTGACAGTCTTCTAACGGCCCCTCTGTCCACCTACACACGCGTGCGAGGCGAGAGTCATCAACCGACTCGTTCCGGGCTGCCACTTGGCGCCATTTGTCTTTTTGCCCGTTAATCTTAGAATTCGTCCCACCCGGGGACGGATTCAGAATTCGTCCTGGGGTGGGACGGATTCTATTTTGAATTCGTCCCTGGGTGAGACGAATATCGGGCAAAGTGCCCAAGTGTGCCAAATTGCTTCTTGACCTTACAAAATTGCTATGAAAGTGGTTAAGACCACTTGTTTAACCTCTGAGGGCTGCCCTGGGGGCTGTGTTTGTCAAAGCGATCAGTGTTTGCAGTCACATAATCGGATTGGTGTTGTTTTGGTGTCTACAGATGCCCCTTTTTGGGAAGCGCTGCGGGTGACGCATTGCTGAGCAAAAATAGATAACCAAAGCACTAATGATTAGGGTTTCTTGGTAACCTAACCAACTTTTGATGCCCCAAGTATGGAAAGGGCATGCATTCTTGAATCCTTGCTTCGACGAGCTAAGGAATTTGATTTCAAGTATTAACCTATTTTGTTGAGGTGTGACTTGAACTTAGACATTGATCGGTCATGAACAGGCAAAGGGCATTTTTATCCTCAGGGGGAACCTTGTGTTCATGATTCACGAAATGCCAAGTGTTTGATTGATTTGATTGTTGCTTGTTTATTGCCCCAAGCAGGAGCGTGATTGTCTTTGTCAATGATTCTTTGAATGCATGTCATTTTCCTTAATTGGGTGTGTGATTGTTGGTTGGTGACTAAGTGTGACTACCCCCTCAAGCGACGAATCGATGAGGGAATGACCTTCGTGAGAGAAGCGACGAGTCGCTTGACCCAAGATGACTTGTGCAAGGGTGCCTTTAAAGGGTTTACCGTTAAGCGTGTGCAATTTTTCCAACATTTGGACCTATTTTTGGTGGGTGTTAACCCTTTTGGTGATGCCGTAATGAGGTGAAATCATCGAAAACCTAACTTCCCGTGGAGCGGTCCGGCTATGTTAGCCTTCTTGGGGAAGTAGGAGAGAGATAATTTGAACCTCGCCATCGATTTTCTTTGCCCAGAGGTTAAGTGCAAGAGCACTTATGTCCGGCAATGTTTTTTGCTGTTTGTTTTTGTTGAATTTTGTACTGTTTTTGAGTGGGCTTTGACCCTTTTGTGATGTCGTTTGGGGATGAAATTGTCTAAAATCCGTCTTCCCGTGGAGCGGTCCGGCTATGGTAGCCTTCTTAGGGAGTATGATAGTGACAATTTGTGACTCCAATGTCGATTTTGTATGCCCTTGTTGTCAGGTGCAGTAGCAATCCTGTCGGGCAATTTTATTGTCTGTTTTTAGTGCATTTTTAGTCATTTTTTGATTTTTTTTAAGTGCTGGCCTGAATTCGTCCCTGGGTGGGACGAATTCCAGCTGGAGAATTCATCCCTGGGTGGGACGAGCGCTAATCAGAGTGCTCGTCCCAGTCAAGGATGAATTCCAGTGCAAAAGGCCTATTTAATGGCCAAAACTTGATTTTGGGCTCATTTGTGTCATTTTTTTCTTGCGATTTTGGAGCTCTGGGAGGAGGAGGTAATTCTGCGAAGCGAAGCGCTGCTGGAATTCTCTCTGCTATCATGAGTGCACACACTGGTTCGAGCGGCGGAGCCGAAGCGAAACTTGTAAGTGTTCCTAGAGTTTATTTTGCTTTTATTTAATGCATTGTTTTTGTGTTGACGCTTTTCAAAACTTTAAGATTTTTTGTGATGTTTTTGTTTAACGGTTAAGGTTAGAAACCCTAGAACTGAAAATTTGATCTGTTATTTTATTTTATTTTTTTTGTGTTTGTGTTGTTTTTTTTTGCTTTGCAGGTTGTTAGGAGCCGGTACCGTGTACCCGCTGCATTTACTGAGGCGCGGTTGGCATTGACCGATGATGACTGGGAATGGCTTGATGCCCTTGGGCTCAAGCAGGTGGCTCGACTGGAGCCTGTGGTTTCGGATCAGGCCTATCTGACAGCCCTGATCAAGCTTTGGGATCCGTGGACCAATACTTTCCATCTCCCGACAGGGGAGATGACTGTGACTCTTGAGGACGTCTATCGTTTGCTTCGGATTTCGATAGATGGTCTGCCTATTAGGACATCGTCGTTTGATCAGCGGACTGCTATACTTACGAGATGTTTTGGGCATGGGGGGCAGCTGGGTGTAGCAAACCCAGTGGAGACAACCGAGGTGGATTGCCAGGTGGCGGGATTTTGGTTAGCTGGTGGCGGGGAGAGGGGGTGTTAGGAGTGAGGCACGCATTCTTGATGGGCCTCATTTCTAACATTATTCTCCCTGATTCGTCGAGCGCGAGGTTCCCGTGGAACCTGTTGGATTTGGTGTGGCAGTTGGCAGAGTGCCCGATAGAGGCACCGTTGATTCTGAGATGGGGACAGACTTTGTTGGCACAGCTCTACGGGGAGCTGTACGGGGTCCGCTGTCGACAGCGGAAGGGTGTCAGTTGCGGTTTTTTGTTGCAGTGCTGGGGTTGGCAGCACATAGCTGTTGAGAGGCCTACCGGGTTACCGTGGATGACTCGGGCGGCGATGGAGGATGAGGAGATTGGTTATGCAGTTTTGTGGCGGCGGTCTGCGGAGCAGGGGCAGAGTCGGCGATGGGCAGGTGCCGTTGAGCACTACACTGATGCCTTTTCTCGGCTCACTCCAGGGGAGGTGTTTTGGCGTCCCTATCGGGACTGTCCAGCCTGGCCTGAGGCTGGAGAGTGGCTCCGACGGGTACGCAGGGAGCGGTGGTTGACTGGGCGGCACGGGACGGAGCATGAGTTCTTTCCGTACCGTCGGGTTACACGATAGTTTGGGGTGCGCCAGGGGTTTCCTGGTGAGCCCGTGGTCTATCGACGATGGGGAGATGAGAGAGGATTAGAGCCACCGGTCATTGCTCCATTGGGCGAGGAGTCCGACGTAGTGATTGATGTCCCGGATGTGGATGACATCGGGACTACCACTGAGTATGACTCGTGGTGGGTACTACGGCGCTGGAGAGGAGAGGGGCCATTGGGAGGTGCGGAGGCGGCAGTGGAGGATGCTGAGGCAGCAGGGGGTGATTGGGGGGGTATGGATGATGCGGACATGGTGGATGTGGGAGATGAGGATGTGGGCTTGGGTGTTCCGGAGCAGCCGGACATGCAGGATGTGGAGGAGCAGTGGGAGCCTGAGCAGGCTACTGTCCCCGCGAGTCCTATGCGTCCGGCAGATACAGAGGTGGTGGGGTCAGATGTAGGCATTGAGATTGCTCGACTGACAGAGCTGCTACGGATGCGGGATCTGGAGTTGGGGGATGCGAGGCGGGAGCTGGGGGATGCGCGGTAGGAGAGGGATCTTTTGTGGGCTCAGTTGGCAGAGCGGGATAGAGTTTTGGCGCAGCGCGATGATGCATTGTCTATCTATCATCGGCGAGAGGCAGAGTGGTGTCTGTACCGGATAGACTTGGAGAGGGAGGTCATCCGCCTTGGTGGGCGGCTACCTGAGCCTTCGGTCGGTGGATCTTCACGGCGGACAAGGGATAGTCTGACTGAGCAGTCAGCATCATCTCGTCGCAGGCGGTTAGATGAGGGGGTGGTAGCGGGGCATGATGCGGGGGCTAGTAGTAGCCGCCTGCAGGGTCCCGTAGGACCCACACCACGGGGGTAGTTCCCGTCGCACCGATCCTGCGTGATCATGGTGGTCGACGCCTTAGGTTGGGTTTTTGGATATGATTGCGGGGTCTGAGGACCGGTTTTGTAGCCTGCGGGCATCTTTTTGACGATATATATATATATACCGGTTTTATTTTTGGTTTTGTACATGTGATGATGTGATTTTTGTTATGCATGTTTATTTATTTTGATGAATGCAGATGTTATGATGAATGTAAATGTTTTTGATGTCTATGTGATATGCGAGGTGAAATGGATGAATGACATTAGTGATGATTGCACTATAGGCTGTTTAAGAAGCTCTTTATTTACATGGTTTTTCTTTTTTTTGTATTTTATGATGGTATCATAAGGATGATAAGTAGCGCAGATGGTTTTGGAATGAATGTAAGGTTTTCTGAGATTCAATCAGTTTTAACTCACCATCCATGACTGTACTTTATCTTACAAGACTTTTTGACCAAGGTATGAATCAGACTTGTTTTTGACCCAGTTATTTCATATCCTTGTGTGTGCAATTGAGTTCATTTAGTGGTATTTGTTAGGATACCGCCAAGTGCAGATGGGCTTTCAACCGAACTCGTATCGAGGATCACCTAATTAGCTCCACGAATTCCTTTGTTGTATGTACTAAGATTAATCTGCGGTGTAATCCAGGATGCCATAAGCTAGCTCATCCACATGCAAATATTGATCTGTACGCAAGTTAATGTGATAGATATATCGTCATGCGGGAGGTTTACTTCTATTACCCATTGGCTATCAACCAAATTGGTACTGAAGCTTGCCTTATGACCTATAGAATGCTGAGAGTTCCAGGGATTCAAGGTCAACTCCCTTCTTTTCTTCAATTGTATTGGGATACTTGCTCATTGTAGTGATGAGATCACTATTCATTTTGATTTGTTTTTCTTTCGAGCAAGGGATTGGGGTTATGGAGTGACCAAAATCATTATTGTTTGTGCCTTTTGATGTGTGCATTGTAGTTTGTCAAATTTTGGAGTTTTGACATTTTGCAAATTTTTTGTGTTTTGCAACTGTTGAGAACTTTAGGGATTCTTAGGGAATTGGGTAGGGAGGATGCTTGTCCTTTTGCCAACTCTCGAGCATTCTAGGGGTCATTCGCACAGGGGGATGAGCAAGATAACCGTTTCGCTTGTGGTGACCTAGATTATTTTGCAGGTTTCGTCTTTCGTTCACACAATTTGGGAATTTTAGTGTTTTGATTTGTGTTGGGATGTTACGTAACAAGGTGTATTTCAAGTATGACTCTACCTTCGTAAAATCTGTTCGACTTGATACACTACATGGCTAAAGAGGAAAATGATGACTGAATTACTGAAACTCTTGGTACATTCCCAGACCACTGACTGTAGTGTGGTAAAAGTTATGCTTGGTGTTTTTGTTGTTTTTGTAACATGAGACAATGCGGAACAAGATGGACTATCAGAGCTATTGCAGCTTATGGTGCCTTTGACCTGTATGACTACAAATATGCAATGTATGGATGCAATGCTTAATGCAGCTATGTATTTTTGTAATTTTGATGGATTGTTTTTGGTGAAGGTGAAGATGAGGTGCGAGAATATGAATTTTTTGATGAATTTGAGTATGCCTAGAATTGAGATGCAAATCTTTGTTGTTTTTGATGATTTTTGTTGTTTTGTTTTTTTGAATTTCTTGATTTTTTTTTGACCAAGCGATTGCGATAATCGTTGGAGCTTTTTGGGTTTGACCAAGTGATTGCGATAATCCTTGGAGCTTTTGGGGTGACCAAGAGATTGCTATAATCCTTGGAGCTTTTTGGATTGACCAAGAGATTGCGATAATCCTTGGAGCTTTTTGGTGACCAAGAGATTGCGATAATCCTTGGAGCTTTTTGGGTGACCAAGAGATTGCGATAATCCTTGGAGCTTTTTGGGTTGACCAAGAGATTGCGATAATCCTTGGAGCTTTTTGTATTGACCAAGAGATTGCGATAATCCTTGGAGCTTTTTGGGTGACCAAGAGATTGCGATAATCCTTGGAGCTTTTTGGGTGACCAAGAGATTGCGATAATCCTTGGAGCTTTTTGGTGACCAAGAGATTCGATAATCCTTGGAGCTTTTTGGGTGACCAAGAGATTGCGATAATCCTTGGAGCTTTTTGGGTTGACCAAGAGATTGCGATAATCCTTGGAGCTTTTTGGATTGACCAAGAGATTGCGATAATCCTTGGAGCTTTTTGGGTGACCAAGAGATTGCGATAATCCTTGGAGCTTTTTGGGTGACCAAGAGATTGCGATAATCCTTGGAGTTTTTGGGTGACCAAGAGATTGCGATAATCCTTGGAGTTTTTGGGTTGACCAAGAAATTGCGATAATCCTTGGAGTTTTTTTTTTTTTTTTTGGGATATGGCTTTCTTAGATATGAAATGGTCGCAAATGACTGATATTCAAGGGTTTTGTTTCCTTGATACCGTCAAGAGAAGCTAGCCGGTACGTCTCGGGTCCTATTTTACTATCAATGACATAAGGACCTAACCAATTTGCCATGAATTTGTCCCTCATATGGGACGGCAAATTAGAGTTTTGTTGGTTTTCCTTCAGAACCAAATCACCAACCCGAAAGTCTCTTAGGTGAACTTTCATGTTGTAAGCTTTCTTAAGCCGCTCTTGATAGATACGTAAGTGCTCGAGAGCATTAACGCGTCGTTCGTCAAGCAACGTAAGTTGGTCTAATCGGGCTCGCCGCGCAGGTGTTATCATCGATGAACTCCTGCATTGATATGCGCAGGGAAGGAATTTCCAACTTGAGAGGCATTACTCCTCTCGAGCCATACACCAGTGAAAACGGAGTTGCCCCAGTGGGCGTCCGAATGCTAGTGCGATAAGCCCAAAGGGCAAGTGGGATTTGTATGTGCCAATCCTTATGACTTTCTGCGACGGTCTTTTTAAGGATGGCGACTAGCATTTTGTTTGACGCCTCTGCTTGCCCATTTGCTTGCGGATAATAGGGTGTTGAAAAGTTGTGCTGAATTTTGTACTTTGTGGTTAAAGCACGCACGTCTTTGTTCTTGAATGATGGCCCATTATCCGAGATTATTTTGGATGGAATACCAAAACGACATATGATGTAATGCAAAATGAACTCCGCAATGCGGGGTCCTGTCGTAGAGGTTAACGGAATTGCTTCCACCCATTTGGTAAAATATTCTGTGGCCGTTATGATAAACGTGTGACGGCCTGACGATGCAGGGGAGATCTTTCCGATTAGATCGAGGCCCCACTGCGAAAATGGCCAAGCAGACTGGACTGTCTGTAGGGCCTGGGAAGGTGCGTGCATTAAATTGGCATGATGTTGACATTTCACGCACCTCTTGACATACGCGCAGCAATCTCGCTCTAAAGATGGCCAATAATAGCCCATGCGAAGAATGCGCTTTGCAATGGCCATACCACTCGAAGTGGCCGCCACATGTACCGTCGTGCGCTTGGGCGACTGCCCAAGTGGAATCTTGCTGGTCCAAACATCGAAGAAGAATTCCGTCATAGCTGCGACGATACAAAATGTCTCCTATCAAGACATATTTTGCCGCTTTATGTTTGAATGTTCGTTTTGCGGCGTGCGTCAATCCAAAGGGAAGATTACCTAACTTGAGGTAGTCTCTTATGGGTAAATACCAGTCCTGTTTATCAGAAACCTCGACAGTATGAACAGCCAATCCCTTTTGAAGTTCTTCCCTAACAAATGCTGATTGGGATAGAACTTGTAAGAATAGCGTTGTGTTGCTATTAATGGGAGTGGGGGAAAACAAAGACCCCCAGTTGGCACGTTTCAAACAGTCTCGGATTCGAAAGAACTTATCCGAAGATGGTTCGATCCGGATCATGTGGACTCCTCGGCGTCAAGTCCGAGCTTGCGCGCTCCATCGCGGGTTGCGATAAGGTTTTGACCTGAATGGTTGTTATATCACCGGAAAGGTCTTGCGGGATTAGTGACCCCAAGGAGGCCATTGTGTCCGCAAAATGATTCGATGATCGAGGGAGTGCCTCGATGTCATACCACTCAAGTTTTGCCCAGAATTTGTCCACGAGGGCTTTATAGGCCTTTAGAACTGGGCATTTGCATTGATATACCCCTTTGACTTGATTGACGATTAACAGCGAATCGCCAAAGATGTTCAATCTTTTGATGTTCATGGCGATTGTTGTTTGAAGACCTAGGAGCAAGGCTTCATATTCTGCATTGTTGTTGGTGCATTGGAAGTTTAATTTAAATGACAGGGGCATTGGAGCGCCCTACGGTGTGAAGAATACAATTCCTGTGCCACCACCTTGCTCGCATTTAGAACCATCAAAAAATAAGGTTATGTCGGCTTGAGACTCAGGCTCATCAGAATCTAGCGATTCTGAGACATGGAAGACCCCATCATCGGGTAGTTCTATGACCAGAGGCTGATCGTCTTCAAGAGGAGCCTCTGCTAGTTGATCGGCTATGACTTGTCCTTTTATAGATTTTTGCCCAATAAACTCAATGTCAAATTCCGTCAACAACATGATCCATTTCGCCGTGCGACTACTATGATAAGTACGACTCATCATGTATCGCAATGGATTCTCCTTAGACACAACATACGTCGTGTTGCTTAGCATGTAATGGCGTAGCCTTTTGGTAGCAAACACCATTGCCAAGCAGAGTTTCTCAACGTATGCATAGTTAAGTTGGTAACTGACCAGGGTGCGGCTAAGATAGTAAGTAGCCTGTTCTTTGTGAAGTTCATTCTTCTGGGCTAGCATTGCGCCCAGTGCCACCTCAGTAGCTGAGATGTATAAGTAGAATGGCACTCCTGGTCTAGGTGGTGCCAATACTAGCGGCGAAGCCAAGTATTGTTTGATTTCGTCAAAGGTTGACTGGCACTCGTCATCCCAATGAAATGTGACCCCCTTGTGCAATAATTTGTTCATGGGTCGGCATTTGTCAGATAATTGCGCTATGAAGCGTTTAATCGACGCGACCTTTCCTTGCAGACTTCTGAGTTGCTTGATAGTGGTTGGGGGAGCCATTTCAAGGATTGCCTTGACTTTGTTTGGGTCCACTTCGATGCCTCTCTTTGAGACTATAAAACCCAAGAGTTTTCCGAGATGTGACGCCGAACACGCACTTCTTGGGATTCGACTCGACCTTATGCTCTATGAGGCGATCGAGAATCTTGCTTAAGTCACCGAGATGATCTCGAGCGTAAGAGAGACTTGGCTAACAAATCATCCATGTAATCTTCCAAAGTTTTGTGCATGTAATCGTGGAAGATATACGTCATAGCACGTTGGTATGTAGCGCCAGTGTTTTTAAGGCCAAAAGGCATGACCTTATAGCAAAATGTCCCCCAAGGCGTTGTGAATGCCGTTTTGAGTTGGTCTTCAGGATTGATACGAATTTGATTGTATCCTGAGAAACCGTCCATTAGGGAGAGCATTTCGTGACCTATTGTAGCGTCTACCAATGCGTCGATGCTTGGCAAGGGGAAATCATCCTTAGGACTCGCTTTGTTTAGGTCTCGAAAGTCGGTGCATATGCGAATCCTCCCGTCGGGCTTCTTGACGGGAACCATGTTGGACAACCATGGCGGATAATCCACGCAGATGACAAATTGTGCATCCAACAGCTTTTGCAATTCATCTTTGACCATCAAGGCCACTGTTGGGTGCATCTTTCTTAGTTTTTGCTTTACAGGCTTGATTTTCGGATCAAGCGTTAAATTGTGCATGACTAGCTGCGGGTCTAGCCCTGGCATATCTTTGTACGACCATGCAAAAACTTCCTTCTTCTCTTTGAGAAGGGCAATATATTCGGCTTGCTCTTCGGGGGAAAGACTTACCCCCAACCTGATAATCTGTGGATTCTTTGAATCTATGTCGATGTCTACGTCAGTCGTCTCCTCGACTGACATGTGAGATCCGTCCTCCAACTGATGTGGAGTTGGGATTAAATGGATATCATCAGCTGAGTTAAGATCTGCGTTTGGAACCTCGGGTTCCTCTTCAGCTTGAAAAATATCCTGAGTTGTCCTTGGGGTAAAATGAAGCATTTCACCGAAAGGCCAATACTCTGATGGTGACAATGGTGAATTGACGCGATCCCAGTCGATGGCATCCATGTCTAGATGCAATGACCGTGATGGATCGGTCGGATTGCGGATGGGTGCGGTCAAATCAATGGAGATCATGTGGATGGAATGAATTTGGTCTCCAGAACCGCGGGTGTGATGACTTGATTCTTTTAGATGTTCCCTATACTCTGGATCTGGCTCTACGGGAACGGGCACGAATGGATCCTCTCTAGGTGCAAATTCATCTCTATGTGTGAAAAGGAAGGCGGGGTCTTCCCTCGGCACTGCTTTCATGATGGGATCTCGAGGTGGACGATGCTCATCTTGAATTTGGAGCCATAGGTCTAACACTTGGTCCCACCTCGCTGGGTCTACGTGCCATTCATGTCCTAACAGTATACCCATCTGTCCCATTAGATCTTCATGAGTTAGAGCGCGGTGATTTTGTCGCGCATGTCTGAGATAGATCATCTCAGTCTCATCTTCTGAATCACTTTCATAGATCCAAAATTGTTCATTCTCTTCAGCATCTGTTGCTTGCGACGTTGAGGACTCTTCCTGTTCCAGTGAATTAATCTGGTCCCATTGCGGTTGTTCCACTCTTAGTGGAGGGACCTGATTCTCTTGAGACTCGTGTTATTTCATCTTGGAACCTCTAAGGGGAACAGTTTCAGAAAGATGTCTGGCAGTCGTTGATGTTCTCTTTGAGGATTAATCTCTGAACTTTCGCCTCTCTCTAGCAAAGAAGAGGGATTATTGTTGCTGCCAGGGGTGTTTGTTGACCATGGGAGGTAGTCTCCCAATGTGTATTCTGTATTCGGATTGGCATAAGGACCCAATGCCAATCCCCCCTTGTTGCCTATTTCTAGGCCTTGCATATTTTCAACCAAGATGTCTAATGGCAGGGGATGGTTGAACCCTACCCCTGACTTGTCATATGGCATCTGATATCTTGGTTGGCAAAGGATCCGCATCCCTTGCTCATATCTGCCGAGCCCGTATCCATGCCAATTGCATTGGCCGAGATATTTTAGGGCAAATTCTGGGTTTGACAGATAATTGATGTTTTCAACAAAAGGCTCTTCGTCTGTTTCCTTTTGTTGGCATGGTTCAAGACCATGATCAAAGCCCCCATACACAAAATTTGTCCGGTTCGGTGGGTAGCCTAGAGGGACGATTGTTCCAATGGGAAGGCGAGGTCTTCCCATGTCTTGTACTCGACTCCGAGTGTGGGGGTTGCCACAACATTTTGCACTAAGTATTCCCCCAGGCTTGTACTGGCCATTTCAACAGTGATTGTTGATGATTGGGTGGGAGGAAACGGTAGTCCTTCCTGAGTCCATTCCATGTTTGGTGGTTCAGGAATCTTGGTTTCCGTTGCGTTGGGCGCTTCCTCTGTTGTTATTGTTGAAATTGTGGGCAACCTTTCTTCTAAGGGCTTAACCTCTTCCATGATTTGTTTTCCCTTGTCCTTCTGTTGGGCCATGATAGGTGGCGTTGATGATGAAGGAGCCGATGATGAAGTCTCACCTGGCTGGGATTTTGCCTTGTTGGCCACCAGTGGTGCTCGCGGTATTGGACCTTGTTTAGATGGATTTAATTGGAAATCCAAATGCGTTGAAGGGAGGGTCGATTGAGGTATGAATTGTACCGCATTGCAATACTTGAAGGGCTCTAAGTCCATTGGGACTACATGTATTTCTCCTTCATAAGCATACTTCAAGCACTGGTGGGCGATCGAAGGGACACATTTCATATCCCTGATCCAAGGCCGCCCTAGCAGTATATTATAAGCCATTTCACCTTCCAGCACATGGCACAGTGTAGGTATTGACTTTTGTCCTACCTGGACTGGCAGAACGACTGTGTCGACTGTCGAGCATATTGCATCATTGAAAGCTCAGAGTGTGTACGTGGAGGCTGTGATGTGAGAGGCTAGCAGCTTCAAATGCTTCAAGGCTGCAGTGGTTATGATGTTACTTGGACGAGCCAGTATCTATCAGGCACTCTCTTGTACGGAATCCCGTTGACCCGTGCGATAACGTGCAGGGGTGGATCTGCCATGTCATTTGATATCGTTTTGACCTCATCTTCTCTGAATGTGATGACCGGCTCCGTACATTGTTTCACATGTCCCACGAAGGCGTTGAAAGAATTTGCCTCGTGGGGTTGTAATTCAATGGCTTTTAAAATGTCCATAAGAGCTTCTCTATGGGGAGCTGATTGTTGAATAAGCTCGTAGATGGACAGCCTAGCCGACGTGGTCCGCAAACTCTGCGTGAGTTTGGTTCGTATCGTGACCTCAGGTCTAGGCGGAGGTAACTGCGTTGGGCGTTGTTGAGGATGCGATGTTGCCGGAACTTCCTTCGTAGCTACCTCAAGGGCAGTCGTCGGGTACCTTCTGTTCCTTGTTACTATGCTAATCATTCCCACAAATCCCTGTGTGGGAAGATCTTGTCGCACCTCGTTAATCTGGAGTGGTTTTGTTTGTGCCTCGTGGGCTGGCAAGGGGTCCTTGAATACCCCCATTTGTTGGTTGTTTGGTGCGATGGGGTTGTCCACAACCAATGTTCTATTGTCGATCAAATCCTGGACTAGGTCTTTGAATTTCCAGCACCCATTCAAGTCATGTCCTCTGCGCCTATGGAATCTACAATACAATTCCTCTCTGTACCCCCTAGGCTTGGGAATGTTAGGGTCTATAATTTGGATTTCCGCAGAGTGACTAAATTTGCCGGCGACAAGCGGTCAAATAAGGAGTCCCTAGACTCCGCATATGGGGTGAAATTTTGCCTAGGGCGACGCGGGTAATTTTGCTCCTGTCTTCTATTATCTCTTTCATAAGCAGGAGGCACTTCCTGGTAGTTAGCCTTTTGAGGCTGCGTTTCTTGCACAGGCGCGGGAACATTTATCGCAACTTGGTTGACTGCGGCGTGTTGTGGTTGCGTTGTCCCAGTTTTAGTGGTTTTATTCCACTCTTTCTTCTTAGGCTTGGCAATTGCGCCTTCGCCTATCTTAATCTCTTCTATGACTCTGGCTTGCGCCAAAGCTTCTTCTAAGTTGTCGTATTGTCGCAGTAACAATAGACCGAGAGATTGATTTTAAGCAACTTTTTGTGAACATCTGCGTGAGATCAGACATAGGAGGACGGTAGGGTAACCTAGAAAGCAAAGCTCTCCATCGATTCCCGTACGCTGCCATTGTTTCCTCTTCAAATTGCTTGAGGCTCGCTAAATCACTTAGTGATGCCTTCTTCCTTGTGTTGAAGGCAAAGCGTTCAAGAAACGCGTCTACTAATTGATCTAAATTGCTTATGCTTTGTTTGGGCAGTTGTGTGAACCAATCCGAGGCAGGGCCTGCGAATGTGGTTATGAATGTTCTAAGCAACAATGCGTCATTATCTTGGATGCCGAAGCATTGGCTTAGAAATCATGTAACGTGTTCCTGTGCGTCCTCTTCACCTTTAAAAACTGCCAATTGAGGCAACTTGAAGTGTTCGGGGTAAAGAGGTGTAGGCACTGAGGGATGCATCGGATTACTGCGGAGTAGACGTAATGTGGGTTTTTGATGCCCAGCAGCTTTTGTCTCCACAGACTCCAAACGCTCCAATAGCGCTTGGTATGCATCGGAAGATTTTATTTCTTCCTCTCTTGTTCGCTCTTGTTGCAAGTTACGGTAAACTGGAGGCCTATGGAGGGGTGGCCGAATGGCATCCTTCCTGCCTTGATGGGGAGTTTCAACATATTCCTCTTCTGGTTCATACTCCTCGTAAAATTCTTGAGGAGTCTCTGGGCGAAACCTATGACCCTGATCAAGCTCTTGCTGAAGGTACCCATCATTGTTTCGGGGAGTTGCCTCCCTCTCGAATCTATGAGGTCTTGGAGGCAGAGCTTGACGAGGTCGTGGAGACCTGTCCTGCACCAACGGATTACGCCTCTCATATTGTTCAGCTCTTTGGATGCGAGGGGTTGGCCCCCTCTCAGGTATTTCATAGCGTAACTCATCCGCTTCGCGTTGCATGCGTTCTCTATCCAAGCGGTGTCGGTACTCTATTTCCGATAACTTGGTTTAAGCCGCATGGTTTGGGCTTGACGGGTGGTATATCTGGCGACAATTGGGTCAATTTGGTCTACCCTATTTTTCTCAGGAGGTTCGAATGTTTCTCCTATGTGTTTACCTCGAGTTTGTTGGTCTAAGGTTTCAATGGGTCGCTTCCCTCTGTCGAGGTAAGCGGTATGTGCTCGAGGTTCTGGCCTCAAGGGGTGATCATGATATCCTGCTGGTGCGGAAATGCAAGGTTCCCACGTTGTTTGTTGCCCTCGAGGAATGCGATGGCTTTCCTCGTACTCCCTTTCACGGGTGTAAAGGGGGTGGGCGGAGTTAGGTCGCCCTATGTAAGGAGCCCTGCGCTCCGGATTTGGTCTCTCTGTTATGATGATAGGTAAAGAAGGGACGCCATATCCACGTTGCCCCTCCAAATGGACGGTGTGCCTGTCTAGCGCTTCATCGCGCGGTGGCCACTCATGCCTAACTTCAAGAGGTGATTCTCTATTTATGTCAAGGTCTACATGTAAGGCATCTTCCCGAAAGGGGCTGCTTTGAATAGGCATACCCCACCGAGGATTCTGAATTGGATTCTTTTGTAGGTTAGACCTATAAGGCGGTATGACCAAATCCTCAGGACTGAAGTGAAGGCGACTTGTGCCTGCTTTTTGTGTACCTTTCGGAGCTTCTGCCCTTGATTGGGCTTGACTGCGGGTGTACACCATTGCGGTGCTTCTATGCTATCTAAATAAGTTTTTATCTCGTTTATGACTTTGTTTGTCTACACTAAGCAGAATTAAGCACACACATTCACAAAATCGTGATTATCTCTTTTAAGGATTAAATGGTGTGTCCTAAACTGGTTTAGTGCATTTTGATGTTTTGTTTTGTTTTTGTAGGTTTTGAAGATCGTTTAAATGCATTATGACGGCTCATATAACTCCCAAAATGGTCGCCCCTTCAATATACCAACCAGAGCCGATATACCAACCTCTCTATATACCCGCCCTTACGAGAGGGAGACTATAGGTACGTGAGAGCAGAAGGTACGTGGTACGTAGGCGGTACGGAAGGGGGATTGTCCTGTTAATGGCACCTACCATAGAAAACTTATCCTCGTGCGCATGGGAATCACCCCAGTGACACTCGGTCTGCTTTCGTCAGGATTTACGCCTAACAACAGTTGACAATCGGGAAATGGATGCAAAGCTAAGCCAAGGTGGTGATGAACCCACCGTTGGTCTTGCTCAAGGGCTGGGGTCTTACGACCAGCTCCTTGGTTTAAAATTGTTGCGTGGAGTGTGTGAGATTCATTTTATTTAGCGAAAATTGAAACAAGCATGAATGATTTTCCCTAAGTAATGCAGGATAAAAATGAAAATAGTCAAAGAAACAGAAACAGAAACAGAAATTTTAACAGAGATTATAAAAATCCCTACCTCTTCTCTGCCTGCTCCAGTTGCTTCTGAATTTTTGCTCTGAAAATCCATGAGCAGGAATTCGTCCCTCTGGGAGACGAATTGCAGAATAGAATTCGTCCCTCCCAGAGATGAATTTGAATTCGTCTCAGGGTCAGACGAATTGCAGTTAAGAATTCGTAACAGTCAGAGACGAATAGCAGTCTGCAACAAAAAAATGTACCTGTCAAGCACAAACACAAAACTTTGATCAGTTTTCTATGATTTTAAAAATATGGGACAGGTCCCACCGTGATCGCCACTGAAAGCACGAGATTTCGGGCAAAGGAAACACTAATTGCAATATAACCAAAACCAAATGCGCTTAAGTCCTAGAAACGTAAAGTGCATGAAATGGAAAAGAAACGCATTGGAAGAGACACAAGCAAATGGAGAAAACACAGCCCTTTCATTAATATCCCTTGATCTCTGTTACAATGACGTCTCCTCCCTTTTTGGGGGCTAGGAGCGTTAAAAGAATTCGATTACAATCACTCAATGTTCCTCTTTCCGCGTGCCCACGATTGCAATGGGCGGGCCAAGATGATGCCGTCGCTGATGTCGATGAGTTCTTCACCTCCGTTGCTTCTCCTGTGAACAAAGAAACAACCAAGATGTCAGTAGCACTTGCTGCAAGTGAAAAGTGTTCGTTCTTCTAAAATCATCAAAAGATGCATGCAAACATTTATCTAAAACAGTAAACAAAATGATTCTAAACAGCCTGAAAACTTGACAGAAGACAGAAAATGTTACCAGAAGGCCATTGCCACTGAGACAGCTGGCCAATCTACCTTCAACTAGAATTCGTCCCTGGGTGGGACGATTTTTGACTGCAATTCGTCCCTGGGTGGGACGAATTCTTCTGTGTTGAAGAAGCCGACCTGCTGCTGCTCCAATGTCGATTCTCGAGACCTGCAAAATGCCTACAAACAAGGGGGTTATGTAATTGGGGCCATTTTGGGATGACCCAGATGGTCGGATTCTCCCAATTTGGCCTCTACCCTCGGGAATTTGATCTCGCCACCTGCAAGTCAGTGAAACAACAAAGCAACACAAAACATACTAGAATCTGACCAAAAGTTACGAAATTGCAGCTATGAGTTAACCAAACATAATAACACAAAATGCAACCTAAAAAAAAGTAATCTAGAATGCTCTAAAACCTAGAAAGTGCGGGGGTGCCCAAGTGGGCCTCCCACCGTTGGCACTTGATTCCGGCGCCAATCCACTAGGGATGGGCCCAAAACCTCTTAGGATTGGGGGGGTCGGCGAATTGGTTGGTTCAGGTGTCCATGTGTTGGATTTAGGTCCGATTCAAGCTTCCAAAAGCCACCCAACAACCTCCCTTGCAAAAGAGATTGGTGGATGTGGGAAGGTGAACCAAAAGGGATGCAAGTGGGTCTTCAACTCGGCGACACTTCGTTGCTTGAAAACTCCTTCAACTCTGTATATTTTGGGTGAGAAAAGTCCCACCTTTTATAGACCCATGGGGTCTCTTTTGGGAGGGAAGCACAAATGCCATGTGTTGGTCATAGGCGCCATGTGGCGGTCTTGTCTTCCCATGAGGGAGGGGAGTCCTCCGTTGACTTGGGCTTTGATAAATGCCTTTTGTGACGATCTTCTAACGGCCCCCTCTGTCCACCTACACACGCGTGCGAGGCAGGAGTCATCAACTGACTGTTATGGGCTGCCACTTGGCGCCATTTGTCTTTTTGCCCGTTAAGCTTAGAATTCGTCCCACCCAGGGATGGATTCGAAATTCGTCTTAGGGTGGGACGGATTCTATTTTGAATTCGTCCCTGGGTGAGACGAATATCGGGCAAAGTGCCCAAGTGTGCCAAATTGCTTCTTGACCTTACAAAATTGCTATGAAAGTGGTTAAGACCACTGTTTAACCTCTGAGGGCTGCCCTGGGGGCTGTGTTTGTCAAAGCGATCAGTGTTTGCAGTCACATAATCGGATTGGTGCTGTTTTGGTGTCTACATCTGCACCTTAAATACCAAGAAGAAGGCGTCACTGAGTGACTTAGCCAGCCTCAGGCAGTATGAGCAGGAGACCATGGAAGCCAATGGGAATCAGTGGAGGACATTACTTTCGAAGCTAACCTACCTCCCTCCTATGTCTGACCTCACTCAGATGTTATCCAAGAGTTGTTTGAGATTGATCTCTGTGCTATTGTAGCTGCAGCAATATGCCACCTTAGAATAAGATCTGGTGCAAGCCAATATCATTGAAGAGATCAAAATACAGGATGGCGAGATAGCCAAACCTAAGAAAAAAGAGTGGACTAAAAACACTAAATCTGGGACCACACAATAAAAACCCGCTACGATTAACCAAATTGCTATCAATATCCCTAAGCTTGCACAAGCAACACAGCCTCAAAAGGCTAACTATTAGGCAGTGCCTCCTAAAAACTATGACAGAGAAAATTAGAGGCAAGAACAGAGTCAGCAGCGTTGCCCTAGGCGATAATTCACACCCTACATAGAGTCCAGGGACTCCTTGTTTGACCGCTTGTTAGCGGCAAACTTGATCAACCTGCTAGAGGTTTAGACTATAGATCCCAACGCGCCCAAGCCTAAGGGGTATAGAGAGGACTTGTACTGTAGGTTCCATAGGTGGCAGGGACATGACCTAAATGCCTGTTGGAAATTTAAGGGCTTGGTGCAAGACCTGATTGATAACAAGACACTAGCGATGGATAATCCCGTCGCACCAAGCAATCAACAAATGGAGGTCTTCAAAGACCCCTTGCCTACTCATGCTCCATAGGCAAAGACCCTACAAGTTAACGAGGTCACACAAAACTGCCCCATGCAGGGATATGTAGGGATGATCAGTATAGTGACTCAGAATAGGAGGTATCCGAGCACGAATGCTCCTACGACAGAGGTAGGAGAGGTGCCAACAACTTCGCAACCACAACAACACCTTGCACAACCTCCTCCACCTAAGCCGGTGGCCACACTTCGGACCAAACTAACTCAGAGTTTGAGGACCACCTCGGCTAGGCTCTCCATATACGAGCTTATACAACAATCTACGCCCCATCGAGAAGCTCTAATGGAGATTTTGAAAGCCATCGAGTTGCAGCCCCATGAGACAAATTCTTTCAACAACTTCGTGGGGCATGTAAAATGATGCACTGAGCCGGTCATCACATTTCGGGAAGACGAATTGAGATCAATGACTGATGACATGGCGGATCCACCCCTGCACGTTATCGCATGGGTCAACGGGATCCCATACAAGAGGGTGTTGATAGACACTGGCTCGTCCAGCAACATCATCACAACTGTGGCTCTCAAACATCTAAAGTTGCCCGCATCTCACATCACAGCTTCCACCTACACTCTACGAGCATTCAATGACGCAATATGCTCGACAGTAGGCACAATAGTCCTACCAATCCAAGTGGGACAAAAGACCATACCCACATTGTGCCATGTATTGGAGGGTGAGATGGCCTACAACATCTTGCTGGGATGGCCGTGGATCAGGGACATGAAGTGTGTCCCTTCGATAGCTCACCAATGTTTAAAGTATACATTTGAAGGGGAGGTGCATGTAGTCCCGATGGACTTGGAACCCTTCAAGTATTGTAATGCGGTGCAGCTGATGCCGCAATCGACCCTGCCATCAATGCATTTGGATTTCTAGTTAAATCCATCTAAATAGGGTCCGATTCCATAGGCATCCCCATTAACAAGTTCTTCAAAATCCCAGCCGGGTTCATCTTCATCATCTGGTCCTCCACCAACGACACCATCTTTGGGGGCCAAACAGAAGGACAAAGGGAAGGAACCCCTGGAAGAGGCAAAACCTTTGGAAGAGACATTGCCATCAGTATCAACTATCTCTACTGAGGAGATGCCTAGCCGAATGGAAGTCGAGGCTCCTAGTCCACCCGACATGGAGTGGACTCAAGGAGAACTTCCATTCCCTCCCCCTCAACCGCCAACGATCACCATTGAAATGGCCAATACGGGCCTGGGGGAGTATCTGGTGCGGAATATTGTAGCAACACCCACACTAGAATCCATGCAGGACATGGGGAGACCTCGACTCCCCATTGGCACTATTGTTCCCCTAGGCTACCCGTCGAACCAGACAAACTTTGTGTATGGGGGCCTTGATCATGGCGTTGCACCATGCACGCAAGAGGACGAAGACGAAGAGCCTTTTGCTAAAAATGTCAACTATTTGTCTAACCCAGAATTTGCTCTGAGATACCTTGGCCAATGCAATTGGCACGGATATGGGTTAGGCCGATATGAGCAAGGGATACGTGTTCTTTGCCAACCAAGATACCAAATGCCATATGACAAGTTAGGAGTAGGGTTCAACCACCCCCTGCCCTTGGACATCTTGGTGGAGAACATGCAAGGCCTAGGGATAGGCAACAAGGGGGGATTGGCATCAGATCCATATGCCAACCCTAACACCACATATACATTGAGGGATTATCTCCCATTAATGGCAATCAACCTTGTTGGCTCTAGTAATCCCTTCCCTTCGCTCGAGAGAGGAGAAAGCTCGAGAGCTCATTTTCAAGGAGGGTCTAGACAATGTCAAGAAGGGTCCTCGGAGGATGAGTCGAAGTATGAACCAGCATCGTATGACCCCTTTGAATCAGATAGTGATCACTCACAGGTGATCCCCATGGATGATTATCAAGAAAGCCTCTTGACAATGTTCCCCCTGGATGCTCCCATCGAGCAAGCGCCGCTCCAAGGAAATCAAGTCCCCCCACAGAGAGCGAAACAACCTAGGTGGGGCCACATCAATTTGCTTGAGCAAGGCGAGCCTTTAATGCCGTAAGTAGTCGGAGCCAACGAAGGCCTTTGGATCTCCGATAGTGATTATGAAGATGAAACTAAGATGGCATATCTTAATCACATGCGGATAGATGCAGCATCGACACCCCTTGGAGATTAACGACATATTCGAACAATTAAACATAGTGCCAGGGCATGAGTGGTACGTAGACCTAGCACGGTGGGACCAAGTGTTGGATCCGCTACTCTGGGCATACGAAGCATACCTTCCACCCGGAGACCCTATAGTGACATCAGTGTCGAGGGTAGACCCTGTCTTCCTATTCGCACATAGGGCCGATCCATTCGTGCCCGTCCCTCTAGAGCTAGATCCCGAGCATAGAGAGCATCTAGGATGTCCGAGTCACCACACCCATGGTAATGGAGACCAAAATCATTTCATCAACATGATCTCCATTGACTTAACCACCCCCATCCACAATCCGGCCGATCCGACACAGTCATTGTATCTAGACATAGATGCCATAGACTGGGATCACGTCAATTCCCCTCCATCCCCATTCGAGTACTGGCATTTTGATGAAATGCTCCATTTTACCCCTAGGCCAACTCAGGATATCTGCCATGCTGAAGAGGGACCCGAGGTTCCTAACGATGATCTAAACTCAACAAATGATATCCACTTGATCCCAACTCCACATCAGTTGGAAGACGGATCCCACATGTCGGTCGAGGAGATGACTGACGTAGACATCGGCTCAGATCCAATGAATCCATAGATCATCAAGCTGGGGGTAATTTTATCCCCCGAAGAGCAAGCCGACTACATTGCCCTTCTCAAAGAGAAGAAGGAGGTTTTTGCATGGTCATACAAAGACATGCCGGGACTAGACCCATAGCTAGTCACGCATAATCTAACGCTTGATCCGACAGTCAAGCCAGTTAAGAAGAAACTACGCAAGATGCACCCAACAGTGGCCTTAATGGTCAAAGACGAATTGCAAAAGCTGTTGGATGCATAGTTTGTCATCTGCATGGATTATCCACCATGGCTGTCCAACATGGTGCCCATCAAGAAGCCTGATGGGAGGATTCACATATGCACTAATTTTTGAGATCTAAACAAAGCGAGTCCTAAGGATGATTTTCCCTTGCCGAGCATCGACGCATTGGTAGACGCTACAACGGGTCACGAAATGCTTTCCCTCATGGATGGTTTCTCGGGATACAATCAAATTTGTATCAGCCTCGAAGACCAGCTAAAAATGGCGTTCACAATGCCTTGGGGGACATTTTGTTATAAGGTCATGCCTTTTGGCCTTAAAAATGCTGGTGCCACCTACCAACGTGCCATGACATACATCTTCCATGATTACATGCACAAGACTTTGGAAGATTACATGGATGATTTGTTGGCCAAATATCTTTTGTGCCCGGATCATCTCGATGACTTAAGCAAGATCCTCGATCACCTCATGGAGCATAGAGTTAGACTGAATCCCAAGAAGTGCATTTTTGGCGTCACATCTAGAAAACTCTTGGGCTTCATAGTCTCAAAATGGGGCATCGAGGTGGACCCAAACAAAGTCAAGGCAATCCTTGAAATGCGTCCCCCAACTACCATCAAGCAGCTCAGAAGCCTACAGGGAAAGGTCGCATCGATCAAGCGCTTCATAGCACAGCTATCTGACAAGTGCCGACCAATGAACAAGTTGTTGCACAAGGGGGTAGCATTTCACTGGGATGACGAGTGCCAATCAGCCTTCGACGAAATTAAACAATACTTGGCTTCACCGCCAGTATTGGCACCACCTAGACCAGGAGTGTCATTCTACTTATACATCTCAGCTACTGAGGTGGCACTGGGAGCCATGTTAGCCCAGAAGAATGAACTTCATAGGGAATAGGCTACTTACTATCTTAGCCGCACCCTGGTCAGCTATGAACTTAACTATGCATACGTTGAGAAACTCTGCTTGGCAGTGGTGTTTGCTACCAAAAAGCTATGCCATTACATGCTGAGCAACAAGACGTATGTTGTGTCTAAGGAGAATCCATTGCGATACATGATGAGTCATACTTATCATAGTAGTCGCACGGTGAAATGGATCATGTTGTTGACGGAATTTGACATAGAGTTTATTGGACAAAAATCCATAAAAGGTCAGGTCATAGCCGATCAACTAGCAGAGGCTCCTCTCGAAGATGACCAGCCTCTGACTATAGAACTACCCGATGATGGGGTCTTCCATGTCTCAGAATCACCAGATTCTGACGAGCCTAAGTCACAGGCCGACATAACCCTATTTTTTGATGGTTCTAAATGTGAGCAAGGTGGTGGCGTGGGAATAGTATTCTTCACACCGCAGGGCGCTCCTATGCCCTTGTCATTTAAATTAAATTTCCCATGCACCAACAACAATGCAGAGTATGAAGCCTTGCTCATAGGTCTTCAGACAACAATCACCATGAACATTAAATGATTGAATATCTTTGGTGATTCGTTGTTAATTGTCAACCAAGTCAAAGGGGTATTCCAATGCAAATGCCCAGTTCTATAGGCCTACAAAGCCCTTGTGGACAAATTCTTGGCAAAGCTTGAATGGTACGACATCGAGGCACTCCCTCGGTCATCGAATCATTTTGCGGACACTATGGCCTCTTTGGGGTCGCTAATCCCGCAAGACATTTCTGGTGATATGACCACCATTCAAGTCAAAACACTATCACAATCCGTGATGGAGCGAGCAAGCTTTGATTTAACGCCAGGAATCCACTTGATCCAGATTGAGCCATCCATGGATAGGTTCTCTCGAATCCATGATCATCTGAAACATGCCAACTGGGGGTCCTTGTTCTCCCCTACTCCCCTTAATAGCAACACAACACTATTCTTACAAGTTCTCTCCCACTCAGCTTTTGCTAGGGATGAACTTCAAGAGGGACTGGCTGTTCATACCATCGAGGCTTCTGATCAGCAGGATTGGTATTCCCCCATCAGGGACTACCTCAAGTTAGGTAACCTCCCACTTGGATTGACGCATGCCGCAAAATGCGCATTCAAGCAGAAAGTGACAAAGCATGTCTTGTTAGGAGACATTTTGTACCATCGCAGCTATGAAGGGATCCTCCTTCGGTGCTTGGACCAGCAAGAGTCCACTTGGGTGATCGCCCAAGTGCACGATGGTACATGCGGTGGCCACTTCAGTGGTATGGCCATCGCAAAGCGCATTCTTTGCATGGGCTATTATTGGCCATATTTAGAGCGAGATTGTTGTGCATATGTCAGGAAGTGCATGAAGTGTCAACACCATGCTAATTTGACACACGTACCTTCCTAGGCCTTGCATCCGATCCAATCGGCTTGGCATTTTTCGTAGTGGGGCCTAGATCTAATCAAAAAGATCTCCCCTACGTCGTCAGGTCGTCACACGTTTATCATCACGGCCACAGAGTACTTCACCAAGTGGGTGGAAGCAGTTCCGCTAACCTCTACGACTGGACCCCGCATTGTGGAGTTCATTTTGCATAACATCATATGTCATTTTGGTATTCCATCCAAGATAATGTATCGGATAATGGGATGTCATTCAAGAACAAATATGTGCGTGCTTTGACCACAAAGTACAAAATTCAGCACAATTTTTTGACCCCCTATTATCCGTAGGCAAATGGGCAAGCAGAGGCGTCAAACAAAATGCTAGTTGCCATCCTTAAAAATACAATCATAGATAATCATAAGGATTGGCACATTCAGATCCCACTTGCCCTATGGGCCTATCGCACTAGCATTCGGACACCCACTAGGGCAACTCCATTTTCGCTCGTGTATGGCTCCGAGGCTGTCATGCCTCTCGAGTTGGAAATTCCTTCCCTACGCATATCAATGCAAGAGTTCATCGATGATGATACTGCATGGCAGGCCCAGTTAGACCAGCTTACGTTGCTTGACGAACGATGCGTTAATGCCCTCGAGCATTTACGTATCTATCAAGAGCGACTTAAGAAAGCATACAACATGAAAGTTCACTTGAGGGACTTTCAGGTCGGTGACTTGGTCTTGAAAGAAAACCAACAGAACTCTAGTCTGCCGTCCCATCTCAGGGACAAATTCATGGCAAACTGGTTAGGTCCCTATGTAATTGATAGAAAAATAGGACCTAGAACATACCGGCTAGCCTCTCTTGATGGAATCAAGGAACTAGAACCCTTGAACATCAGTCATTTATGGCCATTCCATGTTTAGAAGAGCCATAGCCCAAAAGCTCCAAGGATTCCCGTAATCACTTGGTCAATCCCCAAAAGCTCCAAGGATTCTCGTAATCGCTTGGTCAATCCCCAAAAGCTCCAAGGATTTTCCTAATTGCTTGGTCAATCCCCAAAAGCTCCAAGGATTCCCTAATCGCTTGGTCAATCCCCAAAAGCTCCAAGGAGATTCACAAATCAAGGTCCCTAATCGCTTGGTCAATCCCCAAAATGCTCCAAGGATTTCCTAATCGCTTGGTCAATCCCCAAAATGCTCCAAGGATTCCCGCAATCGCTTGGTCAAAAACAAGAAAATTCAAAAACAATAAAATCATCAAAAATAACAAAATTTGCATCTCATTTCCATACATGCTCAAAATCGTCACAAAAATAAAGAGCTCTATTTTGCATATCATCTTCATATTCACACAAATCAATCCATCAAAAACACAAAAACATATAGTTGCATTACGCATCGCACCCACACATTGCATATTTGTGGTCATAAAGGTCAAAGCGCCATAGACTGTCATTACTTGGCAAAACCATCATCTTCTACATTTTTTCGCTTTATCAATAGCTCATCGCCTATAACCGCCATTCACGTTATTCTCCCACATCATAGTCAGTTGTTTTCTCATGTATCGAGAGTTTTCGTCATTCAGTCGTCATTAGCTGTCTAGCCACATACTGTACCAAGTCAGACAGATTTTACGTAGGTAGAATTCTACTTGGATCACACCTTGTTACGTAGCATCCCAACACAAATTAAAACACATAAAACATTCCCAAGTTGTGTGAACGAAAGATGAACCTCGCAAAGCAATCCAGGTCACCATAAGCGAAACGGTTATCTTGCTCATCCCCCTGTGCGAATGACCCCAAGAATGCTGAGAGTTGGCAAAAGGACAAGCATCCTCCCTACCCAATTCCCCAAGAATCCCAAGTTCTCAAAAGTTGCAAAACATCAACAATTTGCAAACGTCAAAACTCCAAAAAATTTGACATCACAACCAAAGTGCATACCTCAAGAACAACACATAAAATAGTGATTCTCATCACTCCATATCCTAATCCCTTGCTCAAAAGAAAAATATAATACAAAAATAAATAGTGATTTTTATCACTACAAAAGAGCAAGTATCCCAATACAATTGAAGAAAAGAAGGGAGTCGAACTTGAATCCCTGGAACTCTCAACATCCAGACGGGTCATGAGGCAAACCTCAGTACCGGTTTGGTTGATAGCCTATCGGTCACTGGTGGTAAACCTCCCGCATGACGATATATCTGTCACATTAACTTGTGTGCAGATCAATGTTTGCATGTGGATGAGCTAGCTTATGGTATCCTACGATAGCACCGCAGATTAATCTGACTAAATACAACAAAGGAGTTAGTGGAGCTAATCAGGTGATCCTCAGTACAGGTTTGGTTGACAGCCTATCTGGCATTGGCGGTATCCTGACCAACACCACATAAATGAACTCAATTGCACACACAGGGATGTGAAATAACTTGGTCCAAAACAAGTCCGATTCATACCTTGGTCAAAAGTCTTGTGAGATAAAGTACAGTCATGGCTAGTTAGTTAAAACATCTGAGTCTCAGAAAACCTTAACTACATTTGAAACCAACTTGCTATATTTTATTCTCGCCATACCAAAAAAAAAAAAAAAAACATGTATACATAAAAAGCTATTCACCGCAGCCATCGCCTAGGACAAAAAGCCATAAAGTTCTACACAGTCTATGGTGCGACTACCAAACATCACAAATTCAATTCATCCATTCCATTTGCATATCATATAAATTAGAAACATTTGCACTCATCAACACATATGCATTCATCACTATAACTTAACATGCATACATCCATATTCATCAATCATCGTGCATAAAATCAAATCATCACATGCGCATAAACAAAATAAAGTCTATATATATATATCATCAAAAATGCCCGTAGGCTACAAAGAGCTGGTCCTGTGACCCCGCAACAAAATCCAAAATCTCAACAACCCCCAAGCCTAAGGCATCGGCCACCATGATCACGCAGGATCGATGCGACGAGAACTACCCCCCATGGTGTGGTAGTCACTATGGGACCCCTCAGGCCACTGCTAGCCCCGCATCCATCCCACTACCACCTCCCTCATCCAACCTACGATGAGACGATGCTCACCGCTCAGCATCGCCCCTCATCCGATCAAACCATCCCAACACCAACCCATAAACCCTCCACCACACACCCATCCCCATATAAATATAAGTTCCAGGATCACCACCACAATAGATCACCCACAGCGCCCGAATCCCCAATCACGCTCCTCGAGTCACCTGCTTGAGCCCCAGGGCGTCAAGCCACTCCTAGTCAGCCATAGCTAGCGCCTCCCATGCTTCAGCAAAAATAGTCGGCACGCGATACCGGCTCTTCACAACCTGCAATAGACAACAAAATAAGCACATTAGAATCATGAAAAATAGTGTACATATACAAACAACATAAACACAAAACAAAATAAATTAATTTATCAACCTAGGGTTTTATACTCTCAAATTGATAAATTCAAAAAAAAAACTATAATACAAGAAAATAATAAAGAGGGAGTTCACTTACTGGTCTTGCTTCGGCTCCACCGCTCGATCCGGTTCATGCACTCATGGTGGTGGAAAAATTTGGCAGTGCTTCGCTTCGCAGAATTGACCTCCTCCTCCTCAGAGCTCCAAATCGCCAGAAAAAACAAGTGTAAATGAGCCCAAAACCTATTTTTGGCCTTTAAATAGGATTTTTGAGCACTGTTAGCCTCTTCCCCCTGGGATGAATGCTACAGGAATTCATCCCACCTAGGGATGAATACAGAGCAAACATTTCACAAAACAGCAAAAATGCACAAAAATGCACCAAAAACAACAATAAAACTGTCCAATGAGAGTGCTTTTGCACTTGACATTTCGGGCATGCAAAACAGATGTCGGGGTCACAAATCCTCACTATCCTACTCCCTAAGAAGGCTACCATAGCCGGACCACTCCACGGGAGGACGGATCTTCGAGAATTTCATCCCCAAACGACGTCGCCAAAAGGGTCAAAACCCACCCAAAAATAGCAATAGAGTTGCCGAACGAAGGCGCCTTCATGCCTGACATTCTTGGCATCCAAAATAGACGTCGGGGTTATAAATCATCACCATCCTACTCCCTAAGAAGGCCACCATGGCCGGACCGCTCCACGGGAAGACGAATTTTTGACAATTTTAGCTCCAAACGGCATCGCCAAAAGGGTTAACACCCACCAAAAATAGGTCTAAATGTCAGAAAACTGCACACACATTCAAAGATAAATCTCTGAAGGCACCCTTACCTAAGTCATCTTGGGTCAAGCGACTCGTCGCTTTTCTCATGTAGGTCATTCCCTCATCGATTCGTCGCTTGAGGGGGTAGTCACACTTAGTCACCAATCAACAAATACACACCCAATCATGGAAATGGCATGCATTCGAAGAATCATTGGCAAAGACAAATCACGCTCCTGCTTGGGGCAGTAAACAAGCAATAATCACAAGCTGATCAATCACTTGGCATTCATGAATCATGAACTCAAGGTTCCCACAGACAAAAGGTTGTGCCCTTTGCCTATTCATGACTGATCAATGTCCAAGCTCAAGTAACACCTCACCAAAAAAGGTTAACACTTGAACTGAGTTCCTTCGCTCGTCAGAAGCAAGGATTCAAGAATGCATGCCCTTTTCATACTTGGGGCATCAAAAGTTGGTTAGGTTACTAAGAAACCCTAATCATTAGTGCTTTGGTTATCTATTTTTGCTCGGCGTTGTGCCTTGCACAATGCATCCCAAAAAGGGGCATCTATAGACACCAAAATAGCACCAATCCAATTATGTGACTGCAAACACTGATCACATTGGCACACACAGCCCCAAGGGCAGCCCCCAGAGGTTAAACAGTGGTCCTAACCACTCTCACAATAGTTTTGGAAGGTCAAAAATCATTTTGGCACCTTCAGGCACTTTGCTCAATATCCGTTCCACCCAGGGACGAATTCTAATTGGGATTCGCTCCACCTAGGGACGAATTCACAATTCGCTCCAGGGTGGGGTGAATTGCAGGTTTGACGGGCAAAAAGTCAAATCTTGGCAAATGGTAGCTCGGATCCGCCACTTAACGCCTCCTTCATTGCATGGGAGCATGGGTGAGCATTTTCGAGCGTTAGAGGCTGTTACAAGGGCAGTCATGGAGCCCCTAATCAGGGAGGAATCTTCCCTCCCCTGGAAGGGCATGGCTGCCATGTGGCGCCTCTCGCATGCTCATCCCAAGAGACCTCCAGGTCTATAAATTGGTGGGTTTTCTCACCCCAAAATATACAGAGTAAGAGCAATTTGGAGCAACGAAGTGCTGCCATTTTATTTCCCCATACATCCTTGTGCGATTTGTGCCTTTCACATCCTTGATCTCTTTTAGAGAAGAGGTCATTGGGTGACTATTGGAAGGTCGAATCTTGAGCCCAAAACCCGACATTTGGCCATAGAATACCACCCCAATTTGTCCGACAACACCTTGTAAGAGGATTTTGGACCCATCCCAAGTGGATTGGTGCCGAAATCAAGTCCCAACGGTGGGCGGCCTGCCTGGGCGCCCCGCATTGTCGTGAGCCTAATCGTCCCTTTTAGGAATGATTGGGAATATGTGGCAGATTTTTCTTTCTATCATTTTCATTTCTTGTATTTCATCTCTATGCTTCTTAGATAGTTTATAATTTTGATTTCGTAATTTCCTTTGAGCAATTCTCATCATGTTTCTATCACTTTTTGCCTTTACTAGCTTGCAGGTAGCATCATCAAATTCCCATTGATGGAGGCCAAATTGGGAAAATATGACCATCCGGGTCTTCCCAAAATACCCCCAATTAGCTAACCCCAAGTTTGCAGGTCTTTTGGAGCTCTCTAGGCAGGACATTTGGGACAGTACCTTTTCGGCATTTTGTTGTAGGTGAATTCGTCCCGCCCCGGAGCGAATTCAAATCGGTGAGGAATTTCTTGACTGTTATTTTTGTAGTGCCCTCCTGGTGATGTCCTGATGCCCCTGTCAAATTTTTAGAGCATTTGGATTCATTTTAGTCATAGTTTAATTCATTTTTCTCATTCACTTATCGTAGGCTTGGGGATTGCATGCTTTGTTTCATCCGTAGGTGCTACTGATTATTTCTTGTTCCTTTGAACGCAGGATCGGAACATCGAAGGAGCATCAAGGAATCAACATTCATAGACACAAGCGGCGGTGATGTTTTGGTCCGCCCATCTTACATGTGGGCACGCGGAAGAAGGAAGGCTATCCATGGATGTAACCAAGAGATGAATTTAACGCTCCTCGCCCCTAAAAAGGGAGGATGTGAATTGTAACCGAGTTGTGGAATACATCAATAAAAGAGAAGGGCTGTTATTTCATTTGGGTTTCAATTCATGCTTTTTCCATTTCATGCATTTTTAATTCGTAGGATTTAGCGTTAAGTTTAGCTTCCTTTTTTGCATCGTGCTTGGAGTCTTTCCTTTTTTGTTTTCGTATCCTCGTGCTTTCAAATTGAAACAATAATTTGTAATTCAATGTTAATATGTGATGGTTGTATGATTTAACCTCAATATAAAAAATATTTGAATCATTCAAATCGCAGTTATGTGCTTATGAAAATTACAAATACCAACACATAGGTTTGTAATGTTAATGATTAACTTTATATAATTAAGCATGATTATATAAAATAATGGTAGGACCCTATACGAGTGCTCTTCATAATAACAACAATAAAAATTCCATAATCAAATGGTTTTTTTAGTTGTGAATGTATTTTGTAAGGACAAATAGTTTTATTGCATCTTACATTTTTAATGTTCTAAGAGCACATGTGACCAATGTAGTGAGCTAAGGAAATTTGCTATTTCAAAGGTCCAATTCCAAATACCATAAAACTATGTATCTATATGCTATATGTATGTGTGTTTGTGTATGACATCCTACTCATTTATCTAGTTTAATGGATAGTCCCACTACTGTAATGACTTTAGCAAGTAGAAACATCTCCAAGATGTGACAAGTAACTATTTTTATTGGTTAATTTTTTTTAACATTTAAAAATTTAATTTTTTTAATGTTTTCAAAAATAATATAAGTAAATAAAATTTATACCATCCTAAAATATTAAAAAAGCAAATAAATTTTAAAATTGTTAACCATGTAAAGAAAAATAAAATGCCTATATTGCAAGCTGCTTATATGTAGCAATGATAACTATGTTATTGGAAAACCCAATGTTAACATTGATATGAATGCAAAGTTTTTTTTTAAGCTCTTGCTAACTGTTTTTCAGTCTAAAATATGTTACCACTTATTATTATTATTATGATTATTAAATACTCTCAACAAAGAGTTTTGATATATCTAATCCTAACAATGAAACAAATAATCTGTAATTCAATGTTAATATGTGATGGTTGTACGAGGTTCCTCAATAAAATTATTTGAATCATTGAAATGGCAGTTATGTGCTTATGAAAATTACAAATACCAATACGTAGGTTTGTAATGTTAATGATTAAACTTTATATAATCAAACATGATTATATAAAATAATGGTAGGACCCTATACGAGTGCTCTTCATAATAACAGCAATAAAACTTCATACTCAAATGCTTTTTCTAATAAAAATTTCAATATTCTAATATATAGATGTTAGGAATTTTGTGAAACAAGTAGCACTCCACTCGACGAAATTGAGACCTAAGGATTCTCTCCTGCTATGCCACCCTCCCGTCATCCTCTCCATGGATCCAACTAACCTCCATTGAAAAATGCTTCCACCTCAATTCCTCCGTATTAATGGAGAGGGCAGATAAGGTAAGAAGGATGTCATCACTTATGTCCAACTTCATGTTTTTGAAACGCTGACGGCATTCCTTGCGTCAAAGTTCTAATAGCAGGCCTATCTCAAATTTTCTCGTATATTTCCAAAGAAGGGTTATAGACACATGGCATCAATCCATAGAACAAATCGCAGATGAGTAGGTATATCGCAGTTGGACAGCACGAAAGTCGCTTCACACTTAAATTATGACTTTATAAATTTAAACGTTGCACTTGATTATCCATGCCAATGTTGTAAATAAGCTTAGGAATTTCGACCAACCTAAATAATCTCTCCCTGGACATCTCTATAAATTGTTTTGTCTCACTTCCGGGAACCCCACAAGTTTTTTCTCTTCTATTGACGAGTAGTTGTTGCTAGAAGCTTTGACGTAGAATCTGTATTTGCGAAATTGTATTTGCACCGGAGTTTTACCTTGGCTTGTATGCAATGCATATTTCCCTCTGTGTTAGGAATGGCTACTAGAAAGTGTAGCGTTAGCCCACAACTTATTCTGGTGTTTTCGAGGAACTCTTACTAGTAGCCATTCCTTACACAGGGGAGATATTACATATGTAAGATGCTATTGAACCCCAAGACATTTGAAAAACATTGACAGGGTTTGTAATTTATGATAGTTTGTAAGTTACATTCTTTGTAACTTGTGTTGCAGGACCTGCGTTTAGTGTCTGTATCTAGGCTTGCAACTGCCATTGAAGATTTATGTTTCAATCCTCAAATTTGTTTAGAAGAAGCTTTGATGTCAAGAGCGGAGTAATTTGATATTGATTCGTATTTCCTCTTTGTTTAACCTTACTTTTCTATTTTGTGGGCAGATATATGCAATTGAGATTAAGCAGGAGCAGTCTTCTACTATGGACGTTGGAGACACTTATTGAGCTACTACCTTAGTGTTGTTTCCACCATTTAAGAGTAGTTATTGCATCCAGAGCATAGATTTAAGAGATTCTCTGGTATTAAATTTTTGTGGTAGCCATAAAGTCTAACTGCATAAGGAAAACAATGGGTGTTCTGTTGTTGTTGAGGGATTTTAAAAACATTGAAGGTAATGTCTTGAGTGATGTCTCTTGGAAATTTGTTTTCATGTTTTGGGGGAATGAGAAAGATTCACTATAGTTGCTGTAGCCCATAGTCTATCCTTTAGCAAATTGTACCTCTTGGATAAGTATTGGGTAGGCTTTTGTAATTTTTAATTATAAATGTCTAAATTATAATTTTGATGTGTTTAACTTACAAAAGGTGAAGTTTAGGATTATAATTAAAAAGAATTGTTGATTTTAATAGCTAAAAAAACCTGCTATCAAGTGACGTTTGGCATATGTTTAGTCAAATTTGCAAAACACGGGTTATGTGTGCGATGCAGTTCTGGCAACATGAATCTCATACAGCCAATACGGAGCACTGTCAGCGTGTTAGATAAATTGGTGGATCCTGACTTCAAATGCCAAATTGGGCGAGTCATGAAGGACCTGGATTTTCTTGTATATTTGGTCAAATACATGCTTTTCAATGAATCCATTTTATGTACAACAAAAAGTGGACTAGGATTAGGCATGGCACCGGATGTTTTAGGCTATAATCTAATTTCTAGGTTTTAGGAGTTTTTCTTTCTTGTTCTTTCTTTTTTCTAAAAACATATAAACTAAATAAATAAAAAATATATAAATTAAAATATATATATTTGTGAAACTAAAAATTAAAATAATTATAACAATAAAAGATAGATGTAAAAACAAACAAAAATGATAATAATATATTAGTTAAAATATATTATTGCAATATTTTTTTATATATTCATGTATATTTATGAGTTTATTTATGTGTCTATATTTTACTTAGAGTATTTAACATTTGAACAAAACATAGTTGGGTTAGATTTTATGGATCCGAGTTGCATAACAACAAGAACATTTATATATCAGAAAATATTGTATTGAGTTAAATGACTTTAAAATCTATCAAAATGATTGCTAATTCAATGAAATATATAAGTTGTGTAGTTGTACCAAAATTGAGCATATGAGTGTGTATTGTATGAAGCTATTACATGTTTTCATTTGAATTAAAAAATAATTAAATTATGAGATAATCTATATGGTCCCATAACATTTATTTTTAAAACAACTTGATATCAAAAAATAGATAGTGGCATATGATAGTAGAGCATGATTTTAAAGAAACTAAAACACTTTCAATTTGAATCATTTGGTATGAACTAGCATTGTAACTAGTAGCTAAAGTTGGAACTAGAATAGAGTTCAAGGGATGGAGTTGGAATAACAAGTAGCACCAATTTCACATTGGTAGAGAAAAATAAACACATGAAGGTCCTAGATTCAAGTATTAGCATGTCCATAATTATAACAATGTATAAGAGTCAAAGTAATAAAATAAAAAATATAGCAACAACAAGATTAACCCTTAAATACAAAGAGCAACAATAAGAGTACCTCCAAAATAGAGAAGGGTAATGATGAGAACTATTGTATGTATACTATGTGTTGTAGAATCAAGGTCCCACACATGAGAGATAATGGATGATATGAACTAATAAGTGTATCTATAAGGAGATAAAGCAGAAATTATATTTTTTTTATAGAAGAAGATGTGAATCAATAAAAAATATATTACAACAAGACAAAGTGAAGCTTGTATATAGCAACCTAATCCATCACACTTTACAATTGCAACTAATGGTTAGGCATACATTCTATTAGGATAATAATATTATCATAAGGACACTAGTTGAGCAATGGGTCCAGTTCCATGTTGAAGAAGAAAAGCAAAGAAGTCAACTATTGGAAGACTTATTCCAACAATTGAACAAGGAATCATTCTAATTATTTGATGATATATATTGGTCTAAGTAAGAAACAAGATGTGCATTCAATAACATGTTTAAAAGTTTCATTAGCAAAAATATAAAATTAGATCTTTAAGTATTAAGGATGAGGATGCTTGCAAAAATAAAACTTAATGTATAAAAATACATGTTAGAGAAGAAAAAAATATTTTGAAAAAAAATTATAAAATATGAAAATTTTATAAGCATACAAAATCAATTATGAAAATAAAAAACCAAATAATAAAATTGTAGAAGATAGCAATAGCACTAGCTCCAAAAGATAAAGGGGAGTGATGAGAATGCTTGGATGAATTTTATCTATCATAGAAGTAAGACCTCAAACATGAGAAAAGAAATATGAAGACATGAACTATAAAAATTATCTTTGAGCACATTGCCCACTCATTGAACTATTCACATGTATAGTATAGTACAAATATTTTAACTCTTTCTAAAATAGATTAGGAGAGACAAAGTTTAAAATATGCATTATTTCTAATTGTAGACACCCAAAATTGACCTAACTAAATGAGCCAATTTTCCTTATATGCCTAAGTAATCCTTCAAATTTTATTAATTGCAATTTTTAGGACCTCTGACCCTTAGTTTTTAAGGTTTCCCTCTCATGACGATATTGCAGAGCTCCAAGAAAGACTAGGATGTCGTTCTTTAACCATTTCCCACTTGGTTTTCAAAAACCAATTGGCATTGCTCGATGTGACCCCCAATGGTCATGTTAATGATATTGCGGTTGTCAAAAACTAACCGTGATATCATTTTTCTAAGGCAAGGACTCAAAATCATGGATTCTCTATCCTCAAGATTTTGGTCATTTATGGCGCCATCCCTTGGGTACCCTTGCCCCTATAGTTAAATACCAAGATAGCCTTTCTTTGGATTTGATGAGATTCAAATTCACCCACCTCGTCCTCCTTGCTATGAATATTTCTCTCTCCCTCCAAGCCAAGATCTCCTATAAATCAAGGCCTTGGGTCTTCATTTTCAAAAATATTTTTCATGGTAAAGAAACTTTGGCATTTTTATGATTTAAGATTTTATTTTTACTAGCACTTTATGTGGAAAATATTTGAGAGAGGTCTACCTAGCGAGATTGAAGGGAATAACTTCCTCTTATTGGTTGTAACCTTTTTCCTTTTAGTTATTGCTTTTATGATTTTATAATTTTTGTTATTAATCACTTTTATTTCATATTATTTTTACTTGATCTACTCTTCTAATCTCTTCCTAAGGGTTGTGTAGCTACAAGTATAACCTCAATCAGATCCATGTCCTTCTTTTGTGCCTTTAGGAGCTTCCTTTGTTCTTTGAATTTATATAACCTATTACACAAGACGATACCACACTCCATATATTATTATATAGCTAGCATGATTTCAACTATCATATAGCTTAGGGGTAAACCCCACATATTCTCCAATAGTTACAATGTTATATAGCTCCTTATTCTCTCAAACTCTTGCTCAAAAGAAAAAGGTTTTATTTCTTGTAAATCTAGGCATAGTAATAATTCAAGTGAAAATCATATACATAGGTTAACTCTTGTATTCTTCCATATTTTATCTTATGCATTTTTACTAAATATTTTATATAGTTGATAGTATTTCTTTAGAGATAAAACCAAAATATAGGTATTTTTAAATATACACACTAAACGAAGGATTTGGAATAAATCCATAAAACACTCTTAGTGAACCGTTCAACATATAACATCCATCAAACCACCTCTAAGGTGAGGGTCTCTATGATGATTTTAACCCTTGCATATCCACTAAGGTTGAGATACTGGAACACTAAGAAGAACATAGATTGTACTCACATGTTGAGAGATAGGATAACTTATGTTGATCTACAATGACTTCTCAAGGGGAGGTAAAGATAAATGATGTCATGAAGACAAAGGAAAATTTTGTGTTCCATCCATAGAAGTTGTGATAATTAGAGGGTTGTAGTCTATTTGGTTTGAATTTGATGTATCAAGGTCTATCTATAGAGACCCATGAGATAGGTCCACTTGAACAATATAGGTAGTTTCAACTTTCTGTCTTTCCTGTATGACCAACAATAGTATGCAAAAGAAAAAATAATAAGAGTATTTAAAAATTAATAAATAAAGAAACATTAAATTTAAAACCTTAATACAGATATAATCCAAAAAAAGTATACCTCCAATTTTACCCTTTTTACCAATATTGGGTAAAATCTTTTGTCGAATGCATCACCAACCTATACTCCACTGCACATTGTTTGAGCACATTGTCTGAGAAAACTTATAGTGTAATATTGTTGAAGTCCATTGTTTCTTTTAATTTTCTTGTTGGATTCTATTGTTCTTCCTGAATTTTCTTGTTGGATTCTATTGTTCTTCCTAAATTCTTATTGGAGTCCATTGTTCTTTCATATTTTACAAAGAAGTTCCAATATATTTTTAGCATTATAATGCATACCCATATTTTAATTTCATTGCCACTACATATGACACTCAAGTCCATAGGAGTGTCCAACGTTGCATACTTTTGGGGTTTACTTTTGTAAATCTCATCATTTAGAAAATATGTCATCAGTGGTCCCACCACTTTTCCTATACCTTCATCTATAACACGTAAAGGGGACACTTAGGGATTATCTTTTAAGGACCATGACATTTAAAAGGGGACATATTTTTTCTAGCCCTACATAAGTCCATCTATGTAGTATTACTCAAGTGTAATGCCTTATTGCTTAGTTACCACACATTTGTGGGTTAACTAAGACTATTACCACTCACCTGGTAATGAGCATGGTCATTCGATCCTATCCATTCAAGGTGCAAAAACTATATTATCTTGTGAATGAATCAATGGATCAATCCACCATTTAAATTTTTTGACTTCACTACTAGAAATACAACCATACCTCACCAGTTAGGGCTACCCAAAAGCCTCACCACTTTAGGAACACCTGAGCCTCACTGTTCAAGGTGTATCATTCATAAATATTTGGTTATTGCATCACCACAACTCCTTCCAAATTATGAATACCTATTAATTGAATCACCATTATTACTCTTATGATTCACAAATACTTGGTTATTGCATCACCACAATTCCACCCAAGATTGGGTTATATTTTTAACACAAGGGTTCTCTAATATACCACTAGATTCTTGTCTAAAAACTTCCATCCAAACATAAGGATCTAAACAATTATATAATATGAATAAATCTCTCACTAAATTAAAACATAATCAAATACATCATAACACTTTGCTAAAAACCATATGATTTCAAAATATAATACTAGTCCTAACATTTTCTTAATTAAATTGGAGACACAAAAAGCAATGTTTAGTCAATTAATAAAACAAAAGGAACCACTTACTAAAAGCACTCGTCAATATTAGGATTTAACAAATATGCAATTAGTAAAGCAGGTTTTCATTCACTCAATAATTAAGTTTGGATGTGAATGCTTTCCATTGATAGGATTGCAACCTAAATTTTGTATCATTGCATGTCAACCTACAATTTTAAGGTAACATTATATTTGATTTCTTTTCGAAACTTTGACATATTTATGTTGATTTTTCTTGCAAAATTTGAATTGTTGTATTTGTAATGTTTTGGGGGAACCAACAACTTTGGCTGTAATGCCAGATATTATAGCCTCAGGAAAACCTTTTAGAATATGGAACTAATGAAAGCACCAACGCTAGAATGTGAAATGAATTATGCTTTATTGTATTTTGTTGTATACCTACAGATGACCATTCCTACTTTTTCATGCATGCATTGGATGTCCTAATCTCAGATGAAGACAAACTCTTTTATACTGTTCATCTATGGCTCATGGTTGGTTTGTTCTTTTGCTTCGAGGCCCCCATCAAAAGGGTGCAAACACTATGGGGGAAACCATGTTGTCTAAGAAATTAAAGTGGTTTCTCCACGTAATGATCTTGTACAACCGTACCTTTTCAACATATGCCCAAACCATATAAAAACAAAATGTAGTTTAGATTTTGATTACCAATTCTGGAATCCTATTCCTTCTTGGGTGAGTTAAAAAGGAGTTGGGACATTTTCTCTATTTGCTCAAACTTGTTCAGCAGATTTTTCCACTTGGATGATGGATTCTACGTCGAAGAACTTGCTTTTATCTACACCTATCCTTTCATCATTACCGTTTCAAGTATCATCTGTGAATTTAGTTGATTCGACGATTTTAGTTTAATAGATAGATATATAGATAAAGAGTGAAGCAGTATTTAAGGAGTAGATTGTTGTTGGAGAACATGGAAAATGAAGTTTGTGGAACTACTTGATGTGAAGGTACTCATGCATGATGGATGACGTGTTTGAAACTTAAAGTCACACTCATTTAAATTTCCATAATTGGTAGCACTGTAAAACGGGTTGAATCTAAATTTAGGTAGGAGTCCCATACTATAATGGTATTAAGGATGGCCCATTAGGTATGCTTTGTATACTCTAATGATGACATGTCATGATGCCTCTTGAAATTCGTTGTACGACTTTGTTTCCACCGTTCGTAGACCTTTGTTTTATCTAGAGTGCTCCTCAGCCCCTCGTTCTTCTACTCAGCGTTAGAAATTTCTTTGATTATTCCTTGAAATTTCGTTCATGTAAGTAGACAACAACTAGTGCAAGGGTAGTGAAAGAAAAAGAGCAAAATTAAGGTGGAACCCATGATGGATCGGTTAGACTGAGGAGGAATAGCCAAATATAGGCCTATTGCACCCAAGCCCTCTCTTTAAAGTGGAAATTCCTATGGGTTTCACTTCTCTTTTGATTCCAATTTTCCTATGGACTCCGGATCAAGTCTCACCCACCGGAAGGGAAATGGTTGTACTAGCTCAAGTCTCACCTGTCGAAAGGGAAATGGTTGTACAAATAGAGGTCATCCTGCAAGCAAAAGTCTTAAGAAGCCATCACAATTCCCTAATAACCCATCAACAAGATGCCAAAAGGGAGAAGGGGTCCCAACGATCCCTGTGACTCGATCCCCAAGAAGGGCCTGATTCTTCAGTATGTCATAGAAGTAGTACAATAGTTGAGGAACATATGGGAATTGGTAAAATCTTTTCATAATTAATAATTGGGTATAAAGGTCAGACATTCTCTTCGAGGTGTTTTCTTTCGAATAACTAGGCATGAGGGCTAGACATTCTCCTCGAGGTTTCTGTCTCAGAACATAGTCAAATCTTTGAAGCTGCATCTATAACCCTGAAGGAGGCCCCGGTGGCTCAGGGTTAGTACGCCAAGCTATTCAGCAGACTCAAGTCAGACTACTATCTTTGCCCTTATTATGCATGCTACTACTTTGAACCTAATTTTTTTTTTATAAGTACCCAAAATCTTACCAATCCGCCTAACCCTTGTAGATGCCTAAGACTGTATATATCTTATGCCTTTAAAGAGTCTTTTAGACAAGAAAATCAAATATAATTTTGAACCTATGTTTTTTCTTGGTAAGTGCCCAAAATCTTATCAATCCACCTAACCCTTGGAAACACCTAAGACTGTATATGTCTTATGCCTTTAATGAGTATTTTAGACAAGAAAAGCGAAGCACTCGGAGATTTTGGAGATAGCAGCAATCAATGATAAAATCTCTATTGGATTGGTGAATTCAATTGGGCACGATGGTGTATTCGATTCTGTAGAAACGATCGAATTTGTTCCTCTGCAAGCAATGCTGACACACATTCGATGCAGTTGTGGGTCTGCAAAATATTTGTTTTCTGCTATTGCTAGTGACATTGAGCAACATCAACATGAGGAGGAGAACGAGAAAAAATGGTAACTCTTCCGCTGCTTCATGAGACATCATCCTTCACTGATTCAGTTTTGGATTCTTGTGCGTTTAATCCAACTCCCAACATTGGCGGAAGTGACGAGGAAACGAACAAGAGCAATGCATCTGGTATTATAGAGGAATTTCCATTCAGACTTTTTGGAAAAGATTTTTGCTAGTGGAAAGTTGGAGCTTTGCCGAATCAGTAGCAAGGAGGGATTTGCCGTCATTCGACATATCATCCCTTCTAAAGATTTGTCGTCCTTTAGTGCTGGACTCCGATCTTACGTATCTGTTTGTCGTAGATCGTTCAATACGTCAAAGAAAACTGATACATTAAATACGTCATCTTTCTCGTCGTTGAAGTATGTTTACAAAATGCATACTGTTCCCAACTGTCTTGAATTTTCCCGTTATTAAAAAAAAAACCAGTGTACAATCATATCTAGAATTGTATAATATCAATAATTTCGTGGCCTGGATAAGACGTCAATGAAACAATTATTGAACTGATTTTCGTTGGATTTTAATTATAAGGCATACTTTTCTATTTCGAAACAATGGATATCAAGACGTCATTGGAACAATTATTGAACTGATTTTCGTTGGATTTTAATTATAAGGCATACTTTTCTTTTTCGAAACAATGGATATCACGTTATAATCTAACACATTCCCGACCATAACAACAATCAATTTAAAAAAAAACAATCAATTTTAAAAAGATTATCCTATCTCGGCACCCTTTATTAATAATTAAATTGATATAGATTTCAATATACTTTTAAATTTTATTATTAATTAAATGATTAAATTAATAATTTAAAATTATGGACATTGTTTTTATTTTTATATATATTAATAATTTTTAATAAAAATATTTAAAATTGCAATGAAAGCAATAGCAAAAGATTTGAACTATTGTAATAATAAAAAAAAAGATGACTGCGTAAAACTCATTTGCACTTTTAATGAAGTTGAGTTTGTTGGTCTTGAAGTTGAGAGATGGTAAGATCAATTGAGCACAATAAAAATTGAGATATTGGATGTGAAGAGCAAAAGGTCCCAAAAAAAACTAAATCTAGAAAACTAGTAAATACAAAATGAAAGGAAAGAAGAAAAAAAAGACAACATATACACACAACACAGTTTATACCTAGGAAACATTTATGAGAGAAAATCCAACATAGTAATATCTCCTTATTATATAAACTTAACCATATCCAATGTAATAATGTTCATCTCTCATCTCTTCAAACCCTAATGCAAATGCAATTAAATAACAACAATGCAAGAACAAATTTTACAATACCATGGGTGAAAATCCATGAGTTTAAATATTTAACCCTAAACAACCCATATGGGTTTAGAAATAACTTAAGAAACTCGATGAAGATACATGGAGAGTATCTAATACCTTTTAACCTCACCAGAATAATATGGAAAATATTCAAGACATTTCCAACATTCTTTGACTTGTTGAATACTTTGCATAGGGGCCAAATACTGCCATTGTCAACTGTCAAGGGAAACCATACCCATAGATCTTCTACACAAAGAATTTTTTTAAGAGGGCATAACCTTTGTTAATGAATCAACATCATTATTTTTTGTATCAATTTTATTCAACATCACCCAATTGCCTTCAACCATCTCTCTCACAAAATGATATTTGATATCAATATGTTTTGATCGATCATGAAAACCTAGATTGTTGTAAAACAATATTGCACTTTGATTGTTATTGTTAATTATCACATCCTTCTATTTAAGACCAAATATTTAACACAACCTCTATATCTACGCTGCTTCTTTATAAGTGTGAGATGTTGCAATGTACTTTACCTCTATTATGGACAAAAAACCGTTGATTACATTTTACTCATCCAACTTACTATCCCTCCAAATAGTTTGAACACATAAGTACTCATGGATCTCCTCTTGTCCAGATCTCCAACCCAATCAGTATCCACAAAATCTTGTAGATTTATAATATTACTATCTCTAGATTTTCCATGGTAACAAATAACATAGTCTAAAGTTCCATGCAAGTATCTTAAGATCCTCTTCATAATAGTCAAATGTTCCTTTCCTCGATTGGATATATCTGCTAAATACTCCCACTACATGTGCAATATTAGGTCTATTATAGACCATTGCATACATCATACTACCAACAATGCTAGCATAAGGAACATGCTGCATTTTTTTAATTCCCTTATCTATTTTAGGATATTGTTCAATAGACAACTTTTGACCAACAGGATATGGAGTACATAGTGGTTTACAATCATGCATCTTAAACCTCTATAGTATCAAATCAACATATTTCTTTGATTTAACCGCAAATTTCTATTTGCACTATCCCTTATTGTTTCTATACCCAAAATAAATTTTGTAGCACCCAAATCCTTCATGTCAAATTCAGAAGATAACAAAGATTTTAATAACTTTATCATCTTTTTATTGTTAACAATTAACAACATGTCCTCCACATACAAAACAATGATAACAAAATTTTCACCTTCTTGTTTAACATACACACACGTATCGACTTTGCTTTTTCCAAGCTCAAGTGTCAAAACAAACACATCAATTTTTTGGTTTCACATTCTTAGAGATTGCTTCAAGTCGTAAAGAGAATTTTTCAACTTACACCAAATAATCCTTACCTTTTGCACTAAAGCATTATGGTTGTGAAATATATATATCTTCACTAATTTCACCATGTAGAAATATTATCTTGACATCCATCTATTCTATTTAAATATCAAAAGTAATAGAAATAGCAACATAAATCTAATTGAAGTTAGTTTAGCCACTTTTTTGACCTACGGTGTGACCCTACACTTTTCGTTGGTAGCTCATGCTTCATGTTTCCTCTGTTGAGGTTTCTTGGAACCTCCCCACCTTTTTTCCTTGGCTCGTATTTTTGCATTATTGTTTCCTCTGTCTCCCTTGGCCTCTGAGTAGTTTTCCTTGTTGCAATATGATTTTATGGTCTATGGAGTCCCATGGTTGTTGTTCCACATTCGATCCTATTCGGGATGGTGTTCCCTACTATTGCATTTTCTTAACATCCCTATGCATCCTCAGGTGGTAATGTTATGCATTTCCCGCTTTATTTTTAAATTTAAAATTTTAAATTGTTGTGGTGGGCAGGCCGACCCTATTTCAAAATTGTCCTAGACAGGTTTACCCTGTTTTAATTTTTATTAGCATGTGCTATTTGGGTGTGATTTCCTTGATCCTCTTATCCATCCTTTCACATGTGATGTTTGACCTAGATGAGATGGCCCTGTCCTATATTTCAATTGTAAAAAACAAAATTTCATAAAAAAATTCAATTCTATCATGTAAGGTTATCCTTTAGCCTTTCTTGTAAGGATGTCCTGAATGGACATCATTTTGTTTTTCATTTTATTTTTTGTTGTCCTCCTCTATAGGCTTCCTGTAGCCTTGATCATTTTGTCTTTTGACTTGATGTAATCAGGTTTTGGGTCCCTTGATAAAAACCCACTTTAAATATTACTGATAAAAAAAAGTTAGTTTAACCACAAGAGAAAAAATCTCACCAAATTTAATTCCCTCAACTTGAGAAAATCCATTTTCTACCAAGTGAACCTTTTACTTCTCCAAAATTTTCTTGTATATTATACTTCTTGAATACCCACTTACGACTAGCTAATTTTTTTCTACGAGGTAATTTCACCAAGTCCCACACCTTATTTTTATCCAGGGACTATTTATTCCTCCATAGCCATTTTTCAAGACTTATTCTCACTTGACTAAAGTGCCTCCTTTACATTCTTGGGTTCTTCATACAAAAGTGATATACTAAATGTAAATAAATTTTTGAAGGGATATACCCTTCTGGGAGTCTTCTCACTTGATATGATCTCCTCAAGCTTGGAGTTACAAGTTCTACATCTTTAGCTTCCTCCTCACCTTCTCCCTCTAAAATTTCCTCTTTAGACTCTCTTTGTAGTTCATCTTATTCTGTAGCACTAGGTTCTACCATAGGTTCTTCCTCCTCTTTCAATTTTATCGAAACTATTTCAGGTTTATTGCTTGGTTGCATTTCCTATTTAGGAACCCCTTTTATTTCTCTAAATATCATATTATGACTATAAAACATCTTCTATGTTTTTGAGTTCCACAACTTATACCTTTAACACCAATTCTATAACTCACAAATATGTATTGTTTAGATTTATAGTCTAGCTTAGTCCTTTTTTATTTTGGGACATACATATAAGCATCACAACCAAAAACTATTATATGACTGAGAGGGTTTCTTACTATTCCATACTTCCTATGGAGTCTTGTCCACCAAAGCTAAGGTAGAAGATCTATTGATTAGGTAACAAGTAGTTAACATGGATTTTACCCATAATTTTCTTTCTAACCTTGCACCACTTAGCATACTTCTAGCCTTATCCATCAAATTTATATTCATCCATTCTATAACTTCATTCTATTGTGGAGTATACAGAGTTGTTTCCTACATTTCTATTCCAAAATCCTTTCAAAACTGCTCAAATTCATTAGAGCAATAGTCACCACCATTTTCACTTCTCAAAACCTTTATATTTTTCTCTATATGATTTTCTACAAGAGACTTAAACTCTTTAAATTTATTTAAAACATCATATTTGTTCTGTAAAAATATACCTATGTATTTCTTAAAAATTCATCTATAAATGTAACAAAAATAGATAGATTTACCTAATGATGGTACTTTTTCAAGCCCAAACACATGTGAACTAGATATAAAATTCCTTTAGATATTTTAGAACTACTAGGAAACTTGACTCGATTTTGCTTTCCAAAAATATAGTGATCTCAAAAATCAAAATTTAATGGGCAATCAAAAAATCCTTTAGCCATACCATTCATTTTTTATTTTTAAAAACCTTTCTCACCAATATGCCCCATGCATTGATACCAAAAAATTATCTTCATTTTGGGAATACTCAGAGGCACTTCTACCATATTATTCTCCTCTATAACTAAAGAGTTATTGCAATCAATACTTAGAGTTTTAGGCTCATGTATGAACAAAGTTCTTGTATAAAATCCCCTTGCCAACACCAAGACTCCATGAACCATCTTGTAGCTATCTTTATTGAATACCATAGTCACACCCACATCATTCATCTTACTTATAGATATCAAATTCTTTGTCAAATTCAAAATATGCAACACACCAAGAAGGGTTTTAATTCTTCCAAATTTTAACCTCAACTTTGCTCTTCCTTGACCTATTATTTTATATGTCAAATTGTATCCCAAGAAGACTTCACCTCCATTTATTTTTTCATATTCATAGAACCCATATCTATGAGGATTCATATAAAAGGAAGCACCTAAGTCAATCTACCATGAGTCATTTCATTCACTTGAGCACGCTACACCTAACAATAAATCCCTTGAATCTTCATTTGTGGTCTTCATTTTTACAAAATTTCCTTCATTAAATGATCATCCATTATAAATATTTTTAAATCTATAGTATCTTTTATAATGCATAGTTTTACCACACTTCTAATATTTTCTCTTTTCTTGAGCAACAAATTTACCCCTAGATCTCAATTTCCTTTCCCTTGATTTATTTTTACTTTTTTCTTGACAACAAACTCTCACAACCAAGGCATCCTTCTGATGATAATTGTTAGAAATTTTTTATCTCATTTTATTAGATAAAAATATTTCTACTATATCCTCTACTTTCAATGTAGAAGTAGTATTGGTGATAGCTATAACTAGGTTATCCAACAAATTAGGTAATGAATAAAGTAAAGTAATACACTTTTCCTTATCATCCACTTTTACTTGAACATAGTTTAATTGACTTACCATAGTGTTAAAAACATCCATATTTTCAACCATAGAATCACCATCATTCATCCGAAGCGAACACAAATTCTTTTGGAGAAAGAGTTTATTTACAAATGGATATATTTGATACAAAGTTCCTATCTTATCCCATAACAACTTTGTTATTATATCTATTGATACATTAAACAATACCAAATTAGATAAGCATAATTTGATAGAACTCATTACCTTCCTATCGATATTCAACCAATCCTCATTTTTCACTGATGTCTATTTTATTCCCAATAATATAATCTACTATTCTCTATCAACCAACAAATCCTCCATCTTAAGTTTCCATAACTCAAAATTTTATCCATTTAATTTTTAATCTCTACCCATATGTTTACCATCATTTTTTGCCTATATTCTTTCGTGTATGACTCTGACTCAAGAATTAATTTATCATAATGTTGAAACCCTTACTCCTCAAACAAATCTAAAAAACCTAGCTTTGATACCAAATGAAGAGCAAAAGGCCCTAATAAACTAAATCTAGGAAAATAATAAATATAGAATCAAAGAAAAAAAAGAAGATAATAGATACACAAATAACACAATATTTCACTTTGGAAACCCTTATGAGAAAAAATGTAACATAGTAATATCTCCTTATTGCATAATCTTAACCATGTCTAATACAATAATGTTCATATCTCATCTCTTCAGACCCTAATGCAAGTGCAATTAAATAACAATAGCACAAGAATAGATTTTATAATACCATGGACAAAAAACCATGGGTTCAAATATTTAACCCTAAATAGCCCATATGGGGATAAAAATAGCTTAAGAAACCCTAAAACTTCCTATAAGGGTTTTTGCCCTTGGACCTTGCTTTTTGGGGTCTGCCACCCTTGAACCCCTACTCAAGACCCGAATGAGCCCTAAACCCTAGCGAGGATACATGGAGAGTGTCCAATACCTTCTATAGTTAACCCCACCAGAATAACATAGAAAATATTCAACATATTTTCAATAATATGGATAAAAATAGAAGCCCAATTCCTCTATTTATATGATTTTAGGGTATACAAAATAAGAGGAAAAAACATTAGGATTAGGTTAAATTTGGGAATTTAGAAGGACAAGTTAGCTACAGTGCTAGGGTTAAAGAGAAACCTTAGAAATGTGATTTCATGGTCCATAAGGACCAACTATAAAATTACAAAAAATAACCATTGGGAGTCATCTCAGTCAGTGGGAGCACCTAATCTGGCTGAATGATTGTGGGAGCACCTAAGCTGGCTGAATGATTTTGGATTCTATCCAAGAGGACCGTGAATTTGGCAAAAATGAAGAAAATGACTCAAAACTTAGGGTTGATGGGCTCAAAAATTACATTTGGTAATTTTGAGAGGCTTCTTAGGCATCTAGGGAAACATTGATTCATTTGGCTAGGTTAATTTTTTGTGTCTACATGGATTTACCTTTGTGTCCATACAAAAATTGCGTAAAATATATACAATTTTTTTTTCTATGTTTTACCATTCCCTAAAGTGTAGATATTTTTCAATCTCCTTGCCACCATTATATATAGGTTATAAAGTTTGAATACATGGGTTTTCATTTTCCTTGTTGCACATGGGCAGGTTGCATGAGGTTTTATTTAATTTAGTTGATCCCCAACAATCTACATGAGGTTTTCATAGTGATCCCTTAACCAATAATAAAAATTTAGTTGATCCTCAATAGGCTACATGAATTTTTCATAGTGATCCCTTAACGAATAACAAAAATAACTATTGGATGAATCCTCTTAGTTTGCTCTTCATTGTAATATAATTTTTTGAATTGGTTTTCCTTTAACCACTATAAAATAGTTTCTTGAATAATTTATTTATATTAATCACACTTACAAGAACTTTTGTGATATGCATTTGTAAGCCCTACACTTAATAACCAAGTGTACACAAATATTATTTTTACCTCATATTTTCACTCACATGGGAATATGTGTACATATATATATTTTTATTAATTTGTATGCCTCAAGACCATTCAAACATATTCAACCAATCAAATTTAACTAATATAGAGTTTATGGACTGTTAATTTTCATTAGACATATTTAACATGGTCTTTCAAACCACAAAATCTAGAACAATGAGAATCTTGATATTTTCTTGTGCTTATCTCTTTCAACCATAGTTATTAAAACCAAGTTTTTGTTTTAGAATTTATTTGACTATTATTAAACTTCTTATGGTTGTTTTAGTAGCATAGTCAACTTCATCTATGGCAAATTAGCATTTTACATCGGTTGATTTACCAACATATCAAATCCCTACATGTTTTGTATTTATATTGGTTTATCACCTTCAAAATTATTTGTCCATATTTTCTTAATCATTTGTAATTATACCCATTGTTTTGCACTAGTTTAAGTGTTTTTAATTCACATTCTTCTTTTGAAAGCATCTCTTTTGATCATCCTACCTGTCACTATGAAGAAAACTTACATCATCATCCCCTTCATCAATTCTATCATGATCAATAATAATGAGAAATAGCTTTAATGCCAAATGGAAATAATTATAGATTATATCATATGAATACATTAGATTGTTTAAAAAAATAAATGTTAAACCAAGTCATAAGTGTCATGCTCTACCTTAGATATTGCTTGAATTTTATTCTCATATAAATTGAATGGTATCCAATTGAATAATGTCATCTCCTCAAAGTATTATCTTCTCAAGTGGTTCAATTTAAAATATTTGCACACACACACACACACACACACACACACACACACACACACATATATATATAACTTCTTGTTTCTATTTTCCCATGATGACTTTGTTATAGATAATTTAATGACATTAGAAATATCATTTATAAGAGTTATCATGTACCTCTAATTTTTAAATCAACATCTTATGACCTTAATATTCTTTAACAATTTGATGATCTTGAATCAATTAAAATATTAATGGACCAAAGTATGGCATAAAAATAAGCAAAAATAAACATATTCCATATTTAAACCAACATTACTAAATTTTATGGAATGCCTACAATTCCCTAGAAACTAAGTACATAAATAATGGATGTGGATAGTACAAAATAATTTTATGAGTTTTTGAAGTTTTATACATAAATTAAATATTAAAAAAATGAGAATATTTACAAAACCTCAAATAACAATGCATCCATTCATTAGAAATTTGAAAGAGTATACTTTATCATGAATAAACAAATATAGAAAAGCATGCAACTATACAAATGTTATAATATGAAATCTTCCAAATTTTAATGGTGGTTTTCAATAGGAAAACAACTTTGGATTACAAATTTGACCCTCGTATAATACTTAAGTTATATAAATTACTACATAGATTCTAATAACATAATAACAAGAAATTCAAGATAAAGAAAAGTGAAATAAATCACTTTGTTGTAAATAACCCAAAATATGAAGTCCACATATTCAAAAACAAACTATGTCCTTGTTCATCATGGTTTTTTATCAAGTAGTAGAAAAGTCTATGTGTCTAGCTATTAATATGATGGTTAGATTCCACAAACTCATAGTGCCTTATCATGGTTTATATTAGTTCATCAAAGTCCTTCAAAGATATTAATTGATAGAAATGAACCATAAATTTGGTTGTTTTTTTGACAAACAAGGAAAAGGCTTATATTACAAACCTAGATTTAACATATTTGTTATTTTATATACTTTTTATTATAGTTTTAATGTATCCATAGATGATGGTCCAAATCAAATCAAAATTATTTGTTTAACCACTTTGGCAATAATTCAAAGAACATTATTGTGAAATATGACCTTTCTTTAGAATGACATAAGAAGATGATATTTATTTTAACGTTACAAATAATTTAGCTAGGTAATCCTACACTTCACAATTTCTATCTTCATATTTAAAAATAGGTACTTATTTATGGTATTTCTATGTGTTGTTCTATGCTTTACGTAACACGGTCTTTAGGTGTTGGATTTATATCTAATATATTTATCCATCCATGGGGTTGCAAGTATTGAAATACTTGTAGTATGACCTTTACTAATTAAAATTTAATATTGATGAAGTGCATAAAAACACTCTTGATATAGCCTATCAAAAAGAACTATGCAAGCCTTTAGGTATTCTCTATATAAGCCTCCAAGCACCATTCTATATAATCATACAAAAGCCTAGAGGTATCTTTATGTGATCCTACTAGTAATATTGATCTATTCATGATTAGTGATATTGATTAAACCACCTCTAGGATTATCCTTGATCATAGGGTTTAATACATTTATTATGTTATAATTTATGTTTTAGAGTAAGTTATGTTAGCTTGTGGGAATTAGATATTACTGCAAATACCCCAATGACTAATCCATCATATCAGTGCATCATATATGAGATCGCGGGGGAGCCTATAGGTATCCACTCCGTATTCCTCTTTTTTGTTTGTGACATTTATCTCTTTTTATCTACTTTTATTTATATACCTTTTATTTTTATCTTCTTTATTTTTTCATTTATTATTATGGTCTATGTATGTTTATGAATATTTCTAGAAAGTATTTCAAATTCTAACATAGTAATAGAATAAGTATAAGCAACTTAATTCTATCATACAAAAATTTTGTGCAAGAAAAATTGTGGTAGATATGGATTTTCCATTGCTTTTATTAGATTTTTTATAAAATTTAAAGGGTGTTTCAATTCAACACTTTTCATAATTTAATTTTTTGATGTGTACTTTTTTTCTTTTAAACAATTCACTCTTATCCTCCTCAATTTGAAACTTAAAACTAGAATATACCATTAAATATTTTGTTCAATATAATGAAAAGTCTAGTGTATGTAAAAAATTGATATGGACATAGCATTTAAAAAAGTGTGCTAGGAGATTAAACATAGATTTATGACAAGGCTATAGTGGGAACATACACGGGTGACTTTCTTCAGTTTCTAAGATTGAAACTTAGTCCTAATTAATGATGGGTTGTTTAACATGTTTTTATTAAACCTTTCTTTTTCCGTCAACAAGCATGCAATGTTTAAGGGGTATCCGTATAATGTACTCTATGTTCAATGGCAATGTTTATCAAGGGAAAACAAGTGCTTGTATGATGCCATTATGGTAAGATACTTTCCCTTTAAAAATGTGTTCACTAGTTTAAAATAGGACAATATCCTTCCTTTAGCCATTTTTAGATGTTTTGGTACCTTTAAATATGCATAGTTTATCATTCAATATGAATTAATACACATCACATAGTGATAAGACAATTTCATCATTTGTTGGATGTTATGGGTTCAAACCTCCACGCAATCTATTTATCAATGATTTAGCCCTCAAGTGAGGATTTTATGAGGTCATACATTCTCAATTATATCATACCAATAATAATGCATTGGTAATATGCTTGTATCAGGCATGAAAGGTTTCAAGTTCAAACTTTCACATCATTATTTATTACCAAAAGTAAAAAGGAAGACGAACGTTTCACAATGTGTTTGAAAATAGTGTAGATTTTTAGTTGTGAATTTGTTTGAAAATAGTGTATATTTTTTTAGTTGTGAATGTGTTTTGTGACGACAAATAGTTTTATTGCATATTATATTTTGAAGGTTCTTAGAGCACATGTGACCAATGCAGTGAGCTCAGGAAAGTTGTGAATGTGTTTGAAAATAGTTTAGATTTTTTTAGTTGTGAATGTGTTTTGTGACGACAAATAGTTTTATTTCATCTTATATTTTGAAGGTTCTTAGAAAACATGTGACTAATGCAGTAAGCTAAGGAAATTCACTATTCTAAAGATCCAATTTCAAATACCATGAAACTATCTATATGTATATGTATGTGTGTTTGTGTATGACATCCTACTCATTTATCTAATTTAATGGATAGTCCCACTACTGTAATGACTTTAGAACGTAGAAACATCTCCATGATGTGAAAAATAACTATTTTTATTGATTAATTTTTTTTAACATTTAAAAATTTAATTTTTTTAATGTTTTCAAAAATAATATAAGTAATAAAATTTATACATGCTAAAAGATTAAAAAGCAAACAAACTTTAAAATTATTAACCATGTAAAATAAAACAAAATGCGTATATGCTATTGCAAGATGCTTATATGTAGCAATGATAAGTATGTTATTGAAAACTCAATGTTAACATTGATATGAATGCAAATTTTATTTTAAGCTCTTGCTAACTATTTTTCAGTCTAAAATATGTTACCAGTTATCATTATTAACATTATAAAATACTCTCAGGAGAGTTTTGATATACTTAATCCTACCAATGAAACAATAATTTGTATTTCAATGTTGATATGTGATGGTTGTACCAGGTTAATAAAATTATTTGAATCATTGAAATGGCAGTTATGTGCTTATGAAAATTACAAATACCAATACGTAGGTTTGTAATGTTAATGATTAAACTTTATATAATCAAACATGATTATATAAAATAATGGTAGGACCCCATACGAGTGCTCTTCATAATAACAGCAATAAAAATTCCATAATCAAATGCTTTTTTTAATAAAAATTTCAATAATCTAATATATAGATGTTAGGAATTTTGTGAAAACAAGTAGCACTCCACTCGACGAAATTGAGACCTAAGGATTATCTTCATAATAACAGCAATAAAACTTCATACTCAAATGCTTTTTCTAATAAAAAATTCAATTCCTCCGTATTAATGGAGAGGGCAGATAAGGTAAGAAGGATGTCATCACTTATGTCCAACTTCATGTTTTTGAAACGCTGACGGCATTCCTTGCGTCAAAGTTCTAATAGGAGGCCTATCTCAAATTTTCTCGTATATTTCCAAAGAAGGGTTATAGACATGGCATCAATCCATAGGACAAATTAACATCTAAATTGATTAATTAACAAAAACACAAATATTTTGTCAGTCCTATTGTCAGTCATAGGATTTTGATATTCTAAGTCTAAAAAGTCTGTACAAACAAAACAAACGTAAAAATAACAATTTTAACTTAGGGTTTTCACCTATGTTTTAAAACTGACAAGCTCAGCCTAAAAAAAAACTAGGGTTTTACGTTTCGTTTATCCTAAGGTTTTAGTTAAAAGAAAAAATAAAGATTTTTCACCTAGGTTTTAGCTACGTCGTCCATTCAATCTTCAGATAAAGTCTTGGGTTGTGTTCAATTCAATTTTTAGGGTTTCCATTTTAATTGAGAAAACAACATCACAAAAGAAAAACAAACCAATAACTTGCAATTTCGAAAACACATAACAAAAGCAATAACACTAAGGAGCACTTACTGGTCTCGCTTCGGCTCTGCCACTCGATCCGGTTTGTGCACTCATGATGTTGGGAGAAATTTGGCAGTGCTTCGCTTCACAGAATTAACCTCCTCCTCCCTAGAGCTCCAAATTGCAAGCAAATTCAAATGCAAATGATCCCAAACCCTAGTTTTGGCCTTTAAATAAGCCTTTTGAGACTATATTCATTCCTACATAGGATGAGCACTCTAGTTAGTGCTCTTCCTAACCTAGGACGAATACTAAGATAGAATTCGTCCCACCTCGGGATGAATTCAGGGCAAAAATTTCCAAAAACAACAAAAATTGAACAAAAATGCACTAAAAGCAGCAATAAACCTGTCCAATGAGAGTGCTTTTGCACTTGACATTTCGGGCATGCAAAAAATATGTCGGGGTCACAAATCCTCACTATCCTACTCCCTAAGAAAGCTACCATAGCTAGACCGCTCCACGGGAAGACGGATTTTTGAGAATTTCATCCCCAAATGACATCGCCAAAAGGGTCAAAAACCCACCCAAAAATAAGTAATAACATTGCCGAACGAAGGCGCCTTCGCACCTGACATTCTTGGCATCCAAAACTAATGTCGGGGTTACAAATCCTCATTATCCTACTCCCTAAGAAGGCTACCATAGCCGGACCGCTCCACGGGAAGACGAATCTTTGAGAATTTCATCCCCAAACGGCGTCGCCAAAAGGGTTAACACCCACCAAAAATAGGTCTAAATGTCGGGAAACTGCACACACATTCAATGACAAATCTCTAAAGGCACCCTTACACAAGTCATCTTGGGTCAAGCGACTCATCCCTTTTCTCATGAAGGTCATTCCCTCATCGATTCGTCGCTTGAGGGGGTAGTCACACTTAGTCATTTAATCAACACACACACACCCAATCATGGAAAATGGCATGCATTCAAAGGATCATTGACAAAGACAATTACGCTCCTGCTTGGGGCAGTAAACAAGCAACAATCACAAGCTGATCAAACACTTGGAATTCGTGAATCATGAACTCTAGGTTACCACAAACAAAATGTTACGCCCTTTGCCTATTCATGACTGATCAATGTCCAAGTTCAAGTAACACCTCACCGAAAAAGGTTAACACTTGAGTTAAGTTCCTTCGCTCGTCAGAAGCAAGGATTCAAGAATGCATGCAATTTCCATGCTTGGGGCATCAAGAGTTGGTTAGGTTACTAAGAAACCCTAATTATTAGTGCTTTGGTTATCTATTTTTGCTTGGCGTTGCACCATGCACAACGCATCCCAAAAAGGGGCATCTGTAGACACCAAAACAACACCAATCCGATTATGTGACTGCAAACATTGATCGCATTGACACACATAGCCCCAAGGGCAGCCCCCAGAGGTTAAACAGTGGTCCTAACCACTTTCATAGTAGTTTTGGGAAGTCAGAGATAAATTTGACACCTTATAGGCACTTTGCTCAGAATCCATCCCTCCCCAGGACGAATTAAAAATGGGATCCATCCTCCTCTGGGACGAATACAGAATTCGCTCTAGGATGGGACAAATTCCAGGTTCAACGAGCAAAAACAAAAATTGTGCCAAATGGCAGCCAAGGACAGTCAATTAATGCTCCCTGCCTTGCATGCGTGCGTAGGTGAGCAAATTGAACGTTAGAGGACTGTCACAAGGGCAGTCATGGAAGCCCAATTCAGGGAGGAATATCCTCCCTCTTGGGAAGGCATGGCCGCCAAGTGGCGCCCCTGCATGCCCATCCAAAGAAATCCCTTGGGTCTATAAATTGGGGATCTTCCTAACCCAAAAAAATAATAGGTTGGAAGTATTTTTAAGCAATGAAGTGCTGCCAAATTGATACCATGCTTTACCTTTGATTCACCTCTTCCACATCCTTGATCTCTTTCGCAAGGGAGGTCGTTGGGTGGTTATTGGAAGTGTGAATCTGGATCCAAAACCCGACACTTGACCACATCAATCTACCAATTCACCGACAACACATTACTAGGAGATTTTGGACCCATCCCAAGTGGATTGGTGCCGAAATCAGGTTCAAACGATGGGCGGCCCGCCCGAGCGCCCCGCACTGCTGCGAGCCTAGTCTTCTTTTTTAAGAATGATTGGGAATTCATGGTAGATTGTTATTTTTGTCATTTGTTTATGTGGCATTCCATCTTATGTTGTTTAAATAGCTTGTAATTCTGATTTCACAATGCTTTGATCAATTTTTACCATGTTTTATCGCTTTTGTAGTCCTCACTAACTTGCAGGTAGTGGCATAAAATTCCCATTGATGGAGGCCAAATTGGGGAAATCTGACCATCTGGGTCTTCCCAAAATGCCTCCAATTAGCTAACACCAATCTTGCAGGTCTTTTGGAGCTCCCTAGATGCGACATTTTGGGCAGTATCACTTCGGCACTTTGTTGCAGGAGGATTCGTTCTACCCCGAAGCGAATTACAGTCGGATCCATCCCGCCCCGAAATGAATTCAAATCGGCAAGGAATTTCTTGAATGTTTCATTTGTAGTGACCTTTTGGTGATGCTCCCTAGTTTCTGTGAAATTTGCAGACTATTTTGATTCAGTTCACTTGTCCTTTTATTCAGTTTCATGCATGCATCCTTCATTGTTTTTTAGAGAACAAACATTTCATATTTGCAACAGATGCTACTAATGATTTTGTTGTTTCTTTGAATGTAGGAGGAGCAGCAAGGATCAAATATTCATTCACACCAGCGGCGGCAACACTTTGGCCCGCCCATTTTGCATGTGGGCACGCGAAAGGAGGATCACTAGTCACTATTGTAACCAAAACATGTTAATGCTCCTAGCCCCTGAAAATATGGGAGATGCTTTTGTAACCGATATTGAGAGAGTATAAATAAAAAGGGCTGTGCTTTCTATACTTCTTTCATTTTGTCTCAATTCGTCTCTTTTCCCTATTTCATGCATTTCAAGTTTCTAGGATTAAAGTGTTACATTTCGTTTTGCATTGCATAGCTTTAGTGTTTATTTTCAACTTTCGAAACCTCGTGCTTCCATATAGATTTCAATATACTTTTAAATTTTATTATTAATTAAATGATTAAATTAATAATTTAAAATTATGGACATTGTTTTTATTTATATATATATTAATAATTTTTAATAAAAATATTTAAAATTGAAATGAAAGCAATAGCAAAAGATTTGAACTATTGTAATAAAAAAAAAAGATGACTACTTAAAAATCATTTGCACTTTTAATGAAGTTGAGTTTGTTGGTCTTGAAGTTGAGAGATGGTAAGATCAATTGAGCACAATAAAAATTGCGATATTGGATGTGAAGAGCAAAAGGTCCCAAAAAACTAAATCTAGAAAAGTAATAAATACAAAATGAAAGGAAAGAAGAAAAAAAAGACAACATATACACACACAACACAGTTTATACCTAGGAAAACTTTATGAGAGAAAATCCAACATAGTAATATCTCCTTATTATATAAACTTAACCATATCCAATGTAATAATGTTTATCTCTCATCTCTTTAAACCCTAATGCAAATGCAATTAAATAACAACAATACAAGAACAAATTTTACAATACCATGGGTGAAAATCCATGAGTTTAAATATTTAACCCTAAACAACCCATATGGGTTTAGAAATAACTTAAGAAACTCGATGAAGATACATGGAGAATATCTAATACCTTTTAACCTCACCATAATAACATGGAAAATATTCAAGACATTTCCAACATTCTTTGACTTGTTGAATACTTTGCATATGGGCCAAATACTGCCATTGTCAACTATCAAGGGAAACCAGATCTTCTACACAAAGAATTTTTTTAAGAGGGCATAAAATTTGTTAATGAATCAACATCATTATTTTTTGTATCAATTTTATTCAACATCACCCAATTGCCTTCAACCATCTCTCTCACAAAATGATATTTGATATCAATATGTTTTGATCGATCATGAAAACCTAGATTGTTGTCAAAAAATATTGCACTTTGATTGTTATTGTTAATTATCACATCCTTCTATTTAAGACTAAATATTTAACACAACCTATATATCTACATTGCTTCTTTATAAGTATGAGATGTTGCAATGTACTTTACCTCTATTATGGACAAAAAACCGTTGATTACATTTTACTCATCCAACTTACTATCCCTCCAAATAGTTTGAACACATAAGTACTCATGGATCTCCTCTTGTCCAGATCTCCAACCCAATCAGTATCCACAAAATCTTGTAGATTTATAATATTACTATCTCTAGATTTTCCATGGTAACAAATAACATAGTCTAAAGTTCCATGCAAGTATCTTAAGATCCTCTTCGTAATAGTCAAATGTTCCTTTCCTGGATTGGATATATATATGCTAAATACTCCCACTACATTTGCAATATTAGGTCTATTGTAGACCATTTCATACATCATAATACCAACAATGCTAGCATAAGAAACACGCTGCATTTTTTTAATTCCCTTATCTATTTTAGGATATTGTTCAATAGATAACTTTTGACCAACAGGATATGGAGTACATAGTGGTTTACAATCATGCATCTTAAACCTCTATAGTATCAAATCAACATATTTATTTTAATTTAACCTCAAATTTCTATTTGCACTATCCCTTATTGTTTCTATACCCAAAATAAATTTTGTAGCACCCAAATCCTTCATGTCAAATTCAGAAGATAACAAAGATTTTAATAACTTTATCATCTTTTTATTTTTAACAATTAACAACATGTCCTCCACATACAAAACAATGATAACAATATTTTCACCTTCTTTTTTAACATACACACACGTATCGACTTTGCTTTTTTCAAGCTCAAGTGTCAAAACAAACACATCAATTTTTTGGTTTCACATTCTTAGAGATTGCTTCAAGTTGTAAGGAGAATTTTTCAACTTACACCAAATAATCCTTACCTTTTACACTAAAGCATTATGGTTGTGAAATATATATATCTTCACTAATTTCACCATGTAGAAATATTATCTTTACATCCATCTATTCTATTTAAATATCAAAAGTAATAGAAATAGCAACATAAATCTAATTGAAGTTAGTTTAGCCACTTTTTTGACCTACAGTGTGACCCTACACTTTTCATTGGCAGCTCATGCTTCATGTTTCCTCTGTTGAGGTTTCCTGGAACCTCCCCACATTTTTTCCTTGGCTCGTATTTTTACATTATTGTTTCCTCTGTCTCCCTTGGCCTCTGAGTAGTTTTCCTTGTTGTAATACGATTTTATGGTCTCTAGAGTCCCATGGTTGTTGTTCCACATTTGATCCTATTTGGGATGGTGTTCCCTACTATTGCATTTTTTTTACATCCTTGTGCATCCTCAGGTGGTAATGTTATGCGTTTCCCGCTTTATTTTTAAATTTAAAATTTTAAATTGTTGTGGTGGGTAGGCCGACCCTATTTCAAAATTGTCCTAGACAGGTTTACCTTGTTTTAATTTTTATTAGCACATGCTATTTGGGTGTGATTTCCATGATTCTCTTATCCATCCTTTCTCACGTGATGTTTGACCTAGATGAGATGGCCCTGTCCTAGATTTCAATTGTAAAAAACAAAATTTCAAAAAAAAATTCAATTCTATCATGTAAGGTTATCCTTTAGCCTTTCCTGTAAGGATGTCCTGAATGGACATCATTTTATTTTTTGTTGTCCTCCTCTATAGCCTTCCTGTAGCCTTGATCGTTTTGTCTATTGACTTGATGTAATCAGTTTTTGATCCCTTGATAAAAACCCACTTTAAATATTACTGATAAAAAAAAGTTAGTTTAACCACAAGAGAAAAAATCTCACCAAATTTAATTCCCTCAACTTGAGAAAATCCATTTTCTACCAAGTGAACCTTGTACTTATCCAAAATTTTCTTGTATATTATACTTCTTGAATACCCACTTACGACCAGCTAATTTTTTTCTACGGGGTAATTTCACCAAGTCCCACATCTTATTTTTATCCAAGGACTATTTATTCCTCCATAGCCATTTTTCAAGACTTATTCTCACTTGACTAAAGTGCCTCCTTTACATTCTTGGGTTCTTCATACAAAAGTGATATACTAAATGTAAATAAAGTTTTGAAGGGATATACCCTTCTGGGAGTCTTCTCACTTGATATGATCTCCTCAAGCTTGGAGTTACAGGTTCTACATCTTTAGCTTCCTCCTCACCTTCTCCCTCTAAAATTTCCTCTTTAGACTCTCTTTGTAGTTCATCTTATTCTGTAGCACTAGGTTCTACCATATGTTCTTCCTCCTCTTTCAATTTTATCGAAACTATTTCAGGTTTATTTCTTGGTTGCATTTCCTATTTAGGAACCCCTTTTATTTCTCTAAATATCATATTATGACTATAAAACATCTTCTATGTTTTTGAGTTCCACAACTTATACCTTTAACACAAATTCTATAACTCACAAATATGTATTGTTTAGATTTATAGTCTAGCTTAGTCCTTTTTTATTTTGGGACATACATATAAGCATCACAACCAAAAACTATTATATGACTGAGAGGGTTTCCTACTATTCCATACTTCCTATGGAGTCTTGTCCACCAAAACTAAGGTAGAAGATCTATTAATTAGGTAACAAGCAGTTAACATGGATTTTACCCATAATTTTCTTTCAAACCTTGCACCACTTAGCATACTTCTAGCCTTATCCATCAAATTTATATTCATCCATTCTATAACTTCATTCTATTGTGGAGTATACGGAGTTGTTTCCTGCATTTCTATTCCAAAATCCTTTCAAAACTGCTCAAATTCATTAGAGCAATAGTCACCACCATTTTCATTTCTCAAAACCTTTATATTTTTCTCTATATGATTTTCTACAAAAGACTTAAACTCTTTAAATTTATTGAAAACATCATATTTGTTCTGTAAAAATATACATATGTATTTCTTAAAAAATAATCTATAAATGTAACAAAAATAGATAGATTTACCTAATGATGGTACTTTTTCAAGCCCAAACACGTGAACTAGCTATAAAATTCCTTTAGATATTTTAGAACTACTAGGAAACTTGACTCGATTTTGCTTTCCATAAATATAGTGCTCTCAAAAATAAAAATTGAATAGGCAATCAAAAAATCCTTTAGCCATACCATTCATTTTTTATTTTTAAAAACCTTTCTCACCAATATGCCGCATGCGTTGATACCACAACATTATCTTCATTTTAGGAATACTCAGAGGCACTTCTACCATATTATTCTCCTCTATAACTAAAGAGTTATTGCAATCAATACTTAGAGTGTTAGCCTCATGTATGAACAAAGTTCTTGTATAAAATCCCCTTGCCAAAACCAAGACTCCATGAACCATCTTGTAGCTATCTTTATTGAATACCATAGTCACACCCACATCATTCATCTTACTTATAGATATCAAATTCTTTGTCAAATTCAAAATATGCAACACACCAAGAAGGGTTTTAATTCTTCCAAATTTTAACCTCAACTTTACTCTTCCTTGACCTATTATTTTATATGTCGAATTGTATCCCAAGAAGACTTCACCTCCATTTATTTTTTCATATTCATAGAACCCATATCTATGAGGATTCATATAAAAGGAAGCACCTAAGTCAATCTACCATGAGTCATTTCATTCACTTGAGCACGCTACACCTAACAATAAATCCCTTGAATCTTCATTTGTGGTCTTCATTTTTACAAAATTTCCTTCATTAAATGATCATCTATTATAAATATTTTTAAATCTATAGTATCTTTTATAATGCATAGTTTTACCACACTTCTAATATTTTCTCTTTTCTTGAGCAACAAATTTACCCCTAGATCTCAATTTCATTTCCCTTGATTTATTTTTACTTTTTTCTTGACAACAAACTCTCACAACCAAGGCATCCTTCTGATGATAATTGTTAGAAATTTTTTATCTCATTTTATTAGATAACAATATTTCTTCTATATCCTCTACTTTCAATGTAGAAGTAGTATTGGTGATAGCTATAACTAGGTTATCCAACAAATTAGGTAATGAATAAAGTAAAGTAATACACTTTTCCTTATCATCTATTTTTACTTGAACATAGTTTAATTGACTTACCATAGTGTTAAAAACATCCATATTTTCAACCATAGAATCACCATCATTCATCCGAAGTGAACACAAATTCTTTTGGAGAAAGAGTTTATTTACCAATGGATTTATTTGATACAAAGTTCCTAGCTTATCCCATAACAACTTTGTTATTATCTCTATTGATACATTAAACAATACCAAATTAGATAAGCATAATTTTATAGAACTCATTACCTTCCTATCGATATTCAACCAATCCTCATTTGTCATTGATGTCTATTTTATTCCCAATAATATAATCTACTATTCTCTATCAACCAACAAATTCTCCATCTTAAGTTTCCATAACTCAAAATTTTATCCATTTAATTTTTAATCTCTACCCATATGTTTACCATCATTTTTTGCCTATATTCTTTCGTGTATGACTCTGACTCAAGAATTAATTTATCATAATTTTGAAACCCTTACTCCTCAAACAAATCTAAAAAACCTAGCTTTGATACCAAATGAAGAGTAAAAGGCCCTAATAAACTAAATCTAGGAAAATAATAAATATAGAATCAAAGAAAAAATAAGAATATAATAGATACACAATAACACAATATTTCACTTTGGAAACCCTTATGAGAAAAAATGTAACTGAGTAATATCTCCTTATGGCATAATCTTAACCATGTCTAATACAATAATGTTCATATCTCATCTCTTCAGACCCTAATGCAAGTGCAATTAAATAACAATAGCACAAGAATAGTTTTTATAATACCATAGACAAAAAACCATGGGTTCAAATATTTAACCCTAAATAGCCCATATGGGGATAAAAATAGCTTAAGAAACCCTAAAACTTCCTATAAGGGTTTTTGCCCTTGGACCTTGCTTTTTGGGGTCTACCACCCTTGAACCCCTACTCAAGGCTCGAATGAGCCCTAAACCCTAGCGAGGATACATGGAGAGTGTCCAATACCTTATAGAGTTAACCCCACGAGAATAACATAGAAAATGTTCAACATATTTTCAATAAGATGGATAAAAATAGAAGACCAATTCCTCTATTTATATGATTTTAGGGTATACAAAATAAGAGGAAAAAACATTAGGATTAGGTTAAATTTGAGAATTTAGAAGGGCAAGTTAGCTACAGTGCTAGGGTTAAAGAGAAACCTTAGAAATGTGATTTCATGGTCCATAAGGACCAACTATAAAATTACAAAAAATAACCATTGGGAGTCATCTCAGTCAGTGGGAGCACCTAAGCTGGCTGAATGATTTTGAATTCTATCCAAGAGGACCGTGAATTTGGCAAAAATGAAGAAAATGACTCAAAAATTAGGGTTGATGGGCTCAAAAATTACATTTGGTAATTTTGAGAGGCTTCTTAGGCATCTAGGGAAACATTGATTTATTTGTCTAGGTTATTTTTTTGTGTCTACATGGAGTTCCCTTTGTGTCCATACAAAAATTGTGTAAAATATATACAAATTTTTTTTCTATGTTTTACCATTCCCTAAAGTGTAGATATTTTTCAATCTCCTTGCCACCATTATATATAGGTTATAAATTTTGAATACATGGGTTTTCATTTTCCTTGTTGCACATGGGCAGGTTGCATGAGGTTTTATTTAATTTAGTTGATCCCCAACAATATACATGAGGTTTTCATAGTGATCCCTTAACAAATAATAAAAATTTAGTTGATCCTCAATAGGCTACATGAATTTTTCATAGTGATCCCTTAACAAATAGAAAAAATAACTATTGGACGAATCCTCTTGGTTTGCTCTTCATTGTAATATATTTTTTTGAATTGGTTTTCCTTTAACCACTATAAAATAGTTTCTTGAATAATTTATTTATATTAATCATACTTACAAGCACTTTTGTGATATGCATTTGTAAGCCCTACACTTAATAACCAAGTGTACACAAATCTTATTTTTACCTCATATTTTCACTCACATGGGAATATGTGTGTATATATATATATATATATATATATATATATATATATATATATATATATATATATATATATATATATATATATATATATATATATTTGTATGCCTAAAGACCATTCAAACATATTCAACCAATCAAATTTAACTAATATAGAGTTTATGGACTTTTAATTTTCATTAGACATATTTAACATGGTCTTTCAAACCACAAAATCTAGAACAATGAGAATCTTGATATTTTCATTAGACAAATATAGAAAAGCATGCAACTATACAAATGTTATAATATGAAATCTTCCAAATTTTAATGGTGGTTTTCAATAGGAAAACAACTTTGGATTACAAATTTGACCCTCGTATAATACTTAAGTTATATAAATTACTACTTAGATTCTAATAACATAATAACAAGAAATTAAAGATAAAGAAAAGTGAAATAAATCACTTTGTTGTAAATAACCCAAAATATGAAGTCCACATATTCAAAAACAAACTATGTCCTTGTTCATCATGATTTTTTATCAAGTAGTAGAAAAGTCTATGTGTCTAGCTATTAATATAATTCTTAGATTCCACAAACTCATAGTGCCTTATCATGGTTTATATTAGTTCACCAAAGTCCTTCAAAGATATTAATTGACAAAAATGAACCATAAATTTGGTTGTTCTTTTGACAAACAAGGAAAAGGCTTATATTACAAACCTAGATTTAACATATTTATTATTTTATATACTTTTTATTATAGTTTTAATGTATCCATAAGATGATGGTCCAAATCAAATCAAAATTATTTGTTTAACCACTTTGGCAATAATTCAAAGAACATTATTGTGAAATATGACCTTTCTTAAGAATGACATAAGAAGATGATATTTATTTTAACGTTACAAATAATTTAGCTAGGTAATCCTACACTTCACAATTGCTATCTTCATATTTAAAAATAGGTACTTATTTATGGTATTTCTATGTGTTGTTCTATGCTTTACGTAACACGGTCTTTAGGTGTTGGATTTATATCTAATATATTTATCCATCCATGGGGTTGCAAGTGTTGAAATACTTGTAGTATGACCTTTACTAATTAAAATTTAATATTGATGAAGTGCATAAATACACTCTTGATATAGCCTATCAAAAAGAACTATGCAAGCCTTTAGGTATTCTCTATATAAGCCTCCAAGCACCATTCTATATAATCATACAAAATCCTAGAGGTATCTTTATGTGATCCTACTAGTAATATTGATCTATTCATGATTAGTGATATTGATTAAACCATCTCTAGGGTTATCCTTGATCATAGGGTTTAATACATTTATTATGTTATAATTTATGTTTTAGAGTAAGTTATGTTAGCTTGTGGGAATTAGATATTACTGTAAATACCCCAATGACTAATCCATCATATCAGTGCATCATATATGAGATCGTGGGGGAGCCTATAGGTATCCACTCCGTATTCCTCCTTTTGTTTGTGACATTTATCTCTTTTTATCTACTTTTATTTATATACCTTTTATTTTTCTCTTCTTTATTTTTTCATTTATGATTATGGTCTATGTATGTTTATGAATATTTCTAGAAAGTATTTCAAATTCTAACATAGTAATAGAATAAGTATAAGCAACTTAATTCTATCATACAAAAATTTTGTGCAAGAAAAATTGTGGTAGATATGGATTTTCCATTGCTTTTATTAGATTTTTTATAAAATTTAAAGGGTGTTTCAATTCAACACTTTTCATAATTTAATTGTTTGATGTGTATTTTTTTTCTTTTAAACAATTCACACTTATCCTCCTCAATTTGAAACATAAAACTAGAATATACCATTAAATATTTTGGTCAATATAATGAAAAGTCTAGTGTATGTAAAAAATTGATATGGACATAGCATTTAAAAAAGTGTGCTAGGAGATTGCACATAGATTTATGACAAGGCTATAGTGAGAACATACACAAGTGACTTTCTTCAGTTTCTAAGATTGAAACTTAGTCCTAATTAATTTAGGATGGGTTGTTTAACATGTTTTTATTAAACCTTTCTTTTTTCGTCAACAAGCATGCAATGTTTAAGGGGTATCCGTATAATGTACTCTATGTTCAATGGCAATGTTTATCAAGGGATAACAAGCACTTGTATGATGCCATTATGGTAAGATACATTCCCTTTAAAAAGGTGTTCACTAGTTTAAAATAGGACAATATCTTCCTTTAGCCATTTTTAGATGTTTTGGTACCTTTAAATATGCATAGGTTAACATTCAATATGAATTATACACATCACATAGTGATAAGACAATTTCATTATTTGTTGGATATGGGTTCAAACCTCCATGCAATCTATTTATCAATGATTTAGCCCTCAAGTGAGGATTTTATGAGGTCATACATTCTCAATTAGATCATACCAATAATAATGCATTGCATGAAAGGTTTCAAGTTCAAACTTTCACATCATTATTTATTACCAAAAGTAAAAAGGAAGACGAATGTTTCACAATGTGTTTGAAAATAGTGTAGCTTTTTTGAAAATAGTGTAGATTTTTAGTTGTGAATTTGTTTGAAAATAGTGTATATTTTTTTAGTTGTGAATGTGTTTTGTGACGACAAATAGTTTTATTGCATATTATATTTTGAAGGTTCTTAGAGCACATGTGACCAATGCAGTGAGCTCAGGAAAGTTGTGAATGTGTTTGAAAATAGTGTAGATTTTTTTAGTTGTGAATGTGTTTTGTGACGACAAATAGTTTTATTGCATCGTATATTTTGAAGGTTCTTAGAACACATGTGACTAATGCAGTGAGCTAAGGAAATTCACTATTCTAAAGATCCAATTTCAAATACCATGAAACTATCTATATGTATATGTATGTGTGTTTGTGTATGACATCCTACTCATTTATCTAGTTTAATGGATAGTCCCACTACTGTAATGAATTTTAGCACGTAGAAACATCTCCAAGATGTGACAAATAACTATTTTTATTGGTTAATTTTTTTTAACATTTAAAAATTTAATTTTTTTAATGTTTTCAAAAATAATATAAGTAATAAAATTTATACATGCTAAAAAAATTAAAAAACAAACAAACTTTAAAATTATTAACCATGTAAAATAAAACAAAATGCGTATATGCTATTGCAAGATGCTTATATGTAGCAATGATAACTATGTTATTGAAAACTCAATGTTAACATTGATATGAATGCAAAGTTTATTTTAAGCTCTTGCTAACTATTTTTCAGTCTAAAATATGTTACCAGTTATCATTATTAACATTATAAAATACTCTCAAGAGAGTTTTGATATATTTAATCCTAACAATGAAACAATAATCTGTAATTCAATGTTGATATGTGATGGGTGTACCAGGTTAATAAAATTATTTGAATCATTGAACTGGCAGTTATGTGCTTATGAAAATTACAAATACCAATACGTAGGTTTGTAATGTTAATGATTAAACTTTATATAATCAAACATGATTATATAAAATAATGGTAGGACCCCATACGAGTGCTCTTCATAATAACAGCAATAAAAATTCCATAATCAAATGCTTTTTTTAATAAAAATTTCAATAATCTAATATATAGATGTTAGGAATTTTGTGAAAACAAGTAGCACTCCACTCGACGAAATTGAGACCTAAGGATTCTCTTCATTATAACAGCAATAAAACTTCATACTCAAATGCTTTTTCTAATAAAAAATTCAATTCCTCCGTATTAATGGAGAGGGCAGATAAGGTAAGAAGGATGTCATCACTTATGTCCAACTTCGTGTTTTTGAAACGCTGACGGCATCACTATCTCAAATTTTCTCGTATATTTCCAAAGAAGGGTTATAGACACGGCATCAATCCATAGAACAAATCGCAGATGAGTAGGTATATCGCAGTTGGACAGCACGAAAGTCGCTTCACACTTAAATTATGACTTTATAAATTTAAACGTTGCACTTGATTATCCATGCCAATGTTGTAAATAAGCTTAGGAATTTCGACCAACCTAAATAATCTCTCCCTGGACATCTCTATAAATTGTTTAGTCTCATTTCCGGGACTCCCACAAGTATTTTCTCTTCTATTGACGAGTAGTTGTTGCTAGAAGCTTTGACGTAGAATCTGTATTTGCGAAATTGTATTTGCACCGGAGTTTTACCTTGGCTTGTATGCAATGCATATTTCCCTCTGTGTTAGGAATGGCTACTAGAAAGTGTAGCGTTTGCCCACAACTTATTCTGGTGTTTTCGAGGAACTCTTACTAGTAGCCATTCCTTACACAGGGGAGATATTACATATGTAAGATGCTATTGAACCCCAAGACATTTGAAAAACATTGACAGGGTTTGTAATTTATGCATGGCACCGGATGTTTTAGGCTATAATCTAATTTCTAGGTTTAGGAGTTTTTCTTTGTTGTTTTTTTTTCTTCTAAAATCATATAAACTAAATAAAAAAATATATATATAAATTAAAATATATATATTTGTGAAACTAAAAATTAAAATAATTATAACAATAAAAAAAATAGATGTAAAAACAAACAAAAATAATAATAATATATTAGTTAAAATATATTATTGTAATATTTTTTTATATATTCATGTATACTTATGAGTTTATTTATGTGTCTATATTTTAATTAGAGTATTTAACATTTGAACAAAACATAGTTGGGTTAGATTTTATGGATCCAAGTTGCATAACAACAAGAACATTTATATAATATTTATTTAACAGAAGATATTGTATTGAGTTAAATGACTTTAAAATCTATCAAAATGATTGCTAATTCAATGAAATATATAAGTTGTGTAGTTGTACCAAAATTGAGCATATGAGTGTGTATTGTATGAAGCTATTACATGTTTTCATTTGAATTAAAAAGTAATGAAATTATGAGATAATTTATATGGTCCCATAACATTTATTTTTAAAACAACTTTATCAAAAAATAGATAGTGGCATATGATAGTAGAGCATAATTATAAAGAAAATAAAACACTTTCAATTTGAATCATTTGGTATGAACTAGCATTGTAACTAGTAGCTAAAGTTGGAACTAGAATAGAGTTCAAGGGATGGAGTTGGAATAACAAGTAGCACCAATTTCACATTGGTAGAGAAAAATAAACACATGAAGGTCATATATTCAAGTATTAGCATGTCCATAATTATAACAATGTATAAGAGTCAAAGTAATAAAATAAAAAATATAGCAACAACAAGATTAACCCTTAAAGACAAAGAGCAACAATAGGAGTACCTCCAAAAGAGAGAAGAGTAATGATGAGAACTATTGGATGTATACTATGTGTTGTAGAATCAAGGTCCCACACATGAGAGATAATGGATGATATGAAGTAATAAGTGTATCTATAAGGAGATACAGTAGAAATTATATATTTTTTAGATAGAAGAAGATGTGAATCAATTAAAAAATATATTACAACAAGACAAAGTGAAGCTTGTATATAGCAACCTACTCCATCACACTTTAAAATTGCAACTAATGGTTAGGCATGCATTCTATTATAATAATAATATTATCATAAGGACACTAGTTGAGCAATGGTTCCACTTCCATGTTGAAGAAGAAAAGCAAAGAAGTCAACTATTGGAAGACTTATTCCAACAATTGAACAAGGAATCATTCTAATTATTTGATGATATATTGGTCTAAGTAAGAAACAAGATGTGCATTCAATAACATGTTTAAAAGTTTCAATAGCAAAAATATAAAATTAGTGAAAGCACGAGGATACGGAAACAAAAAGGAAAAAAAACTCCAAGTACGATGCAAAAACGAAACTAAACTTAACGCTACGAATTAAAAATGCATAAAATGGAAAAAGCATAAACAAATTGAAACCCAAATGAAACAAACAGCCCTTTTCTTTTATTGATGTGTTTCACAATTCGGTTACAATTCGCTTCCACCCTTTTCAGGGGCGAGGAGCATTAAATTCGTCTCTTGGTTACATCCATGGATAGCCATCCTTCTTCCGCGTGCCCACATGTAAGATGGGCGGACCAAAATGTCACCGCCACTTGTGTATACGAGTGTCGGTTCCTCGCTGCTCCTCCAATGTCTAGACCCTGTGTTCAAAGGAACAAGAAATAGTCAGTAGCACCTACGGATAAAACAAAGCATGCAATCCCCAAGCCTACGATAAGCGAATGAGAAAATGAATTAAACTATGACTAAAATGAATCCAAATGCTCTAAAAATTTGATAGGGGCATCAAGACATCACCAGGAGGGCCCTGCAAAAATAACAGTCAAGAAATTCCTCGCGGATTTGAATTCGCTCCGGGGAGGGACGAATTTACCTGCAACAAAATGCCGAAAAGGTACTGTCCCAAATGTCCTGCCTAGGAAGCTCCAAAAGACCTGCAAACTTGGGGTTAGCTAATTGGGGGTATTTTGGGAAGACCCAGATGGTCATATTTTCCCAATTTGGCCTCCATCAATGGGAATTTGATGATGCTACCTATAGGTTAGTGAAAGCGAACGAAGATAGAAACATGATCGAAATTGTTCAAAACGAGACGAAATTTAAATGACAACCTATCTAAACATCATAGAATTGAATGCAAAAATGAAAGAAATAAAATCTACCACAGAATTCCCATCGCTTCGAAGAGGGGCGATTAGGAATGTAGCAGTGTGGGAGGGGGCGCCCATGGGGCAGGCCGCCCATCGTTTGAGGCCTGATTTCGGCACCAATCCACTTGGGATGGGTCCAAAACCTCTTGTGGGGTATTGTCAGCAAATTTGGTGGGATATTGTGGCCAAATGTCAGGTTTTGGGCTCAAGGTTCGTCCTTCCAATAGTCACCCAATGACCTCCTCTCTAAAAGAGATCACGGATGTGAAAGGCACGAATCAACTAAGGGCGTATGGGGAAGTAAAACGGCAGCACTTCGTTGCTCAAAAAAATGCTCCTTCTCTCTATTTTTGGGGTGAGGAAACTCACCAATTTATAGACCTAGAGGTCTCTTGAATTGGGCATGCAGAGGCGCCACTTGGCAATCATGCCTTCCCAGGAGGAAGGAGATTCCTCCCTGAATAGGGACTTCATGACTGCCCTTGTAATAGCCTCTAATGCTCGAAAACGCTCACCCACACTCCCATGCAATGAAGGAAGCGTTAAGTGGTGGATCTGAGCTGCCATTTGTCAAGATTTGACTTTTTTCCCGTCAAACCTGCAATTCGCCCCACCCTAGAGCGAATTATGATATTCGTCCCTGGGTGGAGCGAATCCCAGTTTGAATTCGTCCCTGGGTGGAACGGATATTGAGCAAAGTGCCTGAAGGTGCCAAATTGATTTATGACCTTCCAAAACTACTGTGAGAGTGGTTAGGACCAACTTGACCTTGACCTGCCTTGGGGCTATGTGTGTCAATGCGATCAGTGTTTGCAGTCACATAATCGGATTGGTGCTGTTTTGGTGTCTACAGATGCCCCTTTTTGGGATGCGCTATGCAAGGCACAACGCCGAGCAAAAATAGGTAACCAAAGCACTAATGATTAGGGTTTCTTAGTAACCTAACCAAATTTTGATGCCCCAAGTATGAAAAGGGCATGCATTCTTGAATCCTTGCTTCTGACGAGCGAAGGAACTCAATTCAAGTGTTAACCTTTTTCGGTGAGGTGTTACTTGAGCTTGGACATTGATCAGTCATGAATAGGCAAAGGGTGCAACCTTTTGTCTATGGGAACCTTGAGTTCATGATTCACGAATGCCAAGTGATTGATCAGCTTGTGATTATTGCTTGTTTACTGCCCCAAGCAGGAGCGTGATTGTCTTTGCCAATGATTCTTTGAATGCATGTTGTTTCCATGATTGGGTGTGTATTTGTTGATTGGTGACTAAGTGTGACTACCCCCTCAAGCGACGAATCGATGAGGGAATGACCAACATGAGAAAAGCGATGAGTCTCTTGACCCAAGATGACTTGTGTAAGGGTGCCTTCAGATGTTTTAGCATTAAATGTGTGTGCAGTTTTTTGACATTTAGACCTATTTTTGGTGGGTGTTAACCCTTTTGGTGACGCTTTTTGGAGTTGAAATTATCAAAAATTCATCTTCCCGTGGAGCGGTCCGGCCATGGTGGCCTTCTTAGGGAGTAGGATGGTGACAATTTGTAACCCCAACGTCTATTTTGGATGCCAAAATGTCAGGCGCGATGTCGCCTTCGTTCGGCAACTCTATTGCTATTTTTGGGTGGGTTTTGACCTTTTTGGTGATGTCGTTTGGGGATGAAATTCTTGAAGATCCGTCTTCCCGTGGAGTGGTCCGGCTATGGTAGCCTTCTTAGGGAGTAGGATAGTGAGGATTTGTGACCCCGACATCTATTTTGCATGCCCGGAATGTCAAGTGCAAAAGCACTCTCATTGGACAGTTTTATTGCTGTTTTTGGTGCTTTTTTGTTGTTTTTGAAATGTTTGCTCTGTATTCGTCCCTGGGTGGGATGAATTCCTATTGAGCATTCATTACAGGGAGGGACGAGTGCTAACCAGAGTGCTCATCCTAGGGAGGAACGATTACAGGCTCAAAAAGCCTATTTAAAGGCCAAAACTAGGTTTTGGGCTCATTTGCACTTGTTTTTTCTGGCGATTTGGAGCTCTGAGGAGGAGGAGGTCAATTCTGCGAAGCGAAGCGCTGCCAAATTTTTTTGCCACCATGAGTGCATGAACCGGATCGAGCGGCGGAGCCGAAGCGAGACCAGTAAGTGAACTCCCTCTTTATTAGTCTCTTGTATTACAGTTTTTAAAACCGCAAGTTATTTTTCGCTTTTTTTTTTTGTACTTTGTTTTTCAAATGTAAAAATGAAAAACCTTAGTGAAATGAATGTGTTTATTTGTTTTGGTATGGCTTCATTAAAACGTAGGTTGAAATCCTAGTGGAAACCATGTTTGTTTGTGTTCATTTTTTGTATACTACCAGAAACCCTAGGCTAACAAAAATCGAAACTTAGCTAAAAAACGTAGGCTAACCCTAGTTAACAAAGGTCAAAACTGAGTTTAAAAACTTATGGTAAAATTGAGCTTAAAAACTTAGTGTTAAACGTAGTTTTGTGGTAAAAACTTCGCTCAACCTTAGTCATTTTTGTTGTTCGTGTTTGATTTATCAATGTAAAGTTAAAAACCCTAGATTGACAAACTAAGTTTGTAAGTTTTGATTTTTTTTTGTTTTAATTTATCAATTTGAGAGTATAAGACCCTAGGTTGACAAATTAATTTTGTAATTTTTTATTTTTTTGTCTTAATTTATCAATTTGAGAGTATAAAACCCTAGGTTGACAAATTAAGTTTGTTTTTCTTTTATACTATTTGTAGGTGTACACTTTTTTTCATGATTTTAATGTGTTTATTTTGTTTTCTTTTGCAGGTTGTGAAGAGCCGATATCGTGTGCCTACTATTTTTGCTGAAGCATGGGAGGCGCTAGTTGTGCCTGAATGGGAGTGGCTTGATGCCCTTGGGCTCAAGAAGGTGACTCGGCTGGAGCCAGTGATTGGGGATTGGGCCTACCTGATGGCCCTGATCAACTTGTGGGATCCTCGGACTAATACTTTCCATCTACCAAAAGGGGAGATGATAGTCACTTTGGAGGATGTCTATCGGATTCTTCGGATTCCAATAGATGGACTGCCGATCAGGACGACGTCATGGGATCAGCGGACAGCAGTGCTGACACGTTGCTTCGGGCATGGGGAGGAGTTGGGGGTGGATGGTCCAGTGGAGAGGGCAGAGGTTGACTATCAGATGGGTGGGATCTTAGTTCGATGGTTGCTTGAGAGGGGTGTGTTGGGAGTGAGGCACTCAATACTCATGGGCCTCATTTCCAACATGTTGCTACCTGACTCATCAGGTGCGAGGTTCCCATGGAACCTGCTGGATGTGGTCTGTCGATTGGTGGAGTGTTCGACGCATGAGCCTTTGATCATGAGATGGGGACAGATGCTGCTAGCGTAGCTCTATGGGGAGCTATACGAGGTCCACTGCCGGAGGTGGAAGGGGATCAGCTGTAGCTATCTATTGCAGAGCTGGGCTTGGCAGCATATAGCGATGGAGAGGCCAATGGGGTTACCATGGATGATGTGGTGGAGATGGTAGATAAGGATATAGGTTACGCGGCTCTGTGGCGGTGGTCTGAGGAGCAGGGATAGAGTCGACGGTGGGCAGGTGTCGTAGGGCACTATGTCGATGCCTTCGCTCGGCTTGCTCTAGGGGAGGTGTTCTGGCACCCCTATCGGGACTATCCAGCCTGGCTAGAGGCTAGAGAGTGGCTCCAGTGGGTACGTAGGGAGCGATGGCTGATTGGGTGACATGGGACCGAGCAGGAGTTCTTCCCGTACAGTCGGGTGACATGATAGTTTGGGGTGCGCCAGGGGTTTCCTGGTGAGCCCATGGTCTATCGACATCGGGGGGACGAGAGGACTCTAGACCGATCGGTCATCACACCATTGGGTGAGGATTCAGATGTGGTGATTGACATCCTGGACGTGGATGACATCGAGACTACCAGAGTATGACCAGTGGTGGATACTATGGTGATGGTGGGGAGAGGGGCCACTAGGAGGCGCGGAGGTAGCAACAGCAAGTGGGGAGGGTGCCGAGGCACCAGGAGATGATTGGGGAGCTCCGCTAGAGGATGTGGACATGGTGGAGGTAGATGATGTGGGTGTAGATTATGGTGTTCTAAATCAGCCGGAGATGCAGGATGTCATGGAGCAGTGGGAGCCAGAGCAGGCTATTGTTCTGGATTCACCTATGCACCAGGTAGTGGCTACTATGGAGGTGAGATGAGGAGCTGGGGGAGGCTCTACAAGAGAGAGATCTCTTGTGGGCTCAGCTAGCAGAGTGGGAGAATGCATGGGTTGTGCACCACCGACAGGAGGGGGATACCGATGCTGCATGGGAGAGGGATCTCCTACGGATGTAGCTGGCGTAGCGTGATGATGTAGTAGTGATGTACCATCGGTGGGAGGTAGAGTGGTGTCGGCACCGGATGGATTTAGAGGGAGAGATCATCCACCTCGAGGGGCGGGTACCTAAGCCCTTTGGAGGTGGCTCTTCGCACCGGACGAGGGGCAGTGATACTGAGCAGTCAACATCATCTCATCACAGGTGATTGGATGAGGGAGGGGGGAGTAGGCATGATGCAAGGGCTAGTAGCAGCCACCCTGAGGGGTCCCATAGGACCTACACCATGGGGGGTAGTTCCCGTCGCACCGATCCTGCGTGATCATGGTGGCCGACGCCTTAGGCTTTGGGGATTTTTGATCCTTTGGATTTTGTTGTGGGGTCACAGGACCGGTTCATTGTAGCCTATGGGCATTTTTGATGATATATATAGATGACTTTATTTTGTTTATGCGCATGTGATGATTTGATTTTATGCACGATGATTGATGAATATGGATGTATGCATGTTAAGTTATATTGATGGATGCATATGTTTTGATGAAATGCAAATGTTTTTTTTTTTTAATTTATATGATATGCAAATGGAATGGATGAATTGACTTTGTGATTTTTGGTGGTCGCACCATAGACTGTTCAGAATTTATGGCTTTTTGTGCTGGGTGATTGTTGTGTGACCTGACTTTCTTTATGTATACGGGCTATTTTTTTTGTATTTTCTGATGGCAATGAAAGACAACAAGTTGGTTTAGAATGTAGGTAGGGTTTTTCGAGACTCAGATGTTTTAACTATCTAGCCAAGATTGTACTTTTATCTTACAAGACTTTTTAACAAGGTATGAATCAGACTTGTTTTTGACCAAGTTACTTCACATCCCTGTGTGTGCAATTGAGTTCATTTATGTGGTGTTTGTCAGGATACCGCCGAGTGCCAGATAGGCTATCAACCAAACCTGTACTGAGGATCACCTGATTAGCTCCACTAACTCCTTTGTTGTATTTAGTCGGATTAATCTGTGATGTTGTCGTAGGAGACCATAAGCTAGCTCATCCACATGCAAACATTGATCTGCACACAGGTTACTGTGATAGATATATCGTCATGCGGGAGGTTTACCACCAGTGACTGATAGGCTATCCACCAAACCAGTATTGAGGTTTGCCTCATGACCTATCGAAATGCTGAGAGTTCTAGGGATTCAAGTTTGACTCCCTTCTTTTCTTCAATTGTATTGGGATACTTGCTCTTTGATAGTGATAAAAATCACTGTTTATTTTTGTTTTTCTTTTGAGCAAGGGATTTGAATAATGAGTGATGAGGATCACTATTGTTTGTGCCTTTTGATGTATGCACTTTGGTTGGGATGTCAAAAGTTTTTTTTTTTGGAGTTTTGATGTTTGCACATTTGTGATGTTTTGCAACTTTTGAGAACTTGGGATTCTTGGGGAATTGGGTAGGGAGGATGCTTGTCCTTTTGCCAACTCTCAGCATTCTTGGGGTCATTCGCACAGGGGGATGAGCAAGGTAACCATTTTGCTTATGGTGACATGGATTGCTTTGCAGGTTTCATCTTTCGTTCACACAACTTGGGAATTTTTATGTGTTTGAGTTTGTGTTGGGATGCTACGTACCAAGGTGTGATCCAAGTAGAACTCTACCTTCATAAAATATGTCTGACTTTGTACAGTATTTGGCTAGATGGCTATTGACAGCTGAATGACAAAAACTCTTGATACATTAGAGGACCACTGACTATGGTATGGTAACAGGAAGTGAATGGTGTTTATTTGTGATGACTATTTACAAAAGTAGAGAAATGTGGAACAAGATGGATTGGCGGAGTACTTACAGTCTATGGTGCCTTTGACCTGTATGACCACAAATATGCAATGTATGGATGTGATGCTTAATGCAGCTATATATATTTTTGTGTTTTTGATGGAATGATTTTTGTGAGTATGAAGATGAGATGCAAAAAGAGCTCTTTATTGTTGTGATGACGGTGAGTATGCCTTGGAAATGAGATGCAAATTTTTGTTATTTTTGATGATTTTATTGTTTTTGAATTTCCTTATCTTTGACCAAGCGATTGAGGGAACCCTTGGAGCATTTTGGGTTGACCAAGTGATTACGGGAATCCTTGGAGCATTTTGGGTTGACCAAGCGATTATGGGAATCCTTGGGGCATTTTGGGTTGACCAAGCGATTATGGGAATCCTTGGGGCATTTGGGATTGACCAAGTGATTATGGGAATCCTTGGGGATTTTGGGATTGACCAAGCGATTATGGGAATCCTTGGAGCATTTTGGGATTGACCAAGCGATTATGGGAATCCTTGGAGCTTTTGGGATTGACCAAGCGATTATGGGAATCCTTGGAGCATTTTGGGCTAACCAAGCGATTATGGGAATCCTTAGGGCTTTGGGGCTAACCAAGCGATTATGGGAATCCTTGGGGTTTTTTGGGTTGACCAAGCGATTATGGGAATCCTTGGAGCATTTTGGGCTATGGCTCTTCTAAACATGGAATGGCCACAAATGACTGATGTTCAAGGGTTCTAGTTCCTTGATTCCATCAAGAGAGGCTAGTCGGTATGTTCCAGGTCCTATTTTGCTATTAATTACATAGGGACCTAACTAGTTTGCCATGAACTTGTCCCTTAGATGGGACGACAAACTAGAATTCTGTTGGTTCTCTTTCAAGACCAAGTCACCAACCTGAAAGTCCCTCAAATGAACTTTCATGTTGTATGCTTTCTTAAGTCGCTCTTGATAGATACGTAAATGCTCGAGAGCATTAACACGTCATTCTTCAAGCAATGTAAGCTGGTCTAACCGGGCCTATCATGCAGTATCATCATCGATGAACTCTTGCATTGATATGCGTAGGGAAGGAATTTCCAACTCAAGAGGCATGACAGCCTCGGAGCCATACACGAGCGAAAATGGAGTTGCCCTAGTGGGCATCCGAATGTTGGTGCGATAAGCCCATAGGGCAAGTGGGATCTGAATGTGCCAATCCTTATGATTATCTATGACTATATTTTTGAGGATGGCAACTAGCATTTTGTTCGACGCCTCTGCTTGCCCATTTTCCTATGGATAATAAGGTGTCAAAAAACTATGCTGAATTTTGTACTTTGTGGTCAAAGCACGCACGTCTTTGTTTTTGAATGACGTCCCATTATCCAAAATTATCTTGGATGGAATACCAAAATGACATATGATGTTGTGCAAAATGAACTCCACAATACGGGGTCCTATCGTAGAGGTAAGTGGAACCGCTTCCACCCACTTGGTGAAATACTCTATGGCCGTTATGATAAACGTGTGACGACCTGACGACGCAGGGGAGATCTTTTTGATTAGATCTAGGCCCCACTATGAAAATGGCCAAGCCGATTGGATCGGCTACAAGGTCTGGGAAGGTACGTGTGTCAAATTAGCATGGTGTTGACATTTCATGCACTTCTTTACATATGCGCAACAATCTCACTCTAAATATGGCCAATAATAGCCCATGCGAAGAATGCACTTTGCGATGGCCATACCACTGAAGTGGCCACCGCACGTACCATCATGCGCTTGGGCGATTGCCCAAGTGGACTCCTGCTGGTCCAAGCAATGAAGGAGGATTCCTTCATAGCTGCGACGGTACAAAATGTCTCCTAACAAGACATACTTTGCCACTTTCTGCTTGAATGCTCATTTTGAGGCATGCATCAATCCAAGTGGGAGATTACCTAACTTGAGGTAGTCCCTTATGGGTGAATACCAATCCTGTTGATCAGAAGCCTCGATGGTATGAACAGCCAATCCCTCTTGAAGTTCATCCCTAGCAAAAGCTGAACGGGAAAGAACTTGCAAGAATAGCATTGTATTGCTATTAAGGGGAGTAGGGGAGAACAAGGACTCCCAGTTGGCATGATTCAGACGATCATGGATTCGAGAGAACCTATCCTGAGGTGGTTCAATCTGGATCATGTGGATTCCTAGTGCCAAGTCAGAGCTTGCATGCTCCACCATGGATTGCGATAGTGTTTTGACTTGAATGGTGGTCATATCACCAGAAATGTCTTGTGGGATTAGCGACCCCAAAGAGGCCATAGTGTCCGCAAAATGATTCGATGACCGAGGGAGTGCCTCGATGTTGTACCATTCAAGATTTGCCAAGAATTTGTCCACAAGGGCTTTGTAGGCCTGTAGAACTGGGCATTTGCATTGGAATACCCCTTTGACTTGGTTGACGATTAACAGCGAATCACCAAATATGTTTAAACATTTAATGTTCATGGTGATTGTTGTCTGAAGACCTATGAGCAAGGCTTCGTACTCTGCATTGTTGTTGGTGCATGGGAAATTTAATTTAAATGATAGAGGCATTGGAGCACCTTGCGGTGTGAAGAATACTATTCTCGTGCCACCACCTTGCTCACATTTAGAACCATCAAAAAATAGGGTTATGTCGGCTTGTGACTCAGGCTCATCAGAATCTGGTGATTCTGAGACATGGAAGACCCCATCATCGGGTAGTTCTATGACCAGAGGCTGATCGTCTTCGAGAGGAGCCTCTGCTAGTTGATCGGCTATGACCTGACCTTTTATGGATTTCTGTCCAATAAACTCTATGTCAAATTCCGTCAACAACATGATCCATTTCATCGTGTGACTACTATGATAAGTACGACTCATCATGTATCGCAATGGATTCTCCTTAGACACAACATACGTCTTGTTGCTCAACATGTAATGGTGTAGCTTTTTGGTAGCAAACACCACTGCCAAGCAGAGTTTCTCAACGTATGCATAGTTAAGTTCATAACTGACCAGGGTGTGGCTAAGATAGTAAGTAGCCTGTTCTTTGTGAAGTTCATTCTTCTGGGCTAGCATGGCGCCCAGTGCGACCTCAGTAGCTGAGATGTATAAGTAGAACGGCACTCCTGGTCTGGGTGGTGCCAAAACTTTTGGCGAAGCCAGGTATTGTTTAATGTCGTCGAAGGCTGACTAGCACTCATCATCCCAGTGAAATGCTACCCCCTTGTGCAATAATTTGTTCATGGGTCGGCACTTGTCAGATAGCTACGCTATGAAGCGCTTGATCGACGTGACCTTTCCCTGTAGGCTTCTAAGCTACTTGATGGTAGTTGGGGGAAGCATTTCAAGGATTGCCTTGACTTTGTTTGGGTCGACCTCGATGCCTCGCTTTGAGACTATGAAACCCAAGAGTTTTCTAGATGTGACACCAAATACACACTTCTTGGGATTCGATCTGACTTTATGTTCCATGAGGTGATCGAGGATCTTGCTTAAGTCATCGAGATGATCTGGGCGCAAAAGAGATTTGGCCAACAAATCATCCATGTAGTCTTCCAAAGTTTTATGCATGTAATCATGGAAGATGTACGTCATGGCACGTTGGTAGGTGGCGCCAGCATTTTTAAGGCCAAAAGGCATGACCTTATAACAAAATGTCCCCCAAGGCATTGTGAATGCCATTTTTAGCTGGTCTTCGAGGTTGATACAAATCTGATTGTATCCCGAGAAACCATCCATGAGGGAAAGCATTTCATGACCCATTGTGGCATCTACCAATGCATCGATGCTTGGCAATGGGAAATCATCCTTAGGACTCACTTTGTTTAGATCTCGAAAATTAGTGCATATGCGAATCCTCCCATCAGGATTTTTGATGGGCACCATGTTGGACAGCCATGGTGGGTAATCCATGCAGATGACAAACTGTGCATCCAACAACTTTTGCAATTCATCTTTGACCATCAAGGCCACTTTTGGATGCATCTTACATAGTTTTTGCTTAACTGGCTTGACTATCGGATCAAGCGTTAGATTATGCATGACTAGCTATGGATCTAGCCCCGACATGTCTTTGTAGGACCATGCAAAAACCTCCTTCTTCTCTTTGAGAAGGGCAATGTAGTCGGCTTGCTCTTCGGGGATAAAATTACCCCTAGCTTGATGATCTATGGATTCATTGGATCTGAGCCGATGTCTATGTCAGTCATCTCCTCGACCGACATGTGGGATCCATCCTCCAACTAGTGTGGAGTTGGGATCAAATGGATATCATTTGCTGAGTTAAGATCATCGTTAGGAACCTCGGGTTCCTCTTCAGCATGGAAGATATCTTGAGTTGACCCAGGGGTAAAATGAAGCATTTCACCGAAAGGCCAGTACTCTGATGGGGATGGTGGTGAATTGACGCGATCCCAGTCTATGGCATCTATGTCTAGATACAATGACTATGCCGGATCGGTCGGGTTGTGGATGGGGGTGGTTAAGTCAATGGAGATCATGTTGATGAAATGATTTTGGTCTCCATTACCGCGTGTGTGGTTACTCGAACATTCTAGATGCTCTCTATGCTCTGGATCTGGCTCTAGAGGTATGGGCACGAATGGATCGGCCCTATGTGCGGATAGGAAGACAGGGTCTATCCTCGGCACTGATGTCACTATAGGGTCTCTGGGTGGAAGGTATGCTTCGTATGCCCAGAGTGGTGGATCCAACACTTGGTCCCACCGTGCTGGGTCTACGTACCACTCATGCCCTGGCACTATGTTTAATTGTTCGAATATGTCGTTAATCTCCAAGGGGTATGGTCGTTGCATTTGCCGCATGTGATTAAGATACGCCATCTCAGTTTCATCTTCATAATCACTATCAGAGATCCAAAGGCCTTCGTTGGCTCCGACAACTACTTGCGGCATTAAGGGTTCGCCTTGCTCAAGCAAATTGATCTGGCCCCATTGGGGTTGTTCCGCTCTCTGCGGTGGGGCCTGATTTCCTTGGAGTGGCACTTGCTCAATTGGAGCATCTAAAGGGAACATTGTCAAGAGACTCTCTTGATAATCATCCATGGGGATCACCTGTGAGTGATTGCTATCTGATTCGAAGGGGTCCCATGGTGCCACCTCATATTCCGATTCATCCTCTGAAGACCCTTCTTGACATTGTCCAGACCCTCCTTGAAAATGAGCTCTCGAGCTTTCTCCTCTTTCGAGCGAAGGGGAGGGATTACGAGGGTCAACAAGGTTGATTTCCATTAATGGGAGATAATCCCTCAATGTATATGTCGTGTTGGGGTTGGCATATGGATCTGGGGCCAATCCCCCCTTGTTGCCTATCCCTAGGCCTTGCATGTTCTCCACCAAGATGTCCAAGGGCAGGGGGTGGTTGAACCCTACTCCTGACTTGTCATATGGCATTTGGTATCTTGGTTGGCAAAGAACACGTGCCCTTTGCTCATATCTGCCTAACCCATATCCATGCCAATTGCATTGGCCAAGGTATCTCAAAGCAAAGTGTGGGTTAGACAAGTAGTTGACATTTTCAGCAAAAGGCTCTTCATCTTCGTCCTCTTGCATGCATGGTACAATGCCATGATCAAGGCCCCCATACACAAAGTTTGTCTAGTTTGGAGGGTAGCCTAGGGGAACAATAGTGCCAATGGGGAGGCGAGGTCTCCCCATGTCCTGCATGGACTCTAGTGTGGGTGTTGCTACAATATTCCACACCAGATACTCCCCTAGGCCCGTATTGGCCATTTCAACGGTGATCGTTGGCGGTTGAGGGGGAGGGAATGGAAGTTCTCCCTGAGTCCACTCCATGTCGGGTGAACTAGGAGCCTTGACTTCCATTCGGCTAGGCATCTCCTCAATAGAGATAGTTGATACCGATGGCAGTGTCTCTTCCAAAGGTTTTGCCTCTTCCAGGGGTTTCTTCCCTTTGTCCTTCTGTTTGGCCCCCATCGGTGGCGTCGCTGGTGGAGGACCAGATGATGAAGATGGACCCGGCTGGGGTTTTGAAGAACTTGCTAATGGGGATGCCCATGGAATCGGACCCTGATTATATGGATTCAATTGGAAATCCAAATGCGTTGATGGGAGGGTCAATTGTGGCATCAGCTGCACTGCATTACAATACTTGAAGGGTTCTAAGTCCGTCGGGACTACATGCACCTCCCCTTCAAATGTATACTTTAAGCATTGGTGAGCTATCGAAGGGACACACTTCATGTCCCTGATCCATGGCCGGCCCAGCAAGATGTTGTAGGCCATCTCACCTTCCAAGATGTGGCACAGTGTAGGTATAGTCTTTTGTCCCACTTGGATGGGTAGGACTATTGTGCCAACTGTCGAGCAGATTGCATCATTGAATGCTCGTAGTGTGTAGGTGGAAGTTGTGATGTGAGATGCGGGCAACTTTAGATGTTTTAGGGCCACGGTTGTGATGAGATTACTGGACGAGCCAGTGTCTATCAACACCCTCTTGTATGGGATCCCGTTGACCCACACGATAACGTGCAGGGGTGGATCCGCCATGTCATCAGTCACTGATCTCAATTCGTCTTCCCGAAATGTGATGACCGGCTCAGTGCATCGTTTTACATGTCCCACGAAGTTGTTGAAAGAATTTGTCTCATGGGGCTGCAACTCGATGGCTTTCAATATCTCCATTAGAGCTTCTCGATGGGGTGTAGATTGTTGTATAAGCTCGTATATGGAGAGCCTAGCCGATGTGGTCCTCAAACTCTGAGTGAGTTTGGTCCGAAGTGTGGCCACTGGTCTAGGCGGAGGAGGTTGTGCAAGGTGCTGTTGTGGTTGTGTCATTTTTGGCACCTCACCTGTAGTTGCCGCGGGGGCGGCTACACTCGGATACCTCCTGTTCCGAGTCACTATACTGATCATCCCTACATATCCCTGCATGGGATAGTTCTGTGTGACCTCATTAACTTGTAGGGTTTTTGCCTATGGAGCATGAGCAGGCAAGGGGTCTTTGAAGACCTCCATTTTTTGATTGCTTTGTGTGACGGGATTATCCACCTCTAGTGTCTTGTTATCAATTAAGTCTTGCACCAAGCCCTTAAACTTCTAGTAGGCATTTAGGTCATGTCCTTGCCATCTATGGAACCTACAGTACAAGTCCTCCCTATACCCCTTAGGCTTGGGAGCATTGGGGTCTATGGTTTGAATCTCTGGCAGGTTGATCAAATTTGCCGCTAACAGGTGGTCAAACAGGGAGTCCCTGGACTCTGTGTAGGCTATGTATTGTCACTTAGGGCAACGTTGTTGATTCTGCTCTTGCCTCTAATTTTCTTTGTCATAGTTTTTGGGAGGCACCACCTGATAATTAGCCTTTTGGGGTTGTGCTACTTGTGCAGGCTTAGGGACATTGATAGCAACTTGGTTGACCGTGATAGGTTTTTGTTGCGTGGTCCCATTTTTAGTGTTTTTAGTCCACTCTTTTTTCTTAGGTTTGGCTATCTCGCCATCCTGTATCTTGATCTCTTCAATGATCCTGGCTTGCGCCAGAGCTTCTTCTAAGGTGGCATATTGCTGCAGCTGCAATAGCACAGAGATCGATCTCAAACAGCTCTTTGAGAACATTTGAGTGAGGTCGGACATAGGGGGAAGGTAGGGCAGCTTTGAAAGCAAAGTCCTCCATCGATTCCCATAGGCCGCCATGGTTTCCTCCTCATACTACCTCGAGGCTGGCTAAGTCACTCAGTGACGCCTTCTTCTTGGTGTTGAAGGTGAAGCGTTCGAGGAACGCATCCACTAACTAATCTAAGTTGTTAATGGTGTGCTTTGGTAACTGAGTAAACCAATCCGAAGCAGGGCCTACGAATGTGGTTATAAACATTCTTAATAACAAAGCATCATTGTCCTGAATGCCAAAGCATTGGCTCAAGAATCTCGTCACATGCTCTTGAGCATCCTCCTCACCTCTAAAGGTTGCCAACTAAGGCAGCTTAAAGTGTTCAGGGTAAGGGGGTGCTGGCACGGACGGATGCACAGGATGACTGCGGAGTTGGCGTAAAGTGGGCTTTTGGGGCCCAAAAGTTTTGGTCTCCATAGACTCCAAACGCTCTAGCAGCGCTTTATATGCATCTGAAGATTTAATCTCTTCCTCTTTAGTTTGCTCCCATTGTGGGTTGTGGGAGACTTGAGGCCTATAGAGGGGTGGCTGGATGGCAACCCCTCCGCCTTGGTAGGGCATTTTGGCCTGCTCTTCTTCTTGCTCATACTCCTCGTAAGCTTCCTGAGGAGTCTCTGGATGAGACCTATGACCCTGGGTGGGTCCCTGCGGAGGGTACCCATCGTTGTTCCGGGGAGTGGCCTCCCGCTCAGGTCTAGGAGGTCTCGAAGGCAGCACTTGGTAAGGTCACGGAGACCTGTCTCGCACCAAGGGATTATGCCTCTCATATGGTTCCGCTCTTTGGGTGCGAGGGGTTGGAACCCTCTCAGGCACTGGGTTATGGAGCAGCTCATCTATTTTGCACCGAATGCGCTCTTTGCTAAGGCGATATAGATGCTCTAGCTGCTGCTGGTCTTGCTCAAGCCGCATGATCTACGCTTGGTGGGCGGCATGTCTGGCGACTTCCAAGTCAATTTGTTCCACCATCCTGAGCCTAGGAGGCCTGGATGCCTCTCCTATGCACTTACCTCGGTCATGATGGTCTGAGATCTCAATAGGTCACTTCCCTCTGTCGAGGTTGGCGGCATTTACCCGAGGCTCTGGCCTCAATGGGTGATCATGGTACATAGCGGGTGCGGAAGCGCATGGCTCCCGCACTGTACATTGCTCTCGAGGAATGTAATGGTCTTCCTCGTGCTCCCTTTCGTATGTGTGAAAGGGGCGGGCAGAGTTGGCTCGCCCTGCTTGAAGAGCCTTGCACTCTGGGTTTTGTCTATTGGTTCTAACAGTGATGGGGGGCAAAGGAGGGATGCCATAATCATGTGGCCTCTCCTCCTGGACACTATGCCACTCTAGCGCTTCATCGCACGGTGGCCACTCATATCGAGCTTCTAAGGGAGCCTTCCTATCTATGTTGAGCGCCACGTGTAAGGACTCCTCCTGAAAGGGGCTGTGATGAATGGGCGTGTCCCTCAAAGGGGTGTCCCTATAGTTCCATCTTGACATGGAATGATGCAGACTCTCTTGTGGGTCAGGCCACCAAGGTGGTATGACCAAGTCCTTAGGGCTGTAGCGGAGGTGACTTGTGCCCCCTTGTACACTTTTCGCAACTTTCGCCCTTGATTGGGCTTGGCTACGGGTGTACACCATGGTGGTGTTTTTCTATAAGCTATGTAGATTTTTATCTCTTTTTATGATTTTTATGCTACACTAAACAGAAAAGAGCACACACACACAAGCAGTGATTATCTCGTTTAAAGATTGAAAGTGTGTCCTAGACCTGGTTTAGTGTGTTTTGGTTTTTGTTTTTGTGTTTTTTTTTTTTTTTTTTTTTTTTGTGTTAGCGTACTAAACATTATTTGTCTTTATTATATTGTTAGGCAGATTGTTGCTCCGTTACAACTGCTGTAACAAGCTTAGTTACGCCGGTGCTATTCCCGGTAGCATTGCTGTATATTTAAAGTGTTGCTGCATAATGAAATATGATTCCTGATTTTAACATGGCATCAGAGCCAGTGGCGTAGAGGGTGAAGGTGGAGGCAGACGACAATTTTGTTCGAAGTTGTGCGGAAAATTTTTTTTTTAAGTTTTTTTTCTGCTCGTCTGCTGGAACGAACAGGGAGGTCTGCGCAGGAGGCGCAACCTCGAAGTCCGCTGCACGTCGCACCAAGAACGTGACACAGCATTGCAAATGCAGGTCGCATCCACGATAGAGTGCGGAACGTGACACAACGTCATGAGCGCAGGTCGCATCCGCGATAAAGCATGGAACGCGACGCAGGTCGCGTCTGTCGCGTGAAACGCGACACAGGTCACATCCGTGACAGTCTGTCGTGCGAGACGCGACACAGGTCACGTCCATGACAGAGCATGGAACGTGACACAGGTCTCATCCATGACATTGCACGGAACGTGACACAGGTCACGTCCGCTGCAAGGGAGAGGGGAGACAGTGTCCCCCCCCTTTCAACGCGCGGTGGGGTTTTTAAATTCCCGCCCGCATGGGAAATTGGAGGGGGTATAACCCCCCCCCCGCTCTTCTCCCCACGCCCCCTCCCCTCCCTATAGTTTTTTTTTAAACGAAAAAAAAAACCAGATCGTGCAAGCGCGCTGAAAAAAAAAAATATTTCAGAGCGTCAGTTGAACGCGGAAATTGCATTTTTTTTCTACGATTGCGTTGCGTCGTCTGCGGAGGAATCCGCGACCGGGGAAGTGGCTTCGATACAGTGTTTTGATGTAGAGGTAGTAGCCGCGAGTTGCAGAGGAGGCTCGGGAAGTAGAGGACGAAGCAGCGGAGGAGTCAGAAAGAGGGGTTGAAAGAGGAGCTGGTCCACTGTTTCTTTCGGATCAGCCCGCTGGCTCACGTGGTCGTGAGTCGTGCAGTAAGGCTCAGGGAGCTTGCAAGTCGAGGGTTCAAATTCCGCCGACTCCTCCCAAGGTATAATTATTTTTTTTCCAAAGTCATTTTTTAATTATTATTTTTTTAATTAAAATTTATAATTTTAATTTTTTTTAACATAGTTTTTTAACTTTATATATTAAAATTTTAATTTTAATTTATTTTTTTATAAGTTTAAAAACTATATAAATTAAAATTATTTATTTTAATTTTAAATTTATAATAATTATTAAAATTCTTTTTTAAAGAAAGTCTTTTAAGGGGGGATATTTTTTCAAAAATCAAAGGGGGATAGTGAGTAATTTTTTGAAAAATAGCAATTTGGCAAACTGTAAAAGGTGCATTTTCGGCTGTGACCGACACCTTGTGGGTTATTCTTGTGGGCAATTTTTTTATGTTGTTTGTTGCATATTTCATTTTTGCACTATAACATTAAAAACTTAAATCAAAACACTCCCTAAGTCCCCGGAATATAAAACCCATCCATGCAATTTTATTGCACTGCAGTGTTCGGTATTTGTGATACCTCCCAACTTACAAAGTCGTCGTGATTTGGCTACTGTATTCACCGCATAATATAGCTGCTATAACGATGTCTGAGCTTGTTCTCTATAAATCATCAGGGAGGAATAAGTATGTCATTTTTGCATTTTTTACTCCATCCACTACCCTTTATCGCACTTGTGTTTAGGCGTAAATCCCGCGAGTATTCTTCATAGTGTTTAGGGAAGTTATGACCCACGATGGAATAATCTTCTATGGTAGGTGCCATCAACAAGCGATTCCCTTCATACCACTTATGTTCCATGTATCGTATGATCTCTAAAATTCACCTATAGTCTCCCTCACGTAGGGCGGGTGATTTTTGTTGATCTTTCTAAATACCTATAGTTTCCCTCACATAAGGGCGGGTATTTTGTACGGTATATTGGCCTAGAAAAAGGTATATCGAAAGGGGGACCAATTGGTGATATAAGGAACCTTCACTATGGCCGCTTTTGCAAAGTTGATGACTGATCCGCATCAGTTATTAAAAGGTCCAAATTATACACCATGGAAACATAAGATGAAGGCTATTCTCCAAATGGAAGATTTGTGGGATATTGTTACTGGAGTAGCAACTAGGCCTTCACCAACAACAGATCTACGAGTCCTTCAAGAGATCGGATAGCTTTTGACAAGAAAGACAGTAGAGCAAAGGTGCTCATTTTGTTTGCTGTTTCAGATGAAGTGCAACCTCATATAGCTGATAAAGCAAGTGGTAAAGAGGCATGGGATGCCCTTAGAACCATCTATGAGGGGAATAATGAATCCACCATTCTTCATCTTCAACAACAACTTCATAACCTGAGTTTGAGACAGGGTGAAACAGTTGAACTCTTTCTGTGCAGAGTGTCTGAGTTGAAAGAGAAATTGAGTTCTCTTGGAGATACTGTGGACGAAAACCTTCTCATTTCACTTGTGATGAGAGCTTTACCTTCTTCATTTGATATTTTGATAACCTCCATACAGGTGTCTCAACGACAAATTACCTACATCGAGTTGGTCAATCTGCTCCAACAACAAGAGGCACGCCAACTTCACAAGGATGATTCTTCCAATATAACCCTATACACCAACAGGCAGGGTTCTAGGAAGAAATGTAATGGGCAAAAGGAGGCAACTTTCGAAGGAGGAAATTCTCAATAGGATACGAAAGGAAAAGGCAAAAAACCTCAACAGAAGAAGAGGTGGTGCAAGATCTGTGAGAAAGACAACCATGACACCAATAGGTTTTGGCATAAGAACAAGCAGAAAGGCCAAAACAAACCATAAAATAAGAACAAGCAACCCCAGGTGAATTTTGTTGTTGAAGAATCTGACTCAGATTCTGAATGGGCACACAAGGTGCTCATGACTACCCATTCCACACGAAGGATCCTATTTGGTATGTCGATTCGGAGCTAGCAAACATATGATCGGTGACAGATCGTGGTTTGAATCATTTGAGGCCAAAGAGGGCAAACCTGTCACCATTGCCGATGATAAGACCTACAGGGTTCGGGGAGAGGTACAGTTCATCACTCTTCCTGATGGCAAGTGTCAGATTGACAAAGTCCTCTATGTTCGGGATTGGCCAACAATTTGTTGTCAGTGACACAAATCTTGGACAGAAATATGGTTGTCAAATTTCATGTTGAGAATGGAAAGAAGTGTTGTACCATTACCAGGAAGGGTAAGTAGATTGCAACAACTTCATATAAGCACGGCTTATTTTCACTAGATGCTATCTCTACTCCACATGTTGCCATGATTGTCTCTACCAAGGAGGCAACTTCCATATGGCACAAGAGATATGGGCATCTTAGTTCTGGCTACTTACTTGAGCTCAGCAAGTATGAGATGGTAAAGGGTCTTCCTTCCCTTTCGCCACATTGCCAGGTGCTCGATCGCTAGCGGAAAGAGATAGAGTACCATTTGAGAAGAGCTCTACAAGAGCACGAAAACCTCTGGAGTTAATTCACACCAATCTATGTGGTCCTTTCACACCCAACAGTGTTGGAGGGAAGAGGTATTTTTAGTTATTCGTAGATGACTACTCATGAAAGATGTGGGTTTTCTTTCTCCAACTGAAATCTGAAGCTTTTGCATTCTTCCAGTAGTTCAAGAAACTCGTTGAGGAGTCAGGAGCTTCTATTAAAACTCTTCACTCAGATCGATGGGGAGAGTTTACCTCTAATGAATTTTTTGCATTCCTAGATAAGCATGGGATCAAGAGACAGTTAACAACTGCCTATACTCCTCAAAAAATGGAGTTCGAGAGAAGGAACCATTCTATCATGGAAATGGTTCGTTGTATGCTCACAGAGCTACTCTTGGGCAACAATATTGGGAGCGTCACCACTGCAGTGTATCTGTTGAATAGGGCACCCATAAAGGCCCTAAAAGGAATGACTCCATAGGAAGCATGGAGTGGTCGAAAACCCTCCATATCTCATCTACGTATTTTCGGGTGTCAAGCTTTCATGCACATATCGAAAGAGAAAAGGAAGAAGCTAGATGAGAAAACACTGAGATGTATTTTTAGGATATTCAGAGCACTCTAAAGGATATCGGTTGATAGATCCTTTGACCAAGAAAATTCATATCGGCAGAGATGTTGTCTTTGATGAAGCTTTCACATCACGAGCACATCTATAGTACACCAAGATATTGTGGAACCTAAGGAAGAGAAGATTTTCCGTCGACTCGGAGGTCCTTCTACATCTTCTTCACCACCATCGAAGAAGAATCCTAAATGGTGTACAAATACAATCGAGATGCAAATTTATCCACTCCTCCCAATTTGAATTTGGATAGACCTCGTACACGAAGTATGGCTCAAAAGGAAAGAAAAGCCGAGAAACGGTGAGGTTGATGATCTTTGTCAATATTTTGAGGAACTTTCTGACTCCAAGTACAGAAGTTGAGGATATGGATATTGATGATGACATGGCATTCATGTCTACCATATATAGTCTTGAACCTGCATCAGTGCAATATGTTCTTAGTGAGCCTCAGTGGAAGGCCGCTATGGATACAGAGTATGAGTCTCTGATGAAGAATAAAAATTGGAAGCTTGTTGATCTGTCGCATGGAAAGAAACCTATTGGCTGAAAATGGGTATACAAAGTCAAGTACAAGGCAGATGGAACAATTGATAAGCATAAGGCCTGACTTGTTGCAAAGGGCTATTCTCAAAAGGAAGGCATCGACTATGAAGAAACTTTTGCACCTACTGCTCGGATGACCACAATTCAGGTTATGTGTGCTATGGCAACACAATATGGGTGGAAAGTTCACCAGATGGATTTCAAAAGTGCCTTTCTTAATGGTGATCTCCAAGAAGAAGTCTATATGATTCAGCCTGAAGGATTTGAAGTGGAAGGCCAACAGTAGAAAGTTTGCAAATTGGTAAAATCCTTATATGGTCTTAAACAAGCTCCTCGAGCTTGGTATATAAAAATGGACAATCACCTTATGCAGCATGGATTTAAGAGATGTCCGTTAGATGCAAGCCTCTATTTCAAGAAATAGGGTTCTGAGATAGTGTTGCTTGTACTCTATGTGGATGGTCTGCTCATAACAGGAGTTCGAAACTATGATCTCTACCTTTCAAAAGAAACTTGTGCAAATCTTTTGAGATGACAGATCTTGGACTTCTCCATTATTCTCGTCTTGGTCCGGAATTCAGCGGAAGGAGCACTCCATCAAAGTGTCTCGAAAAAGTATGCCAAGACACTTGCCGGATAAATATCGCATGATCGTCGCAAGCCAATGGCAACTCCAATGGAGAATGGACTTCAGTTATCGCGATATGATGACTCACCTCAGGTAGATGGTACTCTCTATCGATAGTTGATTAGGAGTCTCATATATCTGACCAATACTAGGCCAGATCTCGTTTTTGCTATCAACTATCTTTCAAGGTTCATGCAGGAGCCTAAGACCACTCATTGGAAAGCAGCAAAACGTGTTCTTCACTATGTCCATGGTACTATGGAATATGGCCTAGAATACAATAGGAACAACAAATTCTTCTTGCAAGGATACACGGACTCCGACTATGCCGGATCATTTGATGATCGCAAGTCAACTTTTGGATACATTTTTCATCTGGGATCCGGTCCTGTCTCTTGGCACAGCAAGAAGCAATAGGTGGTTGCTATTTCATCAACAGAGGCAGAGTATCGCGTTGCACGTGAAGCTATGTGCAAAGTGATATGGTTACGTCGCATTCTGACAAGTATGGGCCATCCATCAAAATCTCCAATACACTTGTTTTGCGACAATCAGGGTGTTCTGAACCTCGTCAAGAATCCAATACATCATGAAAGAACAAAGCACATTGACACACAATGTCATTTCATTTGAGATGAAGTTCCAAAGCACCGAATTCAGCTTCAGCACATTCCCACAGATGCTCAAGTTGCAAAAATTTTCACTAAGGCACTTGGACGTGTCAAATTTGAATTGTTTCGCAGCTCACTTTGTATCCCAAATAATGTAAGGTTTTTGTAAAGAACATTTAAATGCAAAATGATGTCTCTTATGGCTCCCAAAAATGGTTGCCCCTTCGATATACCATTGCCAAGCCGATATACCAACCTCTCTATATACCCGCCCTTACGTGAGGGAAACTATAGGTACATGAGAGCAGATGGTACGTGGAACGTAGGCGGTACAGAAGGGGAATCACCCTGTTTATGACACCTACCATAGAAGACTTATCCTCATGCGCTAGGAATCACCCCAGCTACACGTGGTCAGCTTTTTTTAGGATTTACGTCTAGCAACAATAGTGATCAGGGTAATGGATGCAAAAATTTAAGCCAAGGTGGTGATGAAATCCACCGTTGGTCTTGATCAAGGGCTGGGATTTTATGACCAGCTCCTTGGTGTTTAATTTGCCATGTGGTGTATGGGGTTCCTTTTATTTTGTAAAAAGTAAATAAGAAAGCAGTAAAGGAAAACTAATTTCCCTAAGCAAACAAGTAACCTAAAAATGGAAAAACTAAAAATAGAAAATGACAAGAAAAGTTTAGAATCCCTACCTTTTATCTGCCCAAATCTGCCAGTTCTGAGTTTCTTCCATGAAACTGCATAGATAGAAATTCGTCCCGGGGAGAAACGAATTATAGGACTATATTCGTCATAGGGTGGGGCAAATTCCCATTCGTCCCTGGGTAAGACGAATTACAGCTCTGTATCGGCCTCTTGATGGAACGAACAATAGTCAGCGTATGAAAACTCAGTACCTGCAAGAAAAAACAACCAAGTTTGGATAATATCTCTGATATTAAAAATAGAGGACAAGGTCCCACCGTGATCACCACTGAAATCATGAGAATATGGAAACAAAAAGGAAAAAAAACTCCAAGTACGATGCAAAAATGGAACTAAACTTAACGCTACGAATTAAAAATGCATAAAATGGAAAAAGCATAAACAAATTGAAACCCAAATGAAAAAAACAGCCCTTTTCTTTTATTGATGTGTTTCACAATTCGGTTACAATTCGCTTCCTCCATTTTTAGGGGTGAGGAGCGTTAAATTTGTCTCTTGGTTACATCCATGGATAACCATCCTTATTTCACGTGCCCACATGTAAGATGGGCAGACAAAAACATTGCCACCACTTGTGTATACAAGTGTTGGTTCCTCACCACTCCTCCAATGTCTAGACCCTATGTTCAAAGGAACAAGAAACAATCAGTAGCACCTACGGATAAAACAAAGCATGCAATCCCCAAGCCTACGATAAGCGAATGAGAAAATGAATTAAACTATGACTAAAATGAATCCAAATTCTCTAAAAATTTGATAGGGGCATCAAGACATCACCAGGAGGGCCCTACAAAAATAACAGTCAAGAAATTCCTCAGGGATTTAAATTCGTTCCGGGGCGGGACGAATTTAGCTGCAACAAAATGTCGAAAAGGTACTCTCCCAAATTTCCTGCCTAGGAAGCTCTAAAAGACCTATAAACTTAGGGTTAGCTAATTGAGAGTGTTTTGGGAAGACCCAGATGGTCATATTTTCCCAATTTGGCCTTCGTTAATGGGATTTTGATGATGCTACCTGCAGGTTAGTGAAAGCGAACGAAGATAAAAACATGATCAAAATTGTTCAAAACGAGACGAAATTTAAATGAAAACCTATCTAAACATCATAGAATTGAATGCAAAAATGAAAGAAATAAAATCTGCCATATAATTCCCATCACTCCGAAGTGGGGCGATTAGGACTGTAGCAGTGTGGGAGGGGGTGCCCATGGGGCAGGCCGCCCGCTATTTGAGGCCTGATTTCGGCACTAATCCACTTGGGATGGGTCCAAAACCTATTGTGGGGTATTTTCAAAAAAATTTGTGGGATATTTTTGCCAAATTTCGGTTATTGGGCTCAAGGTTCGTCCTTCCAATAATCACCCAATGACCTCCTCTCTAAAAGATATCACGGATATGAAAGGCACGAATCAACTAAGGGCGTATGGGGAAGTAAAACGGTAGCACTTCGTTGCTCAAAAAATGCTCCTTCTCCCTGTGTCTTGGGGTGAGGAAACTCACCAATTTATAGACCTGGAGGTCTCTTGAATTGGGCATGCAGAGCCACCACTTGGCAATCATCCCTTCCCAGGAGGAAAGAGATTACTCCCTGAATAGGGACTTCATGAATGCCCTTGTAACACCCTCTAATGCTCAAAAATGCTCACCCACACTCCCATGCAATGAAGGAAGTTTTAAGTGGCGGATCTGAGCTACCATTTGTCAAGATTTGACTTTTTGCCCATCAAACCTGCAATTTGCCCCACCCTGGAGCGAATTATGAATTCGTCCCTGGGTGGAGCGAATCCCAGTTTGAATTTGTCCCTAGGTGGAACAGATACTGAGCAAAGTGCCTGAAGGTGCCAAAATGATTTTTGACCTTCCAAAACTGCTATGAGAGTGGTTAGGACCACTGTTTGACCTCTGGGGGCTGCCCTTGGGGCTGTGTGTGTCAATGCAATCAGTGTTTGCAGTCACATAATCAGATTGATGTTGTTTTGTTGTCTACAATTATATCTTTAAGTAATAAGGATGAGGATTCTTGCACAAATAAAACTTAATGTATAAAAATACATGTTAGAGAAGAAAAAAAATTTGAAAAAAAATTATAAAATATGAAAATTTTATAAGCATACAAAATCAATTATGAAAATAAAAAACCAAATAATAAAATTGTAGAATATAGCAATAGCACTAGCTCCAAAAGATAAAGGGGAGATGAGAATGCTTGGATGAATTTTATCTATCATAGAAGTAAGACCTCAAACATGAGAAAATAAATATGAAGACATGAACTATAAAAATTATCTTTGAGCACATTGCCCACTCATTGAACTATTCACATGTATAGTATAGTACAAATATTTTAACTCTTTCTAAAATAGATTAGGAGAGACAGTTTAAAATATGCATTATTTCTAATTGTAGACACCTAAAATTGACCTAACTAAATGAGTCAATTTTCCTTATATGCCTAAATAATCCTTTAAATTTTATTAATTGCAATTTTTAGCACCTCTGACCCTTAGTTTTTAAGGTTTACCTCTCATGATGATATTGCAGAGCTCTAAGAAAGACTAGGATGTCGTTCTTTAGCCATTTCCCACTTGGTTTTCAAAAACCAATTGGCATTGCTCGATGTGACCCCCAATGGTCATGTTAATGATATTGTGGTTGTCCAAAACTAACCATGATATCATTTTTCTAAGGCAAGGACTCAAAATCATGGATTCTCTGTCCTCAATATTTTGGTCATTTATGGCGCCATCCCTTGGGTACCCTTGCCCCTATAGTTAAATACCAAGATAGACTTTCTTTGGATTTGATGAGATTCAAATTCACCCACCTCATCCTCATTGCTATGAATATTTCTCTCTCCCTCCAAGCCAAGATCTCCTATAAATCAAGGCCTTGGGTCTTCATTTTCAAAAAAAAAATCATGGTAAAGAAACTTTGGCATTTTTATGATTTAATATTTTATTTTTACTAGCACTTTATGTGGAAAATATTTGAGAGAGGTCTACCTAGCGAGATTGAATGGAATAACTTCCTCTTATTTGTTGTAACCTTCTTCCTTTTATTTATTGCTTTTATGATTTTATAATTTTTGTTATTAATCACTTTTATTTCATATTATTTTTACTTGATCTACTCTTCTAATCTCTTCCTAAGGGTTGTGTAGCTACAAGTCTAACCTCAATAAGATCCATGTCCTTTTGTGCCTTTAAGAGCTTCCTTTTTTCTTTGAATTTATATAACCTATTACACAAGATGATACCACACTCCATATATTATTATATAGCTAGCATGATTTCAACTATCATATAGCTTAGGGGTAAACCCCACATATTCTCCAATAGTTACAATGTTATATAGCTCCGTATTCTCTCAAACTCTTGCTCAAAAGAAAAAGGTTTTATTTCTTATAAATCTAGGCGTAGTAATAATTCAAGTGAAAATCATATACATAGGTTAACTCTTGTATTCTTCCATATTTTATCTTATGCATTTTTACTAAATATTTTATATAGTTGATAGTATTTCTTTAGAGATAAAACCAAAATATAGGTATTTTTAAATATACACACTAAACGAAGAATTTGGAATAAATCCATAAAACACTCTTAGTGAACCACTCAACATATAACATCCATCAAACCACCTCTAAGGTGAGGGTATCTATGATGATTTTAACCCTTGCATATCCACTAAGGTTGAGAGACTGGAACACTAAGAAGCACATAGATTGTACTCACATGTTCAGAGATAGGATAACTTATGTTGATCTACAATGACTTCTCAAGGGGAGGTAAAGATAAACGATGTCATGAAGACAAAGGAAAATTTCATGTTCCATGCATAGAAGTTGTGATAATTAGAGGGTTGTAGTCTATTTTGTTTAAATTTGATGTATCAAGGTCTATCTATAGAGACCCATGAGATAGGTCCACTTGAACAATATAGGTAGTTTCAACTTTCTATCTTTCCTGTATGACCAACAATAGTATGCAAAAGAAAAAATAATAAGAGTATTTAAAAATTAATAAATAAAGAAACATTAAATTTAAAACCTTAATACAGATATAGTCCAAAAAAAGTATATCTCCAATTTTACCCTTTTTACCAATATTGGGTAAAAACTTTTGTTGAATGTCATCACCAACCTATACTCCACTGCACATTGTTAGAGCACATTGTCTGAGAAAACTTATAGTGTAATATTGTTGAAGTCCATTGTTCTTTTAATTTTCTTGTTGGATTCTATTGTTCTTCCTGAATTCTTATTGGAGTCCATTGTTCTTTCATATTTTACAAAGAAGTTCCAATATATTTTTAGCATTATAATGCATACCCGTATTTTAATTTCATTGTCACTACATATGAAACTCAAGTGCATAGGAGTGTCCAACGTTGCATACTTTTGGGGTTTACTTTTGTAAATCTCATCATTTAGAAAATATGTCATCAGTGGTCCCACCACTTTTCCTATACCTTCATCTATAACACGTAAATGGGACACTTAGGGATTATCTTTTAAGGACCATGACATTTAAAAGGGGACACCTTTTTTCTAGCCCTACATAAGTCCATCTATGTAGTATTACTCAAGAGTAATGCCTTATTGCTTAGTTACCACACATTTGTGGGTTAACTAATACTATTACCACTCACCTGGTAATGAGCATGGTCACTCGATCCTATCCATTCAAGGTGCCACAACTATATTATCTTGTGAATGAATCAATGGATCAATCCACCATTTAAATTTGTTGACTTCACTACTAGAAATACAACCATACCTCACCAGTTAGGGCTACCCAAAAGCCTCACCACTTTAGGAACACCTGAGCTTCACTGTTCAAGGTGTATATGTTGAACAAGGTGCAGCAAAAGTATTGTCATTGTTGTCAACACAGACAGAAATTGATGCAGTTGAAGCAATGGACAAGAATTCTGAAGTCAGTCAGATCAAGTACAGTGAATTTGCAGGAAAACAGAAGTGACCCAGATTCAGAAATTTGCAGAAAAAGACAAGTAAGAAAACTGTCGCGATATCGCGACATGTTTTCTGTCGCGATATCGCGACAGGTTGAGAGGTCCGAAGGCAGAAAGAAAATGTCGCGATATCGCGACATGTTCTGTCGCGATATCGCGACGAGGTTGAGAGGTCCGAAGGCAAGCAAAATGTCGCGATTTCGCGACATGGCCGGGAGGAGAGAAAATGCATGCCAAATTGTCGCGATTTCGCGACATGGTCGAGAGAGAGAAGGGAAAAGTGCGATTTCGACATGGCCGAGGAGAGAGAAAATGCATGCCAAATTGTCATGATTTCGTGACATGGTCGAGGAGAGAGAAGGTGCAAGCAAAATTGTCACGATTTCACGACATGGCCGAGGAGAGAGAAAATGCATGCCAAATTGTCATGATTTCGCGACATGGTCGAGGAGAGAGAAGGTGCAAGCAAAATTGTCATGATTTCGCGACATGGTCGAGGAGAGAGAAAATGCAAAATTGTCACGATTTCATGACATGGCCGAGGAGAGAGAAGGCGCAAGCAAAATTGTCACGATTTCGCGACATGTCGGAGGCCAAGAAGCTAAGTCGAGTAACTGTAGCGATTTCGCTACATGTTGAATTTTCGCTGGCCGAAGCAGGGAGAAAGTGCTAAGTGAAAAAGTTGTAGCGATTTCGCTACAAGTCAAAAATACACAAAGCAAAGGTGTAGCGATTTCGCTACAAGTTGAAAAAGCTCAACATGAAGGTGTAGCGATTTCGCTACAAATCCAAAAGTGCACTATGCGAAGGTGTAGCGATTTCGCTACCAGTCAAAATCGCAAAACTCAAAGATGTAGCAAGTCGAAAGCACAAGGCACAAAGTTGTAGCGATTTCGCTACTGCATGAAGCAAGGATTGTACGGAAGCCGAAAGCGTCGCGATTTCACGACAAAGCTGAGGATGATCGTCAGCAAAAATTGAAAGTGTCACGATTTCATGATAGGGTGAAAGAAAAGCCACTGGAAGCCGAAAGCGTCACGATTTCACGACAAAGATGAGGATGACATCAGCAAAAGCTGAAAGTGTCACGATTTCATGACAAGTTGCAAGAGAAGCCTAGGAAGCCGAAAGCGTCGCGATTTCGCGACAACATTAAGGATGACGTCAACAAAAGTTTGAAGTGTCACGATTTCGTGACATGAACGGTGGGAAAGCTTTCAAAGGCCAAAATGGTCACGATTTCATGACAACAAGGGCATGAAGGCGTACGGCTGCAAAAAGTGTCGCGATATCGTGACAGGTCAGGTTTTCACGGTCAACAGCCCCAAAAAAGTCAAATGGGCAGAAATGTCATGAATTCATGACAGGTAACAGTTTGGCTGGTAAATGTCGAAGGAACATGCAAGGTGACACGTGTCGAAAAAGCATCATGCAGCCAGTTACGTAAGAAGTAACTGAAGTCAGATCGGCAGTTACACATTGACAGGTGTTGGACATGCACTGGAACATCTGTATATGCATGATTGAAAAGCATTCGAAGAATCACATATGGAGAATGGAAAGTGTATTCGAAAAGCTGTATTTGCAGAATTCGAACAGTCGAATATGAAGGGTCGTAAAAGCTTTCGAACAGACGTATTTGCAGCATTCAAAACAGTCGTATATGCAGGATCGTAAAAGCATTCGAACAGCTGTATTTGCAAGGATTCGAACAGCCGCTTATGGAGAGGAGAAAAGAATTCGAACAGTTAGAGTATGTCATTCGACTGCATGCAGGATTGAAAAGTTATAGAAGACGAAGAGTCCCGATGAGAAAAAGGGGTTATAAAAGGACAGTCGTACAGAGAATACTATTGCTGCTGTTAGAGGGAAATTGCTGTGAAAAGAGGGTTAGAAGAGAGCCAAGAGAGAAATTAGCAGAGCCGTGAGAGTGTGCAGAGTTTGTTTAATTGCAGACCAGTCAGGGTCATGTAAGAAGTGAAGACATTTTTATATCATTTTAAATTGCTCAGAATTGCAGTCCAAGTTGGTGCTTGGGACTAGGGGTTGGTGCTCCTATCTGTTGCAGCAGAAAACTAAGGGGTTGGTGCTCCTTCCAGTAGATGCTGGTAAAGTGTTTGTAAAATTGGTATTTTGCAAAGACTGGATTTGGATTGGAGTCCAAGCAGTCATTTTTGAGGAGTAGCCAAATTGGTGAACCTCGGTATATTGAGTGTTGTGGTGTGCTCTATTGTTCAATTTGCTTTTCTGGTTTTCAAGTTCTCTTTGCTTCATTTTAAATGCTGTAGATTTGATAATTAATATTTACACTGATTCACCCCCCCCTCTCAGTGTCATTGTGTGAATATCAATTGGTATCAGAGCAAGGTTCCTTGAACAAGCTTAATCAGCTAAGGTGATCTTGGAAGAAACAATGGCAGGCGGTGAAGGATTCTCATCCAACAAAGCTCCCTTGTTTGATGGAACTAATTACACTTTCTGGAAACTCAGGATGCAAACATATCTGAGTGCATTGGGATATGATATTTGGGATTCTGTAGATAGTGGATACACAGCACCCACTACTCCTCCAACAGATACTGCTGAGAAGAAAAAATTTGAGAACAACTCCAAAGCTAAGAATGCCATAATGTGTGGACTTGTAGACAGTGAATTGATAAGAGTCATGAGCTGCAAATCGGCAAAAGACATGTGGGATAAACTGAAGAGCATCCATGAAGGAGACAACAAGATCAAGGAAGCCAAGCTGCAAACTCATCGAGCTCAGTTCGAAGCATTACAAATGAAGGAAGATGAGAACATAGAGGCCTATATGCTGAGAGTCAATGGAATCATCAATGCAATCAGAGGACTCGATGAAGAAATGGATGATGCAGTTGTTGTGAAAAAGGTTCTCAGAACCCTTCACAAATGATTTAACTCCAAAGTTTCTGCAATAGAAGAGGCAAAAGATCTAAACAATTTTAGCATGGATGAGCTGCATGGTTCCTTGATTGCATACGAAATGAGAATAGGACAAACTAAGCCTATAGACAGAGAAGCTGCTTTTAAAGCACACAAGAATATAAAAACTGAACATGAATCTGAGGATGAAGAGACACTGGATGAAACAGAAGCAAATTTTGTTCGAAAACTCACAAAGGGAAAAGGAAAATATAGAGGAAAGCTACCATTCAAGTGCTTCAATTGTGGAGGAGTCGGTCATTTTGCAGCCAAATGCCCAATGCATGAGAAAACCAAAAATGGTGAAGGGTCACTCCAAGAAAAAGGTGACTGGAAGAAGAAACAAAATTTTAGAAAGAACAACCTCAAGAAGAAAAGCTTCATATCAAAGAATGTCAGCTCTTCTGAAGAAAGCTCAGGTGAGGATTCTGAAGAAGAAACAGGTGAAGCTCTGTTCATGGCACTTGAAGAGGAAAGAACAGAAGAAAATCAGGAAGGTGATGAAAGCTTTAAAGATGAGGCTGAAGTTTATCTGGAAGGAGAATTGGTTGCTGCACTTGAAGAGTTGAGTGTAGAAAGGAAAAAGAACAAAAAGTTTTCAAGAAAACTAGAGGATGCCACTGACATAATAAACAGTTTAAAAATACAGACAGAGGAATTCAAGAAAATGTCTGAAGTTCTTGATGAACAATTAACTGTAAAGACAGTTGAATGCAGCAAGCTAGAGGAAGACATTGTTAAGTTAAGGATGCAGCTAGAGGAGATGAATAGAAAATTGAGCTGCTTTCATAAGTTTGAAGAAAGTACTGTAAAGCTGGATAAAATGTTAAATAACCAAAGGCCTTCCGGCATCAAATTTGGTTTAGGCTTCGATGAAGGAGAATCATCAAAGGGTTCAAAGGCCTTGAATGTAGAACCCATAAAGAAAGAAGAAAAGATCAGGGTTGACCTAGAAAAAACAAATCATGCCAAAGAAAGCAATAATGCCAGACTCAAGAAGAGTACTGACAAAGATGGATTCACAAAAGTCACACATCCAAGAAGGAGAAGATTCATGGCTCCTACTTCAAACTGGCAAAGACCGGCACCCAGGTTTAATCATTCCTTTTCTGGTTATTGTTTTAAATGCAATGCTTATGGCCATATGATTTCAGATTGCAGGCATAATGTATCTCAAAGGAATTTCACCAACAGAAATGTTTTTTCTCCTTTAATGAATTATGCAGTTGAATGTTATAATTGTCATAATTTTGGACATATTGCTAGAAACTGTAGAAGCACTTGTGCATCAAATAATTATCAGGGTAGAAAATCTCAACCAAGTGGGTTGAAACAAAACAAGAAATTTCTTGAAAAATAGGCACATGCTAATGAAAGGACAAAGGCAAAACAAGTAGCCAAATCTGTCATCAAACCAGAATGGAAAGAAAAGGAATCTTTGATTGTTCAGACTGCTTTTAAAGCACAAGACAAATCTGCACCATGGATACTTGACAGTGGATGCTCCAGTCACATGACAGGTGACAAGCAAAAATTTGAGAATTTACAGAATTATGAAGGTGGTTCTGTGAAATTTGGAAATAATGATGGAGCAAAGATTGTTGGAAAGGGATCAGTCAAGATCAGTGATGGAAAGATAAAATCAAAAGAAGTCTTGTTTGTGATTGGTCTGAAGCATAACTTGTTGAGTGTAAGTCAAATCTGTGACAGAGGTCATGAAGTCATTTTTAAGAAGCAGGGCTGTGAAGTGAGAAAAGCACACAGTGGGAAGCTGATAGCTACTGGATCTAGGACTTCTGGTAATCTATATACTCTCTCAAAAACTATAGAAGGAACATGCTTGATTGGACAGGAAGATGAAAATTGGTTGTGGCACAAGAGGCTCGGTCATATTAGTTTTGACAATCTGGCAAAAATAAGTTCAAAAAGGGCAGTAAGAGATATACCAACCATTGGCAAACCAGTAAATAGCATCTGTGCTTCATGTCAAAAAGGAGAGCAAACCAGATCCACTTTTAAATCAAAGGAATACTTCACCAGCAAACCTTTGGAGATAATTCATACTGATTTGTGTGGACCCATGAGAACACAAAGCATAAATGGTGACAAATACTTTATGTTGTTAATAGATGATTACTCCAGGATGACATGGATATTATTTTTAAAGCTTAAATCAGATGCCTTTGAGATGTTTAAGATTTTTAAAAAATAGGTTGAAAATCAAACTGGAAAAAGGATTAAATGCCTAAGATCAGACAGAGGAGGAGAGTTTATTTCAGAAGAATTTGCAGAATACTGTCAAAAATATGGGATAAGAAGACAGTTTTCAGCAGCTAGGACACCTCAACAGAATGGTGTTGTAGAAAGGAAGAACAGAACAGTGCAGGAAATGGCACGGACAATGCTGGTTGAGAACAAAATAGGCGATGATTTTGGAAAGAGGCAGTACATACTGCAGTTTACATTCAAAACAGGTGCATGCTAAGACCACATGAAAGCAAAACACCTTATGAGCTGTGGTTCGACAGAAAGGCAACAACAAGACATTTCAAAGTATTTGGCAGCAAGTGCTACATCAAACGGACTGAAGATAATCTCGATAAATTTGAAGATAGAGCTGATGAAGGTATCTTTCTTGGTTACTCAACAAAAAGCAAAGCCTACACATGTTACAACAAGAGGCTAAAGAAAATTGTTGAGAGTGCTGATGTGAAAGTTGATGAAGGTAGAGAACAAGAAATTACTTATCAAGAAAACTACCCTATTTATGAAGAAGTCATTGAAGGTGATGATGAAAAGGAAACAGATGAGAATCAGAAAATTGATCCAGATGTTGTAAAAACTGACTCAGAAGAAGAAGAAAACAGGAAATTTAAAACAGGCAATTGGCAGAAAAACCATCCCAGTGAACAGATTATTGGGGATCCCACAGATGGTATTCAGACAAGAAGAGCAGCAGTGCGGAACTATTCTCTGTTATCTAGCATTGAACCTAAAAATGTTGTTGAAGCAAGCACAGATGAAAGTTGGATGAAGGCAATTAATGAAGAACTAGATCAGATTGAGAAAAACAATACCTGGGAATTAGTACCACGGCCAACAAATAAAAACATAATAGGCACTAAATGGATTTTTTGAAATAAGTTAAATGAAGATGGACAGGTTGTCAGAAATAAGGCAAGATTGGTCTGTAAAGGCTATGCTCAGGTTGAAGGCATTGATTTTGAGGAAACCTTTGCACCGGTAGCCAGACTAGAGGCAATCAGAATGTTTCTGGCTTTAGCAATCCATAAAAATTTCAAAGTATATCAAATGGATGTAAAATCAGCATTTCTGAATGGAAAACTGGAAGAAGAGGTTTACATTGAACAGCCAGATGGTTTCCAACTTGGTGACAATCCAGATTTTGTTTGCAGGTTAAAGAAAGCATTATATGGTTTGAAACAGGCACCCAGAGCATGGTATGCAAGGCTGGATAACTATCTTATTAAACAAGGGTTCAAGAAAGGTTTGGTGGACAACAATTTATATGTCAAAACAGAGAAGGGGCATCTTATTGTTCTTGTTGTTTATGTAGATGATATAATATTTGGCAGCAAACATGGATGAATATTGCAAAGACATATCAACTAAAATGAAGAAAGAATTTGAGATGTCTATGATTGGTGAACTTTCTTATTTCCTAGGACTGCAGGTCAATCAAAATGAAAAGGGCATTTTTATTTCTCAAGTTAAATATGTAAAAGAAATGCTGAAAAAGTTCACAATGGAAGACAGCAAACCTGTTAGCACTCCCATGACAACAGGCTGCAAGTTAAGCAAGGATGACAAATCTCCAGATGTAGATCAAACAATGTACAGGTCTATGATTGGAAGCCTGTTGTATTTAACAGCCACTAGACCAGACATATTACAAGCAGTATGCATGGTTGCAAGATTTCAGGCTAGTCCCAAAGAAACTCATGTGACAGCTGTAAAGAGGATCTTCAAGTACCTCAAGGGTACTATGGATTATGGGTTGTGGTACCCAAAAGGTAAATATTTCACTTTGATTGCATATTCTGATGCAGATTGGGCGGGATGTATTGATGACAGAAAGAGTACCGGTGGAGGAGCATTTTATCTTGGAGACAGGCTGGTAGCATGGCACAACAAGAAACAAGAATCAGTCTCTCTATCCACTGCAGAGGCAGAATACATTGCAGCCACAACATGTTGTACACAGATATTATGGATGAGACAAACTTTGAAAGATCTTGGTATTCACTTCAAAGAGCCAATATCAATAAAATGTGATAACACTAGTGCTATCAACATATCCAAGAATCCGGTTATGCATTCTAGAACCAAACATATTGCAATCCGATATCATTTCTTGAAGGATAAAGTTGCTGAAGGAGAGGTCAAATTGGACTTTGTTCCAACTACAGAGCAGGTAGCTGATATATTCACAAAACCATTGCCCAAGGAAGTTTTTGAGTACCTTCGACATAAGTTGGGAGTGGTCACAATTCCCAAGAACTGACTTTCATTTGGGATCACATTCTCAGGGGGTGCATTTATGCCTATACTTATAGTTTTGCTTATATTCATGATTTTTGCTAACTATAACAACATTTGTCTGAGAGTGGTGTGCATAGACTCAGGGGGAGTCTGCAGCAGCCCTTTGGTATTATTGTCAAAGGGGGAGAAGAATTACAGGAGAGTGCATAAGTGTTGCCAACAATTCCAAAGGGGGAGATTGTTGAACAAGGTGCAGCAAAAGTATTGTCATTGTTGTCAACACAGACAGAAATTGATGCAGTTGAAGCAATGGACAAGAATTCTGAAGTCAGTCAGATCAAGTACAGTGAATTTGCAAGAAAAGAAGTGACCCAGATTCAAAAATTTGCAGAAAAAGACAAGTAAGAAAACTGTCGCGATATCGCGACATGTTTTGCGGTTGAGAGGTCCGGAAGAAAGATCCGAGATAGAGAGGAAGGCAAGAAAATGTCACGATTTCGCGACATGGCCGAGGAGAGAGAAAATGCATGCCAAATTGTCGCGATTTCGCGACATGGTCGAGGAGAGAGAAGGTGCAAGCAAAATTGTCGCGATTTCACGACATGGCCGAGGAGAGAGAAAATGCATGCCAAATTGTCATGATTTCGCGACATGGTCGAGGAGAGAGAAGGTGCAAGCAAAATTGTCACGATTTCGCGACATGGTCGAGGAGAGAGAAAATGCATGCCAAATTGTCACGATTTCACGACATGGTCGAGGAGAGAGAAGGTGCAAGCAAAATTGTCACGATTTCGTGACATGGGAGGAAGAAATGTCACGATTTCATGACATGGCCGAGGAGAGAGAAGGCGCAGGCAAAATTGTCACGATTTCGTGACATGTCGGAGGCCAAGAAGCTAAGTCGAGTAACTGTAGCGATTTCGCTACATGTTGAATTTTCACTGGCCGAAGCAGGGAGAAAGTGCTAAGTGAAAAAGTTGTAGCGATTTCGCTACAAGTCGAAAATACACAAAGCAAAGGTGTAGCGATTTCGCTACAAGTTGAAAAGCTCAACATGAAGGTGTAGCGATTTCGCTACAAATCCAAAAGTGCACTATGCGAAGGTGTAGCGATTTCGCTACCAGTCAAAATCGCAAAACTCAAAGATGTAGCAAGTCGAAAGCACAAGGCACAAAGTTGTAGCGATTTCGCTACTGCATGAAGCAAGGATTGTACGAAAGCCGAAAGCGTCACGATTTCGCGACAAAGCTGAGGATGACGTCAGCAAAAATTGAAAGTGTCACGATTTCACGACAAGGTGAAAGAAAAGCCGCTGGAAGCCGAAAGCGTCATGATATCACGACAAAGATGAGGATGACGTCAGCAAAAGCTGAAAGTGTCACGATTTCATGACAAGTTGCAAGAGAAGCCTCAAGAAGCCAGAAGCGTCGCGATTTCGCGACAACATTAAGGATGACGTCAGCAAAAGTTTGAAGTGTCACGATTTCGTGACATGAACGGTGGGAAAGCTTTCAAAGGCCAAAATGGTCACGATTTCGTGACAGCAAGGGCATGAAGGCGTACGGCTGCAAAAAGTGTCGCGATATCGCGACAGGTCAGGTTTTCATGGTCAACAGCCCAAAAAAAGTCAAATGGGCAGAAATGTCATGAATTCGCGATAGGTAACAGTTTGGCTGGTAAATGCCGAAGGAACATGCAAGGTGACACGTGTCAAAAAAGCATCATGCAGCCAGTTACGTAAGAAGTAACTGAAGTCAGATCGGCAGTTACACATTGACAGGTGTTGGACATGCACTGGAACATCTGTATATGCATGATTGAAAAGCATTCGAAGAATCACATATGGAGAATGGAAAGTGTATTCGAAAAGCTGTATTTGCAGAATTCGAACAGCCGAATATGAAGGGTCGTAAAAGCTTTCGAACAGACGTATTTGCAGCATTCAAAACAGTCGTATATGCAGGATCGTAAAAGCATTCGAACAACCGTATTTGCAAGGATTCGAACAACCGCTTATGGAGAGGAGAAAAGAATTCGAACAGTTAGAGTATGTCATTCGACTGCATGCAGGATTGAAAAGTTATAGAAGACGAAGAGTCCCGATGAGAAAAAGGGGTTATAAAAGGACAGTCGTACAGAGAATACTATTGCTGCTGTTAGAGGGAAATTGCTGTGAAAAGAGGGTTAGAAGAGAGCCAAGAGAGAAATTAGCAGAGCCGTGAGAGTGTGCAGAGTTTGTTTAATTGCGGACCAATCGGGGTCATGTAAGAAGTGAAGACATTTTTATATCATTTTAAATTGCTCGAAATTGCAGTCCAAGTTGGTGCTTGGGGGACTAGGGGTTGGTGCCCTAGGGGTTGGTCTCATTGTAGCAGAAAACTAAGGGGTTGGTGCTCCTTCTAGTAGATGCTTGGTAAAGTGTTTGTAAAATTGGTATTTTGCAAAGACTGGATTTGGATTGGAGTCCAAGCAGTCATTTTTGAGGAGTAGCCAAATTGGTGAACCTCGGTATATTGAGTGTTGTGGTGTGCTCTATTGTTCAATTTGCTTTTCTGGTTTTCAAGTTCTCTTTGCTTCATTTTAAATGCTGTAGATTTGATAATTAATATTTACACTGATTCACCCCCCTCTCAGTGTCATTGTGTGAATATCAGTATAATTCATAAATATTAAGTTATTGCATCACCACAACTCCTTCCAAATTATGAATACCTGTTAATTGAATCACCATTATTACTCTTATGATTCACAAATACTTGGTTATTGCATCACCACAATCCCACCCAAGATTGGGTTATATTTTTAACACAAGGGTTCTCTAATATACCACTAGATTCTTGTCTAAAAACTTCCATCCAAACATAAGGATCTAAACAATTATATAATATGAATAAATCTCTCACTAAATTAAAACATAATCAAATACATCATAACACTTTGCTAAAAAACATATAATTTCAAAATATAATACTAGTCCTAACATTTTCTTAATTAAATTGGAGACACAAAAAGCAATGTTTAGTCAATTAATAAAACAAAAGGAACCGCTTACTAAAAGCACTCGTCAATATTAGGATTTAACAAATATGCAATTAGTAAAGCAGGTTTTCATTCACTCAATAATTAAGTTTGGATGCGAATGCTTTCCATTGATAGGATTGCAACCTAAATTATGTATCATTGCACGTCAACCTACAATTTTAAGGTAACATTATATTTGATTTCTTTTCAAAACTTTGACATCTTTCTGTTGATTTTTGTTGCAAAATTTGAACTGTTGTATTTGTAATGTTTTGGGGGAACCAACAACTTTTGCTGTAACGCCAGATCTTATAACCTTAGGAAAACCTTTTAGAATATGGAACTAATGGAAGCATAATTTCTAGAATGTGAAATGAATTATGCTTTATTGTATTTTGTTGTATACCTACAGATGACCATTCCTACTTTTCATGCATGCATTGGATGTTCTAATCTTGGATGAAGACAAACTCTTTTATACTGTTCATCTATGGCTCATGGTTGGTTTGTTCTTTTGCTTTGGGACCCCCATAAAAAGGGTGCAAACACTATGGGGGAAACCATGATGTCTAAGAAATTAAAGTGTTTTCTCCACGTAATGATCTTGTACAACCGTACCTTTTCGACATATGCCCAAACCATATAAAAACAAAATGTAGTTTAGATTTTGATTACCAATTTTGGAATCCTATTCCTTCTTGGGTGAGTTAAAAAGGAGCTAGGAAATTTTCTCTATTTGCTCAAACTTGTTCATCAGATTTTTCCACTTGGATGATGGATTCTACGTCGAAGAACTTGCTTTTATCTACACCTATCCTTTCAACATTACCGTTTCAAGTATCATCTGTGAATTTAGTTGATTCGACAATTTCAGTTTAATAAATAGATATATAGATAAAGAGTGAAGTAGTATTTAAGGAGTAGATTGCTGTTGGAGAACATGGAAAATGAAGTTTGTGGAACTACTTGATGTGAAGGTACGCATGCATGATGAATGACGCATTTGAAACTTAAAGTCACACTCATTTAAATTTCCATAATTGGTAGCACTGTAAAACGGGTTGAATCTAAATTTAGGTAGGAGTCCCATACTATAATGGTATTAAGGATGGACCATTAGGTATGTTTTGTATACTCTAATGATGGCATGTCATGATGCCTCTTGAAATTTGTTGTACGACATTGTTTCCACCATTCGTAGACCTTTTTTTTATCTAGAGTGCTCCTCAGCCAGTCGTTCTTCTACTCAACATTAGAAATTTGTCTTATTATTCCTGGATATTTCATTCATGTAAGTAGACAACAACTAGTGCAAGGGTAGTGAAATAAAAAGAGCAAAATTAAGGTGGAACCCATGATGGATCGGTTAGACTGAGGATGAATAGCTAAATATAGGCCTATTGCACTCAAGCCCTATCTTTAAAGTGGAAATTCCTATGGGTTTCACTTCTCTTTTGATTCCAATTTTCCTATGGACTCCGGATCAAGTCTCACCCACTGAAAGGGAAATGGTTGTACTAGCTCAAGTCTCACCTGTCGAAAGAGAAATGGTTGTATTAATAGAGGTCATCCTGCAAGCAGAAGTCTTAAGAAGCCATCATAATTCCTTAATAACCCATCAACAAGACGCCAAAAGGGAGAAGGGGTCCCAACTATCCTTGTGACTCGATCCCCAAGAAGGGCCTGATTCTTCTGTATGTCGTAGAAGTAGTACAATAGTTGAGGACCATATGGGAATTGGTAAAATATTTTCATAATTAATAATTGGTTATAAATTTCAGACATTCTCTTCGATGTGTTTTCTTTCGAATAACTAGGCACGAGGGCTAGACATTCTCCCCGAGGTTCAGACTACTACTTTGAACCTAAATTTTTTTTGATAAGTACCCAAAATCTTACCAATCCTCCTAACCCTTGTATATGCCTAAGATTGTATATATCTTATGCCTTTAAAGAGTCTTTTAGACAAGAAAATAAAATATAATTTTGAACCTATGTTTTTTCTTGGTAAGTTCACAAAATCTTATCAATCCACCTAACCCTTGGAAACACCTAATACTGTATATGTCTTATGCCTTTAATGAGTATTTTAGACAAGAAAAGCGAAGCACTCGGAGATTTTGGAGATAGCAGCAATCAATGATAAAATCTCTATTGGAATAGTGAATTCAATTGGGAACGATGGTGTATTCGATTCTGTAGAAACGATCAAATTTGTTCCTTTGCAAACAATGCTGACACACATTCGATGCAGTTGTGGGTCTGGAAAATATTTGTTTTCTGCTATTGCTAGTGACATCGAGCAACATCAACATGATGAGGAGAACGAGAAAAAATGGTAACTCTTCCACTGCTTCATGAGACATCATCCTTCATTGATTCAGTTTTGCATTCTTGTGCGTTTAATCCAACTCCCAACATTGGCAGAAGTGACGAGGAAACGAACAAGAGCAATGCATATGGTATTATAGAGGAATTTCCATTCAGAATTTTTGGAAAATATTTTTGCTAGTAGAAAGTTGGGGCTTTGCCGAATCATTAGCAATGAGGGATTTGCCATCATTCGACATATCATCCCTTCTAAATATTTGTCGTACTTTAGTGTTGGACTCCGATCATACGTATTTGTTTGTCCTAGATCATTCAATACGTCAAAGAAAACTGATACATTAAATACATCATATTTCATGTTGAAGTATGTTTACAAAATGCATACTGTTCCCAACTATCTTGAATTTTCCCGTTATTAAAAAATACCAGTGTACAATCATATCTAGAATTGTATAATATCAATAATTTTGTGGCCTGGATAAGACGTCAATGAAACAATTATTGAACTGATTTTCATTGGATTTTAATTATAAGGCATACTTTTCTTTTTCAAAACAATGGATATCATGTTATAATCTAACACATTCCCGACCATAAAAACAATCAATTTTATAAATATTATCCTATCTCGACACCCTTTATTAATAATTAAATTGATATAGTGTAGACACCAAAACAACACCAATCCGATTATGTGACTGCAAACACTGATCGCATTGACACACACAGCCCCAAGGGCAGCCCCCAAAGGTTAAACAGTGGTCCTAACCACTTTCACAGTAGTTTTGGGAAGTCAGAGATCAATTTGACACCTTCTAGGAACTTTGCTTAGAATTCGTCCCTCCTCGGGACGAATTAAAAATGGGATCCGTCCTCCCCTGGAATGAATACAAAATCTGCTCCAGGATGGGACAAATTCTAGGTTCAATGGGCAAAAAGAAAAATTGTGCCAAATGGCAGCCAAGGACAGTCAATTAATGCTCCCTGCCTTGCATGCGCGCATAGGTGAGCAAATTGAACTTTAGAGGACTGTCACAAGGGTAGTCATGGAAGCCCAAGTCAGGGAGGAATCTCCTCCCTCTTGGGAAGGCATGGCCGCCAAGTGGCACCCCTGCATGCCCATCCAAAGAGACCCCTTGGGTCTATAAATTGGGGAGCTTCCTCACCCAAAAAAAGAATAGGTTGGAAGCATTTTTAAGCAACAAAGTGCTACCAAATTGATACCATGCTTTACCTTTGATTCACCTCTTCCACATCCTTGATCTCTTTCGCAAGGGAGGTCATTGGGTGGTTATTGGAAGTGTGAATCCGGATCCAAAACCCAATACTTGACCACATCGACCTACCAATTCACCAACACATTACAAGGAGATTTTGGACCCATCCCAAGTGGATTGGTGCCGAAATCAGGTTCAAATGGTGGGCGGCCTGCCCGGGCACCCCGCACTGGTGTGAGCCTAATCTTCTTTTTTAAGAATGATTGGGAATTTATGGCAGATTGTTATTTTTGTCATTTTTTTATGTGGCATTCCATCTTATGCTTTTTAAATAGCTTGTAATTCTGATTTCACAATGCTTTGATCAATTTTTACCATGTTTTATCGCTTTTGTAGTCCTCACTAACTTGCAGGTAGCGACATCAAATTCCCATCGATGGAGGCCAAATTGTGGAAATATGACCATCTAGGTCTTCCAAAAATGCCTCCAATTAGCTAACCCCAAGTTTGTAGGTCTTTTGGAGCTCCCTAGACATGACATTTTGGGTAGTATCACTTCAACGCTTTGTTGTAGGAGGATCCGTTCTACCCCGGAGCGAATTACAGTCGGATCTGTCTTGTCCCAGAATGAATTCAAATCGGTGGGGAATTTCTTGACTGTTTCATTTGTAGTGACCTTCTGGTGATGTTCCCTGGTTTCTATGAAATTTGTAGACTATTTTGATTCAGTTCACTTGTCCTTTTATTCAGTTTCATGCATGCATCCTTCATTATTTTTTAGAGAACAAACATTTCATCTTTGCAACAGATGCTACTAACGATTTTTTTGTTTCTTTGAATGCAGGAGGAGCGGCAAGGATCAAAGATTCATTTACACCAGTGATGGCAACACTTTGGTCTGCCCATTTTGCATGTGGGCACGCGAAAGGAGGATCACTTGTCACTATTGTAACCAAAACATGTTAATGCTCCTAGCCCCTGAAAAGGTGGGAGACGCTTTTGTAATCGATATTGAGAGAGTGTAAATAAAAAGGGCTGTGCTTTCTATACTGTAGACACCAAAATAGAACCAATCTGATTATGTGACTACAAAAACTAATTGCTTTGACACACACAGCCCCTAGGGCAGCCCTTAGAGGTTAAACAGTGGTCCTAACCACTTTTGCAGCAATTTTGGAAGGTCAAAAGGCAATTTGGCACATTTAGGCACTTTTCTTAGTATTCATCCCACCCTCAAACGAATTCAAATTGGGATCCGTCCCACCTAGGTACGAATTCTGAATTCGCTCTGGGGCAGGACGAATTCTAGGTTTAATAGGCAAAAAGAAAAATCTTGACAAGTGGCAGCCGAGGATAGTCCATTAATGTCTCCTGACTTGCATGCGTGTGTAGGTGGGCAGATTGGATGTTAGAGGACTGTCACAAGGGCATTCATGGAGGCCCAAGTCAAGCAGGGCTTTCCTCCCTCATGGGAAGGCATGACTGCCACATGGCACTTATGCATGCCCCTCCAAAGAGACCCCCTGGGTCTATAAAATGGTGAAATTTCTCACCCAAAAGAGGACAAGTTGGAGGCATTTTCAAGCAACGAAGTGCTGCAAAATTGAATACCACATTTTACCCTTTTGATTCACCTCTTCCACATCCTTGATCTCTTTCGCAAGAGAGGTCATTGGGTGGTTATTGGAAGTGTGAATCCGGACCCAAAACCCAAAATTTGACCACACTGATCTACCAATTCACCAACAACCCATTACAAGAGATTTTGGTCCCATCCCAAGTGGATTGGTGCTGAAATCAGGTTCTAACGGTGGGCAGCCCGCCCGGGCGCCCCACACTTCTTAGTTTCATTTTAATTTGTTCTTTTGTCACTTGTGTATCATGCATTCCATTTTATGTTGTTTAGATAGTTTGTAATTCCAATTTTATAATGTTGTGATCAAATCTTATCATGTATTGTCGCTTTTGTTGTCCCCACTAACTTGCAGGTAGCGACGTTAAATTCCCATTGATGGAGGTCAAATTGGGGAAATCCGACCATCTGGGTCGTCCCAAAATGCCCCCAATTAGCTAACCCCTATGTTTGTAGGTCTTTTGGAGATCCCGAGAAACGACATTTTGGCAGCATCACTTCGACGCTTTGTCACAGGCGAATTCGTCCTACCCGGGGATGAATTACAGTAGAATTCATCCTGCCCAGGGATTAATTACAGTCAAATTCGAATCGACAGTGTTTTGTCTGACTGTTTTGATGGTAGTGGCCCTCTGGTAATGTTCCATGGTTCCTGTCAAACTTGCAAGTTGTTTAGAATCAGTTCATTCATCATTTTATTCAGTTTTATGCATACATTTTTCATCGTTTTCAGAGAATAAATGATTCATATTTGCAGCAGGTGCTACTAACAATTTTTTTGTTTCTTTGAATGCAGGAGGAGCAGCAAGGATCAAGGATTCATTTACACAAGCGGCAGCAACACTTTGGCCCACCCATTATGCATGTCGGCACGCGAAAGAGAGATGACTTTCCATTAATGTGACCAAGAGACAAGTTTGATGCTCCTTTCCCCTAAAAAGGGAGGAAGCTAATTGTAACCAAATTTGAAATACATCAATAAAAGAAGAGGGTTGTTTCATTCCATTTTGGTTCCAATTTGTCTATGCTTTCTCCATTTTACGCATTTCTAATTTGTAGCATTAAGTTTAAGTTTTGTTCTTGCATCGTGTTTGGGGTTTTCCCTTTTTGTTTTCCTGGAATCTCGTGCTTTTAGTGGCGATCACGGTGGGACACTCTGTCCCCTATTTTTGAGATCAAGAAACTGATCAAAAATTTGTGTTTTTGTGCTCACAGGTACCATTTTTTTGAACTCTGACTGTTATTTGTCTTTGCCTATTGCGAATACCTTACTGTAATTCGTCTGACCCTGAGACGAATTCTAATTCATCTCAGACAGGGATGAATTTTGTACTGTAATTCATCTCACCTAGGGATGAATTTCTGTCTATGCATTTTCAGGGCTGAGGATCAGAAACAACAAGTCTAGGCAGAGAAAAGGTAAGGGTCTTAAACTGTTCCTATCATTTTCTGCTTTTCTATTCTTGTTTTCTGTCAATTTTGCCTTCTTAAGGAAAGTAGTTTCTTTTGCCTATTTTAATTTTTAATAAAAAGAACCACACACACATCATATGGCATTTTTAAACCAAGGAGCTGGTCGTAAGACCCCAGCCCTTGATCAAGACCAATGGTGGGTTCATCACCACCTTGGCTTGATTTTTGCATCCATTTACCCCGATTGTCATTGTTGCTCGACGTAAATCTTGACGAAAGCTGATCGAGTGTCGCTGGGGTGATTCCCAGTGCGTGAGGATAATTCTTCTATGGTAGGTGTCATAAACAGGACAATCCCCCTTCCATATCGCCTATGTTCCACGTACCATCTGCTCTCACGTACCTATAGTTTCCCTCTCATAAGGACGGGTATATAGAGAGGTTGGTATATCGGTCCGGCAATGGTATATCGAAGGGGCGACCATTCATGGGAGTCATAAGATCCTTCATACTGCATTTAAATGTTCTTCAAAAAGTTCAAAAACAAACATTAAAACACACAAAACCAGTCTAGGACACACCATTAATCTTTAAAAGAGATAATCATTGCTTTGTGTGTGTATGTTCTTTTCTGCCTAGTGTAACAAAAAAAAATCAGAAAAATCATAAACAAAAGATAAAAATCTACGCATTTTGTCACTCGCTCCAAAAGCTCCAAGGATTCCCGCAATCGCTTGGTCACTCCAAAATGCCCCAAAGGTGTCCATGAACCCTTTGGTCAACCCAAAAGCGCCCCAAAGGTGCCCATAAGTGATGCAGAAACATCCAACAAAATATGGGAAAACTTATTTTTTTTCCCTAAATTTTAGTGCATTTTTCCGAGGCCATAACTTCTCAACCGTAGCTCCGATTGACGTGAAATTTCACAGGGAGCTAGTTGGGAGATTTTTATTACCAATTCTAGAATGTGAAATGAATTATGCTTTATTGTATTTTTTTGTATACCTAGAGATGACCATTCCTAATTTTCATGCATGCATTGGATGTTCTAATCTCAAATGAAGACAAACTCTTTTATATTGTTCATCTATGGCTCATGGTTGGTTTGTTCTTTTGCTCTGGGAACCCCATAAAAAGGGTGCAAAAACTATGTGGGAAACCATGATGTCTAAGAAATTAAAGTGGTTTCTCCATGTAATGATCTTGTACAACCGTAACTTTTTGACATATGCCCAAACCATATAAAAATAGAATGTAGTTTAAATTTTGATTACCAATTCTAGAATCCTATTCCTTCTTGGGTGAGTTAAAAAGAAGCTAGGAAATTTTCTCTATTTACTCAAACTTGTTCATCAGATTTTTCCACCTAGATGATGGATTCTACGTCGAAGAATTTGCTTTTATCTACACCTATCCTTTCATCATTACTGTTTCAAGTATCATCTGTGAATTTAGTTGATTCGACGATTTCAGTTTAATAGATAGATATATAGATAAAGAGTGAAGCATTATTTAAGGAGTAGATTGTTGTTGGAGAACATGGAAAATAAAGTTTGTGGAACTACTTGATGTGAAGGTACGCATGCATGATGGATGACACGTTTGAAAGATAAAGTCACACTCATTTAAATTTCCATAATTGGTAGCACTATAAAACGGGTTGAATCTAAATTTAGGTAGGAGTCCCATACTATAATGGTATTAAGGATGGCCCATTAGGTATGCTTTGTATACTCTAATGATGGCATGTCATGATGCCTCTTGAAATTCATTGTACGACTTTGTTTCCACCATTCGTAGACCTTTGTTTTATCTAGAGTGCTCCTCAGCCCCTCGTTCTTCTACTCAACATTAGAAATTTGTCTTATTATTCCTGGATATTTCATTCATGTAAGTAGACAACAACTAGTGCAAGGGTAGTGAAAGAAAAAGAGCAAAATTAAAGTGGAACCAATGATGGATCGGTTAGACTGAGGATGAATAGCTAAATATAGACCTATTGCACCCAAGCCCTCTCTTTAAAGTGGAAATTCCTATGGGTTTCACTTCTCTTTTGATTCCAATTTTCCTATGGACTCCGGATCAAGTCTCACCCACCGAAAGGTAAATGGTTGTACTAGCTCAAGTCTCACCTGTCGAAAGAGAAATGGTTGTACTAATAGAGGTCATCCTTCAAGCAGAAGTCTTAAGAAGCCATCACAATTCCCTAATAACCCATAAACAAGATGCCAAAAGGGAGAAGGGATCCCAACGATCCCTGTGACTCAATCCCCAAGAAGGTCATGATTCTTCAGTATGTCATAGAAGTAGTACAATAGTTGAGGAACATATGGGAATTGGTAAAATATTTTCATAATTAATAATTGGTTATAAAGGTCAGACATTCTCTTCGAGGTGTTTGCTTTTGAATAACTAGGCACGAGGGCTAGACATTCTCCCCGAGGTTTATGTCTCAGAACACAGTCAAATATTTGAAGCTGCATCTATAACCCTAAAGGAGGCCCTGATGGCTCAGGGTTAGTACGCAAAGCTATTCAGTAGACTCAAATCAGACTACTACTTTGAACCTAATTTTTTTTTTATAAGTACCCAAAATCTTACCAATCGTCCTAACCCTTGTAGATGCCTAAGATTGTATATATCTTATGCCTTTAAAGAGTCTTTTAGACAAGAAAATCAAATATAATTTTGAACCTATGTTTTTTCTTGGTAAGTGTCCAAAATCTTATCAATCCACCTAACCCTTGGAAACACCTAATACTGTATATGTCTTATGCCTTTAATGAGTATTTTAGACAAGAAAAGCAAAGCACTCGGAGATTTTGGAGATAGCAGCAATCAATGATAAAATCTCTATTGGAATGGTGAATTCAATTGGGCATGATGGTGTATTCGATTCTGTAGAAATGATCGAATTTGATCCTCTGCAAACAATGCTGACACCCATTCGATGCAGTTGTGGGTCTGCAAAATATTTGTTTTCTGCTATTGCTAGTGACATCGAGCAACATCAACATGAGGAGGATAACGAGAAAAAATGGTAACTCTTCTGCTGCTTCATGAGACATCATCCTTCACTGATTCAGTTTTGGATTCTTGTGTGTTTAATCCAACTCCCAACATTGGCAGAAGTGACGAGGAAACGAACAAGAGCAATGCATATGGTATTATAGAGGAATTTCCATTCAGACTTTTTGGAAAATATTTTTGCTAGTGGAAAGTTGGAGCTTTGCCAAATCATTAGCAAGGAGGGATTTGCCATCATTTGACATATCATCCCTTCTAAATATTTGTCATCCTTTAGTGTTGGAATCCGATCGTACGTATCTGTTTGTCGTAAATCGTTCAATACGTCAAAGAAAATTGATACATTAAATATGTTATATTTCACGTTGAAGTATGTTTACAAAATGCATATTGTTCCCAACTATCTTGAATTTTCCCGTTATTAAAAAAAACTAGTGTACAATCATATCTAGAATTTTATAATATCAATAATTTCATGGTCTGGATAAGACGTCAATGAAACAATTATTGAACTGATTTTCGTTGGATTTTAATTATAAGGCATACTTTTCTTTTTCGAAACAACGGATATCATGTTATAATCTAACACATTCCTGACCATAAAAACAATCAATTTTATAAATATTATCCTATCTCGACACCCTTTATTAATAATTAAATTGATATAGTGTAGACACCAAAATAGCACCAATCGGATTATGTGACTCCAAACACTAATCGCATTGACACACACAGCCCCAAGGGCAGCCCCCAGAGGTTAAACAGTGGTCCTAACCACTTTCACAGCATTTTTGGGAAATCAGAGATCAATTTGACACCTTCTAGGCACTTTGCTTAGAATCCATCCCTCCTTAGGACGAATTAAAAATGGGATCCGTCCTCTCCTGGGACGAATATATAATTCGCTCCAGGATGGGACAAATTCCAGGTTCAAGGAAAAAAGAAAAATTACGCCAAATGGTAGCCAAGGACAGTCAATTAATGCTCCCTGCCTTGCATGCGCACGTAGGTGAGAAAATTGAACGTTAGAGGACTGTCACAAGGGCAGTCATGGAAGCCCAAGTCAAGGAGGAATCTCCTCCCTCTTGGGAAGGCATGGCCGCCAAGTGGTGCCCCTGCATGCCCATCCAAAGAGACCCCTTGGGTCTATAAATTGGGGAGCTTCCTCACCCAAAAAAAGAATAGGTTGGAATCATTTTTAAGCAACGAAGTGCTACCAAATTGATACCACGCTTTACCTTTGATTCACCTCTTCCACATCCTTGATCTCTTTTGCAAGGGAGGTCGTTGGGTGGTTATTGGAAGTGTGAATTTGGATCCAAAACCCAATACTTGACCACATTGATCTACCAATTCACCAACAACACATTACCAGGAGATTTTTGAGCCATCCCAAGTGGATTGGTGCCGAAATCAGGTTCAAACGGTGGGCGGCCCGCCCAGGCGCCCCGCACTACTGCGAGCCTAATCTTCTTTTTTAAGAATGATTGGGAATTTGTGGCAGATTTTTATTTTTGTTATTTGTTTATGTGGCATTCCATATTATGATGTTTAAATAGCTTGTAATTCTGATTTCACAATGCTTTGATCAATTTTTACCATGTTTTATCGCTTTTGTAGTCCTCACTAACTTGCAGGTAGCGGCATCAAATTCCCATCGATGGAGGCCAAATTGGGGAAATCTGACCATTTGGGTCTTCCCAAAATGCCTCCAATTAGCTAACCCCAAGTTTGCAGGTCTTTTGGAGCTCCCTAGACATGACATTTTGGGCAGTATCACTTCGACGCTTTGTTGTAGGAGGATTCATTCTACCCCGGAGTGAATTACGGTCGGATCCGTCCCGTCCCGGAATGAATTCAAATCGACAGGGAATTTCTTGACTATTTCATTTGTAGTGACCTTCTGGTGATGTTCCCTAGTTTTTGTGAAATTTACAGACTATTTTGATTCAGTTCACTTGTCCTTTTATTCAGTTTCATGCATGCATCCTTCATTGTTTTTTAGAGAACAAACATTTCATCTTTGCAACAGATGCTACTAACGATTTTTTTGTTTCTTTGAATGCAGGAGGAGCAGCAAGGATCAAATATTCATTCACACCAGTGACAACAACACTTTGGCCTGCCCATTTTGCATGTGGGCACGCGGAAGGAGGATCACTAGTCACTATTGTAACCAAAACATGTTAACGCTCCTAGCCCCTGAAAAGACGGGAGACACTTTTGTAACCGATATTGAGAGAGTATAAATAAAAAGGGTTGTGCTTTCTATACTGTAGACACCAAAACAGCACCAATCTGATTATGTGACTACAAAAACTGATCGCTTTGACACACACAGCCCCCAGGGCAGCCCTTAGAGGTTAAATAGTGGTCCTAACCACTTTTGCAGCAATTTTGGAAGGTCAAAAGGCAATTTGGCACATTTAGGCACTTTGCTCAGTATTCATCCCACCCTAGGACGAATTCAAATTGGGATCCGTCCCACCCAGGGATGAATTCTGAATTTTCTCTGGGGCAGGACGAATTCCAGATTTAACAGGCAAAAAGAAAAATCTTGACAAGTGGTAGCCGAGGATAGTCCATTAATGTCTCTTGCCTTGCATGCACATGTATGTGGGCATAGTGGACGTTAGAGGACTGTCACAAGGGCATTCATGGAGGCCCAATTCAAGGAGGGCTTTCCTCCCTCATGGGAGGAAAGCCACATGAGTCAAGAGACCCCCTGGGTCTATAAAATGGTGAACTTTCTCACCCAAAAGAGGACAAGTTGGAGGCATTTTCAAGCAACGAAGTGCTACCAAATTGAATACCATATTTTACCCTTTTGATTCACCTCTTCCACATCCTTGATCTCTTTCGCAAGAGAGGTCATTGGGTGGTTATTGGAAGTGTGAATCCGGACCCAAAACCCAACATTTGACCACATTGATCTACCAATTCGCCGACAACCCATTACAAGATATTTTGGGCCCATCCCAAGTGGATTGGTGCCAAAATCAGGTTCTAACAGTGGGCGGCCCGCCCGGGTGCCCCGCACTTCTTAGTTTCATTTTAATTTGTTCTTTTGTCACTTGTGTATCATGCATTCCATTTTATGCTATTTAGATAGTTTGTAATTCCAATTTTATAATGTTGTGATCAAATCTTATCATGTATTGTCGCTTTTGTTGTCCCCACTAACTTGTAGGTAGCGACGTTAAATTCCCATTGATGGAGATCCCGAGACGCGACATTTTTCAGCATCACTTCGGCGCTTTGTCACAGGCGAATTCGTCCTACCTGGGGACGAATTACAGTAGAATTCATCCTGCCCAGGGATGAATTATAGTAAAATTCAAATCGACAGTGTTTTGTCCGATTGTTTTGATGGTAGTGGCCCTCTGGTAATGTTCCCTGGTTCCTGTCAAACTTGCAAGTTTTTTAGAATCAGTTCATTCATCATTTTATTTAGTTTTATGCATACATCCTTCATCGTTTTTAGAGAATAAATGTTTCATATTTGCAGTAGGTGCTACTAACAATTTTGTTGTTTCTTTGAACGTAGGAGGAGCAGCAAGGATCAAGGATTCATTTACACAAGCGGCAGCAACACTTTGGCCCACCCATTTTGCATGTGGGCACGCAAAAGAGAGATGACTTTCCATTGATGTGACCAAGAGACAAGTTTGATGCTCCTTTCCCCTAAAAATGGAGGAAGCTAATTGTAACCGAATTTGAAATACATCAATAAAAGAAGAGGGTTGTTTCATTCCATTTTGGTTCCAATTTGTCTATGCTTTCTCCATTTTACGCATTTCTAATTTGTAGCATTAAGTTTAAGTTTCGTTCTTGCATCGTGTTTGGGGTTTTCCCTTTTTTTTTTCTGGAATCTCGTGCTTTTAGTGGTGATCACGGTGGGACACTGTCCCCTATTTTTGAGATCAAGAAACTGATCAAAAATTTATGTTTTTATGCTCACAGGTACCATTTTTTTGAACTCTGACTGTTATTCGTCTTTGCCTGTTGCGAATACCTTACTGTAATTTGTCTGACCCTGAGACAAATTCTAATTCATCTTAGACAGGGACGAATTCTGTACTATAATTCATCTCACCTAGGGATGAATTTTTTTCTGTGCATTTTTAGGGCCGAGGATCAGAAATAGCAAGTCTAGGCAAAGAAAAGGTAAGGGTCTTAAACTGTTCCTGTCATTTTCTACTTTTCTGTTCTTGTTTTCTGTCAATTTTTCCTTCTTAAGTAAAGTAGTTGCTTCTGCCTATTTTAATTTTTAATAAAAAGAACCACACACACATCACTTGGCAGTTTTAAACCAAGGAGCTGGTCGTAAGACCCCAGCCCTTGATCAAGACCAACGGTGGGTTCATCACCACCTTGGCTTGATTTTTGCATCCATTTACCCCGATTGTCACTATTGCTCAACGTAAATCTTGACGAAAGCTGACCGAGTGTCGCTAGGGTGATTCCTAGCGTGCGAGGATAAGTCTTCTATGGTAGGTGTCATAAACAGGACAATCCCCCTTCCGTACCGCCTATGTTCCATGTACCATCTATTCTCACATACCTATAGTTTCCCTCTCATAAGGGCGGGTATATAGAGAGGTTGGTATATCGGTCTGGCAATGGTATATCGAAGGGGCGACCATTTATGGGAGTCATAAGATCCTTCATACAGCATTTAAATTTTCTTCAAAAATTTCAAAAACAAACATTAAAACACACAAAACCAGTCTAGGACACACCATTAATCTTTAAAAGAGATAATCATTGCTTTGTGTGTGTATGTTCTTTTCTGCCTAGTGTAACAAAAAAAAATCAGAAAAATCATAAACAAAAGATAAAAATCTACGCATTTTGTCACTCGCTCCAAAAGCTCCAAGGATTCCCGCAATCACTTGGTCACTCCAAAATGCCCCAAAGGTGTCCATGAACCCTTTGGTCAACCCAAAAGCGCCCCAAAGGTGCCCATAAGTGATGCAGGAGCATCCAACAAAATATGGGAAATATTTTTTTTTTCCCTAAATTTTAGTGCATTTTTTCGAGGCCATAACTTCTCAACCGTAGCTCCGATTGACGTGAAATTTCATAGGGAGCTAATTGGGAGATTTTTATTACCAATTCTGGAATGTGAAATGAATTATGCTTTATTGTATTTTTTCGTATACCTACAGATGACCATTCCTACTTTTCATGCATGCATTGGATGTTCTAATCTCAAATGAAGACAAACTCTTTTATACTATTCATCTATGGCTCATGGTTGGTTTGTTCTTTTGCTCTAGGAAACCCATAAAAAGGGTGCAAACACTATGGGGGAAACCATGATGTCTAAGAAATTAAAGTGGTTTCTCCATGTAATGATCTTGTACAACCATACCTTTTCGACATATGCCCAAACCATATAAAAACAAAATGTAGTTTAGATTTTGATTACCAATTCTGGAATCCTATTCCTTCTTGGGTGAGTTAAAAAGGAGCTAGGAAATTTTCTCTATTTGCTCAAACTTGTTCATCAGATTTTTCCACTTGGATGATGGATTCTACGTCGTAGAACTTGCTTTTATCTACACCTATCCTTTCATGATTACCGTTTCAAGTATCATCTGTGAATTTAGTTGATTCGACGATTTCAGTTTAATAGATAGATATATAGATAAAGAGTGAAGCAGTATTTAAGGAGTAGATTGTTGTTGGAGAAAATGGAAAATGAAATTTGTGGAACTACTTGATGTGAAGGTACGCATGCATGATGGATGACGCGTTTGAAACTTAAAGTCACACTCATTTAAATTTCCATAATTGGTAGCACTATAAACGGGTTGAATCTAAATTTAGGTAGGAGTCCCATACTATAATGGTATTAAGGATAGCCCATTAGGTATGCTTTGTATACTCTAATGATGGCATGTCATGATGCCTCTTGAAATTCATTGTACGACTTTGTTTCCACCATTTGCAGACCTTTGTTTTATCTAGAGTGCTCCTCAGCCCCTCGTTCTTCTACTCAACATTAGAAATTTGTCTTATTATTCCTGGATATTTCATTCATGTAAGTAGACAACAACTAGTGCAAGGGTAGTGAAAGAAAAAGAGCAAAATTAAGGTGGAACCCATGATGGATCGGTTAGACTGAGGATGAATAGCTAAATATAGGCCTATTGCACCCAAGCCCTCTCTTTAAAGTGGAAATTCCTATGGGTTTCTATTCTCTTTTGATTCCAATTTTTCTATGGACTCCGGATCAAGTCTCACCCACTTAAAGGGAAATGGTTGTACTAGCTCAAGTCTCACCCGTCGGAAGAGAAATGGTTGTACTAATAGATGTCATCCTTCAAGCAGAAGTCTTAAGAAGCCATCACAATTCCCTAATAACCCATAAACAAGACGCCAAAAGGGATAAGGGGTCCCAACAATCCCTATGACTCGATCCCCAAGAAGGGCATGATTCTTCAGTATGTCATAGAAGTAGTACAATAGTTGAGGTACATATGGGAATTTGTAAAATATTTTCATAATTAATAATTGGTTATAAAGGTCAGACATTCTCTTCGAGGTTTTTGCTTTCGAATAACTAGGTACAAGGGCTAGACATTCTCCCCGAGGTTTCTGTCTCAGAACATAGTCAAATATTTGAAGCTGCATCTATAACCCTGAAGGAGGCCCCGATGGCTCAGGGTTAGTACGCCAAGCTATTCAATAGACTCAAGTCAGACTACTACTTTGAACGTAATTTTTTTTGATAAGTACCCAAAATCTTACCAATCCTCCTAACCCTTGTAGATGCCTAAGATTGTATATATCTTATGCCTTTAAAGAGTCTTTTAGACAAGAAAATCAAATATAATTTTGAACCTATGTTTTTTCTTGGTAAGTGTCCAAAATCTTATCAATCCACCTAACCCTTGGAAACACCTAATACTGTATGTCTTATGCCTTTAATGAGTATTTTAGACAAGAAAAGCAAAGCACTCGGATATTTTGGAGATAGCAGCAATCAATGATAAAATCTCTATTGGAAAGGTGAATTCAATTGGGCATGATGGTGTATTTGATTCTGTAGAAATGATCGAATTTGTTCCTCTGCAAACAATGCTGACACACATTCGATGGAGTTGTGGGTATGCAAAATATTTGTTTTCTGCTATTTCTAGTGACATCGAGCAACATCAACATGAGGAGGAGAATGAGAAAAAATGGTAACTCTTCTGCTGCTTCATGAGACATCATCCTTCATTGATTCAGTTTTGGATTCTTGTGCGTTTAATCCAACTCCCAACATTGGCAGAAGTGACGAGGAAACGAACAAGAGCAATGCATCTGGTATTATAGAGGAATTTCCATTCAGACTTTTTGGAAAATATTTTTGCTAGTGGAAATTTGGAGCTTTGCCGAATCATTAGCAAGGAGGGATTTGCCATCATTCGACATATCATCCCTTCTAAATATTTGTCATCCTTTAGTGCTGGACTCCGATCGTACGTATCTATTTGTCGTAGATCGTTCAATACGTCAAAGAAAACTGATACATTAAATACGTCATATTTCACATTGAAGTATGTTTACAAAATGCATATTGTTCCCAACTATCTTGAATTTTCCTGTTTTAAAAATAAAACCAGTGTACAATCATATCTAGAATTGTATAATATCAATAATTTCGTGGCCTGGATAAGACGTCAATGAAACAATTATTGAACTGATTTTCATTGGATTTTAATTATAAGGCATACTTTTCTTTTTCAAAACAATGGATATCACATTATAATCTAACACATTCCCGACCATAAAAACAATCGATTTTATATATATTATCCTATCTCGACACCCTTTATTAATAATTAAATTGATATAGTGTAGACACCAAAACAGCACCAATCCGATTATGTGACTGCAAACACTGATCGCATTGACACACACAGCCCCAAGGGTAGCCCCCAGAGGTTAAACAGTGGTCCTAACCACTTTCACAGCAGTTTTGGGAAGTCAGAGATCAATTTGACACCTTTTAGGCACTTTGCTCAGAATTCGTCCCTCCTCGGGACGAATTAAAAATGGGATTCGTCCTCCCCTGGGACGAATACAGAATTCGCTCCAGGATGGGACAAATTCCAGGTTCAACGGGAAAAAAGAAAAATTGTGCCAAATGATAGCCAAGGACAGTCAATTAATGCTCCCTGCCTTGCATATGTGCGTAGGTGAGAAAATTGAATGTTAGAGGACTATCACAAGGGTAGTCATGGAAGCCCAAGTCAGGGAGGAATCTCCTCCCTCTTGGGAATGCATGGTCGCAAAGTCGCGCCCCTGCATGCCCATCAAAAGAGACCCCTTGGGTCTATAAATTGGGGAGCTTCATCACCCAAAAAAAGAACAGGTTGGAAGCATTTTTAAGCAACGAAGTGCTGCCAAATTGATACCACGCTTTACCTTTGATTCACCTCTTCCACATCCTTGATCTCTTTCACAAGGGAGGTCGTTGGGTGGTTATTGGAAGTGTGAATCCAGATCCAAAACCCAATACTTAACCACATCAATCTACCAATTCACTGACAACACATTACGAGGAGATTGTTGACCCATCCCAAGTGGATTGGTGCCCAAATCAGGTTCAAATGGTGGGCGGCCCGCTCGGGCGCCCCGCACTGCTGCAAGCATAATCTTCTTTTTTAAGAATGATTGGGAATTCATGGTAGATTGTTATTTTTGTCATTTTTTTATGTGGCATTCCATCTTATGCTATTTAAATAGCTTGTAATTCTGATTTCACAATGCTTTGATCAATTTTTACCATGTTTTATCGCTTTTGTAGTCCTCACTAACTTGCAGGTAGAGGCATCAAATTCCCATCGATGGAGGACAAATTTGGGAAATATGACCATCTGGGTCTTCCCAAAATGCCTTCAATTAGCTAACCCCAAGTTTGCAAGTCTTTTGGAGCTCCCTAGATGCGACATTTTGGGCAGTATCACTTCGGCACTTTGTTGTAGGAGGATTCGTTCTACCCCGGAGCGAATTACAGTCGGATTCGTCCCGTCCTGGAATGAATTCAAATCGATGGGGAATTTCCTGACTATTTCATTTGTAGTGACCTTTTGGTGATGTTCCCTAGTTTCTATGAAATTTACAGACTATTTTGATTTAGTTCACTTGTCCTTTTATTCAGTTTCATGCATGCATCCTTCATTGTTTTTTAGAGAACAAACATTTCATCTTTGCAACAGATGCTACTAACGATTTTGTTGTTTCTTTGAATGCATGAGGAGCAGAAAGGATCAAAGATTCATTCACACCAGTGGTGGCAACACTTTGGCCTGCCCATTTTGCATGTGGGCACGTGGAAGGAGGATGACTAGTCACTATTGTAACCAAAACATGTTAACGCTCCTAGCCCCTGAAAAGGCTGGAGACACTTTTGTAACTGGTATTGAGAGAGTATAAATAAAAAGGGCTATGCTTTCTATACTGTAGAAACCAAAACAACACCAATCCGATTATGTGACTACAAACACTGATCTCTTTGACACACACAGCCCCCAGGGTAGCCCTCAGAGGTTAAACAGTGGTCCTAACCACTTTTGCAGTAATTTTGGAAGGTCAAAAGGCAATTTGGCACATTCAGGAACTTTGCTCAGTATTCGTCCCACCCTGGGATGAATTCAAATTGGGATCTGTCCCACCCAGGTACAAATTCTGAATTCGCTCTGGGGCAGGACGAATTCTAGGTTTAACGGGCAAAAAGAAAAATCTTGACAAGTGGCAGCCGAGGACAGTCCATTAATGTCTCCTGCCTTGCATGCGCGTGTAGGTGGGTAGATTGGATGTTAGAGGACTGTCACAAGGGCATTCATGGAGGCCCAAGTCAAGGAGGACTTTCCTCCCTCATGGGAAGGCATGACTGCCACATGGTGCTTATGCATGCCCCTCCAAAGAGACCCCATGGGTCTATAAAATGGTGAACTTTCTCACCCAAAAGAGGACAAGTTGGAGGCATTTTCAAGCAACGAAGTGCTGCCAAATTGAATACCACATTTTACCCTTTTGATTCACCTCTTCCACATCCTTGATCTCTTTTGCAAGAGATGTCATTGTGTGGTTATTGGAAGTGTGAATCCGGACCCAAATCCTGACATTTGACGACACTGATCCACCAATTCGCCGACAACCCATTACAAGAGATTTTGGGCCCATCCCAAGTGGATTGGTGCTGAAATTAGGTTCTAACGATGGGCGGCCTACTCGGACGCCACGCACTTCTTAATTTCAATTTAATTTATTCTTTTGTCACTTTTGTATCATGCATTCCATTTTATGCTGTTTAGATAGTTTGTAATTCCAATTTTATAATGTTGTGATCAAATCTTATCATGTATTGTCGCTTTTGTTGTCCCCACTAACTTGTAGGTAGTGACGTTAAATTCCCATTGATGGAGGTCAAATTGGGGAAATCCGACCATCTGGGTCATCCCAAAATTTCCCCAATTAGCTAACCCTTATGTTTGCAGGTCTTTTGGAGATATCGAGACACGACATTTTGGCAGCATCACTTCGGTGCTTTGTCGTAGGCGAATTTGTCCTACCCAGGGATGAATTACAATAGAATTCATCCTGCCCAGGGATGAATTACAGTCAAATTCAAATCGGTGGTGTTTTTTCTAACTGTTTTGATGGCAGTGGCCCTTTGGTAATGTTCCCTGGTTCCTGTCAAACTTGCAAGTTGTTTAGAATCAGTTCATTCATCATTTTATTCAATTTTATGCATACATCCTTCATCGTTTTTAGAGAATAAATGTTTCATATTTGCAGCAGGTGCTACTAACAATTTTGTTGTTTCTTTGAACGCAGGAGGAGCAGCAAGGATCAAGGATTCATTTACACAAGCGGCAGCAACACTCTGGCCTGCCCATTTTGCATGTGGGCACGTAGAAGAGAGATGACTTTCCATTGATGTGACCAAGAGACAAGTTTGATGCTCCTTTCCCCTAAAAATGGAGGAAGCTAATTGTAACCGAATTTGAAATACATCAATAAAAGAAGAGGGTTGTTTTGTTCCATTTTGGTTCCAATTTGTCTATGCTTTCTCCATTTTACGCATTTCTAATTTGTAGCATTAAGTTTAAGTTTCATTCTTGCATCGTGTTTGGGGTTTTCCCTTTTTGTTTTTCGAAATCTAGTGCTTTCAGTGGCGATCACGGTGGGACACTGTCCCCTATTTTTGAGATCAAGAAACTGATCAAAAATTTGTGTTTTTGTGCTCACAGGTACCATTTTTTTGAACTCTGACTGTTATTCATCTTTGCCTGTGGTGAATACCTTACTGTAATTTTTCTGACCCTGAGACGAATTCTAATTCGTCTCAGATGGGGACAAATTCTATACTGTAATTCATCTCACCCAGGGACAAATTTTTGTCTGTGCATTTTTAGGGCCGAGGATTAGAAACAACAATTCTAGGTAGAGAAAAGGTAAGGGTCTTAAACAGTTCCTGTCATTTTCTGCTTTTATGTTCCTGTTTTCTGTCAATTTTGCCTTCTTAAGGAAAGTAGTTGCTTCTGCCTGTTTTAATTTTTAATAAAAAGAACCACACACACATCACGTGGCATTTTTAAACCAAGGAGCTGGTCGTAAGACCCCATCCCTTGATCAATACCAATGGTGGGTTCATCACCACCTTGGCTTGATTTTTGCATCCATTTACCCCGATTGTCACCGTTGCTTGACATAAATCGTGATGAAAGCTGACCGACTATCGCTGGGGTGATTCCCAGCACGCGAGGATAATTCTTCTATGGTAGGTGTCATAAATAGGACAATACACCTTTCGTATCGCCTATGTTCCATGTACCATCTGCTCTCACATACCTATAGTTTCCCTCTCTTAAGGGCAGGTATATAGAGAGGTTGGTATATCGATTCGAAAATGGTATATCGAAGGGGCGACCATTTATGGGAGTCATAAGAGCCTTCATACTACATTTAAATGTTCTTCAAAAATTTCAAAAACAAACATTAAAACACACAAAACCAGTCTAGGACACACCATTAATATTTAAAAGAGATAATCATTGCTTTGTGTGTGTATGTTCTTTTTTGCCTAGTGTAACAAAAAAAAATTAGAAAAATCATAAACAAAAGATAAAAATCTACGCATTTTGTCACTCGCTCCAAAAGCTCCAAGGATTCCCGCAATCGCTTGGTCACTCCAAAATGCCCCAAAGGTGTCCATGAACCCTTTGGTCAACCCGAAAGTGCCCCAAAGGTGCCCATAAGTGATGCAGAAGCATCCAAAGAAATATGGGAAATATTATTTTTTTCTGTAAATTTTAGTGCATATTTCCGAGGCCATAACTTCTCAACCGTAGCTCCGATTGACATGAAATTTGATAGGGATCTAGTTGGGATATTTTTATTACCAATTCTGGAATGTGAAATGAATTATGCTTTATTGTATTTTGCTGTATACCTACAAATGACCATTCCTACTTTTCATGCATGCATTGGATGTTCTAATCTCAGATGAAGACAAACTCTTTTATACTGTTCATCTATGGCTCATGGTTGGTTTGTTCTTTTGCTCTGGGACCCCCATAAAAAGGGTGCAAACACTATGGGGGAAACCATGATGTCTAAGAAATTAAAGTGGTTTCTCCACGTAATGATCTTGTACAACCGTACCTTTTCGACATATGCCCAAACCATATAAAAACAAAATGTAGTTTAGATTTTGATTACCAATTCTGGAATCCTATTCCTTCTTGGGTGAGTTAAAAAGGAGCTAGGAAATTTTCTCTATTTTCTCAAACTTGTTCATCAGATTTTTCCACTTCGATGATGGATTCTACGTCGAAGAACTTGCTTTTATATACACCTATCCTTTCATCATTACCGTTTCAAGTATCATCTGTGAATTTAGTTGATTCGACGATTTTAGTTTAATAGATAGATATATAGATAAAGAGTGAAGCAGTATTTAAGGAGTAGATTGTTGTTGGAGAACATGGAAAATGAAGTTTGTGGAACTACTTGATGTGAAGGTACACATGCATTATGGATGACGCGTTTGAAACTTAAAGTCACACTCATTTCCATAATTGGTAGCACTGTAAAACGGGTTGAATCTAAATTTAGGTAGGAGTCTCATACTTTAATGGTATTAAGGATGGCCCATTAGGTATGCTTTGTATACTCTAATGATGGCATGTCATGATACCTCTTGAAATTCGTTGTACGACTTTGTTTCCACCATTCGTAGACATTTGTTTTATCTAGAGTGCTCCTCAGCCCCTCGTTCTTCTACTCAACATTAGAAATTTGTCTTATTATTCCTGGATATTTCATTCATGTAAGTAGACAACAACTAGTGCAAGGGTAGTGAAAGAAAAAGAGCAAAATTAAGGTGGAACCCATGATGGATCGGTTAGACTGAGGATGAATAGCTAAATATAGGACTATTGCACCCAAGCCCTCTCTTTCAAGTGGAAATTCCTATGGGTTTCACTTCTCTTTTGATTCCAATTTTCGTATGGACTCCGGATCAAGTGACACCCATCGAAAGGGAAATGGTTGTACTAGCTCAAGTCTCACCCGTCGAAAGAGAAATGGTTGTACTAATAGAGGTCATCCTGCAATCATAAGTCTTAAGAAGCCATCACAATTCCCTAGTAACCCATCATCAAGACGCCAAAAGGGAGAAGGGGTCCCAACGATCCCTATGACTCTATCCCCAAGAAGGGCCTGATTATTTAGTATGTCGTAGAAGTAGTACAATAGTTGAGGAACATATGGGAATTGGTAAAATATTTTCATAATTAATAATTGGTTATAAAGGTCAGACATTCTCTTCAAGGTGTTTGCTTTCGAATAACTAGGCACGAGGGCTAGACATTCTCCCCGAGGTTTTTGTCTCAGAACATAGTCAAATATTTGAAGCTACATCTATAACCCTGAAGGAGGCCCCGGTGGCTCAGGGTTAGTACGCCAAGCTATTTAGCAGACTCAAGTCAGACTACTACTTTGAACCTATTTTTTTTTTATAAGTACCCAAAATCTTACCAATCCTCCTAACCCTTGTAGATGCCTAAGATTGTATATATATTATGCCTTTAAAGAGTCTTTTAGACAAGAAAATCAAATATAATTTTGAACCTATGTTTTTTCTTGGTAAGTGCCCAAAATCTTATCAATCCACCCAACCCTTGGAAACACATAATACTGTATATGTCTTATGGCTTTAATGAGTATTTTAGACAAGAAAAGCGAAGCACTCGAAGATTTTGGAGATAGCAGCAATCAATGATAAAATATCTATTGGAATGGTGAATTAAATTGGGCATGATGGTGTATTCGATTCTGTAGAAATGATCGAATTTGTTCCTCTGCAAACAATGTTGACACACATTCAATGCAGTTGTGGGTCTGCAAAATATTTGTTTTCTGCTATTGATAGTGACATCGAGCAACATCAACATGAGGAGGAGAACAAGAAAAAATGGTAACTCTTTCGCTGCTTCATGAGACATCATCCTTCACTGATTCAGTTTTGGATTCTTGTGCGTTTAATCCAACTCCCAACATTGGCGGAAGTGACAATGAAATGAACAAGAGCAATGCATCTGGTACTATAGAGGAATTTCCATTCAGACTTTTTGGAAAATATTTTTGCTAGTGGAAAGTTGGAGCTTGGTATATCGTACCTATATACCCGCAATGCATCTTCTTTCACGTACCTATAGTTTCCCTCTCGTAAGGGCGGGTATATAGAGAGGTTGGTATATCGGTCCGAAAATGGTATATCGAAGGGGCGACCATTTATGGGAGTCATAAGAACCTTCATACTGCATTTAAATGTTCTTCAAAAAGTTCAAAAACAAACATTAAAACACACAGAACCAGTCTAGGACACACCATTAATCTTTAAAAGAGATAATCATTGCTTTGTGTGTGTATGTTCCTTTCTGCCTAGTGTAACAAAAAAAATCAAAAAAATCATAAACAAAAGATAAAAATCTACGCATTTTGTCACTCGCTCCAAAAGCTCTAAGGATTCCCGCAATCGCTTGGTCACTCCAAAATGCCCCGAAGGTGTCCATGAACACTTTGGTCAACCCAAAAGTGCCCCAAAGGTGCCCATAAGTGATGCAGGAGCATCCAACAAAATATGGGAAATCTTATTTTTTTCCCTAAATTTTAGTGCATTTTGTCGAGGCCATAACTTCTCAATCGTAGCTTCGATTGACGTGAAATTTGACAAGGAGCTAGTTGGGAGATTTTTATTACCAATTCTAGAATGTGAAATGAATTATGCTTTATTGTATTTTTTTGTATACCTAAAGATGACCATTCCTACTTTTCATGCATGCATTGGATGTTCTAATCTCAAATGAAGACAAACTCTTTTATACTGTTCATCTATGGCTCATGGTTGGTTTGTTCTTTTGCTCTAGGACCCCCATAAAATGGGTGCAAATAGTATGGGGGAAACCATGATGTCTAATAAATTAAAGTGGTTTCTCCACGTAATGATCTTGTACAACCGTACCTTTTTGACATATGCCCAAACCATATAAAAACAAAATGTAGTTTAGATTTTGATTACCAATTCTGGAATCCTATTCCTTCTTGGGTGAGTTAAAAAGGAGCTAGGAAATTTTCTCTATTTGATCAAACTTGTTCATCAAATTTTTCCACTTGGATGATGGATTCTACGTTGAAGAACTTGCTTTTATCTACACCTATCCTTTCATCATTACCATTTCAAGTATCATCTGTGAATTTAGTTGATTCAACGATTTCAGTTTAATAGATAGATATATAGATAAAGAGTGAAGCAGTATTTAAGGAGTAGATTGTTGTTGGAGAACATGGAAAATGAAATATGTGGAACTACTTGATGTGAAGGTACGCATGCATGATGGATTACGCGTTTGAAACTTAAAGTCACACTCATTTAAATTTCCATAATTGGTAGCACTATAAAACGGGTTGAATCTAAAATTAGGTAGGAGTCCCATACTATAATGGTATTAAGGATGGCCCATTAGATATGCTTTGTATACTCTAATGATGGCATGTCATGATGCCTCTTGAAATTTGTTGTATGACTTTGTTTCCACCGTTCGTAGACCTTTGTTTTATCTAGAGTGCTCCTCAGCCCCTTGTTCTTCTACTCAAAATTAGAAATTTGTCTTATTATTCTTGGATATTTCATTCATGTAAGTAGACAACAACTAGTGCAAGGGTAGTGAAAGAAAAAGAGCAAAATTAAGGTGGAACCCATGATGGATCGGTTAGACTAAGGATGAATAGCTAAATATAGGCCTATTGCACCCAAGCCCTCTCTTTAAAGTGGAAATTCCTATGGGTTTCACTTCTCTTTTGATTCCAATTTTCCTATGGACTCCGGATCAAGTCTCACCCACCGAAAGGGAAATGGTTGTACTAGCTCAAGTCTCACCCATCGAAAGAGAAATGGTTGTACTAATAGAGGTCATCCTGCAAGTAGAAGTCTTAAGAAGCCATCACAATTCCCTAATAACCCATCAACAAGACGCCAAAAGGGAGAAGGGGTCCCAACAGTCCTTGTGACTCGATCCCAAAGAAGGGCCTGATTCTTCAGTATGTCGTAGAAGTAGTACAATAGTTGAGGAACATATGGGAATTGGTAAAATATTTTCATAATTAATAATTGGTTATAAAGGTCAGACATTCTCTTCGAGGTGTTTGCTTTCGAATAACTAGGCATGAGGGCTAGAAATTCTCCTGAGGTTTCTGTCTCAGAACACAGTCAAATATTTGAAGCTGCATCTATAACCCTGAAGGAGGCCCTAGTGGCTCAGGGTTAGTACGCCAAGCTATTCAGCAGACTCAAATCAGACTACTACTTTGAACCTAATTTTTTTTTTATAATTACCCAAAATCTTACCAATCCTCCTAACCCTTGTAGATGCCTAAGATTGTATATATCTTATGCATTTAAAGAGTCTTTTAGACAAGAAAATCAAATATAATTTTGAACCTATGTTTTTTCTTGGTAAGTGCCCAAAATCTTATCAATCCACCTAACCCTTGGAGACACCTAATACTGTATATGTCTTATGCCTTTAATAAGTATTTTAGACAAGAAAAGCGAAGCACTAGGAGATTTTGGAGATAGCAGCAATCAATGACAAAATATCTATTAGAATGGTGAATTCAATTGGGGACGATCAAATTTGTTCCTCTGCAAACAATGTTGACACACATTCGATGCAGTTGTGGGTCTGCAAAATATTTGTTTTCTGCTATTGATAGTGACATCGAGCAACATCAACATGAGGAGGAGAACAAGAAAAAATGGTAACTCTTCCGCTACTTCATGAGACATCATCCTTCACTGATTCAGTTTTGGATTCTTGTGCATTTAATCCAACTCCCAACATTGGCGGAAGTGCCAATGAAATGAACAAGAGCAATGCATCTGGTATTATAGAGGAATTTCCATTCAGACTTTTTGGAAAATATTTTTGCTAGTGGAAAGTTGGAGCTTGGTATATCGTACCTATATACCCGCAATGCATCTGCTTTCACGTACCTATAGTTTTCCTCTCGTAATGGTGGGTATATAGATAGGTTGGTATATCGGTCCAAAAATGGTATATCGAAAGGGCGACCATTTATGGGAGTCATAAGAGCCTTCATACTGCATTTAAATGTTCTTCAAAAAGTTCAAAAACAAACATTAAAACACACAAAACCAGTCTAGGACACACCATTAATCTTTAAAAGAGATAATCATTGCTTTGTGTGTGTATGTTCTTTTCTGCCTAGTGTAACAAAAAAAAATCAGAAAAATCATAAACAAAAGATAAAAATCTACGCATTTTGTCACTCGCTCCAAAAGCTCCAAGGATTCCCGCAATCGCTTGGTCACTCCAAAATGCCCCAAAGGTGTCCATGAACCCTTTGGTCAACCCAAAAGCGCCCCAAAGGTGCCCATAAGTGATGCAGGAGCATCCAACAAAATATGGGAAATCTTATTTTTTTTTCCCTAAATTTTAGTGCATTTTGTCGAGGCCATAACTTCTCAACCGTAGCTCCGATTGACGTGAAATTTGACAAGGAGCTAGTTGGGATATTTTTATTACCAATTCTGGAATGTGAAATGAATTATGCTTTATTGTATTTTTTTGTATACCTACAGATGACCATTCCTACTTTTCACGCACGCATTGGATGTTCTAATCTCAGATGAAGACAAACTCTTTTATACAATTCATCTATGGCTCATGGTTGGTGTGTTATTTTGCTCTAGGACCCCCATAAAAATGGTGCAAACACTATGGGGGAAACCATGATGTCTAAGAAATTAAAGTGGTTTCTCCACATAAAGATCTTGTACAACCATACCTTTTTGACATATGCCCAAACCATATAAAAACAAAATGTAGTTTAGATTTTGATTACCAATTCTGGAATCCTATTCCTTCTTGGGTGAGTTAAAAAGGAGCTAGGAAATTTTCTCTATTTTCTCAAACTTGTTCATCAAATTTTTCCACTTGGATGATGGATTCTACGTCGAAGAACTTGCTTTTATCTACACCTATCCTTACATCATTACCGTTTCAAGTATCATCTGTGAATTTAGTTGATTCGACGATTTCAGTTTAATAGATAGATATATAGATAAAGAGTGAAGCAATATTTAAGTAGTATATTGTTGTTGGAGAACATGGAAAATGAAGTTTGTGGAACTACTTGATGTGAAGGTACACATGCATGATGGATGACGCGTTTGAAACTTAAAGTCACACTCATTTAAATTTCCATAATTGGTAGCACTGTAAAACGGGTTGAATCTAAATTTAGGTAGGAGTCCCGTACTATAATGGTATTAAGGATGGCCCATTAGGTATGCTTTGTATACTCTAATGATGGCATGTCATGATGCCTCTTGAAATTCATTGTACGAATTTTTTTCCATCGTTCGTGGACCTTTGTTTTATCTAGAGTGCTCCTCAGTCCCTCGTTCTTCTACTCAACATTAGAAATTTGTCTTATTATTCCTAGATATTTCATTCATGTAAGTAGACAACAACTAGTGCAAGGGTAGTGAAAGAAAAAGAGAAAAATTAATGTGGAATCCATGATGGATCGGTTAGAATGAGGATGAATAGATAAATATAGGCTTATTGCACCCAAGCCCTCTATTGAAAGTTGAAATTCCTATGGGTTTCACTTCTCTTTTAATTCCAATTTTCCTATGGACTCCGGATCAAGTCTCACCCACTGAAAGGGAAATGGTTGTACTAGCTCAAGTCTCACCCGTCGGAAGAGAAATGGTTGTACTAATAGAGGTCATCCTTCAAGCAGAAGTCTTAAGAAGCCATCGCAATTCCCTAATAACCCATCAACAAGACGCCAAAAGGGAGAACGGGTCCCAACGATCCCTATGAATCGATCCCCAAGAAGGGCCTGATTCTTCAGTATGTCATAGAAGTAGTACAATAGTTGAGGAACATATGGGAATTGGTAAAATATTTTCATAATTAATAATTGGTTATAAAGGTCAGACATTCTCTTCGAGGTGTTTGCTTTCGAATAACTAGGCACGAGGGCTAGACATTCTCCCCGAGGTTTTTGTCTCAGAACACAGTCAAATATTTGAAGTTGCATCTATAACCCTGAAGGAGGCCCCGGTGGCTCAGGGTTAGTATGCCAAGCTATTCAACAGAATCAAGTCAGACTACTACTTTGAACCTAATTTTTTTTTTATAAGTACCCAAAATCTTACCAATCCTCCTAACCCTTGTAGATGCCTAAGATTGTATATATATTATGCCTTTAAAGAGTCTTTTAGACAAGAAAATCAAATATAATTTTGAACCTATGTTTTTTCTTGGTAAGTGACCAAAATATTATCAATCCACCTAACCCTTGGAAACACCTAATATTGTATATGTCTTATGCCTTTAATGAGTATTTTAGACAAGAAAAGAGAAGCACTCGGAGATTTTGGAGATAGCAGCAATCAATGATAAAATCTCTATTGGAATGGTGAATTAAATTGGGAGCTTGGTATATCGTACCTATATACCCACAATGCATTTGCTCTCACATACCTATAGTTTCCCTCTCGTAATGGCGGGTATATAGAGAGGTTGGTATATCGGTCCGCCAATGGTATATCGAAGGGGCGGCCATTTATGGGAGTCATAAGAGCCTTCATACTGCATTTAAATGTTCTTCAAAAACTTCAAAAATAAACATTAAAACACACAAAACCAGTCTAGGAAACACCATTAATATTTAAAAGAGACAATCATTGCTTTGTGTGTGTATGTTCTTTTCTACCTAGTGTAACAAAAAAAAATTAGAAAAATTATATACAAAAGATAAAAATCTACGCATTTTGTCACTCGGTCCAAAAGCTCCAAGGATTCCCGCAATCTCTTGGTCACTCCAAAATTCCCCAAAGGTGTCCATGAACCCTTTGGTCAACCCAAAAGCACCCCAAAGGTGCCCATAAGTGATGCAGGAGCATCCAACAAAATATGGGAAATATTATTTTTTTCCTTAAATTTTAGTGCATTTTTCCGAGGCCATAACTTCTCAAACGTAGCTCCGATTGATGTGAAATTTGACAGGGAGCTAGTTGGGAGATTTTTATTACCAATTCTGGAATGTGAAATGAATTATGCTTTATTGTATTTTTTTGTATACCTACAGATGACCATTCCTACTTTTCACGCACGCATTGGATGTTCTAATATCAGATGAAGACAAACTCTTTTATACAATTCATCTATGGCTCATGGTTGGTTTGTTCTTTTGCTCTAGGACCCCCATAAAAAGGGTGCAAACACTATGGGGGAAACCATGATGTCTAAGAAATTAAAGTGGTTTCTCCACATAAAGATCTTGTACAACCATACCTTTTTGACATATGCCCAAACCATATAAAAACAAAATGTAGTTTAGATTTTGATTACCAATTCTGGAATCCTATTCCTTCTTGGGTGAGTTAAAAAGGAGCTAGGAAATTTTCTCTATTTTCTTAAACTTGTTCATCAAAATTTTCCACTTGGATGATGGATTCTACGTCGAAGAACTTGCTTTTATCCACACCTATCCTTACATCATTACCGTTTCAAGTATCATCTGTGAATTTAGTTGATTCGACGATTTCAGTTTAATAGATAGATATATAGATAAAGAGTGAAGCAGTATTTAAGTAGTATATTGTTGTTGGAGAACATGGAAAATGAAGTTTGTGGAACTACTTGATGTGAAGGTACACATGCATGATGGATGACGCGTTTGAAACTTAAAGTCACACTCATTTAAATTTCCATAATTGGTAGCACTATAAAATGGGTTGAATCTAAAGTGCTCCATTAGGTATGCTTTGTATACTCTAATGATGGCATGTCATGATGCCTCTTGAAATTCGTTGTACAACTTTGTTTCCATCATTCGTAGACCTTTGTTTTATCTAGAGTGCTCCTCAGCCCCTCGTTCTTCTACTCAACATTAGAAATTTGTCTTATTATTCCTGGATATTTCATTCATGTAAGTAGACAACAACTAGTGCAAGGGTAGTGAAAGAAAAAGAGCAAAATTAAAGTGGAACCCATGATGGATCGGTTAGACTGAGGATGAATACCTAAATATAGGCCTATTGCACCCAAGCCCTCTCTTTAAAGTGGAAATTCCTATGGGTTTCACTTCTCTTTTGATTCCAATTTTCCTATGGACTCCGAATCAAGTCTCACCCACAAAAAGGGAAATGGTTGTACTAGCTCAAGTCTCACCCGTCGGAAGAGAAATGGTTGTACTAATAGAGGTCATCCTACAAGCATAATTCTTAAGAAGCCATCACAATTCCCTAATAACCCATCAACAAGATGCCAAAAGGGAGAAGGGGTCCCAACGATCCCTGTGACTAGATCCCCAAGAAGGGCCTAATTCTTTAGTATGTCGTAGAAGTAGTACAATAGTTGAGGAACATATGGGAATTGGTAAAATATTTTCATAATTAATAATTGGTTATAAAGGTCAGACATTCTCTTCGAGGTGTTTGCTTTCGAATAACTAGGCACGAGGGCTAGACATTCTCCCTGAGGTTTCTGTCTCAAAACACAATCAAATATTTGAAGCTTCATCTATAACCCTAAAGGAGGCCCCAGTGGCTCAGGGTTAGTATGCCAAGCTATTCAACAAACTCTATTCAGACTACTACTTTGAACCTAAATTTTTTTTGATAAGTACCCAAAATCTTACCAATCCTCCTAACCCTTGTAGATGCCTAAGATTGTATATATCTTATGCCTTTAAAGAGTCTTTTAGACAAGAAAATCAAATATAATTTTGAACCTATGTTTTTTTTTGGTAAGTGCCCAAAATCTTATCAATCCACCTAACCCTTGGAAACACCTAATATTGTATATGTCTTATGCCTTTAATGAGTATTTTAGACAAGAAAAGCGAAGCACTCGGAGATTTTGGAGATAGCAACAATCAATGATAAAATCTCTATTGGAATGGTGAATTCAATTGGGCACGATGGTGTATTCGATTTTGTAGAAACGGTCGAATTTATTCCTCTGCAAACAATGCTGACACACATTCGATGCAATTGTGGGTCTGCAAAATATTTGTTTTCTGCTATTTCTATTGACATCGAGTAACATCAACATGAGGAGGAGAACAAGAAAAAATGGTAACTCTTCCGCTGCTTCATGAGACATCATCCTTCACTAATTCAGTTTTGGATTCTTGTGTGTTTAATCCAACTCCCAACATTGGTGGAAATGACGAGGAAACGAACAAGAGCAATGCATCTGGTATTATAGAGGAATTTCCATTCAGACTTTTTGGAAAAGATTTTTGCTAGTTTAAAGTTGGAGCTTGGTATATCGTACCTATATACCCACAATGCATCTGCTCTCACGTACCTATAGTTTCCCTCTCGTAAGGGCGGGTATATAGAGAGGTTGGTATATCGGTCCGGTGATGGTATATCGAAGGGGCGACCATTTATGGGATTCATAAGAGCCTTCATACTACATTTAAATGTTCTTCAAAAAGTTCAAAAACAAACATTAAAACACACAAAATCAGTCTAGGACACACCATTAATATTTAAAAGATATAATCATTGCTTTGTGTGTGTATGTTCTTTTCTGCCTAGTGTAACAAAAAAAATCAGAAAAATCATAAACAAAAGATAAAAATCTATGCATTTTGTCACTCGCTCCAAAAGCTCCAAGGATTCCCGCAATCACTTGGTCACTCCAAAATGCCCCAAAGGTGTCCATGAACCCTTTGGTCAACCCAAAAGTGCCCCAAAGGTGCCCATAAGTGATGCAGGAGCATCCAACAAAATATGGGAAATCTTATTTTTTTCCCTAAATTTTAGTGCATTTTGTCGAGGCCATAACTTCTCAACCGTAGCTCCGATTGACGTGAAATTTGACAGGGAGCTAGTTGGGAGATTTTTATTACCAATTCTGGAATGTGAAATGAATTATGCTTTATTGTATTTTGTTGTATACCTATAGATGACCAGTCCTACTTTTCATGCACGCATTGGATGTTCTAATCTCAGATGAAGACAAACTCTATTATACTGTTCATCTATGGCTCATGGTTGGTTTGTTCTTTTGATCTGGGACCCCCATAAAAAGGGTGCAAACACTATGGGGGAAACCATGATGTCTATGAAATTAAAGTGGTTTCTCCACGTAATGATCTTGTACAACTGTACCTTTTCGACATATGCAAAAACCATATAAAAATAAAATGTAGTTTAGATTTTGATTACCAATTATGGAATCCTATTCCTTCTTGGGTGAGTTAAAAAGGAGCTAGGAAATTTTCTCTATTTTCTCAAACTTGTTCATCAGATTTTTCCACTTGGATGATGGATTCTACGTCGAAGAACTTGCTTTTATATACACCTATCCTTTCATCATTACCGTTTCAAGTATCATCTGTGAATTTAGTTGATTCGACGATTTTAGTTTAATAGATAGATATATAGATAAAGAGTGAAGCAGTATTTAAGGAGTAGATTGTTGTTGGAGAACATGGAAAATGAAGTTTTTGGAACTACTTGATATGAAGGTACGCATGCATGATGGATGACGCGTTTGAAACTTAAAGTCACACTCATTTAAATTTCCATAATTGGTAGCACTGTAAAACGGGTTGAATCTAAATTTAGGTAGGAGTCCCGTACTATAATGGTATTAAGGATGGCCCATTAGGTATGCTTTGTATACTCTAATGATGGCATGTCATGATGCCTCTTGAAATTCATTGTACGAATTTTTTTCCATCGTTCGTGGACCTTTGTTTTATCTAGAGTGCTCCTCAGTCCCTCGTTCTTCTACTCAACATTAGAAATTTGTCTTATTATTCCTAGATATTTCATTCATGTAAGTAGACAACAACTAGTGCAAGGGTAGTGAAAGAAAAAGAGCAAAATTAATGTGGAATCCATGATGGATCGGTTAGAATGAGGATGAATAGATAAATATAGGCTTATTGCACCCAAGCCCTCTATTGAAAGTTGAAATTCCTATGGGTTTCACTTCTCTTTTAATTCCAATTTTCCTATGGACTCCGGATCAAGTCTCACCCACTGAAAGGGAAATGGTTGTACTAGCTCAAGTCTCACCCGTCGGAAGAGAAATGGTTGTACTAATAGAGGTCATCCTTCAAGCAGAAGTCTTAAGAAGCCATCGCAATTCCCTAATAACCCATCAACAAGACGCCAAAAGGGAGAACGGGTCCCAACGATCCCTATGAATCGATCCCCAAGAAGGGCCTGATTCTTCAGTATTTCATAGAAGTAGTACAATAGTTGAGGAACATATGGGAATTGGTAAAATATTTTCATAATTAATAATTGGTTATAAAGGTCAGACATTCTCTTCGAGGTGTTTGCTTTCGAATAACTAGGCACAAGGGCTAGACATTCTCCCCGAGGTTTTTGTCTCAGAACACAGTCAAATATTTGAAGTTGCATCTATAACCCTGAAGGAGGCCTCGGTGGCTCAGGGTAATTATGCCAAGCTATTCAGTAGACTCAAGTCAGACTACTACTTTGAACCTAAATTTTTTTTTATAAGTACCCAAAATCTTACCAATCCTCCTAACCCTTGTAGATGCCTAAGATTGTATATATCTTATGCCTTTAAAGAGTCTTTTAGACAAGAAAATCAAATATAATTTTGAACCTATGTTTTTTCTTGGTAAGTGACCAAAATATTATCAATCCACCTAACCCTTGGAAACACCTAATATTGTATATGTCTTATGCCTTTAATGAGTATTTTAGACAAGAAAAGAGAAGCACTCGGAGATTTTGGAGATAGCAGCAATCAATGATAAAATCTCTATTGGAATGGTGAATTAAATTGGGAGCTTGGTATATCGTACCTATATACCCACAATGCATCTGCTCTCACGTACTTATAGTTTCCCTCTCGTAATTGCGGGTATATAGAGAGGTTGGTATATCGGTCCGCCAATGGTATATCGAAGGGGCGACCATTTATGGGAGTCATAAGAGCCTTCATAATGCATTTAAATGTTCTTCAAAAAGTTCAAAAACAAACATTAAAACACACAAAACCAGTCTAGGAAACACCATTAATATTTAAAAGAGACAATCATTGCTTTGTGTGTGTATGTTCTTTTCTACCTAGTGTAACAAAAAAAAATTAGAAAAATCATAAACAAAAGATAAAAATCTACGCATTTTGTCACTCGCTCCAAAATCTCCAAGGATTCCCGCAATCTCTTGGTCACTCCAAAATGCCCCAAAGGTGTCCATGAACCCTTTGGTCAACCCAAAAGTGCCCAAAAGGTGCCCATAAGTGATGCAAGAGCATCCAACAAAATATGGGAAATCTTATTTTTTTCCACTAAATTTTAGTGCATTTTGCTGTTTCCATAACTTCTCAACCGTAGCTCCGATTGACGTGAAATTTGATAGGGAGCTAGTTGGGAGATTTTTATTACCAATTCTAGAATGTGAAAAGAATTATGCTTTATTGTATTTTGCTGTATACCTACAGATGACCATTCCTACTTTTCATGCACGCATTGGATGTTCTAATCTCAGATGAAGACAAACTCTTTTATACTGTTCATCTATGGCTCATGGTTGGTTTGTTCTTTTGCTCTGGGACCCCATAAAAAGGGTGCAAACACTATGGGGGAAACCATGATGTCTAAGAAATTAAAGTGGTTTCTCCACGTAATGATCTTGTACAATCGTACCTTTTCGACATATGCCCAAACCATATAAAAGCAAAATGTAGTTTAGATTTTGATTACCAATTCTGGAATCCTATTCCTTCTTGGGTGAATTAAAAAGGAGCTAGGAAATTTTCTCTATTTGCTCAAACTTGTTCATCAGATTTTTCCACTTGGATGATGAATTCTACGTTGAAGAACTTGCTTTTATCTACACCTATCCTTTCATCATTACCGTTTCAAGTATCATCTGTGAATTTAGTTGATTCGAAGATTTCATTTTAATAGATAGATATATAGATAAAGAGTGAAGCAGTATTTAAGAAGTAGATTGTTGTTGGAGAACATGGAAAATGATGTTTATGGAACTACTTGATGTGAAGGTATGCATGCATGATGGATGACGTGTTTGAAACTTAAAGTCAGACTCATTTAAATTTCCATAATTGGTAGCATTGTAAAACGGGTTGAATCTAAATTTAGGTAGGAGTCCCGTACTATAATGGTATTAAGGATGGCCCATTAGGTATGCTTTGTATACTCTAATGATGGCATGTCATGATGCCTCTTGAAATTCATTTTACGACTTTGTTTCCACCATTCGTAGACCTTTGTTTTATCTAGAGTGCTCCTCAGTCCCTCGTTCTTCTACTCAACATTAGAAATTTGTCTTATTATTCTTGGATATTTCATTCATGTAAGTAGACAACAACTAGTGCAAGGGTAGTGAAAGAAAAAGAGCAAAATTAAGGTGGAATCCATGATGGATCAGTTAGAATGAGGATGAATACCTAAATATAGGCCTATTGCACCGAAGCCCTCTCTTTAAAGTTGAAATTCCTATGGGTTTCACTTCTCTTTTGATTCCAATTTTCCTATGGACTCCGGATCAAGTCTCACCCACCGAAAAGGAAATGGTTGTACTAGCTCAAGTCTCACCCATCAGAAGAGAAATGGTTTTACTAATAGAGGTCATCCATCAAGCAGAAGTCTTAAGAAGCCATCATAATTCCCTAAAAACCCATCAACAAGACGCCAAAAGTGAGAACGGGTCCCAACGATCCCTGTGACTCGATCCCCAAGAAGGGCCTGACTCTTTAGTATGTCATAGAAGTTGTACAATAGTTAATTCGACGATTTCAGTTTAATAGATAGATATAGAGATAAAGAGTGAAGTAGTATTTAAGGAGTAGATTGTTGTTGGAGAACATGGAAAATGATGTTTATGGAACTACTTGATGTGAAGGTACGCATGCATGATGGATGACGCATTTGAAAATTAAAGTCACACTCATTTAAATTTCCATAATTGGTAGCACTGTAAAATGGGTTGAATCTAAATTTAGGTAGGAGTCCCATACTAAAATGGTATTAAGGATGGCCCATTAGGTATGCTTTGTATACTATAATAATGGCATGTCATGATGCCTCTTGAAATTCATTGTACAAATTTGTTTCCACCATTTGTAGACCTTTGTTTTTTCTAGAGTTCTCCTTAGCCCCTCGTTCTTCTACTCAACATTAGAAATTTGTCTTATTATTCCTGGATATTTCATTGATGTAAGTAGACAACAACTAGTGCAAGGGTAGTGAAAGAAAAAGAGAAAAATTAAGATTGAATGATGGATCGATTAGACTGAGGATAAATAGCTAAATATAGGCCTATTGCACCCATGCCTTCTCTTTAAAGTTGAAATTCCTATGGGTTTCACTTCTCTTTTGATTCCAATTTTCCTATGGACTCCGGATCAAGTCTCACCCACCGAAATGGAAATGGTTGTACTAGCTCAAGTCTCACCCGTCGAAAGAGAAATGGTTGTACTAATAAGGGTCATACTTCAAGCGAAAGTCTTAAGAAGCCATCACAATTCCCTAATAACCCATCAACAAGATGCCAAAAGGGAGAAGGGGTCCCAACGATCCCTATGACTCGATCCCCAAGAAGGGCCTGATTCTTCAGTATGTCATAGAAGTAGTACAATAGTTGAGGAACATATGGAAATTGGTAAAATATTTTCATAATTAATAATTGGTTATAAAGGTCAGACATTCTCTTCGAGGTGTTTGCTTTCGAATAACTAGGCACGAGGGCTAGACATTCTCCCCGAGGTTTCTATCTCAGAACATAGTTAAATATTTGAAGATGCATCTATAACCCTGAAGGAGGTCCCGGTGGCTTAGGGTTAGTACGCCGGGCTATTCAGCAGACTCAAGTCAGATTACTACTTTGAACCTAAATTTTTTTTGATAAGTACCCAAAATCTTACCAATCCTCCTAACCCTTGTAGATGCCTAAGATTGTATATATCTTATGCCTTTAAAGAGTCTTTTAGACAAGAAAATCAAATATAATTTTGAACCTATGTTTTTTCTTGGTAAGTGCCCAAAATCTTATCAATCCACCTAACCCTTGGAAACACCTAATACTGTATATGTCTTATGCCTTTAATGAGTATTTTAGACAAGAAAAGCGAAGCACTCAAAGATTTTGGAGATAGCAGCAATCAATGATAAAATATCTATTGGAATGGTGAATTCAATTGGGCACGATGGTGTATTCGATTCTGTAGAAATGATCGAATTTGTTCCTCTACAAACAATGTTGACACACATTCGATGCAGTTGTGGGTCTGCAAAATATTTGTTTTTTGCTATTGCTAGTGACATCAAGCAACATCAACATGAGGATGAGAACGAGAAAAATTGGTAACTCTTTCGCTGCTTCATGAGACATCATCCTTCACTGATTCAGTTTTGGATTCTTGTGCATTTAATCCAACTCCCAACATTGGTGGAAGTGACGAGGAAACGAACAAGAGCAATGCATCTGTTATTATAGAGGAATTTCCATTCTGACTTTTTGGAAAAGATTTTTACTAGTGGAAAGTTGGAGCTTGGTATATCGTACCTATATACCCGCAATGGATCTGCTCTCATGTACCTATAGTTTTCCTCTCGTAAGGGCGGGTATATTGAGAGGTTGGTATATCAGTCCGGCAATGGTATATCAAAGGGGCGACCATTTATAGGTGTCATAAGAGCCTTAATACTGCATTTAAATGTTCTTCAAAAAGTTCAAAAACAAACATTAAAATACACAAAACCAGTCTAGGACACACCATTAATATTTAAAAGAGATAATCATTGCTTTGTGTGTGTATGTTCTTTTCTGCCTAGTGTAACAAAAAAAATTCAGAAAAATCATAAACAAAAGATAAAAATCTACGCATTTTGTCACTCGCTCCAAAAGCTCCAAGGATTCCCGCAATCACTTGGTCACTCCAAAATGCCCCAAAGGTGTCCATGAACCCTTTGGTCAACCCAAAAGCGCCCCAAAGGTGCCCATAAGTGATGCAAGAGCATCCAACAAAATATGGGAAATCTTATTTTTTTTTCCCTAAATTTTAGTGCATTTTGCCGAGGCCATAACTTCTCAACCATAGCTCCGATTGACATGAAATTTGATAGGGAGCTAGTTGGGAGATTTTTATTACCAATTCTGGAATGTGAAATGAATTATGCTTTATTGTATTTTGCTGTATACCTACAGATGACCATTCCTACTTTTCATGCATGCATTGGATGTTCTAATCTTAGATGAAGACAAACTCTTTTATACTATTCATCTATGGCTCATGGTTGGTTTGATATTTTGCTCTGGGACCCCCATAAAAAGGGTGCAAACACTATGGGGGAAACCATGATGTATAAGAAATTTAAGTGGTTTCTCCATGTAATGATCTTGTACAACCGTACCTTTTTGACATATGCCCAAACTATATAAAAACAAAATGTAGTTTAGATTTTGATTACCAATTTTGGAATCCTATTCCTTCTTGGGTGAGTTAAAAAGGAGCTAGGAAATTTTCTCTATTTGCTCAAACTTGTTCATCAGATTTTTCCACTTGGATGATGGATTCTACGTCGAAGAACTTGCTTTTATCTACACCTATCCTTTCATCATTACCGTTTCAAGTATCATCTGTGAATTTAGTTGATTCGACGATTTTAGTTTAATAGATAGATATATAGATAAAGAGTGAAGCAGTATTTAAGGAGTAGATTGTTGTTGGAGAACATGGAAAATGATGTTTATGGAAATACTTGATGTGAAGGTACGCATGCATGATGGATGACGCATTTGAAACTTAAAGTCACACTCATTTAAATTTCCATAATTGGTAGCACTATAAAACGGGTTGAATCTAAATTTAGGTAGGAGTCTCGTACTATAATGGTATTAAGGATGGCCCATTACGTATGCTTTGTATACTCTAATGATGGCTTGTAATGATGCCTCTTGAAATTCATTATATGACTTTGTTTCCACAGTTCGTAGACCTTTGTTTTATCTAGAGTGCTCCTCAGTCCCTCGTTCTCCTACTCAACATTAGAAATTTGTCTTATTATTCCTGGATATTTCATTCATGTAAGTAGACAACAACTAGTGCAAGGGTAGTGAAAGAAAAAGAGCAAAATTAAGGTGGAATCCATGATGGATTGGTTAGAATGAGGATGAATAGCTAAATATAGGCCTATTGCACCCAAGCCTCTCTTTAAAGTTTAAATTCCTATGGGTTTCACTTCTCTTTTGATTCCAATTTTCCTATGGACTCTGGATCAAGTCTCACCCACCGAAAGGGAAATTGTTGTACTAGCTCAAGTCTCACCTATCGAAAGATAAATGGTTGTAGTAATAGAGGTCATCCTTCAAGCAGAAGTCTTAAGAAGCCATCACAATTCCCTAATAACCCATCAACAAGATGCCAAAAGAGAGAAGGGGTCCCAACGATCCCTGTGACTCGATCCCCAAGAAGGGCCTGATTCTTCAGTATGTCATAGAAGTAGTACAATAGTTGAGGAACATATGGGAATTGGTAAAATATTTTCATAATTAATAATTGGTTATAAAGGTCAGACATTCTCTTCGAGGTGTTTTCTTTCGAATAACTAGGCACGAGGGCTAGACATTCTCCCCGAGGTTTCTGTCTCAGAACATAGTCAAATATTTGAAGCTACATCTATAACCCTGAAGGAGGCCCCGGTGGCTCAGGGTTAGTATGCCAAGTTATTCAGCAGACTCAAGTCAGACTACTAATTGAACCTAAATTTTTTTTTATAAGTACCCAAAATCTTACCAATCCTCCTAACCCTTGTAGATGCCTAAGATTGTATATATCTTATGCCTTTAAAGAGTCTTTTAGACAAGAAAATCAAATATAATTTTGAACCTATGTTTTTTCTTGGTAAGTGACCAAAATATTATCAATCCACCTAACCCTTGGAAACACCTAATACTGTATATGTCTTATGCCTTTAATGAGTATTTTAGACAAGAAAAGAGAAGCACTCAGAGATTTTTGAGATAGCAGCAATCAATGATAAAATATCTATTGGAATGGTGAATTCAATTGGGGATGATGGTGTATTTGATTCTGTAGAAACGATCGAATTTGTTCCTCTTCAAACAATGCTGACACACATTCAATGCAGTTGTGGGTCTGCAAAATATTTATTTTCTGCTATTGCTAGTGACATCGAGCAACATAAACATGAGGAGTAGAACGAGAAAAAATGTTAACTCTTCCGCTGCTTCATGAGACATCATCCTTCACTAATTAATTTTTGGATTCTTATGCGTTTAATCCAACTCCCAACATTGCTGAAAGTGACGAGGACAAGAGCAATGCATCTGGTATTATAGAGGAATTTCAATTCAAAATTTTTGGAAAAGATTTTTACTAGTGGAAATTTGGAGCTTGGTATATCATACCTATATACCCACAATGCATCTGCTCTCACATACCTATAGTTTCCCTCTCGTAAGGGCAGGTATATAGAGAGGTTGGTATATCGGTCTGCAAATGGTATATCGAAGGGACGACCATTTATGGGAGTTATAAGAGCCTTCATACTGCATTTAAATGTTCTTCAAAAAGTTAAAAAACAAACATTAAAACACACAAAACCAGTCTAGGACACACCATTAATATTTAAAAGAGATAATCATTGCTTTGTGTGTGTATGTTCTTTTCTGCCTAGTGTAACAAAAAAAAATCAGAAAAATCATAAACAAAAGATAAAAAGGGTGCAAACACTATGGGGGAAACCATGATGTCTAAGAAATTAAAGTGGTTTCTCCACGTAATGATCTTGTACAATCGTACCTTTTTGACATATGCCCAAACCATATAAAAACAAAATGTAGTTTAGATTTTGATTACCAATTCTGGAATCCTATTCCTTCTTGGGTGAGTTAAAAAGGAGCTAGGAAATTTTCTCTATTTGCTCAAACTTGTTCATCAGATTTTTCCACTTGGATGATGGATTCTACATCGAAGAACTTGATTTTATCTACACCTATCCTTTCATCATTACCGTTTCAAGTATCATCTATGAATTTAGTTGATTCGACGATTTTAGTTTAATAGATAGATATATAGATAAAGAGTGAAGTAGTATTGAAGGAGTAGATTGCTATTGGAGAACATGGAAAATGAAGTTTGTGGAACTACTTGATGTGAAGGTACGCATGCATGATGGATGATGCATTTGAAACTTAAAGTCACACTCATTTAAATTTCCATAATTGGTAGCACTATAAAACGGGTTGAATCTAAATTTAGGTAGGAGTCCCGTAATATAATGGTATTAAGGATGGCCCATTAGGTATGCTTTGTATACTCTAATGATGGAATGTCATTATGCCTCTTGAAATTCGTTGTACAAATTTTTTTCCACCGTTCGTAGACCTTTTTTTTATCTAGAGTGCTCCTCGGCCCTCGTTCTTCTACTCAACATTAAAAATTTGTCTTATTATTCCTGGATATTTCATTCATGTAAGTAGACAACAACTAGTGCAAGGGTAGTGAAAGAAAAATAGCAAAATTAAGGTGTAACCCATGATGGATCGGTTAGACTGAGGATGAATACCTAAATATAGGCGTATTGCACCCAAGCCCTCTCTTTAAAGTGGAAATTCCTATGGGTTTCACTTCTCTTTTGATTCCATTTTTCCTATGGACTCCGGATCAAGTCTCAACCACCGAAAGGGAAATGGTTGTACTAGCTCAAGTCTCACCTGTCAAAAGAGAAATGGTTGTACTAATAGAGGTCATCCTGCAAGAAGAAGTCTTAAGAAGCCATTACAATTCCCTAATAACCCATCAACAAGACGCCAAAAGGGAGGAGTCCCAATGATCCCTGTGACTCGATCCCCAAGAAGTGCCTAATTCTTCAGTATGTCGTAGAAGTAGTACAATAGTTGAGGAACATATGGGAATTGGTAAAATATTTTCATAATTAATAATTGGTTATAAAGGGCATACATTCTCTATGAGGTGTTTGCTTTCGAATAACTAGGCACGAGGGCTAGACATTCTCCCTGAGGTTTCTGTATCAGAACACAGTCAAATATTTGACGATGCATCTATAACCCTGAAGGAGGCCCCGGTGGCTCAGTGTTAGTACGCCAAGCTATTCAGCAGACTCAAGTCAGACTACTACTTTGAACCTAAATTTTTTTTTTAAAGTACCCAAAATCTTACCAATCCTCTTAACCCTTGTAGATGCCTAAGATTGTATATATCTTATGCCTTTAAAAAGTCTTTTAGACAAGAAAATCAAATATAATTTTGAACCTATGTTTTTTCTTGGTAAGTGCCCAAAATCTTATCAATCCACCTAACCCTTGGAAACACCTAATACTGTATATGTCTTATGCCTTTAATGAGTATTTTAGACAAGAAAAGCAAAGCACTCGGAGATTTTGGAGATAGCAACAATCAATGATAAAATCTCTATTGGAATGGTGAATTCAATTGGGCACGATGGTGTATTCGATTATGTAGAAACGATCGAATTTGTTCCTCTGCAAACAATGCTGACACACATTCGATGCAGTTGTGGGTCTGCAAAATATTTGTTTTCTGCTATTGCTAGTGACATTGAGCAACATCAACATGAGGAGGAGAACGAGAAAAAATGGTAACTCTTTCACTGCTTCATGAGACATCATCCTTCACTGATTCAGTTTTGGATTCTTGTGTGTTTAATCCAACTCCCAACATTGGCAGAAGTGACGAGGAAACGAACAATAGCAATGCATTTGGTTTTATAGAAGAATTTCCATTTAGACTTTTTGGAAAAAAAAATTTCTAGTTGAAAGTTGGAGCTTGGTATATCGTACCTATATACCCGCAATGCATCTGCTCTCACGTACCTATAGTTTCCCTCTCGTAAGGGTGGTTATATTGAGAGGTTGGTATATCGGTCCGAAAATGGTATATCGAAGGGGCGACCATTTATGGGAGTCATAAGAGCCTTCATACTGCATTTAAATGTTCTTCAAAAAGTTCAAAAACAAACATTAAAACACACAAAACCAGTCTAGGACACACCATTAATCTTTAAAAGAGATAATCATTGCTTTGTGTGTGTATGTTCTTTTTTGCCTAGTGTAACAAAAAAAAATCAAAAAAATCATAAACAAAAGATAAAAATCTACGCATTTTGTCACTCGCTCCAAAAGCTCTAAGGATTCATGCAATCGCTTGGTCACTCCAAAATGCCCCAAAGGTGTCCATGAACCCTTTTTTCAACCCAAAAGCAGCCCAAAGGTGCCCATAAGTGATGCAGGAGCATCCAACAAAATATGGGAAATCTTATTTTTTTTCCATAAATTTTAGTGCATTTTTCTAAGGCCATAACTTCTTAACCGTAGCTCCGATTGATGTGAAATTTTACAGGGAGCTATTTGGGAGATTTTTATTACCAATTCTGGAATGTGAAATGAATTATACTTTATTGTATTTTTTTGTATACCTACAGATGACCATTCCTACTTTTCATGCACGCATTGGATGTTCTAATCTCAGATGAAGACAAACTCTTTTATATTGTTCATCTATGGCTCATGGTTGGTTTGTTATTTTGCTTTGGGACCCCCATAAAAAGGGTGCAAAAACTATGGGAGAAACCATGATGTCTAAGAAATTAAAGTGGTTTCTCCATTTAATGATCTTGTACAACCGTATCTTTTTGACATATGCCCAAACCATATAAAAACAAAATGTAGTTTAGATTTAGATTACCAATTCTGGAATGCTATTCCTTCTTGGGTGAGTTAAAAAGGAGCTAGGAAATTTTCTCTATTTGCTCAAACTTGTTCATCAGATTTTTCCACTTGGATGATGGATTCTACGTCGAAGAACTTGCTTTTATATACACCTATCCTTCCATCATTACCGTTTCAAGTATCATCTGTGAATTTAGTTGATTCGACAATTTCAGTTTAATAGATAGATATATAGATAAAGAGTGAAGCAGTATTTAAGGAGTAGATTGCTGTTGGAGAACATGGAAAATGAAGTTTGTGGAACTACTTGATGTGAAGGTACGCATGCTTTATGGATGATGCGTTTGAAACTTAAAGTCACACTCATTTAAATTTCCATAATTGGTAGCACTTTAAAACGGGTTGAATCTAAATTTAGGTAGGAGTCCCATACTATAATGGTATTAAGGATGTCCCATTAGGTATGCTTTGTATACTCTAATGATGGCATGTCATGATGCCTCTTTAAATTCCTTGTACAACTTTTTTTCCACCGTTCGTACACCTTTTTTTTATCTAGAGTGCTCCTCAGCCCTTCGTTCTTCTACTCAACATTAGAAATTTGTCTTATTATTCCTGGATATTTCATTCATGTAAGTAGACAACAACTAGTGCAAGGGTAGTGAAATAAAAAGAGCAAAATTAAGGTGGAACCCATGATGGATCGGTTAGACTGAGGATGAATACCTAAATATAGGCCTATTGCACCTAAGCCCTCTCTATAAACTGGAAATTCCTATGGGTTTCACTTCTCTTTTGATTCCAATTTTCCTATGGACTCCGGATCAAGTCTCACCCATCGAAAGGGAAATGGTTGTACTAGCTCAAGTCTCACCTGTTGAAAGAGAAATAGTTGTACTAATAGAGGTCATCCTACAAGCAGAAGTATTAAGAAGCCATCACAATTCCCTAATAACCCATCAACAAGACACCAAAATGGAGAAGAGGTCCCAATGATCCCTGTGACTCGATCCCAAAGAAGGGCCTAATTCTTCAGTATGTCATAGAAGTAGTACAATATTTGAGGAACATATGGGAATTGGTAAAATATTTTCATAATTAATAATTGGTTATAAAGGTCAGACATTCTCTTCGAGGTGTTTTCTTTCGAATAACTAGGCTCGAAGGCTAGACATTCTCCCTGAGGTTTCTGTCTCAGAACACAGTCAAATATTTGAAGCTGCATCTATAACCTTGAAGGAGGCCCCGGTGGCTCAGGGTTAGTATGCCAAGCTATTCAGCAGACTCAAGTTAGACTACTACTTTGAACCTAAATTTTTTTTTATAAGTACCCAAAATCTTACCAATCGTCCTAACCCTTGTAGATGCCTAATATTGTATATATCTTATGCATTTAAAGAGTCTTTTAGACAAGAAAATCAAATATAATTTTGAACCTATGTTTTTTCTTGGTAAGTGCCCAAAATCTTATCAATCCACCTAACCCTTGGAAACACCTAATACTGTATATGTCTTATGCCTTTAATGAGTATTTTAGACAAGAAAAGTGAAGCACTTGGAGATTTTGGAGATAGCAGCAATCAATGATAAAATCTCTATTGGAATGATGAATTCAATTGGGCATGATGGTGTATTCAATTTTTTAGAAATGATCGAACTTTTTCTTATGCAAAAAATGTTGACACACATTCAATGCAGTTGTGGGTCTGCAAAATATTTGTTTTCTACTATTGCTAGTGACATCGAGCAACATCAACATGAGGAGGAGAATGAGAAAATTTGGAAACTCTTTCACTGCTTCATGAGACATCATCCTTCACTGATTCACTTTTGGATTCTTATGTGTTTAATCCAACTCCCAACATTGGCGGAAGTGACGAGGAAACGAACAAGAGCAATGCATTTGGTATTATAGAAGAATTTCCATTCAGAATTTTTGGAAAAGATTTTTGCTAGTGGAAATTTGGAGCTTGGTATATCGTACCTATATACCCACAATGCATCTGCTCTCACGTACCTATAGTTTCCCTCTCATAAGGGTGGGTATATAGAGAGGTTGGTATATCGGTCCGACAATGGTATATCAAAGGGTCGACCATTTATGGGGGTCATAAGAGCCTTCATACTACGTTTAAATGTTCTTCAAAAAGTTCAAAAACAAACATTAAAACACACAAAACCAGTCTAGGACACACCATTAATATTTAAAATATATAATCATTGCTTTGTGTGTGTATGTTCTTTTCTACCTAGTGTAACAAAAAAAAATCATAAAAATCATAAACAAAAGATAAAAATCTATGCATTTTGTCACTCGCTCCAAAAGCTCCAAGGATTCCCGCAATCACTTGGTCACTCCAAAAAACCTCAATGGTGTCCATGAACCCTTTGGTCAACCCAAAAGCACCCCAAAGGTTCCCATAAGTGATGTAGGAGCATCCAACGAAATATGGGAAATCTTATTTTTTGGAAGTGACGAGGAAACGAACAAGAGCAATGCATCTGGTATTATAGAGGAATTTCCATTCAGACTTTTTGGAAAATATTTTTGCTAGTGGAAATTTGGAGCTTGGTATATCGTACCTATATACCAGCAATGAATCTACTCTCACATACCTATAGTTTCCCTCTCGTAATGGTGGGTATATAGAGAGGTTGGTATATCTATCCACCAATGGTATATCGAAGGGGCGACTATTTATGGGAGTCATAAGAGCCTTCATAATGCATTAAATTGTTCTTCAAAAAGTTTGAAAACAAACATTAAAACACACAAAACCAGTCTAGGACACACCATTAATATTTAAAAGAGATAATCATTGCTTTGTTTGTGTATGTTATTTTCTGCCTAGTGTATCAAATAAAAATTAGAAAAATCATAAACAAAAGATAAAAATCTACGCATTTTGTCACTCGCTCCAAAAGTTCCAAGGATTCCCACAATCACTTGGTCACTCCAAAATGCCCCAAAGGTGTCCATGAACCCTTTGGTCAACCCAAAAGTGCCCCAAAGGTGCCCATAAGTGATGTAGGAGCATCCAACAAAATATTGGAAATATTATTTTTTTCCCTAAATTTTAGTGCATTTTGTCGAGGCCATAACTTCTCAACCGTAGCTCCGATTGACGTGAAATTTGACAGGGAGCTAGTTGGGAGATTTTTATTACCAATTATGGAATGTGAAATGAATTATGATTTATTGTATTTTTCTGTATACCTACAGATGACCATTCCTACTTTTCATGCACGCATTGGATGTTCTAATCTCAGATGAAGACAAACTCTTTTATACTGTTCATCTATGGCTCATGGTTGGTTTGTTATTTTGCTCTGAGACCCCCATAAAAATGGTGCAAACACTATGGGGGAAACCATGATGTCTAATAAATTAAAGTGGTTTCTCCACATAATGATCTTGTACAATCGTACCTTTTCGACATATGCCCAAACCATATAAAAACAAAATGTAGTTTAGATTTTGATTACCAATTCTGGAATCTTATTCCTTCTTGGGTGAATTAAAAAGGAGCTAAGAAATTTTCTCTATTTTCTCAAACTTTTTCATCATATTTTTCCACTTGGATGATGGATTCTTCGTCGAAGAACTTGCTTTTATCTACACCTATCCTTTCATCATTACCGTTTCAAGTATCATCTGTGAATTTAGTTGATTTGACGATTTCAGTTTAATAGATAGATATATAGATAAAGAGTGAAGCAGTATTTAAGGAGTATATTGTTGTTGGAGAACATGGAAAATGAAGTTTGTGGAACTACTTTATGTGAAGGTACGCATGCATGATGGATGACGCGTTTGAAACCTAAAGTCGCACTCATTTAAATTTCCATAATTGGTAGCACTGTAAAACGGGTTGAATCTAAATTTAGGTAGGAGTCTCATACTATAATGGTATTAAGGATGGCCCATTAGGTATGCTTTGTATACTCTAACGATGGCATGTCATGATGCCTCTTGAAATTCGTTGTACAACTTTGTTTCCACCATTTGTAGATCTTTGTTTTATCTAGAGTGCTCCTCAGCCCCTTGTTCTTCTACTCAACATTAGAAATTTGTCTTATTATTCCTAGATATTTCATTCATGTAAGTAGACAACAACTAGTGCAAGGGTAGTGAAAGAAAAAGAGCAAAATTAAGGTGGAACCCATGATGGATCATTAGACTAAGGATGAATAGCTAAATATAGGCCTATTGCACCCAAGCCCTCTCTTTAAAGTGGAAATTCCTATGGGTTTCACTTCTCTTTTGATTCCAATTTTCCTATGGACTCAGGATCAAGTCTCACCCATCGAAAGGGAAATGGTTGTACTAGCTAAAGTCTCACCGTTGGAAGAGAAATGGTTGTACTAATAGAGGTCATCCTGCAAGCAGAAGTCTTAAGAAGCCATCACAATTACCTAATAACCCATCAACAAGATGCCAAAATGGAGAAGGGGTCCCAAAAATCCTTGTGACTCGATCCCCAAGAAGGGCCTGATTCTTCAGTATGTCATAGAAGTAGTACAATAGTTGAGGAACATATGGGAATTGGTAAAATATTTTCATAATTAATAATTGGATATAAAGGTCAGACATTCTTTTCGAGGTGTTTTCTTTCGAATAACTAGGCACGAGGGCTAGACATTATCCCCAAGGTTTTTGTCTTAGAACATAGACAAATATTTGAAGCTGCATCTATAACCCTGAAGGAGGCCCCGGTGGCTCAGGGTTAGTACGCCACGCTATTCAGCAGACTCAATTTTGACCCAAAATCTTACCAATCCTCCTAACCCTTGTAGATGCCTAAGAATGTATATATCTTATGCCTTTAAAGAGTCTTTTAGACAAGAAAATCAAATATAATTTTGAACCTATGTTTTTTCTTAGTCATAAGAGCCTTCATACTACATTTAAATGTTCTTCAAAAAGTTAAAAAAGAGAAATTAAAACACACAAAACCAGTCTCGAACACACCATTAATATTTAAAAGAGATAATCATTGCTTTGTGTGTGTATGTTCTTTTCTGCCTAGTGTAACCAAAAAAAATAAAAAAAATCATAAACAAAAGATAAAAATCTACGCATTTTGTCACTCGCTCCAAAAGCTCCAAGGATTCCCGCAATCGCTTGGTCACTCCAAAATTCACCAAAGGTTTCCATGAACCATTTGGTCAACCCAAAAGCACCCCAAAGGTGCCCATAAGTGATGCAGGAGCATCAAACAAAATAAGGGAAATCTTATTTTTTTTCCCTAAATTTTATTGCATTTTGTCGAGGCCATAACTTCTCAACCGTAGCTCCGATTGACGTGAAATTTGACAGGGAGCTAGTTGGGAGATTTTTATTACCAATTATAGAATATGAAATGAATTATGCTTTATTGTATTTTTCTGTATACCTATAGATGACCATTCCTACTTTTCATGCACGCATTGGATTTTCTAATCTCAGATGAAGACAAACTCTTTTATACTGTTTATCTATGGCTCATGGTTGGTTTGTTATTTTGCTCTGGGACCCCCATAAAAAGGGTGCAAACACTATGGTGGAAACCATGATGTCTAAGAAATTAAAGTGGTTTCTCCACATAATGATCTTGTACATCCGTACCTTTTCGACATATGCCCAAACCATATAAAAACAAAATGTAGTTTAGATTTTGATTACCAATTCTGGAATCCTAATCCTTCTTGGGTGAGTTAAAAAGGAGCTAGCAAATTTTATCTATTTGCTCAAACTTGTTCATAAAATTTTTCCACTTGGATGATGGATTCTACGTCGAAGAACTTGCTTTTATCTAAACCTATCCTTTCATCATTACTGTTTCATGTATCATCTGTGAATTTAGTTGACTCGACGATTTCAGTTTAATAGATAGATATATAGATAAAGAGTGAAGGAGTATTTAAGGAGTAGATTGCTATTGGAGAACATGGAAAATGAAGTTTGTGGAACTACTTGATGTGAAGGTATGCATGCATGATGGATCACGCGTTTGAAACTTAAAGTCACACTCATTTAAATTTCCATAATTGGTAGCACTGTAAAATGGGTTGAATCTAAATTTAGGTAGGAGTCCCGTACTATAATGGTATTAAGGATGGCCCATTAGGTATGCTTTGTATACTCTAATGATGGCATGTCATGATGCCTATGGAAATTTTTTGTACATTTTTGTTTCCACCGTTCATAGACCTTTGTTTATCTAGAGTGATCCTCAGCCCCTCGTTCTTCTACTCAACATTAGAAATTTGTCTTATTATTCTTGGATATTTCATTCATGTAAGTAGACAACAACTAGTGCAAGGGTAGTGAAAGAAAAAGAGCAAAATTAAGGTGGAACCCATGATGGATCGGTTAGAATGAGGATGAATAGCTAAATATAGGCGTATTGCACCCAAGCCCTCTCTTTAAAGTGGAAATTCCTATGGGTTTCACTTCTCTTTTGATTCCATTTTTCCTATGGACTCCGAATGAAGTCTCACCCACTGAAAGGGAAATGGTTGTACTAGCTCAAGTCTCACCTGTCAAAAGATAAATGGTTGTACTAATAGAGGTCATCCTGCAAGCAGAAGTCTTAAGAAGCCATCACAATTCCCTAGTAACCCATCAACAAGACGCCAAAATGGAGAAGGGGTCCCAACGATCCCTATGACTCGATCCCCAAGAAGGGCCTGATTCTTCAGTATGTCATAGAAGTAGAACAATAGTTGAGGAACATATGGGAATTGGTAAAATATTTTCATAATTAATAATTGGTTATAAAGGTCAGACATTCTCTTCGAGGTTTTTTCTTTCGAATAACTAGACACGAGGGCTAGACATTCTCCCCGAGGTTTTTGTCTCATAACACAGTCAAATATTTGAAGCTGCATCTATAACCTTGAATGAGGCCTCGATGTCTCAAGTTTAGTATGCCAAGCTATTCAGTAGACTCAAGTCGGACTACTACTTTGAACCTAAATTTTTTTTGATAAGTACACAAAATCTTACCTATCCTCCTAACCCTTGTAGATGCCTAAGATTGTATATATCTTATGCCTTTAAAGAGTCTTTTAGACAAGAAAATCAAATATAATTTTGAACCTACGTTTTTTCTTGTTAAGTGCCCAAAATATTATCAATCTACCTAACCCTTGGAAACACCTAATATTGTATATGTCTTATTGCTTTAATGAGTATTTTAGACAAGAAAACCGAAGCACTCGGAGATTTTGGAGATAGCAGCAATCAATGATAAAATCTCTATTGGAATGGTGAATTCAATTGGGCACGATGGTGTATTCGATTCTATAGAAACGATCGAATTTGTTCCTTTGCAAACAATGCTGACACACATTCGATGCAGTTGTGGGTCTACAAAATATTTTTTTTCGGCTATTGCTAGTGACATCGAGCAACATCAACATGAGGATAACGAGAAAAAATGGTAACTCTTTCGCTGCTTCATGAGACATCATCCTTCACTGATTAAGTTTTGGATTCTTATGCTTTTAATCCAACTGCCAACATTGGCAGAAGTGACGAGGAAACGAACAAGAGCAATGCATCTAGTATTATAGATGAATTTCCATTCAGACTTTTTGGAAAAGATTTTTGCTAGTGGAATGTTGGATCTTTGTATATCGTACCTATATACCCGCAATGCATCTACTCTCACGTACCTATAGTTTCCCTCTCATAAGTGCGGGTATATAGAGAGGTTGGTATATCGGTCTGGAAATGGTATATCGAAGGGGCGACCATTTATGGGAGTCATAAGAGCCTTCATACTACATTTAAATGTTCTTCAAAAAGTTCAAAAACAAACATTAAAACACACAAAACCAGTCTAGGACACACCATTAATCTTTAAAAGATATAATCATTGCTTTGTGTGTGTATGTTCTTTTCTGCCTAGTGTAACAAAAAATAATCAAAAAAATCATAAACAAAAGATAAAAATCTACGCATTTTGTCACTCTCTCCAAAAGCTCCAAGGATTCTCGCAATTGCTTGGTCACTCCAAAATGCCCCAAAGGTGTCCATGAACCCTTTGGTAAACCCAAAAGTGCCCCAAAGGTTCCCATAAGTGATGCAGGAGCATCCAACAAAATATGGGAAATCTTATTTTTTCCCCTAAATTTTAGTGCATTTTGTCGAGGCCAGGGAGCTAGTTGGGAGATTTTTATTACCAATTCTGGAATGTGAAATGAATTATGCTTTATTGTATTTTGTTGTAAACCTACAGATGACCATTCCTACTTTTCATGCACGCATTGGATGTTCTAATCTTAGATGAAGACAAACTCTTTTATACTGTTCATCTATGGCTCATGGTTGGTTTGTTCTTTTGATTTGGTACCCCGATAAAAAGGGTGCAAACACTATGGGGGAAACCATGATGTCTATGAAATTAAAGTGGTTTCTCCACGTAATGATCTTGTACAACTGTACCTTTTCGACATATGCCCAAACCATATAAAAACAAAATGTAGTTTAGATTTTGATTACCAATTCTGGAATCCTATTCCTTCTTGGGTGAGTTAAAAAGGAGCTAGGTAATTTTCTCTATTTCCTCAAACTTGTTCATCAGATTTTTCCACTTGGATGATGGATTCTACGTCGAAGAACTTGCTTTTATCTACACCTATCCTTTCATAATTACCGTTCCAAGTATCATCTGTGAATTTAGTTGATTCGACAATTTCAGTTTAATAGATAGATATATAGATAAAGAGTGAAGCAGTATTTAAGGAGTAGATTGTTGTTGGAGAACATGGAAAATGAAGTTCGTGGAACTACTTGATGTGAAGGTATGCATGCATGATGGATGACGCGTTTGAAACCTAAAGTCACACTCATTTAAATTTCCATAATTGGTAGCACTATAAAACGGGTTGAATCTAAATTTAGGTAGGAGTCTCATACTATAATGGTATTAAGGATGGCCCATTAGGTATGCTTTGTATACTCTAATGATTGCATGTCATGATGCCTCTTGAAATTCGTTGTACGACTTTGTTTCCACCGTTCGTAGACCTTTTTTTTATCTAGAGTTCTCCTCAACCCCACGTTCTTCTACTCAACATTAGAAATTTGTCTTATCATTCCAGGATATTTCATTCATGTAAGTAGACAACAACTAGTGCAAGGGTAGTGAAATAAAAAGAGCAAAATTAAGGTGGAACCCATGATGGCTCAGTTAGACTGAGGATGAATAGCTAAATATAGGCCTATTGCACCCAAGCCCTCTCTTTAAAGTGGAAATTCCTATGGGTTTCACTTCTCTTTTGATTCCAATTTTCCTATGGACTCCGGATCAAGTCTCACCCACCGAAAGGGAAATGGTTGTACTAGCTCAAGTCTCACCCATCGGAAGAGAAATGGTTGTACTAATAGAGGTCATCCTGCAAGTAGAAGTCTTAAGAAGCCATCACAATTCCCTAATAACCCATCAACAAGACGCCAAAATGGAGAAGGGGTCCCAACGATCCCTGTGACTTGATCCCCAAGAAGGGCTTGATTCTTCAGTATGTCGTAGAAGTAGTACAATAGTTGAGGAACATATGGGAATTGGTAAAATATTTTCATAATTAATAATTGGTTATAAAGGTCAGACATTCTCTTCGAGGTGTTTGCTTTCAAATAACTAGGCACGAGGGCTAGACATTCTCCCCAAGGTTTTTGTCTCAGAACACAGTCAAATATTTGAAGCTACATCTATAACCCTGAAGGAGGCCCTGTGGCTCAGGGTTAGTATGCCAAGCTATTCAGCAGACTCAAGTCAGACTACTACTTTGAACCTAATTTTTTTTTGATAAGTACCCAAAATCTTACCAATCATCCTAACCCTTGTAGATGCCTAATATTGTATATATCTTATGCCTTTAAAGAGTCTTTTAGACAAGAAAATCAAATATAATTTTGAACCTATGTTTTTTCTTGGTAAGTGCCCAAAATCTTATCAATCCACCTAACCCTTGGAAACACCTAATATTGTATATGTCTTATGTCTTTAATGAGTATTTTAGACAAGAAAAGTGAAGCACTCGGAGTTTTTGGAGATAGCAGCAATCAATGATAAAATATCTATTGGAATGGTGAATTCAATTGGGCATGATGGTGTATTCGATTTTGTAGAAATGATCGAATTTTTTCTTATGCAAACAATGCTGACACACATTCAATGCAGTTGTGAGTCTGCAAAATATTTGTTTTCTGCTATTGCTAGTGACATCGAGCAACATCAACATGAGGAGGAGAACGAGAAAAAATGGAAACTCTTCCGCTGCTTCATGAGACATCATCCTTCACTGATTCAGTTTTGGATTCTTGTGTGTTTAATCCAACTCCCAACATTGGCGGAAGTGACGAGGAAATGAACAAGAGCAATGCATTTGGTATTATAGAAGAATTTCCATTCAGACTTTTTGGAAAAGATTTTTGCTAGTGGAAATTTGGAGCTTGGTATATTGTACCTATATATCCACAATGCATCTGCTCTCACGTACCTATAGTTTCCCTATCGTAAGGGTGGTTATATAGAGAGGTTGGTATATCGGTCCGACAATGGTATATCGAAGGGGCAACCATTTATGGGAGTCATAAGAGCCTTCATATTGCATTTAAATGTTCTTCAAAAAGTTCAAAAACAAACATTAAAACACACAAAACCAGTCTAGGACACACTATTAATATTTAAAAGAGATAATCATTGCTTTGTGTGTGTATGTTCTTTTCTGCCTAGTGTAACAAAAAAAAATAAAAAAAATCATAAACAAAAGATAAAAATCTACGCATTTTGTTACTCGCTCCAAAAGCTCCAAGGATTCCCGTAATCGCTTGGTCACTCCAAAATGCCCCAAAGGTGTCCATGAACCCTTTGGTCAACATAAAAACTCCCCAAAGGTTCCCATAAGTGATGCACAAGCATCCAAAAAAATATGGGAAATCTTATTTTTTTTCCCTAAATTTTAGTGCATTTTGCCGAGGCCATAACTTCTCAACCGTAGCTCCGATTGACGTGAAATTTGACAGGGAGCTAGTTGGGAGATTTTTATTACCAATTCTGGAATGTGAAATGAATTATGCTTTATTGTATTTTGTTGTATACCTACAGATGACCATTCCTACTTTTCATGCACGCATTGGATGTTCTAATCTTAGATGAAGACAAACTCTTTTATACTGTTCATATATGCCTCATGGTTGGTTTGTTCTTTTGCTTTGGGACCCCCATAAAAAGGGTGCAAACACTATGGTGGAAACCATGATGTCTAAGAAATTAAAGTGGTTTCTCCATGTAATGATCTTGTACAACCGTACCTTTTTGACATATGCCCAAACCATATAAAAACAAAATGTAGTTTAGATTTTGATTAACAATTCTGGAATCCTATTCCTTCTTGGGTGAGTTAAAAAGGAGCTAGGAAATTTTCTCTATTTTCTCAAACTTGTTCATCATATTTTTCCACTTGGATGATGGATTCTACGTCAAAGAACTTGCTTTTATCGACACCTATCCTTTCATAATTACCGTTTCAAGTATCATCTATGAATTTAGTTGATTCGACGATTTTAGTTTAATAGATAGATATATAGATAAAGAGTGAAGCAGTATTTAAGGAGTAGATTGCTATTGGAGAACATGGAAAATGAAGTTTGTGGAACTACTTGATGTGAAGGTACGCATGCATGATGGATGACGCATTTGAAACTTAAAGTCACACTCATCTATATTTCCATAATTGGTAGCACTATAAAATGGGTTGAATCTAAATTTAGGTAGGAGTCTCATACTATAATGGTATTAAGGATGGCCCATTAGGTATGCTTTGTATACTCTAATGATGGCATGTCATGATGCCTCTTGAAATTCATTGTACGACTTTCTTTTCCACCGTTCGTAGACATTTGTTTTATCTAGAGTGCTCCTCATCCCCTTGTTCTTCTACTCAACATTAGAAATTTGTCTTATTATTCCTAGATATTTCATTCATGTAAGTAGACAACAACTAGTGCAAGGGTAGTGAAAGAAAAAGAGCAAAATTAAGGTGGAACCCATGATGGATCGGTTAGACTGAGGATGAATAACTAAATATAGGCCTATTGCACCCAATCCCTCTCTTTAAAGTCAAAATTCCTATGGGTTTCATTTCTCTTTTGATTCCAATTTTCCTATGGACTCCAGATCAAGTCTGACCAACCGAAAGGGAAATGGTTGTACTAGCTCAAGTCTCACCCATCGAAAGAGAAATGGTTGTACTAATAGAGGTAATCCTGCAAGCAGAAATTTTAAGAAGCCATCACAATTCCCTAATAACCCATCAACAAGACGCCAAAAGGGAGAAGGGGTCCCAACGATCCCTATTACTCGATCCCCAAGAAGGGTTTGATTCTTCAGTGTGTCGTAGAAGTAGTACAATAGTTGAGGAACATATGGGAATTGGTAAAATATTTTCATAATTAATAATTGGTTATAAAGGTCAGACATTCTCTTCGAGGTTTTTGCTTTCGAATAACTAGGCATGAGGGCTAGACATTCTCCCCAAGGTTTTTGTCTCAGAACACAGTCAAATATTTGAAGCTGCATATATAACCCTGAAGGAGGCCCTGGTGGCTCAGGGTTAGTATGCCAAGCTATTCAGCAAACTCAAGTCAGACTACTACTTTGAACCTAATTTTTTTTTGATAAGTACCCAAAATCTTACCAATCCTCCTAACCCTTGTAGATGCCTAAGATTGTATATATGTTATGCCTTTAAAGAGTCTTTTAGACAAGAAAATCAAATATAATTTTGAACCTATGTTTTTTCTTAGTAAGTGCCCAAAATCTTATCAATCCACCTAACCCTTGGAAACACCTAATACTGTATATGTCTTATGCCTTTAATGAGTATTTTAGACAAAAAAATCGAAGCACTCAAAGATTTTGGAGATAGCAGCAATCAATGATAAAATCTTTATTAGAATGATGAATTCAATTGGGGACGATGGTGTATTCGATTCTATAGAAACGATCGAATTTTTTCCTCTGCAAACAATGCTGACACACATTCGATGCAGTTGTGGGTCTGCAAAATATTTGTTTTTTGCTATTGCTAGTGACATCGAGCAACATCAACATGAGGAGGAGAACGAGAAAAAATGGTAACTCTTTCGCTGCTTCATGAGACATCATCCTTCACTGATTCACTTTTGGATTCTTGTGTGTTTAATCCAACTCCCAACATTGACGAAAGTGACAAGGAAACGAACAAGAGCAATGCATCTGGTATTATAGAGGAATTTCCATTCAGACTTTTTGGAAAAGATTTTTGCTAGTGGAAATTTGGTGCTTGGTATATCGTACCTATATACCCACAATGCATCTGCTCTCACATACCTATAGTTTCCCTCTCGTAAGGGAGGGTATATAGAGAGGTTGGTATATCGGTCCGACAATGGTATATCGAAGGGGCGACCATTTATGGGAGTCATAAGAGCCTTCATACTGCATTTAAAAGTTCTTCAAAAAGTTCAAAAACAAACATTAAAACACACAAAACCAGTCTAGGACACACCATTAATCTTTAAAAGAGATAATCATTGCTTTGTGTGTGTATGTTCTTTTCTGCCTAGTGTAACAAAAAAAAATCAGAAAAATCATAAACAAAAGATAAAAATCTACGCATTTTGTCACTCGGTCCAAAAGCTCCAAGGATTCCCGCAATCGCTTGGTCACTCCAAAATGCCCCAAAGGTGTCCATGAACCATTTGGTCAACCCAAAAGCGCCCCAAATGTGCCTATAAGTGATGCAGGAGCATCCGAAAAAATATGGGAAATCTTATTTTTTTCCCTAAATTGTAGTGCATTTTGTCGAGGCCATAACTTCTCAACCGTAGCTCCGATTGACGTGAAATTTGACAGGGAGCTAGTTGGGAGATTTTTATTACCAATTTTGGAATGTGAAATGAATTATGCTTTATTGTATTTTTCTGTATACCTACAGATGACCATTCCTACTTTTCATGCATGCATTGGATGTTCTAATCTCAGATGAAGACAAACTCTTTTATACTGTTCATCTATGGCTCATGGTTGGTTTGTTATTTTGCTCTGGGACCCCCATAAAAATGGTGCAAACACTATGGGGGAAACCATTATGTCTAAGAAATTAAAGTGGTTTCTCCACGTAATGATCTTGTACAACCGTACCTTTTCGACATATGCCCAAACCATATAAAAACAAAATGTAGGTTAGATTTTGATTACCAATTCTGGAATCCTATTCCTTCTTGGGTGAGTTAAAAAGGATCTAGGAAATTTTCTCTATTTGCTCAAAATTGTTCATCAAATTTTTCCACTTGGATGATGGATTCTACGTCGAAGAACTTGCTTTTATCTACACCTATCCTTTCATCATTACCGTTTCAAGTATCATCTGTGAATTTAGTTGATTCAACGATTTCAGTTTAATAGATAGATATATAGATAAAGAGTGAAGCAGTATTTAAGGAGTAGATTGTTGTTGGAGAACATGGAAAATGAAGTTTGTGGAACTACTTGATGTGAAGGTATGCATGCATGATGGATGACAAGTTTAAAATTTAAAGTCACACTCATTTAAATTTCCATAACTGGTAGCACTGTAAAACGGGTTGAGTCTCAATTTAGGTAGGAGTCCCGTACTATAATGGTATTAAGGATGGCCCATTAGGTATGCTTTGTATACTCTAATGATGGCATGTCATGATGCCTCTTGAAATTCGTTGTACGACTTTGTTTCCACCGTTCGTAGACCTTTGTTTTATCTAGAGTGCTCCTCAGCCCCTCGTTCTTCTACTCAACATTAGAAATTTGTCTTATTATTCCTGGATATTTCATTCATGTAAGTAGACAACAACTAGTGCAAGGGTAGTGAAAGAAAAAGAGAAAAATTAAGGTGGAACCCATGATGGATCGGTTAGACTGAGGATGAATACCTAAATATGGGCCTATTGCACCCAAGCCCTCTCTTTAAAGTGGAAATACCTATGGGTTTCACTTCTCTTTTGATTCCAATTTTCCTATGGACTCCGGATCAAGTCTCACCCACCGAAAGGGAAATGGTTGTACTAGCTCAAGTCTCACCCGTCGGAAGAGAAATGGTTGTACTAATAGAGGGCATCCTGCAAGTAGAAGTCTTAAGAAGCCATCACAATTCCCTAATAACCCATCAAAAAGATGCCAAAAGGGAGAAGGGGTCCCAACGATCCCTGTGACTCGATCCCAAAGAAGGGCCTGATTCTTCAGTATGTCGTAGAAGTAGTACAATAGTTGAGGAACATATGGGAATTGGTAAAATATTTTCATAATTAATAATTGGTTATAAAGGTCAGACATTCTCTTCGAGGTGTTTGCTTTCGAATAACTAGGCACAAGGGCTAGACATTCTCCCCGAGGTTTCTATCTCAGAACACAGTCAAATATTTGAAGCTGCATCTATAACCCTGAAGGAGGCCCCGGTGGCTCAGGGTTAGTACGCCAAGCTATTCAGCAGACTCAAGTCAGACTACTACTTTGAACCTAAATTTTTTTTGATAAGTACCCAAAATCTTACCAATCCTCCTAACCCTTGTAGATGCCTAAGATTGTATATATCTTATGCCTTTAAAGAGTCTTTTAGACAAGAAAATCAAATATAATTTTGAACCTATGTTTTTTCTTGGTAAGAGCCCAAAATCTTATCAATCCACCTAAACCTTGGAAACACCTAATACTGTATATGTCTTATACCTTTAATGAGTATTTTAGACAAGAAAAGCGAAGCACTCGGAGATTTTGGAGATAGCAGCAATCAATGATAAAATATCTATTCGAATGGTGAATTCAATTGGGCATGATGGTGAATTTGATTTTGTAGAAATGATCGAATTTGTTCCTCTGCAAACAATGCTGACACATATTCGATGCAGTTGTGGGTCTACAAAATATTTGTTTTTTGCTATTGCTAGTGACATCGAGCAACATCAACATGAGGAGGAGAACGAAAAAAAATGGTAAATCTTCCACTGCTTCATGAGACATCATCCTTCACTAATTAAGTTAGGGATTCTTGTGCATTTAATCCAACTCCCAACATTGGCGGAAGTGACGAGGAAATGAACAAGAGCAATGCATCTGGTATTATAGAGGAATTTCCATTCAGACTTTTTGGAAAAGATTTTTGCTAGTGGAAAGTTGGAGCTTGGTATATCGTACCTATATACCCGTAATGCATCTGCTCTCACATACCTATAGTTTCCCTCTCGTAAGGGCGGGTATATAGAGAGGTTGGTATATCGGTCCGACAATGGTATATCGAAGGGGTGACCATTTATGGGAGTCATAAGAGCCTTCATACTACATTTAAATGTTCTTCAAAAAGTTCAAAAACAAACATTAAAACACACAAAACCAGTCTAGGACACACCATTAATATTTAAAAGATATAATCATTGCTTTGTGTGTGTATGTTCTTTTCTACCTAGTGTAACAAAAAAAAAACAAAAAATTCATAAACAAAAGTTATAAATCTACGCATTTTGTCATTCGCTCCAAAAGCTCCAAGGATTCCCGCAATCGCTTGGTCACTCCAAAATGCCTCAAAGGTGTTCATGAACCCTTTGGTCAACCAAAAAGTGCCCCAAAGGTGCCCATAAGTGATGTAGGAGCATCCAACAAAATATGGGAAATCTTATTTTTTTCCCCTAAATTTTAGTGCATTTTGTCGAGGCCATAACTTCTCAACCGTAGCTCCAATTGACGTGAAATTTGACAAGGAGCTAGTTGGGAGATTTTTATTACCAATTCTAGAATGTGAAATGAATTATGCTTTATTGTATTTTTCTGTATACCTACATATGACCATTCCTACTTTTCATGCATGCATTGGATGTTCTAATCTCAGATGAAGACAAAATCTTTTATACTGTTCATCTATGGCTCATGGTTGGTTTGTTCTTTTGCTCTGGGACCCCCATAAAAAGGGTGAAAACACTATGGGGTAAACCATGATGTATAAGAAATTAAAGTGGTTTCTCCAGGTAATGATCTTGTACAACCGTACCTTTTCAACATATGCCCAAACCATATAAAAACAAAATGTAGTTTAGATTTTAATTACCAATTCTGGAATCCTATTCCTTCTTGGGTGAGTTAAAAAGGAGCTAGGAAATTTTCTCTATTTGCTCAAACTTGTTCATAATGTTTTTCCACTTGGATGATGGATTCTACGTCGAAGAACTTTCTTTTATCTACACCTATACTTTCATCATTACCATTTCAAGTATCATCTGTGAATTTAGTTGATTCGACGATTTCATTTTAATAGATAGATATATAGATAAAGAGTGAAGCAATATTTAAGGAGTAGATTGCTGTTGGAGAACATGGAAAATGAAGTTTGTGGAACTACTTGATGTGAAGGTACGCATTCATGATGGATGAAGCGTTTGAAACTTAAAGTCACACTCATTTAAATTTCCATAATTGGTAGCACTGTAAAACGAGTTGAATCTAAATTTAGGTAGGAGTCTCATACTATAATGGTATTAAGGATGGCCCATTAGGTATGCTTTGTATACTCTAATGATGGCATGTCATGATGCCTCTTTAAATTCATTGTACGACTTTGTTTCCACCATTTGTAGACCTTTGTTTTATCTAGAGTGCTCCTCAGCCCCTCGTTCTTCTACTCAACATTAGAAATTTGTCTTATTATTCCTGGATATTTCATTCATGTAAGTAGACAACATCTAGTGCAAGGGTAGTGAAAGAAAAAGAGAAAAATTAAGGTGGAACCCATGATGGATTGGCTATACTGAGGAGGAATAGCTAAAGTGGAAATTCCTATTGCACCCAAGCCCTCTCTTTAAAGTGGAAATTCCTATGGGTTTCACTTCTCTTTTTATTCCAATTTTCCTATGGACTCCGGATCAAGTCTAACCCATCGAAAGGTAAATGGTTGTACTAGCTCAAGTCTCACCTGTCAAAAGAGAAATAGTTGTACTAATAGAGGTCATCCTGCAAGCAGAATTCTTAAGAAGCCATCACAATTCCCTAATAACCCATCAACAAGATGCCAAAAGGGAGAAGGGGTCCCAACGATCCCTATGAATCGATCCCCAAGAAGGGCATGATTCTTCAGTATGTCGTAGAAGTAGTACAATAGTTGAGGAACATATGGGAATTGGTAAAATATTTTCATAATTAATAATTGGTTATAAAGGTCAGACATTCTCTTCAAGGTGTTTGCTTTCGAATAACTAGGCACGAGGGCTAGACATTCTCCCTGAGGTTTCTATCTCAGAACACAGTCAAATATTTGAAGCTACATCTATAACCCTGGAGGAGGCCCCGGTGGCTCAGGGTTAGTACGCCAAGCTATTCAGTAGACTCAAGTTAGACTACTACTTTGAACATAAATTTTTTTTGATAAGTACCCAAAATCTTACCAATCCTCCTAACCCTTGTAGATGCCTAAGATTGTATATATATTATGCCTTTAAAGAGTCTTTTAGACAAGAAAATCAAATATAATTTTGAACCTATGTTTTTTCTTGGTAAGTGCCCAAAATATTATCAATCCACCTAACCCTTGGAAACGAACAAGAGCAATGCATCTGGTATTATAGAGGAATTTCCATTCAGACTTTTTGGAAAAGATTTTTGCTAGTGGAAATTTGGAGCTTGGTATATTGTACCTATATACCCGTAATGCATCTACTCTCACGTACCTATAGTTTCCCTCTCGTAAGTGTGGGTATATAGAGAGGTTGGTATATCAGTCTGGCAATGGTATATCAAAGAGGTGACCATTTATGGGAGTCATAAGAGCCTTCATACTACATTTAAATGTTCTTCAAAAAGTTCAAAAACAAACATTAAAACACACAAAACCAGTCTAGGACACACCATTAATATTTAAAAGAGATAATCATTGCTTTGTGTGTGTATGTTCTTTTCTACCTAGTGTAACAAAAAAAAATCAAAAAAATCATAAACAAAAGATAAAAATCTACGCATTTTGTCACTCGCTCCAAAATCACCAAGGATTCCCGCAATCGCTTGGTCACTCCAAAATGCCTCAAAGGTGTCCATGAACCCTTTGTTCAACCCAAAAGCGCCCCAAAGGTGCCCATAAGTGATGTAGGAGCATCCAAAAAAATATGGGAAATCTTATTTTTTTTCCCTAAATTTTAGTGCATTTTGTCGAGGCCATAACTTCTCAACCGTAGCTCCGATTGACGTGAAATTTGACAGGGAGCTAGTTGGGAGATTTTTATTACCAATTTTGGAATGTGAAATGAATTATGCTTTATTGTATTTTTCTGTATACCTACAGATGACCATTCCTACTTTTCATGCACGCATTGGATGTTCTAATCTCAGATGAAGACAAACTCTTTTATACTGTTCATCTATGGCTCATGGTTGGTTTGTTCTTTTGCTCTGGGACCCCCATAAAAAGGGTGCAAACACTATGGGTTAAACCATGATGTCTAAGAAATTAAAGTGGTTTCTCCACGTAATGATCTTGTACAACCGTACCTTTTCGACATATGCCCAAACCATATAAAAACAAAATGTAGTTTAGATTTTAATTACCAATTCTGGAATGCTATTCCTTCTTGGGTGAGTTAAAAAGGAGCTAGGAAATTTTCTCTATTTGCTCAAACTTGTTCATCAGATTTTTCCACTTGGATAATGAATTCTACATCGAAGAACTTTCTTTTATCTACACCTATACTTTCATCATTACCATTTCAAGTATCACCTGTTAATTTAGTTGATTCGACGATTTCATTTTAATAGATAGATATATAGATAAAGAGTGAAGCAGTATTTAAGGAGTAGATTGTTGTTGGAGAACATGGAAAATGAAGTTTGTGGAACTACTTGATGTGAAGGTACGCATGCATGATGGATGACGCGTTTGAAACTTAAAGTCACACTCATTTAAATTTCCATAATTGGTAGCACTATAAAACGGGTTGAATCTAAATTTAGGTAGGAGGCTCATACTATAATGGTATTAAGGATGGCCCATTAGGTATGCTTTGTATACTCTAATGATGGCATGTCATTATGCCTCTTGAAATTCATTGTACGACTTTGTTTCCATTATTCGTAGACCTTTGTTTTATCTAGAGTGCTCCTCAGCCCCTCATTCTTCTACTCCACATTAGAAATTTGTCTTATTACTCCTAGATATTTCATTCATGTAAGTAGACAACAACTAGTGCAAGGGTAGTGAAAGAAAAAGAGAAAAATTAAGGTGGAACCCATGATGGATTGGTTAGACTGAGGAAGAATAGCTAAATATAGGCCTATTGCACCCAAGCCCTCTCTTTAAAGTGGAAATTCCTATGGGTTTCACTTCTATTTTGATTCCAATTTTCCTATGGACTCCGAATCAAGTCTCACCCACCGAAATGTAAATGGTTGTACTAGCTCAAGTCTCACCTGTCGAAAGAGAAATGGTTGTACTAATAGACGTCATCCTGCAAGCAGAAGTCTTAAGAATCCATCACAATTCCCTAATAACCCATCAACAAGACGCCAAAAGGGAGAAGGGGTCCCAACGATCCCTATGACTCAATCCCCAAGAAGGGTCTGATTCTTCAGTATGTCGTAGAAGTAGTACTATAGTTGAGGAACATATGGGAATTGGTAAAATATTTTCATAATTAATAATTGGTTATAAGGGTCAGACATTTTCTTCAAGGTGTTTGCTTTTGAATAACTAGGCACGAGGGCTAGACATTCTCCCTGAGGTTTCTGTCTCAGAACACAGTCAAATATTTGAAGCTGCATCTATAACCCTGAAGGAGGCCCCGGTGGCTCAGGGTTAGTACGCCAAGCTATTCAGAAGACTCAAGTCAGACTACTACTTTGAACCTAAATTTTTTTTGATAAGTACCCAAAATCTTACCAATCCTCCTAACCCTTGTAGATGCCTAAGATTGTATATATATTATGCCTTTAAAGAGTCTTTTAGACAATAAAATCAAATATAATTTTGAACCTATGTTTTTTCTTGGTAAGTGCCCAAAATATTATCAATCCACCTAACCCTTGGAAACACCTAATACTGTATATGTCTTATGCCTTTAATGAGTATTTTAGACAAGAAAAGCGAAGCACTCGGAGATTTTGGAGATAGCAGCAATCAATGATAAAATATCTATTGGAATGGTGAATTCAATTTGGCATGATGGTGTATTCTATTCTATAGAAACGATCAAATTTGTTCCTCTGCAAACAATCCTGACACACATTCGATGTTGTTGTGGGTCTGCAAAATATTTGTTTTCTACTATTGCTAGTGACATCGAGCAACATCAACATGAGGAGGAGAACGAGAAAAAAATGGTAACTCTTATGCTGCTTCATGAGACATCATCCTTCACTGGTTCAGTTTTGGATTCTTGTGCGTTTAATCCAACTCCCAACATTGACGGAAGTGACGAGGAAACGAACAAGAGCAATGCATCTGGTATTATAGAAGAATTTCCATTCAGACTTTTTGGAAAAGATTTTTTCTAGTGGAAAGTTGGAGCTTGGTATATCGTACCTATATACCCACAATGCATATACTCTCACATACCTATAGTTTCCATCTCCTAAGGGCGGGTATATAGAGAGGTTGGTATATCAGTCCAACAATAGTATATCGAAGGGGCGACCATTTATGGGAGTCATAAGAGCCTTCATACTGCATTTAAATGTTCTTCAAAAAGTTCAAAAACAAACATTAAAACACACAAAACCAGTCTAGGACACACCATTAATATTTAAAAGAGATAACCATTGCTTTGTGTGTGTATGTTCTTTTCTGCCTAGTGTAACAAAAAAAAATCAGAAAAATCATAAACAAAAGATAAAAATCTAAGCATTTTGTCACTCGCTCCAAAAGCTCCAAGGATTCCCGCAATCGCTTGGTCACTCCAAAATGCCCCAAAGGTGTCCATGAACCCTTTGGTCAACCCAAAAGCATCCCAAAGGGGCCCATAAGTGATGCAGGAGCATCCAAAAAAATATGGGAAATCTTATTTTTTTCCCTAAATTTTAGTGCATTTTGCCGAGGCCATAACTTCTCAACCGTAGCTCCGATTGACGTGAAATTTAACAAGGAGCTAGTTGGGAGTTTTTTATTACCAATTCTGGAATGTGAAATGAATTATGCTTTATTGTATTTTGCTATATACCTACAGATGACCATTCCTACTTTTCACGCACACATTGGATGTTCTAATCTTAGATGAAGACAAACTCTTTTATACAATTCATCTATGGCTCATGGTTGGTTTTTTCTTTTTCTCTGGGACCCCCATAAAAAGGGTGCAAACACTATGGGTGAAACCATGATGTCTAAGAAATTAAAGTGGTTTCTCCATGTAAGGATCTTGTACAACCATACCTTTTTGACATATGCCCAAACCATATAAAAAAAAATGTAGTTTAGATTTTGATTACCAATTCTGGAATCCTATTCCTTCTTGGGTGAGTTAAAAAGGAGCTAGAAAATTTTCTCTATTTGCTCAATCTTTTTCATCAGATTTTTCCACTTGGATGATGGATTCTACGTCGAAGAACTTGCTTTTATCTACACCTATCCTTTCATAATTACCATTTCAAGTATCATCTGTGAATTTAGTTGATTCGACAATTTCAGTTTAATAGATAGATATATAGATAAAGAGTGAAGCAGTATTTAAGGAGTAGATTGCTATTGGAGAACATGGAAAATGAAGTTTGTGGAACTACTTGATGTGAAGGTATGCATGCATGATGGATGACGCGTTTGAAAATTAAAGTCACACTCATTTAAATTTCCATAACTGGTAGCACTGTAAAACGGGTTGAGTCTAAATTTAGGTAGGAGTCCCGTACTATAATGGTATTAAGGATGGCCCATTAGGTATGCTTTGTATACTCTAATGATGGCATGTCATGATGCCTCTTTAAATTCATTGTATGACTTTGTTTCCATTGTTCGTACACCTTTGTTTTATCTAGAGTGCTCCTCAGCCCCTCGTTCTTCTACTCAACATTAGAAATTTGTCTTATTATTCTTGGATATTTCATTCATGTAAGTAGACAACAACTAGTGCAAGGGTAGTGAAATAAAAAGAGCAAAATTAAGGTGGAACCCATGATGGATCGGTTATACTGAGGATGAATACCTAAATATAGGCCTATTGCACCTAAGCCCTCTCTTTAAAGTGGAAATTCCTATGGGTTTCACTTCTCTTTTGATTCCAAATTTCCTATGGACTTCGGATCAAGTCTCACACACCGAAAGGTAAATGGTTGTACTAGCTCAAGTCTCACCCATCGAAAGAGAAATGGTTTTACTAATAGAGGTCATCCTCCAAGCAGAAGTCTTAACAAGCAATCAAAATTCCCTAATAACCCATCAACAAGATGCCAAAAGGGAGAAGGGGTCCCAACGATCCCTGTGACTCGATCCCCAAGAAGGGCCTGATTCTTCAGTATGTCGTAGAAGTAGTACAATAGTTGAGGAACATATGGGAATTGGTAAAATATTTTCATAATTAATAATTGGTTATAAAGGTCAGACATTCTCTTCAAGGTGTTTGCTTTCGAATAACTAGGCACGAGGGCTAGACATTCTCCCTGAGGTTTCTGTCTCAGTACATAGTCAAATATTTGAAGCTACATCTATAACCATGAAGGAGGCCTCGGTGGCTCAGGGTTAGTACGCCAAGCTATTCAACAGACTCAAGTCAGACTACTAATTTGAACCTAATTTTTTTTTGATAAGTACCCAAAATCTTACCAATCCTCCTAACCCATGTAGATGCCTAAGATTGTATATATATTATGCCTTTAAAGAGTCTTTTGGACAAGAAAATCAAATATAATTTTGAACCTATGTTTTTTCTTAGTAAGTGCCCAAAATATTATCAATCCACCTAACCCTTGGAAACACCTAATACTGTATTTTTCTTATGCCTTTAATGAGTATTTTAGACAAGAAAAGTGAAGCACTCGGAGATTTTGGAGATAGCAGCAATCAATGATAAAATATCTATTGGAATGGTGAATTCAATTGGGCATGATGGTGTATTCGATTCTGTAGAAATGATCGAATTTGTTCCTCTGCAAACAATGCTGACACACATTCGATGCAGTTGTGGGTCTGCAAAATATTTGTTTTCTGCTATTGCTAGTGACATCGAGCAACATCAACATGAGGAGGAGAATGATAAAAAATGGTAACTCTTTCACTGCTTCATTAGACATCATTCTTCATTGATTCAGTTTTGGATTCTTGTGCGTTTAATCCAACTACCAACATTGGCGGAAGTGACGAGGAAACGAACAAGAGCAATGCATCTGGTATTATAGAGGAATTTCCATTCAGACTTTTTGGAAAAGATTTTTGCTAGTGGAAAGTTGGAGCTTGGTATATCATACCTATATGCCCACAATGCATCTACTCTCACGTACCTATAGTTTCCCTCTCGTAAGGGCGGGTATATAGAGAGGTTGGTATATCGGTCCGACAATAGTATATCGAAGGGGCGACCATTTATGGGAGTCATAAGAGCCTTCATACTGCATTTAAATGTTCTTCAAAATGTTCAAAAACAAACATTAAAACACACAAAACCAGTCTAGGACACACCATTAATATTTAAAATAGATAATCATTGCTTTGTGTGTGTTTTTTCTTTTCTGCCTAGTGTAACAAAAAAAAATAAAAAAAAACATAAACAAAAGATAAAAATCTATGCATTTTTTCACTCGCTCCAAAAGCTCCAAGGATTCACGCAATTGCTTGGTCACTCCAAAATGCCCCAAAGGTGTCCATGAACCCTTTGGTCAACCCAAAAACTCCCCAAAGGTGCCCATAAGTGATGTAGGAGCATCCAACAAAATATGGGAAATCTTATTTTTTTCCCTAAATTTTAGTGCATTTTGTCGAGGCCATAACTTCTCAACCGTAGCTCCGATTGACGTGAAATTTGACAGGGATCTAGTTGGGATATTTTTATTACCAATTCTGGAATGTGAAATGAATTATGCTTTATTGTATTTTTTTGTATACCTACAGATGACCATTCCTACTTGTCATGCACGCATTGGATGTTCTAATCTCAGATGAAGACAAACTCTTTTATATTGTTCATCTATGGCTCATGGTTGGTTTGTTCTTTTGATTTGGGACCCCCATAAAAAGGGTGCAAACACTATGGGGGAAACCATGATGTCTAATAAATTAAAGCGGTTTCTCCACGTAATGATCTTGTACAATCGTACCTTTTTGACATATGCCCAAACCATATAAAAACAAAATGTAGTTTAGATTTTGATTACCAATTCTGGAATCTTATTCCTTCTTGGGTGAGTTAAAAAGGAGCTAGGAAATTTTCTCTATTTGCTCAAAATTTTTCATCAGATTTTTCCACTTGGATCATGGATTCTACGTCAAAGAACTTGCTTTTATATACACCTATCCTTTCATCATTACCGTTTTAAGTATCATCTGTGAATTTAGTTGATTCGACGATTTCAGTTTAATAGATAGATATATAGATAAAGAGTGAAGCAATATTTAAGGAGTAGATTGTTGTTGGAGAACATGGAAAATGAAGTTTGTGGAACTACTTGATGTGAAGGTACGCATGCATTATGGATGGCGCATTTGAAACTTAAAGTCACACTCATTTAAATTTCCATAATTGGTAGCACTATAAAATGGGTTGAATCTAAATTTAGGTAGGAGTCCCGTACTATAATGGTATTAAGGATGGCCCATTAGGTATGCTTTGTATACTCTAATGATGGCATGTCATGATGCCTCTTGAAATTCATTGTACGACTTTGTTTCCACGGTTCGTAGACCTTTGTTTTATCTAGAGTGCTCCTCAGCCCCTCGTTCTTCTACTCAACATTAGAAATTTGTCTTATTATTCCTGGATATTTCATTCATGTAAGTAGACAACAACTAGTGCAAGGTTAGTGAAAGAAAAAGAGCAAAATTAAGGTGGAACCCATGATGGATCGGTTAGACTGAGGATGAATAGATAAATATAGGCCTATTGCACCCAAGCCCTCTCTTTAAAGTGGAAATTCCTATGGGTTTCACTTCTCTTTTGATTCCAATTTTCCTATGGACTCCGGATCAAGTCTCACCCATCGAAAGGGAAATGGTTGTACTAGCTCAAGTCTCACCCGTCGAAAGAGAAATGGTTGTACTAATAGAGGTCATCCTGCAAGCAGAAGTGTTAAGAATCCATCACAATTACCTAATAACCCATCAACAAGACGCAAAAAGGGAGAAGGGGTCCCAATGATCACTGCGACTCGATCCCCAAGAAGGGCCTAATTCTTCAGTATGTCGTAGAAGTAGTACAATAGTTGAGGAACATATGGGAATTGGTAAAATATTTTCATAATTAATAAGTGGTTATAAAGTTCAGACATTCTCTTCGAGGTGTTTGCTTTTGAATAACTAGGCACGAGGGCTAGACATTCTCCTCGAGGTTTTTGTCTCAGAACACAGTCAAATATTTGAAGCTGCATCTATAACCCTGAAGGAGGCCCCGGTGGCTCAGGGTTAGTACGCCAAGCTATTCAGCAGACTCAAGTCAGACTACTACTTTGAACCTAATTTTTTTTTGATAAGTACCCAAAATCTTACCAATCCTCCTAACCCTTGTAGATGCCTAAGATTGTATATATCATATGCATTTAAAGAGTCTTTTAGAAAAGAAAATCAAATATAATTTTGAACCTATGTTTTTTCTTCGTAAGTGCCCAAAATATTATCAATCCACCTAAACCTTGGAAACACCTAATACTATATATGTCTTATGCCTTTAATGAGTATTTTAGACAAGAAAAGCAAAGCACTCGAAGATTTTGGAGATAGCAGCAATCAATGATAAAATCTCTACTGGAATGGTGAATTCAATTGGGCACGATGGTGTATTTGATTCTGTAGAAAAGATCGAATTTGTTCCTCTGCAAACAATGCTAACACACATTCGATGCAGTTGTGGGTCTGCAAAATATTTGTTTTCTGCTATTGCTAGTGACATCGAGCAACATCAACATGAGGAGGAGAACAAGAAAAAATGGTAACTCTTCCACTGCTTCATGAGACATCATCCTTCACTTATTCAGTTTTGGATTCTTGTGCATTTAATCCAACTCCCAACATTGGCGGAAGTGACGAGGAAATGAACAAGAGCAATGCATCTGGTATTATAGAGGAATTTCCATTCAGAATTTTTGGAAAATATTTTTGCTAGTGGAAAGTTGGAGCTTGGTATATCATACCTATATACCCACAATGCATCTGCTCTCACGTACCTATAGTTTCCCTCTCATAAGGGCGGGTATATAGAGAGGTTGGTATATCGGTCCGGCAATGGTATATCGAAGGGGTGACCATTTATGGGAGTCATAAGATCCTTCATACTACATTTAAATGTTCTTCAAAAAGTTCAAAAACAAACATTAAAACACACAAAACCAGTCTAGGACACACCATTAATATTTAAAAGAGATAATCATTGCTTTGTGTGTGTATGTTCTTTTCTACCTAGTGTAACAAAAAAAAAATAGAAAATTCATAAACAAAAGTTAAAAATCTACGCATTTTGTCACTCGCTCCAAAAGCTCCAAGGATTCCCGCAATCGCTTGGTCACTCCAAAATGCCTCAAAGGTGTCCATGAACCCTTTGGTCAACCCAAAAGTGCCCCAAAGGTGCCCATAAGTGATGCAGGAGCATCCAACAAAATATGGGAAATCTTATTTTTTTTCCCTAAATTGTAGTGCATTTTGTCGAGGCCATAACTTCTCAACCGTAGCTCCGATTGACGTGAAATTTGACAACGAGCTAGTTGGGAGATTTTTAATACCAATTCTAGAATGTGAAATGAATTATGCTTTATTGTATTTTTTTGTATACCTACAGATGACCATTCCTACTTTTCATGCACGCATTGGATGTTCTAATCTCAGATGAAGACAAACTCTTTTATACTGTTCATCTATGGCTCATGGTTGGTTTGTTCTTTTGCTCTGGGACCCCCATAAAAAGGGTGCAAACACTATGGGGGAAACCATGATGTCTAAGAAATTAAAGTGGTTTCTCCACGTAATGATCTTGTACAACCGTACCTTTTCGACATATGCCCAAACCATATAAAAACAAAATGTAGTTTAGATTTTAATTACCAATTCTGGAATCCTATTCCTTCTTGGGTGATTTAAAAAGGAGCTAGGAAATTTTCTCTATTTGCTCAAACTTGTTCATCAGATTTTTCCACTTGGATGATGGATTCTACGTCGAAGAACTTTCTTTTATCTACACCTATACTTTCATCATTACCATTTCAAGTATCACCTATTAATTTAGTTGATTCAACGATTTCATTTTAATAGATAGATATATAGATAAAGAGTGAAGCAGTATTTAAAGAGTAGATTTCTATTGGAGAACATGGAAAATGAAGTTTGTGGAACTACTTTATGTGAAGGTATGCATGCATGATGGATGACGCGTTTGAAACTTAAAGTCACACTCATTTAAATTTCCATAATTGGTAGCACTGTAAAATGATTTGAATCTAAATTTAGGTAGGAGTCTCATACTATAATGGTATTAAGGATGGCCCATTAGGTATGCTTTGTATACTCTAATGATGGCATGTCATGATGCCTATTTAAATTCATTGTACGACTTTGTTTCCACCATTTGTAGACCTTTGTTTTATCTAGAGTGCTCCTCAGCCCCTCGTTCTTCTACACAACATTAGAAATTTGTCTTATTATTCCTGGATATTTCATTCATGTAAGTAGACAACTAGTGCAAGGGTAGTGAAATAAAAAGAGCAAAATTAAGGTGGAACCCATGATGGATTGGTTAGACTAAGGATGAATAGCTAAATATATGGCTATTGCACCCAAGCCCTCTCTTTAAAGTGGAAATTCCTATGGGTTTCACTTCTCTTTTTATTCCAATTTTCCTATGGACTCCGGATCAAGTCTAACCCACCGAAAGGTAAATTTTTGTACTAGCTCAAGTCTCACCCGTCGGAAGAGAAATGGTTGTACTAATAGAGGTCATCCTGCAAGCATAAGTCTTAAGAAGCCATCATAATTTCCCTAATAACCCATCAACAAGACGCCAAAATGGAGAAGGGGTCCCAACGATCCCTGTGACTCGATCCCCAAGAAGGGCCTGATTCTTCAGTATGTCGTAGAAGTAGTACAATAGTTGAGGAACATATGGGAATTGGTAAAATATTTTCATAATTAATAATTGGTTATAAAGGTCAGAGTTTCTCTTCAAGGTGTTTGCTTTCGAATAACTAGGCACGAGGGCTAGACATTCTCCCCGAGGTTTCTGTCTCAGAACATAGTCAAATATTTGAAGCTGCATCTATAACCCTGAAGGAGGCCCCGGTGGCTCAGGGTTAGTACGTGAAGCTATTCAGCAGACTCAAGTCAGACTACTACTTTGAACCTAAATTTTTTTTGATAAGTACCCAAAATCTTACCAATCCTCCTAACCCTTGTAGATGCCTAAGATTGTATATATATTATGCCTTTAAAGAGTCTTTTAGACAAGAAAATCAAATATAATTTTTAACCTATGTTTTTTCTTGGTAAGTGCCCAAAATATTATCAATCCACCTAACCCTTGGAAACACCTAATACTGTATATGTCTTATGCCTTTAAAGAGTATTTTAGACAAGAAAAGTGAAGCACTCAGAGATTTTGGAGATAGCAACAATCAATGATAAAATATCTATTGGAATGGTGAATTCAATTGGGCATGATGGTGTATTTTATTCTGTAGAAACGATCAAATTTGTTCCTCTGCAAACAATCCTGACACACATTCGATGTTGTTGTGGGTCTGCAAAATATTTGTTTTCTACTATTGCTAGTGACATCGAGCAACATCAACATGAGGAGGAGAACGAGAAAAAATGGTAACTCTTCCGCTGCTTCATGAGACATCATCCTTCACTAATTCAGTTTTGGATTCTTGTGCGTTTAATCCAACTCCCAACATTGACGGAAGTGACGAGGAAACGAACAAGAGCAATGCATCTGGTATTATAGAGGAATTTCCATTCAGACTTTTTGGAAAAGATTTTTGCTAGTGGAAAGTTGGAGCTTGGTATATCATACCTATATGCCCACAATGCATCTACTCTCACGTACCTATAGTTTCCCTCTCGTAAGGGCGGGTATATAGAGAGGTTGGTATATCGGTCCGGCAATAGTATATCGAATGGGCGACCATTTATGGGAGTCATAAGAGCCTTCATACTGCATTTAAATGTTCTTCAAAAAGTTCAAAAACAAACATTAAAACACACAAAACCAGTCTAGGACACACCATTAATATTTAAAAGAGATAACCATTGCTTTGTGTGTGTATGTTCTTTTCTGCCTAGTGTAACAAAAAAAAATCAGAAAAATCATAAACAAAAGATAAAAATCTACGCATTTTGTCACTCGCTCCAAAAGCTCCAAGGATTCCCACAATCGCTTGGTCACTCCAAAATGCCCCAAAGGTGTCCATGAACCCTTTGGTCAACCCAAAAGCATCCCAAAGGGGCCCATAAGTGATGCAAGAGCATCCAACAAAATATGGGAAATATTATTTTTTTCCTTAAATTTTAGTGCATTTTGCCGAGGCCATAACTTCTCAAACGTAGCTCCGATTGACGTGAAATTTTACAGGGAGCTAGTTGGGAGATTTTTATTACCAATTCTGGAATGTGAAATGAATTATGATTTATTGTATTTTGCTATATACCTACAGATGACCATTCCTACTTTTCACACATGCATTGGATGTTCTAATCTCAGATGAAGACAAACTCTTTTATACTGTTCATCTATGGTTCATGGTTGGTTTGTTCTATTGCTCTGGGACCCCCATAAAAAGGGTGCAAACACTATGGGGGAAACCATGATGTCTAAGAAATTAAAATGGTTTCTCCACGTAAGGATCTTGTACAACCGTACCTTTTTGACATATGCCCAAACCATATAAAAACAAAATGTAGTTTAGATTTTGATTACCAATTCTGGAATCCTATTCCTTCTTGGGTGAGTTAAAAAGGAGCTAGGAAATTTTCTCTATTTGCTCAAACTTTTTCATCATATTTTTCCACTTTGATGATGGATTCTATGTCGAAGAACTTGCTTTTATCTACACCTATCCTTTCATCATTACCGTTTCAAGTATCATCTGTGAATTTAGTTGATTCGACAATTTCAGTTTAATAGATAGATATATAGATAAAGAGTGAAGCAGTATTTAAGAAGTAGATTGTTGTTGGAGAACATGGAAAATGAAGTTTGTGGAACTACTTGATGTGAAGGTACCCATGCATGATGGATGACACATTTGAAACTTAAAGTAACACTCATTTAAATTTCCATAATTGGTAGCACTGTAAAACGGGTTGAATCTAAATTTAGGTAGGAGTCCCATACTATAATGGTATTAAGGATGGCCCATTAGGTATGCTTTGTATACTCTAATGATGGCATGTCATGATGCCTCTTGAAATTCGTTGTACGACTTTGTTTCCATCGTTCGTAGACCTTTGTTTTATCTACAGTGCTCCTCAGCCCCTCGTTCTTCTACTCAACATTAGAAATATGTCTTATTATTCCTGGATATTTCATTCATGTAAGTAGACAACAACTAGTGCAAGGGTAGTAAAAGAAAAAGAGCAAAATTAAGGTGGAACCCATGATGGATCGGTTAGACTGAGGATGAATAGCTAAATATAGGGCTATTGCACCCAAGCACTCTCTTTAAAGTGGAAATTCCTATGGGTTTCACTTCTCTTTTGATTCCAATTTTCCTATGGACTCCGGATCAAGTCTCACCCATCGAAAGGGATATGGCTGTACTAGCTCAAGTCTCACCCATCGTAAGAGAAATGGTTGTACTAATAGAGGTCATCCTACAAGTAGAAGTCTTAAGAAGCCATCACAATTCCCTAATAACCCATCAACAAGACGCCAAAAGGGAGAAGGGGTCCCAAAAATCCATGTGAATCGATCCCCAAGAAGGGCCTGATTATTCAGTATGTCATAGAAGTAGTACAATAGTTGAGGAACATATGGGAATTAGTAAAATATTTTCATAATTAATAATTGGTTATAAAGGTCAGACATTCTCTTCGAGGTGTTTGCTTTCGAATAACTAGGCACAAGGGCTAGACATTCTCCCTGAGGTTTCTATCTCAGAACACAGTCAAATATTTGAAGCTGCATCTATAACCCTGAAGGAGGCCCCGGTAGCTCAGGGTTAGTACGCCAAGCTATTCAACAGACTCAAGTCAGACTACTACTTTGAACCTAAATTTTTTTTTATAAGTACCCAAAATCTTACCAATCCTCCTAACCCTTGTAGATGCCTAAGATTGTATATATCTTATGCCTTTAAAGAGTCTTTTAGACAAGAAAATCAAATATAATTTTTAACCTATGTTTTTTCTTGGTAAGTGCCCAAAATCTTATCAATCCACCTAACCCTTGGAAACACCTAATACTGTATCTGTCTTATGCCTTTAATGAGTATTTTAGACAAGAAAAGCGAAGCACTCGGAGATTTTGGATATAGCAGCAATCAATGATAAAATCTCTATTGGAATGGTGAATTCAATTGGGCACGATGGTGAATTTGATTCTGTAGAAACGATCGAATTTGTTCCTCTGCAAACAATGCTGACACATATTCGATGTAGTTGTGGGTCTGAAAAATATTTGTTTTCTGCTATTGCTAGTGACTGTTGAGAAAAGTGTAGCAAATAGTATTGTCATTGTTGTCAACACAGTCAGACAGATTTATTGATGCAATGGACAAGAGTTTATTGAACAGCAAGGTGCAACCAAAGTACAATGGATAGGAGTTCAGTGTTGAGCAAGGTGTTGCAGGAGGATTGTCATTGTTGTCAATACTGTTAGTTAGATATAATGATGCAATGGATAGGCAGTTCAGAAGTCACTCAGATTCAGAGGATAAATTTTAGAAGTTAGTCAGATCATGAGTCCTTAAATGATAGATGCACAGAAACAGAAAACATAATTCAGAATGAGAAGAAGAAGTCTCCAGAACCTGAGATGTCAAGAAGCGAAAAGGTTTTTTGTGAAAACCAAGGCAGTCAGAATAAAAAGTTTTATTTAAAACCATGGATAACAGATTTGAAATGGGTTTTTATTAAAACCCAAGTTGGCTCTTCGTTTCGTTGAAAAAGATGCCCCGATGATAAAGATATTTAATTTTAAATATTTAGTTTAAATTTTAAAGGTTTTTTGTGAAAACCAAGGCAGTCAAAATAAAAAGTTTTATTTAAAACTATGGATAACAGATTTGAAATGGGTTTTTCTTAAAACCCAAGTTGGCTCTTCGTTTCATTGAAAAAGATGCCCCGGTGATGAAGATATTTAATTTTAAATATTTAGTTTAAATTTTATTTTATTTAAAATTTAAATTAAAATATTAAATTAAATTAAAAGGGCCGACATGTTACTATTTTGCGGCAATAAGCTACAGGAAAGTGACGAAGGTGGAAGAAGTGTTTGAGGCCAACAAAGTTAAATCTGGGCCGACATATTTTAGGGTTTGGCAGCTGACAAATTCTAGGGTTTCTCAACCGACGTTCTTTTAGGGTTTGTTCCTAAAACTTCTTCTATAAAAGCAAGGGTACTTCAAGTTTGAAAAGTGGGGTGTAAAGATAAAGTGTGAATGCGAGCATAGTGTTTGTGAAAGTGAAGTTCGTGTTGAGCAGAGAGCAGAATGTGAAACGAAATAGAGTGTGCGAAGCGTGTGCGCAGAGAAAGTAGAGTGTGCAGAGAAGCGCGAAGGGCAAAGTTGATTGCAAAGTCTGGCTGTAGCAGTGCAACAAACTGTGTGAAGTGATTGTGCAAGAGAGAGCAGAGTGCACAGAGATTGCAAAGGTGATGTAGACCAGTTAGAGTCTTGCAATAACAAAGGTATATGTCAAAAAAAAATTTATTCAATATTGAAGTCCAGTTGGTGCTGGCAAATTAAGGGGTTGGTGCCTCTTTCCAGTTGGTGTTTGGTAAATAATTTGTCTAGTTGGTGCTTGGAAAATTAAGGGGTTGGTGCCTCTTTCCAGGTGAGGTGCTTGGTAAAATAGGAGTTGATGCTCCATTCTGTTGAAGCAGATAAAGTTAAGGGGTTGGTGCTCCTCCCAGTTGGTGCTAGTAAAGGATTATGTAAAGTTGTAGCTTTGCATTGACTAGATTTGGATGGTAGTCCAAGCAATATTTTTGAGGAGTAGCCACATTGGTGAACCTCGTTAAAATGTTGTGTTATGTGTGATGCTTTCTTGATGCATTTAGTATCTCTTTTATCTGCTTTAAACTTCGCTGGTTTTATAATCTAATTGTTTTAGAAGTTTTTAAAGAACACACTGATTCACCCCCCCTCTCAGTGTCATTGTGATTACAACAATTGGTATCAGAGCCAAGTTCCCAATTTTGGTTAAATCAGTCAGTGTTGATCTTGGATTAGTACACAATGGCTAAGAAGAATAGATCCTCATCCAAAAAGGCATCCCAGTCAGTTTCGGTTCCTATAGAAGAGAAATTTGAACCGAAAAAGGTAGAAGAAGTGAATCCTAAAGTTTGTGATGAAAATCTTGAGGCTGAAGTAGATTTTGAAGGAGAGTTCATATCTGCTCTTGAATAGTGGAGAATAAAAAAGAAAAAGAACAAAATACTGTCCAAGAAATTAGAAGAATATGAGGATGATATTGAAGATCTCTTCGTACAAGTTCAAAAGGCCAAGAAATTAGAAGAAGCCATGAAGACACAGCTGGATAATAAGAATAATGTATACAGCACAAGTGAAGAGGAATATAAACAGGTTATTGTTGATCTAAAGCTGCAAGTAGAACAAAACAAAAGGATTGAAGATATTCTTAGGTCTCAGATCAATGAGAAAGAGACTGTATGCTGCCAACAAGAAGAAGAGATTGTTTCATTGAAGAAACAACTAAAAGAGGCCAATATAAATATCAAATTTGAGAAGAGCACAGAGTTGCTAGATACAATGATAAATCAACAAAGAAGCTCCACAGCTAAGTTTGGTCTTGGATATGAAGCTGAACAACCTTCATCCTCCAAATATGTAGAGAAGAAGAAGTCCTCGGTTGAAGGATTGAAACAAGAAAAGTCTGAAGTCGAATCCTCAAAAGGAATAAAATATCAAAGAAGATCTACAGCAAAGCAACCACAAGAAAAGAGGTTCTCTCACTCTCACTCTTTTAATAATAATGCTTTTTATGGCTATTGTTCTAAATGCAACCACTTTGGTCACAAGGCAATTTATTGTGGACTGAACAATAGATCAAAGAGTTATGCTGATAAAAATACTTCTATTTTTTTTAGTGAACACCCTGTGCAATGTTTTAAATGTAATGGCCATGGGCACATAGCAAGGTTTTGTTCAAGCACTTCCTGTATCCAATATAAGGCAATACCATAGATTTCATCATACACATAGAATGCAATACAGACGGGGAATAAAACATGTGCAATGTTTTAAATGCAACGGTCAAGGGCACATAGCAAGGTTTTGTCCAAGCACTTCTATATCTAATCTAAGGCAAAACCCTAGATTTCATCAGACACAAAGAGGACAACACCGACAAGGAACATATCATGTGCATAAAAGAAAAGAAAATAATCATCCATCAAGAATGCACAAGAGACAACCCCACAAGAGAAATGTTCAAGTTCACGAACGGGAGCAAAATAGGGATGTTGTTGAAAAACCCAAGCCCAAGTTCGGGAAAGTCCGGAGAAAGACAGGAAGAAAGGAAATTATGTCTCCTTGGACTGAATGAGGCTACTCCGCCATTGCTCTAAGCAACTCTAGGTGACACATCCTTAGGGGGAGCATTTTTAAAGTTTTATTTTAATGCTCCTATGTATTTGTCTAGGTATCCGAGGATGAAAGGTAAGCGATCGGAGTTAATGTTGTATAGTTGTTAAAGTGTGTTTTTCAGTTTATATAGTGGTTTGTGGAAATGCCGTGAAGTGTGGTGTTTAATTTGAGAGTTGTCACCATTGGTAGTTTTGAGATATGTCACTTTGTTATCTGTTGATGATTCTTAATACCAACTGTTCAAAATTATGAATCATAATAGTCCAGATAATTTGCTCAACGAAAGAATGCTTGCCCTAGCTGTGTATTTGTGTTTCGAGCAGCATGTATTTGTTTTTACTCTTTTATGTGAAGATTGCCAGATATTTCATGACACCTTGGTGAATATATTTAATTCACAGACAGTTTTGTTTTAACTATTGATTTAATGCCAATCCAAGGATAAGAATCTTGAGGCTGAGTAAGGTGCACTACGGTTGGCCATAAAGTGTTTGACAAAATGTCTTCTTTCGACATGCATAGTTGAAAGTAAGAGTTGGCAGCAAAATTGCAGTGCTGGACAAAAATTGGTACAGATGTGAGTCACTTGTCAATTTTGTTGACAAAAGTGAAATCAGCATGTGGGAATATTGAAGAAAAAAGTTTTTTAATGAGCATCCAGATGATTTCTAGCCTGGTGATGAATAGTTGAGTTGCTTTCATAGTGGTTGTTTTGATCAAGTTAATGCTTTTCTTGATACATGATTTGGGCTTACTCCATTGAGTTTGATTTGAGCAAGTTACTCTTTGCCTTGGTGATTTATGTTGGTGGCTGTCTTGTTCAAATACCTTTGGAAGGAAAAGGATGTCTACTAGTTTCCTTTTCATGTAGTGATTGATTGAATGCTTCAAGGTTAATCTTGAGTTGAATGATGTTGGTTAAACCTTATCTATAAGCATTGTTGCTAAAGCCCTAATTGGTTGAGAAAATATGTTGGTTTTGCTGTGGTACAGTGTTTGGTACTTGCACAGAGTTGAAAGTGGATTGAGGTAGCCTGTTGGATTCTCACTGCAGAGAGAGACAAACAACTGTCATTGGGTTCAAGCTTGTTGAGAATATATCCAAGATGCATGGTGAAGTTGTATGCAAATGTTGCTGGCATTGCAAAACAAAAAGTTGGCTATATAAGATTATTGTATGCCTTCACTAACAATGGACAAGTTTGATTTTGCAAGGTAAAAAAGGGTAGTTGCATAGAAGACAGTGGTTCAGTCATGTTCTTACACATGTTATATTGGTGAAGTTGACGGTGATGGTGTCATTCACTGGTTATTGCTGCTATTCACATTGTTGATTTTATTGATGCCTATTATGCTTATCATGATGTTGTCAATAAGTGAAATGAAGTGGTCTTGGACTCAGGGGGAGCATTTGTGTATTTATTTTTCTTCTTGTTCATGCTTGGAATATTTGCTAATTGTAATAATTTGTGTCTAATAATGTTGTGCATAGACTCAGGGGGAGTCCTACGAGCACCCTTTGGTATTATTGTCAAAGGGGGAGAAGATTTACAGAAAAATTGCACATGTGTTGCCAACAATTCCAAAGGGGGAGATTGTTGAGCAAAGTGTAGCAAACAGTATTGTCATTGTTGTCAACATAGTCAGACAGATTTATTGATGCAATGGACAAGATTTTATTGAACAGCTAGGTGCAGCCAAAGTACAATGGATAGGAGTTCAGTGTTGAGCAAGGTGTTGCAGGAGGATTGCCATTGTTGTCAATACAGTCAGTTAGATATAATGATGCAATGGACAAGCAGTTCAGAAGTCACTCAGATGCAGAGGATAAATTTCAGAAGTTAGTCAGATCATGAGTCCTTAAATGATAGATGCACAAAAACTAGAAAACATAATTCAGAATGAGAAGAAGTCTTCAGAACCTGAGATGTCAAGAAGCGAAAAGGTTTTTTGTGAAAACCAAGGTAGTCAGAATAAAAAGTTTTATTTAAAACCATGGATAACAGATTTGAAATGGGTTTTTCTTAAAACCCAAGTTGGCTCTTCGTTTCGTTGAAAAATATGCCCCGATGATAAAGATATTTAATTTTAAATATTTAGTTTAAATTTTAAAGGTTTTTTGTGAAAACCAAGGCAGTCAAAATAAAAAGTTTTATTTAAAACCATGGATAACATATTTGAAATGGGTTTTTCTTAAAACCCAAGTTGGATCTTCGTTTCATTGAAAAAGATGCCCCGGTGATGAAGATATTTAATTTTAAATATTTAGTTTAAATTTTATTTTATTTAAAATTTAAATTAAAATATTAAATTAAATTAAAAGGGCCAACATGCTACTATTTCGCGGCAATAAGCTACAGGAAAGTGACGAAGGTGGAAGAAGTGTTTGAGGCCGACAAAGTTAAATTTGGGCCGACGGATTTTAGGGTTTGGCAGCTGACAAAATCTAGGGTTTCTCAACCGACGTTCTTTTAGGGTTTGTTCCTAAAACTTCTTCTATAAAAGCAAGGGTACTTCGAGTTTGAAAAGTGGGGTGTAAAGATAAAGTGTGAATGCGAGCATAGTGTTTGTGAAAGTGAAGTTCATGTTGAGCAGAGAGCAGAATGTGAAATGACATAGAGTGTGCGAAGCGTGTGCAGAGAAAGCAGAGTGTGCAGAGAAGCGCGAAGGGCAAAGTTGATTGCAAAGTCTGGCTGTAGCAGTGCAGCAAACTATGTGAAGTGATTGTGCAAGAGAGAGCAGAGTGCACAGAGATTGCAAAGGTGATGTAGACCAGTTAGAGTCTTACAATAACAAAGGTATATGTCAAACATTTTTTTATTCAATATTGAAGTCCAGTTGGTGTTGGCAAATTAAGGGGTTGCTGCCTCTTTCCAGTTGGTGCTGGTAAATAATTTGTCTAGTTGGTGCTGGCAAATTAAGGGGTTGGTGCCTCTTCCCAGTAGGTGCTGGTAAAATAGGAGTTGGTGCTCCATTCTGTTGAAGCAGATAAAGTTAAGGGGTTGGTGCTTCTTCCAGTTGGTGCTGGTAAAGGATTATGTAAAGTTGTAGCTTTGCATTGACTGGATTTGGATGGTAGTCCAAGCAGTATTTTTGAGGAGTAGCCACATTGGTGAACCTCGTTAAAATCCTATGTTATGTCTGATACTTTCTTGATGCATTTAGTATCTCTTTTATCTGCTTTAAACTGTTGTTGGTTTTATAATCTAATTGTTTTAGAAGTTTTTAAAGAACACACTGATTCACCCCCCCTCTCAATGTCATTGTGATTACAACAGTGACATCGAGCAACATCAACATGAGGAGGAGAACAAGAAAAAATGGTAACTCTTCCACTGCTTCATGAGACATCATCCTTCACTGATTCAGTTTTGGATTCTTGTGCGTTTAATCCAACTCCCAACATTGGCAAAAGTGACGAGGAAATGAACAAGAGCAATGCATCTGGTATTATAGAGGAATTTCCATTCAGAATTTTTGGAAAAGATTTTTGCTAGTGGAAAGTTGGAGCTTGGTATATCGTACCTATATAACCGTAATGCATATGCTCTCACATACCTATAGTTTCCATCTTGTAAGGGCGGGTTTATAGAGAGGCTGGTATATCGGTCCGGCAATGGTATATCGAAGGGGTGACCATTTATGGGAGTCATAATAGCCTTCATACTACATTTAAATGTTCTTCAAAAAGTTCAAAAACAAACATTAAAACACACAAAACCTGTCTAGGACACACCATTAATATTTAAAAGAGATAATCATTGCATTGTGTGTGTATGTTCTTTTCTACCTAGTGTAACAAAAAAAAATCAGAAAAATCATAAACAAAAGATAAAAATCTACGCATTTTGTCACTCGCTCCAAAAGCTCCAAGGATTCCCGCAATCACTTGGTCACTCCAAAATGCCTCAAAGGTGTCCATGAACCCTTTGGTCAACCCAAAAGTGCCCCAAAGGTGCCCATAAGTGATGTAGGAGCATCCAAAAAAATATGGGAAATATTATTTTTTTTCCCTAAATTTTAGTGCTTTTTTTTGAGGCCATAACTTCTCAACCGTAGCTCCGATTGACGTGAAATTTGATAGGGAGCTAGTTGGGAGATTTTTAATACCAATTCTGGAATGTGAAATGAATTATGCTTTATTGTATTTTTTTGCATACCTACAGATGACCATTCCTACTTTTCATGTACGCATTGGATGTTCTAATCTCAGATGAAGACAAACTCTTTTATACTGTTCATCTATGGCTCATGGTTGGTTTGTTCTTTTGCTCTGGGACCCCCATAAAAAGGGTGCAAACACTATGGGGGAAACCATGATGTCTAAGAAATTAAAGTGGTTTCTCCATGTAATGATCTTGTACAACCGTACCTTTTTGACATATGCCCAAACCATATAAAAACAAAATGTAGTTTAGATTTTAATTACCAATTCTGGAATGCTATTTCTTCTTGGGTGAGTTAAAAAGGAGCTAGGAAATTTTCTCTATTTGCTCAAACTTGTTCATCAGATTTTTCCACTTGGATGATGGATTCTACATCGAAGAACTTTCTTTTATCTACACCTATACTTTCATCATTACCATTTCAAGTATCACCTGTTAATTTAGTTGATTCGATGATTTCATTTTAATAGATAGATATATAGATAAAGAGTGAAGCAGTATTTAAGGAGTAGATTGCTGTTGGAGAACATGGAAAATGATGTTTGTGGAACTACTTGATGTGAAGGTATGCATGCATGATGGATGACGCGTTTGAAACTTAAAGTCACACTCATTTAAAATTCCATAATTGGTAGCACTGTAAAACGGGTTGAATCTAAATTTAGGTAGGAGGCTCATACTATAATGGTATTAAGGATGGCCCATTAGGCATGCTTTGTATACTCTAATGATGGCATGTCATGATGCCTCTTGAAATTCATTGTATGACTTTGTTTCCACCATTCGTAGACCTTTGTTTTATCTAGAGTGCTCCTCAGCCCCTCGTTCTTCTACTCCACATTAGAAATTTGTCTTATTATTCTTGGATATTTCATTCATGTAAGTAGACAACAACTAGTGCAAGGGTAGTGAAAGAAAAAGAGCAAAATTAAGGTGGAACCCATGATGGATTGGTTAGACTGAGGACGAATAGCTAAATATAGGCCTATTGCACCCAAGCCCTCTCTTTAAAGTGGAAATTCCTATGGGTTTCACTTCTCTTTTGATTCCAATTTTCCTATGGACTCCGGATCAAGTCTCACCCACCGAAAGGTAAATGGTTGTACTAGCTCAAGTATCACCTATCAGAAGAGAAATGGTTGTACTAATAGAGGTCATCCTGCAAGCAGAAGTCTTAAGAAGCCATCATAATTCCCTAATAACCCATCAACAAGACACCAAAAGGGAGAAGGGGTCCCAACGATCCTTATGACTCGATCCCCAAGAAAGGCCTGATTCTTCAGTATGTCGTAGAAGTAGTACAATAGTTGAGGAACATATGGGAATTGGTAAAATATTTTCATAATTAATAATTGGTTATAAATGTCAGACATTCTCTTCAAGGTGTTTGCTTTCGAATAACTAGGCACGAGGGCTAGACATTCTCCCTGAGGTTTCTGTCTCAGAACACAGTCAAATATTTGAAGGCCGCATCTATAACC